>CM062812.1:757040490-758506458 GCA_031772625.1 Pinus tabuliformis
GACATCTTGTCCAATAGCAATTTTCATTGGTTTCTTTTTTCCCTCACCCTTGTTATCGAAAGGTAAGGGGCATTGCATCATGTTAAACAATTTTAGGTCAACAATTATTATGCACAATGAGCCCAAAGCCTTTCTCAACACAGTGAACATTATTCTAAAATGTTTCTATGTGGAAATTTCTCTATTTGTCATAAAAATCACTTCTTAGTGAGCTTTAACACAAGAATGCGACAAATTTTCTTTTATCCAAGAGATTGTTTAGTCAATGATCTCTTGCACTGTTCTACTACTATTTATAATTTAAAAAAATATCCTATGTTTCTATTTCTCATTAAGAACTGGTATCCTTTTATTTTTATTTTTTATTGGATGTTTTTTGTTGTAGTTTGTTCAAAATTTATCGTTTGTTCATCAATTGTATCTCATAGCTAGCCATGATCTTAAGGTTGTATCAGATCCTTGCACATCATTACAACCAATGTTTGTACCTTAATGACTGTGATTCTTTCTATTTTCCAAATAATACAATTTTTCAGTCTCTACTTGCCAAAAGATAATCTCTCTTAACTCACTTAAAAACCTCAAGAACCGAACAATCCTTAAACATATCCTTTGAGACAACATTAATTCAAAGTATAACAACTTGGACAACAATGCATAGGTAGCTACATGCATGAAAAGAACACAAACATTATAATCTATTTATCAGCATTTCCCTAAAAGACAATATCTTGGACAAATGAGACTCATTTCTTGATAATGAAAGGACAATGATAATATATAAATTTCCTCTGTCTCGTGAATATTTTTTTCAATTATGCATATTTCTGAAATATACTGCCAAGGGATGAACTTTCCATCCACTTCTGAGCATCCACGCATGAATTTCACCTCAGCTTAGCATAATAAAGAAACAAAGGATCAATGGGCACGAAAATAGTTGTCTCTTAAATCACAAGAAGGTTGCAACAATACAACTCTTGCAAATATTAAACAAGTCAATAGGAAACATATGTTGTCTCAATGCTTCTAAAATCAAATCAAGGCCTCCTTGCTTGTCCTAATTGAATCAAGAAATTTTTTTTGTATCAATTCCTCTTTCTCTCTAGCCACAAAACACTTTACTCGAAACAAGCAAATCAAGATCTCCTTACTTGTCATAATTGAATCAAGAAAAAAATATGTATTAATTCCTCTTTGTGAACCCAAACTAGTAGAAAGCCCAAAATACACTTCAAAGCTTCAAACATGGCAACAATAAGTTTTTAGAGCCATATCTCAATGAAATCTCCTTATAATGATAGATGAGAAGCTAAACTATAATCTAGGGAGTGCACCTAAAAACCTATAAAATGACATAGAACCAATAACAAGAGAACAAAACAAAAGACATGAGCTTGGAACATATAACCCCTCACTTTTCAAGGTGACCAATAGGTAGATAAAGTTAGCCAATGGGGACCTGTCAAACTTGCAGTGGAGGAAGAAGAGTTCAATGTTGTAGGCCTTGTAGCCCTTGTTGTAGGTCTAGATGGTCCTGATAATGCCCGAGAAATAGATTCTCAATACTAGGGAAAGAATAAATGTTAAGTTGAATAATGGAAAATAGAGTATCTACTATAAAACAAGTCATGTTATGGACAAGGACAAGCCAGTGCTGGCATCTTTGTATAAATAAATAAAAATTCATGGTTTTATGGAAACAGTTGAAAAGTAGCTTGGGATAAATGAAAAAGTTGACATGCTACTAGAAATAAGGTAGAATAGTTATGGTGCTATTGGTAATTTATTCAATGGTTTTCCTTAATTAGGGCATCTAAATTGGATATATAAAACTAGAAGATTTAGTTTTTGTCATCTTGCCTTCTCTTAGCATGACTATGATTATAACATGTGTAAAACTCCCTGTAGAAAGTAATGGAGCACTTATTGTCACAATAAAATCTAGTTTCTTGTTGGTATGGCTTTGCAAACCATCAATATAGTAAACTGGATAGCATAGAAAAAATTCACAGAAACCAAGGTAAAAATATGAAATTTTGAAGCGTCCACATAACAGTTCAATCCCAAGTAAAACCAATGACCAACAAAGAGGGATACATTCAAAAATCCAACCACAAGCATTGATATATTTTTTGCAATCACGATCATGATGATAAAATCCTCAAAATCTATGGTCTCTAAAAGGAAAAGAACCAATAAATTATGACACGTTGTACTTCCTTATAAAAGCCTTCGAAATAAGATTCAAATACACTGTTTTTTTACTAAAGGCCAATCTATACCAAAAATTAATTGGCAATGGCTCAATGTCAAAATAGAGAAAAAATTGAACACTACATGCAATAGGTGGCTCTCCTAGGGTGCACACTTAGCCCTGGTTAAGTTTTATCCTCGAGGCCATCCAAGTCCAGTTGAATTTAATTTATTTTGAACAGCAGCTCTCAAATGATTCATAAAATATTTCATCAGTATATTTTTTTGGGTGGATTATTTTTTACTTATAGGGCATAGAAATGCATATGCCTCTACTCACACTTACAAAATAAACACAAATGGTCATTGTAAGACTATTTTTTAAGTTGTTGTGTGTTATCTGAGGAGGAGACGGCAAGCACACAACAATGTGAAGCTAAATTTGAAATAGCAATTAAAGGCAGTTGGTTGTAGGGGTTGTAGAAGAAGAAATATTTTTGTTGAGAAAAAGGATTCAGTGAATTAAGACACAAAATAACATTTGCCACGTAATGGAATTTTAGTGCATGGATTACAGAAAATAAATAATTTTGTTGAACAAAATCATTAATTGATTTATAGTTATAGGTCGAGAAAGGAAAATAAAGGCATGAGGAAAAGAAAGGAGTGGCATTGGAATCCTCGAAAAGGTTTTCTATAGCCCTGGAAACTATAGGACACTAATGATCAGCCTCTTAAGTGATTGCAGACTAGCTTAATAGGTCTACCAGCTCCACCTTGTCCACGTCTAAACCCTAGCTTCAACACTGGAAACTTAACTGGTCTAAACCCTAGCTCCAATCGATTGCTAAATATCACCTACAGTGACATAATAAAACATTTAAAACCACTATATTCTTGCATCGGATACCCAAAGTTGAATTATAATATGTGTCTAAAACCACTATCAACTTCTTGCATAGGATAACCAAAGAATAATTATAATACAAGCTTTGGGAACAAGATCCCCCAAGGACAGTTTTGGGGCTAAAAGCCCATGTTTTGGTCGAATTTTGTACTAAACTTGTAAAGACTCCACATTTTGTGGTTGCGGAGTGCGAAGGTGTCATAAGTCATAAAGGGTTGTCCACCCTTAGTTTTATAAAGCAAATTCGGCTATAAGAGATCTACCCATGGTCCGCGAACCATGGGATTGTATAAAAGAGCTAATCTCTAAGTAGTTTTAGAAGGAGGAAGTGGAACTAACAAGATAAGATATTCATAGCTCTGAAGTAAGAAGTCTATGTTTCGGGTCATAGCATAGGTAGAGGCTCTGCAGCTGAGTGCACAGAGGCCTAGGGTGGAAGTCCGCAGCTGAGTGCTGGGACCCCTACAGCTGTGTGTGCAAGGTAGATAGAGTCTGTAATTACTTGGAAATATCAATAAAGAAGAGTATTTTGCAATTCTATATCTTTGTTTCTGATTAATGCATTGTTATTTTATGTATGAATTCCTTTTTTTGATGTGCGAATGAATGCAATTACATTGGATAACTAAACGCAATTAAGGATATATGTTTATGTGGTACTAACCATGATTATATAATAAGATAAGTAAGACACTTAGACTAGTTTATGAATCTGCACGGTACGCTGCCATAGAAGCGCGAAAGTACCTAAGCCGCAGGGTAGGTTTGTGCGAAGGGAAATCATACCCTTTCGCAAAGGTATTGAAGGGTGGAATAGAGAGCTCATTTGGCAATCCCTAGAATGAAGTGACCTATGCAAAGGCAGGAATAAAGGGAATAAACTAAAATCACGACCATGTCAGGTGCAGAAACTTGGTTCCATCACCCCCCCATACTGCTTCGAGTGAGACTTCAGTCTGCGCTCTGCGAACTGATGCCGAAAGGGCCAATAGTGTAGGGATTTGTTTGGCTAATTAATGTTGAACCTAGGTCAAGCCCCCTCAAGCCAAAAAATGGTTCCGTTGTTGGGACCAAAATCTACATAAGAGATGTGTGATGTCGTATCACTGGAATCCAACTAAGAAAGAGATCGGAGACTGGTTGGATAGGAAGATCCATGAATTCGTGGCGCAGGAGAACAGAAACCCACGACTGACAAAGGAACAGTGGTTGGACAGATACCTATATACAGAGATCCATGAAATATTTTTCTGCTCCTTTCCGATTGAGCTATACGAGTGGATCATGAAGCTAGCAGATAACCAAGGAAGGTGGAAACTTGATGGTCCTATTGTGTGGACCCTGGAGCTAGTACAGAAATTGGAAGCATCTGAGGACAAGATCACCCACACTGTCAATCATTGGCTCGATCATGTCATAGGAGGATTTGTGACTAATTCGCGGTTGACACCTCAGTCAGCTACAACGAGGCAGAGCGACGCTTTTTCAAAGGACCACGAGGTAAGTACGTGAAATCTTTGAATACCTGGATTAAAATGCTATTGTACGAAAAACAGGTTTATGCATCTGCCTTGATGTTTGGAGCTAAGAAAAGTGGAAAATCTTACAGGAACGAAGGAAAAAAAGGTCCTAAATATAGTTTATTGATCTCACCTCCGCGAGGTGACAAAGAAGGGATAACACAGGTTTCTCCACAAAGTGCTATTCAGTTAATAAGACAAGGATTCCCGCAAATACCACCTCCACCCACACCACCTCCAACTTCACCACCATCACCTGCAACTTCACCCATACCACCTCCACCTCCACCACAGTTCAGTATGGAAAATTTAGTGAAGTTTCCTTTGTTCAAAGGCTTGGGGAATGAGGACCCAGACCAGTTCTGGTTCGTCGTGAAAGTTGTATGGGAAGCTCAGGGCATTACAGATGATCACATAAAGAAGGTGACATTGGTTAGTGCTCTGCAGGATCATGCGCTAACTTGGTATATCAAGTACTCTAATGATAACCTGAATGCTGGAGTGGCAGACATCTAGACAACACTGAATAGGGAATTCAGTAGGCCTAAATCTGAGGCACAGTCGATCGTGGGGTTCAAGGAAATCGCAGTGCAACCAGGTGAGACACCTTGGGAATTAGATTAGAGGTTGAAATATAAAATCTGCGAAGCTAACATGAACTTAACAGACGGACATCATCGCGAGTGGTTTGTGGCCTCGCTATTTCCACACTTAAGGGTTGCACTATCACAACAAAAGATAACAACTCAAGTGGAAGCCTTGGAGATTTTAATGAGATTGCATGAAACACCGATGCAAGATCCAAATCTAGGGGTTTAGTAGATTCGTGCGCAGTTGAAGAATTTGTGCCTTGACATGCAAAGTCTGAAGCAAGACAAAACAGTTCGACCCAAGGTGCGCAAAGAGGTATGGTGCCTGAAATGCAAGAGTCAGGGACATGACAAAGACCACTACCCAGTCTTTGTGAACTACATTGCAGGAGGAGGACCGATGCCTTTAAGGCCAGAAGCTCAAGCAGGACCAAGCGTGGGGCCTTCATTATGGTGCACTATATGTCAGGTAGTAGGAAAACATGCCACAGATAACTGTAATTTTCTATAGAAGTTTGTACAGACACCGCAACAACTGTTTTGCAACTTTTGTAGGTCGGTAGGGCATGATGAGCATAATTTTCAGAGTTATGAATTGATGATGGATAGAACTCTCGCCTATAGGGTTTAGGCAGAAATGCAGCCCCCTAACCAGAGCGTAAGGATGGCAAGGACAAAATTTCAGGGCCGCAGACGAGGCTGAGGTGGAGGAGGACTTGGTAGTGGTCAAGGATAATTGATCTGCTACAGTTGCAGAGGACCAGAACACTATGCCTGCGATTGCACTAACCCAACCCGTCCATCATGCAAGTATTGCACGGTGTTTGATCATGAAATGGAAGACTTCCCTATGCTGATAGCAAGGATATGTGACAAAGGGGTGTTGCCACCTCCACCAACTCAGAACCTACAGATGATGAGTTTTGAGCCGCGCGAAGAGGATCAGAACGTGAATATAGTGCTCTGGAGTGGAATCACAACAGGAGATGACAAAGGGAAATAGCTTGAAGATAGTACTTGGGTTTGCAAGGCTCTAACGAAGGAGGTTGAGTTCGATTTAGAGCACACACAGGAAGCATTCATGGAAGCTAAGAAGAGCTTCGCTGAGGCCTCCACCTCAGGGAGAAGGGATAAGCCTAATTAGGAGATGGACCCTTCTATGTTCACAACCTTCCGGGAGACCTACATGAAGTTACTGCGTGATAGTAAGGCTATGAAGGGGTTACAAGAGCTCATAAATAGATGCGCTGAAAACACTCTGGGTGAGCCGTACGTAGTACAAAAGATTGGCAAGCATAAAACAAGAACGGGACGGGAGATGAGACTAACCGTGCAGATAGGAGAATATGAAATGGATCAGGTTATTTTGGACCTGGGGTCAGATGCGAACGTCCTACCGAAGAAAACTTGGGAATGAATGGGGAGACTCGCGTTGCAATAGTCTCCAATTTAGCTAAGCATGGCGAACCAGTGGAAGATCATCCCCATGGGGTGGCTGCAGGGGTGACTATGGATATTGAAGGTGCGAGCGCGTTGGCTGACTTTGAAGTAATAGAAATTTTGGATGACAGAAACCCCTATCATTCGCTCCTGGGAATTGACTGGGCTACTGATATGAACAGGCTAACAAACCTAAAGAAGCGAAAGATGATATTTGAGAAGAAATCACTACGTGTAATAGTACCCCTAGATCGTGCTGAAGGATCACGCTATATTGAACCACTCCATGATTATGAGAGTGATGACAATCTAGACTGTATCTATAAGATAACAATGTGAGACCAAGATTGGGTGAATCCCACCACGAATGGACGAACTACATGGGATCGCGAGAGTTCTTGCACCTCGAACTCTAATGAATAGTTAGAACGTTGGCATAATCGATTACATGAAGTGACTACGTTGAACTACAACATGATGACCTGGTCACTGCAATATGTGTCCTCAGAGGTAAGAAATCTAGCTACTTATGATGGCCTGAATGATGTAGATATATTTTTGAATGCATTTGAAAGGGAGGTACGAGAAAAAAAGCACTTCCAGGCATTAGAACTGGGCACTGTGCGCTATTCCCTCAAGATGGTGGGGTACACATTAGGGAATCTTTGATGATTGGCGTGAATGTAGGAGGATGATGAGAACATGATTTGGGAAGCCGAAGATGCGAATGACAGACAAGTATGATGGGCAGGATGATCTGTGCGCGCATCTGGCCAAATGGGCCCAAGCTTATGGAGAGAAGCCCCAACCTGAATGGGTGCACTTGTTTTTTCACACCCTAGATGTTGTCCAAATGAATTGGTATGTAGAAACAGAGCTTCGCCATGGTACAGGTGAATGGGATATTCTGCGTGAAGGATTCATAATGACATTCAGTTTTGAAGATGGGTTTGACTGTATTAATGAGGCGCTACAAGAAGTGAAAGAGTTAATCTTTAGGATATCGGAGGATCCTTTGGACGTGGTTCAGCCTGTGTGGGCTACTCAGCTAAGTCATGCATTGGAATGCTATAATGTAACTGCTAAAGAAGAGGATGAGGATCTGTGAAAGATTAATATTCCTAAAATAGAAGGTCACTGCAAGGTTGAAGGACCACAGATTGAGAATCCTGATATAACCACGTCATTGAAAACAAAACAAGTAAACATTGGTACTGAGGCAGAACCCAAATTCACGAAGATTGGAGACTACTGGGATGATGCGGTGATGGATAAGGTCATTGAATTGCTCCATGAGTATGAAGATTTATTTCCTACCAAGTTTTGGACTTAAAAGGGATAATCAGAGACCTAGGTGTTATGAAGATCACGCTGAAACATGACATGAATCCGGTTAAGCAAATACCTTACCATCTCAATCTAAAGTATAAGGAGAAGTTCCTCTTAGAGCGAGACAAGATGCTTGTGACAGGCATCATTGATCATGTGGAAGAATCTGACTGGGTAAGCCCAATGGTGGTACAAGTGAAGAAGTAGAAGGATGAAATAAGGATATGCATGGATCTCAAAATGCTAAATGATGCTTGTGTACATGATCCTTCCCCGACTCCGTTCACTAATGAAGTGTTGGATAATGTAAGTGCCCAGGAAGCATATTCCTTCACTGATGGGTTCTCTGGATACCACCAGATCAAAATCGCGTTAGAGGATAGGAGCAAGACAACCTTCATGACTGAGTGGGGTTGTTTTCAGTACACTATAATTCCATTTGGATTGAAAATGTTCCTGCGATCTTCTCGCTCCTAGTCATTACGGTGTTCAAGGAATTTATTAATAAGTTCTTGGAAGTATACTTTGATGACTGGACTATGTTTGGGCTAGTGAAACGCCATGTTGCTAGTTTACGCCTAATGTTGGATACTTGTCGAAGATACCAAATCTTGCTCAACCTGAAGAAGTGTCTATTTTGTGTTCCTTTTGGAACCTTGCTGGGGCATGTGGTTTGCAAACAAGGACTGACGGTAGATCTTGCAAAGATTGCAGTGATACTAAACTTGGAAGCGTCGAGGAGTGTGAAGCAGTTGTGTGCTACCTTAGGACACACGAGATATTACAAAAAGTTTATCCAAGGCTATGCCCAGATCACTGCACCTATGGAGAAATTGTTGAAGAAGGATATCACGTTCTACTGGAACAAGGACTGTAAGAATATCTTGAATATATTGAACGAGAAGATGGTCACCGTGCCGATTTTAGTCTTCCTAGATTGGAAGAAGGAGTTTCATGTGCATGTCGACGCGTCATGTATAGCGCTGGGAGTAGTACAGACACAGGCTGGCGGAGGTGACTCTGGCCACCCTATCACATTTTCAAGCAGAAGGTTATCCATGGCAGAGAGGAACTATTCTATAACCAAGCGCGAAAGGTTAACCGTGGTGTATGCACTTCAAAAGTTTAGGCACTAATTGTTGGGTGGCCATTTTAAGATGTACACAGATCACTCCGCGCTAAAGTACCTGGTCAATAAGACTATGTTGGGGGGAGAATATACAGGTGGCTCCTATTGTTCGATGAGTATGATTTTGAAGTTATTATGAAGCCTAGACGACTGAACACAGGACCAGACCATCAGTCGCACATCAAAACAGGGGAAGAACCCACTAATTCGGAGGAAGGATTACCTGACGCGTAGCGATTTGTAGTGCGCATTGCGGATGGTCATTTTGAGGATATAATACACTTTCTAATGACAGGAACTGCCCCAAAAGGATACACTGTCCAACAGAAGAAGGAATTAGTTGTGCAAGCGGCAAATTTTTCTATCATTACTAGGTATCTGTACAAAATGGGGTTTGATGAGATATTGCGACGATATGTACCTAAGTTTGAAAGAAGTAGAATCCTCAGGGACACTCATGGAGGCGTCGCAGGAGGACATTATACAGGAAGAACAACTGCACAGAAGATTCTACGCGTAGGGTTGTGGTGGCGAACCCTCCATAAAGACTCAAAAGCATATTGAAAGGCGTGTGATGTATCTCAAAGGATGGGCAAGCCATTTTGGAGGGATGAGATGCCTTTGAATCCACAGATGACGTTGAAACCCTTTGAGAAATGGACGATAGATTTTGTGGGACCCATCCAGCCCCAAGGAAAGACAGGGGCGAGGTACATTATCACCGTGACAAAGTATTTGACTCCTTGGACGGAGGCTCAGCCTATGAAGGATTTCACAGGCGCAACTGCCGCAAAGTTCCTCTTTGAGTATGTACTGACGTGATTTGGATGTCCAAAGGTCTTGATGAGTGATTGCAGTACGCACTTTCTGAATGAGACGATCAACACGCTAACAGAGGAATTTCAAGTATATCACCAGAAGAGCACACCTTATCACCCGTAGGCTAACAGGATGGTGGAAGTGTTCAATAAAGTGCTCGAAAATGCGTTGACCAAGGTTTGCAATGCTCAGCGAAGTGATTGGGACCTACGCATACCTACAGTACTATGGGCTTATCAAATGACATGCAAGAAGTTGACTGGACAAACCCCCTTTAGGCTTGTATATGGTGTTGAAGCAATAATGCCTATGGAATATATTGTGCCTAGTCTGTGCATAGCAACGCTCACAGGTATCACAAATCATAGAGCCTTGGAGGAAAGGCTCGCACAGGTGGATGAACTTGAGGAAGAGAGATTTCTAGTTGGATTTCACCAACAGGTCCAAAAGCAGTGCGAAAATGCATGGCATGATCGACACATTAAGTTGCGCACCTTTTAAGGTTAATGACCTAGTTTTGTTATATGACAGTAAGTTTGATAAATTTCCAAGAAAATTTAGAATGCACTAGTTAGGGCCCTATGTCATTAAGGAAATTATCGACGGAGGAGTTGTACAGCTGGTCAAATTGAATGGAGATCCCTTCCAAGGAAAGGTGAATGGCAGTCGCTTGAATCCATACACCAGTGGTCTGACCATGTGACTAGATGAAGGCAGCACAATCTTAGTGCTCTAGGCAGCTAAAAGGAGGCACGGGACTATAAACTACAGTGCCCGGGTTGGGGAGTTGCGCGATTCGAGGATGGTGCGAAGCAAGGAAGTGTCACAAGGTCCACGGCAGTGCGGAGGGAGCTACACTACCCAGGGAGAAACCGTGAAGGTCATCCAAGAAGTGACAGTTAAAGTCACTACTCATGATTTGACGACAGAAGTGCAGCCAAAAAAAGCAGGGGGCTGACATTTAAGATGAACTTTATGGCTCAGATCATTGAAAATATGCTGCCAATCTGGCATTAATGAACTGAATTTTGGGGGAATGGTCAGATTTGAATTCAAAATGCCCTATAAATTACAAGTGGCTATCCAATGAAAAACACTTGGCATTTTGAGAATTGAGTCGTTGAGCTCTCAGGCACCTATGAACCAAGAATTCTTTGAGGCTTTAAAGAGACTCCCACATTTGCAAACTTGCTAGAGACGTCGTGAGCGTTGTTAGAAAGCATTATGTCGGCACCTGCAGAACTTATAAATACCGAAGAAGTAGTAGAGGAGTCAGCACATGAGATGGAAATAGAGGCAGAAGTAGTTGCCCCGGAAGTGGCCGAAGTATTGGCAAAAGTCCCTAAATCGCTAAGGACGCCAAGACCAAAGCCCACCCCCACCAAGGAAACCGTGAAGGACATGAAGGGCAAGTAACCTGCCATACCAGTGTACGCATCACTAAGGAGAAACCCACCAAAACCCACTGCACAAGAGAAAATAAAGGCCATAAACTTAGAACTAGAGGAGGAAGACATTGAAGACATCCTGATGGACGATGAGGATGTGGGAGCTGAAGTGGAGGAGGTTGAAGATGAGGGTGCGGACCCTATTACTCAGTTTCCAAAGTATGTCCCTCCGCAAACCCCTCTACAGCCAGACGAAATTGTTTTTGACGGTCTGTGCTTGACACAAATGCCACTGCTAAAACTTGAAGACTGGGAGTTGGCAGACCATGAGAAGTTCCCACACCTAGCGACCGAGTAGCTGATGCGGTGCATCATTGGTACAAATACGGGAATCACCACATTAGAGCCACGAAGGTGGCTCAAGGGAGTAGAAAAGGCAGGGTTACTCAACCTGCTCTGGGTGTCGCACTACAACAGCACCCCAGTGACAGTTTTGGTCATCAAGTAGATGTTGTGCTTGGTGCACGATGTGTGTTTGTGGCTGGAGGAGCTGATACCCATCACAGATAAGTTGATTCACCGGATAACGTGACTGTCATATACAAGATAGAATCTAGCCATGATCTTTGGCGGAAAAGGTGGCAAGCAGGCTCTCGCAGAATCAATGAAATAAAAATTTAAACTGGTGAAGAAGTCACGTGGGTACGCTATATCTAGCATCTGTGACCCCACTGTGAAGGTAGCCATGTAGATCCTTGTAGGCAGAAGCTCGGTGCATGGCCAAGTTTGTGGTCATATGGGTCGAGATGGAAGGGCTTCGCGTAAAGATCTTCGCGCCTACTGAGTGACTCGAGGGCGAGTCACGATGTTTGTGTTTCAGGCCTGTTGGGAATGAGAACCCCCAAGGAAAATTTTGGAGATAAAAGTCCATGTTTGGGTCAAATTTTCTACTAAACTTGTAAATACTCCGCATTTTGTGTTTGCGGAGCGTGAAGTTGTCATAAGTCATAAAGGGTTGTCTGCCCTTAGTTTTGTAAAAAAAAGTTAGCTATAAGAGATCTACACATGGTCCATGGACCATGGGATTATATAAAAGAGCTAAGCTTTAAGTAGTTTTAGAAGGAGGAAGTGGAACTAACAAGATAAGATAGTCATAGCTTTGAAGTAAGAAGTCTAAGTTTTGGGTCGTAGCGTAGGTAGAGGTTCTGCAGCTTAGTGCACAGAGGCCTAGGGTGGAAGTCTGCAGCTGAGTGCGTGGACCCCTGCAGCTATGTGCGTAGGGAAGATAGAGTATGTAATTACTTGGAAATATCAATAAAGAAGAGTATTCTGCAATTCTATGTCTTTGTTTCCGATTAATGCATCTTGTCATTTTATGTGTGAATTCCTTTTTTTGATGCGCGAAAGAATGCAATTACATTTGATAACTGAACGCAATTAAGGATATCTATTTACGTGGTACTAACCATGGTTATCTAATAAGTTAAGTAAGACACTTAGACTAGTTTAGGAATCTTCATAGTACACTGCCATAGCAGCACAAAAGTACCTAAGCCCCAGGATAGGGTTGCACGAATGGAAATCATACCCTTTTGCAGAGGTATTGAAGAGTGTAATAGAGGGCTCGTTTAGCACACCCTAGAGCGTAGTGACCTACATGAAGGCAGGAATAAAGGGAATAAACCGACATCATGACCATCTCATGGTGCGGAAACTTGGTTCCAGCATCCCCCAATACTGTTTTAGGTGAGACTTCAATTCGCGCTCTGCAGGTTGATGCCGAAAGGGCCAGTAGTGTAGGGATTTGTTTCGCTAATTAATGTTGAACCTGGGTTAGGCCCCTACAAGCCAACAAATGGGCCCCCAACACAAACATCGTGGCTCGCCCTCAAGTCACTCGATAGGCACAAAGATCTTTGCGTGAAGCCCTTCCAGCTCAACCCATATGACCGCAACCTCGGCCATGCACTGAGTTGTCCCTTGCTTCGCATCTTCCACGGTTTGTTGGGTTACTTCTCCTGTGCTGTCACCTGAAGCTTTTGTTGCATTGCCTTCAGAGTCACAAGCTTGCCTTTGATAGATCTTGTCACTGCGTAAGCCTCATCCAGCCAGGGCTTTAGTCTTGCCTTCAACACTGCTTCCTTGTGCAGCGCTGCGTCCACCTGTTCCTTCAGTTGCTTGGCCTCTTGTAGCTTGGCTAGTCTTTGTGTTAGCGTGACGGTTCGTGTTGTGCCCTTAACCTCATCATAGCATTGTTGTAGCTCATGTTCTTCCATCTCTAGCCTCTTGTTGGGTGCGTGATCCCCAAAGGGCATTTTTGGGGCTTAAAGCCCATATTTTTGTCCAATTTTGTAATCCAAGTGTAAAGACTCCACATTTTATGGTCACGGAGCACGTAGTTATTAAAGAGTCATAGGGTTGTCCACCCTTATTTTGAAAATGTAATGTCAGCTGTAGAAGATCTAACCATGGTCCATGGACCATGGATTGTATAAATAGATCTAAGCTCTAAGTAGTTAAAGGCAATTAGAATGGAATAAATTATCGAACATGTATGAGAGACAACTCTGAAGTAGAATTTTAAGTTGTGGGTCGTAGCATAGGTAGAGGTTCTACAGCTGAGTGCGCAGAGGCCTAGAAGTCCAGAACTGAGTGCACAGACCCCTGCAGATGAGTACGCAAGGCGAGTCAAGTCTATAATCATTTGGAATTATCAATAAAGAGAAGTATTCTATAATTTCTACATCTTTATTTCTTGTTTATGCATCTGTTATATTGGGTATGAATTTCACTTCTAATGCTTATTTGATGCACGAATATATGTAAGTGTGTTGGTTAAGTGAACACAAGTAAGAACATCTGTTTATGCGAAGCTAACTAAATTTTTTTAATAAGATAAGTAAGATACTTAGCCCAGTTTGGGAGATATCGTAGTTCGTTGCCCTAGCAGTGCAAAAGGACTTTAGCCCCTAATTAGGGCTGTAGAGAAGCCAATTGTAACATTTTGCGAAGGTACTGAGGGGTAGAGCAGAAGGATAAGAAACCTGCGTGAAGGCAAGTATAATTGGAATAAAATGACATTGCAACCATCTCAAGGGTGCAGAAACTTGGTTCCAGCATCCCCCCATATTGCTTTGAGTGAGACTTCAGTCCGCGCTCCGCGGGTTGATGCCAAAAGGGCCAGTAGTGTAGGGATTTGTTTGGCTAACTAACGCTGAACGTGGGTCATGCCCCCTCAAGCCAAAAAATGGTTCTGTTGTCAGGACCGGAATCTGCATGAGGGATGTGTGATGTCGTATCGCTAGAATCCAACAAAGAAAATTGAAGGCTAATTGGACAGAAGGATTCACGACTTCGTGGCGTAGGAGAATAGAAACCTGTGATTGTCAAAAGAAGAGTGGTTGGACCAATACCTGTATATGGAGATCCACGAAATCCTTTTCGCCTCTTTCCCTACTGAGTTATACCAGTGGATCGCGAAGCTAGAAAATAACCAAGGAAGGTGGAAACTTGATAGTCCTATTGTGTGGACCCCAGAGCTAGTGCAAAGGTTGGAAGCATCGAAGGATAAGATCGCACCCGTTGTCGATCATTGGCTCGATCGCGTTATAGGAGGATTTGTTTGAGTTCACAGTCGACACCTCAGTTAGCTATAGCGAGGTAGAGCGACGCTTTCTCAAGGGACCGTGAGGTAAGTACATAAAATATCTGGATACTTGGATTAAAATGTTGTTGTGCAAAAAATGGGTTATGCAGTTACCTTTATGCTTGGGACTACGTAAAGCAGAAAAAGTTACAAAAACAAAGGCAATAAGGGTCTGGAGTATAGCCCCTTGATTTCACCACCGCAAAGGGATGAAGAAGGAATAACGAAGGTCTCTCTGTGAAGTGTTATTCAGTTGATAAGACAAGGATTTCCGAGAATACCACCTCTGCGCACACCACCTCCAACTTCACCCATACCACCTCCACCACCACCGCGATTCAATATGGAAAACACAATGAAGTTTCCTTTGTTCAAAGGCTTGGGAAATGAGGACCCGAACCAATTCTGGTTCGTTGTGAGGGTTGTATGGGAAACTCAAGGTGTTACAGATGATAACATAAAGAAGGCAACACTAGTTAGTGCTCTGCAAGATTGCGCACTAACTTGGTATATTAAGTACTCCAACGATAACCCAAATGATAGAGTAGCGGACATCCAAGTAGCACTAAATAGGGAATTTAGTAGGCCTAAATCTGAAGCGCAGTCGATTATGGGATTCAAAGAGATCATGATGCTACCTAGCGAGACACCTTGGGAACTAGATTAGAGGCTGAAATGTATGATCCGTGAACCTAAGATGAATCTGACAGATGGACAGCATCGCGAGTGGTTTGTGGCTTTGCCACTACCACACTTAAGAAGTGCATTATTGTAACAGAAGATAACAACTCAAGCAGAGGGCTTAGAGATTGCCATGAGACTACATGAGACCCCAATGCAAGATCCTAATCTAGGAGTTTAACAGATCCACGTGCAGCTGAACAATCTGTGCATTGAGATGCAAATCTTAAAGCAGGATAGGATGGTTTGGCTAGAGGTATGCAAAGAGGTATGGTGCATGAAATGCAAGAGTCAGGGTCATGACAAAGACCACTTCCTGGTCTTTACATATCACCTTGCAGGAGGATGACTGATGCATTTAAGGCCGGAAGCTCAAGCAGGGCCTAGCATGGAGCCTGCTTTGTGGTGCGCTATCTATCAAATAGCTAGAAAACATGCCACGGATAACTACCACTTGTTACAGAAGTATACGCAAACTTCGCAATAGTTGTTCTGCAACTTTTGTAGATCAGTGGGACATGATGAGCGTATTTGCAAGAGCTATGAATTGTGGATGCATAGAACAACTGCCTACAGAATTTAGGCTGAAACGAGGCCCCTTGACAAGAATGCAGGGATGGCACAGACAGGATTTCAGGGGCACGGATGAGGCCAAGGCAAAGGAGGCCATGGTAAAGGTCACGGATAGTTGATTTTCTACAATTGCAGAGGACCAGGACACTATGCCCACGATTGCACTAACCCAACGTGCTCGTCGTGCAAGTATTTCACATTGTTTGATCATGAAACAGAATATTGTCCTACGGTGATAGCCAGAATACGTGACAAAGGAGCGCTACTGCCTCCCTCGACTCAGAACCTACAGATGATGAGGTCTGAGCTTCCCGAGGAAGATCCAAACGTAAATATAGTGCTTTGAAGTGGAATCACGACATGAGATGACAAGGGGAAACAATCGGAAGACAGTACATGGGTTTGCAAAGCCCCGACGAAAGAGGCTGAGTTCGATTTGGAGCACGCCCATGAAGCATTCATGGAAGCTAAGAAGAGCTTCGCTGAGGCCTCCACTTCAAGAAGCAAGGATAAACCAGAGCCAGAGATGGACCCCTCTATGCTGACAACTTTCCTTGAAACCTATATGAAGTTACTGCGTGACAGTAAGGCTGTGAAAGGGTTACAGGAACTTATCAATAGATGTGTTGGGACCGTGCTAGGTGAACTGCGCATAGTCCACAAGATTGGAAAGCATAAGACAAGGACGGGACATGAAATAAGACTCACTGCGCAGATTGAAGAATATGAAATGGATCAATTCATTCTGGATTTGGGATCAAATGAAAATATTCTACCGAAACAGACATGGGAGCGAATGGGGAGACCTGTGCTGTAATGGTCCCCAATTCAGCTAAGGATGGCAAACTAGCAGAAAATCATACCCGTGGGGCGGCTGCAGGGATTGACCGTGGATATTGAGGGAGCGAGCGCACTGGTAGATTTTGAAGTAATAGAGATTGTTGATGACAGTAATCCCTACCGTTCGTTCTTGGGAATTTACTGGGCTACTTATATGAACAAGGTAATCAATCTAAAGAAGCGAAAGATGATCTTTGAGAAGAAATCACTGCGCGTAATAATACCCCTGGACCCTGCTAAAGGATCATGCTATACGAAACCAATCCGTTATTATGAGAGTGATGATGATATGGATTGCATTTAAAAGATAACAACACGAGTCCAATACTAGGTGAATCCCACTGCAGATGGGTGGATTACATGGGAGCACGAGAGTTCCTGCACTTTGGACTCCGACGAAGAAATAGAACGTTGGTAAAATCAGTTACACAAAGTAACTACGCTGAATTACAACATGATGACCTGGTCGCTGCATTGTGTGTTGACAAAAGTAAGAAATCTACCTACTTATGATGGTCTAAATGAGGTAGATACCTTCTTAGATGCATTTTAAAGGGAGGTTTCAAAAAAGAAATGCTTCCAGGCCTTGGATTGGGTACTGCATTCTATGCCTACAAGATGGTGGGGTACACACAAAGGAAGCTTTGATGATTGGCGCGAATGTAGGAGGATGATGAGAACATGGTTTGGGAAGCCTAAGATGTAACTGACATATAAGTACGATGGGAAAAATGAACCGCACGCACAATTGTCCAAAGTGGAGAAGAACTATTCTACCACCGAATGCGAGGGGCTAGCTATGGTGTATACGCTCCAGAAGTACTGACACTACTTTCTAGGAGGGCACTTTAAGATGTATACGGATCACTCCATGCTCAAGTACCTAGTCAATAAGCCTATGTTGGTGGGGTGCATCTGCAGATGGCTTTTATTATTCCAGGAATATGATTTTGAGGCTGTTGTGAAGCTTGGACGATTGAACGGAGGACCAAACCACCTATCACGCATTGAGACAGGGGAGGAACCCACTAATTTGGAGGAAGGATTACCTGACGCACAACTCTTTGTTGTGTACGTTGTGGATTGACATTTCGAGGATATAATACACTTTCTAAAAAATGGAACTGCACTAAAAGGATACTCTGTCTAGCAAAAGAAGGAATTAGTGTTGTGTGGGGAAGACTTCTCTGTCATTGTTGGGCATCTATACAAGATGGGGAATGATGAAATACCGTGAAGGTATGTACATGATTTTGAGTGAAGCAGCATCCTTGCGAACGCTCATGGGGGCGCTGCGGGAGGACATTATGGAGGAAGAATAACTGCGCAGAAGATTCTATGCACAGGGTTGTGGTGGCCAGCCCTTCATCAAGATTCAAAAGCATATTGCAAGGCATGTGATGTATGTTAGCAAATAGGCAGGCCATCACGAAGAGATGAAATGCCTTTGATTCCACAAGTAACATTGCAACCCTTCGAAAAGTGGGAAATAGAATTTGTAGGACCTATTCGGCCCCAAGGAAAGACAGGCACGAGGTACATTATCACTGCGACAGAGTACTTGACTCGTTGGGCAGAAGCGAGGCTGGTGAAGGATTGCACAGGAACGACTGCCGCAAAGTTTCTATTTGAGCATTTACTGCCGTTATTTTGATGTCCAAAGATCTTGATGAGCGATCATGGTGCGCACTTTCTGAATGAGACGATCAGCGCACTAATGGAGGAATTTCAGGTGTATCATCAAAAGAGCACACCTTATCACCCACAGGATAATAGGACAGTGGAGGCGTTCAAAAATGTGCTAGAAAATGTGCTAACCAAGGTATGCAATTCTCAGCGAAGTGATTGGGACCTACGCATACCTGCAGTGTTATGAGATTATCAGACGATGTGCAAGAAACTGACAGGACAAACACCCTTTAGGCTGGTATACGGGGTTAAAGTTGTGATTCCTATGGAATACATCATGCCTAGTCTATGCATAGTAGTGCTCACAGGTATGACAGATCGCGAAGCCCTAGAAGAGAGGCTCGTGCAATTGGATGAGCTAGAAGAAGAGAGATTTTTTACTGGATTTCACCAGCAGGTCCAAAATCAGCGTGAAAAGGCATGGCACGATCGACATATTAAGTTGCACACCTTTAAGGTGAATGACTTGGTGATGTTGTATAAATTTCTAGGGAAACTTAGAATGCATTGGCTGGGGCCATATGTTATTAAGAGATTATTGATGGTGGCGCGGTCCAGTTGGTTATGTTGAATGGAGTTCCCTTCTTAGGAAAAGTGAATGGCAGTCATTTGAAGTCATACACAGGTGCCCTGGCCATCTAACTATTCGATAGAAGCACAGTCTTAGCACTCCAGGTAGCTGAAAGGAGTCCCGAGACTATAAACTACACTGCCTGGAGCTGCGCGATGTCAGGACTGCGCGAAGCAGCGAAGTGTCACAAGGTCCATGATAGTGTGAAGAAAGCTGCACTAGCACGCAGGTCCACCGGAAAGTGATCGTTAAAGTCACTATTCATGATTTGATGGTTGGTTTTAGGCCAAATGGAGCGGGTGACAGGTCCGCCGGAAAGTGACCGTTAAAGTCATTATTCACGATTTGATGGTTGGTTTGAGGCCAAATGGAGCAGGTGGTAGGCATTTAAGGCAAAATTTATGGGTTAGATTCTTGAAAATCCGCTGCCAATCTAGCATTAATGGGTTGAATGTGGGGGGAACAGTCAAATTTGAATTAAAAAATCC
Source organism: Pinus tabuliformis (assembly GCA_031772625.1). Taxonomy (NCBI): domain Eukaryota; kingdom Viridiplantae; phylum Streptophyta; class Pinopsida; order Pinales; family Pinaceae; genus Pinus; species Pinus tabuliformis. Next base: position 757,060,297 of record CM062812.1, read on the forward strand.
CTATAAATTTCAAGTGGTTTTCCAGTGAAAAACACTTGGCATTTTGAAAATTCAGTTGTTGCGCTATCAAGTGTGTATGGACCTATGAACTTTGAGGCTTTGAGAGCAAGTTCAGTGTTTGAAACATTTTTGAAGGAGATGCAGGACCTTCTAACTAGACTGATGTTGACACCCAAGGAAGCCACACAGGAAATTGCAAAAGTGGAAGCCCCAGAGAGCGCGGGAGTAATAGTTGAGGTCCCTAATCACCCATAACACCGCAACCTAAGAAGGATAAGCAGGCCATGATCACGGTGCGTGTCTCTCCGAGAAACCCACAGAGGACCAAACTCACCTTGCAGGAAGAGGAAGAATTTGAAGAAATCCTGGTGGATGAGGAGGATGTAGAGATGGAAGTTGAAACCCAGAGTGTGGACCCTATTACCTGGTTACCTGAATATGTTCCTCCGTACAAGGGTAAACCCAAAGTGCCGAAGGACATAGATGAGAGCAAGAGCTCTCTACAAACTTTGCTGCTCCCAGACGATATTGTTTTTGAGGGACCGCACTTGGGGTGGGTTCTTGTGTTGAAGTTTGAATATTGGGACCTCGCAGACCATGAGAAATTACCACATTTAGCGACTGAGCAGCTAATGCGCTAGAGGATTGACGCAACTACTAGAACAATTCAATTGGAGCCACGGACATGGCTCAGAGGCATAGAGAAATACTAGTTGCTTAACCTACTGTGGGTGCCGCATTACCACTGTGCCCCAATAACCATCTTCGTCATCAAACACCTGCTCTGCTTGGTGCATGATGGGTGTTTGTGGCTAGAGGAGCACATCCCCATCATAGACCATCGGATTCACCGCATTACACAGCTACCTTACTCAAGGGAGGATCCAACCAATATTTTCGAAGGAAAAGGTGGTGAGTTGGCCCTCACCAAATCAATGAAGAAGAAGTTCAAGTTGGAGAAGAAGAAGCGAGGATACACCATCTCCAACATTAACAACCCTGCAGTCAAGGTTGCGACACAAATACTAGCAGGGAAGGTGATGCGGAAGTGCCGCATCGATGCGCTGCCCACGCCCGTTGTTGCACTAATAAACCAATGTACGGAAGGAGTCAAGTTCAACTAGGCGAACTATCTATGTGGCGTGTTCCTTGCAAACTATCGCAATGCACAAGAGCAAGGAAAAACGTTTCACTATGCGTGGCTCCTATTGTCGATAGTACTGGTGGCATGGGAGCTGCCCGAAAATAGCCAATTCCCTTCGGTCATGCCAGACCTTCCAGAGGAAGTGAAGTACGCTTCACTGTGGGCAACCAAGGATGCGTAGTGGATAAAAGAAAGCAATATTTTTTGGGTATTAATGGATATGAATATTCGGATGGGGATCAATCACAAGTCGCACTTGTCGCCCACAGTATACACTAGTCTATAGAGCTTTGCAGAGTTCAAAGCAAATTTCAACCATGTTTTTATCAGGGCACAGAAGGACCCTATGAAGAAATGGCATAACCTACCATACCTAGTGACTAATGATGTAATTTTCACAGTCCTGGAGTCTTGGCCGCCAAAGTGGCACACTCCAGCTATCTCCGCAGTGGAAGTGGACAAGTCCGCCACGCAACACACTAAGGAAGAGAAAAAGCTTTGAATGGCACAGTTGGCAGAGAAGCACAGAAAAGAGGAAGTAGAGGCTAAGGCCTAGGCAGTGCACGATGCCACAAAACTGGCAGAACAACAGAAAATAGGAGGAGAAGAGTGTGAAGGATAAAAGTCACCTTCACCCGGCACTGAGGTAGAAACAGAGATAGAACAAGGTGGCACGGAGCAGCAGACGACTTCCACCCAACTCAAGCGTCAGTGACCATGAGAGAAAACAGGGCCATGAATGAAAACAAAGGCATCAAATACATCCTTCGAACTAATCACCCTCACTGAGGGGGATTTGCATGATATCAGAGAAATGGTGAGGGATGTCATCGCGGAGGCCCTCCAACAGTTCGAAAAAAAATAGTAGTTGGTATTGGAAACTCTTTGGACAGAGCTATAGGAGTTGTAGGTATGCACTCCACAGGCTGACACAGTGTACACTAGCCTCACGATTAGCACTTTAGCTACCAAGGAGATGTTGCGCACAAGGATGGTCAATGCGGTAACGCTACCTGCTGGGGTGCTCACTACAGAAAATCAGGCCGATAGGCGTATGGTTAGTAGTCTGAAAGGGGTAGGATTGAACATGGTTGCGCACCATCAGGAGACACTCTACCTCTTATAGGATGGAGTCACCACGAAACTCAGAGCCCAGGAGAGTCACGCTCTGAAGGTGATGAGCAAGCAACGCATCAACATTGAGCAGTTGGGTCTGCAACAAAATGAAGAAGTAGACCAAAATAAGAAGATAATGTAGGTTGTGGAGGAAGCCTATCAGATGCTCCTGGAGTTGGCCATTCAAACAGAGAGGAACTAGTTGAGGCGTGCATATGCAAGTTAGCCATAAGTGTGCGTGACGCTCGAGCAAAGATGGTCAAGGTTTAGCTAGAGCTGAACCTGCAGCTCGCATAATTGTAGTTGAGTGCCCTGCTATCACTCAGAAGCCTTCCCTAGAAGTTATAAAAAGAAGGAATAATCTGAGGTAACCATAAACCTAATCTTTTAGATTCAGGTTCTAGCCAACCTAAGTCTAGAGAGGGCTCTCTCTTTATAATTTAACTTTGTTTTGGGGGGATTTTAGGTTAGTTCTTAGTGATCATAAGGTTTTGAATTTGTTAGGTCGTGGAATTCTGGGAACATATGGATAGAGCAAGGCTTTCAAGCCATTGGGCTATGGAGTCAATCAAAGGATGGCTTAACTGGATCAGATCAATCACTAAAGGAAGAGTTCACAAGGCAGGCTAGCAAACTAAAAGGGAAATCTTCATGTTCCAATGGAGGAGGTAGTCCTAACTAGGGTGAAAGGGAAATGAAGAATCCTTAAACTAGGATCAAGATGAAGAGTAGGAGGTGATCATGAGCAAAGGGAAACTAAGAATCCTTTACTATATACCTAGGGGGGGAACTACGGAAGTAAGGGAAGAATTAAGAATTCCCAAACTAAGATAGTTTAGCAAAAAACATTAAGAATGTAAACAGTCAAGACAGAGAGAATTTAAGCCAGTTCTGAAATATCATTTCTAGTTTAACATTCAGACTTCATAGAGACACATATGATTATTTATAAACATGAAGAGAAACAACAATAAACATGAGATAGGGAATACTTATTTGATTTCCTCTTTACACAAGAATTCTATGAAATTTCTTTACTTTATTACTTGATCCTGCAAGCATATCTAGTCTTGATTACAATAGCTCCTTAACTTGAGAAGAAAATTTCTATAGAAATGTCTTTGAATCCACGTAAAATACTTCAAATGAAGAAGTATTTATAAAAATTCTAAACTGAAATATCTTGAAAAAATATCAAGATTGGTTTTACAAATATCTCAAACTGTTTTACACTAATAGAACTTAAATAAAGGACATTCAAAACTAATGAATCTATTTGGCACTATTTTTATGGATTTATGGTGACAAAGAAGAGAAAGTCGAATTTGATAGCAACTCTTAATTGATGATGAGGCATCCCAGTCACTAACGACATCCTTTCTTTGTGCATCCTGTTCCAGCAATTTTGCAAGATTAGGGTCCATTGATACCTTTGTATATTTCCATCCGTGATAGATATATAAAAAGTGAAAGAGGTTATTGTAGATAAGTATGTTTTTGAGATAAATATCTCTCCGTTTCCCAAAATTCATCTCCAGTTGTTCACAATATTCTCTACAAAAAGATGTCAAAAACAGGACTTTACATAGTCTGAAAAATAGGTTGTGAAGACATGCAAGTATCTCACTTTTGGTAATACCTGTGTAAAAAGTGAGATAGGTTTTTGTAGATTAGCTTTTTGGGAACACAAACCACCTTCAATTTGTCCAATTTCAGCTTGTATTGGCCACAATAGTTTCTTCAAAACTATGGCCTAAACAGGAACTTTCTAAAGAATGTACCATTTCTGCTCTGATTTCATCTTTTAACCTTAAATTTCTTTTAACTGTTTTTCACTTTTAGTTTGGATAAACTTTATTGTGTTGGTGAAAGTGTTTTCATCTCTGTTTAACCCTTACTGTCTCCATGTTTACTTTTACTGCTCTATTTTTTCATCTATCTTTACTTTCACATGAATCTGTACGCTTTGTAATTGTCTTCCCTGCTGTTTTTCTTCATGCTAGCTGCTATACTTGACTTGGTCTTCAATCTGATACATTTTAACCCTGATACACTTTGACTATGCTTTACTGTGTCCTTTTACCTTCATTGTATATTTTAGGTTTTTACTGTCTATTTCAACAGTAGATCATTTAATTTCATGTTTCCTCTGCTTGTATTTTAACTGTATGTTTTATTTTCCATCTCTGTTTGAATAGATTTGATAACAATATCAGAGTAAACAGGTCTTATGACTAGTATTAAGACTGTTTATCCAAGGCTGCAGTCTTTTGATCGTCTGTAAAATAAAAAAACACTGTTAGGAAAACGTTGGGTGGACAGGGAGGGTCATTAATGGCTTTATCGAGCTTTATAGGTCTATGGAGTGAGTCCAAAGTGCTTTCGGTAGGTAAACCATGCTTGAAATGGTTCGCAGAGGCTTTAGGTGGCACAAAAGGGTTACAGAGGGTTTTATTGCTCAAACAGGTGAAAACAAGCAACACTGGGCTTTTTGTGTTTAAACAGCTAAACATTTGATTTTCTTGAATTTTGGCGCAAAGTGAATAGTAGACGGTTTGTCGTGTAGCAGGCGGCAGTGTGTGGTTTTCTTCGCACCTCTTTTGGGCACTGGGTGGTTTTGGGGGGAGGCTACCTGATGCCACTCATCAGGTGCCACGTAGCATCGAGGCCCAGAAGGAAACAACCCATATCGGGTGGGTAAAGTTCGGGTGCTGGAGGCCGCCCAATATGGGTAATAACCATCGGATTAACGGGGAGCCGATCGCACGATGATCGGGGTGGGGAGTTGTACGAAGGGTAATGGATGGTCCTAACAGATGTTTAAGCGTGGTAGGATTGGATTATCAATGGATTATAGTGGGGTTAGGGTGTCAAGGGTGTTTTTATTGGCAGGGTTCGATTATTAATTAATTGTTGGTCGATTAATTAATTCATTCATTGGGTTGGTTTATTATAAAGTTTATGTTTCAAACCTTTTGGGGGGGGGTATTAATACATAGGGATTTATTGATAACATATATGGGGAAAGGTTATTTCTTGGGAATTTAATATACATATAAGTGTTAGAAATCAGTATGATAATGGCGAGAATCTAAAAGCGCTAAGTATAATGTATCTATTGCCTTTGTTTGCTTTAGCACACATATATTATGACTTAGGCTAAAAGTATTTTTTGGGTTTTTTGAGAAAAGGGGTGTTTTTCATGGGGGTGATCACTTTTCCAAGGAAAATAGAGTTTTATCCTTTGAAAAAGGGATATATTATGGGAAAATGACTTTTCCTTAGGAAAATGATGTTTTTTCGTAGGAAAAGGGATTTGTTTGGGAATATGAGTGAATTGAAGGGGGTGAATGCTCATGAGGGGACTTTTAGTACTTAAGACCTATAAGTCATTGGGCTAAGGGTCTGGTCCCTCCAGAAGTCAGAGAAATTCTCTGAGCCCCTTTGACTCAAGATTTTGGGTACTTAAGACTTTTTATTGGAAATTAGTTAAGTGAAAGGTGTAATGAGTGAGGGAAGTTAATAAATTTGACTTTGTGGACTTCATGCATGCCCAATTTTCATCCATACTTAGAACTTTCATGATGAAGGTGATCAATATGCTTTTATCTAACAATCATCACAATTCTACAACCTTTCTTCTACTTACCCACCTACTCATCTTACCATTTTTACTTCTTTTTATTAGGGTGCACTTAAGCTGGCAACCCCTAATGAAAACATTTTCTTTTCTTTTAGAATAGTAATCTAACTAAGTCTAACCTTATTACATCCAAGGGCTTAGATTAAACAATTGAGCTCCTTTTTATTTACTCTACCTATCTACTTATCTGCCAAGATTAAACAGTTTGGTCAGATTTTATTCTCTATCTATAAGCATAAAATTGAAAACATGAAGTAGTCAAGTTTAAACATTTTGACTATCATGGATTGTGGCAAAGGTAACAAGCTACACACAATCATTTATTCTGTATCAAAAGTAACTAGGAGTGGCATTTTGACTTTCTCACTTTCATGGTCTTTTCTTTTCTTGGGGTTCATTTTTTCATATTTTTTTACCTTTTTATTCTTTTTGTCCTTTGATTTTTATTTTAGGACATACCCTCTTTACATTTTTTAATTTTTTGAATATGGAAAAAATTTGTAGAAAGAAAAGGTATGTACATATTACAGGTTTAATCTCAGCCATTCAAAAATTATGAATCCTATTGGTATAGGAACCTAACAGTGGCTCCACTTGGGGATGGCATTTCCTGGTGAAATGTCAAGAACTTTTAGATCAATGGCCTTCTATATTGCTTTGATGTTCTTCTGCAACTTTTCTCTTTCACTTTTTTGCCTCATTACTATTTATGACAGTAAAACCTCTGAAGCTTAGGGCCTTCTCTTTGGGCTTCAACTCCAAAAATTCACTATGCAATCAACTATAAACTTTTGAAAAATAGAATATGCACAAGTGATTAATGAAATTAGTAACTAGGATCTATGTAGTTCTTAAGAATTCAACAATTAACTGGTCCTCCTTCTACTTCTATGCCATCCAATTCTTTGAGGAAAAAAGCATTATTGCCTCTAAAAGCATAAATGATATAAGGGCCTTTCCATAGGAAGTCAAACTTCCCATGTTTACCTTTATCTTTCCTTCTTGAGTCCCATTTCAAAACTTTATCTCCTAGGTAAAAATATTCTACCTTATTCCTTTTGTCAAAAGCTTTCTTGATTCTTTCTTGCACAACTTGGGATCTGATATACACTTCTTCCCTGGTCTGTTGTAAGTGAATTGTCTAGTTGATTCTCCTTTGAATATCATTTGGCTCAACCTGCACCTCTTGGAGTAATTTCATCACTGGTGTTCCCAAGGAAGATGGGAAAACAACCTCCATTCCATGGACTAATTGATAAGTACTGGTGCCAATGGATTTCTTTGTGGTCAGCCTATCTGCACACAAGGCATTTACTAGCATCTAGTTCCAGGTTTTCTTGTTATCCTCCAACAATTTTTTATGATATTCACTAAGCTCTTATTGTAAGACTTTGCTAGTCCATTTCCTTCAAGATAGTAGGTTGTGAGGTGACCCAGTGTTATATGATATTTGTTACAGAAATCAATCATTCTCTTAGATTTGAAAGTTGTTGCGTTGTTAGTGATGATTTTGGTGGGGCATCCGAATCTGGATAGAATGTTGGCCTCAAGGAAGTTTATTATGACAATATCAGTGGCTTGTCTTGAGGGTATGGCTTCTATCCATTTGGTAAAGTAATCTGTAGCAGTGAGAATCCATTTATGTTGGGCTGAGGAAGGTGTATGGATTTCACCAATGAAGTCAAGATCCCACTGTTGAAAGGGTGCTTCAGCAGATATTGGCTTCAATGGTAATGGTAAAAGTTTTTCTTTCCTTCAAAAATCTGACATTTATGACATGAGGTTACAAATTCTTTTACATTACAAAACATAGTGGGCCAATAAAAACTGGCTCTTAGGATCTTGTTAGCTATGGTTTTCCAGTAAAGATGTCCCCCATAGTCACCTGCATGAAACTCCTATAATATTTTGTCAGATTCTTCTTTTAATAAACAATTAAGAAGGATTCGTTCGTGATTTTTCCAAAATAAAGCATTGTCAAATATGCAAAACTTCAAAGATTTCATTTTTAAGAACCTACTTTTAGTCCTGGATAATTCAGGAGGAGCTTGTAAATTTTGTAGAACGTATATAATGTCAGCATACCATGGTGAGTCAGTAAAGGCCTGGCTGATCAGTGGAGTCGCCATCTCCTCTTCATTATCCAATTCTGCAATAAAATTTATGTCTAGGGCCTGACAGTTCGATTCAGCCATGAGCTTGGCTAAACCTTGGCCTTTGATCAATTTTGTAGGTTTAATTTCTAAGTCATATTCTAATATAGTAGCTATCCATTTCCCTCTCTTCCCATCTGGACCATCCTGTGTTAGGATGTCTTTGACTACAACATTGGGAACATAAGCTATTACATGAGAATATAGGATGTAAACTCTGAAATCTTTGATGGCTTTGACTAGAGAAAAAGCTTTCTTTTCCATTATATTGTACTTTAAAGGTGCATCCCTCAAGGCTTTGCTAAAGAAGGCAATGGGTTGTTCAAAACCCTGATCATTCTTCTATAGGAGAATTGCAGCAATTGTGTGTTTTGAGGTGAAAGAAAATATAAAGAAATCCCTATCAAACATTGGAATGATAAGAACTAGTGTCTATGTCAAGGCTAGCTTAATATCTTCAAAAGACCTCTTAGCCTCAAGTGTCCATTTAATAGTCAAATCTTTCTTCAACATGTTATTTAATAATCTAACTAATTCTGCTAAGTTAGAAATAAATCTTCTAAGAAAGTTTATTTTACCTAAAAAGGCTTGTAGTTCTCTGATGCTCCTAGGATGTGGTATCTGTAAGATGGCTTCAATTCTTGTTGGATCTATCCGGATACCATCTTTAGAGATTATGTGGCCTAACAGTTTTCCCTCTTCCAACCCAAATAAATATTTTTTAGGATTCAAAGAAATTCCATACTTCCTACACTTGGTGAAGACCTGCCTTAGATGATCTAGGTGTTGTTCATCAGATTTAGAGAATACTGTGATATCATCTAAGTATATTACAAGGAAGTCATGGATTTCCTTAGCAAAATCTATATCCATAGCTCTTTGAAAGGTGGCCCCTACATTCTTTAACCCAAAAGTCATTTTCACATACATGAAAGTGCCCCAAGGAGTGGTGAATGCAGTTTTTGCCTGATCGTCTGGGTGGACTAAAATCTGGTTATAACCAGAAAACCCATCTAACAGTGAGATTTTGGTCGAACCTACTACCCTCTATAATATGTGATCCATTTTGGGAAGAGGGTAGTTATCCTTGAGTGAAACTTTATTGAGATTCCTAAGGTCAACACACAGTCTAATTTCACCAGTTTTCTTTCTTGTGGGTACCAAATTAGAAACCCAATCAAAGAATCTAATAGGTGCTATGATCTTGACTTCGTACATTATTTTGATTTCCTTTTCAATAGAAGGTAATAGAATAGGATTAATTCTTCTAAGCTTCTGCCTAAAAGGTTCCTAGTTTTCTTTTAGGGGGATAGTGTGTTGTATTATGCTCGTGTCATAGGACTTGAGGTCCTCATAACTCCAAGAAAAAACATCTTGGAATTCCTTTAGTAATTCTATGTATTTCACATTTTCATTAGGAGGTAAAGACTTTTGAAAGTTTTATCAATTTAGGATTTTCCTCAAAGCCTATTTTACACTCCTCTATGTCCAATTTTAAGGGTTCCATTTTCGGCTTTCTAGGGACATCATTTGAATCAAACAATTCTTCCAAAGGATTTAATCCTTTGGGCAAAAAATTATCTTTGAGATTGATGATTTCAGAGTCTTCATCAATTATCTCATCAATTTCATTTTACTTTAGGTTTTGAATATCTGATTTTGTAAACTTTGTGGGATGGAATTTATCTATCCCTTCATCTTCTAATTTTTTAATTTCTATTTTATCTATAAAATCAAGATCTAATGTTATGTCAGTATCTCTGTTGCTATTTACAAATTCTTCATCTAAAGTTAGAAAATTGTTTATTTGTTGGTCATTAGTGAATACTTGCCAATTTTTTTAATTGTTAGGGATAGCAGGTTTGTGCCTAACCTCAGCAGTGTATTGATGGTTAGGTTGAAATGGTACCTTACAAGTTCTGGCAAACATAGCTAAACTATGAACTTGCATATTGTGTTTTCTTGGGATAACTGCAAGCTTAGTTTCTAAAAAAGTATTTAATATTTCTACAATTGTTCCTCTATAAAAGCCTAACCTAGGATCTCTAGTCATATATACAACATTGATTTGTTTAATAACCAACTCAAAATCTCCCATAATAGAAACTCTTATGGCTCCTTGCCTTTTAACCAATTTGAGACCTAAAAGAAGTGCTTCATACTCAGCGATGTTGTTCATGCATTTGAAATTTAGTCTGTAGGCATGGCCCTCTAAGTAATCATGCTCTAAATTGTAAATCCACACTCCTACTCCTGCACCTAGTTTGTTCACTAACCCATCAAATTCAAGATTCCAAAGTATTTCATGTTCATAATTCTTACTGTTTGGGGGAACAAAATCTTCTTTGATTAAGGCATCTAGATCATCTTTTTTATCTGAAAGCTCTTGAATTTGGACAGTTTGATTTTTTGCTGCAACTGCAATTTATTTTGTTCTTGAAGTAATGATGTTTGAAGTAATTTATTGGTTTGTCTCAGCAGTGTACAAAATGAAAGAATCGATGTCAGAATGCACGGAATATAGAGGAAAGTTTTGAGGCCTCTCCTAGCTACTCACTACATACTTCCTCAGAGTCTCTCTACACAATTTTTTAGGATGTCCAAAGACTAAAATTGTTTCATATGACATGTCAAGTTGCAAAGATCCTTGGAGTTTGGCCGCCCATGATATAGACAATATCATGCCATATTTGGGTGGTATATCAGCAACAACTATGTCCATAAGAATGGTCTTAGTAGGGTATTGCACTAGGGAAACACAAAGTTCTTTTATAAGTCCTAGGCACTTAACTTGGCTTGAATCAAATGAAAACAGGTCCTTGTAAGGCCTAGTGATATCCAAGTTTAGTTTCTCCATAACAGATTTAGGCATTAGATTGTGTGAAGCCCCAGAGTCAAGCATAGCATTGTGTAGGATTTTATCGTGAATGTTAAGGCTAATGTAGAAGTGTGGTATCCCTCCTTCCACTAGTTTTCCATTAACATGAGGACAGAAAATTAACTAAGGCTGATCATCAAATAAGTTAACGGAGTCTTCATTCTCAACGAAGTTTAAAGATTTTCTTATTTAAGATTTGTAAGTTTCATGTTTAATCAGTTCTGTTAAAGGAACTAAGATTTTCAGTTTGGCCACCTATGCTCCCAAATTGAAAGGTAAAGGCGATTTCTCTGTTTGAATGTTTGTAATTTTAAAAGTAGGGTTTGGAGTAGTCTGTTCTTCTTTTTCAGTGTTTGGAGTCCTTTTTAGTGAATTTTCTAAAGTGATATTTGGAGTTTCTTCCACTGTCTCCTTGGAGGGTATTGAGGTGGATGGTTGATTATCAGTAGGTTGGTCATTGGTTACATCTACAATAGTGGGACTAAGAGGGTTCTGATTTGGTCTAGAAAGGATTTGGAGAGTTTTTGTAGCTGGAACTTCTTTAACTTTCTTAGGTTGGTTTGGTATTGCTTTCTTTTTTTGGTCTGGAGCATCAGTGTTCTTCTTAATCCTAAAATTATACTGTTTGTGCACTTCTAAGATAGCAGAATCATACCCTTTATTGTAATTGAATGATTCTCCTTATTGGATCTGCAAATGCTGAAGCATGTGCAATTCCTAATCATCTTGAGCCAAAAATACAGTTTCCTCTTCATCTAATCCCATTAAGTTAATTTGAGTGTCTTGTTCAGGGTCTTCTGAATGGGAAGTTTCAATGTAGTTCTCTTGAAAAGGTGGCCTAATATTCTGATCAAGTCCATTTTTTCTAGTGTTTTGATTTTGATTCTTTCTGAAGTTTGGATTTCTCACTGGAGGTGCCTATTGATTATCCTAGTGAGGCTTTGTTTCAATTTTCTCCATCCTATCCATCGGTTTTTCCATTCCTTTGGCTAGGGCATCCATTTTAAGGTCAAAAGGTGAGGCTTCTTCTTTCAAGAGTGTTCTCCTTTCATTCCTAACCCTAGCTCTTTTTGCTAGCAAATTAGCTTCTACACTAACTGCTACACTCTGCATATCTTCTAAAGTTAGAGGATTTCTCTCTCTAAGTTGGAATGCCATATCAGTGTCAAACCCGTCGGTAAACTTTATCAGAGCTAAGCTAGGTGTGGGTCTAAGGTCAACTGGTATTTCATTTTATATGTTGTTGAATCTAGTACAGTAATCCTGGAACGTTTCATTTGGTCCTCTCTTGATGTTTTCATATTCTGAAAGGATCTGCAGAGGGTTCTTCTTCTTTTCCCATCTATTTAAAAATTGTCGGTAAAATACTTCTAAAGTGTTTATGCTGTTATCAGGTAAAGATCTAAACCATATTCTTACATCACCAGCTAAATTCTAGGCAAACAGCCTCATTTGGACATCTTCAATATCAATTTCATGTAATTCAAAATGATCTGTCATCTTTTTTGTGTGTTGTTGTGCTGTATAGGGTCCTATGCCATAAAATTGGATGATTTTGTTTTGGTAGTCTTGTGGCATGGCACCTAGTGGAGCAGGAAACACAAGAGGAGAATATCTATTTGCCATGGCTCTAAGTTGGGCAGGACTAAGAAGGGGATTTTGGGTGCTAGAAGATGATACAAGGGATAATGAGGAACCAGGAATGATAGGTGTTTGATAGGTAAAGATAGGTTGGTGGGGAAGTGAAGGTATAAATGGAGGTGAGGAATGAACTGCAGAGATGGAAGGGAACAATGGTGAACTAAAGGAAGTTGAATATGTTTCAGAAAGCTCAAGGATCCTAACAGTAGTAAGGGATGACTGAGGGGAATTTAGAATGTATTGATCAATTGATAATTTTGCCCTTTGGGCTTCAAGTTCTGCTATGAATTCTGGATCTAGAACTATGTCTTCAAGTGCATTCTTAGACCTGGTTCTAGATAGGGAAAGGTCAAAATACTCGTCAAAGGGGAGGTCTTCTAAAAACAAGCACTCATTCGGGTAGCAATCTTCTTTAATTGAAGGCGTGGAACTGACTGAGCTTTCTTGTCTTCTGTATATTCTTGAAATCAGATTAGGATTATCAAATACTTGGGGAGGGTTCAAATCAGGGTTGGACCTAGTATAGTGAGTTCTCCTTGAAGCCAGATTTCAAGTTTTTTTCTAATTATTTCTTTTTATGAGATTTTATAAATAACTTCTAATAAACCCTTCAAGAGGCTTGAAATAAAAATATGAAATTTCTCAAAGGTTTATTAAGACTGAGGATTTGATTTCCCCAGTATGGTCACCACTATGTTATCACTCAGAAGTCTTCCCTAGAAGTTATAAAAGAAGAAATAATCTGAGGTAACCACAAACCTAATCTTTTAGACTCGGGTTCTAGCTAACCTAAGTCTAGAGAGGGCTCTCTCTTTATAATTTAACTTTGTTTTGCAGGGGATTTTAGGCTAGTTCTTAGTGCTCATAAGGTTTTGAATTTGTTGGGTGGTGGAATTCTGGGAACAGATGGATAGAGCAAGGCTTTCAATCCATTGGGCTATGGAGTCAACCAAAGGATGTCTTAACTGGATCAAATCAATCACTAAATGAAGAGTTCACAGGGCAGGCTAGCAAAGCAAAAGGCAAATCTTCAGGTTCCAATGGATGAGGTAGTCCTAATCAGGGTGATAGGGAAATGAAAAATCCTTAAACCTGGATCAAGATGAAGAGCAAGAGGTGATCATGAGAAAAGGAAACTAAAAATCCTTTACTATAGACCTAGGGGGGAAACTACAGAAGTAAGGGAACAATTAAGAATTCCTAGACTAAGATAGTTTAGCAGAAAACATTAAGAATGTAAACAGTCAAGACAGAGAGCATTTAAGCCAGTTCTGAAATATCATTCCTAGTTTAACATTCAAATTTCATAAAGACACATATTATTATTTATAAACATGAAGAGAAATAGTAATAAACATGAGATAGAGAATACTTATTTGATTTTCGCTTTACACAAGAATCCTGTGAAATGTCTTTACTTTATTACTTGATCCAGCAAGCCAATCCGGTGTTGCTTACAATAGCTTCTTAACTTGAGAAGAAAATGTCTATAAAAATGTCTTTGAATCCACCCAAAATACTTCAAATGAAGAAGTATTTATACAAATTCTAAACTGAAATATCTTGAAAAAATATCAAGATTGGTTTTACAAATATCTCAAACTGTTTTACACTAATAGAACTTAAATAAAGGACATTCAAAACTAATGAATCTATTTGGCACTATTTTTATGGATTTATGGTGAAAAATAAGAGAAATTTGAATTTGATAGCAACTCTTAATTGATGATGAGGCATCCCAGTCACTAACTGCATCCTTTCTTTGTGCATTCTGCTCCAGCAATTCTGCAAGATTAGGGTCCATTGATACCTTTGTATATCTCAATCCGTGATAGATATGTAAAAAGTGAAAGAGGTTATTGTATATAAGTATGTTTTTGAGATAAACCTCTCTCAGTTTCCCAAAATTCAGCTCCAGCTGTTCACAATATTCTCTGTAAAAAGATGTCAAAAACAGGACTTTACACAGTCCGAAAAATAGGTTGTGAAGACATGCACTTATCTCACTTTTGGTAATACCTGTGTAAAAAGTGAGATAGGTTTTTGTAGATTAGCCTGTTAGGAAAAAAAGCCCTTCAGTTTCTCCAAATGCATCTTGTATTGGCCACAATAGTTTCTGAAAAACTATGACTTAAACAGGAAATTTCTGAAGAATGTACCATTTCTGCTCTGATTTCATCTTTTAACCTTAAATTTCTTTTAACTGTTTTTCACTTTTACTTTGGATAAAATTCATTGTTGCTGGTGAAAGTGTTTTCATCTCTGTTTAACCCTTACTGCCTCCATGTTTACTTTTATTGTTTACTTTTACTGCTCTGCTTTTTCATCTATCTTCACTTTGACATGAATCTTTATGCTTTGTAACTGTCTTCCCTGTTGTTTGTCTTCATGCTAGTTGCTTTACTTGACTTGGTCTTCAATCTGATACTTTTTAACCCTGATACACTTTGACTATTCTTTACTGTGTCCTTTTACCTTCACTGTATATTTTAGGTTTTTACTGTCTATTTCAACAGTAAATCATTTAATTTCATGTTTCCTCTGCTTGTCTTTTAACTGTATGTTTTATTTTCCATCTTTGTTTGAATAGATTTGATAACAATATCGGAGTAAATAGGTCTTATGACTAGTATTAAGACTATTTATCCAAGGCTGTGGTCTTTTGATCGCTTGTAAAATAAAACAAACTGTTAGGAAAACGTTGGGTTGACAGGGAGGGTCATTAATGGCTTTATCGAGCTTTATAGGTCTATGGAGTGAGTCCAAAGCGCTTTCGGGAGGTAAACCATGCTTGAATTGGTTAGCAAAGGCTTCAGTTGGTGCAGAAGGGTTACACAGGGTTTTACTGCTCAAATAGGCGAAAACGAGAAACATTGGGATTTTTGTGTTTAAACGGGTAAACGTTTGATTTTCTTCAATTTTGGCGCAAAGTGAACAGTAGACGGTTTGTTGTGTAGCGGGTAGCGGTATGCGGTTTTCTTCGCACCGCTTTTGGGCATTGGGTGGTTTTGGGGGGAGGCTACCTGATGCCATTCATCGGGTGCCATGTAGCATTGGGGCCGAAAACGAAACAGCCCATATCGAGCAGGTAAATTTCGAGTGCTGGAGGCCGCCCGATATGGGTAATAGCCGTCAGATTAATGGGGAGTCGATCGCACAGTGATCGGGGTGGGGATTTGTATGAAGGCTAATGGATGGGCCCAACGAATGTTTAAGCGTGGTGGGATTGGATTATCAATGGATTATGGTGGGGTTAGGGTGTCAGGGGCGTTTTAATTGGCAGGGTTTGATTAATAATTAATCGCTGGTCCATTAATTAATTCATTCATTGGGTTGGTTTATTATAAAGTTTATGTTTCAAACCTTTTGGGGGCAGGGTATTAATACATAGGGATTTGTTTATAACATATACGGGGAAATGTTATTTCTTGGGGATTTAATATACATATAAGTGTTAGAAATCAGTATGATAATGGTGGAGATTGTAAAAGCGCTAATTATAATGTATCTATTGCCTTTGTTTGCTTTAGCACACATATATTATGACTTAGGCTAAAAGTATTTTTTGGGTTTTTTGAGAAAAGGGGTGTTTTTCATGGGGGTGATCACTTTTCCAAGGAAAATAGAGTTTTATCCTTTGAAAAAGGGATTTATTAGGGGAAAATGACTTTTCCTTAGGAGAATGATGTTTTTTCCGTAGGAAAAGGGATTTGTTTGGGAATATGAGTGAATTGAAGGGGGTGAATGTTCATGAGGGGGATTTTAGTACTTATGACCTGTAAGTCATTGGGTCGAGGGTCCAATCCCTCTAGAAGTCAGAGAAAAGCTCTGAGCCCCTTTGACTCAAGATTTTGGGTACTTAAGACTTTTTATTGGAAATTAGTTAAGTGAAAGGTGTAATGAGTGAGGGAAGTTAATCAATTTGACTTTGTGGACTTGATGCATGCCCAATTTTCATCCATACTTAGAACTTTCATGATGAAGGTGATCAATATGATTTTATC
Organism: Pinus tabuliformis; assembly: GCA_031772625.1. Lineage (NCBI taxonomy): Eukaryota > Viridiplantae > Streptophyta > Pinopsida > Pinales > Pinaceae > Pinus > Pinus tabuliformis. The sequence goes on from CM062812.1 coordinate 757,076,876, forward strand.
TAACAATCATCACAATTTTGCAACCTTTCTTCTACTTACCCACCTACTCATCCTACTATTTTTATTTCTCTTTATTAGGGTGCACTTAAGCTAGCAAAGCCTTATCATATCATTTTCTTTTCTTTTGCAATATAATCTAACTAAGTCTAACCTTATTACATCCAAGGGCTCAGATTAAACAATTGAGCTCCTATTTTTTTACTCTACCTATCTACTTATTTGCCAAGATTAAACAGTTTGGTCAGATTTTATTCTCTATCTATAAGCATAAAATTGAAAACATGAAGTAGTCAAGTTTAAGCATTTTAACTATCATGGATTGTGGCAAAGGTAACAAGATGGACACAATCATTTATTCTGTATCAAAATTAACTAGGAGTGGCATTTTGACTTGCTCACTTTCGTGGTCTTTTCTTTTCTTGGGGTTCATTTTTTCATGTTTTTTAACTTTTTTATTCTTTTTGTCCTTTGATTTTTCTTTTAGGACATACCCTCTTTACATTTTTTAATTTTTTGAATATGGAAAAAATTTGCAAAAAGAAAAGGTATGTACATATTACAGGTTTAATCTCAACCATTCAAAAATTATGAATCCTATTGGTATTTGAGATTAGAGAACAACGTACCACCGATGTTACAACAGCAATAACGGCAGTTGATAGTGCAGTGGCAGACTACATGCAGCGTTTCGAATAGTCATTTGAGGTCCTAACCAAACTAGAGGAGGACCCGAATGTAGAGCACGTGGAGACAGAGACGCGTGAGCTATAGCAAAGGTATGATGAGGTAAAAGGGACAGCGCAGATGGTTTCCCTTACACAAAGGCTTGCACGAATGCAGGAGGAAAAGGTGCTCAAAGAACAAGTGGATGCCACTCTGCATAAAGAAGTAGTCTTAAAAGTGCATCTATATACATGGACAGATGAGGCTTATGCGATCACAACCTCCATTGAAGGGAAGCACGTGCAAATGCAGGCAGCTTAGCAAAAGATTCAGGGTAGAAGTTCGGCAACAGTCACCGAGCAGTGGGTGGAAGAAGTCCAGTAGGCGACTGCTCAGTGCGCTGCTGAAGTTGTAGTGATCCAAACAGAGCTGGAAGGTCTTTGTGTTAAGATCTTTGCATCTACAGAGTGACTCGAGGGTGAGTCACAATGTTTGTGTTGGGGACCTGTTAGGCGCGGGATCCCTTAAGGGATGTTTTGGGGCTTAAAGCCCATATTTTGGTCCAATTTTGTAATCCAAGTGTAAAGACTACACATTTTGTGGTCGCAGATTGCGTAGTTGTCAAAGAGTCATAGGGTTGTTCGCCCTTATTTTGAAAATGTAATGTTGGCTATAGAAGATCTACCCATGGTTCGCAGACCATGGATTGTATAAATAGTGCTAAGCTCTAAGTAGTTAAAGGCAATTAGAATGGAATCAATGATCAAACATGTATGAGAGATAGCTCTGAAGTAGAAGTCTAAGTTTTGGGTCGTAGTGTAGGTAGAGGGGCAACAGCTGAGTGTGCAGGGTGAGTCGAGTATGTAATCATCTGGAATTATCAATAAAGAGAAGTATTCTATAATTTCTACATTTTTATTTCCTGTTTATGCATCTGTTATATTGGGTATGAATTTCACTTTTAATGCTTATATGATGCGCAAATATATGTAAGTGTGTTGGTTAAGTGAACGCAAGTAAGAACATCTGTTTACGTGAAGCTAAATAAGATCTGTTAATAATAAAAGTAAGATACTTAGATCAGTTTGGGAGATATCGTAGTTCGTTTCCCTAGCAGCACAAAAGGACTTCAACCCCTGGATAGGGCTATGCAGAAGCTGATTGTAACATTTCTCAAAGTTACTGAAGGGTAGAGCAGAGGGATAAGCAACCTACGTGAAGGCATGTATAGTTGGAATAAACTGACATCACAACCATCTCAAGGGTGTGGAACTTGGTTCCAGCATCCCCCCATACTCCTTCGGGTGAGACTTCAGTCCGTGCTCTACAGGCTGATGCCGAAAGGGCCAGTAGTGTAGGAATTTGTGTGGCTAACTAACACTGAACTCTGGTCAGGCCCCCTCAAGCCAACACCTATGTACATTGGGGTCCTCCTGCAAGCTTGTCAGTACCTCAAATGACTGCTCAAACAACTGCGTGCAATTTGGTACTGCACTCTCCACCACCACCACTTCTTCTGTGACAACGGTCGTTCGTTATTCCTTCACTTCTGATAGGGTTGAAGGTTGGGCCTTCAACTGTAACTCTGTAAATTTCATGTTCAACTCCAACTGAACCCGCGCCATCTCAGTCCTAGTGTTGCACACCCCTATGGCCAACTTGCGGATGCATACCTCAACTGGCTCCTCCTCCAGAATGGCCAACTCTGGGACCATTCAGCATGCCTCCTCAATGACCTGCATAATCTACTTGCTTTAATTGGTCACCTCAGTCTCAGCAATGATGGTAGCATTTCTTTGTAGGGCCATTTACTCATTTTTGATCCGTTGTTCACAGATCACCTAGAGGGCACAGTTTTCACAGGCCCTTAGCTCTGCAATCACTCCATCCTTCAAGAGGTGGAGTGCTTCTCATGGGAGTGTTGCCAAGTTCAACCCTAATCCCTTTAGGGCACTGACAGTGAGCTTGTTAGCCTCACTCTCTGTGGTCAGTGCTCCATCTAGCAGCACAATCGCACTAGAAGCCTTAGTGCGCAGCATATCGGTAGCCTCTGAAGTGCCGATAGCCAGGCTGGTAGACACCATGCTAGCCTACGACGCGCGGGTCTGTAGCTCTTACAACCCTATCTGGATAGCCCCCAGGATGATCTGTTGTTGTTGTTCAAATTGTTGCAAGGCCTTCATGGTGACATCCCTGACTGTGTCACCGATATCATGTAAATCTCCCTCTATTAATGTGATGGGTTTTAGCGAGGTCTTGGTCGCCTTTGATTTCTTCTTGGACCCTCCCTTCTCCAGCTCCCTTGGGTGCCTAATGTGAGTGGATGTTTCCAGAGGGTCCACGTCATGATGTTCTGTATCCTCTCCTATCTCATGTGAAGGCAACCTCGTACCTTTGTCAGAGCCCCGCTCTATCCCACCTGTGTGCTTTCTTGTCTTCTGCGTAGCCTCGTGCTCCACTTGGGCCTTATCAACAGCCTCCTTTTTCCTCTTTTCAGCCATTTGTGCCATCTTAAGCTTGGCCTCCTCCTTCTTCTTCTACATAGTGGACTTGCTCCCGCCCACCGCCAAGTCTGTGGTAGTGCGCCACTCTGCCAGCCATTGATCAAGAACTGCATCAATGGCATCATTCATTGCAAGATAAGATAAGTCATACAATTTCTGCACAGGGACCTTCCAAGCCCTTATGGATACTCAACAAAAATAAGCTTTGAATTTGGTGCAGATCCTCGCAGGGAAAGTGATGAGGAAGTGTTGCACCAATGAGGTTCTGGCGCCTGTCGTCGCGCTATAAGCACAATGCGCTGAAGGAGCCTAGTTCAACTGGTTGGACTACCTTCGTGGAGAGTTCCTTACAAACTTCTGTGAAGCACAAGAGCTCAATAAGACATTCCACTACGCATGGCTCTTGCTATCAATTGTGCTGGTAGTGTGGGAACTGCCAGAGGACAACCAGTTCCCTTCGGTCATTCCAGAACTCCCAAAAGCAGCAAAGAACGCTTCATTGTGGACAACTAAGGCATCAGAACCATCTTTTGGCTTATGGGGGCCTGACCCAGGTTCAATGTTAATTAGCCAAAGAAATCCCTACATTACTGGCCCTTTCGGCATCAGCCTGCAAAGCGCGGACCGAAGTCTCACCCGAATCAGTATAGAAGGATGTTGGAACCAAGTTTCGACACCCTAAGATGGTCGTGATGTCGATTTATTCCCTTCACTCCTGCCTTCACGCAGGTCACTTCACTCTAGGGCTTGCCAGACGAGCCCTCTCTTCCACCCTTCAATACCTCTGCGAAAGGGTATGATTGCCCTTCGCACAACCCTAACCTACAGCTTAGGTACTTTCGTGCTGTTATGGCAATGTATCGTGTAGGTTCCTAAACTAGTCTAAGTGTCTTACTTATCTTATTAGATAATCATGGTTAGTATCACGTAAACAGATATGCTTAATTGCATTCAGTTATCCAATGTAATTGCATTCATTCACGCATTAAAAAAGGGAATTCATACATAAAATGACAAGATGCATTAATCGGAAACAAAGACACAGAATTGCAGAATACTCTTCTTTATTGATATTTCCAAGAAATTACAGAATCTATCCGCCCTGTGCACTCAGATGAAAACTTCCACCCTAGGCCTCTGCGCACTCAGCTGCAAAGCCTCTACCTATGCTACAACTTAAAATTTAGACTTCTTACTTCAGAGCTATGACTATCTTATCTTGCTAGTTCCCTTTCCTCCTTTTAAAGCTACTTAGAGATTAGCTTCTTTATACAATCCCATGGTCCGCGGACCATGGGTAGATCTCTTATAGATGACTTTACTTCACAAAATTAAGGGTGGACAACCCTTTATGACTTATGACACCTTCGCGCTCCATGACCACAAAATGTGGATTCTTTACAAGTTTAGTACAAAATTTGACCAAAACATGGGCTTTTAGCCCCAAACTGTCCTTGGGGGACCTCGCTCCCAATAAAAAGTATTCAACACTTACGCTTCCCTTAGTCTTGATTGATTGGAATGATAGAAGCATCCATTGTGACACGACTTGCAAGAGCACAACCACCATAAAAATTAGTTGGTTTCCATTATATTTCACAATGTGGGTTCTGTACAGATTGATATATTTATTGCATGAGAGATGTGAATACAAATGACTTATTCCATGGTAGGATAGTAAGGACCATCTTATGTGACAGGCCAGCTGTTAAAGTCTACTAATAATCAACTAACCCACACTCCAGGGCCCATACAAAAACCCACATTGAGAGTAAGTAGATTCCTCTTGCTAATTTTCCTTCACTTTCTTACTATTTCACTATAGCAAAAATCCTGCAAATCCTATTTTGACAGAGCTAGAAAAGCTGACACATAAATTGTACAGAAGGTTGCTTAGTTAGAACATAGGGAGCCTCTGGCAATTTCTATACCATTTGAGGAGGGAGTGGTGCTGACGCTGGCAGAACTTCAACAGACTCACTTGAATAAAGTGCGGATTGTGTTCCCATTTAGAGGGGATTGGGGGAAGCTGGTGGTAGAAATTCACCAGGATGACTAGAACAAGGCCCTGCTACATCACCCAGGCTTGAAAACACACCAGCAAACTCAACCGAAACAACTTACTCGTGTTCCCAAAAACAAACAAAATCCCCATACCACAGAAGAAAACTTACCTCCATGACACTCGAAGAGTCCCCATCACCTGGAAAAGAATTCAAAATTGAAATTATTGTTCTCAATGTAAAAAAATAGGAATAAGGAAATAATTCACATGGCTTAAAGAACAAGAAGGGTCAAGCCCCCACAAAGATTCGGGAAGGACCTGTAAAAGGAAAGAAGTTACAAACCTCAAAACCGACAAAGGGCATTCCTCCACCAAATCTTCACACAAAACGACTAACCTCAGAACTAATGAAGATCATTCCTCCGCCCTTAGAACCTGCAGAACCAAGGAAAAACATCCCTTCGACTCTTAAACCAAAGAAAACCATGGAAACATTACTAAAATGACACATGTCACCAAATAATTGAAACCCAATTCACAAAAAGTTCTAAGGGGCTAAAATATCCAAAACCTAACCTGAATAAAGCTGCAACAAGATGGGAAATGTAGACTCAAACCAAGAACATCAATTTCTAGGAAAATGCAAACAGTGAATTTGAATTCAAGTACTTATACAGTCAATTTCTTTCTAGAGAGAACACCACAACAACAGAATTTAAGTACTTATACAACCGAGCTCTTACCAGAGAGAACACAAAAACAGTTGCAAGCACCATAAGGACTGGAAACGGGATACTAGACATCCACAGGTTAGATGACCAATAAGCAACATACAATAATAAAAAACCTTGTAAATCAACAATAAATTCAACACAAACCTGCATTGAATAACATCAGCTTTGTCCTGCACAAATCTGTGGCTCTATCCTCTACAAGTCTACACAATAAAATCTCTTGTACAATAACCTTCAAGTGGTCTGGCCTGCGCAGCCCTTGTTGACATCATCCCTCTATTACTGAAGTGGGGATGCAACGATGCAGTGACGCCAACCCAAAATTCTGCCATGAAAACCAAACTTAACCTTATAAAACCAGAAAAATCGCAGCAGTACGATGTAAACCCTAGCTCCAACCGATCACTAAATGTCACCTACAATGGCATAATAATAATAAATATTTTTAATTCAAACATTTTAATTAAAATTTACATAATTAAGTTTAAAATGAAAGGAAAATGAAATTATATTGATTTAAAAATTAACTAAAATAATAATAAAACTATAGATTTAGAATAGAAATTAATTAATTTTAAATTAATAGTGAGAATAATATCAATAATCAATTAATTAGAGAATAAAGAAGGATGAAAAATTAAAAAATAAATCATTAAAAATAATTAACAAATATTTTTTTGATATATATAATATTATTTGTTAATTATTTTTAATGATTCAATTTTTTATTTTTCATCATTCTTTATTCTATAATTAATTGATTATTGATATTATTCTCATTATTAATTTAAAATTAATTAATTTGTATTCTAAATCTCTATTTTTATTATTATTTTAGTTAATTTTTAAATCAATATAATTTCCTTTTCCTTTTATATATATATGCACGCAAATAAGAACGAAGACAAAATGAAAGTAAATTGGATTATAGTCAATCAAATAATAATAAGGAAACATATCATTAAAATGATTAAAAGAAAAAATAAATTAAAAATATGATAAAACTAATAAAATTTTGCATTAATAATGAAAATAATATTAATAATTTAAATAAACAAGGAATTAAAAGGGGGAGATTTTGAGAATAAACATAAAGAATTAAAGAATAAAAGAAGAGGATTTTTTTAGGAGGAAATAATTAATTATTAATGGTAAAAAATAATAAAATTAAACTAATAAAATATCTTATGAATATGATAGAAAAAAAATAAAAATAAAAAATAAAAAAATGTGCAAGGGATTAGACCAGATTTAATAAGGGTATATTAAACTAGATAAAATACGTAAGATAGACAAATCAATAAAATTAATGAGAAAGGTGATGGATAATAGGTTTCCAGGATTGGCTTAATTTGAATCTATCTTCTCTATTGAAATTATTGGGGTTCTTCTCAATTTCAAGAGCTTCCCCCATAATGCGACTGTTGTAAATAGGAACATGAGCCAGAATTTTAGATTGATCGTATCAAACAAGGTGTTTTGAATTAAAGGAATGTTCAGCAACAACTGACTTAGATAAATGGAGATGGTTAGTATCAACTATATGCTCCTTTAAGTGAGCTTTGAAGGGATGACCAGCCTGACCAATATAAGATTTCTCACATGAGCAGGGAATTTGGTAAACCCCTAAGCATAACATAGGGCTAGACTTATATTAGTTGACTGAAACATCTGCCTAAGAGTTTTATGAGGTTTAAATGTGGTCTTAATATTCCTTTCTGATAAGATTTTTGAAATTAGGTCAGTGGTCCCTTTAATATAATGAAGAGAGACCTGACGTTGGGGAGGAGAGGGGGGAACACACTGGGATTTAGGACGAGAAATATCATGAAAGGCTTTACGAATTTGAGAAGGGGTGTAGCCATTGGCTTTGAAAGCTTGGAAAATATGAGCTCTTTCTAAAGGAAGGAATTGAGGAGCAGATATTTTAAGGGCTCAGGAGATGAGATTTTTAGAACACCAGATTCCTGTGATGGATGATGGTGAGAACAGGCATGGAAAGACCGATTAATGTGGGTCTTTTTCAAGTATACTTCATGGGAAGGTATTCATTGGATTCAATTTCCATGGTAAAATAAGTCATCAAGTGCATCCCTCCCCTGCTTCCAAATAGAGAAAGTGTCATCGACAAACCAAAACCAACACTTTGGTTTTCTATGTCAAGAGTCGAGAGCTTTGGCCTCGAATAATTCCATAAAGATGTTAGCAAAGATAGGAGAAAGGGAAGATCCCATTATCATACCTTTGGTTTGTTCACAAATAGTGCCTTTGAAAGAAAAGAAAGTGGACGAGAGGCACAACTTAATCAGGATGAGAGTTTCAGGGTCAAGAAGCTTAGAGATAATATCAATGGCCTCATGAACTGGGATATTAGTGAAAATAGACACAACATTGAAGCTAACTAAGAGGCAGTTACCATCAAGGTGGATATCTTTGGTTTTAAGAATAAAATCAGAGGAATATTTAATGAAATAGGGGGAGGATCCAACAAATTTTTTAATTTTAGAGGCTAGGAGCCAACCAAGACCATGGATAGGAGTTCCTATGGCATTGAGAATGGGTCTAAGGGGGACCCCTTGTTTTTGTATCTTTGGGAGCCCATAGATTTTAGGAGTTTGGGGGGTATGGGAAATAAGGCACTACTAAATGGATGGGTCTATAAAGAGGTTTGAATGGCTTTAGTGATAAGATGGATGATGGAATTAATGAGGTTTTCAGGTAATATTGTATATGAAGTAGGCACCTTTTAATATTTTAAATATTGAAGATTAAAATAAATTAATTGAATGATATGAAATGAAACAATGTTCTACTGGATAGGTGTGGCACGAGCATTGAAAAAGAATAGGAAGAGACGAATCATAAAGAAATAATTAATTAATTTGTTAAGGAGAGGACATGTATGGAGTTTACATTTTCAATAAAAGTTGATTTCATTGTTTCTTGAAAATGAAGAATTGTACGAGCAATAATGGCATTTCTTTTAAGGAGGAAGTAGTCTATAATGCGACTTTTCGGATTTCCCGGTCATCTGAAAAGTACATTATTCTAGCAATCCAGCTGACGGATGCAGTGTTGCTGAAATGAAGGAACCTCCCATTGCCCGCTCGTCGATCCCTTCTCCTTTGTCACCTGCTGGCTCCTCCGTCACGTCGCCATAACTTCATAACTTCCTGTCACCCATATGTCAGTCCCCTCTCCTCTATCATGTTAGGTCCCTATACTACTAGTCTAACCCCTTAATGTTATTAGTACATGTTGGCTTAGTGGGGCCTAACCCAGGTTTGGAAGTGATTTGGCCAAGCAAATCCTGGTACTACTAGTCCTTACAGCAACAATCCGCAAAGCGCAGACTAAGGTCTCACCCGAAGTAGTATGGGAGGGTGCTAGAACCAGGTTTCTACACCCTGGGGATGTTTGATATGTGGTGATTGGTACGCGGTCCACCCTTTGTACTTACTGCACTACGCACACCTGGGGGTACCGTGCACCCTATGATACTGTCTTCATGCAATTCTAGTCGCAACACGACGGTGTTATTTACCTAAGTCTTCCTTAATTAGTCTGTGTCAGTTGATTACTTAGATTAAATTCACATATAAGCATTCATATTCAAGTATTCATCAAGTGCGCGCAGTAAATAAAAAGAGTAAAAGCAATGTATAACGTCAACACACAGATTCAAGAATAGATGCACAAAGTAACTTCTCTTTATTAACTGTTATTTCCCAATACAGACCCGACTCCGCCCTGTGCACTCAGCTGCAGGGGTCTTTGCACTCAGTTGCGGACTCTACTAGGCCTCTGTGCACTCAGCTACAGAGCCTCTACCTACTACTACGACCTAATACACTTCAACTTTCACTCTATGCTCTTACCATGCCTTTGTTATTCTATCTATTCTTTATGCTCTACCGAAACTATCTTTACACTTAGAGCCTTGCTCTATTTATACAATCCCATGGTCCATGGACCATGGGTAGGCCGACACAACTTTACATTAAATTACAATATTTTAGGGTGGACATCCCTATGAATCGATTGTACACTTCGAGCTCTGCACCCACACTTCGTGGAGTTCTACACCATCTTTGACCAAAACTTGGGCTTTGAGCCCCAAAACCTGCTGTGGGGGATCCCATGCCCAATAGGCCCCCAACAAAATCATCGTGACTCATCCTGAGTCACTCTACTGGTGCAGTGATCTTGGCACGGAGCCCCTCCAACTGTGCCTGTGTTGCGTGAAGGTCCGCAGCGCACTCTTCTGCCATCTGCTAAATCTGCTCCATTCCTGCTTCTGAATCATTTGCATCTGACTTGTGTCTCTTCTTTGGTACTGCTTTCTAGGGCTTGTGTTTATAGTCCCACACCTCTATCCAGCTTTTCGGGTCGCGAAGACTGTGCTTCGATCGGTTAGTCAGATAGTTGACCCACCCGTGTAGGGCTTCAAGCGACTGCCATTTACTTTCCCTGGGAATGGTTCTCCATTAAGTTTGACTAACTGGACCGCGCCTCTGTCTCTGACCTATTTTACCACATATGGTCCCAACCAGTGCATTCTGAACTTTCCAGGAAACTTTTCAAACTTGCTGTCATATAATAGGACTAAGTCGTTTACCTTGAAGATGTGCAACTTGATATGGCGGTCGTGCCAACCTTTTTCAAGCTGCTTTTGTACCTACTGGTGAAATCTGGCTAGAAATCGTTCTTCCTTGAGTTCTTCTAATTGTGCAAGCCATTCTTCTAGAGCTTCGCAATCCGTCATGCTTGTGAGCACTGCTATTCACAAACTAGGTATGATGTATTCCATTGGCATGACTGCTTTCGTACCATAGACAACCGAAATGGTGTCTGTCCTATCAATTTCTTGCACGTTGTCCCGTATGCCCATAACACAGCGAGTACGCACAGGTCCTAGTCATCCCGCTGTGTGTTACACATTTTCATCAATGCAGTCTCCAGTATTTTATTGAATGCTTCTATTGTTCCATTAGCCTGTGGGTGGTATAGTGTAATTTTCTGGTGATAAACCTGGAATTCTTCTGTGAGCGTGCTGATGGTTTCACTCAAGAAATGTGTTCCGTAATCGCTCATCAAGATTTTCAGGTAGCCAAATCGTGTCAACACATTTTCAAACAACAACTTTGCAGCCGTGGTAGTTGTGCAGTCCTTGATCAGTTGTGCTTCCGCCCATCGTGTCAGGTACTTCGTCGTGGTGATGATATAGCGTGCACCTGTCTTTCCTTGAGGTTTGATTAGGCCCACAAAGTCGATTTCCCATTTCTCAAATGGCTGCAGTGTCATTTGGGGATTTAACAGCATCTCGTCCCTTCGTGATGGTTTTCCCATCCTTTGACATATATCGCAGGCCTTACAATGCACTTTCGAATCTTGGTGCAGGGTCGGCCACCATAACCCTGCGCGAAGAATATTTTATGCGGTCACGCATCCTACATAGTGTCCTCCTATAGTGCCCCCATGTGCTTCCACAAGGATATGACCTCGTTCAAACTCGGGTCTGTATCTTCGCAATATCTCATCGTTTCCCATCTTGTAGAGGTTCCCTGCAATGACAGAAAAGTCCATCGCACGCACCACAAATTCCTTCTTCTGTTGGATTGAGTACTCCTTCGGCGCAATCGTTGTTGTTAGAAAATGGATTATATCTTCGAAGTGTTTGTCCGCGACGCGTACTGCAAAGAGTTGTGCATTAGGTAGTTCCTCCTCCAAATTTGTTGGTTCCTCGCCTGTCTCAATTCGTGACAAGTGGTCTGGTCCTACGTTTAAGCATCTCAGCTTGAATATGACCTCAAAATCATATTCTTGAAACAGCAAGAGCCATCTGCATATGAGCCCCCAAACACAGGCTTTTTCACCAAGTATTTCAACACGGAATGATCGATATACATCTTGAAATTTCCTCCAAGTAAATAGTGTCGGTATTTCTGAAACACATACACCATTGCCAACCCCTCGCATTTGGTGGTAGAGTAGTTCTTTTCTACTTTGGACAACCTTCGAATCGCAAACTTGATCGGGTAATCCACACCCTTTGCGCCCTCCTGTGTGATTACAGCTCCCAACGCGATACACGACGCATCAACATGTACATGAAATTCCACGTCCCATTTCGGGAAGACCAAAATTGGCGCTGAGGCCAGTTTTCCCTTTAAGACATCCAAACTCTTCATGCAATCGTCATTCCAGCAATATGTCACATCTTTTTTCAATAGTTTTTCCATCGGCACGGTTGTTTGGGCATAACTCTTGACAAACTTCCTATAGTAGCCAGTGTGCCCCAAAGTAGCGCGTAACTGTTTGACACTGCGCGGTGCTTCCAAATTCAGAATAACAAAAGTCTTCATAGGGTCCACCATCAAGCCTTGTTTGCAAACCACATGACCTAGAAAGTTGCCAAATGGAACGAGGAAGGTGCACTTTCTAAGGTTCAGCGCAATCTGGTGTCGATGGCAAGTATCCAACATCAACCGTAAGCTCGCTACATGGTGCTTACCTAATCCAAAGACAGTCCAATCATCTAGATATACCTCTAAGAACTTGTGGATGTATTCTTTAAATGCCGCCACCACTATGCGCGAGAATATCACTGGCGCATTCTTCAGTCCAAAGGGAATAATGGTGTACTGAAAGCAGCCCCATTCTGTTGTGAAGGTTTTTTTGCTCCTATCTTCCAGCGCGATCTTAATCTGATGGTACCCTGAGAAGCCATCCGTAAATGAGTAAGCTTTTTGAGCACGAACATTCTCCAATACTTCAGCTATGAATGGTGTCGAGAATGGATCATCAACACAGGCGTCGTTGAGCTTCCTAAGGTCCATGCATATTCTTATTTCGCCTTTCTATTTTTTCTCCTGCACTACCATAGGACTCACCCAATCGGATTCTTCCACTGGTTCAATAATTCTGGTTGCGAGCATTTTGTCTAATTCGTCACGAACGTTTTGTTTATACTTTGGGTTCAAGCAATAAGGCCACTACTTAACTGGCTTCGCATCCGGTTTCAAGGTGATCTTCATCATCTCTAAGTCGCTAATGATCCCTTTTAAGTCCATGATTTTGGTCAGGAACAAGTCTTGGTATTCGCAGAGTAACTCAGCAACCTTATCTTCTGTAGCATCGTCCCAATAGTCTCCCAGCATCGCATACTTCGGCTCTGCTTCTGTGCCAATATTTACCTGCTTTGTTTTTAGCGGCACGGTGATGTCGGGATCCTCAATTGATGGTCCTCGAACCTCGCAACAACCTTTGGTTTCTAGAATGTCAATATTTCGAGGGTCGTCATCATCCTCCTCCACCTATGCATTATAACATTCTAGGTCGCTGCTTAAATGGGTAGCCCATACTGGTTGCAGCATTTCCAATGGCTCCTATGGTATTTTGAAGATAACAGCTTTCACTGCTTGTAGCGCATCATCCACAGTATCTGACCAACGATCTTCAAATGTGAATGTTAACAAGAATCCCTCACGCAACACATCCCATTCGCCCATACCATGGCGGAGCTCTGTCTCTATATACCAATTCATGGGTATTACATCCAAAGTATGGTAGAATAAGTGTACCCATTCGAGCTGTGGTTCTTCCCCATAGATCTTGGTCCATTTCACGAGGTGCGTATGTGGGTCATCTCATCCATTGTATTTGTCTTCTAACTGCAGTTGTGGCTTCCCAAATCGTAGGTGCATCATCCTTTTGCATCCGCGCCAATCCTCGAAATTTCCTTGATGTGTACCCCACCATCATGCAGGTGTTGCATGCAGTGCCCATTTCAACGCATCGAACCACTGCTGTTCTGATACCGCACTTTCAAATTTGCTCAAGAACTCATCCACCATCATCAATCCATCATATTTCGGCAGCTCTCTTGCCTCTATTTTCATGCAACACAGTGATCTAATCATCATGTTGCAATTCAGCATCGTCACTCCATGCAACCGATTCTACCATCGCTCTACTTCTTTGTCTGAATCTGAAGTGCCGGAGCTTTCGCTCTCCAACGAGATCCTTCCATCTATAGTCGGATTCACCCAATCCTGGTCTTGTGCAGTTATCTTGTAAATACAATCAAGATCATCATCGTTGTCAACATCGTACACTGGTTTAGTGTAGCGCACTCCTTCAGCTGGGTCTAGTGGGATTACTACGCATAGTGACTTCTTCTCAAAGATCATTTTGTGCTTCTTTAGATTGATGACTCCATTCATATCGGTGGCCCAGTCTATTCCTAACAACACGGGATAGGGATTGTTGTCATCGACAATCTCTATTACTTCAAAATCCGTCTACACGCTCGCGCCTTCAATATCAACTGTTACCCCTTGCAACCTCCTCATGGGAAAAATCTTCTGTTGGTTCGCCATTCGTAATTGAATAGGGGACCATTGTAATGTGGGCCTACCCATGCGTTCCCATGTTTGCTTCGATAATACATTTGCGTGTGAACCCAGATCTAGGATTACCTAATCCATTTCATATTCACCAATATGCACAATCAACCTCATTTCCCTTCCAGTGCACAACGCATGCTTCCCCAATTTACAGACTACGCGTGGCTCCCTTGACCCCGTGCACCTAGTGATTAGTTCCTATAGTCCTTTAACCACCTTGCTGTCACACAACAATTTTGTGCATGTCTCCAGAAAGGTAGTGAGCAATGAAGGATCCATTCCTGGCTCTGGTTGATCCTTACTACCTAAAGTGGAGGCCTCTGCAAAGCTCTTATTAGCTTCCATGAATGTCTCCTTTGCGCGTTCTAAGTCAAACTCAGGTTCTTTTGCAGGAGCCTTGCGAACCCATGTACTTTCCTCTGGCTGCTTCCCCTTATCCTCTCCCATGGTCGCACCACTTTTGAGAATCATATTTACAATCGGGTCCTCTTCGCGCGGCTCAGACCTCATCATTTGTATATTCTGAGTCGGGGGAGGCTAGAATACCCCTTTTTCGTGCATCTTTGTGATCAACGTAGGAAAGTCTATTGTTTCATGATCAAACTAAGCACAATACGTACAGGATATCCTCGTCGGGTTGGTACAGTCACAGGCATAGTGCCTTGGTCCTCTTCAATTGTAACAAATTAATTGTCCACAGCCCCTTCCTGGTCCCATTCCTCCTCATCCTCGACCTCGTCCCTGAAATCCAGTGCGGGCCATGCCCACATCTAGGTCGAGGGCTTGCGTTTTGGTTTGCATCCAATAGGCTGGGGTCCGGTCCATCATTAGCTCGTAACTACGGCAAGTGCACTCATCGTGGCCTACCGACCTACAGAAATTACAAAATAATTGTTGGGGTGCCTGGGTATGTTTCTCCAACAAATGACAATTATCCATCATGTGTTTCCCTCATATCTGAAAGATCGTGCACCATAAAGCGGGTGTCATGCTCGGCCCTACCTACGCCTCCGGTCTCAACAGCATTGGCCCTCCTCCTACCAAGTAGTTCGCGAACACTGTGCAGTGATCCTTGTCATGGCCCTAGCCTTTGCATTTTATGCGACATACTTCCTCGCCTGCCTTTGGCCGCGGTGCCCTATCCTGCTTCAAGCTTTGCATTTCCAAACATATATTCTGTAGTTGTGTGTGGATTTGTTGAACTCCCAACCCAGGGTCTCGTATCGGGCTCTCACGTAATCTCATTTCCATTTCCAACGCTTCTGCCTGGGTAGAAAGTTTCTATTGTGACAGCGTTGTCCTCAAGTGCGGTGTCAGAGATGCTACAAACCATTTGTGATGTTGTGCATCTGTTAGCATCATATTGGCCTCGCGGATCATACTCTTCAGCCTTTATTCCAGATCCCAGGAGGTCTCACCGAGAAGCATCGCGATCTCTTTAAACCCGATGATTGATTGTGTTTCTGACTTTGGCCTGCTAAATTACCTGTTCAGCGCATTTTGGATCTCTACTATCCCTGCGTTTGGGTGGTTGTTAGAGTGCTTGATATACCATTTCAACGCACGATCCTATAGCACGCTCACCAATGTAGCCTTCTTAATATTGTCGTCTGTGATGCCCTGTGCTTCCCATACTACTCTTACCATGAACTAGAATTGGTCTAGATCCTCATTCCCTACTCCTCTGAATACTGGTAATTTGATCGCGCTTGCCATACTGAACTGTGGAGGTGGCAGAGGTGGAGTGGGTGGAGATGGAAGTGAGGGAGGTGAAGCGGGTGGTGGTATGGGTGGAGGTAGTAACCACAGAATCCATTACCTTATCAAACTGACCATGCTTCTCGGAGAAACCTTCACAAGCTCATCCTCATTCTCCTGTGAGGGTGAAATGAAGGGGCTATTTTCTAATTCTTTGTTACTTCTGCTTCTGTAGCTCTTTCCACTCCACGTAGTCCCAAACATTAAGTTATTCACATAACCCGCTTTTCACATAACAACATCTTGATCCAGGTATTCAAAGATTTAATATACTTACCTCACAGTCCCTTGACAAAACGTCGCTCTGCCTCGTTGTAACTGATGGTCATGTCCACCGTGAACTCAATAATAAATCCTCCTATTATTCGGTCGAGCCAGTAGTCCACAGCTCGCACTATCTTATCCTCTGAGGCTTCTAGTCTGCGCACTAGCTCCGGAGTCCACACTATTGGTTGGTTGAGCCTACACCTTCCCTGGATGTCAGCTAACCTCGCGATCCACTCATACAGCTCAAACGGAAATGATGCAAAGAAAATCTTGTGGATTTCTGTATACACATAGCGCTCCAACCACTTTTTCTCAAATACTTGCGGAGTTCTGTTTTCCTGTGTCACGAACTCGTGAATCTTTTTATCCAACCACTCTTCAATTTCCTTCTTTGTTGGGTTCCAGTGGCACGACATCAGACATCCCTTATGCAGATCCCGGTCCTAGCAATGGAGCCATTTTTTGGCTTAGTGGGGCCCGACCCAGGTTCGAAAGTGATTTAGCCAAGCAAATCTCGGTACTACTAGCCCTTTCGACAATAGTCTATGGAGCGTGGACTGATGTCTCACCCGAAGTAGTATGGGAGGGTGCTAGAACCAAGTTTCCGCACCCTGGGGATGTCTGATATGTGGTGATTGGTACGCGGTCCACCCTTCGCACTTACTTGCTACACGCACCTGGGGGTACCCGCCGCCCTGTGATACTGTCTTCGCGCAGTTCTAGTCGCAGCGTGACCGGTTTTATTTACCTAAGTCTTCCTTAATTAGTCTCTATTAGCTGATTACTTAGATTAAATTCACATATAAGCATTCATACGAGTATTCATCAAGTGCATGCAGTAAATAAACAGAGTAAAAGCAATGTATAACATCAACACACAGATTCAAGAACATATGTACAAAGTAACTTCTCTTTATTAACTATCAATTCCCACTACAAACCAGACTCTGCCCTGCACACTCAGTTGCGGACTCTACTAGGCCTCTGCACACTCAGCGTCAGAGCCTCTACCTACTACTATGACCCAATACACTTCAACTTTCACTCTATGCTCTTACCATGTCTTCGCTATTCTATCTATTCTCTATGCTCTACCAAAACTATCTTTACACTTAGAGGCTCGCTCTATTTATACAATCCCATGGTCTGCGGACCATGGGTAGGCTGACACAACTTTACATTAAATCACAATATTTTAGGGCGGACAACCCTATGACTCGATTGTACACTTCTCACTCCGCGCCCGCACTTCGCAGAGTTCTACACCATCTTTGACCAAAACTTAGGCTTTGAGCCCCAAAACCTGCTGCGAGGGATCCCATTCCCAATAGTAGACCCCCTTTATTATATTTTTGTGCCCATGTAGTTCCCATATTGTTATTATTGTGCCCCATAGAAGCCCACTATTGTTATTATTGTGCCCTTACATTATTATTGTTATGTCAGCTCTGATTATATTATGACCCCTTACACTCCTGTATATAGAAAGGAGGTCTTTTCATTTGTATCATCCAAGAATTGTTCATTTGTGTAATGTAAAGGAGGTTTCCCCCTTGAAGAGGCTGAATTCTAAGGCGTTGATCTATCTTTTTGTGAACTGGTTTCATAACATTTGGTATCAAAGCTTCGGATTCTAAGGTTTCGCTACTCCAAACAGGTCTTCATGGTATTTTCGCTATACTTTTTTTCTACGGAATTTCAGAAGTTAAGAAAAAAACCCATTTCAGATGAGATTATGCTAAACCTCGGGTCCAAATTTCAGATCTTGGATCACTATATTTTTGGAGATATTATCTAAGTAAGTTAGGGTTTTTGCAAGCTCTAGAATTTCATCTAAAACAGGTCATCATGGAATGTTCGCTATAACATTTTCACTACGAAGTTTTAGAAGAAAAAAAAAAATCCATTTGAGAAGAAATCGGTCTAAACCTTAGGTCTGAATTTCAGATCTTAGCTTGCTATATTTTTTGATATATGATCTAAGGAAGTTAGGATTTTTGCAGACTCTTGAATTACATTCCAAACAGGTGACCTAGGGAAAATTGTCATAACTATCTCTCTGAGCATCAGATTGAAATTTCGTAAGAAGCTACAGAAATAAGATGGACTGTAGTTTCCTATGTATATTTTTTAGATCCGAAGGGAAAAACAGTGACACTTGGCACTTCGTACAAGTTAGCTCTTATGAAAAGGTCTGTAATTAGGTCATTGTGGGAGATTTGACATAACGCTTCCTTGAAGAATCCAATCTTGATCAGACTTGCAGGATTAGAAAGAGATCGCAGAGATCTTCCATAGGAAGAAATCTTAGAATTTGAAGATCTGCAATTACATAGTTACGGTCGTTTCAAGATCGAGCTCCATAAATCAAGAAAAGGTGATATGAGGAAGTTTGATGGCAAGGATCTGGTAAATTGGATACTACAGATGGAGCAATATTTTGATCTACATGGTGTACCATTATTACAAAAGGTATGTATTGCATCTTCATATTTAGAGCTAGATCAATTTTTATGGTATAAAGGGCTTTGTTTTCGTAAACAACTTGTTACGTGGTAAATTTTCACGAAGGAAATGATAACACATTATGAGGATACAAAGAGCAACACCTTCTTTAGAGAAACACCATAGCAATTGGAAGAAAAAAGAGAAAAAGGGCTTTGTTACAAAGTGGAAATTAAAATTATGGCAAAAAAGAAGTCTACCCCTCACAACTATAAAGATGGAAGTGTTGCTTCTTCTAGCCTTCCACAACCTACAAGGGTTACACCACAACAATTGGAAGAAAAAATGAGAAAAAGGGTTTTGTTACAATTGTGATAACAAATGCACTAAAGATCATACATGTGCTGAGAAGAAATTATTTATATTGATTGTGGAGAGGAGGAAGAAAAGGATCAAGAAACATCAAAAGAAGAGTATATACACTAGGAACCAACCCCAGAGAGAATAAATGAATCCAACCATATCTTGTAAAGCATTGGAAAGAATTACTACTCCTCAAACTCTTGAGATAGAAGGACATATCAAGAAGAAAAAGGTTCTAGAAGTGAAAGACCACATCAAGAAAGAAGAAATGAATCCGACGATATCTTGTGATGCAATCGTCGGAATTACCACTTCTCAAACTATCAATATAGAAGGACATATCAAGAAGAAAAATGTTCAAGAAGTGAAAGATCACATAGAGCATCAAGAAATGAATCTGGCCATATCTTGTAATGCATTGGAAGAAATTACCACTCCTCAAACTCTAAATATAGAAGGAAATCTCAAGAAGAAAAAGATTCAAACAGTGAAATATCACATCGAGAATCAACAAGAAGTTCTCCAACTTTTAAAGGATAACACCACTTTGTTGCAGAATCGAATGAAACAATAGGCATATCAACATAGCAATGAAAGAATTTTTGATGTAGGTGATTGGGTATTTTTATGGTTACATACATACAAACAAATGTCCCTCAAGAAAGCTATTTATGACAAGGAAATTTTTGCAATACTACACGCACTTAAGAAATGGCGACCTTACCTAATAGGAAGACACTTCAAGGTAAAAACGGATCATGATAGTATTAAATACTTTTTAGAATAAAGATTATCCTCTGAAGAGAAACAAAAATGGGTCACAAAGATGTTGGGTTATGACTTTGAAATCATCTAAAAAAAGGGAAGAAAAATTTTGTGGCAGATGCACTCTCAAGAAAGGATGAGGATGTGGAAGCATTGTTATGTGCCATTTCTATTATCCAACCATATTGGATAAATGAAGCAAGGTATGAATGGAAGAAGGATGAAGAAGTGTGGCCACTCATTCAAAAGTTCCAGAAGATACCAGTTCAAACAATATTGCCAGAACTTGACGAGGAAGGAAAAATCATATTGGATCCTGGAGCAGTGACAGAAGCAAGAACCCGATAGCTACAAAATCGATCAATTTCAGAGTATCTCATCAAGTGGAAGAACTTACCCACTGAACATTCCACATAGGAGGACAAGAATTTTATACAGAAGTAGCAAGAACTACTCAAGTGTTGAGGACAACACTTTTTGAAGGAGAGGGGCATGTTAGGTCCCTATACTACTAGTATAACCCCTTATTGTTATTAGTATAACCCCCTTATTATATTGTTGTGCCCATGTAGTCCCCATATTGTTATTATTGTGCCCCATAGAAGCCCACTATTGTTATTATTGTGCCCTTACATTATTATTGTTATGTCGGCTCTGATTATATTATGACCCCTTAGACACCTATATATAGAAAGGAGGTCGTGTCATTTGTATCATCCAAGAATTGTTCATTTGTGTAATGTAAAGGAGGTTTCCCCCTCGAAGAGGCTGAATTCTAAGGCGTTGATCTATCTTTTCTATCTTTTTGTGAGCTAGTTTCATAACATATCACTTGTTGGCTGTCTCTGGCTGCATGCATTCATGGGAGGATCTCCCTTCATTAACCCACCAACCTATGCATTCCATTTGAAATCAGAGGGTGCCAATTTTCTACCAATTTGAAAGGAAATAATACCATTATATCCCATGTTTCCTGCTTTCCCAGAGTAGACTGTCGACACAACGGAGATGAGTTCTTTGAGTTCCTTCTTGTCCTGAGCTTGACTGTGACTGTTCACAACAGAACCAGGTATTTCAACTCGAAAATGTAACTCCATTACTAAAAAAATTACATATTCAACAATACAGTTGAGAACTATCTCACCACCAAAAATTTCCTTTTGGTACAAATTTACAGGGCACCCCTTATATTTCATAAATGTTTTTTTCACACGTCGATTGGATTACCTGTCAAGAAAATGACAACTCAAACAAAATCGAAATTGTTCAGGCATATATTTATAAGAACAAGACATTGATCCCATGGGTGAGGGTTTGGACCATGGATAGAACAAGTCTTCTAAAGAGCTCTATAACTAGCTATTATGTGGTCTCATTTATTTTTTTGTTGTAAATTAAAATTTAACCCAAGAAATCAGAGTGAAACCAAATTCACTAATAACAAACATATTCAATCAAAATCTTACAAGGAAACAACTAACAATTTCAATAGCTTACAACAAGTGAAAAACATATTCAAAGTTGAAATTTCTTCACAACATGAGATCATGGATACCCTCTGCAACACCACACCAAACCTAGGTAAACAAACTTTCCCACAACTAAATACTGAATTGTGTGGTTAAATTCTTGATGTTGAACCATAATGTAAATTTCCAATTGCACATACTGGCAAGATGGCTTGATTGATGTTTACATCAATGGTTGACCTTAACATCCACATCCAACTTGTGATACCAATATTTGGACACCTGAAATTATGAGAACCTCTTACTAGAGAAATCAAATCAAGTTGCAATTCCAAATAGTCTAAAGCAGAATGCAAGTATTCATCATCCATCCAGCCCAAAGCTTTATGAATTACAATTGTGGCATAATATGTAGGCTTTAATATAATGTCCCATGCAACAACCATGGGAGTAGTTGTAAAAATAACATTCCCAAAATAGCTAACGGGAATGGATGGTCTGATCTAGTTACGACCATCTGTAGCAATATACAATTTGGTTTCTCAGTCTTCAAAAAGGTTTCTAGCTTTACAAGCACATCTCCAAATGTGTCCTGAGAGACTTTCATAGTTGTTGTATGTTACTTTATTTCAATTCTCTCTGGCTTTTCCCTTGAGGATTTCCAATCTTTCTTTTGTAAGTATAAATATAGCAACTGAGAAGTCATTTTTTTCACTATTCATTATTTTACTCGTGTCCTTCAATGGTGGAGGTTGTTGGTACTCTATATGTTGGAACTTTGTGGTTGGAGGATTTCTGGCTCGTAAAAGGGTTATGTTGATAAAGAGTGTAAAAGTAATGTTTAGCCCATGGGCTACATCAGACAAGGTATTGATAAAGTGTAAATATGCATAAACATCAACCACATCATGCTGCATCCCCACACCTAATGACACCCCTCCACATTTGAAAAAAGGTATTTGCATGTGGACAATTTATACATATAATGAACATGCAAATTCCAAACCAACACAAGAATTTTCAAGAAATCCAACACATAATATTTGTACAAAATTAACAAGGACAATGAAAACTTGGGCCAAATAAACAACAACCAACTAACTAATTTTTTTTCCTTCAATAAAAAGAAGATATGGACTAAAGAAAATGCATATATTGATGAAAATAAAATTTGCAAACATGTTCTAATGTAAGATTAAGCTGCAGCTAAAACAAATTCTGAGTAAGTTTTGGGCAATAGACAAGAAACAACCAGGACAATTTCTGGATCAATGTTTTGTACTCTTGAACATGTGTTAAAAACCACCTAATCAGTAAGCCTGTAGGATCAAAGAGCCTAACTCTTGCAAATGTAGTCTCCTAATGCTAGACGTACAGGGTTTGAAGCTCAAAAACAACGTATGAACCCTTTAAAATGTTCATGAGTAAATGGGCTTACAAGAGGATATACCTCCAGCATTTAAGAATTTAAGTTCTTAGAAAGAACTTACAACTCAAGGGATTTCTCTAATAACGAATGGAAGGAGGCATTACAATGAGGGATTTTTACAAGCATATATCTAAGGATAACACCCCATATTTGCTTCAAGGTATACATTAGTTTCATAATAATGGATACTTATTGAAACAAACTCCTTATTTCATCTTCATCAATCCCCACTAGGTAAAGTAGATATGTCTCCCTCAAGCCATCTTTGCAAAAGACAAGCTAAATAATACAAGGCATGAAGTTAAACATTGAGTGCGAAGGACTGAACATCAAACTTTCTAAGAACAGAGTGCAGGGGGCATATTTGGGCAGTTGAAGTTATATCAGGGCCAGGGAATAATATTTCTTTATGACGGTTATGGGATTTTAGATCGACAGTATTGGAAGGAGAAAATTGTCCTTTACCCAATAATGAAGAAGTATTCATTAGTTTTAGGTTTGCTTTGCAAGTTTAAGGCGAAAACTTAAAACATACATAGGACCAAAGAATAAATTTACTGGATTGACTACTTCCTTTCTTCCAATGGCCCTATAATTGGTTGTCTTGTCGATGTCATTAATGCTCTCTAATAATTGTCCATCACCTTCATACCCATCCTAGGATCACGCAAGGCATCTGGATCCCTTCCCAACCTCAACTATTTAACCTTTACTTATAAATGCAACTATTTATTCTCTCTTAAAACTTCAATTTTTAGATTCAACTTCCTAATATGTTTCCACTTTTTTTGCAGACATTGAGACAACATGGAAAAGAAATGGAAGACTATCATGAACCTTAAGGTGCAAGAGCCTAAAGAGAAAATCATATTTTATAGTAAAGATTTATATTGGTCTGATGTATATAAGACGAACGTGAATATTGACCGGGTTACAAAAATTCTGACACAGAGAAATATTGATTTTATTAAAGGAGAGGAATCAAATCTAGATGCTCCATGTACCTTCTAGCATAAAAAGCACAAACCTCCAAGATCAAGGCCTAGTGTTGCCTTATGATGGGAACTGTAAGTATTTTATAAAAGCCTTATTTAGATGTTGATATTAATAATTCTTTATCATTTTTCATAAGTGTTGACATTTCAAAAATTATTTTGTAGTTATGCTTGCTCATATGGTCCAGAGGACAAGAGAGAAGAATGGAAAACCAAACCAAGGCATTCAATTGCCAAAAAGAGGGTTTTCCAGTGCCATTTTATTATAAAGGTTATGGATCAAGATCCCGACACTACAATAATAACATACAACAGGTATGATCATGAAGATGGGCAAGGATGGCCCTGTCATGGAAAACATGACACTTTAGGCGATGACAGTCCTCAGAAGAAGCCAAGACATTCAAGGGATGTGATTTCTTAATTAGAAATTTGATTACTTCTTCAAGTGCCAATTGACTTTGTTTGTAAAATGCATATTAAGAAATATGTTTACATAGATGCCACAACTCATGATAGGGATTTTTTCTTACGCAGAAAATATATTGTAAACATTTATAATCGTCTAACAAGAGAAAATTACCAACTTTATAGGAAAGATGAAATGTGTGTGAATATCTGGTATGAAAACACCATAATGATCTCTTCTTCTACCAAAATCCCAATGGTGGAGAGATCCCTTTTATAGCTAGAATACAAACAAAATGGATGTTGGAAACTATGGTCAAATCATCCCACAATAGCTTGATAGCCATGGACTCAACATTTAGTACAAATATATATGGGGTGAGTATTTTTCCAATGATTGCTTTAATAAAATCATTTTGGTTATAATGATTCAAAATGATAAATGACTTACAATTAACTTCATATTTTTTAATATGACAGTATCATTTGTACAGGTTCGCGGTGTCTGATGAGCAACAAAGTGGGGTGCCAGTTGCATGGGTGGTGATGTCATGTGATATATCACAATATATAGTGGTATGGATGGAGCACCTTATGCATAGGTGTTTTCGGCTTCATCCTGACTGGAAGGTCAATGCCTTTATGGTTGATGATGCATTGGCTGAAATCATTGCTTTGAGGTAACATCAATATTCTTATTTGACATTGCAATTTGCATTCATTCTAAATATTTCTCACTTAAAATGAATTAAATATGGCAGGAGAATCACCAAATGTGAAGTGATCTTGTGTATTTGGCATGTAAGGAGGGCATGGCTAATGAATGTTAATCGGTTAGCCAGTAGTTCAGAAAAAGAAAAAGAGATGTTCAATGAACTTGGTTATATCATGAAAATTTGTTCTAATGATGAAGTGGGTAATGAAATCAATGGTTTTTTTACCAAAATTACAACTGAGGAGAAGTTTTTGGACTATTACCACAAGAATTATGTTGTTTGTGACAATATTTGTAAGTTTGCATACTATTTCTTTTAGTTCATACATTGTTTGTTTCATAACAACAAGATATATTTACTAATTGAGTTTTTAAATTTAGGGATGTGGGTTAAAGGCTACTGAGATTTTCCTCATGCAAATCAGGAGACAAATAATGTTGTGGAGTCATACCATGGTTATCTCAAGACAACCTTTCTATGTGATAGACAAAAGAAATGTTCTTGTAGGATGGATTAGCTCTTATATACTCTCCCAAAAAATGTTGACCCATGTTATCGATTCAAGGAATTTCTGAAAAAAAGAAGGATATTTTAATAACTACAAGAAAGAGATGCAACTTGAATCATCAATGAAAATTCTATAGGAATTCCAGAAAGGGATTGTAGGCCTCATGAGAGCATATCGCATTCTTATTGGGTGAGGAGTCAAAGTAAATCTGATAAGCAATATATTATCATATGGCATCACACGAATTTTATCACTTGTGATTACCCATG
This sequence comes from Pinus tabuliformis, assembly GCA_031772625.1. NCBI lineage: Eukaryota > Viridiplantae > Streptophyta > Pinopsida > Pinales > Pinaceae > Pinus > Pinus tabuliformis. The sequence continues at coordinate 757,102,582 of CM062812.1, forward strand.
GTTTATTCGTGGCAACATTTGCAAGCATGCCATAAAGGTAGATTTGTTGTATTCCCCCTCAATGGATTCATACATTTTATTGGATTATACCACACCCAATACATTGAATGCCTCTCTTGAGATAAGTATAGAGGAACCAAACCTTCATGTAGATTCTAGCACAACTATTATGGTTGATGACAATGCTGAATAACTTAAGTTGGCTAGAGAGGATTTGTTTGGATACCTAGACCTATTTTGGAATAGTCCTCCTGCTACTTTGAGCAAGACAAAACACTTGATTGATTTGGTTAAAAAATTGGTGGATGATGCCAATGTTCTTCATATTATGGATTATGACTTCACCCTTGGGTTAGGTTATTATGATTCATCTTTGAAGAGGAAGAAGAGTTTCCTTAGCCCTAAAAAGAAAAATAAAAGAAGAAAAAAAAATGACAACTTGGATATTTATTTGAATGTCCCTACATCTAAAGATGAACCATTTCTGTTTCAACACCTCAACAAGTGAGGTCGTCCTCACTCCAACAATGCATCCTCTACTATTCTAAGTAAGTTCTATAGAGATATGAGTTGTTATGTCTTTGCTCTTAACTGTGTGCACTACTTCTTGTTGATGTTGTTAATCTAGTGATTGAATGTTTGCAGGGGTGCGCCATCCCAATATTGTGCCTTCACTTGAAGAACATAGACAGCCCCACCATCGCTCTAGTTATTACATCAGTCGAGGTGCATTTGATGGGAATCCTAATTAATGTAGTGTATATTCTGATGCTTGTATTAAGTCACATGATGTTCTTTTCTCTAATGTAAATTACATTGTTATCTTACAGATATAATAATTGCTTCAATGGATCGCCCTCCATCTAAACATGATTAGCTCATTGACAACACACTAATTGGTGATTTTCCAGGTTTGCTGCTATGTCTTTGATATTAACTGTGTGCACTGGTTTTTGTTGATGTTGTTAATGTAGCATTTGAATGTTTTCACGGGTGCACCATCCCAATACAATGCCTTCACTTGAATCACATAGACAGACCCACCATCACTCTATTTATCACATTAGTCAAGGTGCATTTGATGGGACTCCTAATTAATGTAGTCGATATTTTGATGCATGTATTAATTCACATGATTTTATTTTCTCAGATGGAAATTGTATTGTTATATTATAGATACAATAGCTTCTTCAATGGATCACCCTCTATTTGAACATGATTGTCTCATTGACAACACCCAAATTAGTGATTTGCCAGGTTTATTGCTATGTCTTTGCTCTTAACTGTGTACATTGGTTGTTGTTGATGGTGTTACTATAGTTTTTGAACGTTTGTAGGGGTGAACCATCCCAATATTATGCCTTCACTTGAAGAACATAAACAGACCCACCATCGCTCTATTTATCACATCAGTCAAGGTGCATTTGATAGGACTCCTAATTGATATAATCTATATTTTGATGCATGTATTAGGTCACATGATGTTATTTTCTCTGATGGAAATTGCATTGTTATCTTACAGATACAATAGCTTATTCAATGGATCTCCCTTCATCTGAACATGATTGGCTCATTAACAACACACAAATTGGCGGTTTTCCAGGTTTGTTGTTATGTATTAATTGTGTGCACTAGTTGTTGTTGATGTTGTTAATGTAGTTTTTGAATCTTTGCAGGGGTGCACCATCCAAATATTGTGCCTTCACTTGAATAACATAAACAAACCCACCATCACTCTATTTATCACATCAGTCAAGGTGACTTTGATGGAACGCCTAATTGATGTAGTTTATATCCTGATGCATGTATTAATTCACATGATGTTAATTTCTCTCATGGAAATTGCATTGTTATCTTACATATACAATAACTTCTTCAATGGATCGCCCTTCCTCTGAACATGATTGGCTCATTAACAACATGCAAATTGGTGATTCAGGTTTGTTGCTATGTATTTTCTCTTAATTCTGTGCACTAGTTGTTGTTGATGTTGTTAATGTAGTGTTTGAATGTTTGTAGAGGTGCACCATCCCAATAGTGTGCCTTCACTTGAAGCACATAGATAGAAGCACCATCTCTCAATTTTTCACATCATTCAAGGTTCATTTGATGGGGCTCTTAATTGATGTAGTTTTTGTTCTAATGCATGTATTAATTCACATGATATTATTTTCTTTGATGGAAATTGCATTATTATCTTACAGATACAAAAACCTGTTCAATGGATCGCCCTCCATCTGAACATTATTGGCTCATTGACAACACGTAAATCGTTGATTTGTCAAGTTTGTTGCTATGTATTTTCTCTTAAATTTTTCACTGGTGGTTGATGATGTTGTTAATGTGGTGTCTGAAAGTTTTCATAATGAACTAGGACACAAAATAAACCGGTAGGGCTGAGGAGAAGAAATAAAGGTTAGCCAACTTGTAGGCTTCTCAAACAAGTTTTGAGAGAAACTTTAGCTTCTTCTTCTTTAATCTCCCACATACCAACATTCATGTCATGAATGTCATTGTAGTTGATGATGCTAGGTTGTTGAGGATTCTTGGTGGAGTGACTAGCTTTTGTTAGGTGTGAGTCCTAGCCAGGAGTTGGTTGTTAGGGTTTTCTTAGTTTCCCTAGCTAGGGTTAGGAGAGCTTGAAATTGTTCCAACTAGGATAAGTTGCAATTATATACATGTACTTCATCTTTTTTATATAAATAAAGTGTTTCAGTGGTCCAATAATCGATTACTTTCATATTTGATTATGAGCTTGTCTTCCCTTTCTTCATTGGGTAATTTCCATCACTTTTTTATAATGACAGTTTGACATGATAGAAGGTTGAAATTGTTAGTGATTTAGCATATATATGTGCCCCAAAGGCTTTAAATTGTTGCAATTGAACTACACTTTCCTAATATGATTCATGTACACAATATTGTTTCACAACCATTTGTTTCTTATTTACACTAAGATGTCACATACACACTAAATAAGACAATCAATCAGCACTCTTTTCCTTTTGCCATTATTGATGTTATTGTTCTCATGTATCCCTGTAAAATTTTCCTCCTTGAACAAGGCTGAAATTTTGCATCCATATCTCATGTATCCACTCCAAGAGCCCTTGGAAAAATAAATTTACAAGGGTGAATTTGGCATTTAAGTGTCAACTCAAGATTCAAATTTCATTTTATGGTCTTATACCTACTCTTACTGCATGATGTTTCTTCTCCTTTTTGAATGTTGAGTGTTGGGTTCATGGACCTACGTGATTGATAAAAACTAAACCAGATTTTCTTTAGAATATCAATAAACCATATCAGCAAGATTCCAAGAGAAAAATGAAATCACATCCATGTCCATTTAACCAACTGAACATGACATAGAAATCATTGCATAATGATTCAGTACAACTAGTGACAGAAGAAATGAATGGAATAGTGTAAAGTTAAAGAAACACTGTAACATAGCTTTTGCATCCATGATGTAAGCAATTTCATTAAGAGTGATTCTAGTAAAAGGTATGCACGATGTGTGCTCCATCTCAAGTATACATAATATTAGTTTCTTCTTGGAATCAGAGTATATTGTTCATTTGTGTTATAACAGACCATATTTGTTTGTTATGGGATGATATTCATGTTTTGTTCATTTTGTGAGTGACTACACATGTACCTTCCCTTTTCTTTTAAATATCTTCATTCTGGATAAAATATGGTTCATTCATTAATTTACCATGTGTGTTCATGAACCCAACTTTTAGATTGATTGATATATTCAAATTTGTATATAAATTTTTTTTCTTTTCAAGAATATATTTTGCATTGTGTCACTTGTTTGTGTTGAAGTTCTTTTTGTGTGTTTCTTTTCTAGTATTGGTTCATATTGGCACGGTAGTGTTTTCTCCCTCTAATTGGTTGTCTTTTTTGTTATTTATCCACATTTCCATGATAGCTAATATTTGGTCTACCAAGTCATATTTTGACATGCTTGTATTTTGTCCTACACATTGGTTTTATTTTATGTTATTTATGAATTTTGGCATTGTATTTTATATGCTTATTTCCTATTTATGATTACTCATTATTCAATGATAAATAAAATGAGTATTTTTTCTATATTTTATGGGGGTCTCCCATGTCTCCTACTTAGTCATTCCTTAGAATTTAGGGGTTCTCTCTAGTGGTCAGAAACTTGTTCCCAAACTCCCCCATTCTCAAATCTCAGCGATAGGTGACAATATATGTTCAACATCATCAATGTGAAAGCCACCATCAATGTCACTATTAGATTCCTCTTGTTCATTAAATATTGTCATTGGCATTTGAATAAATTCGTATTGTGACTTTGTGCTCGACTATTTATCTATGTGTTGGTCTCCTCTGGGATGACATGCCATGATGTCATTGGTTCCTTCATAATACTCAAGTTTCTTTTGATAATGAATATGTAAGTCATTGTGCATTGAAACTAGCTTCTTTGTAGAGTGAATGAAACATCCTCTTAGTAATAGAGTAATTAGTGATTTGAGATAATGGATAAACAAGAAGCTATTGTAGCTTTGGAACTCCACCCCCATGCACCATCCACCTCTCAAGTTGGCTCTCATGAGATATTTTATTCTCTTTGGGCCATTAAGTTGTGCAAATGAAAGGAATCATTGTTGAAGTGTTATAACTTCTGATTAAATTTCTTAATTAGAAGTGTGTGTCTAATTTAGAGGTCTAAATCAAAGTGTGAATTCAAATGTCAATCAGGGATCGTAAGAGTTAGAAGCATACCAAAACATATGGATTTCAAATCTAGAGGCTAATCAAATTAAATCTGAAAGAAATAAACTGCAACAAATCTGAAAGCATACCAAACACTTTTAAAAGCTAAGTGCACAAGCTCGGTAATGGGGGCCCTCCACGCTTTCCTTGCAAACTTGAATGTAAAACCAGTTAGAAAATATTGAGTAACAACATCAACACATTCAGCACATCATAATTCAGATGTCCAACAACTCCAAATATATTAACTTCAGTCAAATAGAATTCTTGAACATAATAGCATTATGTTTCCATTCAAGTCTTGAGTATTTATACAAGAAGTTTTGTAACAAAATATTAAAAGTAATACAATTAGTTTCTAAGATCCGCAAAATATTTTAATAACAATGAATTCAGTCTTTATATACACAACATATGAAGAAATCCCTTGAAATCCAAATTTGTCCTAAGTTTTTGTTAAAAACAATGTATTTTTATGCACAAGTGGTCAGGTTTGACCAACATTGACCAAGCACGTGCGAAGCTCTTTTCTGGAAACTGATAGATATTTATCCATATGTGGACACTGAGGAACATCCCACATGTCTTGAATTCACCCAGCTATCCTGCACATATACAAACCTTGGAGCTATTACGGGAAGTTACAACATCCTGTAATTTCTGCTAAAAAATTAATTTTAATGTCAAATTTTGCAAAAATTCAAATCATAAAAAGTAAATGAAAAATGTACCTGAGATGATCAATTTGATGCAAATATGGAGGGAATATGAAATATATGAAGGAAAATGTGGGAAAATATAGGTTATGGAGGCAAAAATAAGCATAAAAATGGTACCAACAGGAAGCATCATTGAAGTTTGAAACCTCTCCTTCATCTTCTGAGTCATGAACCTGTGAGGAACTCTCCCAAATATCTTGATATACCATTTAATATAAGAGGATATATTTCCATGTGTAATGGTGTGCTAATATGGCCCCACGTCTATTAAATGTTCAGTGAAATCTAGTGTGTGTAGTGCATTCGTCTTACGAGTGGAAGATCTCTCTTGGCCCAACATGTTGTCAAATATCTCATAAGTTTGTCCATCCTAGGACAAGTAATGTTTTCATATTGGATGGCCTCTATGTTAGTAGTTGTGACTATCACTAAGTACATGCAATCTACCCACTAGTCATCATCCCACCATTCCCATTCTCTTCCCCTCATTTCTCTTTGATTCTTCTCACTGAAATCAGTGGTTGTATACAAGAAAGACTTCAATGCTTCTTGCACCTGTTGTGGTAAAAACACAACACCCCCCATTATTGATGCGTCCACTTCGAATAATGGGGACCCTTTCTATAAAAATTTTGGCTAAACACCTTTTAGGATTTTTATTTAGTTGATTGCCCTACGCTTTTGTTAATTTTTAGTTTTCCTTGGATTCTTGTTTTGATTACTTTGTTAGAATCGATTTTTTATAAGCTTCCCATTGACGCTTGTTTTGCCTCATTTGGTCAACCGGTTTGAAAATGGCACTCCTTTGAAATCTCATCATTTATCTAGCCTGGGTTAAAATGCATAAAATGTACAATATTGCATTTTGTAAATAAATTTGTCCAATAACACATTCATTTTAAATATTAACCCGTAGCAAGTTTTACTAACATTTTTCATTTTTTCGGCCAAATCATTAAGTATCGAGATTAAAGAAGTTTACTCCAATTTCTAAATCAATTATTAATCTCGAAAACCCAAAATTTTCGAAGTGACTGTAGTTTACAAACTTATGTTCATAAAAAATAAAACAAGAAAATAAAAATTTAAGTTTAAAATTAAATTTTAAATTAATTAAATTAATTAATTTAATTAAATTAAAATTTAAAACAAAATATATATATATATATATATATAATAAAAATTGTTTTAATCGCATCGGCAACTTTTATTCGCAACATATTTAAAAAAAACCATAAGTCACCCCCAATGCGATATCGGGTCACAACTTTTATTCGCAACATATTTTATGGACCCCCGATATCGCATCGGTAAGTTTGGTTTAACACATTTTAAAAGGGCCGAAATCTCATTACCCATCCGATGCGAAATGCCGATGAGCGAAACTCCCAAGGGCCGATAAGCGAAAAGGAATAAAAAAACAAAGTTTTAAATAGTGGTTCAACGACTAAGTTCCTTTCACTCATACGTATAGTGATATGTTAGTTTTAATGTTTTACATATATATTGGGAGTAGTGTAAGTTAATATAGATTAATTAATTTATATTTTTTAATATATATTAGTTAATATATATTAATATGTAATATGTAATAGATATTATATTAATTAAATTAATTAATTATATGTAATATTTAATTAATTTAAATATGAGTTAGATTGATATTAATTAGTTTTTTTTAATTAATTAGATTAATATTGATTAGTTTTTAATTAAGAATGGATTTGTTTATAAATTATTAGTTAGTTAAATTAATAAATAGTTTAGTTTATAATTAGAAATTAAATTAGAATTAATTAGGGACTAATTTAGGATTTAATTTTTAATTTAAATTCTCATTTTTTAGCCCAGCAACAGAATTTCCAGATTTACATCGGATTTGACCCATCAACTTTGGAAGCTCATAAATTGAGTTCTACTTGGCCAAATGAGGCCTAGGACGGCTCATTGGAAAGAGAAAAGCAATGAGAACATTTTGGAGGAGGTTTCACCAACAGATTTACTCATTTATTGGGTCAAAAATCAGGCAGAAGATCAGGCTCCGAATTTTGAAAAACAAAATCAATTTTCTGAGTTATTTTCTTCAATTTCATTTATCCAAAGCCTCTTCTAATTGCAGATCCATTGGCCAATAATATCCTTTGCCAATAAAATCATTCCAAGCATCAATACAGAGCTTATATTTTATTTTATTTTTTATTTATTTAAATAGAATTTGATTGGGTTTGATTTAATTGCCAGAAATGATATTTTGATTGCATTTTAATTTATTTTGATTTCTTTTGCAGGAAAACAGTGGAAAAGATATGGAGAAAAGGATTTCAAGCAATGAGAATGCTCCAGCAATTGAAGATCAGAATTAGGAGCAATTAAAATTATATTTGGCAGATTTCTCTTCAACAAACTCTCCTCTCCAAAAATTCCTTCACAAATATTATAAATAACAGATTGCAGAATGTAAAAGGGGCTGCTCTCCTCTGCAATTTTAGACTCCATGAAAGCACTATTGTAATTGGAATTTAGAGTTGTAGGAGAGAGGAGTGAAAAATCTCAGATCTGGGGATTATTGAGGATTTTCCCTTTGTATATTGAATTATGCATGAAGAACAAAGCTTGCACTATTGTGGCTCTAGTTTTTGAAAGCAAAAGTTCAAGCAATGTAAAGGGCTGTTGGAGACCAAGGACAGAGAAATGGATGCAATAAATTGGTATTTTTAATACTACTGTTTTAAATATCAGTTTCATTTTTATGGTAACAGGAATGTGTAATTTTATTCATGTTTGTGCACTATTGTCAATATGGGTAGTTTGTCTCAATGTTGTTATCATGTATCTCTGTTCTTATGGATTAATTTCTGATTTCTGAGTAACTATTTACTCAGAAATCTGCCTTATTAAAACTGATTTATTGAGTGGTAATATGTTGTGAACTATTTCCACATATCATTATTCAATTATTGGATTTGCTGATTTGATAATCAATATCATTTATGTGAACTACTTCCTAAGTGTTGTTGGTTTATTATTTCAGTTAAGAGGTCTCAATAGGATGTGTTTTGATATCCATAATATCAGTTAATTGAACTACTTCATTAACTTGGTATTCATTATAAACAAGACATATCTAAATCCCAATACTTTAATTATCTTGCTCTTAGTTGGGTTAGATCTATATCTGCCTAATTAAGATAGGATTTAGATTAGTTTCTTTTGCTTGCATCATAGAATAAGCTTGCATTTAGAGTAAATTCTACATTCTTTTAAGTCCTCTCCTCAAAGAGGCAAAATTTTAGTTGTGGCTTGGCTGAACCCAAATCAGCTTAAGGGTCATTCTCTTGCCTGATCAGCAAGAAGAAGTGATCTGATGTCCCTGTCTATTGGTAGTTAAAGGTACATTATAAACCAATAGCAATAGGGAGAAGGTAACTGGACCTAGATGAACAGTCGGAGCCACCACACCAAACGGAAAAGGAGCTGCTTTTAAGGTCCGGACCGGGTGGTTATCCCCCAATGTTGTTGCAGCGATTTTCGAGGCATCAACATTTTTGGCGTTAGAAGGAGGGCTGAGAAATTTATCCATTGGAATCTTTTCAATTTTAACATTTTGTTTATGGCTCCTCTCAAACTTCCAATTTGGAGCTGTATTCATGGACGTGCATCCTCCAATACTCCACCCGAAGTGGTAAGACTCTTGTCTCAGGTAAAGTTCAATGGTAAGAGAAATTCTTCTGCGTTTAACCATGTCTTTCAATTTATTCAAAATGTGTCAAATTACGATTTTCAAGGAATTGATGAAGGCATTTTATGCAGAATTTTTACTCTCACATTTGCGGCAAAAGCCAGAAACTGGTGCAAAACTCTTCCAGTTGCCTCAATCCATAGCTGGGATCAATTTGTTACAATTTTCATTTGTAAATTTTACGGCTATAATTATGAACAGGTATGTGAAGAAATTGAATATCTACGTAGGTTTGAAAATGAGTCTGTTAATGATTTTAATATTCGATTTCACTTGAATTGCTTAAGATTTAAAGATGAAGATAAGCCTACGGAAGAAAAATCATTAGATTGGTTTAAATATATTTGTTCTCTTCCAACCATTCCCAATCCATATGAAATTGATTCAAGCTTTGTTCCATCCCCTGCCAATACAAATGAGAATCCCAATTTGGACGTGCAAATAAATTGTGATGAAGTGGTTTCACAAAGCTTAGAAGATATTTCTAATCAAATGCAAGAAGACAACAACAGCAATTTTGGGGAAAAAGCCGCCTTGAAATCTGAAAGCCACTTTGAAGTAAATTCGGAAAATCAAATCGCAAATCAGCAAGTACAAGCAGCAATCAAAGCAAATAATAAAATGCAAACTGCTGTACAAATTTCTGAATTTTTCTATGATGAGCAAATGCCGAAATCAGAGCAGCAAAGCAGTGTTCTCCAAGAAAGCATATGCACGCAAAGGAATGATCTGCAATCTGAAATTTACAATGAGCATAATGCACAAGAGCTCTCAAACAGAGACAGTTTTAAATGCATTGTTTCAGGTTCACATTTTTCCCTTTATCCTGATATTTTCAATAATGGTAATATTTTTCCTCCTGGTATTAATGATATTTCACAAATTAAAGAGGATGATTTAAATGAATTACCATTAAATTTTTATCAAGATAAAGAAATAATAATCGATCATTCTTTTGCCATTAATGAACATGAAATGATTGTTCCTCCTTGTTTTGGTATATTGGATGAAATCGAAGGGAATTCCAGACAATCTTGTGAGGTCATTTATGATGATTACTCTGACATTGAGGATGTTGATTTCTATTATTCTCAAGAGAATCCTCAAGATAAAATTCAAATAACATCTGAGAATGAGGAACGCTTCAAATTAGGAATTATCCCAACTAATCCTCATTTTAGAGCAGCAAATTATCTTCATGATTTCACCATTCAAGAAATCATTCCAATTTATGATTCATATGAGGATCAAACTCTCATTCCTATTCATAATCATAATTCGTTTTCTATTTCACAAGTTGGAATTCGAAATTACCCAAATTCCATAATTCTGGCCATTCCTTGTGAAAATGAAATCATTTCAAAACGATCCCAAATGTGCTGTAACATTAGTTGTAAAAATAGTAATTTCATTTTATTTTTATTTCCCCACTTATTTTGTATAAAATCAGATTTAATTTTTCAAATTTTCCACACTTTTCGCTGGCATATTGAATACCTTACTATCAAACACTCAATTGATGCATTGCCCGATTGGGAAATTGAAGTTTCATATTATAATCATGAGCATCAAAAGATATTAATATTTCAATTTCAATCAATGCTAATGTTTCATCAAAAGCTTCTATTTTTTCAAAGGCAATGTCAACAAGAGAATGTATTTTTGCAATCTGGCTAGCAATTCAATTCAATTAATAAATTTCCATTTTATTTGAAAGGCTTCCATCCATTTTTCATTGACTCATTTGAAAATTGTTTGGAAATTTTTCCTTCAAGTAAAATTGTCAATGATTTAACATTTGTACATAACACTAACAAATTTTTTCAGGTCAAAGAATCTAAAAGCTCATCTTCACAATCTGGTCTGTTATCTCTTCCTTTGAACATTTCTCAATCCTTGATAGAAATCCATCCAGATTTTTATGATCCAATTGGTAGTCAATTGGAAAGGAAATTTTAGGAGAAAGAGATTTTAATTAAGTTCCTAACAATAACTGTACATTCTGATTTCATATTTGTTTTCCTTAGTTTAGTCAAATCTGTATTTTTATTACTAACATTTGAACTGTACATAAACGCGGGAATAAAAATGAGAAAATGGCTACACTGAAAATATGACTATACCTAGTCATTTTCATGTATATGGTTAGAATAGGAGTAGAATTAATTTAGTTAGTTTGTTTTTTATAGATAATTTATTTTTAACAGTTCTGTAGATAAAAAATAAAACAAAGCAATCAGCCTTCTCATACATGTTCAGTGGAAACATTTTTCCCTATCAGAAAATTTTAATTCTTGCTTTCTTTTAAATTTCTTACAGCAATACCTCTACTCTGCATATTTTGAATAATGTCTTGATTAAATTCAATTAAAGTTGCACTTGGTATCGATTGCCTCAAAGCCACTTTTCTTCATTTCGGGATTTCCTTCTAAGATTTTCTTTTGAAATTTATACGGTAAGGATTTAAGGATATAAAAGCTTCATGATCCCATTATCCCATGAAATGTAGGACTGTCTATCATAAGCTTAATTCTAATTCAATCATTATTAGTCAGTCTAACCTTTCACGGTAATCATATGAAGTTCATATTATCTTCCTCGGAATTTGCTAAAAGCTGACCTTAAGGATGTCCATTTTGCCAAGTGCACACATTCAAATCTGTTTTGATGTTTTTCCACAATTAGTGGCTTAATCTCATTCTAATCTTTAGTTTATTATCTGATGCTGTAAAATGCATCATCTTTATTTACTGAAGGCATCATTGAACAGTCACTATAACAATACAGATTTTTCTCAAGATTAATTCAGAATGAGCAGAGGTAATAAATTGTTGTTTCACTTCGAAAGGGAAGCATAGCTTAATATTTATTTCTGATAAATTTATATTTCCTGAACATGAATAAACAGATTTATTTAGGCTGATTGCACACTTAGATTTAGAATAAATGATGAGATGATTTTGAACAAAGTCAAAATTTTGATAAATCGAAGGAAGAATTTGAAGATTCATAAGGTAAAATTTACAGACAAATTCCTTTCAGGTACGTATTTACAACTTTATTCTCATCTCTTATTAGTTTCTCTTTTCCTTAGTTTATTTTTGATTCGTGTTCTGTTTTATTTGCAGGTTTTTATTTCTTTTCAAAACATAAAATAAGCAGTAAACCCATTTCAAATTTGCAACAGGCTTAGGGAAATTTTATTTGTGATGCATTAGAATTTAAGCATTTTTAACTTTGCTTTCATTCATTAGAAAACCCAATTGAAATTTCAAGAAATGTCATAAGACCATTCGCATCATAAGATTTCATCAGAAGTAGTTTTTTAGTATTTCTTTTGATAAAAAATTGTTTATCAAAGACCTCCGATGTATTATCTTACTCATATGCCATATTGCATTTCACATATCGGAGTTTTCCAAGTGAAGTATACTTCCATGAACATGAATCGCCGATAATCGATTTTACCGATATTGCGATAAACACATAATTCCGGACCCGATATGAAATTCAAATCAAATTCATAAAAATATCGCGTCCGTTCAATCGCAATAATGGTAGGAGTATAACTTTAAAGGAGGCCGATGTTTCGGATCCGATATGTTATCAAATTTTCATCATAAAATTATCGGGTCCACTCTTCATCACATATCGGCATATTGAGAATTGTTATATCGTGCGCATAACATTGCCGATCGCGATCGCCGATTAGCCACGTCATTCATCGCATATCGGCATCGCAACAATCATATTATGTTACATCGGGTGCTTAAGATTGCCGATCGCCGATTAGTTATGTCATTCATCGCATCGCCGATATCGCAATCGCTTCCTTGCAGTTTTATTTATGGCCGATATCCCGGATCCGATATGTTATTAAAATCCCATCATAAAAAATTATCGGGTCCGCTCTTCATCGCATATCGGCATTGCAAAAAATATATTGTGTTACATCGGGTACCCAAAGTTGTCGATTGCCGATTAACTACGACATCCATCGCATCACTGATAGTGCAATCATTTCATCACATTTATTATGCTCACGTCGCTTCTCTGAATCTGCGATGTGCATTTTGCGATACGGGAAGCACAATGTAAATATTTTCTAATCCCCGATATAATATTTCTTTAATGATGCGACCGCTTCATTTCATTGCACATGTTCTTATCAGCAATTTGCCATTGCAATCTCCGATGCGATAGCTTCCAATGCATGCCTTTGAGCCATTAACATTTAATCCATATATGGCATAGCAATAAAGGTGAAGTTCTGCAGATTAAATTTGAAGCATGGTGAAGAAACATGTTATGTAAATCATCCGATACGGCAATGTGTTATTTTAAAAAGCGAGCTTGGGTAACCACTATGGTAAGAAAGCAGTTAATGACCAATTTGCAGCATATTCAAATTATTTCAATTTCTCATACATTTTAGTTTAAATATATAATTCCATAATTAAAAATGGAATTCAAGACCTCTATATCTTCATATTTAAATTTTATTATCGTAGATTTGGTCTTGATTCTGGACAAATTATAAAATCATGGAGTTTATATAAAACTAATAATATTTTGAGAAACAGTCATTACTGCAAATTCTCATTTTCATTTCTGATGCATTTCTTTTAATTTCAATTCCCTTGAGCACTAAGCATTCCATTTACTGCTTGTTTTAGTTTAAAGAAAATAAATAATGATTTTGGGTTATATGATTTTGGTTAGTTTGACTTCTTCATGTTTTTAATATTAATTAAAATAAGAAGTCAGCCCCTTTGGAGAAACTGATACCTTTCAGGTAAGATCAAAAGCAATGATCCAATGGTAAGATTCATGTGCCCACGTTCATTAATTTCCATTTCATCACTCTAGTTTCATTTTTTGTTTTTAAATTATGCTGATATAAAACTCTGTTTTGCAGCTCTTCACAAAACTTTTCAATCTTCTGCCGAATCATATTTTCAAAGTCCATACTTTTCTCCTGGCTTTATTTCAAGAAGCAACGATAATCCTTATTGAAACAGCCACACCAGGAAGTTTCTGAACCTTTAGTTTGTTTCTCTAAGCATTCCTTTTTAGAAAATGATTAAGTTGATGCTTGGAAACAAGAAGATTCATATCAGACAGAAAGTATTCATTGTGGCTGAATTTTACAATCACTGTTATCTAAAAGTCTAAAGCATTCACAACTCTGCAAGGTATGTTTTTCTAAATCTCAACATAAGAAGGAATGATTACACGATTATTTTCTTTTCTTCATATTGTGGAGACATTGGTATAAACATTCTTGTTTGAGTTTATCTTGCGAGACTTGGATTTTCCTTTCCATTTTTAGAGATTTCTTTGTTTTTATTTTTGTTCGCTGATTTCTTTTCTCATTTTAGCATAAGAATTCTTTTCCTTTGGATTTCAATTTTGATTTTGGTGAATTTGTCATTATTTATATGGAAGGCCTATTTGTTACCTAACAATGGTCAGGATACGTGGAGGAAAATTGTTAATAGTCACCTATTAGCTTTTTCTTAAATCTCTTAGTAAAGTTTGATTTTCTTATTATAAAGGTAGACATACTTAAGGAAGAGATTACCAATTAAGGGAAGTTGGCAAAGTATCATAAAATCTGAAAAATTTCTTTTTCATCAAATTGTAATCATTTTGAGATTTCAAAATTTCATTAGGATCTTTCAGAATTCTATTATCAGTCAAGAAAAGTTATTTTTAACCAAGTAAAGACACTTTACAGCAAAGCACATTTAACTCTGAAATTGTCATTCTTAACTCTTAAGGAGTCAATGATTCTCCCTGTCCCAAAGAGTCTTATTTTTCTAGAGGATAATCCTGAAATATATTTAAACTTAGAAGATAAGAGGTCTCATCATGAGCCTGCTTACCATGATCATAGGGGAAAATAGGCTGACATTACCAACACTGCGAAACAAACCAGGGTAATGGCTTATGATTGCAAACAATTATAAGACAAGGGGTCTCATCACGAGCCAGCTTGTTCAGCCCAATTTTAACCAGTGAATGGCATTGTCAACTATCTAGCTACCATACTAGGACAAGGGCTTTTAAGATTTAATAAAAAATAAAAAAATAAAAAGTAATACATATATAGATGGATTTATCTCTAGGTCAATAATTCTTCTAAAGATGGGATTCTGAATCATTGATGATTGAAAAGTAACCCTGCCGAGACTATAGACGTTTGCTGGCAGCAGTGGCTCTACTTGTGACAAATGAGTATATGCTAAAAGCTAAGCTGTAAAGTGACCCCTGCTTTATCTCTACAACTAATTAAGGACTGATATAGAGTTTTGAAATATTTTAATTTATGAGAAATTTTAAGAAAAATTACAGTTAGATGATTCTTGCTTTTAGTCAGACTAATGAACTTAGTCAAGCATTTCAAGCATAATTTTCTCTTCTTTAATTATTTTTGCTTTAATTTTAGGAAAATCTCATTCATAACAGAGATAACTGGTTCTTCTCCCGTGTGTCGCCAATTGTTGTGGTAAAAACACAACACCCCCCATTATTGATGCGTCCACTTCGAATAATGGGGACCCTTTCTATAAAAATTTTGGTTAAACACCTTTTAGGATTTTTATTTAGTTGATTGCCCTACGCTTTTGTTAATTTTTAGTTTTCCTTGGATTCTTGTTTTGATTACTTTGTTAGAATCGATTTTTTATAAGCTTCCCATTGATGCTTGTTTCGCCTCATTTGGTCAACCGGTTTGAAAATGGCACTCCTTTGAAATCTCATCATGTATCTAGCCTGGGTTAAAATGCATAAAATGTACAATATTGCATTTTGTAAATAAATTTGTCCAATAACGCATTCATTTTAAATATTAACCCGTAGCAAGTTTTACTAACATTTTTCATTTTTTCGGCCAAATCATTAAGTATCGAGATTAAAGAAGTTTACTCCAATTTCTAAATCAATTATTAATCTCGAAAACCCAAAATTTTCGAAGTGACTGTAGTTTACAAACTTATGTTCATAAAAAATAAAACAAGAAAATAAAAATTTAAGTTTAAAATTAAATTTTAAATTAATTTAATTAATTTAATTAAATTAAAATTTAAAACAAAAAAAAATATATAATAAAAATTGTTTTAATCGCATCGCAACTTTTATTCGCAACATATTTAAAAAAAACCATAAGTCACCCCGATGCGATATCGGGTCACAACTTTTATTCGCAACATATTTTATGGACCCCCGATATCGCATCGGTAAGTTTGGTTTAACACATTTTAAAAGGGCCGAAATCTCATTACCCATCCGATGCGAAATGCCGATGAGCGAAAATCCCAAGTGCCGATAAGCGAAAAGGAATAAAAAAACAAAGTTTTAAATAGTGGTTCAACGACTAAGTTCCTTTCACTCATACGTATGGTGATATGTTAGTTTTAATGTTTTACATATATATTAGGAGTAGTGTAAGTTAATATAGATTAATTAATTTATATTTTTTAATATATATTAGTTAATATATATTAATATGTAATATGTAATAGATATTATATTAATTAAATTAATTAATTATATGTAATATTTAATTAATTTAAATATCAGTTAGATTGATATTAATTAGTTTTTTTAATTAATTAGATTAATATTGATTAGTTTTTAATTAAGAATGGATTTGTTTATAAATCATTAGTTAGTTAAATTAATAAATAGTTTAGTTTATAATTAGCAATTAAATTAGAATTAATTAGGGACTAATTTAGGATTTAATTTTTAATTTAAATTCTCATTTTTTAGCCCAGCAACAGAATTTCCAGATTTACATCGGATTTGACCCATCAACTTTGGAAGCTCATAAATTGAGTTCTACTTGGCCAAATGAGGCCTAGGACGGCTCATTGGAAAGAGAAAAGCAAGGAGAACATTTTGGAGGAGGTTTCACCAACAGATTTACTCATTTATTGGGTCAAAAATCAGGCAGAAGATCAGGCTCCGAATTTTGAAAAACAAAATCAATTTTCTGAGTTATTTTCTTCAATTTCATTTATCCAAAGCCTCTTCTAATTGCAGATCCATTGGCCAATGATATCCTTTGCCAATAAAATCATTCCAAGCATCAATACAGAGCTTATATTTTATTTTATTTTTTATTTATTTAAATAGAATTTGATTGGGTTTGATTTAATTGCCAGAAATGATATTTTGATTGCATTTTAATTTATTTTGATTTCTTTTGCAGGAAAACAGTGGAAAAGATATGGAGAAAAGGATTTCAAGCAATGAGAATGCTCCAGCAATTGAAGATCAGAATTAGGAGCAATTAAAATTATATTTGGCAGATTTCTCTTCAACAAACTCTCCTCTCCAAAAATTCCTTCACAAATATTATAAATAACAGATTGCAGAATGTAAAAGGGGCTGCTCTCCTCTGCAATTTTAGACTCCATGAAAGCACTATTGTAATTGGAATTTAGAGTTGTAGGAGAGAGGAGTGAAAAATCTCAGATCTGGGGATTATTGAGGATTTTCCCTTTGTATATTGAATTATGCATGAAGAACAAAGCTTGCACTATTGTGGCTCTAGTTTTGAAAGCAGAAGTTCAAGCAATGTAAAGGGCTGTTGGAGACCAAGGACAGAGAAATGGATGCAATAAATTGGTATTTTTAATACTACTGTTTTAAATATCAGTTTCATTTTTATGGTAACAGGAATGTGTAATTTTATTCATGTTTGTGCACTATTGTCAATATGGGTAGTTTGTCTCAATGTTGTTATCATGTATCTCTGTTCTTATGTATTAATTTCTGATTTCTGAGTAACTATTTACTCAGAAATCTGCCTTATTAAAACTGATTTATTGAGTGGTAATATGTTGTGAACTATTTCCACATATCATTATTCAATTATTGGATTTGCTGATTTGATAATCAATATCATTTATGTGAACTACTTCCTAAGTGTTGTTGGTTTATTATTTCAGTTAAGAGGTCTCAATAGGATGTGTTTTGATATCCATAATATCAGTTAATTGAACTACTTCATTAACTTGGTATTCATTATAAACAAGACATATCTAAATCCCAATACTTTAATTATCTTGCTCTTAGTTGGGTTAGATCTATATCTGCCTAATTAAGATAGGATTTAGATTAGTTTCTTTTGCTTGCATCCTAGAATAAGCTTGCATTTAGAGTAAATTCTACATTCTTTTAAGTCCTCTCCTCAAAGAGGCAAAATTTTAGTTGTGGCTTGGCTGAACCCAAATCAGCTTAAGGGTCATTCTCTTGCCTGATCAGCAAGAAGAAGTGATTTGATGTCCCTGTCTATTGGTAGTTAAAGGTACATTATAAACCAATAGCAATAGGGAGAAGGTAACTGGACCTAGATGAACAGTCGGAGCCACCACACCAAACGGAAAAGGAGCTGCTTTTAAGGTCCGGACCGGGTGGTTATCCCCTAATGTTGTTGCAGCGATTTTCGAGGCATCAACAACACCTTAAGCACTTATTATATAAAACGGAAGTAGTTGACATATATGGTATATGTATAATTGATTAATTCCCTTCTCATGTGATACATCTATATATTCAAGGAGGCTTGGTGATTGTAGATAAACATCTACACATCTCTAGCAACTTTCACAAAATATAACATCCATGAAATTCTTCCAATACCTTTGAGTGCATTATTCCATATACACAACACAAGTTTTAAAAAAATATGTTGATATGAACCTCCAACTAAATGGAAAACAAGTGCAACATTTGCATGACATTGGAGGTCTCAACCTCCTCTTTAGCCACTAGAAGAAAATAGATTGGAAATTTGAATCTTTACCTTTTTTAGATCAATAACTGCTCTAAGAAAAAGAGGACCCATTGAAGATCTAACAATAATGTTGATAAGTCATCACTGACTAATATTTATCCACCCATCCATATCAATAAAGCACCTTGCTCTTATCCCTCATCCAAGTTAACCTCATTTCCTCCATTTACAATAATGTTCAAGTTGGTCATATCATCCATTATGTTTTCTCATTTTACATTAGGTATGCAATCTACTAGTGAGTCCAATGGAATCTTGTTATGGAGAAAATTTGGAAACTAAGGCATAATCAAAAAATTATCCCTTTTGTTGTGGTGGGCTATATAAAGGGTACTTAATATTTGCAATCGTAAAACACCTTCATTGTACATTACACATTAGAAACAAAGACACATTTTTAGTTGGAGAAAAGCCTCATGCGTAATAAATCCCAAAATCTTATTAATGTCAAATTTTATGAGAACCATAGAATTAACAAAGGTGATGACCCAATTAGGTTGTTGTACAATTGAATTACGCCTAAATATTCAAACCTTGTAAGAGCTTCCTTTTCCAGTTAAAAAATGGTGATGGATGGTGATATTGATGGTGTTCAACCCGCCAACATTCAGGGGATATCCTCAGTATGAAGTCCCAACTAGACCTCACATTGTTTGGTGTAGGAGTCATATCCGGTATGATGGCCGAGTTGCCATTATCTTAAAGATATGCCTTAGATCTTTCTTTTTAGCACATGAGAGTGGTTTTCTTTGTCTTCGAACAATGAGGTTCGCATGCCTAGTGAGTGCTTAGTGTCGCTTGTGTCAAGGTTATTTCACCGTGGAGGGAGAGGGTGAGAGGGAGTCTCAAGTCGAAAGGGAATAGTCCCAACTTTGTTAGAGACACACAACATAGTAGGACGTGCACAAATTCCAATGGAGTATTCCACATGGATGCGGAAGTCACAAACACAAGGGTGAACAGATAGCACGTAAAACAGCCAGCAGAATAGTCCACACGATTGCGACGGCCATTATAACAAGTTTATGAAAATGAATCTATCGAGTGTCTAGTGGAATAGTCCACACATGTGAGACAATGTTAACAAATAATACAACACATTTCCAATAACATACTTACTAGAACAACCAAAATAGTTCAATTGTCTTAATACAGATTAAGGCAACATGCATTACAAGCATCTAAAGAACAGTTTTACAAATGAATATAATACATGCATGAAAATGTGCGGGCATGTTAACAAGATTTTGAATCAAGCGAAGGTTTCAAGACACATCGGTACACCATTACATCACTAACCCTGATAACAGGGCATTGGAGCCACTGCTCGCTCCTCAAATAAAAGATTACAGACTCTCAAGGCTATGTGGGAGGAGCCAAGGTGAAAAAGTCTTTGGCATGTACAAATGAGGGGCATATATAGCCAAGGGTGAAACTGAGCCTTGTGACTAACTTCCCTCATGACTGTTTGACTTACATGACTCTTTAAATTTACATGACTCTTCAACTTTACATGTGGGTCTCTTGGACTTCCACGTTACATTACATTGATTACAATAGTATGGCCCATAGTAGTGATGTGGCCGAGATGACTCATGACAAGATTCAACACGACAATGATGGTATGTTCATGTTGATGGTGGTTTCCATGTCGAGTTGCAGTGCTGTTGAGTGATGAGTGTGATCTTGGTGTATCATAGTTTCACCTCCGCATGGCAAGGTGTGCAAAGTCTTCAACGGTCTTGGTGTTTTCTTGATGTTGCACGTGCCTGTATCTCCTTCGCCGGTACTTGGCATCCTTCATGTGTTCATCCATTCATAAACAAGTCTTCTAGAATGTGCTTCTTGTTCATCTCATTCGTCATCGTGCCATGTCTCATGCATGTACCTGTATCTGCGATCACTCATTACGAGACGACATCAAATCTAGAAATATCCTAGTCTACCATGATGCATCATCTTTTGTTTTTGGGTGCAGGTGACTAGAAGAGAGGACAAGGATCTGAAACTGTGCAAAGCACATTTCAGGTCAGGATGTGGCTTTCGAGGCACTGTCAAGGAAAATTGCGCAGAGGTCACTAGGGGCTGAGATGAGCAGTCCATAACAGGAGTGACCATCTGTGGGATATGGCTCGGCAAGAGGGCAGAACTGTGCAAATTTTCCATGGAGGCGATGCAGGCAGCAAGGAGGACAATGGCAGTGAAAACTGCGCAGATTCTCCCGAGATGCTGGCAGTGGGCTGCGGGCGCTTGCTGGCGAAAACTGCACAGTATTGGGAGGCTGTTTTGCAAGACATGTCTACACATTTTTTGGACAGCTAGAGGAAAGCCAAAGAAAACTGCACAGTTTTCAGGGGGAGCAGTAGGTCAGCTGACAGGGGGACTGGCTGACAGTACTGCACAAATTTCAGGGACAATGCAGTGATAGCCACCTAGTGCCAGTGTGGCATGTCTGTGAAATTTCTTTAGTCAGTGTAGATGGACATGATGGTAGCTTCTGCGCAATTGTTTGGAGGAGTGAATCCCGGGGTCATTCCTCGGTCAAACTCTCCAGTTGACCAACAAGAAGCTTAATAGATTTTCTTGCAGGCATCGTAGATAGAGATGGCTTGCTGAGAAACTTTTACGTTGTTCTGGGTGAGAGTCAGTCAAGTTGATTCCAGGATTTTGCAGTGCGAACTGTGTGGGAGGTAGCCTTAAGCTCTGCACAATTCTAGGTAGTAGTACATGATCACTGAGGGCTGAGACTGCGTAATGAAACTCAGTGGAGGTCTAGCTGTTGGAGGGTGATCCGGTCGATAGAGTTTTAGAAAAATGAATATGTGTGTGAGCGACTGAACTTGTACATGCATGACCTTGTGAACACACACACAACACAACTCGACGACAAGACACCTCGAACCAACAAGACAACATGCACAGTGTGACTGACCAACGGGTGCGAGCAATAAGTACGACACTTGAGATAGATCCTTGAATGGTCGTGATGACACTTGCACAACATTGCATACAACTTCATGTGTGAGTTCAACAGATGGTTACATAGTGAATACAACTCAAACACAACCTTCAACACCACCAGACAAGGTCACAAGAATGACATAGAAATCAACATGTCAAACACGATAATTGGTAAAACAAGTGAAAAGGAAGCACGACATGTAGAGGAAACACATGAGATGACTTTTCATGTTTGTGCATGTGCATGTTACTGAGGACAGAATGATATGACAACGAAAAGTAGTCTTGGAGACCCAACTAAGAGGTGTACTTTGAAAGGTTTTCTTTACTTACCATACTTACCCTTGAGTTGATCATGCATCCGATGGAGTTGGCATGCAGCACCGATCTTTTCCATTGCTCAGTCTCTTGGTCCTTCTCCTCAACTCCTTGGGAGTGATCTCGGCATGTCACCTTTTCTTGTAGTCATGGGGCGATGGATCATCGCGGTTTCAGTGAGAAGTGACTGCTAGCAGAATGAGGCCCTTGGAGACCTATCTGCGTAGTTTCTTCATGTAATACTAACATGATAACTTGGATAGCACTACGGAGTTTTGAGGCACAGGACACTGTTGTGGGATGGGGGTCCTAGGAGGACAACTCTATGCAGTTTCTGAATGGAGGGAAGCTGGACTTCTTTGTGCATTTCTGGAGAGATGTTCTAGCTACCTCACTTCTCTACACATTTCTGGAGAGCAGTGTTGGCTGGGGTCTCTGCGGACTATATGGTTTCAACAGGCAAGGGACGAAGCTTGAAGGTTGCAGAAGCAAAGTGTAAAGTTACAGGAAGCTCAATGAATCTAGGTTCCTTTGGAAATGGCTAAGTGTGAGATCAATGACACAGATGTAAATAGTGATAGGACTCAATCGTGATCACACACAGACACTTAGTGACACAATATAGACCATCCAGAATGCATAAGGCATACTTTTCTTGATGCAAAAACCTTCGTGACAAGAGTGCGTGAAGTGAGTGTGAAACATGTCTATGTGATGACAACCACTCATACACACACAATTCCCTCGAAGCAAAACAACATTCCCTTTGCATGACAAAAGAAAACCCTTATGCCCAAAGATGACACATGCTGCATAAACATGAGAACACAGAGAATTCTTAAGATCAAGGAATGGAGCTTGAAATCATCATCTTACCAACAAGTCTTCAAGGATGATTGATTGTAAGATCTAAGGTAGGCTCTCAAATTTGCATGCAAGCCAAAATTTTGGAGGATGGTTGTAGTCGCTACAACATTAGTGACACACTGGTAGAACTCCATCTCTCTATATGGACCTTGTTTTGTGAAAAGCGAGTCTAACCGTTCCAGAAGTATTGTTCCATTCCTTCATCATGATGGCTTCTACACTAGATTATGTGAAAGATGTAATCCCTACCATTCTCTTGATTGGTTAGCACACATTCCAAGCCAAGTTAGCTTAGTTATTTTTATTAGGAACGAGGGGTATATTGATTCACAAGTAATATAATTGTTAGAGAATAAGTTTCATCTCTGGTGTTGCTCTGCTGCCAATAGGCCTGGACAGTACCCTGATGGATTCAAGCAAGAACACAAGCATCATTCCACAGCCAGCGAGCCTAGTCAGTACCACGGTGGAGTTACTTGCATTGCCTCTCTATGTAGGAAGCCTTTCTCTTCTTTTTCCTTATTCATCTTTCATTTTTCATTTTTTTTCATTTTTTAAAGAATTATGCATAGGCATTAATCCAAATTGGATCCTAAAACACTCTCTAAGTTTTCATAACTCTGTAAAATTCATGCCAAAGTTTCAAATACTTACAAAGGTTGAGCTTATTAGGGATACCCTCGACACAGTTGTAATTTGTGAGCAATGCAAAGCAACGAGGACCCTCGGTCAAGCGCGCAGACTGTTGGCCCATGGTAACACGCGATGCAACAAAACAGCAAAATGGGAGGTCTTTTGGAGAAACAAGAGAGGTTTTTGATATGCGATTAGCGACAAGTCACTAATCGCATATCGCTAGGAAAACCCCTCAGTGAAGGAAAAGCCCCAAGCGACCAGAATTGAAAATTCAATAACCGTACGGAATTCGCTGATTCCGTCAGAGGTGGGTCCCACATGAAAACTAGCAGGATATCGGAAGGGCTTCAAGCGGTAAGCGGTTTCAACTGAGTCCCGCCCGATCCCACAAACTAGGTGCCACATGTCCGGTAGAAGAGAGAGAAAACTGCTCACATCGGACAGGTAAACATCATGCAACTTACCCACCTGATATGGATGGAGACCATAGGATATGGAGGCTCCAGATCAACGGCGGACATGCGATCCGACGGATGACAAGATTCAAGGACCTAAATAGGCCGAGTTATATAAAGTTTGAAGTTCGGCTTGAATGATGAGTTGGCAGGAGAATCATGTTCGCGGGCAATCTGGGAGTTAAATGGAAATAACGATCGTTCAAACATTTCCAAGAGAATTGACACTCAGTTCATTATGAAACAGATGGCCACCTGCCTATGAAGCGTTACATGGTGATGATGGCGTGGAACAAGGGAATTCAGACGGATAGAGGCAGGAGAACCAAAACAATGGGAAGCAAAAACGAACAGTCAGAAAGCAGATTGGCTTTAAAGCCACAAACTGATAGAGACAAAGCAAGCAGCTAGAAAGCAGTGAGAAAAGCGAGTAAGAAAGCTAAGAGCAGAGAACAGAGAAAGTAAGTCGAGCTGACCTGCAGAGAAAAGGTAGCATCGAGACAGAGCCAGAGAGAGTCAAAGAGTTTGTGCACTCCAGAGAAGGCTTGAGAGGTTCAAGCGAACTCCTCAGCATAGGCCTGTCATGTATGAGTCTCAGATTGGGCTCATACTACTGTGACCAGTAGAGGTCAAGTTTTAGTAAGGAGAGTCTATGTACTCCAGTCCTACTGATTCATATCTATTGAGTGAGACTCAAATTGAGCTCACTGTTGTAAAAACTATGCTTTGAAAACATAATAGAGAGGCCACCACTGAAGGCTAGACCAGGAGACGTAGCCCAGGAGCATTGGGTGAACTCCTTATTAAACTTGTTGTATTACATGTTTTCCTATTGTGTTTTCTCTAACTGCTTCAATGTCTATGTATTTTGCAATCTTATCGATCTATTGCATAAAGTAACATAGGTACATCCATGCACATAATTCTGTAATACCTTTAATTCTTTGTCCTGGATAAATTCCAGATCAAATGGTATCGAAGCTCTAGGTTACTAAGGTTATACAAGCTTGTGCTGGATTTTGTTGTTAAATGCTAACTAGATCAAAGCTTAAATTAGGAGAAGAAGAATTGGTTGAAGCTAACCCTGAAATTGGAAGAGTCTATCCTAAGAGGAAAATGTCAGAAGAAAGTCCCTTGGAATCAGATTCCCAGTTCATGGATGGTTTCATGACCATGAAAGCCATGGTAGAGGAAATGTATAGAGAATTTAAGAAAGGTAGAGAAGAAGATCTATCAAACTCCAAACAAGATAAAGGAGTAGAAGAATCTCTCCTCCATGACCACTCTAAAGGAAAAGGGAAAGAAGAGAAACTTCCCACACCTCCTAGTGGCCCTGAAAATAAAAAGAAAACATCTTTGATTAAATTAGATGTTAAATTTGATTTGCTAATATATGATGGAGAGTTGAATGCAGAGAAGCTGGATAATTGGATCAGACAGACTGATGTTTATTGTAGAGTGCAGAGCATCGATTCAAACGAGAGTAAGATTCAGCTGGCCAGCCTATGCCTTGGAGGCACTGCCTTGGTATGGTGGGAAGGCAGGACACAAGCTGACATGAAGAAGCATGGTAAAATCCTTTATGTCTGGAGTGAATTTGTTTATGCAATTAAAAAGCAATTCTATCCACTAGCTTATATGCAACAGGACATGATGACCTGGAAAACTCTTCGCCAATTAAAAGGGAAAAGTGTACAAGGCTACACTCAAGAATTTAGGAAAAGAGCTTTGATTCTGGAATTTCTTTAGACTCACCTGAAACTCTGTTGAAGTATATAGGTGGTCTACATAGCTACTTAAGGCACACTATTCTCATGTTTAATCCCACTAGCATAGATGAGGTATCTGTTCAGGGTACACATCTAGAGGCTAGAGGCAAGAATGTGAACCCAGAAGTTGGTGGATCATCAAAACCCACTGTAAGCAAAAGCAAGGAAAGAGAAAACAGAAATGGAAAGAAAGGAAGACAAATACTGTACAAAAGACCAAATCTTCATGCACTCAATGTAAGAAGGATGGGCATAATGATGAACACTACTGGATCATGCATCCGTTGCTGAGACCCAAGAAGTTCGAGGGCAAAAAGAAGAAGACTACTACAGGTATTCAAAAGGATTTGGGGTTAGGCTCAGGAGATGAAACAACAATCGTAGCCACAGGTATAAAAGGTAAAAATTCCAAATCATCTACTAGTAATTCTACACAATCTACTAATAATCAAGAAAATGAGAGGAAAAGACATGAGCTTTTTCATATTCGAGTTATTTCCAAGCATCAAAAAATTGATACTTTGTTTGATAGCAGCTCACAAGTAAATTTAATTTCTGAAGCAATTGTAAAGAAGTTGGGATTACTAAACACACCTCACAAGAAACCATATCCATTAGGTTGGTTATGTGATAAAGCAAAGCTACAAGTGACTAAACAATGTAAACTGAAGTTTTCTTTTGGGTCAACATTTGTAGATGAGGTTGAGTTAGATATAGTTCCTTTCGATATATGTGGAATTGTTTTAGGAAGTACTTACTTGTATGATAGGAAAGCTATTTTCTATGGAGCTAAGAACAAGTATCAACTCGTTAAAGATGGAATCGAATATATAGTAAGAGCTCATAAACTCAAGAATAATGATACTCTCATAAACTCAGGGCAGATGAAAAGAATTGTAAATACATGCAAACAATTTTTACTGATGGTTGTAAAGGAAAAGAAATCTGATAAAACCAATGTATTTTAGGGTTGTGATGCTAAACAGCAAGCTGATTTAGAAAAAGTTGTTTTAGAATATGATATACTATTTCAAGAACCTAAAAGTGTTCCACCCCAAAAGGAAATAGTACATGATATTAATTTGCAGCAAGATGATCCATTGCCTAACATCGGAATGTACAGGTTGTCCGCTTTAGAGAATGCAGAAATCAAAAAAAAGGTACAGGAGCTGCTCAAGAAAGGGTTCATAAGACCTAGCACATCACCATGTGGGTCTCCTATTGTCTTAGTGAGAAAGAAAGATGGCTCATGGAGAATGTGCATTGATTACTGAGCACTGAATAAGATAACGATCAAAAATCGTTACCCCCTTCCTCGCATAGATGATCTATTAGATCAGTTAAAAGAAGATGTTTATTTTTCCAAGTTGGACTTGCATAGTGGCTATCATCAGGTCATAGTTGCAGAGCAAGATGCATGGAAGACTTCTTGCAAAACAAAGCAGGGATTGTATGAGTGGTTGGTTATGCCTTTTGGCTTAACTAATGCTCCTGCTACTTTCATGAGAGTAATAAATGATGTACTCAGACCTTTTCTCGATGATTTTGTCATTTATATTTGGATGACATGCTTATATTCAGTAAAACATGGGAAGAACATTTAAAGCATGTCAAGCAGACTCTAGATGTTTTGAAAAGAGAAAATATTTATGTTAAGCTCTCAAAATGTGAATTTGGAAAAACATCTTTGAATTATTTGGGTCATGTTGTAGGGGGTGGTGAATTGAAGATAGATCCCACTAAGGTTGCAGTCATTGTAAACTAGCCTAAACCAAAAACTGCTACAGAAGTTAGAATCTTCTTAGGAGCAGCACAGTATTGGAGAAAGTTTATTGCTAACTTTTCCTTAATTGCATCTCCCTTACATGCTTTAACAGGATTGAACAAGGTGTTTCAGTTGGGAGGCAAACAGCAGAAAGCCTTCGACACCTTAAAAGAAAAGATTAGTACAGCACTAGTACTAGCACTGCCCGATCTTCAAAGACCATTTGAGATTGAAATAGATGCCAGTGACTATGAAATGGGAGCAGTGTTGATGCGGCACGGTAAACTCATATTATCATTCTAAGACATTTAATTTTGTAGTAGTTAACTATGCCACATATGATAAAGTATTGTATGCATTAATATAGAGTGTGAAAAAGTGGCAACATTATTTGATGGCCAAAGAGACAGTTGCACATACTGATCATTAACCACTTCAATATTTACACTCCCAAACTAAGCTGCAGCAATCAAGACACTATAGATGGATGGGTTTTCTACAACAATTTCATCTAGTCATCAGATATAAAAAGGGCATACACAATAAAGTTGCAGATATGTTGTCCAGACTAATCATAAATGCACCTACTATACTTAAGCATAATTCAGTATTGCATGAAAGCTACATTGAACAGTATGCTCAAGATATAGATTTTAAAGATGTATATGCAACTTTAAGTCATGGAAAACAAGTAGAAGAATTGGATTATCATGTTAAAGACCAACTCTTGTATCATTTTGGAAATTTATGCATTCCACAAACTGAAAGAGTAAAGATAATTCGAGAAGCACACACTTCTCTAATATCAAGTCACTTTGGTGTAAGTAAAACAGTTGCACAGCTGCAAAGATTTTGTTATTGGCCAAAAATGAATGAGACAGTTTCTAGATATGTAAGAGGGTGTACCATGTGTGCTAAAAGCAAGCCCAGTAATAGAAAACTAAGCTTGTACACTCCACTACCAGTTCCTTCTCATCCTTGGGAAAGTGTTTCCATGGACTTCGTCGGGGACTGCCTAAATCTAGGAAAGGTCATGACTATTTATATGTTGTTGTGGATAAGTTCAACAAAATGTGTATTTTAATACCTTGTAACAAACAGATTACAGCTGAACAAACTGCAAAGTTGTTCTTTCAGCATGTATGGGTTCATTTTGGATTACCCACTTCCATTATATCTTATCGAGATACCCGATTTGTTGGGAAATTTTGGTCAAGTTTGTGGGAATTGATGGACACCAGACTGAGAAAGAGCACAGCTTTTCATCTGCAAATAGGTGGCCAAATAGAAGTGGTCAACAGGACAGTGATCTGGTTGCTCAAAGGCTATTGCAGCAGCATCCCAAGCTTTGGGATGAACACTTATGTTATGTAAAGCATGCTTACAACCGAACTAAACATTCTTCTACACAGAGATCTTCTTTTGAGACCTGTTTTGGTTTCACACCAAGGTCTCCCTTGGATTTTGTCTTTGGTAAAGACATAGTGGTTGATGGACACAGTGGTGTGGACAAGGAAACCAAGTTCATCGAAAAAATCCAATAGATTCACCAAGTAGTACAGGAACAACTAGAAAAGAGACAAGCCAAGTACAAGGCAAGGCATGATAAGCATCGGATGGAGTATAGTTTCCAAGTTGGTGATTAATTCTGGCTGTATATCAGCAAAGACAGAATGCAAGGTGAAGGTAAGAAGCTGAAGCCAATAAGGTATGGACCTTTCAAGATACTTGAGAAAATTGGTGAGAATGCTTTTCACCTTGATTTACTAGCTTACATGCACATCTACTCAATTTTTAATGCAGACAGCTTGAGACTATTTGAACCTTCATTAATTGGAGATCCTGAAGAGCAGAGTCAATTGCCTTCTATTGATGATCTGTTTCCTGAATATCTTAATGAATTGCAAGAAGATACAGTTCTGGACCGGAAGGTGAGAAGTACGCGCAGAGGGGTTGTTGAGTACCTCAGGATTCGACTCAAAGGTTCAAAACAAAGCAGTGCAAAATGGATAGAAATTGGGCAAGAGAGGAATCAATACCCTCACTTAATGGATGCTTAAAAACCAACTTTGTGTGGTCCAAAAGCTTTTTCAGTGGGAAGTTCGTGATGAATTGGATCCTAAAACACTCTCTAAGTTTTCATAACTCTGTAAAATTCATGCCAAAGTTTCAAAGACTTACAAAGGTTGAGCTTATCAAGAATACCCTTGGAACAATTGTAATTTGTGAGCAGCGTGGAGCAACGAGGACCCTCGGTCAAGCGCGCAGACCGTTGGCCCATGGTAACGCGCGTTGCCACGAAACAGCAAAACAGGAGGTATTTTGGAGAAACGGGAGAGGTTTCTGATATGCGATTAGTGACAAGTCGCTAATCGCATATCGCCGGGCAAACCCCTCAGTGAAGGAAAGCCCCAAGTGACCAGATCCGAAAAGTCAATAGCCGTATGGAATTCGTCGATTCCGTCAAAGGTGGGTCCCACACGAAAACCGGTAGGATGTCGGAAGGGCTTCGAGTGGTAAGCGATTTCAACCGAGTCCCACCGAATGCCACAAACTGGGTGCCACACGTCCGGCAGAAGAGAGAGAAAACCGCTCACATCAGATAGGTAAACATCATGCAACTTACCCGCCTAATATGGACGAAGACTGTAGGATCTGGAGGCTCCAAATCGATGGCAGATATGCAATCTGACGGATGACCGGATTCAATGGGGTAAACAGGCCGAGTTATATAAAGTTTGAAGTCCAGCATGAATGATGAGTTGGCAGGAGAATCATGTTCACAGGCAATATAGGAGTTAAATGGAAATAACGACCGCTCAAACATTTCCAAGAGAACTGACACTCAGTTCATTATGAAACAGGTGGCCACCTCCTTATGAAGCGTTACATAGTGATGATGATGCAGAACAGGGGAATTCAGATGGACAGAGGTAGGAGAACCAGAATGTTGGGAAGTAGAAATGAACAGTCAGAAAGCAGCTCGGCTTTAAAGCCACAAACTGACAGAGACAAAGAAAGCAGCTTAGCTTTAAAGCCACAAACTAACAGAGACAAAGAAAGCAGCTAGAAAGCAGTGAGAAAAGCGAGTAAGAAAGCTAAGAGCAGAGAACAAAGAAAGTAAGTTGAGATGATATGCAGAGCAAAGGCAGCATCGAGACAGAGCCAGAGAGAGTCTGAGAGTCTGTGCACTCCATAGAAGGCTTGCTAGGTTCAAGCAAAATCCTCAACATAGGCCTATCATGTATGAGTCTCAGATTGGGCTCATACTGCTGTGACCAGTAGAGGTCAAGTTTCAGTAAGGAGAGTCTATGTACTCCAGTCCTACTGATTCATATCTATTGAGTGAGACTCAAATTGAGCTCACTGTTGCAAAAACTTTGCTTTGAAAACATAATAGAGAGGCCACCACTGAAGGCTGGACCAGGAGACGTAGCCCAGGAGCATTGGGTGAACTCCTTATTAAACTTGTTTTATTACATGTTCTCCTGTTGTGTTTTCTCTAACTACTTCAATATCTATGTATTTTGCAATCTTATTGATCTATTGCATAAAGTAACATAGGCACATCCATGCACATAAGTCTGTAATACCTTTAATTCTTTGTCCTGGATAAATTCCAAATCAAGCACTTATTTGTTTTGGAGGCAAAAGAGGGATCCTGACTTATTGAGAGAAGAAGATGTTATTCCTTCAAAGAAGTATGTTATGTATACCTTTGACATACTTTTTAAGGTTTTCCACCTCACCTTACTCTACTTGACTGAGCTAACAAGGGTTAACCCAAAAGAACCGACTAGAGTAGGTGGTACTAGTTAACAGTGCAAGCGTTGTGTTTTCACCAAGAGCCACTCTGAACATAACGTATTTTCCATCAAGGCATCATCAACTGAAGACAACAAGTTCTTCATAAATAAAGAGGACAACATATAACCAATTGTTGATAGTTGTATAAGTCCTCTTAGATTTTCCTAGCTTGTCTCAAGAACCAAACACAGTTTCACGAGAGGCTAACCTATGTTTACAAGCAAGAAAAGAAAGAAAAAATAAAAAAGAAAAAGTAAAGCGAAAGAAAAATAAGTAAGTATAGCAAGCAAGCAAACAAAACCAAGCATGCAAGCAAAGAAAAAATGCAAACCAAAAAGTAAAGCAAATCAAGAAGTAAAGACAACTCCTACTCCTATGCTAAACAGTGCATGGGCCTGTTCATGTGAAGTGATATTATCAAGCCAAATCTACACGGATATGAAGAGCAAGTGGCATACAAGGATGTGCAAGTTCAAGATATGTGCGCACACCTTCTCCCACATCACACTGCGGAGCTAGAGATGTTTGATGAGAAGAGGACAAATAGTCACTTGTGACAGTGACCTTGTCCATATTAGATTTAGCAGCTCTAACACCGAGGTATGTTGGGAGGGGTTCGAATGATTCTAAGAATTGCAGGATTTCAAATATGTAAAGAAGATACCTAAATATTCCATCGAGGAATTCACAGTTAATTGCATCTTCAGGAAATCGATATGAAAGATTACGAAAGCGCATGTAAAATTGTTCAACGAATTCATCGGATGCTTTCCATAATTTTAGGATTTACTTATTGAGTGCTTTACGATCAAAAGGATTGAAATCACAGTCTATCTCTGTGATCAGATGATGGAAAGAGTGAATAGATTTTTCAGGCACCATGGCACACCAATGCAATGGGTGCCCTCAAAGTGAGTATGCGAACAACGTACAGGTCATGTAATATTCAAAGATTTCATGTCTTTCACAGGATCCTACAATGCCAACCGCATGTCTAACCAAGGCTACTTATCCTCCACCATCGTATGTTTTAAGTGACAAGTTATTCTAGAGCTCTTATGAGATTTCAAAGTCGTTTCCATAAGACATACACTCTGGAAGAGAAATTCTGTGATTAGACATGATAACTATCCAGAGATTCAAAACAGATTGTGAGGACTCAGCTTGTCATCTGACCCTCCTTCTAGCACCAGAAATGTTGATGGTGTTGGACCTGCCAACATTCAGGGGATCTCCCTAGTATGAAGTCCCAACTAGACCTCACACCATTTGGTGTAGGATTCCCATCTGGTATGATGGCCCGTTTGCCATTAGATTAAATATATGCCTTAGCTCTTGCTTGTTATCACATGAGAGTGGTTTTCTTTGTCTTTTAACAACGAGGTTCATGTGCCTGGTGAGTTCTTAGTGTTTCTTGTGTCAAGGTCCCTTCACAGCAGAGGGATAGGGTGAGAGTGAGTCTCAAGTCAAAAGGGAATAATCCCAACTCTGCTAGAGACACACAAAAAACTAGAACGTGCACTACTTCCCGTGGAGTAGTCCACACTGATGCGGAATCCCAAACACAAGGATGAATGGATAGCATGTACAACACCTAGTGAAATAGTCCACATGAGTGTGACAGTAGTTATAACAAGTTTATGAAAATGAATTTGTCGAGTGTCCAGTGGAATAGTCCACACGGGCGAGACAATGTTAACAACTGATACAACACATTTCCAATAGCATATGTACTAGAACAACCGAAATAGTTCAACTGTCTTAATATAGGTTAAAGAAACATGCATTACAAACATCCAAAGAATAGTCTTCCAAATGAATACAATACATGTGTAAAAACATGTTGGCATGTTAACAGGCTTATGAATTAAGTGAAAGTTCCAAGACACATCGGTACACCATTACATCACTAACCCTGATAGCGGGTCATTGGAGCCACTGCTCGCTCCTCAAATAAAGGATTACACACTCTCAAGGCTATGTGGGAGGAGCCAAGGTGAAAAATTATTTTTCATGTACAAATGAGGGGTATATATAGCTAACAGTGAAACTAACCCTTGTGACTGTTCGACTTCCCTCATGTTTGTTTGACTTACATGACTCTTTAACTTTATATGACTCTTCAACTTTACATCTAGGTCCCTTGGACTTCCACATTACATTACATTGATTACAACAGTATGGCCCACAGTAGTGGTGTGGCCTAAATGACTCATGACATGATTCGACATGACAGTGCTGGTATGTTCATGCTGATGGTCGTGTCCATGTCGAGCTGTAGTGCTGCTGAGTGATGAATCTGTTCTTGGTGTATCATAGCTTCACTTTCGCATGGCAAGGTGTGCGAAGTCTTTGATGGTCTTGGTGTTTGCTTGATGTTGCACATGCATGTATCTCCTCCGCCGATATTTGGCATGCTTCATGTGTTCATATGTTCACAAACAAGCCTTCTAGCATGCACTCCCTATTCGTCTCGTTCGTCATTGTGCCATGTCTCATCCATGTACCTGTATCTGCGATCTCTCATGATGATAAGACATCAAATATAGAAATATCCTAGTCTACCATGATGCATCATCTTTCATTTTAAGGTGTGAGTGACCAAGAGAGAGGACAAGGCTCTGAAAATGTGCAGAGAACATTTCAGGCCGAGATGCGGGCTCCGGGGCACTGTCAAGGAAAATAGTTTAGAGGCGACTAGGGGCTGAGATGAGTAGTCCAAAATAACAGTGACCATCTGCCAAATATGTCTCAGCTAGAGGGAAAAACTGCGCAAATTTTCTAGGGAGGTAGTGCAGGCAACATGGACACTGGCAGTGAAAACATGCCAAATTCTCCTGGGAGGCAGGTAGCGAGCTATGGGAGCTTACGGGCCAAAACTGCACAGAAATGGGAGGTTTTCCTGCAAGACATGTCTATGTAGTTTCTGGGCTGAGCAGGGTGTCAGGTACCTAGAGGACAACCCAAGAAAACTTGACAATTTTCAGAGGGAGCAACAGGTCCACTGACAAGGGGACTGGCTGACAGAGTTGCGTAAATTTCAAGGACAGTATAGTAACAGCCACTGAGTGCCTGTCCAGCTTGTCTGTGCAATTTCTTAAGTTAGTGGAGGTGAGAATGTCGGCATCTTATGCGCAATTTTTTGGAGTGAATCCTGGGGTCACTTCCTAGTCAAACTCTATGGTTGAATGACGAGAAGCTTGATAGATTTGCTTGCGGATAGTGCAGATTGAGATGGACTGTTGAGAAACTTCTACATTGTTTTGGGTAACAGCAAGTTGGGTTGATTCCAGGATTTTGTAGTGAATACTGCCTAAGAGGCAGCCTCAAGCTCTGCGCAATTCTGGGTAGCAGTACATGATCATTGAGGGCTGAGACTGCATAGTGCAGCTCAGCGGATATCGACTGTTGGAGGATGATCCGGTTGACAGAGTTTCATCAAAATGACTAAGTGTGTGAGCGAGTGAACTTGTGCATGCATGACCTTGTGAACACAGACACAACACGAGTCAACGACAAGACACCTCGAACCAACAAGACAACATGCTCAATGTGACTAACCAATGGGTGCGAGTAACAAGTGCGACACTTGAGATAGACTATTGAACAATTGTGACGACACTTGCATGACACTGAATACAACTTGGTTTATGAGTGTGATAGATGGTTACATAGCGAAAACAACTCGAACACAAACTTCAACACCACTAGACGAGATCGCAAGCATGACATAGCAATTAACGTGACAAAGATGACAGTTGGTCAAACAAGTGAAAAGAAAGCACGAAATGTATAGGAAACACATGAGATGAATTTTCGTATTTGCACATGTGCATGTTACTAAGGACAGAATGATATGACAATGACAAGAAGTCCCACAAACCCAACTAAGAGGTGTCTTCGAAAGGTGTTCTTTACTTACCATACTTACCCTCGAGATGATCATGCATCCAACAATTTTTCATGTAGTCCTAATCTTCTCCATTACTCAGTCTCTTGGTCCTTCTCCTCAACTCCGTGGGAGTGATCTCAGCATGTCATCTTTTCCTGTAGTCACTGGGCGATGGATCATTGCGATTTCAGTAAGAAGTGACTGCTACCAAAATGAGGCCCTTGGAGGCCTATCTGTGCAGTTTTTGCATGCAAGACCGACAAGACAGCTTGGACAACACTATGCATTTTTGAGGCACATGATACTACTACGGGATGGGGTCCTGGGAGGACAGCTCTACACATTTTTTAAATGGAGGGCAGTTGGACTGCTTTGTGCAATCCTGGAGAGAAATGTTGGTTTCCTGATTGCTCTGCGCATTTCTAGAGAGAAGTATTGGTTGGGGTCTCTGCAGGTTGTGGGGTTTCAACAGGCAAGGGAGGAATCTTGATGGTTACAGAAGCAAAGTGAAAAGTTTGGGGAAGCTGAATGAGGCTAGGTTTCTTAGGAAATGGCTAAGTGTGAGATCAATGATGCAGATGTAAACAGTGATAGGACTCAACCGTGATCACACATCAACACTTAGTGACACAATTTATACTGTCCATAATGCATAAGACACACTTTTCTTGATGCAAAAACCTTCGTGACAATAGTGTGTGAAGTGAGTGTGAAACATGTCTATGTGATGGCAACCACTCATACGCACGCAATTCCCTTGAAGCAAAACAACATTCCCTTTGAATGACAAGCAACAACCCATATTCCCAAAGATTGCACATGCTGCATAATTATGAGAACACGGGAAATTCTTAATATCAATGAGGGGAGCTTTAAATAATCAGCTTACCAACAAGTCACCAAGGATGATAGATCACAAGATCAAAGGTAGGCTCCGTAATTTGCATTCAAGCCAAAATTTTGGAGGGTGGTTGTAGCCGCTACAACAGGGGACAACTGCATTGTTTCATAGTGACAGGCCACTAGAGAAATTTTCCATTAGGTATATTTTGTATTGATTCCAAAGGAACTAATGTAACCCCTCTTTGTAGTTTTAATCCTATTTAAATACCAATCTACAACAATGTTCGAGTATAGTAGTTCAACTCCTTCTAACAGTTGTGCTGATCATTGTTGGCATGCATATGTGATTTTCACTGACATGTTTGGTATTTGATATTTTTTATTGGAGTAGTTGTATTGGATGCCTATGAGAATCAATATTGAAATTATTGACGGAAACTCATGTTGACATGGGTTTTGTCTCTATTAAAGGGATATCTTGTTAGTGGATACTTGATCATTAAAACTAATGATACATGTTTGGCGAATCCTTCGTCGGTTACATTTTGTCTTGATCACCTCCTCATTCAGCCCCCGTCTACCTGTGACCTGCTTATTAGAGCTCGTTCACCCCCTAGTCTAGATTTTTTGGATCTAAAAATAACAAGCCTTTTGCCTTGGGAATAATCCATTTGCACAAATTTAGTAGGACATTATTTTTAATGAATTAGACCTCCCCACTCGGAGGGTGATGGTCCCCATCAACTTCAAATATCTGCAAGTTTGAAAACAATTGTTGAACTTGCTATTCATTTTACAATATCATCCCTTGGGGTGACATGACCTTCCTACCAACTGGTATTTGGTGCATAACAACTCTATACATATCACCATGGTGAGTCCTCAAAATTTTGTTATCCAAATTTTGATTTTCTTCTAACATTGTTTGCAAGTATAGAGTTAACTCATCCATGGCAGGTGTGATCAAATGTGCTTTTTCATCAACTTCTAGCCTTGATGGTTGAACCAAATGCAACAAATCAACACTCACCATTAAGTAAATACTCATACCATTGATATTTTTCAAAATTTGGAATTCAGAAATTTCACCTCTTGAATACAAGTTTCCTCGATTATAACCCTGTAGATTCGGCCTTAGGGTTGTTATGAAATATAAATAAAATAGTAATGGAAGTGGACAATATTTCAATCCTTAATGACCCAAACTTCTAGGAAATCGAAGGAGAAAAGATACCAAAGTTTTCTGATAAGTTTCATCCCTCTGGAAAATATTATTATGCATAAATGAGATCTTAAAACACTTATTTACAGTAGTAAATACAACAGTAAAACAAAAACACTTAGTTTTCTTGAACTACAACGTTAAATCACTTAATAAACTTGTGCTTTACTTATGTCAAATCAACAATAAATATATCATTGTAAATTACAAACATTTAAGAACATATATGGTTGAAAATCAAATCTACAATTTACACTAGACTGTTGAAAATTCATTAATATGAAAAATATGAAGTTGTTGTACATGCCATATCTTTATCACAAGGCTAGTACAATCCACTAGCTCTCAAAAACTCTAGCCAGGTGTTCAATTTTTTTAATTAATTAATTAATTATATATATATATATATATGTGTGTGTGTGTGTGTGTGTGTGTGTGTGTGTGTGTGTGTGTGTGTGTGTATATATATATTTTTTTTTTTTCTTCTTATCTATGGTTGTATTGATGCTCTCAAACAATAAAGTGAAATCAACCCATTATGTATACAAGAGTCAATATAACATAAGAAGTTAAGATATATTTTAAAGCATAAGACATGTAGATCGATCACATCAGGTATATTCTTCAAACTTCACATAGCTTATGATCTTATACAAGTTGCTATATTATATCAGAATTTATTGATGTCTTCACTAACTTCAATAACCCATGATTGTAAGGGATGACTGCCAAACTATATGACTTGCATGGTCATTTTGACAACATTGAATAATGAAATGCCTAGTGGAAAATATTTGTCCTTTGAACAACATTAATAAATTGGTGATTGAAAAGGTTCATGAGACATGGTAAAATAACACAAAAGAAAATAATTATAACCTCAAAAACATTCAACTATTATATCACAAACCATGCAAATATTACATTTGTTCATATACATGGAATGTCACACATTTGTCCATAAACTTGTCACCCATACAAAAGACCCCAATCATTGCAGGTTGGGGAAAAATAACATATCATTGGGTTCTTCTTTAGTGAAAGAACCATGCCATGATAGCCCCAAGGAAAATGATAACAAGAACACATTCACATATTGGGGACCTATGTTGATGTTGATCAATGACTTCTCTTGCAATATATGGTGATCTGATGTCATCTCTGACACCTCCATCTACAGTTGACATTCCTTTGGACAGTATATTAGTGGACAACCTATGAATGTCTACATGGTAATGTATGCTAAAAGATTGAAACTGAGAAATCCACATTATTTCTTCCTTGTAAAGTGGTTTTAAATTCTCTTTTCAAACTTCATAGATGCCTTTGATCTGATTGCATATGAGCTACGAGTTTGTGAAAACTGTAATATCATTGACAACATAATTTTTCAGCTCTTTTAACCCCTTAACAAGGGCAATGTAGTAGGCTTTGTTATTCATTATCCTCCCATGCACTTCTATATTTCTATGTAGCACATGATTTCTTTCTGCATTATGAAGTACATATTTCACGGTGGCTTGACCTGGATTTGGACGACAAGACACTTTGATGCACAATATCCACTTTTCCACCATTCTCTACGCTTAAAAGACCTAGAAAATAAAACAACAATAAATTCATATTAGACAAGTAGGCATTTATCTAGCTTATACATTCAAACATTCAAAGAAATATGGCTTATACAACTCCTTAGAAACATAAAATAACATTCAATCAATTATGTTTCCCTACATGTCCTTGTTTGTTTTGGTGTGTTACATGAAGAATTATGAAAAGTTGCATATTAGTTAACTTCTTAATTGATATAGTCCCCATTTCACATTAACTAGTGACTTTTTCATGCTTTGACTATATCTTAGTAGATACAATTGTGTACAGAAAAACATTGTCATCAAGATGTATCAAATACTGGAATTCAAATGATTAGAAGGAAGTATGTGCCATTGGAGGGATAACAACTAGGTCAAATTCATTGGCAACCTTTGTTGACTTTTGAAAGGTTATTGGAAATAACAAAAAAATAAGAAAATAAAGGCAGCAACAACGATCAAAGTCTAATTCAAGACAATTGTTATTACTTTTACCCCTAACAAGTTAATTTATCTCAAACAATAGGCAAAATTTAATGCACATTACAACAGACTGGTTTTATTTTCATAACAACAATTAAAACGTAAAAAAAGTCTACAATCCATAAATTAGTTGACCATGCTAGCAGTTTTTGTGAGATGTAACAATTTGCATCCAAAAAAGTTAGGCTTTCCTATACTTTTCCTCCTTTTCCAGTAGTAAGTTCAACCTTTTTTAAGGAAGAGGCTCTATATATTCCAAATTGAAAAGAAGAGAAATTGGTTGGATAATTTTCTCTCGATAACAGTTGTAGCAACATGAGTCTTCACTCTTTCACCCACTAAGACTCTAACCAATGATTCCACGGTGAGAAAGGATTTCAATGGTAGCCTATCACTTATTGTTCACTATGATGCAGAAAATCTCTTGGGTAATGAGTGATCGGATATAGTTAAGCTTGTCCTAGCTCTCCGAAACTTTGACTGTATTGAATAAATTGTCTTGCATTGGCATGTTTCTTCAATGCATTTTCTTTGAACTTTGTTACTTAAAGTTCACTTTATTTTATATCAAATCAACAAAAAAAGTGGTTGGCTAATGAAGGTGAACTTGTTAAGCAAGTGAAATAATGCAGTAGTTATGACCACCAGATCCAGCAAAGTGACCCATACAACAATCAAGAAATCTTAAAAGAGTCAGACAACTGGACTTATAATAGTCAAAAATGGTACCAAGTAGCTTAAGATGGCTATGAAGACATTTTAAATCAAAAGAATTGCACAATGATATGGTGCTAATCTTCAAGTAGAAAACAAGATGCAACATTAAGAAATTCATGATCACCTAGACAAATTAATAGAGACCAAGAAGCTTACAAATTTTACATACCAACAAAAAATGCTTGGTACACCTAATGACTCTGCATACCAGTAAAAAATGCTTATTTCACCCAATGACTCAATTGTGATATGAAATTGTCTTTGATAAATTCAAGTAAACAAAATTTCCTTGAACATAAATTCTGTTTACTATTGTTAAATTTCAAGTAAACACAATTTTTGAATTTCAAATACAAATATATAAGTACCAAAATACCCTAATTTTCAATTTAGCCAGCGAGATTACCGTTATGTTTTATTATAAAGATTGAAATGATGAAAACAATAACAAACTAAAAAATACATAGACAGTATTAAATGTTGTTGGTGAGTTTTACAAGATTATAAGTTTTGCTTGTGGTTAAAAGATAATGATTTCACAAAATTAAAAGAAAGGGGTTGGTGAAGCCATTACAAAATAAACAATGAACCAAATTAGAATAAACACATAATTTATATGGCCATAATGGATCATTGCTGCAATTTCTAACTTCGTGGGCATTATTTTGCTACCCTAACCCCATCCCTAGAAGAGTTGTTCCACTTGTACCAACTAACATTGATAGCCTTTTCCCCATATATTATGTCGAGATAGTCACACCAATTTAATTTAGCAAAGTCTTTCGGTAGAAATCACATAAGAGAAAATTTTGGTACACGTGTTTTGAACCAACAAGTGTGGTTCATCATCTGGTCTTGATGATGAACCACACTTGTTGGTTCAAAACGCGTCGACCAAAATTTTGTCTTATATGATTTCTACCGAAATACTTTGCTAAATTAAATTGATAGCCTTGTTAACATTTTTAAAGAATTTAAAAGGTGCACGTATCCAACCAACCCCATCAACAAATGATCATAAATCTCATAATTATGATCATAAGTCAAGTTCTCTTATCCTAAGCCTAAGTCTAAGCATAATCCTAAACCTGCCTAAGCCTAAGCCTAAGCTTGCTAGAGATGTCCAACAAACAGGTTAATTTTTCATTATTCAAATCAGTGTCCTAATAATCAATCTATGACTGTAGGAAAATGCAAGCTTGTCTTCTATGATGATGGAAGACCTTTTAAGCTAGAGTATCTCCTAAGAGCTTCAACTAAAATTCTAGGAAAGGGTAATTTTGGAAGCGTTTATAAGGCTATTATAGAAGATGGATCTATTGTTGTTGTCAAGAGATTGAAATATTTGCATGGTATTGGAAGGAAGGAGTTTGAGAAACATATGGAGCTCATGGGAAGTTTGAGGCATCAAAATGTGGTTAATCTAAGGGCTTATTATTTTGCTAGAGATCAAAAGCTTATGGTCTATGATTATATGCCAAATGGGAGTCTGTATGCACTTATTCATGGTATGTATATATTCTTCACTCCCTCATTCCTTTAAATTTTATAGGTAATCTTCTACCACTAAGCTCAAATTTTAATTCAGACGCAAGTTTGTTTCCCTATTGTTTATATTGTGAAACCATCTATAATAGCATTCAATATGTGTATGTGAATTGATTTTTTATTGTCTGCACCAAGAAAATAGTATACTATAGAAATGGATGCCTACAAATTGTTGTAGGCTATCATATTCATATGGGTCATTTGTTTCATTTTCTTATCCATTCATTTTTTATTTAGCGTAGCATTCAAATGGGACAAAGAAATCCCTAAATATAGTCACATTCCCTTTAAACATTATTTATTAACAACACTACCCAACAAAGCAACGAGATCTAATCTAGAACTAAAAACAAGAAGCTTCAAGAGCACTAGACTGAAGATTTGAACCAATAGATTCTTGTTTCTCTATCTACCTACTTTAGGTTATCATCCAGTGATTATAATAGAATAACGAACCTTTTTACTACCTAACTTAATACTAACATCTATAGACAAGAAATCTCTGGACATTACTCTACTCTACTATTGTTGATGTCAAGGTTAGCCATTGATGTCAACATCAATCGTACCATCTTGCCAGTACATGAAATTGGAAATTTACAAGTATGGTTCAACATCAAGAATTTCACCACACAATTTAGTCTTCAGTTGAGTGCAAGTTTGTTTACTTAGGTTTGGTGTGGTATTGTAGAGGGTATCCATGATCTCATGCTATGAAGAAATTTCAACTTCCCATGCAACCAACAGCTTTGAAATAGATATTTTTTCACTTGTTGTAAGCTATTGAAATTGTCAGCTATTTCCTTGTAAGATTTTGATTGAATCTGTTTGTTATTAGTGAATTTGGTTTTACTTTGATTTCTTGGGTTAACTTTTAATTTGCAACAAAAAACTAAATGCGACCACATAATAGCTAGTTATAGAGCTCTTTAGAAGACTTGTTCTATCCATGGTCCAAACCCTCACCCCTAGGATCAGTGACTTTCTCTTATAAATATATGCCTAAACAATTCCTATTTCATTTGAGTTGTCATTTTCTTGATAGGTAATCTAGCCTAGGTGTGAAAAAACATTATGAAATATAAGGGTAATCCATATTTAAACAGTAATGCAACAAATTATAGATATAACAATAAATAAAAAGATGCAGCAGAAATAACACTTCATTTCATTAATATTGAATACTAAAATATGCTTACAAACATAATGGCCCCGTTTTTCCCAAAAAACATCGTTTAGGGCCTCAAAATGGCTTTGGAAGTTTAGGACCTAAAAGACTAAAAAAAATAGTAAACTGCGCTATAATTAAGGAAACTGAAAAACTGGTGGTGGGGGTCCCAGTGGAATAGGAGGGTGGCCACCAACATCCACATGGATCAATCCTCCCACCTTAGGAAGCAATGTTCCCCATTGCGTTAAGTTCCTCCATGAGATGGGGAAACTTCTGCTGAACTTAGTCCCTCGTGAGCCACTTGCCTTGGTGTAGGAGTTGGCCAGCTTTGACAACCTAGTATAGTTGGATCTTCTGCTAGTGAGTGTTCTTGACTTGTATGCCCATAATCTAATCAGTTGTGGCATGTTCCATGCAGTTTAGGTTTAACTTTGTTGGTGTGAGTTGTTTTGCAATGTCTGATGTGTCCAACAATGGGGGGAAGTATGGTCGAAGGCGGTCCACATTGAACGCTGGGTGCAGGCCAAGGAATGGGGGAATGTTGAGCTCAAAATCATTGTCTCCCACAGCCTTGGTAATGGTGTAAGGACCATATTGGAGTGGTCTAAGCTTCCAATGGGCTCCAGTAAGGAATTCTTTCTGCAAATGCAACCAGACATTGTCGCCCAAATGAAACTTGTGTGCACTCGATGTTGATCATGTCGCTTCTTGTACTTAGAATTTAACTTCTCCAGGATGTCGTGAATGTGCTAGCAGATGTGTTGGATGCATTCAATAAATTTGATCACTTTATTGGCCTCAAAGAGTACATGTGTGGATTTTGTCTACGTAGTCACATGAGGCATGGAAACATCAATCAAACATAATGGTTGAAATCCTAGGCCCACTTGAAAGGGACTGTGACCAGTCAAGATATGGAGAGCTTTATTATAATTTTGTTGCACATATGGAAGACTCTCATCCCAGATTTGAGGATGCTTAGAGTTGTACATGCAGAGTATGTGCACTATCATCCTACTGACGACCTCTG
Source organism: Pinus tabuliformis (assembly GCA_031772625.1). NCBI lineage: Eukaryota > Viridiplantae > Streptophyta > Pinopsida > Pinales > Pinaceae > Pinus > Pinus tabuliformis. The sequence continues at coordinate 757,146,682 of CM062812.1, forward strand.
TCTGGCCATCAGCTTAGGGATGGAAGGCAGTCAATTTTGTGAGCTTGGTGTCCAATAGCTTCTAGAGGCTTGACCAGAATGTGCTCAAGAACTTGCTATCCCGATCTGATATAATGATCTATGGGATCCCAAAATGTACCCATACCCATTCAAAGAAGAGTTTGGTAGTGTCCTCTGTTTTGATACTCTTCTTGCAGGCCGCCAATATAGCCATCTTAGAAAACCTATCCACGACCACAAATAGACAGTCATTACCATGCTTGGTAGAAGGGAGGCTAACCATATAGTCCATGGAGATGGATTCCCATGGCTAGCTGGGAGTAGGAAGAGGAGTGTACAAACCTTTCTTCTTGATGGTTGGCTTGGCGATGGCACAGGAAGTGCAGGATCTAATATATTTCCCAACATCCAGATGGAGTTTGGGCCAATAAAAGTACTTTTGTAGCACAACCACAGTTTTCTCCACACCAAAGTGTCATGTCACCCGAATGTAGTGTGCCTACTAAATCAATTTGGCATGCTCACTTGAAGAAACACCAAGGTGGCCCAGGTAGCATAATAATGCATCCTAGAGGTGGAAATCAGGAACTTGCTTGCCAATTACTAGCATTGGGTATGCCAAGGCAAAATATAGATCATTTTTGTATAGTTGTAACCATCCATAAGTCTCGTGACCACAAGAGTTGAGAACAGTAGTCAGTGCTGCAACTGGGGGTTGGCTAAGGCAATCTACAACATGATTGGTGCTACCCTTTTTGTATTTAACGTTAAACTAGAATTTTTGCAGATATGTAGCCCACTTCTGATGGCGATCATTCTACAACTTTCCTTGTGTCTGTATAAACTAAAGAGGTCGGTGATTCGTGTGGATGACCATCTCCTTCCCTAGAATGTAGTTCTTCAATTGTCGGCAAGCCTACATGATGGAATACATCTCTTTATCATAGGTGGGATACTTTAGAATTATATCGGAAAGTGTCTCACTATGATAGGCAATTGGATATCGTGTTGGGTGAGGACTACACCAATAACATAGTCTGAGGCATCTGTCTCGATTTTAAATGGATGTTGCAAGTCTGGAAGTGTGAGTACCAGTGTAGAGCAGAGGCAGTGCTTCAACTCAATGAACACCTTCTATTGGGACTCGAACCAAGAAAACTTTACTTTCGTCCCACCCTTAGTAATATGACTTAAAGGCCAAGTGATATGGGATAATCCCAACACGAACCTCTGATGAAATTTGCAAGGCCCAAAAAGCTATGGAGTTCCGTTAGAGTGGTCGGGGTTAGCCAGGCCTAAATGACTTGGATCTCATCCGAGTCCACATGGACGCCACACTCATCTATGATGTAACCCAAGTGTTGGACCTGGCTCATGCCAAAGGTGCATTTCTCCAAGTTGGCACACAGTTTGTGTTGCCAAAGGGTTTGAACGACCTGGCAAATGTGTTGCAAATGTTCTTCCCAACTCTTGTTGAATATGAGGATGTCGTCCAAATAAACCACCACGAACGAGTTGGCGAAGGGCCACAAGATGTCATCCATTAGCCTCATAAAAGTAGCAGGGGCATTTTTCAACCCAAAGGGCATAACCAACCATTCAAAAAGCCCTTCCTTGGATTTAAAGGCATACTTTGATACATATGTGGGCTCTATTGGAACTTGGTGATGACCAAAATTTAGATTGATCTTGCTGAAATACTTGGCCCCCTTGAGCTGGTCTAGCAGGTCATCGATCTGTGGGATTGGATACATGTTCTTGACACTGATTTTGTTTAGTTCCCGATAATAAATGCAGAGCCTCCAGGTCTCATCCTTCTCCTGTAAAAGTACAATCGGGCCCCCACAAGGCGAGGAAATTGGTATGATGTGCCCTTTCTATGGAAAATTCTAGATTTTCCGCTTGATCTCTTCATTTTCTAGAATGGAGAGGTGATATATCAACCCGTTGGGTAGAGGTGCGCCAGGAGTAAGATCGATTGAATGCTTAACCTTATAATGCAAGGGTACCCCTGTAGGTGAGGAGAAGATGTCCCTGTATTCTTCCATGACCTTATCCACCTACTTCTGCTACTTGGAGAAACCCTTCTTGGGGGCCATGGCTATGGCTACAACATTCCCCTTACTTTGAGAGCGAAACATAAAGAAAACAAATTTCTCAATCTAGGAGATGACCTTACTGCATTGCTTAACAGAGATCAAATAGATGGCGATAGGTGGGGCTACCTCCGGTGTCCTATATAACTTAGTACCCAAAGAAATAATAACAGAGCGAGGTCTAGACTCATATACAATAGTCACTTCCATAAGTATGGTTTTCCTAATAATACTTCACAAAGTTCAAGAGGAGCAACATCACACAGTACCTCATCCGTGAAGGGCTTGATGTCATATGGAAAGAGAAACTGTTGACTGACGCGGAGATCTCATCCTTGTTGAAGCCACCCAATGGTATACGGATACGGATGTGTTGTAGTTGATAGTCCCAGCCGCTTCACGACCTCTACTGAAATGAGGTTCTTTTGGCGCCCATTGTCGACAATGAACTGCAACAGAGAACCCTTCACCCATAGTTGTGAGTGGAATAGGAGCTCCCCCTCTTTTGGATCTTTTGGCTCAATCTTCTAGATCTCAGTGGTGGCCACAATGGCACTGGGCTCCGTATCAATGATATGCTTCCCTTTATCATTCCCCATGTTGGGTTCTGATTTAGAATCGGAACATGTGTCTGACTTAGAAGCCTTCAGTTCAGCCACGAGTGACTGCTTAGCCCGACACTCACTTGTGTTGTGAGTGGAGCTCTTATGGAACTGACACCACTTTCTCATGTCCTTCTTCATCTTCATGGTGTTTTTCTTTGATTTGTGGTTTGGGGGAGCCTTTCCCTTGGTTCGGATTTGTAGATCCAAAGTCTCGCTTTTTCTGTTTAAGCTTCTACTTGATTTTGACAACATACCAGTATGTCGTGCAGAGAAAGGAGATGTCTAGGAACTTCATCTCATCCTGGATGTAACTGTGTAGGCAGAAGCGGTACTTGAGTACCAAATGTTTCTTATAATCCTTGATACCCAACTTCGTGTGAAGGGTATGAAAAAAATTGGTAAACTCTAACACGTCTTGGTCCCTTCACTATCGTAGTGTAGTCCACTTTATGTATTTATCCTTATAGCCCCTAACATGGTAGTACCACTCCTTGATGGCATCCCAGAATGAATCCCAAGTGGGTGAAACCAAAAATAGTGAGGGCATACTTTCATCCTTCTGCTCACGATAGGTTTCCCACCAGTGCTTGATGTGGGGAGTGGCTTTGAGAAGAGAAAAGGTAATCTTTTCCCGGTTGGAAAAATCATCAACAGAAAAATATCCTTCTAGAAGATTTAACCATTTATCTATGGTGTTCACATCTATATGACCCTCAAATATAGGAATGTCATAGTTAACCTGTACCTTAAAGGGTGTGGTGTTTCCAGAGTAGCTGCTGGAAGTATATGTGTCGCCCTTGGGTAGGCGGTGAAGGATCTGGGAAACGTTGTCCATCATCGTGTTCCTCTATAGCTTGAGGGCTTCTTTGAGCAATATTTTGAAAGGATATCTTGCCCCCTCGTCTTTCTTTTCTCCCCCCATGGGAGGCCGTCAAGATTTGTGAGGCTAGTCTTGCAAAGGTTCGACCATTTCAAGCCCTAACTCTTTATATCCCGACCTTATTAGGGACATACAAAGAAGAAAAGAGAAAGAGCAGACCACTCTGATACCACTAATTTGGATTTATATAGGAACACAAAAAATTATAGATATAACCATAAATACAAAGATACAGCAGAAATAACACTTCATTTCATTAATATCAAATACTGAAATATGCTTACAAACATAATGGAAATAAGACTAGCTCGGGCAATGGTAGCTTATCTCTGAGAAGAGATGTGGTGGCTACCTACCTCTGAACTGTGTTACAATGAGGCTCGAAGACCTATTTATTATTAAACAACAATGGAAAACCCTAAGCATCCAAAACCCTAACCCTAGGAGATGAAGCACCAAAACTATGGGCCCCGTTTGGGTAAATTGGTACACCAATTTCCTGGGGTCGTAACTTTGGCATATGATCTCCGTTTGATGCTCACAATACCTCGTTAGAAAGATCTATCCAAGGAGTACAATGTCCAACTGGCCAACACTAGTGTCGTTTCCCTTTTGGTCTCGTTTTGCCAAAAAAAAAATAATAAAATAAAATAAAATATGTCATTTAGGGCCTTAACATGGCTCCGGAAGTTCAGGACCTGAAAAATTACCAAAAATATCAAATTGCGCTACAATTAAGGAAACTAAAAGAGATAGTGGTGGGGGTCCTAGTGGAATAGGTGGGTGGCCACCAACATCCACCTAGATCAAAGGGGTTCCCTGTAATTTCTATACCAAAAGGAAATTTTTGGTGGTGAGACAATTCTCGACTGTATTGTTGAATATGTAAGGTTTTTTTTATTAATGGAGTCGCATTTTCGAGTTGAAATACTTGGTTTCGTTGTGAACAGTCACAGTCATGCTCAATGCAAGTAGGAAGCATGGGAACTCATCTTCGTTGTGTCGACAGTCTGCTCTGGGCAAGCAGGAAGTAGGGGATGCATGGGTCCACTTTCCTTTCAAATTGGTGGAAAATTGGTGCGATCTAATTTCAAATGGAAGGAAGAGGTTGGTGAGTTAATGAAGGGAGCGCCTCACATTAATGCATGTAGCCGGAGCTAGCCAGCAAGTGAGGAAGGAGAGAGGACTGACGGGCGGGTGACAAGAAGGTACAAAGTTTTGGCAATGTGACGAAGAAGCCAGTAGGTGACGGAGGAGAGGGGACCAACAGGTGGGCGAAGAGTTATTTCTCCATTCCAATGACGTTGCATCAATCAATAGGACCACCAGAATAATGCGCTTTTCGACTGATCGGGAAATCCGAAAGGGTCACTTCAAGTTAAGAAAACTGCTCAAGCTGTCACATTAGATCATGAAATTTTTATTATTATCTGTCAGATCAGGCAGTAACTCCTCAAAAACGATTCGTTGATTTTCATTCAGGTTGGTCTTTATTATATACATGAGGGAGAGATTGTTCATTTCATCTCTCGGTGACTATTCATATTCTTTATTATTTATTTACATCAATTTTAGTTATTCACCCAATCCTGATGATTAGGTGTCAACATTCTCCCCTTAATCTGAAGGGATGTTGGTGAGTCCAAGCATCGTTCTGAATCTTTCAAGCTTTTCTCTTCCAAGCGCTTTGGTGAAGATGTCTGCAATTTGCTCATTAGTGGAACAATGGCGGAGATGGATTGTTTTGGCCTCAACATGATGTCGAATCAGATGATATTTAGTATTGATGTGCTTCGTTTGATCATGGAACTTTGGGTTCTTGGCCAATTTTATTGTTGAGGTATTGTCAATCATGAGTGGAGTCGATTGTACTTGTTTTAACTACAAATCTTCAAGAATTTTCCTGAGCCACACAATTTCTTTTGTTGCCTCAGCTGCTGCCACATATTCTACCTCTATTGTGGAATCTGTTGGAACTGATTGTTTGCGTGATCTCTAGGAGACAGCTCCTGATCCAAGACTCATAGCATAACCTGAAGTAGATACCCCAGTTTCTTTGTCTCCATCGAAGTCTGAATCAGAGTATCCAATCAAGCTGAAGTCATCCACTTGTGTATACTTGATTCCAAAGTCTTGAGTTCCCTTCAAGTACCTTAAAACTCTTTTTGCAGAAAACCAATGTCCCTCATAAGGCTTTTGCATAAACCTGGAGAGGATTCCAACAGCAAACAAAATATCTGGTCTGGTAGTAGTTAGGTAGTTGGGACTTCCTACAAGTTGCCTATACTTTGTTGCATCCTAATTTTTTTCCTTCAATGGATGTGAGATTTAAGTTTTGTTCCATTGGAGTAGTAAGAGGATTGCATTCTATCATGCCAAACCTGTTCAACAGATCTCCAATGTACTTCTTTTGGGAAAGGAATATGGACTTCGAATGTTGAGTTACTTCAATGCCAAGATAGTAATGAACATAGCCCAAATCAGTCATTTCAAAACCTTTCTTCAATTCCTTATTTATGGATGCATTGTAACTTTCATTGTTCCCTGTCATCAAGACATCATCTACATATACCACAAGATATACAACTGTTTTTCCAACTTTCTTGACAAATAAAGTTGCATCATCAAGATCATAATGCTTGAAATTGAGTTTCAGAAGATGCTCAGTTAGTTTTTCATACCAGGCTCGCGGTGCTTGTTTGAGACCATACAAGGATTTCACAAGATTGCATACTTTATGTTCATGTCCTTTCACAGAAATCCTTCAGGCTGGGACGTAAAAACATTCTCTTTTAAATCTCCATTCAAGAAAGAAGTTTTTACATCCATTTGATGGACTTTCCAACCATTCTGAGCTACTAGGGCAAAGAGTGTCCGGATGGTAGCCCATTTTGCTGTGGGGAAAAAGTATCCTCATAATCAACCCCCTCCTTTTGTGCAAAACTTTTTGCCACAAACCTATCTTTGTGCTTGTCAAGTGAGCCATCTAATTTATACTTGTTCTTGTAGACCCACTCGCAACCAATTGGTTTGGTTCCTAATGGAGGATCAACCAACTTCCAAGTGACATTCTTTATGATGGCATCATACTCATTTTGCATCGCTTCTTTCCATTCATCATGAGAAGCAGCTTCTTTGAAGGAAGTTGGTTCGAAATCTGTAGACAAATTCAATTCACAATCATAAGAAACATCCATATCAACAGGTGAATCAGAGTCATCTACATCACCTCCATTTTGTCGGTTTGAATTTCTAGTTCCTGTGTTTCCAACCTCATCAGGCTGAACACTTTCAAATGTCTTTGTCAGCCACTTTGGGGGACCTTTCTCAGATGGTCCAAGCTACTCCATTGATTAAGTTGGGACTGAATCAAGATTGAGTCTCCCAATTCTATCAATCACATCACTTAAAGCATCATCTGTTGTTGGAGTTTCATGTGGGGGAGAGAGTGCTTCAGAAGAAGATTCCACAGGTTGATCTAGAATAGGAATCCCCCTTCAAGATGTGGAATCTGATTATCAAATTCTTGAAATGATTTTGCATTTGCGAGCCTATCCAAGCAATCAAGTTGCTGCTCAACGACATTGTCAGTTTTGGATGATTCAAGAAAGATTGCATCTCTACATACAACAAAATTTTTATTAACTTCATCATAGAGACGGTATGCTTTGGAGGTGTTTGAATACCCCATGAAGATTGTTGGGTCCCTATAATACTAGTGATTACCCCATTACTATTGTAGTTATACCCCTTATTAATATTGTTGTGCCCCTATTGCCCCCATATTGTTATTACTGTGCCCCATAGAATCCCTCTATTGTTATTTTTGTGGCTTTATATTATTATTGTTAGGTCGGCTGGATTATATTGTGACTCCTTAGACTCCTATATATAGAAAGGAGGTTTTGTCATTTGAATCATCCAAGAATTGTTCATTTATGTAATGTAAAGGAGGTTTCCCCCTCGAAGAGGCTGAATTCTAAGGCGTTGATCTATCTTTTCTATCTTTTCTTGAGCTGGTTTCATAACATTTGGTATCAGAGCTTTGGATTCTAGGGTTTCGCTGCTCCAAACAGGTCATCGTGGAATTTTCGCTATAACTTTTTTTCTATGACGTTTCAGAAGTCTTAAAAAAAACCCATTTGAGAAGAAATCGCGTTGAACCTTGGGTCCGAATTTCAAAGCTTTTAGCGCGATATTTGCGGAGATATGATCTGAGGAAGTTGGTCTTTTTGTAGACTCCTGAATTACATTCAAAACAGGTGACCTAGGGAAAATCGTCATAACTTTCTCTCTGGGGATCGGATTGAAGTTTTGTTAGAAAGTACAGAAAGAGGATGGACTGTAGTTTCTTGTGGGTGTTTTTCAGATCCAAAGGTCGAAATAGTGACTCGTGGCACGTCGTACAAGTTCACTCTACTGAACTAGTATATAATCAAGTCACTGTGGGAGATTTCGCATAACTCTTCCTTGGAGAATCCAATTTGGGTCAGAATTGTGGCATTGGAAAGAGGACACAGAGGGCTACTACAGGTCACAAATTCAGAACTAGATAATCAGAAAGTGCAGAGATACATCAGAGGCAATATCGAGCTCCTACAAAGTGAAAAAAGGTGTGTAAATTTTCTTTAATTTTTGCTTAAGCTTGGTTTGAAAATTTATTTTGAAGGAATTCAAAGGGCATATTAGAGAATTATTATCGGTAACTGATGCCCCGAGGAAAGAAAATGCAAACACCTAGTAAGGAACCTGAAAGCTCTAGCATGACTCATGAAGAAGAAGAAGAAATGCTATATGATATATCAAAATTACAAGAACAAGTGCAACAAGTGTCACTTGCACAAAAAGCAACAGAATCTAAGATGGATGGTTTATGGAAAGATGTAGAAGCTAAGATGGATGGTTTAAAGAAGGGTGTAGAAGCTAAGATGGACTGTTTAAAGAAAGGCGTAGAAGCTAAGATGGATGGCATGGAAGCTAAGGTGAATGGCATGGACGCTAAAATTGATGGCATGGATGATAAGATGGAAGAATTGAAGATAAATATGAATAAGTTGCTACAAGAAATGGTCACTAAGGGTGAAAGGGTACTAAAGGAAACTCATGATGAGAACAAAAGAAATGTTAATCATGATTCCATAGACTCTAATGTTGGATCGAAGACTCACCATATTCCAAAAATCGATATGAGGAAGTTTGATGGCAAGGATCCCGCCACATGGATATTACAGATGGAGCAATTCTTCGATCTCAATAATGTGCAAAACACACAAAAGGTACGTATGGCAACTTTATATTTGGAACCAAATCAGTTTGTATGGTATCAATGGCTTTGCTCTCGTAAACAATTTATCACTTGGGCAATTTTTACGGAAGAATTGATAGCACATTATGAGGATACAAAAAGCAACACTTTTTTTAGCCAATTGATAAGTCTCAAACAAAAGGGTTCAATAATGGAGCACATTGAGGAGTTCCAAAAATTGAACATAAGGGTAAAAGATATTCCAGAGGAGCATAGGATTGATGTGTTCATAGGGTCTTTAAAGGATAATATCCAACATGATGTTCGCCTTTGGGAACCTGATTCATTAGAGAAGGCATTCAGGTTAGCAAGAAAAATGGAAAGCAAAATTATGGCAACCAGGAAGCATACCACTCACAACTATAAAGACGGAAGTGTTGTTGCCGCTAGTCTTCCACAACCTATAAGGTTGACACCACAACAATTGGAAGAAAAAAGAGCAAAAGGGCTTTGTTACAGTTGTGATAGCAAATACACTAAAGGTCATAAGTGTGCTGAGAAGAAATTATTCTACATAGATTGTGAAGAGGAAGAAGAAAAGGAGCAAGAAAGGTCAAAAGAAGAGGATATACTCCAGGAACAAAGCCTAGATAAAGAAGAAATGAATCCGACCATATCTTGTAATGCATTGGCGGGAATTACCACTCCTCAAACCATCAAGATAGAAGGACAAATCAAGAAGAAAAAGGTAATAGTGTTGATTGATTCAGGAAGTACCCACAATTTTATTCATTGTAAGGTAGCAAAAGAATTGAATTGCTTCTTATATCCAGCACCAGAGTGTCAAGTGATGGTTGCAAATGGAGGAACAATAAATTGCTCAGGAAAGTGCCATAATATCAAGCTATCCATGGGAGAATATGTATTGACTAGCCCAATGCTTTCCATTCCAATGGGAGGTGCTGATGTTGTACTAGGAGTCCAATGGCTACAATCCTTGGGTACAATAGCTTTTAATTTTCAAAAACTTTTCATGAAATTTTCTATGGAAGGAAAGGAAGTTGAATTAAGGGGTATTGCAGGGAAACCAGGAAAGATAATCAGCTCTAACGGTATGACAAAGCTTCTAAAAAAGGAACAAAGAGGTGTAATTGCACAATTATGTTCGCTAGATGTTTCCACAGTGGAATCATCTATTTCTCCAGATCTCCAAAAAGTCTTGGACAATCATTCCAAGGTATTTGAGACTCCCAAAGGTCTCCCACCTATTCGTGATCATGATCATGCTATTCATCTGATTCCAGGAAGTGTTCCTCCAAACATCAGGCCGTACAGATATCCCTATGCCCAAAAGAGTGAAATTGAACGTATGGTTGCAGAAATGCTAGAGGCTGGTATAATTCAACCAAGTCAAAGTTCTTTCTCTGCTCCAGTAGTATTGGTGCACAAGAAGGATGGATCATGGCGCATGTGTCCGGATTATAGGGAGCTCAACAAGCTCACTATTAAAGATAAGTTTCCCATTCCTGTCATTGATGAATTACTGGATGAATTGCATGGATCAATTTACTTCACCAAGTTGGATCTTCGTTCGGGATATCATCAAATCAGAATGAAGATTGAAGACATTCCGAAAACAGCATTTAGAACTCATGAGGGTCATTATGAATTTTTGGTCATGCCTTTTGGCCTTACCAATGCACCTTCAACATTTCAAGGTTTGATGAATTCAATTTTCAAACCATTCCTTAGAAAATTTGTGTTAGTATTTTTTGATGATATACTAATCTACAGCAAGTCTTGGAAGGATCATGTTGAACATGTTGACAGGGTGCTACAACTATTGGAGGAGAAACAATTATATGCAAAAAGATCCAAATGTTTCTTTGGAGTACAAGAGGTGGAATATCTGGGTCATATTGTATCTCATGAAGGAGTTAAGGTAGACCCTAGCAAAATTAAAGCCATTAAGGAATGGAAAATTCCCACATCCATAAAGCATCTGCGAGGATTTCTCGGGTTGACAGGGTATTATCGCAAGTTTGTTAAGAATTATGGGAGAATAGCAGCACCTCTAACAACATTATTGAAGAAAGATGCATTTTCATGGACTCCAGAAGCAACAAAGGCCTTTGAACATCTTAAAGAGGCAATGTGCCAAGCACCGGTCTTAGCTACACCGGACTTCACAAAAACCTTTATTGTGGAATGTGATGCTTCAGGAAATGGAATTGGTGCTGTTTTAATGCAAGATGAAAGACCCATTGCTTTTGAAAGTCGTCCAATCAAGGGAAAGTTTTTACACAAAGCTATTTATGAGAAGGAAATGTTGGCAATACTCCATGCACTTAAGAAATGGCGACCCTACCTAATGGGAAGACACTTCAAGGTAAAAACGGATCATGATAGCCTTAAATACTTTTTAGAACAAAGATTATCCTCTGAAGAGCAACAAAAGTGGGTCACAAAGATGTTGGGTTATGACTTTGAAATCATCTACAAAAAAGGGAAGAAAAATGTGGTGGCAGATGCACTCTCAAGAAAGGATGAGGATGTGGAAGCATTGTTGTGCGCCATTTCTATTATCCAACCAGATTGGATAAACGAAGCAAGGGAGGAATGGAAGAATGACGAAGAAGTGTGGGCACTTATTCAAAAGTTACAACAAGATTCCAGTATGTCTGATACATTTAGCTGGCAAAATGATTCGTTATGGTACAAAGATCGCTTATACCTCTGTAAGAATTCCCAGCTAAAACAAAAGATTCTTATGGAATTGCACACTTCTCCCTTAGGAGGGCACTCAGGATTTTTAAAAACTTACCACAGGGTTAAGAAGGAATTTTTTTGGGATGGCCTTAAATCAGATATTCAAAAGTTTGTGGCGGAATGTTTGGTTTGCCAACAAAATAAAGTTGAAACAATTAAGACACCAGGTCTATTACAACCTTTATCCATTCCAAGCCAACGTTGGGAGGAGGTTTCAATGGATTTTATCACAGGTTTACCCAAGTCTGAGGGAAAGAGTGTCATCATGGTGGTAGTTGACAGACTTACCAAGTATGCACACTTTTGTGCATTATCACATCCATTTAAAGCCAGTACAGTTTCTACTGCATTTATGGAAACAATTCAAAAGCTACATGGAAACCCAAAGATTATTGTAAGTGACAGAGATCCCATTTTCACTGGAAATTTTTGGACAGAATTATTTTCTTGTCTTGGTACTCAGTTAGCTCATAGCTCATCTTATCATCCTCAATCTGATGGGCAAACTGAGATAGTAAACAAATGTTTGGAAGGATATCTTCGTTGCTTTGTATCTGATAAACAGACACAATGGGTCAAATGGTTGCCTTTGGCTGAATGGTGGTATAACACTTCCTTCCATACAGCAACAAAAATGACCCCATTTATGGCACTTTATGGGTATCAACCACCATCCATCACATCATATTTAAGAGAAAATTCTAAGGTTCAGGCAGTGGAACATCACATCGAACATCAACAACAAGTCCTCCAACTCTTAAAGGATAACCTCGTGTTGGCACAGAATAGAATGAAACAACAGGCAGATCAACATCGCAGTGAAAGAAGTTTTGATGTAGGTGATTGGGTATTCCTACGGCTACAACCATATAAGCAAATGTCCCTCAAGCAAGCTAAGAAGGATAATAAATTATCACCAAAGTATTATGGTCCGTACAAGGTGTTGCAAAAGATTGGTACTATGGCATACAAATTGGAGCTTCCTGCAGCTTCTCGATTGCACCCAGTTTTCCATGTTTCATGTTTAAAGAAGGTTATAGGCGACAAGCTCCCAGTTCAAACAATATTGCCAGAACTTGACGAGGAAGGAAAAATTATATTAGAACCGGAAGCAGTCACAGAAACAAGAACTCGACAACTACGAAATCGATCAATTTCAGAGTATCTTATCAAGTGGAAGAACTTATCCGCTGAAGATTCCACATGGGAGGATGAGAATTTTATGCAGAAGTATCCAAAACTACTCAAGCGTTGAGGACAACACTTTTTTGAAGGAGAGGGGCATGTTGGGTCCCTATAATACTAGTGATTACCCCATTACTATTGTAGTTATACCCCTTATTAATATTGTTGTGCCCCTATTGCCCCCATATTGTTATTACTGTGCCCCATAGAATCCCTCTATTGTTATTTTTGTGGCTTTATATTATTATTGTTAGGTCAGCTGGATTATATTGTGACTCCTTAGACTCCTATATATAGAAAGGAGGTTTTGTCATTTGAATCATCCAAAAATTGTTCATTTATGTAATGTAAAGGAGGTTGCCCCCTCAAAGAGGCTGAATTCTAAGGCGTTGATCTATCTTTTCTATCTTTTCTTGAGCTGGTTTCATAACAAAGATAGACTTACGACTTCTCGCACCAAGTTTGTTTCTATGTACCTTTGGTATCAAGGCATAACAAGTGGAACCAAAGACCTTGAGATGCTTTACCGAAGGAATGTGCCCATACCAAATTTCATATGGAGTCTTGTTTCTAATAGAATTAGATGGACATCTATTCTTTATATATACAACACATAGAACTGCATCAACGCAAGACATCAACTTTACATTTTTGAAAAACATCATGGAGCGCACCATATTTAAGATTGTCCTATTCATTCTTTCAGCTACACCATTCTGTTGGGGATTATAAGGCACAGTTGTTTGATGTTTGATCCCATGTTGGCAAAGATAGTTTTCAAATTCATTTGAAGTGTATTCTTTTCCATTATCAGTGCGAATAGAGTCAATATGAGATTATGCATCATTTTCAATCCATGTATGAAAGTTCTTGAATGTTTGAAAAGCATCAAATTTGTTCTTCAATAAATAAACCCAACACATTCTGATGTAGTCATCAATATATGTCATCATATATTTATTTCCATTTGCAGAAGGAACATGCATTGGACCACATAAATCTGAATGAATGAGTTCAAGTTTTCTATGTGCTCTTGAATGTGAATCATGAAAAGGCTGTTTGCTATGCTTTCCTAGAATACAAGCATCACATTGCTTAAGTTTCCTAGGAATTGTAGGCAAACCAGCAACACCATTTTCCTTCAACAAGCGAAGGCTATCATAGTTCAAATGTCCAAATCTAGCATGCCATAATAAACTTGATGGAAGTGTACCTTCTTCATAATGAGAGTTGTATGAGAAATGTTGTGCATGAGCAGAGGTACCCTGCAGCTTGAGAAGTCTTTCTTCTTCTATCCCCCTCATGACAAGTGAGTGGTCAGATGCTTTCCTCACCTCAAGCTTGCCATCAAACATATGAATGGAGTGACCTTGTTGGCAGATGTGGACCAAGGACAGCAAGTTTCTCTTCAGCTGTGGGAGATATAGAACACGATGCAGAAGAAACTCTGGAAGACTAGGCAATTTAAGCCTCATTGTGCCAAGCCCTGATTGTTGGAAATAATACTGAGAGGGGGGGTGAATTAGTATTATCAAGTTCTTTTAATAAATCTTCCTTATTTATACTTTGAATTATTCTTGTATGTCAGTACCATAAAATAATGAGCATGAACAAGAAAAACAGATAGTCACACCAAAGAACACCAGATATAAGGTGGAAACCCAATGTGGGTGAAAACCACCTGCTGCAATATGTCTCTATCTTCTTTCAATTTGGAACTCCTTTTACAATGATTTTGTATTGGTGCAGTCCTTTACCAGTACGCAGGCTGCAACCTGCAGAGAGCTACAACTCTCTCTCGTTTTCTAGTCTCTCCTGGAAGGGAGCTACAACCCCCTACTTCTTTTCCTTCAAGGACCACTTTTCATAAATTTTCAAACTGGATCCAAGAATATCAAATAATCATCAAGTACATGCAAATTGCCCAAACTCCTTATACAATCAACCAAGAATCACCCAACTTCTCAGAATGCTGTAAACAGAAAGATAGTACCAGAAATATAAACCCAGAACTCTGCAACAATAAATAAAAGATGACCAACAAATGTTTTAAGACAGATTCGCAATTTATCTTTATCTGGGCTGCGTGGCTTCACACTTCACCTTCTGCGTCTCTGCGTATCCCCGCAGACAGCCTTCCGCTGCACTGCATACCCACGCACTGTTCCTTCAATCACACCGCGTACTACTACTGTGGCCACGCACCCTCGACTTCTATCGCGTCGCGTATCTACGCACCTGCGGCTTCTGTAGCGCCGCGTACTTTCACTGTGCCTCCGCACCTGAACCTCTGCCACGCCGCGTACCTTTACTATTCTTCCGCACCTGAACCTCTATCACGCCGCGTACTTCCGCACTGGGACTTTGCCTTCACTGCGTACCCTCGCACTTTCACTGTGTATCACCTGCGTTCCTCCGCACCGGGACTTTCGCTCTGCTGCGTGCGCCCGCACTTTCACAGTGAATCGTCTACGTACCTCTGATTAGGACCCAATTAAATGATCCACCAAAGTGCCTCTGACAGTCAGATACACAGATCTGATCATGCGCCCGAGAGATCACAACTTAATAGATTCACTTTCAACTTCACTTTTATATAGATCAAGCTTTTTAAACCGATAACCCAATATTTCAGATCTTAAGATATTCAATTTGCAAAGATACATTGGCCAAGTGATCTCCTTCCCTATTTATAGTCAAGCCCTTATCCACACCATGGGACAAAACCATCAATAACCAATACAAGGGATCCAAACCGGGGCTAAATTAGATCCTATACCACGGGCCAAAACCATAGGATCAAGAACGGCGGGCTAAATACCACGGGCCAAACATAAGAAACCCCACGTGAGCGCGCTTCTCTGCCTTGAAGTGAGTGAACTGGGGGACCGCACCTTCTGAACGGATAACCTGCGGGTATGACCGCACCTCCTCAACGCAGAACCTGCAGGTCCACACCTTTTGAACCATTCACCTGCGAACCTCTTAATTTCCATCATTTTGAGAGCCTGAACAGAGTATTGCCACTTGAGTGAGTTGCCATTAAGTACAACACTTGTAACACCTGTAACATAGAGCCATACCAGAATCATAATGCCAACAATCTCCCCCTTTGGACTTGATGGCAAACTCAAAAATCCGCAACGTCATTCTCCCCCTTTGACATCAAGGGCAAAGGGTTATGCTCCCCCTAAGAACATGCTCCCCATGACTATAAACCAGATCTGCAAAGAAGAACCATAATCCACCAAAGACCATAAATGACCATGAAAGAGATAGAGACATATTGCAGCAATATTCAGACCAGCATTGTTGTGGGGAAAAGTATCCGATGCGGATGACCCTATCCCTACTCTAAAGGTGACAGTCTTTAGCAACAACTGAAAGTAAAGTTTTGATGATTTCCTTTATGAAAGTACAGAGAGAATGAAGAAAGATTAACCAACCTGGTGTCTTTCGCTTAGTCGATCCTTGTCCTCTCTCTTTGTCTCTTGTTCCCAGCTCCTTGCTCTCTTTGCCGGTCCAGCTACACACAGATCCTGCACAAAACAAGAGAGGAAACTACAAGATACAAGTACTCATAACTGATACATGGATTAGAGTGAATCAAATATACATGTAAATACAATACATCAATGCAATACAAGTATATAGGAGAACATGCAAAACTTTATTGATAGAAGTAACAGGGTTCT
The DNA here is from genome assembly GCA_031772625.1 of Pinus tabuliformis. Lineage (NCBI taxonomy): Eukaryota > Viridiplantae > Streptophyta > Pinopsida > Pinales > Pinaceae > Pinus > Pinus tabuliformis. The sequence continues at coordinate 757,163,157 of CM062812.1, forward strand.
GAGAAGGTTACAACCAATGATGGCTCCAATCCAGCAGCACCTCCCCAGCAGCAAGAACTCTCCTCTTCACCTCTAGTAAAACAATCACCCAATAGCTCTAACTGTAAACCAACAGCACCTCCTTGCTTTACACAAAATTCCAGCCTCCTTAGACCTCATAGAAGAGCTCTATATATAGGAGAGAAGAAGAGAGGATGAGTCAGCTTGAGACTGACATGAAGCTGCCTTGTGTCCTCTCCCTCTTCAGTTAAACTTCAGTCCTTGAGTCCACTTGGAGATCCTTGCTTACACATGGTGATCAAGTACCTCTTACTCATCACAGGGCGAATCTCATGAACCAAGTGTCAGTTTGGAAGCTTCCTGGGCAGTTGACACCTTGCAGGATGACTGTGCCACTTGGCCAATCTCGCCCAGCGCAGGTAGCCTTCATTAATCTTGACTTCCAGCGCAGGTACAAGGAGGGACAGTTGCATTCCAGCGCAGAAGCTCAGTGGAGCAGCTGACATGATCCAAAATAAGCCTGTTTTGAAGTGTTTTCAGGTGGAGAACTGATTGGAAGTGCTGTTGTTTGATGACCTTGTTCTTTTAGGGGTAAGAACAACATGTTTAGGGACTGAGGATCCCTGTGATTATTGACATTTCATGCTCCATGATGCGAGGCACAAAAATGTCTATAACAAGCATCCATGATCTCCTTCTGCACTTCCTCCATAATGCCAACAATGCATTATATGCTCCATTCGATCTTCAACCAATCCGCAACCTAGCACATGTACGCATATACCCCAGATGAACCTTGCGTACAACCAACCATCATAAGAGATTCAACAGCAAGATGATGCATCAACAACCCCCAGCTTTTGCCTGAGGTATTTAAAGGTCTCCCTGGGCAATGGTTTGGTGAGTATATCAGCAACTTGTTCCTTAGAAGGAACATACTCCAACTTGACCTTTTGTTCAAGCACTTGCTCCCAGAGAAAATGATACTTGATCGGTATGTGCTTGGTTTTTGAATGCATGACTGGGTTCTTTGAGATGCTGATTGCACTTGTGTTATCACATAAGATGGAGATAGGTGGTGTACAAGTGATTTGAAAATCCTGCAAGGTCTGCATCATCCAAAGGAGTTGAGTGCAGCAAGATGCAGTAGCAACATATTCTGCTTCAGTTGTAGACAAGGCAATCGAACTCTGTTTCTTGCTGAACCAAGATACTAATCTGGAACCCATAAAGAACGCACCACCACTTGTGCTCTTCCTGTCATCCACGCTTCCTGCCCAATCTGCATCTGTATAAGCATGAAGTGTGAGATATGTATCTCTAGGATACCATAAGCCATAATTTTGAGTCCCTTGAAGATATTTGAAAATTCTCTTCACTGCCTGAAGATGAGTCTCCTTTGGATTTGCCTGAAATCTTCCAACTATTCCCACTGCATGCATGATGTCCGGTCGGGTACCTGTCAAATAAAGTAGACTTCCAATCATAGATTTGTAGGTTGGTTGATGCACTGCTGCTGATTCATCATTTGCACTGAGGCTACATCCTGTGACCATGGGTGTACATACTGGTTTTGCATCTTCCATGCCATATTTCTTCAAAATCTGCTTGAGATACTTGGTTTGAGACAAGAAGATCCCTCCTTCTTTTTGTTGGATTTGCAAACCAAGAAAATATGTCAGTTCTCCAAGCAAGGACATTTCGAATTCTTTCTGCATCACCAAAGCAAAGCTTTGACTCATAGATTCTTCATTGCTGCCAAAGATAATGTCATCTACATACACAACAAGTATTAGCAATTTGTCATTTTCAATTTTTATATAAAGATTGCTATCTGCTGACCCTTTTGAAAAACCTTGTTGATGAAGATATTTGTCCAAACGATAGTACCAAGCCCTTGGAGCTTGTTTAAGACCATAGAGAGCCTTTTTCAGTCTGCATACAAGATTTGGATCATTTCCAAGAATGAAACCATCTGGCTGCTCAATGTATACTTCTTCTTCTAAGTCTCCATTCAGAAAGGCTGATTTCACGTCCATTTGAAATACTTTGAACTTTTGAAAGCTTGAGAGAGCAAGGAACATTCGGATGGCCTCAAGTCTTTCAAAAGGAGAAAAAGTTTCTTCAAAATCTATTCCTTCTTGCTGCGCATACCCTTTACAAACAAGTCTGGCCTTGTTTCTAATTACTTCCCCATTTTCATTCAACTTATTTTTGAAGACCCATTTTGTCCCTATAACATTCTTATCCTTTGGTCTAGGAACCAACTCCCAGGTGTTGTTCTTTTCGATCTGCTCAAGTTCTTCATCCATTGCTTTGACCCAACATTCATCTTTGCATGCCTCTTTTACATTTTGTGGTTCAGTGGAGGAGATTAATGCCAAATAGCTTGAAGCTTCTGCAATTGTTCTTCTTATTTGTACACCTGCTTCTTTCTGCCCCAAAATCTGAGATTCTGGATGATTCTTCTGAACGTACCGGGATGGAGTCTTCTCTTCTATCCTTATCTGTTCTTCTAGTGCTTCTTGAGGTTCTTCTTCTTCATCATTCTGTCTTTGAGGGTAGTCTTCATCTTCTTCGATATTTTCATGATTTACTTGCCTAGGAATGTATCCCTTTTCATCAACCACTACATCAATGCTGTCAACAATTCTTCCAAGTCTTTTATTGTAGCACTTATATGCTTTGCTGTGTGGAGAATAACCAAGAAGAATGCCTTCATCTGCTCTAGGTTCAAGTTTGCCAAGTTGCTCATTAGTATTCTTAATATAGCATTTGCTCCCAAAGATTTTGAAGTGCTTTACCGAAGGAGTCTCACCATACCAGAGCTCATGAGGAGTTTGAGTGTTGTTCACTCGGACATTTGTTTTGTTGAGAATAACAACCGCAGCGTATGCAGCTTCACCCCAGAAAGTTGCGGGAGTTCCAGACTCATCCAGCATAGCACGAGCCATTTGTTGGACTGTTCTGTTCATCCTTTCCACCACTCCATTTTGCTGAGGAGTTCTAGCTGTAGAGAATTCTCTTCTTATCCCATGTTCTTCACAGAAATCGAAAAATTCATTTGAGGTAAACTCCCCACCTCTGTCGGACCTGAGGCACTTAATTTTGTAACCTGATTCATTTTCAACCAAGGCTTTGAAGGATTTGAATTTTTCGAATGCTTCGTCTTTGTGCTTCATAAGTCCTAACCAAACAAACCTGGAGAAATCGTCAATGAATAATATCAAGTATTCTTCTCCTCGAGGTGTCCTTTTCCTAAATGGACCACATACATCTGTATGGACTAGCTCAAGAGGCATGCTAGCTGATCCTTCCTTCTCTGGGAAGTTAGTTCTGGTTTGCTTTCCAAACTGACATGATTTGCATATGGTGTTGTCTGGAATTTTGATATCTAGAAGACCACGAACTGCCTGATATTTGCATGCTTTCCTTATTTTTGAAAAGCTTAGATGCCCCAACCTCCGGTGCCATGACCAGTGTTCATCATCCTTGCTCAAATAGCATTGTTGTTGTCCTTCTTCAAATATGTATAGATTATTTGGAGTTCTTCTACCTTTGATCACTGTTTCACCTGTATTAAGATCACGAACACGACATCCATTTGATCTAAATATTACCTCTGTTCCTTGATCACACATCTGGCTGACACTCAAAAGATTATGCTTCAATCCATCAACATACAAAACATTTCCAGCTTTGACCTTTTCTTTTAACTGAGCAGTGCCTTTTCCTTTTATAGCTGCAGGAGTATCATTGCCAAAAGAAACTTTCTTTCCCTTTTCTAAAGCAGAATATGATTCAAGTTTTTCTTTATCACCTGTCATATGCTTCGAGCATCCACTGTCGATGTACCATAGATTTTCTTGTCCCTCTGCATAAAAGGCTATCCCACATCTTTCTGTTTGTGGTTCCTTTATTCTCCATGTTCTGGTGCTTGAGGCTTGTTCCTTTGTCTGCTGAAACTTGCTCCTGCATTCAGAATCTTCATGACCAAAGTTATTGCAAATAGAACATTCAACTTCATTTTCAAGAGTCGAAAAGTTGTTATAGGTCCTTTTTGTAATCCCAGTCATACTTCTTTGTTTTTGAGCTTCTCTAGTCATGATTGTTTTATATGCAACACATTGAGCTGCTTTGTGACCAAAGTTATGGCAAGAGAAGCATTGTCCATTGAAGAAACTTCTGCGGTTATCAAATCTACCGGCCAAATGATTGTAATTTCTATTGTCATCCATTCTTGAAGCAAATTGAGATGATTTTACCTGTGGCTAGTTGTAGCTTTTGTTCATCCTTAAGACGGATTGCCCCTGGTTTACCTGATAGTCTTTGTTTGTTCTTGATGTAATTCTTCCCTGCTTTACCTGGTGATCTCCATTGTGCTTTTTCTCATTCCTTCTTGCTGCATCAAGATAACTCTTTGAGGTGGATGTTTAAGAAGTTTCTCCATTATACCCCAGACCTGTCTTGTTTAGTGTTGAACGTTGTACAATGATGATCTCATCCAAAGTTTCAGATCCTTTGACAAACTTAAGATTAATAGCCTTTGTTTTCTCAATCTCTTTTCTAAGACCAACAATTTCACCTTCTAACTTTTCAAGATATTTTTCTTTTTCATCAATTTGAAATTGTAGAGTATAAATGATCATATTCTTTTCTTCTATACATGTCTTGAGTCTAGAAATTTCTTCATAAAAGCTATCCACATCTATAGCATCCATGTAATCATCATCTTCAAATGCCATTAAAAGTTTATAGTCATTACCTCGTTCTTCTTCATCACTATTTGATAGACCATCACTATCTTCATGAGTGTAGTAGCTTTTCTTATTTTCATTCTGTTTCTTGTTCCATCTAGCAGGTTCCTTTCCTTTGTCAATCTTATCCTTATGAGGACATTTCGCAGCATAATTACCTACTCTTCCACAAGCAAAACATTTAAAAGGTAACTTACCTCTGAACCTTCCAGTTCCCCGTTGAAGATTTCTGACAAAATTTGATTCTTCTTCTTCTTCTGGCACGTGACTTGCTTCATAGTAGTCTCCTTTGCCTGAAGCCTTGAAAGCAGCTTCTCTCCTATCTGATGGACCTCCTTTTCTCATTTCATAAGCAGTTAGAATTCCGTGTAGCTGAGACATAGTAAGAGTTCGTAGATTTTCCTTTTCTTCTATTGCAGACACTTTAGATTCAAACTTGGGGGACAATGATCTTAGAACTTTTTCAACCACAATAGCCTCTTTTATTTCTTCACCCAAGTTTTTCATGCAATTAACAATCTCGTCTACCCGAAGGAAATAGTTAGCCACACTTTCATCATTATACATTCTCATACTGAATCCTGAGGGTTTGAAGTTTAGCACGCTTTACCTGTTCATCTCCTTTGTAGCTCAAGACAATCTTGTCCCATATTTCCTTTGCAGATTTATATTGCATAACCTTCACGAATTCTGTTTGAGATAAGCATCCCAGCAGAGTATTGACTGCTTTAGCATTTGTTTCATATTTCTTCTTCTTGGCCAGATCTGTAGGAGTAGCTGAAGGAAAAGTGTAGCCTGTATCTATGATATCCCAAACTTTTGTACCAAGAGATTGAAGGTAGGCAGTAACTCTTACCTTCCAATAATTGAAGTTTGTCCCATCAAAAATTGGTGGCCTGATTGATGCTTCCCTCTCGTAGTTGCTCATGATGAATGATCTTCCTTCAAGCGATCAAGCTTCTCTGAAGGACCTGCTCTGATACCAATTGTTGGAAATAATACTGAGAGCGGGGGTGAATCAGTATTATCAAGTTCTTTTAATAAATCTTCCTTATTTATACTTTGAATTATTCTTGTATGTCAGTACCATAAAATAATGAGCATGAACAAGAAAAACAGATAGTCGCACCAAAGAACACCAGATATAAGGTGGAAACCCAATGTGGGTGAAAACCACCTGCTGCAATATGTCTCTATATTCTTTCAATTTGAAACTCATTTTACAATGATTTTGTACTGGTGCAATCCTTTACCAGTACGCAGGCTGCAACCTGCAGAGAGCTACAACTCTCTCTCGTTTTCCAGTCTCTCCTGGAAGGGAGCTACAACCCCCTACTTCTTTTCCTTCAAGGACCACTTTTCATAAATTTTCAAACTGGATCCAAGAATATCAAATAATCATCAAGTACATGCAAATTGCCCAAACTCCTTATACAATCAACCAAGAATCACCCAACTTCTCAGAATGCTGTAAACAGAAAGATAGTACCAGAAATATAAACCCAGAACTCTGCAGCAATAAATAAAAGATGACCAACAAATGTTTTAAGACAGATTCGCAATTTATCTTTATCTGGGCTGCGTGGCTTCGCACTTCACCTTCTGCGTCTCTGCGTATCCCCGCAGAGAGCCTTCCGCTGCACCGCGTACCCACGCACTGTTCCTTCAATCACGCCGCGTACTACTACTGTGGCCACGCACCCTCGGCTTCTATCGCGCCGCGTATCTACGCACCTGCGGCTTCTGTAGCACCACGTACTTTCACTGTGCCTCCGCACCTGAACCTCTGCCACGCCACGTACCTTTACTGTTCTTCCGCACCTGAACCTCTATCACGCCGCGTACTTCCGCACTGGGACTTTGCCTTCGTTGCATACCCTCGCACTTTCACTGTGTATCACCTGCGTTCCTCCGCACCGGGACTTTCGCTCTGCTGCATGCGCCCGCACTTTCACAGTGAATCGTCTGCATACCTCTGATTAGGACCCAATTAAATGATCCACCAAAGTGCCTCTGACAGTCAGATACACAGATCTGATCATGCGCCCGAGAGATCACAACTTAATAGATTCACTTTCAACTTCACTTTTATATAGATCAAGCTTTTTAAACTGATAACCCAATATTTCAGATCTTAAGATATTCAATTTGCAAAGATACATTGGCCAAGTGATCTCCTTCCCTATTTATAGTCAAGCCCTTATCCACACCATGGGACAAAACCATCAAGAACCAATACAAGGGATCCAAACCGGGGCTAAATTAGATCCTATACCACGGGCCAAAACCATAGGATCAAGAACGGTGGGCTAAATACCACGGACCAAACATAAGAAAACCCACGTGAGCGCGCTTCTCTGCCTTGAAGTGAGTGAACTGGGGGACCACACCTTCTGAACGGATAACCTGCGGGTATGACCGCACCTCCTCAACGCAGAACCTGCGGGTCTGCACCTTTTGAACCATTCACCTGCGAACCTCTTAATTTCCATCATTTTGAGAGCCTGAATAGAGTATTGCCACTTGAGTGATTTGCCATCAAGTACAACACCTGTAACATAGAGCCATACTAGAATCATAATGCCAACACTGATGGCTTGAATTTTGATTGGTCTGCAAAGTATACTGCTCCATCAACATTGTCAGTAAATTCTTAAAAAAAATCTTTTTTATGAGTCATGTGGCAAGTTTCTCCTGAATCAAGCAACCAATCATTTTTCCAAGAAGCAAGTGAAGCATTAAATAAGTCTTCATTTACTCCAATATTACATTGTGCCACAACATAATGAGCGGATTCAGGTGCTTTACCTTTGTCTATGTCATTAGTTTTACCTTTCTGTTGGTTTCTTTGCTGCTCAATTTTGTCCCAAGGTAACTTGCATGTGGAGGCATCATGTGATCCATTTCTTTTGCAGCGTATGCAGTGCAAATCTGACTTTTCTCCTTGAGAGTGTCTTCCCCCCTGCCTCTGAAATATCTTCCTCTTCCTCTTCGACCACCTCTTCCTCTGGAAGAATCTTGGGCAAGATTCTTTTCTTTATGAGCAAGGCACACAGCCTCTTCAGAAGATTCAGGGGCTGTCTTCTTTCCAAAAGCTTTCTCTCTTTCAACAAATTTTTTCACAAGAGAGTCAAAGGTAATATCTTTGAGATTTCCATTTGCTTGCAATGACTCAAGATAATTGGAGTAAGTAGGATAAAGTTCCTTGAGAAATGCGATAAGAGGAATATCCAATTCAACCTTAGTTGATTTGATATCATGCATTATAGATTTTACTTCGGATGCAAGAGCGAGAGGATCATTATTTTGTAATTCAAGAGTGAAGAGTTTAATCATGAGTTGAACAACTTCAAGTGCAAAATGTGGGTCATAGATTTCTTTCAGCTTTTGTAAGTCTTCGAAATTAATTGAAAATGGCGAAATATGGTGACTCACCTCTTCACTTACAGATGCTGCAATTATTGCATAAGCTTCGTTGTTCTTATTTTCCCAAATGGCAAACTCGTTGTCTGAGGTAGGTTGTTCTGGCTCTTTGTCTCCGTCTCCAACACACACTCCTTTCCACAAATCATTGAAAATGAGGGTGTGTTTTATCATCCGGGACCACTCAGGATAGTTCTCCTTGCTAGTGAGAACTATTCCCACAATGGATATTATTGAATGCATTGTAAAATATGTGTACTGTAAAAAATAATTCTGGCAATATACTGTAAAAAATTGTACTTTTGGTGGCAAACTCTGTTTAACTTTGAAAAAATAATAATGAGGGATAATTAAAACAATAGTGTACTAAAACCAGCAGTCTTAAATCCACCATATGAAGTTTCATCACCAAGGAAATACACTTATAGCACCATACGCTACTCCCTTCAACACATACGAACCAGAGGTCATATGCACCGGAAGTGGTAGAATACCAGACTTGGGCTCACATTCCAACAGCCACACCTCAATGTAGAAGCTTAGTTATGTAGCAAACTTTTTTTTTTGGACATAAAACATTTAATATTATAAAACTTCACTTATGAGCCTTTAAATATGCCACCACTTATAATGACCATAAGTCATCTTTAAAAAACTCGATGTTTATATATATGCACCCTTTAAGAACTCAATGGAACACAACTTCACGGCTTGTATAATACACAGTCTTCAAAAATGGTTAACGTGTAGGCATCAAAATGATGTATTAAAAAAAGGCAGTGTATTAAAACCAAAACCGTAGCAGGCTTACAATATTCAGTTGAGCAGCATTACCAGCAAGTTCCAAAAACCTCAACAGCCAGATATTCAGCTGAGCAGCATTGCCAGCAAGTTCCAAAAACCTTAGCAGCCAGATATTCAACGGAGCAGCATTACGAGCAAGTTCCAAAACCTCAACAGTGAGATATTCAAGAACAGCGGCAAGGTACGCCGAAGCACCAGTTCTGATATTCAAACTAGGCCCGGAGCAATCAGCCAATGCAACATGATTCATTCAACCACAAGTCAATAATTCGGATTTCAGAAAAATGCAACACTTCATACACTTCATTAGCAGGTGGTTTGTGCACATGGTCTCACGATGGCCTTAACGCAGAGCCATTACACGACATTACACCAATGCATGAATAGTGTAACTATCGACCTTCAAAACATCTTTCAACACATAATAGTAGGTGAAAACACACCATTTATCTTCATATTGATATATCATATAATATTCAACACACTCTCACGGTGTTCCCACACAGCGCCAAAGTTTCGACCCCATCTCACTCCACAGCACCTCCAGGCAGCAACTAGCTCCAATCGACTCCTTCAATGCAGTAACGCACTTCAACAATGAATGAGATTTTGCAGGGATTTGACAGAGATGTCAGCCTGCAAAAAATGCAGAACATAGGCAGAATAGGGAGTTACAAAGCAGAGGGAAGCCAAAAATGGTGCTGGCTTTGATACCATGTCAGACCAGGCAGTAACTCCTCAAAAACAATTCGTTGATTTTCATTCAGGTTGGTCTTTATTATATACATGAGGGAGAGACTGTTCATTTCATCTCCCGGTGACTATTCATATTCTTTATTATTTATTTACATCAATTTTAGTTATTCACCCAATCCTGATGATTAGGTGTCAACATTATCAAAGCGCTCATCATTATGAGAAGAAAATAAAGTGCTACAAGGTTGTGTGTAATGTTCTGCCTCCTTCCATTCATTCAAGTTAATTTGGCAAAAATTATATATGTTATAAAAAAATTATAAAAGTTACTCTTTATATATATATATATATATATATATATATGGTTTTTAAAACATATGATATGAATAGATTATAAAGTTAATGCATAATATTATAACAAAATTTATTTACATTATATATATATATATATAATTGACATATTAATTTTTTTATAATTAATAATAATAATAATTTTAAATATAATTATATTTTAACTAATTTTTATAATTTTTTTTTATTAAATAAAAAATTTAAATATCTATTATTATTATTATTATTATTATTATTTTTTATTATTATATAAATATATATCAATCATTTAATTTATATAATTTTAATTTAATCTATATTAAAATTCCACTAATTCCTTATTTAAGAGTAAGAATGAGCATGAGATAGGAGTACCCATATTTAACTTGAGTAGTAAAAACAGGCCCTTAAAGAGGAATTTACTATGCATTACATAAAAATCGTATATTTATTAATGTTGCAAAGACCATTTTGTTGAACGTATCTCACATGAATAAATAACCAACCGTTGTAGTGTGCACGGTGGTTACATGTACCCACTTTCAATGTAACAAAAGCCAAAAGTAGCATTTTTCTATGAAAGTGCGTCAAGCCAAAAGTCTGCTGGTTACCATTTATGGCGATTCTTATTTCTGCCACCATTTTTTAATTAATGCCCCCGAGCATTAAGGAAATATAACGCGAGCTGTTTTTTTTCCACCTCCAATTTTTTCAGCTCGCGTTATATTTCCCTAATGCCCCCACATGTCAGGGGGCATTAATTAAAGAATTGTAGTGGAAATAGGAATTTCCACCATTTATACTACCGATTTTAGTGGTAAAACACCTGGTTCTTACTGTGATGTATAGAACGGGTTAAACGTTGGGAAATTCAGGCTGTGATTACTTGTAATTAAAAGCTATAAATAAATAAAATTATATTAAAAAAGGGAACTGGGCTAATTATCATCAATGTGGAATGATATAATATCGAGTATTTTATTTTTATTGACAGCTTAAAATACATTGATAAATATGTTTACAAAAATTTAATATTTTTATTTTATTTATTTAAAAAAATTAATATTTTTTAATTGTAAATATGTTTACAAAAATTTAATATTTTTATTTTTTATATAAAATAATAAAATATCAGTTTCAATACATATAGATTTTATATTTTTCATAATGATTAAAATTTTAGATATATATATAAAATAAATTTAATATTTTTATTTTTTATATAAAATAATAAAATATTAATTTTAAATATAAAATTTATTTTTTTATAATGATTTTATATAAATTAGGCTATTTTTTAAATAAGTAATAATATTTATCATAAATTTTATAGTGAATTAAATATGAGAAAATGAAAAATTCATTTTTTTTTTTTTTTACTTTAAGTTAATATCCAATTTTTGATAGTAAAAATGGGTTTTCGAATACTCAAAATCTTAGATAAGTTTATGAGGAAATCAATCTATAGAACACTGCAAAGTGATAATAAAATGGTTTTTAATTTAAGTTAAATATAATAAGAATAAATGAGAATGTATTTCCGATCAATCACATTATCAGGATTTGGTCGAACCAACTAATGATGTGATTAATCCAAAAGACATTATCATTTACAATATGGATCACAAAAGTCTAAAATATAATAATATAATAAGAAAAAAAAAATTTGATTTTTTTAATAAAATTTATATTTATTTTAACAATTCATTATAAATTTCTCATTAAATATTTGAAAAAAAAAAACTTAAAAACTAAAAATATTATTGAATACTTTATTATACAAGAACATTGAGATAAAGGAAGAGACATTAAATAACTAAAGAAAGAGAATTTTAAGTCTTTAAAATAAACTTTAGTTAGAGTTTCTAAGTAGAGCATACTCTAGTAGAAAATGTGTATGTGATGCTTGCTCTTTCATAAACTTATGCCTTTTACACTCTTTTTCTTTTGACTAATCTACAGTTTTAACACAAGAACAAACTCAAATAAACTTATGTTAAAATTTTGAATGTAATTTTTTTGTTCTTTAAGAGTATGTATTTTATATTTTAGTTATTATTTTTGTGCTTATTATAATTAAGAAACACTTTATAACAAGGTTTTCATCCTCATATAATGATATTTCAAAAGATAAAGTTCCTTAGAGAGAAGTATCATCTTCAACCCCTACAAAGAAGATGAAAGACAAGTCATATCCTAAGACCCCAACTCCTTATTTAACTATTACAAGAGAGATGAAGGGAAACCCTCTCCTTAAACCCTAATTCCATGTGCCTTCATTGATGTAGTTCAAAACAAAATGCATTCCTCTTCAAAAAGGATGACAAAGAAGATGAAAGACGAGTCATATCCTAAGACCCCAACTCCTTATTTAACTATTACAAGAGAGATGAAGGGAAACCCTCTCCTTAAACCCTAATTCCATGTGCCTTCATTGATGTAGTTCAAAACAAAATGCATTCCTCTTCAAAAAGGATGACTTTATAAGCAAACTTTTTCATTGTGAAGAACATTGAATCCATCCCCTTGTTTCAAACTTATTCATAAGAGATAAAAAAAACCTTGTTTCAAACTTATTCATAAGAGATAAAAAAAACAAAACTCATTAATGAATAAAAGTCAAGCAAGGATGACTTTATAATCAAACTCTTTCATTATGAAAACTTTGAATTCATTCCCTTGTTTCAAACTTATTCATGTAGGAGATCAAGAAGCTCATTAATATCTCATTAATGACTAAAAGATAATAATTTTGATTTATAGATTCAATGGTTAAATCTGGTTCGATTCTAACTAAACTTCAACATATATAGTAAGATTTTGTTCATAAAATTATCATGGAGTGGGGACCATGGTATAGGGGCATAGTTGGCATTTTCATCAAACCATGGTTCCCAAAAATTTAACCCTACTTTAATGTCCATTTCCTCAAAAAGGTCTAGGTGAGATTATTTAATTCCCCACTCTACACGTGGGGAAAGGAAGCCCTTAAATGAACAAGTCCCGAATTATTTTTTTCCAAGATGAAATTTAGCTAAGAGGCTAAGGGAACTATTATCTATAATAAAATTTATACAAAATATGATTTGGTAAATGTTTACAAATGTAGTGTAAAGATTCTAAATAGACCTAAGAACAAACTAATTTGAAACACAACTTTTAGTGCATACTTTATCTAAAGACAAACTATCCAAATGATGTTTATTCAAAGACACAAGTGCTTCAAGTTAATGAAAAATTTCTATAAAGTGACACCAAAAAACATATAAAGACATCTAAGTTTGTAGTTGTAGTAATAAGCTCTATTACATTATTAAAGAGTATGTAGTTGGTTTAAACACAATCATGATTAAAAAGTCAAGTCCTTCACCATTAATGATCTACTTTGATTTCCTCTTGTGAAAAGTGCACGCAAACATAATTCATATAGTTTAAACCATGAAACAAAACCAATTACTCTTACCAAATTAAGTAGGGGAATAATAACTATTAAATTGAACCAATTATATATATAGCTTTGTAAATTTAGAAAATTCTTTATTACAAAATATTAAAAAAAAAAATATTATTAAATATAATAAAATAAAACCAAATGTTTTTAGTGAAATTTATAATTTATTATAATATTTAAATTAAATATAAAAAATATTATTTATATATATATTAAGTAAAGTTTTTAGGTAGAAATTACATAAAAGAAATTTTTGGTCAAGGCATTTCGAACTAACAATCGAACTAACAAGTGTGGTTCATTATCACGACCAGATGAAGAGGCAAGCCATGGCAAAGGTTTAAATAGAGAGCAATGTAGAGACATAATTTAAGTCTTTTCCATGGTTTGCAAGCCATCGCAAAGGCTTAAATAGAGAGCAATGTAGAGACATAATTTAAGTCTTTGTCATGGTTTGCCTCTTCATCTGATCCTGATTTCAAACCAACACGTTGACCAAAAATTTCTCTTATATAATTTCTACTGAAAAACTTTGCTTAATTCAAAATGAATCACAAAAACTTAAATACACACATATCTAATATTTTTTATAGCCTTTCTTTTCCCTCACGTTTAAAAAATATATTATGAAACCACTTACATTTTATAAACAACGATTCAAATAATCAAACAAGCAACTTGACATTCCTTCCTACTAAAAGTAAATGAAGTACTTGACGTATCAAAAAATAATTTTCCTTGACTTTTAATAACACGTTAATTTTCTTTTTAGTTAACTTTTTAATAATATAATGAAATATTTGAAAAAATAATTTAGAGTAACATCCAAAACTGTTTTCATACATTCACCATTTACCAGTTAAAAAATCGATAAAAAATAAAATTAAAAAAGGTTTCGGATGTTTGACTCTGTATCACAACCGTTTTATAAAATTGATTTAAAAAAAGTTGGGACGTTTCACTATGTATCACAACCATTTTAATATTTTCTTTATCAAATGATTTAATTACAAATACTTCTACATCGCCATGTGGAATAAGTCCATATGCTCACAGATATGCTCACAGGTGTAGTGTTAGTTGTTACAAAGTTAATATTTGTCTGTTTTTATTTAAGTATTTAATAATTTTATTGTAAATATTTTCAATAATTTTATATTAATAAATATAAACTATTTAAGTTTTAAAAATATAAATTAGTTGGTGATATTAGTTGGTTTCAACACTCTCATATGATGAAAGGAGATTTTGGGTAAACCAATTTCCTTTTTCTTTATAATTTTTGATTCTGGGGTCTATGGGTTATGGCCCACTACTCTTTCCGAAGCATTTAATCGTGCTTAGGCCTCAAAACTCGGGATCATATAACATATTGAAACAGAGGAAACACATGAAAACCCGACCCGAGACACTTAAGGCCAGACTTCAAAATTATACATCCACGTTCATAAATTGTCGGGTCCGCACTCCCAGTCCATCGCCTTCCCGCTGTGCCCTCCATTCACTGATCTCCGCCGTCCATTTCTTTCTCCGATCCAACGGTCAATATCCACTCCGAATATTCAAAGCAGTTCATTGATCCTCCACTGTCGATCTGAACTCAATAGATCCGACGGCTGTCATAGATTTCGGGTGCACAACTTGCATGGGGATTAACTGCCCGAAAAAGTGGTTTCCTCTCTCCTCCTCGCTACTACGTGTCCGCCGCTGAATGGAATCAGGTGCCTTCCTCAAAATACATCTTACATCTTATTGTCCCCCCGAAATACCACTCATTGTTGCGGAACCACTTTCCTCGCGAATTAACGCCCTCACATCTCTACCATGCGATGACCGTTGATTTCTTCCATTGGACAGTTCTGATGGTACCTTCAGGTTCCTCTGTATTATGATAGTATCTATCGATCCGAAAGATCCGACGGTTCCCATTCTTTGTCACCTATGCCGTTGATCTTCTACTTATTGATGGATTTACGCCTCATACAAGGTTTCTGCCATACTTTGTTTTAAACACGATACAACAGTTAATTCGATATCGTTGGATCATCATCGATCCTACAGTGATCGATGGTCGATCAACACACTTACCACACAGGTCTTGAAGCCATTAACGCATATATACACAGATAACTCAAACGGCATTATTACATAAACACACACGAAATCCACACAACACACATGTATTCATTATACAATATTGAATACAGACTAAGGCATTTCAGCCTTAGAAACAAGTTCCCTCTCGACTACATGTTGATTACTCTCGGCTTACACAAGTTGTATTTGTCACTCTATCTCTCCCTCACACACAAAGACTCTCCTTTTATAAGAAATTACAACAGTCGTGGATCATTTAAGATGCACGATTTCCTCCCACAATCACTCAACATATCCCTAAACTCTCTATATGCATACATGGCAGATTAGATTACATTAAATAATTCTTCTAGAGACTTTATCCATTCCATCAAACTAGCTCTATTTTAAATAGAATTTGTCCCTGTTTTTCTCCGATGGTCCACGTCTTCTCTTGCTCCACTTTGGATTCCTTGTTTAATGAAGAGTGACGATGCTCCTGCATCAGACTCCCAAGGCACAAAAATTTATGACCTCCTGATCATATGCTTCTCCTTATCCCTTAGCAATTATACCCAATTCTCAGTGGAACTGCCTTCATAATCTTCTGTGAGTTGCAACCAACCTCTGCAGTAACAGTCTTCCTCTCCTACACGATACCTCACCAAGCTTTCTCCTCTGAGCTTAGTCTTTTGGCATCCTTCTGGTTCTCTCCTCTGGAACCAATTGAGCACTCCTTGCTCTAGGTTGCTGCAATTCTTCTCACCTTCCACTGCCGCTATCTGCACGACAGTAAGACCATAAACTCACCATACTTCAACAACTATACCTCTTCTCCTTCTTCTTGCAAACTCTCCCTCCTTCTCGCAGGAAATCTTCTTCCCTTTCCCTGCTCTGATGCCACTTGATCAAAGGAGATTTTGGGGGTAAACGAATTTCCCCTTTATTTATAAATTTCGATCCTGAGGCCTGTGGGTTATGGCCCACTACTCTTTTGGAAGTGTTTAATCGTGGTTAGGCCTCAAAACCCGGGACCATATCACACAGGAAAACTCGACCCAAAACACTTAAGGCCAAACTTCAAAATTATACATCCACGTTCATAAATTGTCGGGTCCGCATTCCCAGTGCATCACCTTCCTGTTGCGCTCTCCATTCACCGATATCTGTCAATCCGATTTCCGTCGTCCATTTCTTTCTTCGATCCAACGGTCAATATCCACTCCAAATATTCAAAACAGTACGTTGATCCTCCACCGTCGATCTACACTCAATAGATCCGACGACTGTCAGAGATTTCAGGTGCACAACTTGCATGGGGATTAACCGCCCGAAAAAGCAGTTTCCTCTCTCTTCCTCGCTGCTACGTGTCCCCCGCTGAATGGAATCGGGCACCTTCCTCAAAATACAACCTATATCTTATTGTCCGCCCGAAATACCACTTCCTATTGCAGAACCACTTTCCTCGCGAATTAGCGCCCTCACATCTCTGTATTTTGATAGTATCCGTCGATCTGAAAGATGGTTCCCGTTCTTTGTCGCCTATGCCATTGATCTTTTGCTTATTGATGGATTTATGCCTCATCCAGGGTTCTGCCTTAATTTGTTTTAAACACGACACAACAGTTAATTCGATATCGTTGGATCGCCATCGATCCTATAGTGATCGATGGTTGATCAACACACTTACCACACAGGACTTCAAGCCATTAACACATATATACACAGATAACTCAAAAGGAATTATTACATAAACACACACGGAATCCACACAACATGCATCTATTCATTATACAATATTGAATACAGACTAAGGCATTTCAGCCTTAGAAACAAGTTCCCTCAAGACTACATTTTGATTACTCTTGGCTTACACAAGTTCTATTTGTCACTCTGTCTCTCCCTCACACACACAAACTCTCTTTTTATAAGAGATTACAATAGTGGTGGATAATTTAAGATGCACGATTTCCTCCCACAATCACTCAACAAACCCCTAAACTCTCTATACACATACATGGCAGATTAGATTACATTAAATAAGTCTTCTAGAGACTTTATCCATTCCATCAAACTAGCTCTATTTTAAACAGAATTTGTCCCCTGTTTTGCTCTGATGGTCCACGTCCCTCTTGCTCCGCTTTGGATTCCTCGTTTAATGAAGAGTGTCGGATGCTTCTGCATCACTTTAGGCCTTCTCATGAATCAGTCAAAGTCTAATCTGATTTCAAATGGGCTGGAAGCAGATGGGACCAAGGCGATTAATAATATCTTTGGGGTAAAATTTTCACACTTGAACGATGACTTCACTTACTTGGGCTTCTTTCTCAAGTCTAATGGATACAGTAATAAGAACTGAGACTAACTCCTTGAAAAAATTAGCAAGTGACTTAATCAATGGTATCATCATTGGATCTCTTCAGGTGGGTGCCTTATTCTTGTCAAGTCCGTTTTGCACAACATACCCATCTACTAGATGCACATATTTAGACTTCCCAAAGGAGTTGTCCGTAAACTTAAAGCCATCATCACAGGCTTCATATGGGAAGACACACAACTGAAACATAGATTTCATCTCGTCAACTTGGAGATCCTCAACCTTTCGGTCAAACTAGGCGAATGGGGACTATTGGACATTTCCTCTTTCAACTTGGAACTACTTCTCAAAAACATTTGGAGATTTATCTCAAATATGGGCCTTTGGAACCAAATTATCAAATCAAAATACCTTCAGAACAAAGCTCTCATTGGTTGGATTCATGCTAGTGCTCTAGACCCTCCCAACTACTCATTTTCATAGCACATCCTTCTCCACACCAAGCACTTGCTCTTTGGGAACATGAAATGGGATGATGGTTCGAGATCCACCCCAAAGATCAGCCTGGACCTCCTCTCTAGCCCAATAGTTCCACACCTTTTATCTCCTCCACTCATTAATTTTTTGAATATTCAATGGTTTTCTATGATACAGGATATAGAAAATGAATATCTCTCCTCCACATTTACACATTCAAAAGATGTTGAAAAGGTAGAAATATCGGCACCTCTGATTCAGGAATGCACACCATACATCATTGATCTCAAACTCTTTGGGATTGTCCTATCCACAAAATATGATAGATTCATATGGTGTAGTGGCTCACAACAGGAAAGGGTAACAATAAATGAAGCTTACCAGATAATCTACCAACCTTCTAGGCATATTTAACACTTCTCTTGGCTAGCTAGAAACTAGAAATGGAATTTCCCACTCAAAATCAAATGCTTCTCTTGGTTGGTGGCTCATAACATAAATTTGACTTGGGAAACACTCTGTAAGAGGGGCTTCTAGCGACTGGGGCGATGTTTCCTCTGCTTATCAATTAGAGAGGACATCTATCACCTCTTCCTCCACTACCCTTTCGCCTCCTCTACTAGAAAAATGTGCTACAACTGTCAAACTCCCTTGCAGATTGGGATTTCATCGACATCCTCTCTTGTCTTGGCAGTTGGACTATGGATCACCCCCAACACAGAACGTTGGATTTCTTCATCATCTGGGGGATATGGTGATCCAGGAACACCCTCATCTTTGAGAATGTGAAACCAGACACTTGGAAAACCAGCTATAAAATTTTCTCCTCCTATCTTAAATACTATCCATTCAAGAAATTGCCCCCTAAATGCCCCTCTCCTCCTCGGAACATATGGTCCTCTTATCCAGAGAGATTTTTTGACAGGGCCTCCTCATTTGACTCTTGCAGTTATGGCATGACCATCCAACTAGACCCTAAGAGCTTCTACAGGTTTCACTGGCACTATGGAATTGGTTCCAATACTCATGTTGAACTTCTTGCTCTCTAGGGGGTCCTATTACGTGCTTCTTAGCTTGGCATCAGAGCTCTTACCAATTTTAGGGATTCCAAATCTATCATCGACTGGGCTAACAATTGAGGACCCGTAGACTCTCCCAACCTTGACACTTGGGAATGCATAATCAAATCCCTGCTCAAGGAGTTCTACTTTGTCTCCATCACTCATATCCATCGAAGACATAATGGTGAATCAAATCGCCTCTCAAAAGAAGGTTGCAACTCAAATCTTGATAAGATCATTTTCAAATGTTTCGCATTTGGCTCCTTTCAGTGGTCGGGATACATTTTAATTTAACTTTGTCTACATATTGAACCTTCTTTCTCTTTGTTTTCCTTTTTTGTGCAAAGTCCCTCTAGGTATAGATCATTGTAACAAGACTAGTTTTTACAAATTATGAATCTTAGAGAATAGATGTATTAATCACAATTTCCAAGTTGTTTCTTATCTGTAGGCGATCAGTGGGATCTCCATCCTCTGTTATTGTACTTTCTCAATTTATCAATCTAAAAGTGTTTTTTCTGTTTTGGAAAAAAAAAATTACAGGTAGTGTTGTTAAAAAACTTTTGCAATTTTCTTTTCTAATAAATTTATTGATTAAATTTAAAATTTCATCAATATAATTAAATATATTATTAGGAATTAAATTTTAAATTTTAGCAATATAATTAAATATATTATTAGGAATGATAGTAATCAAAATTTGATATGTAGTTTCTTAATAATTTCTTATTGTTATGTTTAAAATTTCAACCTTTTAATTTACTCTAAAGAAATGTTATTAAAAATCTCCTTATTTTAATCACTTTAACTTCTTATCTAATATCATAATCATGTTTTGTTTGTCGATAGTTTTCCGATGATATAAATTTCATCAAGATCCAAATTCTGGACACCAAGTTATGGCGCTCAAAAGTACTATTTAATTATTCGATGTCAGCAATTGATAGGTTGTTGACTCATGATGACCCATGCATATGCTATCATTGCATTTTTCAATGTAACAATATACATGCTTAACACATAGCATTTCTTCTTCTACATGGAACGACAATAGTGTGGCACCTACATAGGGTGGACACAATAGCTACCTTACCATATATGAATCTAGAAAATCCCCAAAAGACCTTTTCTACCAAAAAACTATATCTAGGAATTAGTAGAATCTGGATCTGATTTCTGTTGAATGATTAGAATCCCTAACATAAAGGAAATTAATAGTTCAGATCTAAGAAAAACCTAATGGCATGATTCTTCAAAAAGATGGATTTCTAGTTTGATGGCTTTTAATCTTATTTCCAATATATGATGGGAATTATCAGATGGTAATGATCATTGACATAATCTGATATGAATTCTATCAAAAACATCTAAATCCAAGAAAATATTTAAGGGACACTTTTCCAAAAATCGTATTTCTAGATTTCGGATTTGTTAGAAGATGAGAATAATTCATGGTAACAACAATTAAAAAATCTGATCCATATTATGTGAGACACATCTAGATCTGACCATTTTGTCAAAATGTTGGATTTTCGAATTCCACTTTATCAATTCCACATCATCCCACCAAGTAAGCTAGATATCATATTCTTGCCATGTCAATGTGTCACTTTGGCATGCCACATCATCCTAATTTGTCCTTCATGACATGTCATCATGCCACATCATAGTATAAATTATGTGGCTCCACGTGTTGTGCTTTACTAGAGTTTGAATCTAGGTTTCACATAAAAACATAATTTAAATAATTTATAGACCTTCAAACTTCCAAATATATCAACAAATGGTCTCTAGTTATTTGGATTATATTAATAGACATGCATGTTAACCAACCAGTAGGGAATTCTTTTTGGAACCATCGAGCCACCAAGGTAACCAAAAATTAAACCTTATACCTTTAACTTGTCTGATCGATGGACTTCAATTGAGGTGAATTACAAAAGCATTGTCAACTAACAGTGCTGTTAATCAACCATGGACCACTAGGGAAATCAAGGAATTGTGTTCACTAAGCTAAGTCTAATTCATTTAAAGAACTCCACACTTAAACCCCTTTGTGGCTAAGCTCCCAATCATGTCCCACTAATCCATGTGATTAGGGGCTTGAATTAAAAATTTCCAATTCTTGTATTTTTTTGAAGTTATTTATACCATGGATAAAATTTCTCTATCAAGCTTCTTCAAAGGGATTTGTGAGTACAAATAACATCTAAAATCTTCCAAAACAAAGTTCATGTGAAAACAAGTTTATGTGTCATAAACATTGAGTTCAAATAAAATAAAGGATAGGGTATAGTTCCTTATTTACACCAAAGTCAATAGGGATAGAAAAAGAGTCGGAAACTATTTTTGTTAGCTTAAGTACCATTGTTTCCACCTCAGTTTAACCAATTATGTATGTAACAAAACATTTTTCTCAATTAAACACTTCATGTTCTTACTTCCATGATTACGAAAGATAACACCAAGGTTACAAATAACAAAGCCTACAAAAACTATTATACTTTATCACATTTTAGCTATTGATGAGGATAACATTTTTTATTGTGAACTTAACCTAAACATGTAGATAAAAACGAGGTTGAAAAAGCTAAAGATCAAGAATTCACTCTATTTTTTCTAGTACTTACAATGCACAAATTTATAAACAAAAATAATTTTAATAGAGTTTCATATTGGAACTATAATGATTATCTAGTTTTTTAGAAATTCTTTTATTCCATACGAGGAATATACATGTTCCAGTTCTCAATAAATTATTGATTCTCAATAACAAGGCCCAAAGCCATTACATCAAATCTCATTATGTTACTTGCAGGAATTAAACTTAGGTGGGGAGGATTCCAATTATTCCTCCAAACAACTTGAGATAAACCTAATTGACAACGATTATATATAGCTTATATGAACCTAAAAAAAATATTTATTTTTCCCTTAGCTAGAATTTTCTTTAAATAGATGCAAATAAATAATGAAATTGCAAAAAAAGTAAAATTCTTATATGGGTGCATGGTAGTTGACTAGGAAAGCAAAGGAATCTAAGTGATTTCCACCCAACCATATGTAGGTTACTAAAGAAATCAACGTCCTACGTAGACAATGATATCATGGAGGCAAAGGAGGTACAATGCTAGTCTACAATGGATTAAAAAAAGATAGCTTCTAGGTACAATGACTCTCAGTTCATTCTACAATGGATTCAACCAAGATAGCTTCCACTACCAAGTTTTGCAAAGGACATAGCAGCTACAGACACCCACATTACGTGCCTCTCATTACATAGAAGAGCTTCTCTCTTTTATTCTCAAACGCTTAGACATATTTTCTTCTTGTGCTTTTCAGAGAAGGCAAAAAAAGGCCATGTTGATGTCACAAAACTTCTTGCATATTATCCTCATTTTGTAGCTCTTTAAATGAGTATTTCTACTTAATTTCATAGTTGGTCTAGTCTATAATTTCATGGAACTTCACTTTTTCCCTTCTCTCCTATAGAACTCTCTTTCTCTCCCCTTTTTCCCAATATGGTTTCCCTTATTTTCCTCACAAGAATTTCCTTAGCCCCTGCCCCTCGCGCCACTGCTTTTTGTTCCAAGAATATAGGGAAGACAATTTCTTGAAATATAGGAGTGATGACTTCATTGTAGGAATTAGTGTTGTCCACTACTCATAGTTTTAATAAGGTGAAGATGATAAAGTAGGAGAGATAAAGGAACACTAAATAAATCCCTTAGGCCCCCTTACCTTTCCCCTCTTATGATATCATTTAAGTAAATTTAATTACAAAATTTTAAGAGATAAATTGGGAAGTTACATTGACAATGGAGTGTACTCTTAAGGCACTACTTGAGAGGTGACTCACTACTCGTGCCATTTAAAGATTTACATAATACTTCGTGACACAATCATTGCCAATTGAGCTGCTCAATAACCTAAAAATAATATTAAATATATTATTATAAGTAGCACAACTATATAAATTAAATAAATAATAAATGTCCATAAACATAATCTATTATAAACATCAAAACACACACTTCAGGACACGTCTTCCTTACTAAATTTTTATGTAAACAAAAACTAAAATTTTATATTATTACTATTTTTAAAAATATACCTCCACTCTTTCCTAAATTGAACATACCACCATTTATATGCCGAGGACCAACTCCAAACTTTGATCCGCGTAAACTAAATGGATGATAACAAAGCCAAACTCTTTAAACAATCCATGACAGGGTTTCCTCTACTCCAGATGACTCCGCCGAATTTACCTTGTTTTTACATTTGCCAAATACCACTCAACAGCTGAAAAACCTCATTCTGTACACGAAAGGAGAAAGCATTGCACTACTGAGACCTAATAAGATAAACAGTAGGAAGTATTTCACATGTACACATTGAATTTGCCTTCAGAACAAGCAATCGGAAGAGATAAAGGAATAAGCAATGGTGCCTGATTCGGTGCTCAGATGTGCAGCACTGCAATTCCCTGTTTCAATACCAATGGTTTTAAAGCCACCGTGTAATTGGCCGTTTATCATGTCGTGTAATCTCTGGAGCTTGCGACTCAGTTCCATTGCTTGCGATCTCAGGACGCCATTCTCTTCTATTATGTGAGCATAATGCTGTGAAGCAATATTGAATTGCTCCACTATCTGCCCGTTCTCTGCTCTCAGATGAACCATCTGAGCCCTCAGCTCGTCCAAGTGATATTGTTTCCGGAGCCTGGACCTCCTTGCAGATTCTCTGTTAGACACCATCCTTCTATGTTTCCTTATTCCTTGCTGATCCTCTGCTTCATCAGACGCTAAAATGCTCCGAGATTGAGAGATGCCCTCCCCACTGGCTCCAGGGGAATACAATGAATTCTGAGTTGGGCACCTCTTGTCTACAGACACACGCACTGATTTCTTTGTGGGCACTACAGTTTTGGCCCTAGAAGCATTCAGATGAGCAGCAAAGTTCATATTGTTGTATTGGGTACTGCCGATATCATATATTTCTCCACTGAATTCTACAGGATGGATTGGGAGGACAGAATTTTCGGGAATGTCCATTTGGTTTGAACGAGAAGCAAGCATCTGATTTGTCTGCAGCCCTGTCAAAGAGAGCGCAACAGGGCCAAACCTTTCAGATCCTTGCGCGATGGTAACTGTTCGCTCCATTAATGAAAATGTTACAGCTGTTGCTGTTTTACAGCTCCTTTTGCCGCCTATGATGAATCAATCTGAATTGGAGATGGTAACATATACCCAATTCAACAGGAAAGATATAAATTCCTGAAATGATGGCAGAGACAAAAGTTTGGGAGTTTTCAAGGAAACCCAAAAGATACAGCCCTATAGCTTATCACAGCAATGGTGAAAAGGAAGGAAATACTTGTACCACAGAGCCAAATGCATATGCAGCAATGCAACAGAAACACTATATAGAAAAGCTTTTGAAGAAAAGCGAACATAAATAGGATCTTTGGCTGCCCAATTCAGAATCTGACTCATACACAGATGTTATGCTACTTACAGACCAGTTGATTGCATTGATAACAGCCACTCCACAGCTCCAGCTACTGCAATGATAACATTCAATTAACCTCAATATATTGGACTATCAAGACTAAACCAGACTTGCCTATATCAGAATCGAAGGCCTTTGGTTGCTGTAAGCAGGCCGTGTGGACCTTCAAATCCACCCTGCAGAAAAGCTACCCAAAGCTATATATTTAATTCCTAAATTTACCCAACTCAAAATCAAAATCCAAATACAATCCAAAGTACATGAACAGACCATATGACTAGAAGAAAAAATTGCAAGAATGACATGGACAGCACTGAACTCCTAGAGCAGCAGGTAGCAGAGAAAAGCTTGAAGAAATGAAAGGGAAATTGGTTTGGGCAGAGCATGTATTTATGGCTGTGGATCAATGAACTGTGACCATGTGAAGAGCAAAAAGCAATCGAAATAGAAGAAGAGTATAAGAATTTCTTTTTGGCATTAGGAGCCACGTTGAAACGAGGAAATGGCCAAAAGAAGAGACAAATGGATAATGCACAACCGGTTATATTTATTAAAAAATAAAAATAATCAAACAGCAGTATTTTATTTGAAAAAAAAAAGTGAAGGAATATTATAAGGATTTTAGAGTACCAAGTCATTGTATTATCGAGATTCGCCGTTTTTTTATTTAATTATAAATATTATTAGGAACGAAAATCACCTAAATAGAAAGTACAAAGCATTAAGATGATTTTCACTGATAATGATCGGTATGAGTCATCTAGCACATACTTTAAAATAAACTAGTCGGCCATATCAACTAACTTAAAATTATGTAGATGAAAGTGCCAAGTAACTTTCTTTTCTTTTTCTTTATTTATTTATTTATTTATTTTTTTTTTTTTTTTTGCATAAAAGGTAAGCATCTTGATAATTTTTTATAGGTGGAAAAACTTATCATAATTTAGTTGTCAAACTAGCAGTGAGGACAACTATTTCTGGCTGCTAATCGCGAATGCAAACTGACTCATCACTGTTATTCAAGGGAAACGACACCACTTGGAATAACCTGTTGGTGGTTCATAAGGGGGTAGGCTTTCACTCGTGCCAGATGCCTTTGGGTTTTGGGTCATTACCCTCTTTCCTTATATCTGAGGAAGACAAGTTCTTAGCCAAGCATAAGCAAATTTAGGGCCAGGGCCTATCTAGATAGTTATTCAATATTGTTTATTTTTGTTTTTCTACTTAATATATCTATTAAATGTAATAATTTCACATAATTATAAACCTCTTTTATAGTGCTACCGGAATGGAGATTAACCTTAGTAAATCCTCTTTCCATCAATTTGTTGTCAACTTGGATATCCTCTCAAATATACAATCTTTCATACCTTTGCAAACTGTCCCATTGGAAAATGGTACTAAGTATCTAGGGTTTTTTCTTAAGCCAAATGGCTATCATAAGGAAGAGTAGATGTGGATGATCAGGAAAATGGAATAGAAATAAACGTGTGGTGCTACAACCAATTGTCTCTAGAGGGCAGGGTGATTTTGGTCAAATATGTTTTGGGAAATATCCTTATCCACTGACTACCATTAGTCAAAATTCCCTCGGAAATTCTCACTTCCATCGGACAACTGATTTTCAACTTTAGGCTGAAAAAAAATAATGAAGGTATACATCTAGCCAACGAGGCCTCCCTATCTACCCTAAAGAGTCTTGGAGGTTGGGGATTTAAAAATATGAACTGGTTTGCAAAAGATTTGGAGCTAAGAAATTTGTGGAGAGGACCTTTCAGTGAGGGGCTTTGGTCTCAAGTGATAAAGGAGAAATATTTAAAAAGACAGACGGTGGTGCGCCGGATTAGAGGGCAAGCCAACAAAACAGTCAAAATAGGCTCTATGGTTTGGGAAGCGCTCATGGACTTCTTCCCTTTCTTATCAATTGGTTAGTTTGGAAAGTTAGGTATGGAAAGAAAGTCATCCTTGGAAAAGACCCCTTCATAGGAGGTGGTCGTGTTTACAAGTTGCCTACAAAATTAAGACAATGCTTAACTTCCAAGGGACTCTACTTCCTGCACATTCCCACTAAGCTAAAATGCTTCTCTTGGCTGGTCCTCCACAACAAAATATTGAATTGGGAAAACCTTCAGAAAAGAGGTTTTGTCAGGCCTAGCAGATGTGTCTTATGTGGACAACATGAGGAAACAATTGACCATTTGTTAGTAAAATGCATTAATGCCCAAAAGATCTAGTCTAATTCCCTTCAAATCCAAGATATTAGGGAAGAATTGGACAAACCCTCATTTGAAGATTTTTTTTTTTTTTGGGGGTGAAGAAATATATCTTTGTAGTGTGGGATGTATGGTTCTTGAGGAATAAGATAATGTTAAAAAATGAAAGGAAATATATCCTCCTCCAATCTACTAGGATCATATCCCACATTAGGGAATATCTCCCTTTGCAAATTTCCAAAAACCAAAGAAGGGCACGATTTCCTAACATCCCACAAGACCTTCCTATTGGATTCTTTGAAGGAGCAGGTTGAGAAAATGTTTGTGGAGGAGGGGGTATGATAAAAATGCCAGGAAATATATCAATCCAATTCAAAATAGGCCTTGACACAAGGACAAACACTAAAGCATAATTGATTGTTGTATGGGCACTCATTACTCTAGCTAACCTAAAAAACATTCTTATACTTGGAGACTCCAAATGTATTATAGATTGGTTGACATGTTATGGTCATTTAGAAGCCCTCAATCTAGCACTATGGAAGAAAATAATTGAGGAATATTTACAGCATTTTCAAAATGCTAGATTTCAACATATATATAGAGAATACAACACAACAGCTGACAAATTATCAAAAAATGTGTTTGCACTTGATCTAGGATACATTTTATATGAGAAACTCTTCGACAACAAAATCCAAGGAGTTCAGTCCATCCCTATAGCTCACATGAATTAGTTTTCTTTCCAGAATCTCAGATGCAATTTGACAGGTCAACTTTCCAAAATAAAAGGGATCTACAATGGATCATCTCAACAGGGCTCAGTTTCTTCCTGAATATTCAATATTCATAATTCTGTTATGGAATCCTTTGTATCTTTCCAGCAAATTCATTTTACACACAACTCTCTTTTTCTGTTTGTTGAAGTCTTATAGATAGATACATTATTAGCACTGACCAATCAGTGTTGAATATTTCAGTTTGTTATGTTATTCTCCTTCTAACAACATTGTATTTCTTTACGTATTAAACAATGAGTAAAATTTTTGCTCTTGGTGTTGTTCCTCTTGCAACCCTTTTTTATAGAGTTGATAAGACATGTTTACAACAAGGTTTTTGTACTTTTTTTTTTAATTCTAAAGGGAATAACAAAAAATATATTAGCAGTGAAAACAAATATAATAAAATTACTACAGTTATATAAATTAAATAGTTGGTAAATATTGATTGACATCAATTCATAATAAGTATTACAATACTTACTTTATTATACATTTCACATTATTTATTTGCAAGTTGTGTTAGTCATAATATGATTGCATGTTTAATATTTCACATGAGAAATCACAACCCATGGGCATCTAAGTCATCAAAATCACTCGGGGATCGCACTCGGCCTAGGCCACACCAACCCATGACATGACTAATTTTTTCCCTTTCAAACCAGTGACCTTACATCATGGAGTGTGTTAATAGCCCCATCACTGTCTATTCTACACCTCATGGGCCACGTTTTTAAAATTAAAAAAAGAAGAAGAAGATGACAACTAATTAAATTATAACTTTATTTAATAGTATTAATTAAAAAATTATATATATATATAGTTACTCTCACTTTACCACTAAGATCTTTAATCCACTAAGATTTTTCATGTGTAAATATACTCTACTACAATACTATAGACCAATACCATGGCTTATCAATACCACATGCCAAACAATAAATTTGACATTTTTTTAATTAATCAATGACATAACTACTTTGGAGATAAATCTCATCCATTGATTTGTGTATATTACTATGAATATATTAGAACGTTTGATGGAAGTTAAATCCTTACCATTTATCTAATAATTATTTATAATTGAATTAAATTCAAAAAACCCTAATCCAAAATAAACACATCTATGTGAGTAATCACCATAATTTATGCTATCAAGTTTTGAATCTTTTTCATTTAGCCACACATATATGTATGATTGTTGAGAGAGTGAAAAAAAAACCTTTTATTTCTTTTTATTAGCGTTATATATTTAAATTTGTTTAAATTTTAAATTTATTAAGTAAAAAAAATAAAATTTAAAAATTAAATATTTTATTTAATTAAAAAATTATTTATAAGATTTGTTTTTTTTATATATAATATTATGATATAAAATTCAGTGGTTAAAGTGTCAACTCAATATTAAATATGTTCATCTTAAAAATTACACCATTAATTTTTTTTTAATATAATAAATTTGTTGTTGAGGAGGTTTTGGATCGACAGTGATCGGGTGCTCTGTTAAAGCACTCCTTGATGTGAAGTCGCTAGTTCAATTCCCTACTCCAATGGGGTGATATATTGGAATGATGAAGATATAGTCCCCACCAAGTTTACAAAAATAAAAATATAATAAATTTGCCACTTTTAATTACTTTTTATATAAATATCAAAATATTAGATGTATAATTAATATTATAAAATGTGTTATATCAACTTTATGATAAGTATGGATGGAACACCTCTCACATTGAAATACGGAAGTCATATATAGTTAAAGTAAAGTGGTATTTTCATATATATAAGTTGATATAAAAGTATTAGGCGTTGTTTACCGAGGCTACAGATTTCTCGGACGATAATTTTCTTGTCAAAATCTTTTTTTTTTTCTCAAAAAATTAGAATATTAGTGTTTGAACCATTTTTTTTTATGATGGAAATGGATTCAACACCATGAAGAACTCCTGAGGCACTCAAAAGACAACTGTAACCCAGATTTAAAAAATTAAAAATAAATAATAAAAATAAACAATGCCGGATTTTATCATAATCTTGCCAAAATTTCCATTATTTTCAAGGTTAATTTGTGGGTTTTTTAAACTACATTAAAGTATTAACGTTGATATAAAAATATTTTAATTTATAAGTAAAAATTGAAATAAAAATATTTTAATTAAAAAAATTGTTACACTTAATAATGAATTTTTATTATTATTATGTCTCACCAACATATTAAACATATATCTCTTATTATGGTGCCTCTCTATGCAATAATAAATGTGGAATTTGAAATCATAACAATTTTAAATAATTGTGAGGAAACATATCATTTAGAATAATAATCATGATAATCCTTTTAGGATTACAACAACACATCTTTCATCTTCTTATGATTAGATATCGAATTTATAAGTACAGGCTAATTGAAATGAAAAAGAAGAGATTTCCTCCTCTAGCTTAAAATTTTAATATCCATTTATGAGGTAAAGGGGTTGGCAAAAAAATGCTAAGCCTTGACTAAAGCATTAGAGAATAGAAACATTACTTTATAAAATAGTGTTAGCATTGAAAATATATCATATCTAAATTTAAGGAAAAATTGTGAGGCTATGAAAAAAACTAATGTACCATAAAGAGGTCATTAACCCATCTAGAACATCCTTAAAAAAATAAAATCAACACTATTAAAATAAAAATAAGCTCTTAAGAACTTGATAGTGAAACAATATATTAGATTAATTCCTAAAATGCCATAACAAAAGAATTCATCATTAGTGGTACAAAAACAATATGAATGATGAAAAAAAAATATCTTAAAATGTCTCAAATATGCAAATAGTACATCTCAATTTCAAAATATTTCTAATATTATTGAGCTTCTTAACTTGTAAACTTACCAAAACATTTTTCCCAATAAAAAAATCACACTTTGGATTTATGACAAAATTGAGAGCACACTCCAATGATGCATTAAGCACAAAAACAAGTAAAGTTGATCTAGCTTGTCAGAAATTAACTAAGACATCAAACTAGGAATAGTACTCTCCAGGAAGGATAACATACCACAAATATGGTAATGAACTAGACTACTCCCATTGACCTAAAAATTGACTCCAAACCATGCAACCTTTCATAGAAACAATGACCAATTTGATTAGACAACATAGAGTTCAAGATTAGTGAAGTTTTGTTAGATTTATTTCAATGTAAGAAATTGATTACCCCTCCATAAATTCTGTTAAGACATAGCAATTGACGATTAGCTTAAAAACTTCTTTAGAAAGTGAATCAACAATAGTATTCACTTCCATGAACACAATAGAGTGAGAGGAATCATGAGAGAATCTTCCAATTTTCTAGATACCAATTAGAGGAAATTTTAGCCTAAAAGTGGCGATGAAATTTTCATGTAATTTCCATGTCATAATATGTAACCCAATCAAAATCCTTTAAATTTAAAAAAGATATGTTACTATTTTGGAGGGAAAAGAAGAATTTTTTTCATTGTATTTTTTGCTTATCTCCTTATAGGGTTACTCAAATTTCAAATGTAGACACTCGTTGGATGCAAAATTAAATTCCACATCCAACGAGTACTCATCATGCATACTTTTGAGAAGATCCACATTGATAAAAAATGAATATACACTAAAAAGTGTGTTCAACATGTATCTTCTCAAAAGTATGCATGATGAATACTCGTTGGATGTAAAATTTAATTTCACATCTAGTGAGTGTCTACACTTGAAATTTGAGTAAACCTATAAGGAGATAAACCAAAAATATAATTAAAAATAATAGTTTTCTTCTTTTCCCTCCAAAATTCATCTCTTATTTTATTATTTTAACCATTATTCTATTATTTTTCCTTAGGAGGCCACTTTTACGTTAACATTTCCTCTAATGCAAACTGACCACCTGCTTCTTACCATTCGTCTAGTCTATTACCAAGGTCAAGTTCCCAAAGACTTGAATTTATGTAACATTTCCATCTAGCACACATTTTAAGAGGAAGAGAGATTTAAATTTACCCAATTTATTCGTATACTGGAAAACGTTGACTAAACCAATCCAAAAATGGTAATCAAAGAGATATAAAACAAACACTACATTGCAATGAAATTCTGATCCTTGGCAAGATCCATTAAAGAAGCCCCAAGACACAAATTTTTTTATGTGCGGAGTTCAATTGGCCCTCAAAACTTTCTTTTTGAATCCATCATATAAAAAGGTAGGAGACCTAGTACATTCTAAAAGAAGGGGAACTGTGACCTTCAAATACCTTTTCATTCCTTATAGTCCATATTTCCTAAGAGACTAGCAAGGGAAAAGCTTCAATTTCCTTTAGCTCCTTCCTAGTGAAAATTTCTCAAAATGACCCCTCTGGGTTATGTTTAGTCCACAAAGGACCCTTGGTTAGATGACCTTCTAATTCTAGCCAGATATGCCTTGTAAATGGGAATTCAAGGAAAATGTGTTTGTTTGTTTCTAAGGTTGAATGACATAACAAGCAAATCCTTAGGCCAAATTTTCCCTTGAATTGGAGTCTTCCCAAGTTAAGACTCAATTATTTATAATCATCTAGATAAGGAATAAGGATTTAGGTGGTTCCTTCAACTTCCACAACTTGTTCTTAGTAGGACCTAACTCTACTAAAGATAGATATCTCATCTTAGCATTGTAATGTACACCCTTGTTATGATCCTTGTGCCTTAAAAATGATAAGAAACTAATAATTATAGTTTTTGAAAACTCATATTAGCTCCTCTTTTACATTCCTATGGTGAATATGAGCGTTTTAAAGTTCTCCTATGAACCTTATCTAGAAGCTTCAATCATAACCCTTAAAACCCATCACATTTTCTTCTAACCAACCTTGAGACCACAATGTAGTGAGAGTGTGATCACTAATCTTGTTGAGCAGCATATGCTTGCAACGTGTGAATAAAGAACCATTCCTTAAGGTAAGAAGACATTCCTCACAACTTGTGATTGCATTAACACCGATTTTTACTTACTCATGAAGGCCAACAAACCACTACAAGAAACATCAAACTCAAAGCCTACATCAACTTATCAATTTATAGTAATTTGATTAAATTTCTCTCTAATTTTTTAGAAAATAAAAATAAAATGTTTATATATATATATATATATATATATATTAATTTTTATTAAAACATAATAAAATCAAAATTAACCTTAGACACTCATTCATCTTATTCATCTTCTTCATCATTGATCTTTCTTTATTTTTAATATTGTGTAAATTGTTTTATTATAAATGCTTTATGCAATTGGTTGCACGTGAATAGATATGTTTAGTCACGTGAAAAAATATGCTATCAAATTATTAAATGTGAAAAAGTAAACAATATTATGATAATAAATGTATTACTCACTTTACTTTCCATAAAATTATAATTAAAAATAGACATGCATTTGACAATTTAGAAGAATAACATGCGTAACATATTAAAAAAGTAATGAATTTTTTTTATTATTATTTTAATAATATAAATTAATAATTTGTTCTGAGGGTTTGTTTAATTAGTTGAGTTCTGGTTGGTTGTTAAAGTATTTTGGTTGTTAATTTTTTTTTTAATAACAAATTATAAAGTCAATTTTCCTTAACACTTTCAAGTTTAACCTCTGCAAATAAACTAATAAAATATGATCTTTATAAATAAATCTATAAATATATATATATATATATATATATATATATATATATAAACAATTATAAAATTAAATTTATCTGAAATTTAAACTTTTTTTAATTTTTTATTAATTTATATTAATAATAAAAAGATCCTCATATATTTATTAGAACCTCATATATTTATTAGAACGTATAATTTAAATATAAAATAATTATATTTTAACTTTTAAGTATATTATAAATTTAAGATGGGAAATCAAATCAATGAAGCGAAACGAAACAAAATTTACTGGTTAGAAGCTGCACGGGCATTGAAATTATTGAGAAGAGGCCAATCATAAACAAACAATTAATTAGTTTGTTAAAGAGAGACTATATATAAAATTACATTTTTGTTACATTTCCAAATACGCAATCATTTCATTCTTAAAAATTAAGAAACATGAAGAGAAATCATTTCATTGTTCTTGAAAGTTAGAAATGTTAATAGAAAAGTGATTTCATGTTGAGAAAAAGTGTTGAACCAGTCGCATTAGATAATGAAATTCTATTATTATGAGAGCGTTCATCATTATGAGAAGAATGAGGTGGCACATATATGTTATAACGTTGTGTTTAATGTTGAGTGTGAAGGCTTGAAGAGCCATGTGAAGGGTGGATCGGAAGCTTGTGATGGTTCTGACTTACAATTAATGAGATGGGTAAATATGGATGTAGATATTGAGGTTATTAAACAATGCGCAGCTAGATGTAGTAGCATTGGATATGTGGGTTAATTTTTGAAATTTTTAAGATATATTATTAGTAAAATTTTGAGATAAAAAATTGGTAATATGTATTGTCAAAATTGATTTTAAAATAATTAATAAGATTCAAGATGATGATACCCGGATGCGGGTGCTCCCGAGGCACATTCAATGTAGGTTAATGTTTCGCCGACAGCTGGATATGCACCTGGCGATCCGGCACGGCATTCATTACCCTCCCGCGATTGATATGAATTTCTTATGGTATAGGCAGCTTGTCAAGCATTCGGCATTGAATGTGCTCCCTGTTCGAGATTTGGCGCAGGTTGTTTTAATCATGGCTCTGTCTCTGGTTTTGGTTATCATTCTCATCGGGTCTCTCCTCATCCGTCTGTCTTTATTCCTGCATCCCTGTGTTGCTCTGGCAGCTTGGTGGCTTCTCCGGAGTTTGTTCCTTACCTGGCTTGCCCACCCTCGTCCCTGTTCTGCCTGGTCTTGTTTATTTCTTTCCTCAGGTCTCTCTGTTTTCCTGAAGATGGTGCGTCGCCGTGGTTGTTCTCGCCGTGGAGGCACTAGTGGTAATCGTGGTCGCTCTCAGCCTGCTCCCCAGAATATCATTCCTCTGGCTTCGACTTCCCCATCCTCTGATCATGGCAAGCCCTTCCCGCATAACTCATTCCAAACCACCCGTTTTAAATTTCACAGTCGGCTCAATAAACCAATTCTCTCAGCTAGCATTACAGTCATTTTGGCTGAGGAAGAAGATAGGCCCAGCAGCTCAGTCCATACCTCACCTTCGCAGTCTCAGGATGACAGTGTGCTCCAGGGAGATGTGGTAGGAACTGTGTTTAATTATGATGATTTGCAGGATGCAGGGAATGTTCCTGAGGTCCCTAAGCCTCCAGAAGATAATGCTCAGAACAATTTGACTGCGGTCGAGCTGGCGCACCCATCTGATGGCAATCTGAATTTGGTAACTCCTCCAGGTGGCTGCGACACGGGCGCTGGGGACAATGTCGATGACATGTGGATGGGCTCTCCTTGCCGGGTGGAGAAGGATGCTCGGGACCCTCTGCAACATGCATGATACCTCCGGTACCGCGCCTACTGATTGCAGCTCCCCTTCTGGTTTTTATATCCTATGTGTTATGCTTCTCTGGATTTTGTCAAATATGTTTTGTATCAGATTCTGGCTAGGTATAGTTATCAGCCATTATGGTCTTATGCTCTGTATCAGGTCTTGGCTCGGCAAGCCCTTGTTTTTGTTAAGTTTTGCATATGGCTATCAGGCAGCACAGATATTATCATGGCCATAGTTCTTATCTGCTCTGTAATGTTGTTCACCATTTTGGTTAGCATTTTTGTATGTAAGGGCTCTGGGAATTATGTATTGGGTCTTCTCAATCCCGGAATTGGGTCACAGGGTTATCTGACTATCAAGGTATCTGGTCTTATGGTCTCTGGGTCAGGGTTGTTGGATGGCTTCAGCCTCCTCTAAGGTCTTAACCTCTCTGTAAATATTTTCTCTTTATTAATAGATTTAGCCTTTACATAGAAAAAAAAAGATTCAAGATGATGATGTCAACTATAAAAATAAATAATTTTTTAAAGAAAAACAAAAAAATATTTTTTTAAATAATATTTTTGACTTTTGACTTATCCCTATATTTCAAGTGTAGACATATGTTATATGTGGAATTAAATTTTACACCCATTGAGTGCCCACTTCACATACTTTTCATAAACTATGGAAAGTGGATACTTGATGCATGACAAAATTAATTATGCATCTAATGACAAGTATGCAAGCTTGGGTACTCAATGAGTGCAAAATTCAATTCCACATCCAAGGAGCACCTACACTTAAACTTTGAGTAAACCTATAGGTAGATAAGTTTAAAATGTGATCTAAAAAAGTAGTTTTTATTTATTTATTTTATATGAAATTGGTGGATTTATATTGGTAAAATCTATATTGACACTACTTAACAAAGGTCAGTTATTTTTTGATAGCTAAAGGGAGCCATTCCAAAAATTATGGTTCGAAGATAACACTGTTCATGACTAGTGCAGGTAGATACATATGCTTGAAAATGATATTTGTAGGGTGATCTTTGTAATATACACCTAAAATTGAGATGAAAAAATACTTCATTTAGAGGAACTTGGGAGTGGAAGAGGTCACTGGCCTAAGTCATAGTCCTTTGCTTCTCCTTGAATTCAAGCAGTAAAATTAGGAAGAGACTGAATAGTAGAAAGGGATGAAGCAGTTACATAATGAGCTAGAGTAGATGGCTTTTGTTCAACACATGAACATGTGATCTACAATTCTCCAATCGAGCAAAGGGCATCAATTCTCATTTTTAATATCTATACTTATATATGTAAAAGTTGATATAAAAATATTTTAATTTATATGTAAACATCGATATAAAAAAGTTTTATATGCATAAGAAAAATGGCGAACCCTAGCTCCGCCGTCTCCTTGCCCTCGGCCGCCGCCGGCTCCTGGATCGCTCTGCGCGTGAAGAAGTTCGAAGGATCGGGGCAAGGACCAAGAGGCTGTGCCTTAGCAGCGGATCCGCATCATGATCTCGCAGTGAACACTGGCTCGGGCCCCAGCACTGTTATCTCCAGGCCCTACGGCGCAGTTGGATCACGGATCGCTCAGGCAGCGAAAGGTTTGGAGAGATCCAGGGTCTATCTTGAAGAGGCAGGAGCACATGATACCCTCGCTATGAATAATGAGGGCGCAGATAAAAAAAAAATGCCTGCAATCCGCAATGCAGAGATCTCAAGAAATGCCTGGACCCGTCCCTCTGCATCCGTGGTATGCATTTTCCGCCCTCTTCAGATTGAGGGAGCAAGGGATAAGGAAGATCTCGTAGATCCCTCTGCCGTTCCTCTGATCTCGGCCTCCAGAAAGGAAGGGACGACACCAAACAGTAGCACGCGGCCCCTGCTCCTGAGACAAATACAGGATACGACTGCTGAAGCACAGAACAAGGAAAATTGCGCGGCTCCCTTAGCCTATCCTCGGACCAGCGCTTCCAGAAAAGAAGGGACGACGCTAATCAGATGCAAGCCGCCCCTGCACACTAAACCAAGGGCGGAATCGAATCTCAACCAAGGCATCTGCCTCCCCACTCCGCAGATTGGCTGGGGAAAAAGGCCTTCAGAATCATCCGCAGCCTTCCAGATTCAGATCAGGCTTCTTTCAGGAAAAACTATGCTTCAATGGGTTTGCCAAGCAGATCCAGTGAGGAATCTCAAGCATGCATTGAACATCAAATTGGGAATCCCTTTGGCAGACCAACGGCTTCTCTACCAAGGTAAACATCTTGAGGATCTCTTTCCTATTTCCTTTTATGGCATTAAGAAAGATGCATCTATTATCCTTTCCCTTCGTCTTAGAGGAGGAGCTGGGGGAGAGCCTTCCTCAGCTAAAGCTTTTTCGTACAAAGATGCAGTCCATGGCAAGCAGACTGAAAAAACAGAGCCACCAACACAGTCTTCACCCAAGCCCTTTTTGGTTGACAAAGTGGAGGAGATCCCATTAGTTGATATATCTTTCCAGGATCTTGAAGACGAAACCCAGAAATTTGCTGAAAGAGCCATCATCTGCAGATTCAATGGGCTTTGGCCGCGCTCACAGGATCTTTATGACTGGATCAAAGACACCTGGACTGATCGCTGTAAGGTTTATTTCTGCGCAAAAGGGTATTTCATAGTGTTGTTCGATGACCTGGAACATTGCTACAATGCCCTAGATGAAGGCCCTTGGTTCATG
Source organism: Pinus tabuliformis (assembly GCA_031772625.1). NCBI lineage: Eukaryota > Viridiplantae > Streptophyta > Pinopsida > Pinales > Pinaceae > Pinus > Pinus tabuliformis. The sequence goes on from CM062812.1 coordinate 757,201,238, forward strand.
GGTTCAGCTGGCCTCTTCCTCACTCCATGGTTTCCCGACTTTGACCCAGCTACAGCAGTCATCACCAAGGCTCCGGTATGGATCAGGCTCCCAAATCTCCCAGTTCACTTGTGGCGTACAGAAGTATACAGGAAAATAGGCAATGCCCTGGGTAGCTTCTGGAAGGGAGACTACGAGAGAGAGAGGCAGGGTCTCTATACATACGCCAGAGTTTGTGTGGAGATTGATTTAAGCAAGGGACTGCCAGAGTACATCAATCTCAAATTCAAGGATACTATCTGGACCCAGTTGATAGAGTACGAGAACACTGCCTTCAGATGCCGTCATTGTCACCAAACAGGGCACCTACATATCTCTTGCCCATCGCTGTCAGCAAAAGCAAAAAAGGGCCTCTTTGCTCATGCTAAGCCCAAGTGCTGGGCTCCCTGCCCACCGCCGCCAACCAAAAGCTCCAGCCCCCCTAGCATGGAAAAGGTTCCAAGCATGGAAAAGGAAGGAAAAAAGTCAGAACCAGAGCAGATGTCGCAGACGATGGATCCGCCCACGAACATTATGGTGCACACCCATGTCTCAGCAAATTCCCAGAAACGTCCCCATGAGACTTCCTCCTCTGATTCAGAGAAGGAATCCCCAATGATAGAGAACTCCAGTCTCCAAGTTATTCTTGCCCATCCTCCTCCTGAAGGCTGGACAAAAGTTAACAAAAAGAAAGGGAAAAAACAGTGTAGTGTAATCACTGTCCCGCTGGGGTAATAGCCTGTCAGTTAGTTTCTGCTATCGAATCTTCAGGGGTAGCAGAGTTTGTTTCTTCCTTCCGAGACCGAGGTTGATGATATTATCATTTCCGGTCTGTCGGTCTTTTGTCTTTCCTGTAGCTTTGTGATTGTATCTCTCTTCCGGGACCGAGGTTGATGTATCCATCATTTCCGGTCTGACGGTCTTTTGCCTTTCCTGTTTGTACCATATTGATTTCTCTTAATAGATTTAGCATTTACCGAGAAAAAAAAAAAGATATAAAAAAGTTTTATTTAAGGAAACATTTAAATATTTTATTATGGTTGATACTGAATTATTGTTATTATTCTTATTATTATGTGTTCAAATTCCATATTAAACGAAAAAGAAATTGAATATCTCCTTTATTAGCAAACTCGAAAGGGGTGCCTCTCAATACAACAATAAATGTGAAATTTGGATCATAATAATTTTAAAAAATTATAATAATAATAATGATAATGATAATGATACCAATAACGATAACGATAACAATAACGATAACGTTAATGATAACGATAATGATAACAATAATGATAATCATCATCATCATCATCATCTTCTTCTTCTTATTCTCCCGGAATCTAGGTGCTAGGTACATAACAACCACGCGGCTCTATAATGGATCGATGACACCCTCCACTTGGCAACCATCCTCCCCTCCATACCACAACTAGCTAAAATGCTTCTTAAAACTATCACCTTGAGTCTCCTAAGTCTAATCTCGCATGTTGTTTGCCTTGATGTTTCACCTGCCGCTCCGTTGGGTTCATTACCTCACACCATGGTCTCCATTTCTACTTCCCTCTTGTTCCATTGCTCCAAGCCTGGAATCTTTTGCTCACCTACCCCTCTTTCACTCAGACTAACTCCCTTGTGCCATACTCCCAACCCACTGACCCTGGTAGCTCAACCCAGAGTCATGAGCGTGGCAAAGACCTTTGCGCCAACCACAATAAGGGAATAGGGTGCCCCCTAATGACCTTTGATGAAAATGCAGAATTTGATATGTTTGACAATGTTATCTTGCCTCACATCCATTATCAATTCCTCGAGCTTAAAGTAGAGGCGACCAGTCAAGGGAGGAATACACTATGGGCTCTTCACAATTTTCTTACTCACTAGCTCAAAGAATGAGAGAGGGGAAAATCGCGTGCCACCTAATGGATAACAAATCTCTCATAATTCCATAGCCATGCCTACACTTCTCTCTGTCGTCTCTTCGATGACTTGGAAATATATTTCCCTCTTGACATCCCCTCTCCCTCCTAGCTTTCCCCTTCAACTTGCCTCCCCTCCTCCGAGCTCTGCTTCTTCCCCCATTTTCATGGCTCCTGTAGGTCGTCCCTCTCCTATGTGCACGCATTTGGAAGCTACTCTGCAACTGACCACTTCCACAGTGACAGCTCCCGCAACCTTTCCTCATCACCCCAACCCTCATGGATGTTACATCATTGAGGAGAATCTTGAAGAAGCAGGCATCACTAGGTCTTATGACATTGGGCAAGCTTAATTCATGCAACTCGACTCCTCAACAAGTTCTTAATATGCTCAAGTTTCTTGTGGTTTTTGCCAGTCTGGTTTGTTTTGGCATTACATTAAATTGGTGGCTTAATATCACTCAGTTCAAAACTGAAATATTTGTGTCTTCTTTAATGCTAAGTAATAGTCTCAAACTCATATTTTCTGTTAATGTCTCTGGTTTCCCCTCTCAGGGGTAGAGAATTTTTTTTGAAGCTGTCTCTAGTTTCCCCTATCAGGGGCAGAGGACTTCAAAGGGTGATAGGAATAGACCCCCCATGGTATTTAAAGTGTATGCTATGAACATTTTATTGCTAATATAATGTGAATACCCGTGCTTAGAAAAAAAATAAAAAAATCATCTTCTTCTTAGTATCATAATAATACATATTATTTCATCTTTCTTCTTCTTATGATTAGATATCTATATTATTTTATCAAGTTAATTAAAATGAAAGAGGAGTTTTCCATCTATTACTTTAAATTCTAATGATATCCTTATGAAGTGAGAGGGTTTGGCATAAAGATACTATGTCTTGACCACAAGTGCTTCACTGGGGGAGAAGTACCATACCACGTGGGCTCATATTTGGGGATATATATTGGTGAAAAAATGACATAATATACTGAGCATATAAATGGGGGGTTAAGTGTTTTATATGTTGTGTATAAAAAATGAAGTTGAAAGTTAATGAAAAAATATAAAGGGGTATAAAAAATGTTAATGAAAAAAATAGATGCTTACAATATCTAGTGAAAGTAGGGGTTTTTTAAATTGGGAATGTGTATTGGGTTCGTATTGGTAGGGGGTTAAATAAAGTGATTTTTAGAGGGATTTTCCAATATGTAGTCAAATTAAGGGTATTGTTTAGTATGCCATGAACACATATGCTATGTTAGAGATTCATTGAGTGAAGCCCCCATGGTATTGACTAAATCACTAGAAAATAAAGAGACAAGTTTATAAAATATTTTTAGTATTAAAAAATATACCATATCTAAATTTATGGAAATATTGTGATGTTATGGAGAAAATGAATGTTTCATAAAGAGATCCTTAACCCCTGCACAACATCTAAAGTATCATTTTGTTATAATTAGATTAAAAATTAAAATAAACATTGTTAACACAAAAAAATAAGCTCTCAAGAGATTGACAGTGAAACAATGTAATTCCTAAAACACCATAAAATAAAAAAATTTGTCATCTTGTGATACTAAAAATGTGGATGATGAAACAAATGTTTCTTAAGATGTCAGCATGCACACATTACTTCTCAATTTCAAAATATTTCTAACACTATTGATCTTCTTAACTTATTAACTTATCAAAAATTTTCTTCCCAAAAAAAAATAATTCTTTCGATTTAGAAAAAAACTGAGAGTATAATAGAATGGTGCATTGAGCACAAAAATGAGTAAACCCGACCTAGCTTGTTAGAAAGTAACTAAAAGATCAAACTAGAAATAATCCTCTCTAGGAAGGATAAATATACTAGAAATATGGCAACTGAACTAGACTACTCCCACAGACCCAAAAACTAACTCCAAACTACACAACCTTTCATAGAAACAATGACCAAAAATGATTAAACAACACAAAGTTCTGGATTAACAAAGTTCTATTACATTTATTTCAATATGAGAGATTGATTTCCCCTCCATAAATTCTTTGAAGGCATAACAATTGATAGCTAGCTTAAAAGATTATTTAGAAATTGAATCAACAATAGTATTCACTTCCTTGTACACATTGGACTAAGAGGAATCATGAAAGAGTCTTATAATTTCCTTGAGTACATGAGCTATTTTCCAAATACCCAAGGTGACCACCTACTTATTACCATTCATCTAGTCTATTAGCAAGGCTAAGTCCCAAAAGACTTGAATTTGTGTAAATTTTATGTTTAATGCACATTTAAGGGGAGGAAGAGAGATTTAAACTTAACTAAGTTATTAATACCCTCACCAATATGGACTTGTAACGGTGCCACCCCACATTTACCCGATTTTGCAAGTCCTCAGGTAAATGTGAAGTGGAGCACCACTATGACATGACTCAACTTCCAAGCTTCAGTTATTTAAGTGATGCCGACAACTGACAACTCACAGACAACCCTAAAGGCTTATAGGAAACTCAGGGGAGAAAGAACCACCCCAATTGACCAAACCTTGAGCTGAAGCTATTTTTACCTAACCTAACACCCCAACCACATGCATAATCCTGCAAGGGTGCGGTTATGACCCTCCAACCTCATGCACAACACTTCTTCCATGTAGTTGTAGCCCAAATCCTCCAATTTAGAGGGTGAGGTCCTGAGATATGAACAACTTTTCCAAGATAGCCTCCAAACCACTTCCAAGAACTGCTTGTAACTTGTAAGAATGATACGCTAGTAGAAAATGGTGAAATTAGTGACTAGGTGACTAAAAAAGTTAGTCACCACAACTTTTCCAAGTGAAATACTACCAAAAATTAGAAATATTAAGAGACTCAACTAAAAACGACTAACATAAATGATTATTTTAGTCACCAGTTTAAATATACGACTAGCTAATAAGTAATACTACTAAAAATGACTAACATAAATGACTAATTTAATCTAGGAAAAAAAATATGACTACCTAACAAAAACTACAATATTATGAATTAGTCGTTTATGTTAGTCGTTTTAATTGTGTCACTTCAACAATCTAAACTTACAAGTCATAGGGGATTCAAATGTTGTTTTAGATTGGATGAAAGGTTATACTTCCTTGTACACTTATTTATTGGATCAAAGGATGATTGAAATTATGGAGCTTATTAGAATCTTTAGGGTCATATCATAATTTGATCACATTCACAGGGAATCAAATTCAAAGGTTGACAAATTATCGAAAAGGGGAGTGGGCCAACACCTCCCTTTGCAACATGACATGATCACCTATATATGTTGCAACAACATTTCCAACTTATTTAGTTGGTTGCACATATATTTCACATTTTTTCTTTGTCTTGCAAAGTGGTAGTGCTAAGAAGAGGGTATGAACTTTGATCAAATAATGTTCACTTAGTACCACTACCAAATTTCCTTCATGCAACTTGCATGATGATAAATGGATGACATTTGAATGTTACACATGCGTAAGTAGTCCACATTCAACTTTGTTGTCTTCATTGTCCTTAGTAAAAATTACTAGTTTGAATATTTCCTTTATGTATCATCGCAAACACATAACTCTTTGTTGTCCCAAACATAGTTAATATTGTTGGTGTATGAGCTCTTAATTGTGGAATGGTCTCTTGATGATGATAACGAACTCTCAATCTCCAATGCTCATGAATACAATGAATGGATGATCTAATTCCTTACTTGTATAGACAATTTATGATTCATTTTCTATTTTTATTGTGCCATTGTATATATGCTTCACTAGCATCTCATGCTATATGGTTAATTGAGCAAGATTTATCTTTCATTTTTCAAGTATAATTCGGTTGCATGAATAAGCATAGTTTTGTAATTAAAATCATTCAAAATTTGTTAATAATTCATGGTTTGTTTGACTATTCGCACACTTATCACTTACCTTTTACTTTGAGAGTGAGTAGTGTCAAATCACTAGTCTTCGTTAAGGAAATTCCTTTCATTACTCAATGACCTAGCTTAGCTCGATATTTAAGGATTGCCCCCTAGATAAGGATATCCTTCTTGTAGTCTAAAGAGTGAGAGAAGGCCACCAAGGTGACATTGGGTGGCTTGCTTGATGGGTGGGGTCGAGACTTTTTTTTTTCTATGAGAGTGTTTGAGTGGAGATACAATTTAGAAAATTCTTACAAGAAAATTAGTTTCCTTTATTTCCATCACCTAAAATACTTCCAATAAAATCATGTGCTTTTAATAAAATCTAATTTTGATAAATAATTAATTAAATAAAATTAAAAAATAAGATTATTATTATTATTGTTATTTTTTTGTATATGAGAGAATAGACAACTATAGCATGTTTATACTTAAGGATCAATTCTATCCACTACCACAATCACCTCCAAGTGTACCCACATTGCCTCACACGTGCCACACTGAGCTAATCGAAGTTTAAACCAATAACATCATAAAAAATGCCTTAACAACTCATTCTATCATCAACTTATCTACACCATGGGGCAAATTAAAAATAACTTTTAATATTAAAAAATATAGCCAATTTATTTTATTTGAAAATCAATTTTAACATCTAATTTGAGGAAACTCCATAAAATAAAATTTAATATGAAAAATGTTAAGAAAAATAAAGTTGGGGTAAATTGTAAAAATAAAAATAAGTAAAGTGAAATATAAAATCAATAATTATAATTATAATTAATAATTCAATCATATTACTCCTAATTTACCAAGTGTCATAGGCATAAAATCTCTTCATGTACAAACATTTTTTGAAGTGAAAATAGATTTGATCCCCTCTGCCCTTGGTAAATCCAAAATTAAGATCTAAAATTAAGATAGATCCAAGCTATTTTATATCAATTTATGTAATTGAAAGTAAAGAATTATTATTTTAATGAAAAGTTACTTTCAAAAATATTTGTAATTTCCTCAATTTTAAAATAAAGCCATCCTAGTTCCATCTTAACTCCGGATCTATCAAGTGACAAGAGGGATCATATCTCTTGAGGTGCAAACCTCTTTTTTGAGTGCAAAACTTGAGGAAAGGTTTGTACCTTGAGAGATTTGATCCCTCTCGGTGCTTGATAGATCTAGAGTTAAGATGGATCTAGGTTGGTTTCAGTCATGTGAGGCCAAATAAAATATAATGAAAATATGATTAATTTTATCAATAATACGTAAATTCATCTAATATTAATATAATCATTTTAAATATGCTAATATGTCTAAGATTAATCTGTATATTTTAATTTTAAATTTGCTTAATTTCCTCAGTTTGTTGTGGTGATAATAACTTTAATGATGAAAAATGATGAAATATAAATTTTGAATGTAAAGGGGCAATGCAATAGTGTTGAATGATAGAAAATGTGAATAATAATAATATAGTCAATTTCAAATAGTCTTCATTGTGGTTAATCTAAAACTATTTTCTTCTATTATTCTTATTGTCACCCTTGTTACTTTTTTCATCTTTTCATATTGATTGTCATATTTTCATATCGATTATATGAAAAGGACAGGTTAAACCATAGACCATTCAAATCTTTAGCTCAATCTATTGTAGTAAACATCATTCCTTGTCTCTCCTTCTCTCTAATATTAATAGGTTGAATTACTATAACACAAAAATCAATGTACATTGTCAATATTTTTTTGTGCTTACACTGAAATCAATGCACAATGTTAATCCAATCACTTTAAAATTAATGTACCATCATACATCCAATTACATCAAAACAGAAATCAACATTTACACTAAAATTAATGAATTTAATGCAAGAAATTAAATAAGATTAGAAAACAACATTTACACTAAAATCACTGCATCTAATGAAAGCAATCAAATAAGATTAGAAATCAACATTTACACTCAAATCAATTCATCTAGTGCACGTAAGAAAATTGGATTATAAACCAACATCTACACTGAAATTAACGCACCTAGTGCAAGTAATCAAATAGGATTATAAAGCAACATCTACATTGAAATCAATGCATGTAGTGCAAACAATCAAATAGGATTAGAAATCACCATCTACATTGACATCAGTGCATTTAGTGAAAGTAATCAAATAAGATTAGAAATCACTATCTACATTGAAATCAATGCATCTAGTGCAAGCAATCAAACATGATTAGAAATCAACATCTACATTGAAATTAATGCATCTAGTGCAAGCAATCAAATAGGAATAGAAATCACCATATACATTGAAATCAATGCATTTAGTGCAAGTAATCAAATAGGATTACAAATAATCTACATTGAAATTAATGCATCTAGTGAAAGCAATCAAATATCATTAGAAATCAAAATCTACACTAAAATCAATGCATCTAGTGCAAGAAATCAAATTGGATTAGAAATCACCATCTACACTGAAATAAATGTATCTAGTGAAAGAAATATTCTTCCCTCTACCCCCCCAATATATATCTATATCTCCCTCCATCTCTCCTTATTTTCCACTCTATCTCAACTCCCCAAACACACAAGTGCTATTTCACTTCATATCTATCAATTTCTTTGTCCCTCCCTCCCTCTCTCTATCTCTCTCTTCTTTCCTCTCTTCACTTTTCATCTATATCTCTATCTCCATTTGCCTCTCTATATCACCGTAAAACATACACTCTATTTCTTCAATCTATCTACCTATCCGTCACTCTTCCTCCTCCTCCTCTCTCTCTCTCTCTCTCTCTCTCTCTCTTCCCCTTCTCTCCCTCTCCCTTGCTTCTATCTCTCTTCCCTACTTCTTTCCACTCTCCCTCTCTCTCCATCCTCTTTATCACTCCCTACCTCTCTCTCCACCTTTATCTCTATACTTCTTTCTTCTTACCTCTCTCTCCCCCCCTCCAACTCCATCTCTCTTTCCCTCCCTCACTCCACTCTCTCACATCCTCTCTCTCTCTTCCTTCCTCTCTTTATCTCTCTCTCTCTCCTACTATTCAGCCTCCAACTCTGTTACTATATCCATCCCTCTCTCCTTCTCTCCTTATCTCCCCCATTCTCTACATCTCTCCTTCTTTGTATTTATCTCAATCCAAAACATGCACACTCTCTCTCCATCTCTCCCTTGTTACTCCCTCTATCTCTCCACTTCTCACTCTCTATGTATTTCTCCTTCCATCCCTCTCTTCCCCTCCAATTCCATCTCCATATCCCTCTCTCTCTCCTCCTCTCTCCCTCCCTCTCTCATCCTCTCTCTCAAATATTCTCTCTCGTACTTCCTCCTTCTCCCTTTCTCTCCTACCTCCCTCTCTCTTCCCCTCTCTCAAATATTCTCTCTCGTACTTCCTCTTTCTCCCTTTCTCTCCTACCTCCCTCTCTCTTCCCCCATCACTCTCTCTCTCTCTCTCTCTCTCTCTCTCTCTCTCTTACCCCATCACTCTCCTTCTCTCTCTCAAGTATTATCTCTCATTCTTCCTCTCTCTCTCTCTCTCTATTTTCCCTCCAATCCTATCTCTTCCCCCATCTCTCTCTCTCTCTCTATATATATATTTTTTCCCTCCAATCCTATCTCTTCCCCCATCTCTCTCTCTCTATAACTATGTTACTATATCCCTCCCTCATTCCTTCTGTCTCCTTCTCTCCCCCCTTCTCTCTATCTCTCCTTATTTGTCTCTTTATCTCACCCCTCTCCCTCTCTCTCTTCCCTCAAATCCTCTCTCTTACCCCATCACTCTCCTTCTCTCTCTCAACTATTATCTCCCATTCTTCCTCTTTGTCACTCTCTCTATCTCTCTCTACCCTCTCTCTCTCTCTCTCTTTTCCCTCCAATCCTATCTCTTCCCCCATCACTCTCTCTCTCTCTCTCTCTGCCCTCCAATCCTCTCACTATCTCCCTCCCACTCTCCGCTCTCTTCCCCCTCCATCTTTGTGTCTCCCTCTCCCACTTTTACCCTTCTCTATCTCTCTCTCTTTTTATTCCTCCTCTCCCCTCTCCTTCAATTTATCTCCATCTCTCCCTTGTGACTCCCTCTATCTCTGCGCCTCTATAACTTTATGTCTTTGTTCTTACCTCCAATATATATAGTGTTAATATATATCATGATATATTAATATATATTATATATATTATAATATAACAAATTTAATATTCAATTAAAAGAAAGTTATTATATTTAATAATATCAATATTATGATATATTAATATGAATATTAGATTTAATAATAATAATAATAATAATAATAATACTTTAATATTAATATTATGGTTAATAGTATTTTTTGCATGGTATTAATAATAAGTTGGCCCATGATATTTTGCTCATAGGCTTCACCTAAATAAAACCTATTTTTTCAGTATTAGTAAGTGTAAAGAGGTTTATGGAGCGAATATAAAAAGAGGTTTTATTTATTTACCATACCTCTTGTTTATTTATATTTTTATTTATTTATCATATTTCTTTTATTTACAATGGTATTTGGCCCATAGGCTTGGTATATAATTAGATGTTGATTTCTAATCTTATTTGATATGTTTTTATTTATTTACCATACATATTTATACCTCTTTTATATTTATTTATTTATCATACCTCTTTTATAAATATGGTAATTGGCCCATGGTATTAATAATTATGTGTCCCGGAGGATCCACCTAAATAAAACCTATTTTTTGAGTTTTCATAAATATAAAGAGGTTAATGGAGTAAAGATAAAAAGAGGTTTTATTTATTTACCATACCTCTAGTTTATTTAATTTTTATTTTATTTACCATACCTTTGGAGTAAATAAAAAAAAAGTCTTATTTATTTACCATACTTCTCGTTTATTTATATTTTTATTTATTTACCATAGCTCCTTTTTTTTACTATTCGTAAACCTCTTTATATTTTAAATTTATGTTTTGTTTATACATAATAATAATTAGATTGATTTTTAAATGTTAAATTTAACGTTTACGTTTATGTTTACATTTACATTTAAGTTTACATCTTTACGTTTTTATGGGAGATCTACCCCATGGGCCCAATAATTATTTTATTTTTAATCTGAAATTACAAATAAATTTGAAAAATACATATAAATAACCAAAAACAATTTTATATTAATTAAAATAAATTAAATTTCAATTAATTGAAAGTTAAAATAATATTATTTGAATGAAAAATTGCTTTCTATTTTCAAAGAGAGTAAAGAGATTTGTAATTATTTTATTTAAACTTTGAATTACAAATAACTTAATAATTTAATAATTTAAATTGCCATAAATTTGGGGTTTAGGGTGATTTTGCCCTAAACACTAGGGATTATAGATCATCTTGCCTTCATAATTGGCAATGTAAAGGCATTGTTTTAGATCTGGCACTGTTTCTACCAGGGTAACACATATCCAAATCTTTGGGAGGATAAAACTGATCCAGATGGTGCGGCTTGATTTTCAGTGGATCCATGTGTTTGGTTCCCCTGAAAACCGATATCTCAACCATCAGAATGATTTCAGATTCTATCGACATTGAACTAGCGAAAACTAGTTGGGAACTAGAGAAAGAGAGATGCAGTGAGCTGCTGGAACTTGGAAAAAAACTAGTAGGTTTTCATATTCAAAGTTCTTAGTAATGGAGACATGGTGGGTGCTTTTGTTGGGTCCCTATAATACTAGTGATTACCCCATTACTATTGTAGTTATACCCCTTATTAATATTGTTGTGCCCCTATTGCTCCCATATTGTTATTACTGTGCCCCATAGAATCCCTCTATTGTTATTTTTGTAGCTTTATATTATTATTGTTAGGTCGGCTGGATTATATTGTGACTCCTTAGACTCCTATATATAGAAAGGAGGTTTTGTCATTTGAATCATCCAAGAATTGTTCATTTATGTAATGTAAAGGAGGTTGCCCCCTCGAAGAGGTTGAATTCTAAGGCGTTGATCTATCTTTTCTATCTTTTCTTGAGCTGGTTTCATAACATTTGGTATCAGAGCTTTGGATTCTAGGGTTTCGCTGCTCCAAACAGGTCATCGTGGCATTTTCGCTATAATTTTTTTTCTGCGACGTTTCAGAAGTTGCAAAAAAAACCCATTTGAGAAGAAATCACGCTGAACCTCAGGTCCGAATTTCAGAGCTTTTTGCACTATATTTGCGGAGATATGATCTGAGGAAGTTTGTCTTTTTGCAGACTCCTGAATTACATTCCAAACAGGTGACCTGGGGAAAATCATCATAAATTTCTCTCTGGAGATCGGATTGAAATTTCGTAAGAAGGTGCAGAAAGAGGATAGACTGTAGTTTCTTTTATGCATTTTTCAGATCCAAAGGTCGAAACAGTGACTCGTGGCACGTCGTACAAGTTTGCTCTATTGAACTAGTCTATAATCAAGTCACTGTGGGAGATTTCGCATAACCTTTCCTTGGAGAATCCAATTTGGGTCAGACTTGTGGCATTGGAAAGAGCACACAGAGGGCTACTGCAGGTCATAAACTCAAAACTTGATGATCAGAAAGTACAGAGATACATCAGAGGCAATATTGAGCTCCTACAAAGTGAAAAAAGGTGTGTAGATTTTCTTAAATTTTTGCTTAAGCTTGGTTTGAAAATTTATTTTGAAGGAATTCAAAGGGCATAATAGAGCATTATTATCGATAACTGATGCCCCGAGGAAAGAAAATGCAAACACCTAGTAAGGAACCTGAAAGCTCTAGCATGACTCATGAAGAAGAAGAAGAAATGCTATATGATATATCAAAATTACAAGAACAAGTGCAACAAGTGTCACTTGCACAAAAAGCAACAGAATCTAAGATGGATGGTTTAAGGAAAGATGTAGAAGCTAAGATGGATGGTTTAAAGAAAGGTGTAGAAGCTAAGATGGATTGTTTAAAGAAAGGCATAAAAGCTAAGATGGATGGCATGGAAGCTAAGGTGAATGGCATGGACACTAAAATTGATGGCATGGATGATAAGATGGAAGAATTGAAGATAAATATGAATAAATTGCTACAAGAAATGGTCACTAAGGGTGAAAGGGTACTAAAGGAAACTCATGATGAGAACAAAAGAAATGTTAATCATGATTCCATAGACTCTAATGTTGGATCGAAGACTCACCATATTCCAAAAATCGATATGAGGAAGTTTGATGGCAAGGATCCCGCCACATGGATATTACAGATGGAGCAATTCTTCGATCTCAATAATGTGCAAAACACACAAAAGGTACGTATGGCAACTTTATATTTGGAACCAAATCAGTTTGTATGGTATCAATGGCTTTGCTCTCGTAAATAATTTATCACTTGGGCAATTTTTACGGAAGAATTGATAGCACATCATGAGGATACAAAAAGCAACACTTTCACTTTTTTTAGCCAATTGATAAGTCTCAAAATAAAAGGGTTCAATAATGGAGCACATTGAGGAGTTCCAAAAATTGAACATAAGGGTAAAAGATATTCCAGAGGAGCATAGGATTGATGTGTTCATAGGGTCTTTAAAGGATAATATCCAACATGATGTTCGCCTTTGGGAACCTGATTCATTAGAGAAGGCATTCAGGTTAGCAAGAAAAATGGAAAGCAAAATTATGGCAACCAGGAAGCATACCACTCACAACTATAAAGACGGAAGTGTTGTTGCCGCTAGTCTTCCACAACCTATAAGGTTGACACCACAACAATTGGAAGAAAAAAGAGCAAAAGGGCTTTGTTACAATTGTGATAGCAAATACACTAAAGGTCATAAGTGTGCTGAGAAGAAATTATTCTACATAGATTGTGAAGAGGAAGAAGAAAAGGAGCAAGAAAGGTCAAAAGAAGAGGATATACTCCAGGAACAAAGCCTAGATGAAGAACAAATAAATCCGACCATATCTTGTAATGCATTGGCGGGAATTACCACTCCTCAAACCATCAAGATAGAAGGACAAATCAAGAAGAAAAAGGTAATAGTGTTGATTGATTCAGGAAGCACCCACAATTTTATTCATTGTAAGGTAGCAAAAGAATTGAATTGCTTCCTATATCCAGCACCAGAGTGTCAAGTGATGATTGCAAATGGAGGAACAATAAATTGCTCTGGAAAGTGCCATAATATCAAGCTATCCATGGGAGAATATGTATTGACTAGCCCAATGCTTTCCATTCCAATGGGAGGTGCTGATGTTGTACTAGGAGTCCAATGGCTACAATCCTTGGGTACAATAGCTTTTAATTTTCAAGAACTTTTCATCAAATTTTCTACGGAAGGAAAGGAAGTTGAATTAAGGGGTATTGCAGGGAAACCAGGAAAGATAATCAGCTCTAATGGTATGACAAAGCTTCTAAAAAAGGAGCAAAGAGGTGTAATTGCACAATTATGTTCGCTAGATGTTTCCACATCGGAATCATCTATTTCTCCAGATCTCCAAAAAGTCCTGGACAATCATTCCAAGGTATTTGAGACTCCCAAAGGTCTCCCACCTATGCGTGATCATGATCATGCTATTCATCTGATTCCAGGAAGTGTTCCTCCAAACATCAGGCCGTACAGATATCCCTATGTCCAAAAGAGTGAAATTGAACGTATGGTTGCAGAAATGCTAGAGGCTGGTATAATTCAACCGAGTCAAAGTTCTTTCTCTGCTCCAGTAGTATTGGTGCACAAGAAGGATGGATCATGGCGCATGTGTCCAGATTATAGGGAGCTCAACAAGCTCACTATTAAAGATAAGTTCCCCATTCCTGTCATTGATGAATTACTGGATGAATTGCATGGATCAATTTACTTCACCAAGTTGGATCTTCGTTCAGGATATCATCAAATCAGAATGAAGACTGAAGACATTCCGAAAACAACATTTAGAACTCATGAGGGTCATTATGAATTTTTGGTCATGCCTTTTGGCCTTACCAATGCACCTTCAACATTTCAAGGTTTGATGAATTCAATTTTCAAACCATTCCTTAGAAAATTTGTGTTAGTATTTTTTGATGATATACTAATCTACAGCAAGTCTTGGAAGGATCATGTTGAACATGTTGACAGGGTGCTACAACTATTGGAGGAGAAACAATTATATGCAAAAAGATCCAAATGTTTCTTTGGAGTCCAGGAGGTGGAATATCTGGGTCATATTGTATCTCATGAAGGAGTTAAGGTAGACCCTAGCAAAATTAAAGCCATTAAGGAATGGAAAATCCCCACATCCATAAAGCATCTGCGAGGATTTCTCGAGTTGACAGGGTATTATCGCAAGTTTGTTAAGAATTATGGGAGAATAGCAGCACCTCTAACAACATTATTGAAGAAAGATGCATTTTCATGGACTCCGGAAGCAACAAAGGCCTTTGAACATCTTAAAGAGGCAATGTGCCAAGCACCGGTCTTAGCTACACCGGACTTCACAAAAACCTTTATTGTGGAATGTGATGCTTCAGGAAATGGAATTGGTGCTGTTCTAATGCAAGATGAAAGACCCATTGCTTTTGAAAGTCGTCCAATCAAGGGAAAGTTTTTAAGCAAAGCTATTTATGAGAAGGAAATGTTGGCAATACTCCATGCACTTAAGAAATGGCGACCCTACCTAATGGGAAGACACTTCAAGGTAAAACGGATCATGATAGCCTTAAATACTTTTTAGAACAAAGATTATCCTCTGAAGAGCAACAAAAGTGGGTCACAAAGATGTTGGGTTATGACTTTGAAATCATCTACAAAAAAGGGAAGCAAAATGTGGTGGCAGATGCACTCTCAAGAAAGGATGAGGATGTGGAAGCATTGTTGTGCGCCATTTCTATTATCCAACCAGATTGGATAAACGAAGCAAGGGAGGAATGGAAGAATGACGAAGAAGTGTGGGCACTTATTCGAAAGTTACAACAAGATTCCAGTACGTCTGATACATTTAGCTGGCAAAATGATTCGTTATGGTACAAAGATCGCTTATACCTCTGTAAGAATTCCCAGCTAAAACAAAAGATTCTTATGGAATTGCACACTTCTCCCTTAGGAGGGCACTCAGGATTTTAAAAACTTACCACAGGGTTAAGAAGGAATTTTTTTGGGATGGCCTTAAATCAGATATTCAAAAGTTTGTGGCGGAATGTTTGGTTTGCCAACAAAATAAAGTTGAAACAATTAAGACACCGGGTCTATTACAACCTTTATCCATTCCAAGCCAACGTTGGGAGGAGGTTTCAATGGATTTTATCACAGGTTTACCCAAGTCTGAGGGAAAGAGTGTCATCATGGTGGTAGTTGACAGACTTACCAAGTATGCACACTTTTGTGCATTATCACATCCATTTAAAGCCAGTACAGTTTCTACTGCATTTATGGAAACAATTCAAAAGCTACATGGAAACCCAAAGATTATTGTAAGTGACAGAGATCCCATTTTCACTGGAAATTTTTGGACAGAATTATTTTCTTGTCTTGGTACTCAGTTAGCTCATAGCTCATCTTATCATCCTCAATCTGATGGGCAAACTGAGATAGTAAACAAATGTTTGGAAGGATATCTTCGTTGCTTTGTATCTGATAAACAGACACAATGGGTCAAATGGTTTCCTCTGGCTGAATGGTGGTATAACACTTCCTTCCATACAGCAACAAAAATGACCCCATTTATGGCACTTTATGGGTATCAACCACCATCCATCACATCATATTTAAGAGAAAATTCTAAGGTTCAGGCAGTGGAACATCACACGAACATCAACAACAAGTCCTCAAACTCTTAAAGGATAACCTCGTGTTGGCACATAATAGAATGAAACAACAGGCAGATCAACATCGCAGTGAAAGAAGTTTTGATGTAGGTGATTGGGTATTCCTACGGCTACAACCATATAAGCAAATGTCCCTCAAGCAAGCTAAGAAGGATAATAAATTATCACCAAAGTATTATGGTCCGTACAAGGTGTTGCAAAAGATTGGTACTATGGCATACAAATTGGAGCTTCCTGCAGCTTCTCGATTGCACCCAGTTTTCCATGTTTCATGTTTAAAGAAGGTTATAGGCAACAAGCTTCCAGTTCAAACAATATTGCCAGAACTTGACGAGGAAGGAAAAATTATATTGGAATCGGAAGCAGTGATAGAAACAAGAACTCGACAGCTACGAAACGATCAATTTCAGAGTATCTTATCAAGTGGAAGAACTTATCCACTGAAGATTCCACATGGGAGGATGAGAATTTTATGCAGAAGTATCCAGAACTACTCAAGCGTTGAGGACAACACTTTTTTGAAGGAGAGGGGCATGTTGGGTCCCTATAATACTAGTGATTACCCCATTACTATTGTAGTTATACCCCTTATTAATATTGTTGTGCCCCTATTGCCCCCATATTGTTATTATTGTGCCCCATAGAATCCCTCTATTGTTATTTTTGTGGCTTTATATTATTATTGTTAGGTCGGCTAGATTATATTGTGACTCCTTAGACTCCTATATATAGAAATGAGGTTTTGTCATTTGAATCATCCAAGAATTGTTCATTTATGTAATGTAAAGGAGGTTTCCCCCTTGAAGAGGCTGAATTCTAGGGTGTTGATCTATCTTTTCTATCTTTTCTTGAGCTGGTTTCATAACATCTAGGGATTATAGATAATCTTGCCTTGATAATTGGCAATGTAAAGGCATTGTTTTAGATCTGGCACTGTTTCTACCAGGGTAACACATATCCAAATCTTTGGGAGGATAAAACTGATCCAGATGGTGCGGCTGGATTTTCAGTGGATCCATGTGTTTGGTGCCCCTGAAAACCGACATCTCAACCATCAGAGTGATTTTAGATTCTATCGACATTGAACTAGCGACAACTAGTTGGGAACTAGAGAAAGAGAGATGCAGTGAGCTGCTGAAACCTGGAAAAAAACTAGTAGGTTTTTAGATTCAAAGTTCTTAGTAATGGAGACATGGTGGGTGCTTTAGATGTTGGTTACATGTCTGGCAGTTCGAACCGTTGCCAACAGATCAATGGATGTCGAGGTTTCATCAAAATTTGGTCTTTGACAAAGTTGAGGAAACCTTCGGATCCGATGCTCAATTACTCTCACATTGTTGTTGAGCTAAATCAAATATTCAACTTGCAGAATTATAGATCCAATCGTTACACACTATGGAAAAGATAAATATCTTGCTTCTTGGCTGATCTAGATACTATGCTAGATCTGGTGAGTAACTCTTAACAAAGTGTGAAAAAGCATTTCGTAATTAATTTTAGATTTTATGGAGTATTTCCATATTAATTTTTTTTATTATTAGATTACGTTTTTCATCTATATCTCGAAGATGACAGTGGATGGTTCCAAGCTTAGATTTCACATTTTTTAATTATTTAAATCATATTTATTTGATTTTTCTAGAGCTTCTCTACATTATTTATTTCTCCCAATTTCATCTATATGTGGAAGATGACAGTGGATGGTTCCAAACTTAGATTTCACATTTTTTAATTATTTAAATCATATTTATTTGATTTTTTCTGGAGCTTCTCTACGTTATTATTTCTCTTGGGAGATTAGATCTTATGTACATGTCTTCAAAACTTCGACCCAAAAAAACACTATCCTTTTTCTCTTAAATGTGTTATTTTTTTTTTGTTGAATTCAAATTGTAGATATCGGCAGACATGGTTGCGAATGCAACTTTAGCAGCCATGGCAATGGTTGCGAATGAAACTTTAGTAGCCAAGGCCAAACACACAAGAAATAATGGCCTAAAGGTTTATCAGGTTGCTTCTTCGGTGGCAAATCCCATAACAATTCAAAAATTTTAAAAAATAATATTTGAACATTTTAAATGTAATCCCTACATTGATCACAAAGGAAACCTAGTAAAATTGTTGAAGCAATTGACCTGCGTTAATACTATGGAGAATTATGGGCAGGCTCTAGACACAGTGGTTAGTTCACCAAACAACGTAAGTTGTAACGATACTCTGTGTTTCTTACTCAAAATTTTGATGAATATAAGTGGAATTTGAAAAGTTAAAAATTTACTCATGTAAATTTTACTTTGCATATAATCTTTGTTCAAGGAGTAGATTCGTTATTTAATCTAAAGAATTATTGATTCACCATAATTATAAAAAAAATACATAAAATGAATCATTGCAAACTGATAGTCATATTGCAGATAGTGGGGTTATCAAGATCATCTACAAAATATATGTTACAACAATTGAAGCACCTAGAAAATATCTACGAGCCATATGCATTCTACGAAGGAAGGTGAATTATGTGCAATGGAGATGAAATACAAATTTGTTGGTGCTGTATTGTTTTAAACATTTTGATTGGTAATCAAGGAGCATACATTAATAATTTTTTTAATATATTTTTGCAGATTCGATACAATTCTGAAAAATTGTTTGAAGAGCTCTCTGAAGATGAACGAGACAGTTTTAGATTTGATGTTAAGATTATGAGTGGAAAAATTACATCGAAAATATTCATATTCCCTGACTTGGTGAATATATATTAAATGGGTGAATATGTATCAGTGGATAACAATGGTTGCAATGGCCATGAAGACATCAATTTTCACTTCACTGGGTTCACTATTTCTGGGAGAGTGATGGGGGCTATTGGAGCAGAAATTTTTCCAGATATAAATGGAGGTTGTGCCAATGTGAAGGTTGAACTCATTTCCACTAGCAGTGATCTCATTAATGTTGTGTCTACGTCGTAGGGAGGTAGTTACATGTTTAAAAATATTACTCCAAGGAAATGTACGCTGGTTTCTCCCATCATGAATACATAAACTTCATCATCCTCGAGAAGTATACAAATATCAGGTCATGTCAAATCCCACTACATTTTTTTTCAAAAAGGAAAGGCCATGATATTTTTCTCTCTTTACCTTCATTTGATACATAGAATAAGTTTGGAGAATCCTTAAGGATGAGTGTCGAGAGGAAACAGTAGTCCTCCATGAAATCAAATTTGAAGAAGTGGAAAGAGCGGGCTCCGTGAGCCAATTGTTAAACAGAGGAAGAAGATACAAGGTCATACCTAATGTCGATCCTAGTTAGGATGGCGCTATGCATGAGGTATAATGATTGAGGTTTATAGAGTATATTTTCTATAATATTCTCTTTAAAATACACGATTCTCATGTTCTCTTAACAATTGTCCAAAGAGGCTCTCCAGAGATGGAGTTGGGCTTTCGAAATCTGGTAGTAGATGACATATTTTTTGTCCCAAGTTATGATATGGATGGCTTAGTTGTTTCTCAGGGTAACCCTATTTTAGGTGTTCATGTATACCTTTATTCAGATGATGTCCATGAGGTGAAGTGCCCTCAAAGAAGCTCCTTGGCCAAATCAAGCGCTTTTTCATGCAATATCTGATGCAGATGGAAAATTTTATTTTAATTTTATTTCATGTGGAAAATAAAGGTTGTTGCCATTCTACAAGGGTGAGAATACAATATTTGATGTTTCACTTCCATCTATAGAGGTTCTTGTTGAGCACAGTCATGTTAATATATCTCATCCATTTCAGGTCACATGTTTCTCAGTTGGAGGACTTGTGGTGACTTTTGAAGGAGTTCGTTTTGAAGGTGTTAAGATATTAGTTGATGGGTGAGAAAGAGCTACAACAGATGTCCAGGGATATTACAAACTTGATCATGCAACATCAACACGCTACACAATCAAGGTTGAGAAGGATCACTTCGAGTTTAGCAGTTTGGAGAATTTCATGGTTGTGCCAAACATGGCTTCAATCCCAAAGATAAAAACAACACATTATAATATTTGTGGTTCCCGTGACAAATGGCTATTATGGAAAGCGTCAAGTTGGCTTGACACACGGTCCAGACAATGTTAAGCCTCAACTAAAGAGGATTGATGATATGGGAAACTTTTGCTTCGAGGTTCAACCAGGTTAATATCAAATATCCCCACTGACCACAACAACAGAACGTGATTCTGGTTTTCAATTTTCACCATCACATATTGATGTGACAGTAACTAGACCAATGTTTGGCATTGAATTTATAAAGGCCCATGTTAATATTCGTGGATCGGTGATATGCAAGGAATGATGTGACTCCTTGGTTTCTATATCACTTACTTCTCTGGCTATTGAACTCTAGGTTCATAGAAGCTTAACTCTTTAAGTTTAACAAATGAGAGCAGTGACTTCATATTTGAGAAATTCCTACCTGGTGCATTGCGTCTTGAGGTAAAACATGGACCTTCATATGATTTGTTAGATTGTGATGATGACTGGTGTTGGGAGAGAAAGGTTATTGATGTCAATGTTGGTGTTTCTGATCATTCAGAGATAGTGTTTATCCAAAAAGGCTATTGGTTGTGTATTATGCCTACTCATCCTGTGGATTCTTACATTGTACAGCCAAACAAAGAACCCATGAATTTGTTGATTGAGAAAGGATTGTAGAAAATCTACTTAGAGTCTTCTCATGTGCACGTGCTTCATTTCTTGAACTCGTGCATTTTCTTTGGAATGTCTTCATTAGAATTCAATGTAATGAACCATAAGCCTATATATTTGACTGGTGAAAAATATCCACTGAGTGGTGAAATACATGTTGATTCAAATTCTTACCCCAAAGAAAATGAGTTGTCTCAGAGCATTATTGTAGACATATGGCAAAAGGAGGGTGCATTTATAGATATGATCAATAATTTCAAACTTGTTTCAAGTGCTAATGGACCAAGAAACATTGTTGTATATTAGTACACTAGCTGGGCCAATATTGAAGATGAAATGGTATTTTTTCTTAGAGACAAAAGGAATGCTAGTGAGAAAAATAGTTTTGAAAAGGTCTTGTTTTATCCAAGAAGTAGGCACGTTGCTATTAAAACTAATGGGTTCCAACCTGCTATTCCTTCTTTTATGGGGTGCCCAGGAAAGTACATTCAAGGTCAGTGTTGCCAGCAATCCCAGGTGTTGACATTAAAATAATTTCTCAAAATGACAATAGCAATGGTCTTCTGAAAAAGGGTGACTTGGTTCTTCAAACTTCGACAGGATCAGATGGTCTATTTTTGGGTGGCCCTCTGTATGATGATACTGAGTACTGTGTTGAATCTTCCAAGGGATATCATTTAAAAGAACTTGCATAGGACCCCTTTTGAAGCTTAGCTATATGCTCATCCAATATGATCAGACGCCCCACTCGACTAGCCAAACCATAAAGAATATTTGATCACAGTATTCGACCTTCTATACACTCCCTGTATTTGTGGTCCTAAGTAGAGGAATCATTGAATTTGCGTCAAACAACTGCTAGATATGGACAAAACCTCTTCAATCGCATTGCTTCAAACTACAACCATGTAAGTATGGATTTTACTATTACTTTTAACGCTTTACAATGAAACCACTATAAATGCAGGTTGTATGTGGATAAAATATAAACCACTGTAAACACAGGTTGTCTTGTATATGTATGCAGGGGAATACATGATAAAATATTTGAGAGTTAATGGGATACCATTTCAAGAGCTTTCATGCTCTATCTTGAGACTCAATATGCAATGTGGAAGTAATTTGACCGTACTGGAAATGGACTCATATCCCGATAATGCATACAATTTATTTATGGACATATTGATTGAGATGATGGGGAACTTTAAATAATTAAATGAGATGGTCATATGTGTTGTGCCTTTGCTTAAAGAAATATGTGTCTTCTCAATTTGTTGTTCGAGAGGCTTCCTAATCTCTAATGTTTGTTAATGGGTGACAACGTTATCATGGTAAAAATAGAATTTCTACTTTTCTTTTACATGTGCAACAAACAACATGTTTCAATGTTTAAGAATGTTTGCATTTGCTACTTAGTTGTCAGGTATAGCATAATTTTTTTTTATACAAAGCATATATTGATGTAGATTAGGTTGAATATTATGTTTTGGTTCATTATTATGTCCTATTTGCAGATTCAGTATATCCAATAGATATGAAACAAAACCAAGTAACAACTTTGTTTCATATCTATTCCTTAATGTAAATCTACACTACCCAAATTAAAAGAGTTAACCTGTTATAAGTTGTGAAAATACCATAAAATTCTTCCATGGTTTTTTTCCATGATGTTCATAATGAATATTTATGTCTTTTACCTCGTAAATCAGTGTAGAGTTGGCTTATTCTGGTTTTGAAATGCAATGCAGGAACTTTCAAAATATCCCATACATCGACATCTCAGATCCTCTCTCTCTCATCTTTGTATATACAGGTTAATGTAGACATAACTGAATTTCATGATAGGCAAATCAATGTATTAGGTTGATTTCTTCATAGCACCCCTGCTCTAGAGATGATACAACTTCGTTTAATTGATGACTTGAATTATGACGATCCATGATATGTAAAGTTTTTGGAGGAAGTGATGTATTTGAATAGAGTTTCAAAGCAAGCAAGGATATTGGTATGAGAATCTTCTTTTTAAATACACGCTTCAAAATCTTTAAACCGTTGACCAGTAAAAAGGATTTCTGGCTTCATTTTATTTTATTTTTTTCTTTACGGAAGGGTATGACCAATGCAGGTTGTATGTGGATACGAGGATGAATTCTATTGTGGATACGAGGATGTGGACACCAGTGGAATGACATGCTTAGTCTTGGGAAACATCGAGTATGGAAGCAGATGGCAGTCTCATGGAGTGGGTATGCAACATTTTGCCCCATTTTCATTTTGTTTATCATTCATTGTTTGCGTTGGTTCTAATAGTCAATTTTAATTATTTATCTTTTTGTCATTTATATCATTAACATTCCATGTTTCCCAGGAAAGGTAACATTTTCGGTTGCTTTAGATGAGCAGCTTGTAGGATTAGGATGTTCCCAATGAGTTTTGAACATTTGTCCAATATGCCTTGTCGATTTTGGATTGTCATTGTAGGTTATCGCTTTAATTGTTATCTGATTTGACATTTGATTGACAACGAAATTCCATGCTTTTATAAATTATTTTTATGTTAATTTTTAAAAGTATTTAAGAAATTTGTCTTCAGTAGCCACACTTCAAACAATGGATTTCACACTACTAGGTTTAAGGTTTGGGTTATGTATTTGGTTAAAATTTCCCAAGATTTATATCATATCTCAAGTGTCAGGTTTGGGTTATTTATTTGGTCAAAATTTCCCAAGATTTATATCATATCTCAGCCTTTTGAAATTCATGCATTCATGCCATTCGAATGTAACACATCATGACAAGGATGAGCCCTATTAAGCTCACCAACTCTGTTACTATGCTTCATGAATCATAATTCAAATGGACTCTGAATTTGGTTCTTTTCCTTGACTAAACAATATTAAGCAAAATCCTCTCATTCAAACTCAACCCCAAGTCATACTCAAAATTTTGACATGTGAGTAACATTGGCTTGGCAACAAGTTTGACACCCAATTCCTTGCAAGTCAGACAAGACTGTCCATTTTTTTTAAATTGATCATATCCTTAAATTGTTAGCCCTTAGACTCCTTCATTAAAGAAAAGATCATTATATGATCTTGAAAATTGGTCTATCAAAACGTGGATGGGGAGAAATATGAGTTAAGGAGTAGAGAAAGAAATTTTCCTTGGCATTGCCTAGGAATATTTTGAACTTTTGGGGGCACATCACGTGACACTACCATCATCACACCAACAGTTTTTGGTAAAGTCCCACTGCGAGAGGCATCCACTGATTCACGTTCCTCAACCCATGACCGTAAAGATGATTCTTCCTGAAATTTTTTCCTATCTGATGATAATGATATATAGGTCTTATCATCATAAAGTATGGATTTTGTTTCTTCACTCGTGCTCCACCTTCCCCCTCCAAATTCTTTATAAGCATCAGTTTCTCTTGCATGCTTCCCTCTGATTGCAAAGTTATACCCATACCTAAAATCCTCATCTTAATCTTGGTTCTTATGATTCTCTTCTTCTTCTAAGCTAAGCAATCGGAAAAACATTACCTCCCTACCACCACAAATAGATAAATCATTTTTCCTACACTATATTTCGAGCTCCACAAGAGGAATACTAAACAATTCTCGAGTTGCTTCTCCCTCTCCAATCACCATAGAAACATCTTCATTTGGACTAGATCCATCTGTTATGTCCGTAAGATTGGATTTAGAACTATCAAGGTCCTTTAATGGTGGGGCATCTCCACATATTGAATGAAAGGGAGGGACACCTGAATTTCCAAACCGAAGAAAGGTAGCTCTCTTTCCATTCACATAAGCATATGAAAGGAGAAACCAGTCTGACCAAACCTAGAGAACTTTCATCACTCTCTCCTACAAGGACACGATAATATAAATGTAAAAAATTCACAAAAAGATCCACACAGTCATTACACTAATTATGATATATTATTTTTTTTACGAGTAAAAATTACTAGCCGCCTTACTAATTGACAACCAATAAGGGGCTTGATCTTAATACATGATCTATTTTCATCATTACTATCCTCAACATGTTCTATTATTTAGAGTGAGATTTCATGAATTGGTGGGCATGTTTTTCCAAATTTTTGTTTTTATATCCCACACAATTGGAATCCTGCTACATTTGGCCTCCTCTACTTCCCTAGGCTACATGTGTTAAAGAGGGTATAAAACACTAATGATATGTTACTTTGCCATAAGTTCTTCTCATTTTTGAATGAATTCTGTGGAAATTTTATTGATGCTAATTATGTGGCAGGAAATAATGTTCCATTATTCTTTTTCATCATCTCTTGTTTATGAGTTAGAATGCTTCTATTGTACTAGTTCATTATGACTATGTCATGTAAAGATCAAGTTGAGTGGCTTTTACATTTCATTTCCACTGTAGTCAACAACTGAATATATAAGTTTTCTATTGGGTTGAATGATGGGACAACACACTTTTATTTCCACTAGTGCTCTCTTTTTCATATACTATCACAAGTGCACAAATACAAACTCACATTTATTTTTACCTAGATAAGTAAATGATGACAACTTTGTATTTTCTAGTGACAAGGATAACTATGTTTTGGAGTTAGACCTTGCTCCCTTCAATTCATCCTTTCCTTACCCAACATGACCATCTCCTATTGGTAACGGAGTTCAATTTCTGAACCAACATTTGTCTTCAATACTATTTCATGATAAATAAAGAACACAACCATTGTTGGATTTCCTTTGAGCACACAAATACCAAAGCCATGTCATTTTTCTTTCCTTGGTTAATATATTTCATCATCGTGTTTGATAGTTAATTCATTATTATTCTATGCCAATAAATCTCTATCAAATAGCAGAGAAGGATGACGAGTCTGTTTTAGAGATATATAATATGAATTAATTAAAAATTCACAGGGTTATTTCGATTCTCATCTTTCTATTTCACTTCTTTAGAGAAAACTATATATTCAAATCCCAACTCAACTCAAACCAAACTGAAATAGAGAATCCTAGTTATGAAGATGTTTCTCTCTCCATAACTTATAATGGCATTATTTTTTTGAATTATACTTGAAGTTTGTTGATAATAACTTAGTTGGCATGATTGTGCCTAAGCTTTCCCTGAAGGTTGAATACTAAGTTACTAAGATGTTCTTTTCTATGGTGACTTTAATTTATTTATACAGGTCATCTAACCACATAGTGGCCATTATCGCTCAACTGAAGAAAACTTGTTCGAGTTTCTTGCTTTTATGGGGAAGAATGGCTTTAACATTGTTGATGTTGAGGTATATGTAATATAAATCCTTTATAGTCTACTTTCATTTATATTCTAGTGTTCATTGTCTTTCATGTCTTACACTCTGCATTCTAGGTTCTTTTGTTTTCAGAAAAGGAACTCAGTATTGATGGTAAGCAATAGGATTTGAAGAAAGAGGAGAACACTAACACTGGAGTGACAAATGAAAAAAGAGAGAGAAGAGAATCGGTCTAGTGGTACCCTTAAAGCCAATATCCCGCATAAGACACACACATAGAGACTGATGTTCAAGTCTTCATAGTTGGTGAATTCACCTGCAATGACTTGACAACATAGTGATAATGTTTTATAGTGATGAAACAACATTTCATGTGTAAATTGTAGTCCAACCAATGTTAAGTTGGAAACTCATATTGTAATACTTGATATTTCATATAATATAATTTCTGTGTTTGAAATTATTTATAGTTGCACTTGATATTGTTTAGTATTTTAACTAACATATGTAACTTTGAATTTTCATATTAGATGAACCAATTCCCATTGTATGATGTTTTTTTAATTTAGTCGCAAAATCATACTAATTAATCTATGTTGATTAATAATGAACACATCAAATCAATCTAAAACTACTAAAACTACTAAATTAGTAGTTTAAATTGATTAATGATGAACACAAATAAAATGAATATACGACTAAATTAGTCGTTTATAATGATTATTAGTGAAAATAAATGAAATGAATATAAACTACTAAATTAGTCGTTTATATAATGAATATGAAACTACTAAAAAAATATAAATGACTACTAGAAATGATTAATTTTTCATTACAAATGACATCTACAATTTTCATATATATGACTATTAGTAGCTAGTCTACAGTGTCTTATAACACGACAAAGATTTAGTCATATTTCTTTGGTCATTAATTGGTTTCAAACGACGACTAAAATTTGCATATATATGACTATTAGTAGCTATTTTACAATATCTTATAACACTACCAACATTTTGGTCATTAATTGGTTTTCTTAGATGATCATATAGTAATATATTTTGTTGTATATTTGGTCATTAATTGTGGCAATTAATGACTAAATCAATAACTAAATTAATGACCAAATTTATGACTAAATATACCATTAGATGATAAAATTGAGACAATCAATTAATGACTAAGCTAAAAACGACTAAAAGTTGGTCGCATTATAAGATACTATAAATTAGCTACTACTGGTCACCGACTGAAAAATAGTCATTTATATGCAAATTTTAGTCGTTGTTTTAGTAACTAATTAGCCATTTTGTATTAGTGATAAATGACACCAATGAAAATGTTATTCACACAAAAATTGAACAAGAACTTGACCTAACCAGGCATAACCATAACAATCATTTCATAAAATATATGGTAAACATGTGAGATATTGGTCATGAACATATATATGATCTTAAGAGTTTGTGATCCATCTGATAGTCATCAAGAAGGTATAATGCCCTCTCATACTAGCTGAAATAACACTTGTTATTCCATGCATTCATCAACCATTCATATACTTATTAAATCTTGAACAAGTCATAGCTAGAGCACATTATAAATCCATGCTTATAACCAAAATATAACCAGATTATTAACCTTTATAGAACAACCATCAAATCATCATAATAAAAAGTACAAGTGATGATAGATTAAAATAGGGAAATATATCTTATTAACCTATGCAAAATCCAACCTTTTCAGGGACTTCCACGGACCACCCTACCATAGATTGGGCTGAACCAAATCTTTCTTTTAGCTAATCACCCGGTGCCATATTCCAAGCATGAATGTGGGATCTCAAACCATAAAAAGCCAAGGATTCTTAGATATTAAATCATCTCCACTGTCAGGTTACCAGGATCTTACCAAAATCGGTCAAGAGATCATGAAGTCTAAACAAGCTTGGATGCCTCAAAGTTTCTTCACCGTTACCTTGAGAAATTTTCCTGTCTCCACCCACCTGTCGAGGGATTCCCAAATATTAAGCCACCTCCACCCCCAACCCTTGGGAATTTTTCTGAGACCACCTCACCTGGTTCCAAAACCTTCAGACAATCTGAATCTCAACCAAAAAAGAATCCCATCACACCATGGCTACCTAGGAAATTGAAAGGCAAGGCTAAAACCACTGTCAAACAAGGAAAAACCCATGCCAATGAAAGAAAATTAACCAAATAAACAAATTCATGTACCATGCACTCACACCTCAGCTAGGAAATCACACATGCAACCTATTACCTGCAAAATTATCCTGCTGAAGTTGCTTGATCCAACTTTCCTTGCTTGTCCTTTGCTTTCCTTTCCCTTCATTACTTTCCTTGTCTTTCCTTTTCCTTCCTTTATCCAATGCTAAAGTGCTCCAATAATGCTCTATGTGTGCAAAAGTATGAGAGAATAGAAGATATCTCTGAAACTAAACTCACAAAATCTCAACTGATAAAAGCTATGAACTGGTCCTCAAAAGCCTTTTTATCATTGAGGCCTCTATTTTTTTCATTTTCCTCTATTCTCTCTTCAATATTCCTTCTCATTCAAATATGTGACCTTTCATCTCCCTTTCCTCCTATTTTCCTTTATTTTCATAATTAAAATTCCAATTAATGCCTCTTACCTTTTCCAATGCCTTTGCCAATTTCCTTATCCATAATAAACAACAAGTGATGCCCACTATAAAGTTTTTCCCAATATTCAACTTGGAATATGTGTCCCATGACCTTCATCTTATTTTGCTTTTATTCTCCTTTATTACATGAAATTTTAACCTGGGGCTATTACAAAACTCTCCCCCTTTTGGGGAACAACGTCCTTAGTGTTCTATGACACCTATGACCTACACAACCACTAAAAACTAAAATATACTACCTATCGATATTTATAACTTAACTTGATGCAATATTTACAATAACAACCTGCTGAAAAGCAAATACAACATAACAACATGACAACATGGTAATCATACCACTTATTGGAGCTTTATAACACATCTCATTATAGTATTTACAATAACAACCTTACATAGATATGTACATATACCAAAAATCCTTTACCTCAACTGGAAAATAATGAAGTATATAAAAATTTCATATGATCAGTCATCCCCCATATAGCTTTATCGGGCCCAAAGTGCTTCCACTACACTTTAACTTGCTCGATTGCTCTATTATAGAGCATGAGTTATTTCTGCTACAATATGCATTGAGGTTCCTACGGGAAGTATCCTTCTAGTTCCACTTGGAATACAAACCAGTCAATCACATGATCAACATCCTTCACATATCTTTTAAGAAATGAAACATGGAAAACATCATGGACTTTCACTGCCGGCAACAATTCAAGCTATCTGTAGGCCATTGGTAAAATCCTCTCAAGGATCTCAAAACGATCGCAATACCGAGGTGCCAACTTAGCACATGATCCAATCGTCAAGGAGATTCTCTTGGGCTTGATGCACAATTACATATGCTCCTCAACCTGAAACTCCTTAAATGCCCTGTGTTGATCTGCATAGCTCTTTTACCTATCCTATGCTATTTTTAGATTCCTCTAGATAACCTGTATTTCTTGTTCCATCTCAGCCAACATGTCTATTCCAATCGACACCATATTCACTAGATCACTCCAATTGATGGGAGTATTACAAATCCACCCATAAAGTGCCTCAAGCATACTCATCTTCAAATATTTATGATACCCATTATTGTATGCGAACTCTACTAGTGGAAGATACTCTTCCCACTTCTGTTGTTCATGCATGGCATACATCCTCAATATCTCCTCAAGAATCCTATTAACTCTATCTATTTATGGATGATATGTTGTACTAAAAGCCAACTATGTCCCCAATCCTACAAAAAGCTCCTTCCAAAACCTAGAAGTGAAATTGGCATCTCTGTTTGATATGGTCTTCTAAGGAACACCATGCAATCTCACTATCTCCTTAATGAAGACTTGAACTATCTCACTAGCTGAATTAGTAGACTTCACTAGAATGAAGTGAGCTACCTTGGTCCACTTATCAACCACAACCATAATGGAATCATGTTTTCTGGATGTCCTCGACAAACCCGGAATGAATACCATGGAAATGACCTCCCATTTCCATTATAGAATCAGAATTGGATGCAATAAACCACCTGGATGATTTCACTATGCTTTTACTTATTGAAAATACAAACATCTAGCCACAAACTCAACCACTTCCTTCTTCAAATTTGGCCAATAATAGAATTTCTTCATAGTTTTTAGAGTCTTTTGATATCCCGAGTGACCTAAATATGGATTGACATGAAATTCCCTCAAGACAAGCTTCTTGAGGTCACTGTTGTCCAACACATAGATCCTATCCCTAAATTTTACCAAGCCATCAGTTGTGAGATGATAATCCACATCTTGATCACTTGTACTCTGCTACTATAACCTATGGCTCAACTATGATAGCATTTCCTGCAAGATTCGCTCCTGCAAATCTATCCCATATGAACTCATATCTACAATGTGATTTACCTGCACTCTTTTGCTAAGATCATCTACAACCATGTTCTCTTTACCCTTAATGTACCTTATCTTGAAGTCAAACTCACTAAATGTTTCCAACCATCTATCTTGACTGACATTTAGATTAGGTTGGTCAAAAAAGTACCCCAACCCATTGTGATCATTCATCAAGACAAGCCTTTTGCCAAGAAGATAATGTCTCCACATCTTCAAGGTATGAATGATAGATGCCAACTCAAGATCATGAGTCACATAGTTTTTCTCATGCTCATTCAACTTCCTTGACTCATAGCATACTACATGTCCCTCCTGCATTAGGACTCCACCAATTCCTCTCTTGCAAGCATTTGTACACACCGCAAAATATTTATCTAGATCAATAATCTTTAGAATTGGAGCATTTGTAAGAAATTGCTTCAACAACTCAAACTAGCTACACATTCCTCTGTCCATTCAAATTTCTTTCCTTTCCTTTGCAAATATGTAATATGATAGGAAATCTATTAGAAGTTCCTGATGAACTTCCTATAATAACCTGCTAATCCCATGAATGATCTGACCTCATCCACATTCCTAGGAGCTTCCCATTCCATGATAGCTCTAATATTTTCTAGATCCATTGCTATAACTTCTTGGAAATAACATGTCCCAAGTAATGAAATTTTGTTTTAAAGAAATTGTGCTTACTAAGCTTGGCATACAATTGAAGCTCTCTCAACAATATTGATACTACTACTAGGTGTTTTGCATGATCTTCCTAATTCTTAGAATAGATCAATATATCATCAATAAATACTATCAAAAACTTTTTCAAGGGAACAATAAATTATTCATCAAACACATGACAGTAGTTGGAGCATTAGTCAAACCAAAAGGAACCAAAACAAACTCATAATGCCCATACCTGGTTTAGTAAGAAGTCTTGTAGATGTCCTCTTCTTTGATGCCTACCTAATGATATCCTGATCTCAAATCTATCTTTGAGAGTATTGCTTCTCCCTTCAACTGATCAAACAAATCACCGATCCTTGACAATGGATACCTATTCTTGATCGTTAGGTTGTTCAACTTCCTATAATCAATGCAAAACCTTAGAGTACCATCCTTCTTATTTGTAACAACCCCTGGTTGATTTTCCATGTAAAAAAAAATATAAGACTAAGGTCATGGAACAAATATTCCAAGTTGAATGGCAGGAAAAACATCCTAGTGGGTGTCACTTTTGGTTATTTATGGCTAAGGAAATTGGCAAAGGCATTGGAAAAGGAAAATAGGCATTAATTGACATTTTATTTATGAAATAAAGGAAAATAGGAGAAAAGGAAGATGAAAGGTCACATATTTGCATGAGAGGGAAATTGAAGGAAAAATGAAGGTAAATGAAGAAAATAGAGGCCTCAATGATAAAAAGACTTGTGAGGATCAACTCATAGAATTTTTTCAGTTCAAGCTTTGGCTCTCTCATTAATTCTCTCATATTCTTGCACACTTAGAGTATTCTTGGAGCACTTTGGCATACATTGGATTTGGAGAAAGAAGGAAAAGAAAACCAGGAAAGTGTAAGCAAACGAGTGGATCAATAGCTATAGCTAGATTTCTTTTCAGATATCGAGTTGCATGTATGATTTCCATGCTAGTTGTTAAATGCATGGTACATTCATGTGATTATATGGTTATGTGTTGTCATTGGCATGGATATTTTCTTGTATTGAAGATGGTTTTAGCCTTGCCTTGCCATTTCCTGGATAGCCATGCTGTTGTGGGTTCTTTCACTTGATTGTTTTTTAGTTGGTGGTCATAATTCCTTATGGCTGTGGGTTGGAACAAACGATCTAGAAGCCCTGGAACAACTTGGGTTAAGTTACTAGTCCTGGAGCCTAGGTTGGGAAAAATGCTCTAGAGCCCTTGGTGGGTTGATTTACTAGTCCCTAGAGCCGAGTTGGACAAATGCTCTAGAGCCCTGGAAGGTTGTGCGTTGAGTTACTAGTTTCTGGAGCCTTGGAAAACTTAGGTAGAGACTGATCTAGTTGGTGTTGGTGATGTACAATTGTGAGGTGGAATCACTGGTTGAGGGTTGATGTGGTTTGGCCTCTGGGAGCCCTAGTTTGGTTTTTCTTGGTTTATTCCATGGGATCCCAAATTCGTGCTTGGAATATGGCATGGGGGTGATTGGCTAAAAGAAATATTTGGTTCAACTCAATCTATGGTTGGGTGGTACATGGAAGTCCTTGAATTGGTTGGATTTTTCATATTTTAATAGGAGCTCTTTTCCTATTATATTTTATGAGTACTTGTACTTGTTAGTATGTGGATTTGATGGTTGTTATATCATGGTTATCATTCTAGTTATAAGCATGGTTCCATAATAGGTTGTAGCTATGGTTATTGATGTGCTTTTATTAGTTGATGAATGGTAAATGAATGCATGCGATAAAAATTGTTATTACAACTATTATGAGAGGGAATTAGACCTTATTGGTGATTTTCAGATAAGTTTCAGACCCCTATATTCAGATATAAATTCATGACCTGTAAATTACATGTTCACCATATGTTTGACAAAATAACTATAATGTTTATACCTATTTAGGTCAAGTCTCTAATCAAGTTTTGTATGAATGGCATTGTCTTGATGTTATTTATCATTATGGAAAGTCTCATTGAGTTCTAGGCAATGGTCTGGAGGCTGGCTTGAAATGATGGCTAAGAATCTGGGACCACACCCTCTGAATTGGAAATGTTGGGCCATAATCGTACCCTTACATTCTTATGCATGCGGTTGGAGGCATATAACCACATGGAGCCCTTGTCATGCATGTGGTTGTGGGCCCATGTCAATAAAAAGGCAATCTAACTTAGTGGGCACTTGGAGTGGTTGTTCTACCTCTAAGTGTCTTGTAAGCCCTGTAGGATGTCAATTTTTGGTTGGTAGGTTCAAGTTGTCATCCTCACTTCCTTAATTGAATCTAGGAGGTTAAGTCATGTCATAGTAGCTCTCTGTCTCACTTTTACCTTAGCAAGCCAGTGAAATTGGGTAAATGTGGGAGGGGTGGTTATAGGGTGGCATCATAGCTTCCAGGTTCAAACACTTAGACTGGATGGGTAGAATGTGTTTGTCATGCATGCATGATAGTCATCTATGTGATTGCTATGCATGATGATGTTGATATGTTGATTGAGATAAAGAAAGAGAATTTATTAAAGCGAGGTTGCAACACTGGACCTCAGAGTAACAACATATCGTCATACATGTTTATATGTTGGGCATGGAAGTATGATAGTTAATGGTTGTTATACACATCATGGGTATGCATATGCCTATCATTTTATTGTTTTTATGGTTACATGCATGATAGATTCTAGTTTATCAATGCAGTCATAAGCATGTGCGTCGGTTAGTCATGCATGGTAGTTAACTTGTTGTTATATGCATTGCGGTCATACACATGATGAGTATGGTCATTGCAACTAGGATCTTTATATTATATGTATTGTGCTAATCTGAATTGGCCTATGCAGATGGTTATGGGTAGGACATTTAGGTTTGAGTCGATATACTTGTGATATTGGGTCAAGCTAACTTGAACTGACTTGTGTATATGTGATAGCCTCCCCTAAGATACATTGAGGTATGAGTTTGATTATGCCATCTATTTGGTTTATATAACATGGTATGTTCACAGGTTGTCTGAATGTTTGATTAATTACATGATATGAGTATGTTTCTATAAGATTTCACGAAGAAATGATCTTGTTTTAATATGGTTGTATTAACACATTATGTGTTGAGACAACTAATATGCACTTGAGTGTAAGTGGGTGTTAGTTTTAGTATTATGACTATGATTGTGGGTTGATTGCATATTATGACATGGATGTTAGTCTTGGTAAAGGTTGATTTCAAATCAATAGACACAATGTTTTGATATTTGGAACATGTGGATACTATGTGAGAACAACTGTATGGCAACATGCTTGGTATTAGCATGACAAGGTAACAATTGATTTTTTTATATAACTAGCAATTGGGTGATGTGATAGCGCATAATGAGATTTAATTGTAACAAGGAGAAAAGGTAGAAGAAAATAATTGGGTGAGAATTCCTTTGGCTATGTTTGGCAACCACAATTCCAAATGAATGAGTGATTTGCATGAATACATGAAGTCTTCTTAACCTTGATTTTATGTGACATTATATGGATATGTTCTATATTCATGAACATGTATTTAACAGGTATAACAATTGGTTTCCAATTATGGATGGATTGATTAAGGATTTGTAATCCCTTGAGAAATGACACGTGTACGTGTTTAATTACAAGGAAATGTGCTTGGCACAACAAGGTATGGTAATCGATATATTTTTATGTTTATTTATGCATTGAGAATTATGTGTTTATGGTAGTATGATGCAAGGATTGCATGGCAAAAGAGATTGCCATGAAATATTGAAGAAGGCTTAGGTTGAGCTTTCCCTTGGAAGCATTGGGAATCCATGGGGATTGATTCATGGTGTATGTTGAAGGTTTTTTGCTTTCAGTGCTTTGTGATTTATTTGCACTTGATTTGCAGTTTTGATTGTGTCTGGTGCATGGCCATGCCACTTTGTTTGTGGTGTTGTATCACTATTGGTTTTCATGGTTTTCTTCGTGTTTATTTCTTGTTCTTGCATTTTATGTTTTGAGGGTCTTGGAGAATTGGTTGGGGAAAGAGGAAAGTGAGTGGAGCTCAGGGAGAACTAAATGAAATCCAACAGATAATATAAGATCAGGATGAAGCTTGGTGCATGAGTAAAGGGTAGCTAAAGGCAAGAATATGACAACCAGTTGGATTGGTTGGGTCCATTAGGGTAAATAGATGATGGTAGGTTAGTCATGAGAAAGGTAACAAGAAAGGTATAATAAATGGATTTGAGGCATCAGATGCCTTGGCTATGTTGGGAACAATTGCTCTCAATGATTTGCATGTTATGCATGGATGAAGGGGTTTCTCTTAACCTTGAACTTATGATACCCGATAATTATGTTGTGATCATGATTATGCTAGTGTTTATTTATGTATATATGTATATATGTATGTCGTTGTCTGCATTTTTTTTCAAGTATCATGGTTGTTTTATGCTAATGTTTATATGTATATATGTATGTATGTATGTCATTGTTTGACAGGATCGTCAGGGATCATTCTTGTGTAGGAATAATTTCCTATGTCGGTGAATGGCATGAAGAGGTTCCTCATCGGTGAGGAATCAAGTGGGAAGAGTATCCTTGATAGATCTAAGAGGTTAGTATTATGAGGATGTGAATTGATATTATGTGTTTATACTATGTTTATGTTTATGTTATGGATAGGCTATGCTGAGGGATACATTAGCTGAATGGAAACAGTGCAATCTGTGGCATGCTGGGACAAGCATGGATAGTGGTAAGACACTAGGGAAAGGTTTCCTAGTTGAGACGTTGCGGTCTTTCGATGTATAATACTTATGTTGGATACAGGTTGTATATGCGTTTCTATGTAGGTATGGTGTTGTGTACATGTTGTACATGTGGTACTATGTATGTATGGTGTTGTGTACATGTCGTATATGAAGTGCTATGTACATATGGTGTTGTGTACATGTCGTATATGCAGTGTTGTGTACATGTCATATATGTGGTTCTATGTACATGTGGTGCAGTGTACACGTTGTAGATATGGCATTGTATACATGTGGTATTGTGTACATGTTGCACATGTGGTGTTGTGTACATGTTGTACATGTGGTGTTGTGTATTCGCTATGCAGGTGGTGTTGCGTACATGTGGTGTTGTGTACACATTGTGCAGATGGTGTTGTGTACATGTTGTGTACACATTGTGCAGATGGTGTTGTGTACATGTTGTGTAGGTGGTGTTGTGTACACATTGTGCATGTGGAACTATGTACATGTGGTGTTGTTTACCTGTGGTATTGTGTAGATGCTAAACATATTGTGCTATGTATATGTGGTACTGTGTTACGAGTATTATGTAGTAATTGTGTCACTCCATGTGTATTCGTTGTATTGAATGGTGTGTATGTATATGTATTATGTTGTACACTAGGTGTAGGTGTATGTGCTGTGTTATACACTGGGTGTAGGTGTATGTGTTGTGTTGTATGCTGAGTGTACGTGCATGTATTGTGTGGTATTGTATGCCGTGTGTGGGTGTATATGTGTGATGTACATTGTGTGGATGTGTATATGGTTGAATAGAAGAAAAGGCACTGGATGCTTATCGGATTTCGTGATCCATTTAGTGTGTGTACGTAAAGGATAAAGAAAAAAGGTAGAAGCAGATGACCGAGTGAAAGGTAAGTACCGAGTGAAAGATAAGTATCATTATTTAGTTTAGTTTTAATTATGCATGTGATCTATGACTTTTATTTATAATGGTTACATGTGATCTATGATTTTGATTTATGGAGGTTGAGTTTTGAGCTAAGCAGATGTGATATGTTTATACATGATGATTTAATCAAAGAGTTAGTTTAACCTATTGTGACAAGAAGTGAATAGAATTGCAGGTGTACCTTATTGACAAGCTAACAATGAGGTATGATTTGAATTTATTTTAATTCATTTTGAATCTAATGGAAATTATGTGCTTTGTATAGGAAAGCATAGAAAATGCTTGGTTTGGGTGGTTGAAACTAACTACGAGAATTAGCAACAATAATAAAAGGAATTGGAATATGCAACAATATGCTGGCAAAGCATTCAGGAGTAGAGCCATTATGGGACATTGGTACCCAATAGTGTCCATTAATTTCTATGACTAATATGATGGTTTTGAGGCAGGTATATGCCTTAGTTTTGGACCTTCTGACTTTAGGAAACCTTGCCAAGGGATGGTTTCCTGAGGGACTATGTAGCAGAGCAGTGGCTGCCAGTGAAATTTGGAAGGTGTGTGACTGCATGGAAGGGGATGAATGGATTGCATGAGGGACTGTGTAATAGGGAAGGGAAGGCTAGGGAATGAATTTGTTTTTGTTGTTAGCATTGTCAGATGGAATCAAAAGCATATTGGGAGTGTGCATTGGAACAATGAGCCAGTAACTATTCACTGAGGGAAAAAGTACCGCAAGGATCGCAGAACTGGACATTGGGTGCAAACTTTGACTTTGGTAGTAGATTTTGGACTTCCTGGGAAGGAGGTGAATCCTGGTACTACTTTTGAGGATGGAGGTGTGAGCCTCTGGATTCCCTTCTTGATTGATGTGCGCATCATATCCTTTTATTTGCTGGTTAGAGAAAATGTGCATATGTATATCTGTATATTAATGTAAATACTATATCAAGCTATTGTTATAAATCTCCATAGATAGTATGATTATTTTTTGGTGGAAGAAAATGTGCATGAGTATATATGTGGTCGTTATTGTAAATATCGTAATGAGTTTTGTTATAAATCTCCAATAAATGGTATGTTTGTCATGTTTTCAACAATGGTCATTGTAAATACTACAAACGAGCTATGTTATAAATCTCCATAGGTAGTATGTTTTGGTTTTCAGTGGTATTACTGGTTATAGGTCTCATAGAACACTGAGGATGGTGTTTCCTCAAGGAGGAGGAATTTGTAACAAACCTTGGTTGATTTTCCATGTAAAAAAAAGTAATATAAGACCAAGGTCTTGGGACACATGTTTCAAGATGAATGGTGGGAAAAACATCCTAGTGGGTGTCACTTTTGGTTATTTATGGCTAAGGAAATTAGAAGAGGAAAAGAGGAACTAATTGGTATTTTATTTATGAAATAAAGGAAAATAGGAGAAAAGGAAGATGAAAGGTCAAAAATTTTCATAAGAGGGAAATTGAAGGAAAAATGAATGAAAATGAAGAAAATAGCGGCCTCAATGATAAAAAGGCTTCAGAGGATCAGTTCATAGACTTTTATTAGTTCAACCTCTGGATCTCTCATTCATTCTCTCATACTCTTCCACACTTAGAGTATTATTGGAGAAATTTGGCATATAATTGATTTGGATAAAGAAGGAAAATAAAAGAAAGAAAGCACACGGGAACAGGTGAATCAACAACTACAACTGGATTGCTTTGCAAATATCAAGTTGCATGTATGATTTCCTTCCTAGTTTTGGCATGCATGGTACATACCTGTGAGTATTTGGTTATATGCTGCCATTGGCATGGAGATTTTCCTCGATTGACAATGGTTTTACCCTTGCCTTGTCATTTTATGGATAGCCATGGTGTTGTGGGTTTTTCCACTTGATTCTTTTCTGGTTGGTGCTCATAATTCCTTATGGCCGTGGGTTGGAACAAACGCTCTAGAAGCCCCATAACAACTTGTATTGAGTGATTGGAGACATCCATAATTAATCATATTGTTAGATATTTCTGGAATTGCATTGTGTAATATGGTTGATCCGTCCAACGTTTTAGATGGTGACTCCATCCATCATCAGGGACCAAAGAGAACCATGTAAGTAAACGAGTGTTGGAGAGCCTTTTATAGGAAAAAATGTTGAATTATGTGTAAGATGGCATAACAATCAATTTTAAATTGAATAAATAATATATTTGACCAATTATACTTTATTGATAAAATAATCTTTGACCAACCAAAAAATGATTAGAATGGGATTTTCTTTTACCAAAATTAAGAGGTTAATGAAACCATAAAAATAGTAAATTACAATAAATAAATTAATAAGATATGAATTAGATTTTTGAAAAAAGGGTTGAATCTTGAATTAGTATAAAAATTGACCTTATGAGATTGAGAAAGTAACTATTTCAAACTAAAGAGACCATAAAAATAGTATAATTTTAATTAATAAAAGGAATAAGATTTTTGAAAAAGACATTTTATCTTAAAATTAGTTTAGAAAGTAAACTTATTAGGTTAATAATTATAAAATAATTATTTTCAAATCCATAATAACAATCAAAGATTCTATATATCTATCAAATATAGATAAATTAGACCAACTTATAAGACCCTAATAACCCTAAAACCCCTAATAACTTTAATAGGGAGGATGGTTATAGGCTTAGCCAATCTTGGAAGCCCGTCATCCACCATCTCTCCCAATGACCCTTGACCCGCTCTTGATTTCTGTCTCCTCATTCCAAGTGCCTCTCTTTTCAAAACTAGTTTCAAATTTTTCCTTGGTTTCCTTTCCTTTCTTTAAATTTTGGTCATCGTTTAGAATTGTTATTAACGATAATATAGATATTCTTCATCATCTAATTTTTTTATTATTAATCCTCGTAATCCTTTAATATTATAAAAAAATTATAATTTTTTCATTTCGCTTTAATTCTTAACCTTTTTGTGCGGTTAACTATTTTTGACCTTTATCTATAAATACATATTAACTTATTAAATCCCCCCCTTCTTAATAATCCCCAATTCTATTATAATTTGGTCCAATTCATCTATATTTGATAAACATATAGAATCTTCGATTGTTGTTATTGAATTGAAAATTATTATTTTATAATTCTTAAGCTAATAAGTTTAATTTCTATACTAATTTTAAGATCAAATGCCTTTTTCAAAAATATTATTCCTTTTATTAATTAAAATTATATTATTTTTATGGTCTCTTTAGTTTGAAATAGTTACTTTCTCAATCTCATAAGGTCAATTTTTATACTAATTCAAGATTCAACCCTTTCTTCAAAAATCTAATTCATATGTTATTAATTAAAAAATTTAATTTTTATTGTAATTTACTATTTTTATGGTTTCATTAACCTCTTAATTTTGGTAAAAAAAATAAAATCCTATTCTAATATTTGTTGGTTGGTCAAAGATTATTTTATCAATAAAGTATAACTAGTCCAATATATTATTTATTCCATTTAAAATTCACTGTTATGCCATCTTACCCATAATTCAATATTTTTTCATATAAAACGCTCTCTAGCACTCGTTTACATACATGGATCTCTTTGGTCCCTGATGATGGATGGAGTCACCATATGAAACGTTGGATGGTTCAATCTTATTACACAGTGCAATTATGAAAGTATTTGGCAACTTGGATTGAGTTACTAGTCCTAGAGTCTAGATTGGGACAAACTCTCTGGAACCCTTGGTGGGTTGAATTACTAGTCTTTAAGCTGGGTTGGACAAATGCTTTGGTTCCCTGGAAGGCTATGGGTTGAGTTACTAGTTCTTGGACCCCTATACAACTTGGGTAGAGACCGATCTGTTTGGCATTGGTGATGTCCAACCGTGAGGTGGAATCACTGGTTGAGGGTTGAGGTGGTTTGGCCTCTAGAAGCCTTGTTTTGGTTTTGCTTGGT
The DNA here is from genome assembly GCA_031772625.1 of Pinus tabuliformis. Lineage (NCBI taxonomy): Eukaryota > Viridiplantae > Streptophyta > Pinopsida > Pinales > Pinaceae > Pinus > Pinus tabuliformis. Next base: position 757,242,631 of record CM062812.1, read on the forward strand.
TTATTCCATGAGATCCCACATTCACACTTGGAATATTGCATAGGGGTGATTTGTTGAAAGAAAGATTTGGTTTAGCTCAATCTATGGTCGGGTGGTATGTCGAAGTCCTTAACTTGGTTGGATTTTGCTTATGCTAATAAGAGATATTTTCCTATTCTATTTTATGAGTACTTGTACTTGTTATTATTTGGCTTTGATGGTTGTTCTATCACGGTTATCATTCTAGTTATATGTTGGTTATAAGCATAAAGGTTCCATAACCGGTTCTAGCTATGTCTCTTGTATGTTTTGATTAGTTAATGAATGATTAATGAATGCATGAGCTAAAAAATGTTATCATAGCTATTATGAGAGGGCATTAGATTTTATTGGTGATTCTCAAATAAGTTTCAGACCGCTATGTTCATATATGCGTCCATGACCTGTAGATTACATATTCACCATATGTTTTATGAAATGAATTTCATGTTTAGACCTGGTTAGCTCAAAGTCATTGATCAAGTTTTGTATGAATGGATTTTTCTTGATGTTATTTATCATTATGGAAAGTCTCACTTAGTTTCGAGCAATTGTATGGAGACTAGCCTGAAATGACGACTCAAAATCTAGGACCGCGCCCTCTGAACTAGAATTTTTGGGCCATAACGGCACCCTTACTGGCTTATGCATGCGGTTGGAGGCCTATAACTACATGGAGCTCTTGTCATCCATGCGGTTGTGGGCCCAGGTCATTAAAAAGGAAATCTAGATTAGGGTTTGGGCACTTGGAGTGGTTGTTCTTCCTCTGAGTGTCATGGAAGCCCTATAACATGTCAGTTTATGGTTGGTAAGTTCTAGTTGTAAGCCTCACTTCCTTAATTGGATCTAGGAGGTCAATTCATGTCATAGTAGCTCTTTGTATCATGTTTACACTAGGAGGACGGTGAAATTGGGCAAATGTGGGAGGGGTGGTTACATTCTTCACAAACAACACTAGTGCACCTGAAGGTGATACACTTGGCCTAATGTATTCCTTATCAATCATTTCCTTCAGCTGAAACTTCAGTTACACTAACTCTAGAGTGCTCATCCTGTAAGGTTCCTTTAATGTTGGCACTACTCCTGAACCAACTCAATAGATAAGTCCACTTCCCTATGAGGCGAAAACTTTAAAATCTCTGTTGAAAATACATTTGGAAATTGCTGCAAAACTAGATACCTCTCCAATACTTCAACATCCTCAACATCCTTCCCTTTGTCACTAGGAACATGCACTGCAAATAATACACATCCTTTCCTGTAACTGCGCTTTTCCTATATAGCTATAACCATTCTTATTGATGTAGGCTTATGCTTTACTTATAAGATTCTTTTTTCTCCATCATCATTCAAGCACTCAATAGCCTTCTAGTAACAATCTACCTTGTTCTTGTGAAGGTACAACCAATCCATACCTAAAATCATATTGTATGATCCCAACGGAAGCACATTTATATGTGTTGATGTAGACACACTATTCAACTCAAATGCATAATCTCTCACTCAATGATGAACTCTTTTCTTAGTACCTGTAGCCAACTACACCAACCAAGTCTCTGCATGCACTTCTTTTCTCAAACCACACTTATTCACCAGGTCAAGATTAAAATAATTATAATTAGATCTAGGATCAATCAAAATAGAAAAAATTGATCACAAAGATTAACTTCCATCTCAATAATCGATGCATGCTGATCCACCTACTTGTTATCAAATGATGCATAGATCCAAGGAATTCTCTAGCCCACGTCCCCAACTGTATACACCTCCTGAGCACTGTAGATCTTAGTTCTACCACCATAATACAATGGATAATCCTTCTTGCAATGATCCTTTCCACAAAACCAACATTGAGACAGTTCTCTGACACTACCCTTATTCTGTTGCTCTCTAGGCTGAGATCCATGTCCCTTCTCTGTTGTATTAAACTTCTTGTAAGGAGCCACATTCTCTTTCTCACCTACATCATGAGGTCTTTCCTGCTTCAAAGGCCATTTTCCTTTGGTCTTAGCATTTCCTTTCCAGTCGCACTTAGGCTCAGTCTTTCCCTTTCATTTCTCATAACAGTACTTCAACTTCCCAATGACTTCCTCCAAGAATCAAGGCTCATCATACTCAATTTGATCCTTGAATGCTAATGATATTCCACTGATAAATCTCTAAACCTTCATCTTCTCATCCTTGAGATACGACACATACCTCAACAATTCCAGAAAATTAGTCGTATATTATTCGTTCGTCATAGATCCCATCTTCAACTCATATAAATCATACTTACCATCAAATTATCTCTCTAAAAAAGTACTTCTTTCGGAATAGTCTTTTTAACTACTCAACTCCTATGTCTAGATGCCCCTAACACGCTTCACATATTCCCACTAGATGTCTACCTTTCCCTTGAGACTAAAAATAGATATCCTGCATTTCATGTTCTCTGCATAATCATGCAAATCAAAGAACTTCTTCATCCCAAGCAACCATGCCCCTGCATCTTCTAGTTTCTTCAGCTCTCCACCAAATGAAGGAGGCTTGGATTTCTTGAACTCATCCGACAAGTATCCCCTCTCACTTCTCCTGTAAGGATGATAGCGATGATGACCATGACACCTGTCTGAACCAAAACTAGAATAGAACCCATAACCACTACCTCTCCTATTAGGTGTATCAAAGAACCTACCATCTATGACTATGTCATCCCTATCAAACCTGTGCGCTGATCGAGATTTTTTACCATATGCTCCATTAGTCCTTCCCTCCTATTTATAGACAACCCGTGGATGTCCCTGTCTTTGCAAATCTGAAACACTTTGAAGGATCACTGGATTGACTTTTGCTTTCTTTTCCTGGGCCCTAGCAAGCCTTTCCTGTGACTGAATTATTCTGTTGTTATCTGCCTTGGAACTTCTGATCTCTCGCTTTAAACTTCTCAACGTATCTACTATGTTAGGAAAGTACTCATCTCTTGGTCACTCATATGATTTATAAGGAGATTCACGTGAACTGTAATCCACCATTTTACTAGTCATCTCTGATCTATTAGATAACCAAATATAAACATAATCAACATACCTTAGTGAAGTTAAGGGGAGGCTATCTCATCTATAAAATCAATCTAGATTAGCACGATATATATATATATATATATATATATATATATATATATATATATATATATATATATATATATATATATATATATATATATATATATATATATATATATATATGATCATATCAATATGTCGACATCATGCATGATAGCACTAACTACATACAATGACCTCATCCATGACATCCATAACCATGACAATGCATGCATAGCAACATGCATCTAGCCCAACCAGTCCAAGTAATTGAACCACGATCTGTTACCAATTTATAATGCTGCCACCCCACATTTAACTTCTTTTGCGAGCCTTTCGGGTAAATGTGAAGAAAAGTGCCACTATGACATGACTTGACCTTCAAGATTGAATTATGGAAGTGGGGTCGACGACTGATGACTAAAACTCACAAACATATTTCAAGGCTTATAGGAAACTCAGGGGCCAAAGAACAACCCCAGGTGACCAAATTCTAAGTTGAAGCTAATTTTCATTTACCTAACACTCTAACCACATGCATAATCTTGCAAGTGTGATGTTATGACCCCCCAACCGCATGCACAACAGTGACTCCATGTGGTTGCAACCCAAATTCTCAGTTTATAGGGTGAGGCCCCGAGATCTGATCCACTTTTCCAGGCTAGCCTCCATACCACTGCGCAGAACTTCCTGTAAATTCTCAGAATGATAAATGACATAATGTCAATTCTCTTTATACAAAACTTGAACAAGAACATGACCTAACCAGTCCTAACCATAATAATCGTTTTGTCACACCTATGGTAAACATTTGAGATACAGGTCATGAATGCATATCTGATCTTAAGAGTTTGTGATTTGTCTGATATTCATCAAGAAGGTCTAATGCCCTCTCATATTAGTTGCAATGACACTTGTTAGTCCATGCATTAATCAACCATTCATATATTTATCAAATCATTAACAAGTCATTGTTAGAGCACATTACAAATCCATACTTATAACCAACATATAACTAGATTATTAACCATGACAGAAAAACCATCAAATCATCATAATAACAAGTATAAGTGCTCATAGATTACAATAGGGAAATAACTCTTATTAACCTATGAAAAAGCCAACCAAGTGAGGGACTTCCATGTACCACCCTATAATAGATTGCACTGAACCAAATCTTTCTTTTCGCCAATCATGCTTGTGCCATATTCAAAGCATGAATGTGAGATATTAAACCATAAACAACAAGGGCTTCCCATAGATTAAACCATCTCCCCCATTAGGCTACCATGATCTCGCTGAAACTAGTCAAGAGATCATGAAGCCCAAAAAATCTTGGATGCCATAGAGTTTCTTCACCATTACCTAGAGGAATTTTCCTGTCTGCACCCACCTATCAAGGGATTCCTAGAGATTAAACCACCTCCACCACCAACCCTTGGGAATTTTCGTGATACCACCTCCCCCGGTTCCAAAACCTTTTGACAATCTAAAGCTCAACTAGAAAAGAATCCCATCACACCATGGCTATCCAATAAATAACAATTCAAGGCTGAAATCACTATCAAACCAGGAAAAACCCATGCCAATGAAAAAAATGAACCAAATAAACAAATTCATGTACCATGTATCCACAACTCAGCTAGGAAATCACACATGTAACCTATTACCTGCAAAACCCACCTGTTGAATTTTCTTTATCCAACCTTCCTTAGTTGTTCTTTTGCTTTAATTTTCCTTCCTTTGCATTCCTTTCTCCAATGCTAGAGTGATCCAAGAATTCTCTATGTGTGCAAGAGTATGAGAGAATAGAAGAGAGCTCCAAAATTGAACTGAAAAAATCTCAGCTGACAAAAGCTAAACTGACAAAATCTGTGAACTCATCCTCAGAAGCCCTTTTATCATTGAGACCTCTATTTTCTTTATTTTCATCTCTCTTCTCTTCAATTTTCCTTCTCATGCAAATTTGTAACCCTTCATCTCCCTTTTATCCTATTTTACTTTATTTTCATAAATAAAATGCCAATTAATGCTTATTTCCTTTGCCAATGCCTTTTCCAGTTTCCTTAGCCATAATAAATAACAAGTGATGCCCACTATAGATTTTTTCCCAACATTCAACTTGGAATATGTGTCTTGTGACCTCGGTCTTATTTTTCATTTATTATCCTTTATTACATGAAATTTTAACCCAAGGCTATTATAGGATTGAACCAATCCAAAAATAGGAATCAAAGAGATATAAAACAAACCCTAAATTGTAATGAAGTTTGATCCTTGGCAGGTTCTATCAAAGAATCACAAAGGTACCAATTTGTTTATGTGTGGACTTCAATTGGCCCTTGAAAATTTCATTTTGGAATCCTACATATAAATAGGTAGGAATCCTAGTGCATTCTAAAAGAATGGAAACTATGATCTTCAAATACCTTTTCATTCCTTAGAGTCCATATTCCCTGAGAGACTAGCAAGGGAAGATATTGAATTTCCTTCAATTCCTTCCTAGTGAAAAATTATTAGAATGACCCCTCTGAGCTATTTTGAGCCCACAAAGGGCCCTTGGATATATGGCCTTCTAAATCTAGCTAGACATGTGTTATAAATGGGAATTCAAGGAAAAGGTGTTTGTTTGTTTCCAAGGTTGAATGCCATAACAAGTAAATCCCCAAACCAATTTTTCCCTTGATTTGGAGTCTATCTCAAGTTAATACTTAGTTCTTTATGGTCATATAGAAAAATATGAAGGCCTTAGACGGTGCCTTCAACTTCCACAACTTGTCCTTAGTAGGACCTGACTCTAGTAAAGATATGTATCCCATCTTAGCATTATGTTGAGTGCTCAAGTCTTTGAAACTTCATACTAGCTTGTCCTTTGCATTCTTAAGGTGAATATGAGCTTCTTAAGATTCTCCTATGAATCTTATTTAGAAGGTTAGATTATCACCCTTTAAACCCATCACATATGCTTCTAATTAACAATGGGACCACAAAGTAGTGACACTGGGATGACTAATTTTGTTAGGCATGCATTTGCTTTCAACTTATAAATGAACACCATTTCTTCAGGTAAGAAGAAATTTTCCTATCAACATGCAGTTACATCCACATTGATTCTTACTTGGTCACCCAAGCCAACTTTCCAAGCTAGAAATTGCCCTATTATTAAAAATTTCAAACTCAAAACCCACATCAACTCGTCAAACTATGATAATTTCGTTAATTTTTTTTACAATCTTTCGAAACATAAAAATAAAATGTTAATTTTTTATTTTTTATTTTTTTTAAGTGTAATAAGTCAAAGTTGATATTATTGACAATAATGATGATCATATTATTCATCATTAATGTAAAGATTTTTTGTTTTTGTTTTTAAATATTATGTAATTATTTTTATTGTAAATGTTCCATATAATTGGTTATATGTATATGTAAATGTTCCAAACATAAAAATAAAATGTTAAAACAAACTAATTGATTTTATTTTTTTTAACTGTAACAAATCAAAGTTGATATTATTGACAATAATGATGATCAAATTCTTCATCATTAATGTAAAGATTTTTTGTTTTTTGTTTTTTTAAATATTATGTAATTATTTTTATTGTAAATATTCCCCATATATATATATATATATATATATATATATATATATATATATATATATATATATATATAAAATACAAAAATGTAAATAATATTATAGTAATATATGTATTACTCAATTTAGTTTCCATGAAATTATAATTAAAAAATAGATACGCATTTTACAATTTAGTATTCATAAGATAAGATGTGTAATATATTAAAAAACGAATGTTTTGAAAATTATTTCTTCATGATAATTAAAATATACTAATAATATAATTATTATAATAAATTAAAAAATAATTATAATATTTATAATGACACGTAACTATTAGTAAACTTTTAAGGCCTTATGACTTGTCTTCTTCTCCTTAAATCGGATCACAACTAGGGAACTTTGAACCTTAAATCTGACAATTTCTACAAATTTTATATTACTTCAATCACCAATTGAACTAGTCCTTATAACTATTATTTATAAAATTACATAATAAAAAAAATCATATAAAACTTACCTTTTAAAATAAATAAATTATATTTTAATTATTAATTAAATTTAAATTTAAAATAAATTTTATATTACCGATAAAAAAAATCCTACCATATTTATTATAACTTAGATTAATTAGATATAAAATAATTGTATTTTAACTCTTTAGAATATTATATATTTAAAATACTATAGATTTAAGATGGGAAATAAAATGGATGAAACAAAACGAAACTACATTTTAGTGGTTAGATGCTGCACGAGCATTGAAAATATTGGGAAGAGACCAACCATAAAGAAATAATTAATTAGTTTGTTACAGAGACTATATATAAAAATATATTTTTGTTACATTTTCAAATAAGCAATCATTTTATTGTTCTTAAAAATGAAAAATGTGGAGTGGAATCATTTCATTCGGTGATTAAAAGTTAGTAATGTCTCCTATTTGGGTAATTAGGATGAATTTAGGTCGAGACTAATTTGTTTATTGGTTAGAAGAATATTGATCTATTTATGATGAGATATTGTAACCTTTTGTTCGTTGTTGATAATGGAGATGAGGATTCTTTCTTATATTTTCCTTGGCATTATTTATGGTTGTTTCTTTTCTTAATTATATTTTCCTTGCCATTATTCATGGTTGTTTTGTTTTTTCTTATCATTCCATTGTTAATATGAGGATTCAAAACTTAGATATATGCATGGGTTTGTTATTCTCTATGAGAGTGACATTTGGTTATGTTCCTTTTTATATTTATTAAAGATTTTGAAATAACAATTTATGTATTTGTTGCCTTCCTTTTAACTAATAAGTTTTGGACATATTTTTAGTATTTTAATTGCTTTCTTTGAGGGTGGTATTTGTCATTTATGTTTGTGTAGGGTTTGTTATATCTATTACTCTATCTTTGTATTGAGTTGTGTTGGTAATTTTAAGGTGCGGATACTGTGATTTTTTTTATTGGTGGGAATTTATGGGATCACAGTTAATATTATTGTCATAATTTATTAGTTTTTATTTTTATTTATTATAATAAATATTTTGTTTTTAAGGAAATTACAAATAAAGGTGAGGAAAATTGTTATAAGTCACTACTTATCATTATTATTTTTGAATGAAAAATATGCCATTGGTCTTGTAATTATTGGTTTTGATATTGGATTTTATTGTAAATTTTACAAACTTAATTATCTTTTACTACTGGCCTCAATGGATTGTTCGCATATCAATATATTTTCTATACTAGCATTGATACACTAACAATTGGACAATATTTTATAGTTTAACATGGCCAGCTTTTTTCAAAATCAACATTATGTTATTATATCAATGCGACATCATGTCCATTGCAAGGCCTTTTAGGCTTATGTAAACATCATCATGCATTGTATTAAGATATTATATGTTGGAAAAAATGAATACATGAATATATGTGTGATAAAAAACATGATAGAGAGAACTTAATGGATCATTAGGTGATGGTGGTTGAACCTACCATAACCATCCTTACATTTTAAAAATAATCGGGATTAATGAATGCATATTGATTGGTTAACCCTCCCAAATATATGTATTTAGTATTTACACGCCCAAATATATGTATTCAATATTTACACGTGTATTATGTAATGTAATTTTTTCTTGAATGTTATTAAAACCTTAGTTTTAACATTGGTACCATTATTGTTTTGAGAATGTTCTTTAGTTGAAGATAATCGTGGAATACACTTCTTCCTGGTGGGTAATAACAACATGGGAGAAGCTTGCAAATAAAAAACGAAGTTTTCAACCAGGAAAACAAAAAAAATTAGATATGATGAATTATGTAAATGTTTATAGTTTGTGTTACTCATGTAAGAGAATGATGATGGACGATAATGTTACAAGAAATTTGAGGATGATAAATTAAGGATTGATTTTCTAGTGTCAATTAGATTTAAATCTAAATGTTTATATGTTTATAAGGAAAAAATAATAATACGCAAACAAAAACAAGAAAACAAGAAAGGGAATCAAGAATATGTTATACAAGTTACAAATTAAAAAATAAATATATGATGTTATAAAAGATTCAAAAATATTGCATTTCATGGTAATACATTTGAAGATTTTTTAAGCATATAATTGATTCAAAATGGATTATTATGCAAATTTTCATTTATTTTGATATTTTTTGGGTGAAAAATTTGGAGAAATTGACTTGCGAGAGGCGAAGTCCTAGTTTGGGGATATGGGTCTAAAGCCTTCTAAAGGTAATTTGAGGTATCAAATGACTCTTTTTAGGGTAAAAAATTTCCAATCATGGCTCCTAGATTCTCAATGCTACCCTACACACCGAAATCTTTCCAACGGTGCAAAAATAACCTTAATTGAAGTTAAAACGTAAAATTTATACCTCCTACAACTTGACTTCTTTGTTGAACATGATCATATTGAATGTATGTCACATCAACCCATATTGCTCACACATGTGGGGCTAGTCACTTATGAAATGTCAAGAAAATCATAGGGTTTCCAAAACCGTAGCACAAACTAAGGGTTGAGGCATGCAAACTCCCTAATCTTACATGATTATCAAGCTATGTTAAATACTAGTCCACTAGGAAGAGAAGGGGTTCCAGTACTTTTGTATTGTTCTTATTCCATATTTGAGTAGAGCATCTAAGAGTGGCATATTGAAGAATAACAAAGGAAGTACAAGATTATGCAGTAGCTATTCAACCCATATTATACATCAAAACTCCATATAGTGAGTGCACTTTCTTTGTACATTCATTTCTTAATTGAGAAAAATAGAGCATAGCATAGCCCTCACCTTCTAGATAAGTTTTCTCCTATGCTAGGTTTCTTGGGTTACATCTTATGTTTATTTTTGTGGATGGTTTGTTCAATTTCTTGTTCTCTCACTAAAGTTTTAGTTATTTCTTTAGATTTAAACATTAATATAAATTTGAGATCTAAGGTAAGAAATTGTATAACTAGCACAACCACATTAATAAATGTGGTTGAATAATAATAATAATAATTGAATAATAATAATAATAATAATAATAATAATAATAATAATTTTATATATATATATATATATATATATATATATATATATATATATATAATTTTTTTGTAAGCTTGGTAGGACTCTCCGATTTTCGAGAGTACATGTCCATTATTCACCCCGCTATGGGGGAGGGTAGCACAAGATTTGAACCCAAGATCTCTGGTTCAGTGAGGATTCATTCCACGACCGTCACCACTTCATTATTATTATGAATAATGATATTTTATTATTAATATTATTAATATTTATTATTATTATTATTATTAATTTACAATATTAATAATAATTAATAATAATTTTTATTATTAATATAATTATTAATTATTAAAAGATTATTAATTTATTGTTCTATAATTATTATCATAATAATTTTAAAATAATAATGATTATTATTAAAAATTAATTACTATTATTATTATTAATAATTAAATACAATATCATTTTAGATATTAATAATCAATTAATTAATTAAGTATTATTTAATAAAAATAAATAAATAAATAAATGATTAAATAATAATAACAAGAAAAATTAATTATTTGATAATAATAATTATTTAATATCTGTATTCAAGTTTCGGTGATCCATAATGAATTAAACAAAGTCTTTCGGTAGAAATTACATGAGAGATTTTTTTGGCCAACGTGTTTCGAACCAACAAATGTGGTTCATCATCAGGACCAGATGAAGAGACAGACCCTAGGATTAATTATTTCTCAAAAACTAGCTGTTTAATATAGCAGTTACTTATTAATATTTGTTTTTAATAAATTAATAAACTAATATCGCACTTTAAATATTATTTTTCAAAAACTAGCCGTTTGATATAGCCGTTACATATTAATATTTTAATATTTTAATAAACTAATATCATTATTTAAATATTATTTTTCAAGAACCAGTAATATTTGGTTTTAATAAATTAATTTAAATATTATTTTTCAAAAACTAGCCATTTACTTAATAATATTTGTTTTTCATATATTAATAAATTAATATTATAATTTAAACATTATTGTTCAAATATAGCTGTTACTTGAAATTATGTCTCTACATTGCTCTCTATTTAAGCCTTTGCCATGGTCTGCCTCTTCATCTGGTCCTGATGATGAACCACACTTGTTGGTTTGAAACGCGTCAGCCAAAAAATTCTCTCATGTGATTTCTGCCCAAATATTATTGGATCCACATAAAGAAAATATAACGCACACCCAACAAACCTTAAGATAAATATTATAAACCCTAAAATTATCATGGTTGACTATGGTTGATTTTGATATTGAGACAATCTTTGTCACAATGCGATGTTGAAACATGGTTGAGCACGATTGATTTTCATATGGAGACAATCTTTGTCAAAATGCGACGTTGGAGCATGGTTTATTTTCATATTGAGAAAATATTTGTCACAATGTGACGTTGGACCATCGTTGACCACGGTTATAAACCTAAGAGATTTATATTAAACCAAATGATTAATATTATAAACCCTATGATTAATATTATACCCTAGGAATAAGAACCTTTAGATTAATAAACCCAAGGGAATAATAAACATAACAGATTAATACTAAAAACACAAGGGAATAATATTAAACCCAAGGTATTAATACTATAAACCCAAGGTATATGAAACATAAGATAAATATTGTAAACCCTAAATTAAACATGGTTGACCATGGTTTACCATGGTTGATTTTCATATTGAGACAATCTTTGTCACAATGCGACGTTGGACCTTGGTTCACCATGGTTGATTGTGGTTTATTTTCATATTGAGACAATCTTTGTCACAATGTGACTTTGGACCATGATTATAAACCAAAGGGATTTACATTAAACCCTAATATTAATATTATAAACCGAAGAAATTAATTCTAAAACCCCAAGATATTACAAACCCAGGGGAATAATATTAAACCAAAGGGATTCATATTATAAATCCATGGTATGTAAACCTTAAGATAAATATTATAAACCCTGAAATAAACATGGTTGACCATGGTTGATCATGGTTGATATCAAAACAATCTTTGTCACAATGCGACGTTAGACCATGGATGACCATGATTGATTTTTATATTGAGGCAATATTTCCCACAATGCGGTGTTGGACCATGGTTGACCATGATTGACCAAAGGTCCAATGTCACAATGTGACGTTGGACCATTATTGACCATGGTTATCCATGATTGACCATAATTGACCATGACTGACTATGTTTGACCAATGTTGACCATGATTGACCATTGTTGACCATGGTTGAGCATGATTGATTTTCATATAAAGAAAATCCTATGATAAACCTTGAGATAAATATTATAAACCAAGGTATATAAAATCGATGATAAATATTAGAAACGATAAAATAAGCATGGTTGACCATTCACCATCGTTGACCATGGTTGATTTTGATATTGATAAAATTTCAGCGACAATGCAAAGTTGGACCATGGTTGAACATAGTTGACCATGATTTATTTTCATATTGAGACCATCTTTGTCACAGTGCGACGTTGGACCATGGTTGACCATGGTTGATTTTCATATTGAGACAATCTTTGCTACAATGTGACATTGGACAATGGTTGACCATGATTATAAAACCAAGGGATTTATATTAAACCCTCAGATTAATATTATAAACCCTACGAATAATATTATACCATAGAAATATGAACCCTTAGATTAATAAACCCAAGTGATTCATATTATAAACTCAAGGGAATAATAAACCTAAGGGATTAATATGAAAACTACAAGGGATTGTAAACCCCAGGGAAAAATATGAAACCCAAGGGATTAATATTATAAAGCCAAGGTATATAAAGCCTAAGATAAATATTATAGACACTAAAATAAACATGGCCGACCATGGTTGACCAAGATTGATTTCCATATCAAGACAATCTTTGTCACAATGCGATGTTGAAGCATAATATTAATTATAAATAATTATTTATTCTTAATAATAATAATTAATAATAATTATTCATTACTAGTTAATTATTCTTAAATGCTATTAATTAATTATTGATGATGATGATGATGGTGGTGGTTAACATCCACTGAGACCAAACTTTGGACTATCGGACCTAAAGAAACGAATTATTTAGTTTGATTTCAGATTTTATTCCTATGCTCAAAAAGCTTGGTGAGAAGCTTCCCGAGCTCACTGTAATTTTAAAAATGTAAAAGACTAGGAAGGTCAGTATTGTAACAAAGATTTTGAAACTGAGATCTAATGTGGTTGTACGTGGGGCACTCTAAGAGGAAGTGATTTTCATCCTCGATGTTCGTATTCCCACAAAGATGGTAGAACCTTTCCATCCATGGTGTTTTAGGAACCGCCCAACGACCCGTTTCACTATGGAGCTCATGAGAGTTCATTCTAATCTTGGCTATATTAATTTTCTTCTTTGAGCTAGATAAAATAGAGAGATACTTTTGATCTTCTAGGGTGGGTTTGATGACCTCCTTATAATATCTTAATTTTCTTTTAGCTGCTAAATCTTTCTCACACCACATTTTTTCTTTGAACTTAGAAGTAACAATATTTTTAATGTTATTAATGTTTTGCAATGCAACATTCTCATCGATCTCCCAATGGTTTAACCAAGCCCTGGTGTCTTTATACCAACCTCATTTGAGCCTTAGGTGGTTTTGGCTGGAATTTAAAGCTAGCTTAGGAAGTCTATGGTCTCCTATGTTATTGAGTTTGTGCTTGTACAACAAAAGCCTAGTCATAGCTAGGCTCTCAATAGGGGAAAGACCCATGCCTATAAGGAGAATAGGATAGGGTGTGTTGCTTTTAATTTTGAGGTTATACATTATAAAACGCTTCTGGATTTGCTCAATATTTCTCCAAGATTCTCTAGAGATGCTACAACCCCAAACATCACATCCATATAAGATAACTAGAGTGACTAAATTTTCAAAGAGGAACTTCTTTCTATCCCACATTACGAATTTTGCCATTTTACAATTATTTTCAAGACCAAAATAAGCTTTCCATCCCCCATTAATCCTTTTCTCAATTATATAGTTCTAGTTGAGCTTGTGATGAATATCAATTCCTAGGTACTTGTAGGAAGACACTTCCTCCAAGTTACTATGATAGTTACTATTGTCATACATAAAATTAGCGTAAGTGTCCTTCTTGGATTTGATAATCATAACTTTTGTTTTGTTAATGTTAACAATCATACCCATGGTAGAGCAGAAATCCTTAAGAAGTATAAGTTGCTTATCAAGATCAGATGGGTACCTTGTGAGAAGAACAATATCATCAGTGTAGAGAAGAAGGATGATGACTATCCCAGCTAAGATCGTGCCAGCACATCCTTCTTCCTCTAAACAACCTTCTAGCTTGTCAATGTAAATGCCAAATAGGGTAGGGGAGAGGGGGCAACCTTGTTTAACTTCGATATTACACTTAATATCTTTCGACCACCCCTCATTGCTCTTTAACTTGGCAATTACATTCTCGTATAACCTTATAGTAGCAGCTTTCAACTCAAAAGGAACCTTTAGCTCTTTTAATATGTTCCAAAGGTTGTTTCTAGCAACCATATCGAAAGCCTTTATAAAGTCCACAAAGCAACAAAAGAGATTGTATTTATCATTGTAGCATTCCTCCACAATGATCCTAAGTGTAACGAGGTGGTCTGTTGTTGAGTGCTGCTTTCTAAAACCCGCTTGGCCTTTAGCCCGCTTACCTTCACTTTCAAGCCATATGCTCAACTTCCTTTCCAAAATAATACCATATAAGCTGGCTAGGAGAGGGTTGATCATAATTGTCTGATAATTAGAGGGGTTATTTGTATCCTCACTTTTAAAAATAGGGATAATGAGGCTTTGAGTCCAAGGTTTAGGGAACCCTTGCTTGACCGCTTGATTGAAAAGCTTGTGAATGTGGGGGATGAGGACAAGACCTCCAATTTTTAAGATTTCCGCCTGGTAACCTTCAATGTCCTTAGCTTTCCCATTAGCCAAGCGATTAACCCAAAAATAAATTTCTTCTAATGAGAAAACTTCTTTCATTGTGAGCAGGGTTTCAAACTTATCCATGACATTTGGAGATTCATAAAGCTTTTTAATATAGGAATTCGAGTCGTGTAAAGCAATTTTATTATTATCTTTAGTTTTCCTAGTTAGAATCTGCCTCCAGAATTTCTTAGGAGCTACCTTAGAGAGGTGTAAGAGATTCTCTTGTCTTTTACGAATATACTACCTTTTTTTCCTTTTAGTTAGGGCTTTGTATATTTTTATCTTGCCAATTTTAAGAGATTCATCAACAACTTCCTTAATTTCTCTTCTCGCACTTTTACAATCTTTATCATACCATGGGTTGGTTTTGTTATTTATTATATTACTTGAAACTTCAATTGAGAACTTGTTAATAGAATATGAGAGGGTTGTAGTAAAATTATGATAGAGATATTCTATGTTTTCTATACTAGATAAAGGAAGAAAATTAGTTTTTAATTCATTTAGAAAGATATCTTTTTTATTTCTATCAAAGATTAACTTCTTTTGGCTATAAGGATTATCTTCTATGGGATCTCTATGCATGAGAAAATTGAGAGTTATAAGTAAATGCCTATGATCAGAGTCAGGCTTGTGGTTGTTTAAGATGTCAAAATGTGTTATTTTGTTGTACAAAGGGAGATCGGAGATAACATAGTCTACCACGCTACTACGAAGCCCATGGATGCAGGTCATATGGCTAGAATTGGGCCACTTCTTTAGGCTGTTGCAAATTATGAGATCCTAAGCACTACAGAGCTTGACTAGCTCCGACCCAAACAAATTCTCCCCGAGGTCTTCAAAGCTCCTTTTGTACTGGCTAGCCAAAGGAAGGTCTTTGTCTAACCAAAGAGGATTAGGGTTGGAATGATTGCTTAGAATAATATCTTGGTTGCTTGAAGTTCGAGCATTAAAGTCACCCATTAAAAGGATATTTCCTTCATTCCTTAGGCTACAAATATCATTCTCTAAACCATTGTACAACTATTTTTATCTAGATTCTTTTTCTTATAGAAGTTAGAATTGATGGGGGGGAAATAAAAAATTGCTATGTAGGTCCTTTTATCATAAATGTCAGTAATTTCTATCCAACTATGTTGGTTGTAAGGGTCGTTTTTATAAATCCTAGCATGGGGAGATATGTTCTTCTTAATGTAACAAGCTATAACCCCAATGCCTCTATGGGAGGATCACTTATTCCAAGTAGACCATAATGTAAAGCCATCTATGTTAGGGACCTTAGATTTTTCATGCTCCCAAGTGTCAACAAACAAAATAATATCAACATCATTTAAGATCCAACTTAGCTTGGGGCCTTTGTTCCATGGAAAGCCCCGACAGTTCCAAGAAAGAATCCAGAGCATGTTGAATTGCTATTTATTATTATCTTTTTGGTTTCTATCTCGAATAATAGCTTTTCTATTTCTGATTATTGCCCATTTTCCTTCCTTCCTAGCTTCCTTTACCTTTTGAGCCTCCTTTCTCAATTCTACTTGATCTTCTAGAATGAGATCTTCATTTATAAATATTCCCGTTCCTTTTAGACTTGAGGTTTTACTAAGTATGTCATACTTATGGTCAGTAGAGCTCACCTTTATTCAGATCAACCTTCCTTTATTCTTAGTTAGTTTCCCCAACCTTATTGCTTCTGTGAGACACGTTGTTTCAATTTGTAATTTGTTATGTAATTCTGTTTGGGCTATGGCTAAAGTAGCCTCGTCTACCTCCTCTTTCAAACCGAAGATTATAAGGTTCAAGGCCTTTTTGTTACGCTCATAGTCTAATTCTGTCAATTTTTTCATTTCATGTTTAATTGATTTGATATCTAATTTACCTGCCACACTATTTAGGGTGAGGCGGCTATTAACTTTTTCTTCTAGTTTTTAATCATGTCCTTCATTTTAAGACTCTCTAAAGTATCAGCGTCTAAAATTGATCAATTATTATTAGATAGTAAATATTAATAATTATTTATTCTTATTAATTAATTTTATTGGCTATTTATTAATTATTAAATAACAATTAGTAATAGTCCATTAATAATTAATTATTAACCAATTAGTATTAAGTATAAATATTTAATTATCAATATTTTATGAATTTATTATTACTAATACTTTAGTATTAATTTATTATTAAATATTAAGTACTAATTTATTATTAAATATTATTATTATGTATGAATAAATTATTTATAATAAATTAATAATTATCAATTAAGCATTAAAATACTATTAATTATTAATTATCAATTTATTATAATTAATTTTTACTCCTTTTTTTGGTGTGGTTCACGGACACCCTGGTCATTGGGTGGTCGCTACGTCCATGGAAATATCTGGGTTGATCAACTTCGAAGGGAATCAAGCCCCGTGGCCAATAATTAGGCCTAACTCCAAAGGCTTCAGGGAGAATTGACCCTGTGACCTCTTGATCGACGAGGCACTGATTTGACCAATTGAACTAACCTTGGAGCTAATTGATATTTACTATTAATTATTTATAATAAATTATATATATATATATTTTTTAATATAAAATAGTACATAATTTTAAAAATAAAAATTAATAAATGTAATTATATAAAAATGTCAAAATTACAATGAATTCCTTACAATTCGGGAGTGAGGATGGGATTCTCTGCGCTCGGAAGCTGCTTGTTAGATATCCATTTTGGTTGAAAAAGATATTTTTTTACCTTTATGTGTTTTAAATTCTTTTACAACACTTTAAAACTATTATTCCTTTAACAATTTTTTTTCTTTTCATTTTCACAAATTCAATGTTGGAAGACCAGTTGCTTCTAAAAGGTGTGGATACTTTTAAATTTGTTCTTACGAGTTGTGACATAGAAGTACATATCAATTAATTAATTTATTAAGAATTATTATTTATTATCAACTCCCTTATTGATTTAATTTGACTCCCTTTGTTTAAAGTTCTTTTATTGTACGAGTTTTACTCTCGCATAACTTATTCATAAATGTTAACACTTAGGAGCATTATGTTCCCGTCGCACTAAGCTTGATTGACTCATCGCAAATCTTTTTGTTGTCTACATATTGGGTTTTCTTCTGGAATTCTCTAAATCAGTTAGTAGTTTGTACAGAAAATATCTCATTCCGATATCAACATGCCAATCCCCGGTCCTGTTGATGCTACATGTCTTATAATCCCTCTATCTTGGTTTTGGCAGAAAAAAACAATGGGTGCGAGTTTTTAGGGTGGCTTTTGGTGTAACCACCCTCGTTTCCCCACCGCCGTTGTTACCCTCATTCTGTTCTCCTCTGCCATGGAGCCGAGGGCTTTGCACTGATCTTAGGGTTTACTCGTTTTCTTGTTGCTTTGGTTTATAGTCGAGATTCTTGTTTTGTTGAAGGCTCTTTCACCAAAGGTTTCCTCCATAGATGAGTTGAATGGCGATAGGCGTGTACTTTCATGAAATTTAAAAAAGATTAGCTATAATGGAGCTCATTGGTGTTAGGCGGAGTAATCTCTCTTGCAGACAAGAGTGATCTCCCTAGACCTCAAATATATTGAGTAACAAACAACAAAGAATTGCTACCTTTCTCTAGTTTATGATTGATTGAAACAAACAATATGATAAAGGTCACTTACTGTTTAATCGAAATGCCTCATGAAGTCCCTTTTAGTACCTTTGACCATTCAATTCTCCTTGGTGCTTTAGAGATCATTCCAACGCTTCCCAAAACTTCCCCATGATGTCCTAAAGGAGATCTACATAGACAGAAACATACATAAGATCAAAGCATCCAATATATAGCATAAAAGATAAATGAACAAATTAACTCAACATATATCATAACTTGATCAATATGCAATCATAACCTATGTGGGTGATCAAGGAATCCCACAAATGATATCAAAATAAAACATAATCAGGAAATAACAATTGCTTTAATATTAATAAAATGGAGAACAAACTTACAACCTCAAAGCCTTGATGTTACAAGCCTCTTCTCACAATCTCCAACCCTCTCCTTGGATGCATAGCCTCCTAGCTTTATTTCTGCAACATAAGCCTACTTCCAACAGTCGTCCTCAATCCTCAAACCCGTGTTAGCTTTATAGGCCAAGAGGGCAAATTTTGGGATCCATTTCCCAAGGGATGAGATCCATTAATGGTGGGATAAGGATTCCACAAAGAGAGGGAGGTAGCTCCATGATGGGAGGGATCATGGCTGCATAGGCATCCATTTGAAGCTTGTTAGCTAGGAAATATTCAACTGACAATTCTTCTAGAATTCACCTTTTATTTTTACATGCGTTAAATCATGTGTGCATGCCATAGTGTAAAACAAAACACACTTATGTGTAGATTCTAATGGACCCTTCTGCGTATGCGGAGAAATTGACTAGGGAACTGCAAAGGACACCAAACATAGGATTTGAGCCATGGGATCCAGGAATTTCATTCTCTTTGGGATAGTTTGGATTCTAGCCTTGAAATGGGATGATTTAGAACAAATTGATGGATAGAAAAAGATTCAAACCGATGGTCATTTGCCTAATGCGACAAAATGAAGTGTAACAATTGGTTCTTCCTTCCTTGTTTTTCCTTTAAAAAAAAAACTGTAGGGAATTCTTGTTCACTTTTTTTATTTGTCCTTTCATTTTGTCGATTGCACAAATGCTCTGGAGCCCCAGTGGGTTGAGTTACTAGTCCTTGGAGTCAGGTTGGACAAATACTCTAGAGCCTTGGAAGGCTGTGGGTTGAGTTACTAGTTTCTAGAGCCCTAGACAACTTAGGGAGAGAGTGATCTAGTTGGTGTTGGTGATGTACAACTGTGAGGTGGAATCACTAGTTGAGGGTTGGCGTGGCTTGGTCTTTGGAAGCCCTAGTTTTTTTTTTCTTGGTTTATTCCACGAGATCTGACATTCATGCTTTGAATATGGCATGGGGGTGATTGGCTAGAAGAAATATTTGGTTCATCTCAATCTTTGGTCGGGTGTACGTGGAAGTCCCTGACTTGGTTGTATTTTTCATATGTTAATAAGCGATCTTTTCCTATTGTATTTTATAAGTACTTGTTATTATGTGGCTTTGATGGTTTTTCTATCATGATTATCATTCTAGTTATAAGCATGGTTCCATAACAGGTTCTAGCTATGGCTCTCGATGTGTTTTTATTAGTTGATGAATGATAAATGAATTCATAAGATAATAAATGTTACAACTATTGTGAGAAGGCATTAGACCTTCTTGGTGATTCTCAGATAAGTTTCATACCCCTATGTTCATATATGCATTCATGAAATGTAAATTACATGTTCGCCATATGTTTGAAGAAATTACTGTCATGGTTATCCCTGGTTAGGTCAAGTCCTTGATCAAGTTTTGTATGAATGGCATTGTCCTAATGTTATTTATCATTATGGAAAGTCTCATTGAGTTCTAGGTAGTGGTTTGAAGGCTAGCCTGAAATGGTGGCTCAGAATATGGGACGAAACCCTCTAAATTGGAAAATTTGGGCCATAATCGCACCCTTACATGCTTATGCATGAGGTTGGAGGCATATAACCACATGGAGGCCTTGTCATGCATGTGGTTGTGGACCCAGGACACTAAAAAGGTAAGCTAGCTTAGTGGGCACTTGGAGTGGTTGCTATTCCTCTGAGTGTCTTGTAAACCTTGTAGGATGTCAGTTTGTGGTTGGTAAGTTCCAGTGGTCATCCCCACTTCCTTGGATCTAGGAGGTCAAGTCATGTCATAGTAACTCTCTATCTCATGTTTACCCTGACAGGCTGGTGAAATTGAGTAAATGTGGAAGGGGTGGTTACAGGATGGCATCCGAGCTTCCAGGTTCAAACACTTGGAATAGATGGGTGGAATGTGTTTGCCATGCATGCATGTTATTCATATATGTGTTTGTTATACATGATGACGTTGATATATTGGTTGAGATATAAAAGGAGAAGCATATTATCAAAGAAAGGCTGCAACACTGGATCTCGGAGTAACAACATATTGTCATACATGTTTGTATGTTGCGCATGGAGGTATGATAGTTAATGGTTGTTATACACATCATGGGTATGCATATGCCTGTCATTTTATTGTTTTTATTGTTACATGCATGATAGATGCTAGTTGATTAATGCGGTCATAAGAATGTGCGCCAGTTAGTCATGCATGGTAGTTAACTTCTTGTTATATGCATTGTAGTCATACAGATGATGAGTATGGTTATTGTAGCGAGGATTTTGGTATTATATGTGTGCTAATCTAAATTGGCCTATGCATATGGGTATGGTTAGGAAATTTAGGTATGAGTCGATATACTTGTGATATTGTGTCGTGCTAACCTGGAATGACTTGTGTATATGTGATAGCCTCCCCTAAGATAGATTGAGGTATGAGTTTGATTATGCCATCTATTTGGTTTATCTAACATGGAATGTTCATAGGTTGTCTGAATGTTTGATTAATTTCATGATATGAGCATGTGTCTATAAGATTACACGAAGAAATGATCTTGTTTTAAGATGGTTGTACTAACACATTATGCGTTGAGACAACTGATATGCACTTGAGTGAAAGTGGGTGTTAGTTTTAGTATCATGACTATGACTGTGAGTTGATTGCAGATTATGACATCGTTATTTTTCTTGGTAAAGGTTAATTTCAAATTAATAGACACGATGTTTTGATCTTTGGAACATGTGGATGCCATGTGAGAATAGTTGCAGGGCAACATGCTTGGTATTAGCGTGACAAAGTAACAATTGATTTGTTTATACAACTAAGAAATGGGTGATGTGATAACACATAATAAGATTCAATTGTAGCAAGGAGAAAAGGTAAAAGAAAGTAATTAGGTGAGAATTCCATTGGCTATGTTTGGCAACTACAATTCCAAATGAATGAATTCTTTGCATGAATGCATGAAGTCTTTTTAACCTTGATTTTTTCTGACATTATATGGATATTTACATATATTTGACAGGTATAACAACTGGTTTTAAGTTATGGATTGATTCATCAACGAATTGGAATCCCTTGAGAAGTGATATGTGTACATGTTTAGTTATAAGGTAGCGTTCTTGGCATATCAAGTTAGGGTAATCGATATATTTTTATGTTTTATTATGCACTGACAGTGATGTGTTTATGGAAGTATGATGCAGGGATTGCATGGTAAAGTAGACTGCCATGAAATCTTCAAGAAGGATTAGGTTGAGCTTTCCCTTGGAAGCGTTAGGAATCCATGGGGATTGAGTCATGGTGTATGTTGAAGGTTTTGTGCTTTCGGTTCTTTGTTATTTTTTTTCACTTGATTTTCAGTTTTGATTGTGTCTAGTGCATGGCGATGTCACTTTGTTTGTGGTGTTGTATCACTATTGGTTTTCATGGTTTTCTTCCTGTTTGTTTCTTGTTTTTGAATTTTATGTTTTGGGGGTCTTGGGGAATTGGTTGGGGAAAGAGGAAAGTTAATGTAGCTCGAGGAGAGCTAAATGAAATCCAACAGATAATATAAGATCAAGGTGAATCTTGGTGCATGGGTAAAGGGTAGCTAAAGGCAAGACTATGACAACCAGTTGGATTGGTTAGGTCCACTGGGGCAAATGGATGATGGCAAGATAGTCATGAGAAAGGTAACATGAAAGGTATAATAAATGGATTTTAGGCATAAAATTCCTTGGCTATGTTGGGAACTACTGTTCTCAATGATTTTCATGTTGTGCATGGATAAAGGGAGTTCTCTTAACATTTACCTTATGATATCTGATAATTATGTTGTGTTCATGATTATGTTGGTGTTTATATATGAATATATGTATGTCATTGTCTGATAGGATTGTCAGGGATCATGGTTATTTTATGCTAATTTTTATATGTATATATGTATGTATGTATGTCATTGTCTAACAAGGTCATCAGGGATCATTCTTGTGGAGGAATAATTGCCTATGCTAGTGAATGGCATGAAGAGGTTCCTGGTTGGTGAGGAATCAAATGGGAAGAGTAGACTTGATATATCTATGAGGTTAATATCATATGGACGTGAATTGATATTATGTGTTTATACTATGCCTATGTTTATGTTATGGACAAGTTATGTTGAGGGATGCATCAATTGAATGAAAGTAGTGCAATCTATGGCATGCTAGGACAAGCATGGATAGTGGAAAGAAACTAGAGGAAAGGTTGTATGGTTGAGACATTTTGGTCTTTCAATGTATAGTACTTGTGTTGGATACATGTTGTATACATGGCGCTATGTAGGTATGGTGTTGTGTACATGTTGTATATGCAGTACGATGTACGTATGGTGTTGTGTACATGTTGTATATGAAGTGCTATGTACATATGGTGTTGTGTACATGTCGTATATGTGGTGTTGTGTACATGTCGTATATGCGATGCTGTGTACATGTGGTGCAGTGTACACATTGTACATATGGTGTTGTGTATATATGGTGTTGTGTACATGTTGTATATGTGGTGTTGTGTACACATTGTGCAGGTGGTGTTGTGTACATGTTGTGCAGGTGGCACTGCGTACATGTGGTGTTGTTCACATGTTGTACATGTGGTGTTGTGTACATGTTGTACATGTGGTATTGTGTACATGTCGAAAATGTTGTGTTATGTATATGTGCAACTGTGCTATGGGTATTGTGTAGTAATTGTGTCATGACATGTGTATTCATTGTATTGTATAGTGTGTATATATATGTATTGTGTTGTACAATAGGTGTAGGTGTATGTGTTGTGTTGTACACTGGGTGTAAGTGTATGTGTTATGTTGTATGCCAAGTGTACGTGCATGTATTGTGTGGTGTTGTATGCTATGTGTGGGTGTATATGTGTGATGTACACTGTGTGTATGTGTATGTGGTTAAAGAGAAGAAAAGACATTGGATGCTTGTCGGGTGTGGTGATCGATTTAGTGTGTGTACGTAAAGGATAAAGAACAAAGGTAGAAGCAAAGGACTGAGTGAAAGATAAGTATCGGTATTTTAGTTTAGTTTTAATTATGCATGTCATTTATGACTCTGATTTATGATGGTTACATGTGATCTATGATTTTTCTTTATGGTGGTTGATTTTTGAGCTAACCAGATGTGATATGCTTATGCATGATGATTTAATCAAAGAATTAGTTTGACTTGTTGTGACAAGAAGTGAACAGAATTGCAAGCATACCTTATTGACGTGCTGATAATGAGGTATGATTTGAATTTATTTTGAATCTAATAGAAATTATATGCTTTGTACAGGAAATCATGGAAAATTCCTAGTTTGGGTGGTTGAAACTAACTATGAGAATTAGCAACAATAACGAAAGGAATTGGAACATGAAGCAATATGCTGGCAAAGCATTCAAGAGTAGGGCCATTATGGGAAACTAGTACCCAATAGTGTCATTTAATTACCATGAGCATGGTATGACCTGTATGATGGTTTTGAGGAAAGGATATGCCTTGCTTTTGGACCTTCTGATGCTAGGAAACCTTGCCAAGGTATGGACCACCCAAGTGATTGTGTAGCAGAGAAGGGGATGCCAACAGAACTTGGAAGGTGTGTGACTGCATGGAAATGGATGACTGGATTACCTAAGGGACTTTGTAAGAGAGAAGGAAAGGTTGGGGAATGAATTTGTTTTGGTCGTTAGCATTGCCAGATGGAATCAGAAGCACATTGGGAGTGTTCCCTAGAACAATGAGCTGGTAACTATTCACTGAGGGAATAAGTATCACAAGGATCATAGCACTAGACATTGGATGTAGACTTTGACTTTGGTAGCATATTCTAGACTTCCTGGTAAGGAGGTGAATCCTGGTACTACTTTTGAGAGTGGAGGTGTGAGCCTCTAGATTCCCTTGTTGATTGATGTGGGAATCATATCCCTTTATTTACTGATTGGAGAAAATGTGCATATGTATATGTGTATATCAATGTAAATATTGTATCAAGTTATGGTTATAAAGCTCAATAGATAAATGATTATTTTTTGGTGGAAGAAAATGCGCATGAGTATATATGTGGTCATTACTGTAAATACCGTAATGAGTTGTGTTATAAAACTTTAATAAATGGTATGTTTGTCATGTTTTCAACAATGGTCATTGTAAATACTGCAAATCAGCTATGTTATAAAGCTCCATAGGTAGTATGTTTTGGTTTTTAGTGGTATCGCTGGTAATAGGTGTCATAGAACATCGAGGATGGTGTTCCCCCAAGGGGAGGGGGTTTGTAACAACCCCTAGTTGATTTTCCATGTAAAAAAAGGTAATATAAGACAAAGGGTATTGGGACATGTATTTCAAGATGAATGGTGGGAAAAGCATCCTAGTAGGTGTCACTTTCAGTTATTTATGGCTAAGGAAAAGAGGCACTAATTGGCATTTTATTTATGAAATAAAGGAAAATAGGAGAAAAGGAAGATGAAGGTCACAAGTTTTCATAAGAGGGAAATTGAAGGGAAAATGAATGAAAATGAAGAAAATAACGACCTCAATGATAAAAAGGCTTCAAAGGATTAGTTCAAAAACTTTTGTTAGTTCAACCTTTTGCTCTCTCTTTCTTTCTCTCATACTCTTTCACACTTAGAGTATTCTTGGAGCATTCTTGGCACACTTTGGAATACATTGGATTTGGTGAAAGAAGGTTAAAAAAATAGGAAATCGCAAGGGAACTGGTGGATCGACAACTATAATTGGATTTCCTTACATGTATGAAGTTGCATGTATGATTTCATTATTAGTTTTGGCATCCATGGTACATGCATGTGAGTATCTGGTTATGTGTTGCCATTGGCATGAAGAGTTTCCTAGATTGACAATGGTTTTAGCCATGCCTTGCCATTTCCTGGATAGCCATGATGTTCTAGGTTTTTCCACTTGATTTTTTCTAGTTGGTTCTCATAATTCCTTATAGCTTTGGGTTGGATCAAATTCTCTAGAAGCCTTGGAACAACTTAGATTTAGTTACTAGTCCTAGAGCCTAGGTTGGGACAAACGCTTTGGAGCCTTTGGTGGGTTGGATAAATTCTCTAGAGCCCTTGGTGGGTTGAATTTCTAGTCCCCGGGCCTAGGTTAAACAAATGCTCTGGAGCCCTAGAAGGTTGCGGGTTGAGTTACTAGTTCCTAGCACCCTAGACAACTTGGGTAGAGACCGATTTGTTTGGTGTTGGTGATGTCCATCCATGAGGTGGAATCACTGGTTGAGGGTTGAGGTGGTTTGGCCTCTGGAAGCCCTAGTTTGGGTTTTCTTTGTTTATTCTGTTATCACTGATAATTCTGTTGCCAAAAATTTGTTGCCTAGCTTAAAGACAGGGTGTTTTCGCAGCACATAAATCCGTTAGCAGTTTCGCAGCGCCATCTGTTTTAGTGATTTCGTAGCGAAAACACTGACCTTGCACTGGCTGCGCTACGAAATTAGGGATTTGCTCAGGTTTTCAGTAGAAGGTTCATATACTAAATTTAGATGATGAGCAGAGTGATGTAAAGGCCAAAAAGGGAATGCAGTGGTAATGCATAAGCTATTAGAATGGGCTCTGGACACAGCATGGCATGTGGCAATATTCTCCTCGATTACTCCTGTACTTTACACCCAAATGACAAGCCAGCGTGAAGCTTTTGTAATTGGCAAACAAAGGAAAATGTCGGTTGTTATGAACCTCAAAGAGAAATCCAGATCCTTTGTTCTTCCCTGCACCGAGAAAATAATTTGAGTGGATTGATTGTATGTAAAGTTGATGGTTGAATTGAAGTATACTTGTATTGGTTTAATATTCTCATTAGCAGTTGCAAAACAGTGTCTATGGTTTAGTGGCCAATCTTCTGGGTAAATCAAATAAGAGTTTGTACAGTCTTCAATAGATTATTCCCTTCTGTTGGGTGATAATGATATAGGAGGGGAGTCTCATATTAAAGAAGTGACTGGTGAAGAAGCAGATGTTTTCAGAGGGAAACTCATTCGTAGGCTTACATCTGTCATTGTGCATCATGTACCAACATTTTGGAGATTAGCTCTTTTGATATTCAATGGGAAGTTTGCTAAGGTAGGTTCAACAAATGGCGCTCTTGGTTCAGTAAAACATGAAAAGACTGCTAGACAAAACTCCTTTGAAGACGGCTTTGGTGACATAAAGGATTCAAATCATTTCTTGGAGGAAGTTGCTGGAATGGTACAGGACATTATATCTGTTTATGAAACTAAGGGAAGGATTACGCACCCTTGAATGCAGTGCAAACATTGTTTGCATTATAAACCAGAGTTATGAAGGTGTTTATATTGAGGCTCTGCTCTTGGATGAAAACGATTACATCAGATATTGTCAATGATGAATATTGGGTGCCAGTATTTATTTTTGAACGCAGTGGACCAGCGTTGGCTATTTCTTCTTTGCCTCTATCCTTTGGTGAAATGTCGGTCTCTGAAATGGATGAAATTAGTAAATACCCTGCCTGTTGCATCTGATGTAACTTATCCACTTAGTTTGAGAACACCATAAGACTGTTATTGGAGTTGGAGCCCGAGTCAAATCCAGTTTGGCATTATCTTAATATTCAGAACCACAGAATTCGTGGCCTCTTGGAAGGCTGCGCATTTGATCATGAGGCGCTTATGGATGCTCTATATTGCCATGTCCGTGAACTAGCATGGAGAATGCGCATTAACTGTTTGACAATATCAGCATTAGAATTTTCTCTTATGCAATGCAGTGATTAAATGCCAAATGTCAAGTGGTTTTTATAAGGATTTGATTGCCACAAGGCCGCCATGATTAGTGACACCGGGATAGAGATGTGGCACAAGGGCTGGAATGATGTTGACTGATGTCGTTAAAAGATGAGTGCGCATTGAATAAACACAAAAGGAGGGTTGGATTTGGAGGAGAGATAGAATGGCGCTTTTCTAGTATGCAAGAATTAGTTTAGGGCTTTCCAGAATCCGTCTTTCGGGCAAATTGTTGATCTTGAGGAATATTTTACAGATAAGAGAGTATCATACAATTGCTGCTGTCGTCGTGTTGCTCAGGTGCGCGCTCTACATTCCATTCTGTGGAAGTTAATCAGATCAGAGGGTTTTTGTTCAGGTCCTTCGATCTCTTGAAATGCCTCTGGTTAGAGTTCTTTCAGATATGGAAAAATGAGGCCCGTTTTTGGGGGTTTCAATTGTGGATTGAATTGTGCAGAAGTTGTGAATTTTGATCTTGCAGATTGGTTACCACATGGTGGATTTGCGGTGGAATTGTATCGGTTGTATCACAAGTCTGCAGTTTTGTCGCATGATGAGTTGTTATATGCTGTGGCAAAGAGTGGTTGTAGTAAAGAGGCACTGCCCTTTTTGAAGAAAGTTCGTGTAATCAATACTGAGCGCAATCATAGAGAACAACTTTGGAGAAAGGGTGTTGTGAGAGCCTCTCGAATGACTTCTCTAAAGTATCCTGAACATGTTGGCGGCACTGAAGAGGATCCAAAATGTATTATATGTCGATATTTTCTACATTTTCTACATCTTTCTGCTGTTGTGTGCAGTTGTCGACCATGTGCTTTTGTCTGTCTACAACATGCAAGAATGGCTTTGTGAATGCAATCCAGATCAGCAGTGTTTTCCGTATCGTTATACCATGGCAGAGCTAGAAGACTTGCTTTGTGTGGAAGATGAAAATTTTGCTGAACGAGACAGCGTTTTGAAGGATAGGAGGGTTCGAAGCAGAAGGATATCAATTGGTTTTAGTTTCAACAGAATCCCAATTGCCAGCCAAAGAGGAGATAGTCTGCTAGATAAAAAGTGTAAAGTTGGGGTGGCTGAACTTCATGCATGTTTTCATATCTGTTGAAGCAAAACTGAGATCTTACAGAACCAGCCTTCCAGTTTCAACACTTTAGTTTCTAACTAGATGCAACTTGGATGTTTGATGCGCGGTTTGAGCAATATTCAATCTCATTTTGTGCACTCGGACTCCAAAGATTTATGCTAAGATAATTTGACTGGATATTGGATTGTTCTCATAAGATCACCATGGTTGATAGCTAAGAACAGTGTGCTTCATGGCTAGAACAGTGTGCTTCATGATTTTCTTATGAATGCTTAATTTATTTGTGGTATGTGACAAATCTATCACCTTCAGATGTGAGGAGTATCTTGAGCAAAAGGTTATGTAAATTTAGAATCTATTTAGAGATAATGTATATGCCCTTCAAAAATATACATCAAGAGATGGTGATGCAGGATCCAATGGCTTCAGGTAGTGGTAATGAACCACTAGATTCTACCGTAAGGCATAAAAGAAGAATAGATGAACTCTAAAGGTAGGGTAGCAGGTGAAATGTTTTAAGTAGTACCATCATCATGACAGAGCAAATCAAGCAAAAAACTTCACCAGCTGCCCTTGCACTAACTGTAAATGTGTTAAACACTGTGCAGAAAGGTTGAGGCTATTAATCATGCTTATTTACAAGTTGTCCTCATAACCTTGTCCAAAGCATCAATTAGGCATAGTGAATTTTTAAAGGCATGGAAGAAGACTGTGTTTTCTAAATCACACAGCAGTTTCGCAGCGCGCTACGAAACTGCTGTAGGTGATGATTTTAGCACAGAGCAGCTATTGTGATACTGTGAGCGGGAGTTGAGGAAGAGAAACACCTGTCTATCAATATCACTTACAGCACATCAAAAACATGGCAGCATTCCATACTTGGGGTTATTAAAAGAGCTGAGACATGTTGCTGAACTTTCGGAGAATGTTGGGAGACAGAGACCGTTAAAATAGGAGCACATCTTTTGGTCAATTAATGAGCCATCAGCGCTTTCAAGCATCCAAAGTCAGCATTCATTGCATCTGTAGCTCAGCCATCTCAACCCAAGCAGCAAAAGGACATGTGTCAAGAGCCAGAAAAGCATCATGCTACGAGGAGCAAAGATTTTGGATTTTGATTAAATGAAAACCATTTGTAATTTCAGTTTAGCCATTATGTAATTAATAAATTAGTTATGCACTAGATAAGGATAGTCAATAGCCACCTTCGAGGCTCCCCTCATGCTGGAGGAGGAAGCTCGAGGTGGTTAAGTTTGTTTGCCTATATATGGATCAATGTTGGATGTAGAAAGGGTTGGACATTTTATACAAAAACAGAGTTATTTGGGCCAATGTAAGACTTGTTACAGTAATAGTAAAACAGTGGTTATTTCTTCTCAAGATTCTCAATGGATTATTTTGTTCAAATATGATGGTGGTGTTTTATCTTATATGTTCTTGTACAGCCTTGTTATAACATAATCACTCAGAATTCATTTCTAATGCTCTGACTTCCTGTATGTTTGGCAAGCTGTGGTTTGTGTGAAACATGTTTGAACATCTAATGCAAAGAGCCTTGACTTCCATGAAAGGACTGTGCTTTTGTTTATTAAATGTATAAGACTCCATAGCCCAATGAAGACCAATTTGATATGTGTTCAACCAACTGTTGTTTTCATGAATGAGTGAAGAGTTAGCCATCTTTTGTTGGGATTGATTTCTATTATAAGTCTGTGAGAGAGCCCTCTCTGACTAGGAAGGCTAATTCCTAGTCTAAAGTCTGGTTGAAAGAGTTACATAAAATCTTACTTGGTTGCAGCCCTTAGTAGTGATTTTGTGATAACATATTCCATGATATCCCACATTCACACTTGGAATATGACATAGGGGTGATTGGTTGAAAGAAACATTTGGTTCAGTTCAATCTATGGTCGGGTGGTACATGGAATTCCTTGACTTGGTTGGCTTTTTCATATTTTAATAAGAGCTATTTTCCTATTCTATTTTATGAGTACTTATACTTTTTATTATTTGAATTTTATGGTTGTTCTATCATGGTTATCATTTTGGTTATATTTTGGTTATAATCATAAAGGCTGCATAACCGGTTCTACCTATGGGTTTTGATATATTTTTATTAGTTGATGAATGGTTAATGAATGCATGAGCTAATAAATGTTATTGTAGCTATTATGAGAGGGCATTAGACTTTATTGGTGATTCTCATATAAGTTTCAAAACCCTATGTTCAGATATGCATTCATGACCTGTAGATTACATATTCACCATATGTTTTATGAAATGAATTTCATGGTTAGACCTGGTTAGCTCAAGTCCTTCATCAAGTTTTATATGAATAGCTTTAACCTGATGTTATTTATCATTATGGAAAGTATCACTGAGTTCTGGGCAGTGGTATGGAGACTAGCCTGAAATGGTGGCTCGGAATCTAGGACCCCACCCTTTGAACTGGATTTTTTGGGCCATAACCGCACCCTTACATGCTTATGCATGTGGTTGGAGGCCTATAACTACATGTAGGCCTTGTCATGCATGTGGTTGTGGGCCTATGTTACTAAAAAACAAATATGACTTAGGGTTTTGGCACTTGGAGTGGTTGTTGTTCCTCTATGTGTCATGTAAGCCTTGTAGCATGTCAGTGTTTGTAGTTGGTGAGTTCTAGTTGCCAGCCTCACTTCCTTAATTGGATATAGGAGGTTAGGTCATGTCATAGTATCTCTTTGTCTCATGTTTACCCTAGGAGGTCGATGAAATTGGGTAAATGTTTTAGGGGTGGTTACATTCTTCACAAACAACACTAGTGCACACCCCAAGGTGATACACTTTTCCTAATGTGTCCCTTATAAAGCATTTCCTTCAGCTAAAACTTCAGTTCCACTAACTCTAGAGTGCTCATCCTGTAAGTCTCCTTTGATGATGGTGCTTCTCCTCGTATCAACTCAACAAAGAATTCCACTTCCCTATGAGGAGAAAACTTTGAAATCTTTGCTGGAAATACATCTTAAAATTGTTGCAAAACTGGATACCTCTCCAATACTTCAACATCCTCAACATTCTTCCCTTTGTCACTAGAAACATGAATTGAAAATAATACACATACTTTCCTACAACTTCTCTTTTCCTGTATAGATGTAACCATTCTTACTGATGTAAGCTTCTTCTTTCCCTGCAAGATGCTCTTTTCTCCATTACCAACCAAACACTCAATAGACTTCTCGTAACAATATACCTTGTTCCTATTAAGGTACAACCAATCCATACCTAAAACCATACTGTATGATCCCAATGGAAGCACATTTTGATGTGCTGATGTAGACATACTATTCAACTCAAATGCATAAGCTCTCACTCAATGATGAACTATTTTCTTAGTCCCTGTAGCAAATTGCACCAATCAAGACTCTGCATGCACTTCTTTTCTCAAACCACACTTATCCACCAGGTCAAGATTAACATACCTATCATTAGATCCAAGATCAATCAAAATGGAAACAAATTGATCACAAAGATCAACTTCCATCTCAATAATGGATGCATGGTGATCTGCCTACTTGTTATCAAATGTTGCATAGATACAAGGAATGCTTTGGCCCATGTCCCCAACTGTTTGCACGTCCTGAGCACTGTATATATGAGGTATACCACCCCGATACAATGGAAAATCCTTCTTGCAATGATCCTTTCCACAAACCCAACATTACAATAGCTCTCTGCCACTACCCATATTCTGTTGCTCAAAATGTTGAGATCCATGTCCCTTCTCTATTGTACTGAATTTATTATAATAAGGTGCATTCTCTTTCTCACCTGCATCCTGATGTCTTTCCAGCTTCAAAGGCCATTTTCCTTGGTCTTAGAATTACCTTTCCAGTCACACTTAGGCTCAATCTTTCCCTTTGATTGCTCATAACAGTGCTTCAACTTCCCAATGAATTCCTCCATGAATTGAGACTCATCATACTTAATCTGATCCTTGAATGTTGGTAATCCACTGATAAAACTTTGAACCTTCGTCTTCTCATCCCGAAGATATGATGAGCACCAATATTGCAGAAAGAATGCTGCAACTCTTGGGTCTACCAACTTTACTTTATCAACCTGGGGTTCGTACAAACTTGGAGGTGACAGTGTTGTATACACAAGTAAAAGTGATGGTTCTTCCCTTTCTCACTGTTCAGCTGGCAGTAGACCACTAGGGTTTTTCAAGCCAAACTTTTATGGATTCAAAAGAAGCTTGATTATTGATGAGGGAAAGAGAAATTTACTCTAAGAGAAAGCTTGTCTACTACAGTAAGGAAAAAGACTGAAATCAAATGCTAAAACACACCATTTTCTAACTAACTACTAAGAGACTATGCTTCAAAATGAATGCTAAGTTAACATGTATGCAATCCTACTGTCTCAAGCATGCAAATTCAAAACATCAAACATTCTACTACTGTGCATATAAATGGCTAAAATAAATCTATTTTTCTTTTTATCTTTTTTTATGGAAAAGTGTGAAAGTTAATCTCTTTTGGTGATGTGGTAGGTGACTTAGGGATGCTGGTGAGTGGTTAGAAGGTTTGGGGTACCATTAAGTGACCTTTTTTAGCTTCCTAGAGGCTTTTCCCTCAATTCAGCCTCAAAATAGGCCACTACAGGAAAAACTACAGGATGTCCTAAAAACCTACAGGATTCCCTGTATTTCCACAGGATATAGGCGAGCGAAAAATGATGGGCGTTGAAGGTGATGAAAGGCTTAGCGAAGGTGGATGGAGGATGGACTGAGGCAAGGAAATACCTAGGATCACTCAAAACTAAAAGCCAAGGTTGGAAGATGGTTGGATTTTCTCAACAAGCTTGGAGAAGTTTCCTTGTAAAATGATGAAATTGGTGAGGGTCTTAGTGAAAGCAAGGAATGATCATGGATGTATGGAGTTGGAAGGAGGTTTCTGACTATGAGGTCTCTCTGTACTTCTGAAACACCTGCACTACATTAAACATTGACATTTACCCAAAAATCATGTAAACAAGAAGAATTTCAATGATATAGGAAAACAAAGTTTAATGAGCTAGTTGTCTACTTCATGCATGAGGAAAACTCACAGAATAAGATGGAATCATTGATGAGATCTAATGTAAGATTGAAGATGGAAGAAATGATAACTAAATCATACTCTTGTAAACTGATCAAATGCTACCTTAAGTACAGAAAACCCTAAATTCTATGAGAAAGTAAAATTTTGTCTTTTTGGGGCTACATAGGAGTCATTTCCTCAAATCATGATCCCCGAGGGAAGAAGTGAGGCTAGAACACCTATTGAAAACTTTTTGATGTTCCTTTATCTCTTCTAAACTACTGCTGAAGTAAAGCGCAAATGGAAGCAAACTAATCAAATCTACACTATTTTCAATGAAATACTTCTAAAGATAATTCAACTATGAAATCAATCTAAGGATACAGATACAAGAAGAGGATTCTTTGCTGCTAGGGTTGGGCCCTAACCCAAGAGCTTTAGCCCTCTGAGTTAACTCAGTCTTGGATCACGAAAATGCTCATTCTCATTATCAAAACAAAAAATTACATAGTAATGTCTTCCACAAGTCTTGAACTCGAAAATGACTAGTGTTTTTACATCCAAAATTCGAATCCTAATGAGGCTCTAGGCCTCTTTATTATAAAAGTGAAGTCTCCAATGACTTCCTTAAATATAGGGAGGCTTGGCTCCCAAACTTGAGATAAACTAACTCTTTGACTGTCACTTGCTCGGCTGCCTTTTGATCTCCATGACTTGGCTGATTGTACTCCGAGCTAGTGTGATTGATGGAGGAATATTCAAATGAGGGAGGAGTTAAATGAGGAGGATTTACCTCCTACAATCTCTCTTCCTTTTTCAATTCGAGTTTCAACCCTTAATCTTTCCAAATTCCCTGATTTTCTCTCACAAACCTACATTCAATGCACATTAGTCCACTAGGCATAATATCTCACTTTGACTCATCTCATTAAACAAAATATAATCAAAATATGTAATAAATTATGAGAAGAGTTGATTTGACTAAGCTAGGAGGTGAATTAAGGTCCATATAGTTACTTGATGATGAGGCTCATCATCACCCCCTACTAAAGTGTTTCTCATCCTCTGAGAAAGTCAATCAATATCCATGTCTTTCATAGCTCTAGTGGCCTCCCTGACAACCCGTGCTTCTACTGTAGTTTCCACTTCTTGTGATTAGAATCCTGCCTTCCTTTCTATATCCTCCCACTGCTTTATTTCTTCCTCTTCTTTCCTTCCTTCTAATATCCCTAAGAGCAGTGGTGGACTGAGTTTCAAGCCAATCCAATTGACTTTGAGTCTTTGGAGGGTTTGCTTGTACATGGGTGTCCTTTTTTTCCTCTGGAAAAATCATTATATATTTCAATAATAAGCAGTTTTTTACATAAGAGTCTGTTATATACAGAGTATCTTCAAATGCTGTTTGTTGCATTACCACACAGGGTATGCTATCAGTTCATTGCATGATGCTGTTCATCCTAACAAAAAACCAAAATAACAGTATATTTCTGTGGAGGGCTGTCAACAATAAATATATTTAGAGTGCTATTTGCTGATCCAGGGTTGGGTATCCTGGATCTATATATGGCCGGTGGTAAATTTTTTTCTCCTATTGATCAGTGATCTCTGTAATCTCCCATAGTCCTCTGTCCATCAGCGCTGCCTCCTTGGAAAGTTTGTCGGCACCCTTATTATGTTCCCTGTATATATGAGAGATAGAAATATGGTTAAATGCTGCTTTGAGATCGAGTGCTTCTTGTAGTATAGTGCTGAGAGAGTGCATGTGACAAGTAGCTGTGCCATTAATCCAATTAATAATGATCTGTGAATCTCCAAAAATATTGATGCTAATGCAATGGTGCCTCAATGCAAAGTGTAGAAGGTGACGAAGAGTAATCAGTTCAGCAAAGTTGTTTGTTCCGACCCCCAGGCCAGCCTTAATTTTGTAATGGTGATTTTCTGTAACATGGAGGATGAAGCCTCCTCCACAGCTCTGTTGGTTTGCAGCGCCGTCGAAATATGCCCAAGGCATGCTTGGGTCGATGGGAGGAGGCGGAACGGGTTGTCGAGATGGCGGAGGGGTAGGGTCGGGTAGTTCCCTCAGGGCAGCTACAATACTAGCCTCGAGCAAGGGCCAGTGAATAGGCTTGTCATCAAAAATGGCGCAATTCCTTGATTTCCAAATAGCCCAGTTAACAATGATGGGAAGGTTTATCGATTTCGTCCCTCTATTTTTCTGTACCCATTCATTCCATGCACTTAAGATATCCTGTCCCCCCCAATCTCCTGCGAAATTTGTGTGCGCCTTGAGATTTCGCCACAGGTCTATGGTTGCACGACATCTCAGGAATGTGTGTTCTATCGATTCCGATGCTTCCTTGCAGAGCACGCATTAAGTGGGTCCGTGAATAGCTCTTTTCATAAGATGGTCACCAGTGGGAACTTTGTTCCTTAGTATGCACCAATTGAATAACTTTGATCGAGGGGAGGCGGAATATTTCCATATGTTCTGCCACCAGTTTGCAATTTCTTCAGGCTTCCGGTGCTCGATGAGATGTATATAGCCATCCTTGGGTGTATATACACCGTGATCTGCTCGATGCCAAACAAGTTCATCCGGGCCCTCCGAGATGCGAATGTGAGCTTCCACTAATGCATCTCTGTATTCATCCCATACAGTGTGCCATCTTCTCGGGATATTTAATTGGATTGCCGATTTCCATGCTTGATGGAATATGTCTGATTGTGCTGGGTCTGCAATCTGCGAAATAACCTTTATGTTTCGAGCTGAGAGAAATGCAATTAGATCTTGAGGGAGTGTATGTCTGCCTCCACTTCCGGACCAGGGATCAAGTCCAATTCTTGCACTGTTACCGTCTCTGATGCGCCATACTAGGTTGTCCCTGATGAGGGGTAAGGAGTGCAGAAGGGCCTTCCAAATCGAGGATATACCTGCTTTGTTCCATGTAGGCAATCTTACCCAATCACTGATGCTGAGAGGCCAGATATATTTGTGGTATGCAATATTTGTCCAAAGACTGTGGGATGTCAGAAGAGCCCATCCCATTTTTCCAGCCAGAGCTTTTGCAAATATCGGGAGTTCCTTCAGCCCCCATCCTCCCCATTTCTTAGGCAAGGCAATCTTGTTCCATCCGATCCATGCGAAGATTCGTTTGTCTTGGTTCCCAGCCCAAAGGTATCGATTGCACAATTGTTGTAGTTTAGCCAATATGTTCCGGGGTATCCATGCCAGAGCCATCCAGAATACAGGGGTGGCTTCTAGAACAGCTTTTATCAAGATTAGTCTCCCATCCCTGGAGAGATATCTGTGACTCCAGCAGGTTAACCTTTTTTCTATCTTCGACACATACATACATGGGTGTCCTGTTCAGTGCTTCTCTCATTCTTTGAGGAGAATGGTACTCTCTGATTTTCAAACTGTATGGCAAAGTATTC
Source organism: Pinus tabuliformis (assembly GCA_031772625.1). NCBI lineage: Eukaryota > Viridiplantae > Streptophyta > Pinopsida > Pinales > Pinaceae > Pinus > Pinus tabuliformis. Next base: position 757,280,189 of record CM062812.1, read on the forward strand.
CATCTCCTTTGGCAAGCTTGTATGCTGTCATCCACTAACAACTTGGACATATCCTCAAAATGTGTAATTTATTGCTCTTGGACAACAAGATACGTAGGTGCAAGTTGAGGATCATTTGCAATTAAGTTATGTGTGTTGATGACAACCATTGGATTTGACTACTCAGCTCTTATCATGAGAGGCTTTGTTTGTTCCCTTTCCATTATCTTCTTCATTTTTGCAGCCCTTGCTTCCTCATGGTTCATCCATGATGCCAAAGCCATCAACTATAAATCCACTAGTTTTTCATTAGGGTCACATACATTCAGATCTGTCAAGGCTAAGTTATGTAGGTAGAACTTAGACATCTTAGCCCTATCCTCCAGTGTGCTTTGATCACAAAGATCAATGAACTGTCTATAATCCTAGAATGACATAGTGCCTCTCTGTGCTAGGGTCTTGATTTGGAACTGCAACCACTATTCCTTAAGGTATAATGAATAGGACTTAGCTGGCATCCTGCACTGGATTTCCTCTAAGGATAGAGTGGCCATGGATGGCAATTGATTCTCTCTTTCTTCTAGCTGTCCTTTCAACCATGCGTTTTCTGTCTCCAACTGAGCTTTCATTATGGCCTCTCTATCCCTCAGGCTGCTTAGTTCTCTTCCCATATCCTTAAGATTTTCCTCCATGTGACCTATGTCCTCCACTCCCTTGGACTTGGCAATATGCATCCATCTATGTGTTCTTGCTCTTTTTTTCTCGAGCTCAAAGAATAATGGGATGGAAAATTTTTGTCGAATGACCCTACCCTCTTTAATAAACCTGTAGTAGGAGTCAAGGTTAGGTTGAGTACTAGGTTCCCTTAGCTCTGGATCCTTCTTCTTTATTTCTGACTACATACTACCTTCTTTATCCAATTTCTGAGTTTCCTATAGGTTTAGCAGAGTTTCCTGTAGGATTGCTTCTACTTCCGCTAGGTCTTGCTGTGTATCCTGTAGGTCTTGTTGTGTATCCTGTAGGATGTCATTTCATTTGGATGAGGAAGATCTAGTCACAGGCCTTCTCACATAAGTGATAGGAGACTTAAGGGAGGCTTGTCCTAAGGATCCTTCTCCTTGAGTTTGCATAAGAGGATCCATCTTCTCCTGCTTCTTAGGTGAGTCTTCAATAACAATAGGAACCTTGGTGGGAGTTTGAGGTTTTCCCTGCCTTATTCTTGTACTTTTTCTTGTCCTAAAGTACAATGGAGTTTGTCTTTTTATTTTACCTTTTTGTTTGATAGGGGTGCTAAGGGCAATGAGGGAAGCTACTGCCTCTCTCTCAGTGGGTTCTGGAGACACCCTGGGTGACTCCTCCTTGTCTTCTGCCTCCTCTTTTCCATTCCCCTTTTCATCTTTGTCTTTCTCCTCTTCTTCTCCCTCTAGTTCCTCACTTTGTTCATCAGTTTCCTCCTTGGCATCTCCTTTTGTCTCTTCACTACTTTCCTTCTCTTTTTCTTCTTCTTCTTCCTCATCTATTTCCTCTTCATCCCTCTCTTTTTCTTCTTCCTCTTTTTCAGTTTCTTCTTCATCCTCTTCACTGACACTGGGGCTCTTGTCATATTCAAGGGCTTTTATATCTCCCTCTATTTGCATGTCTTTGAAATTTGCCCATGTGATAGGAATTCTGAGGTGTTGGAGGGCATCTTCTATGATGAGTCTAATTAACCCATGATGGGCTAGCTATTGATGGTTTCCTTCTTGCACCTTCATGCTCATATCTATCATTGATTGGAGAAGGAAGTAGGGTATGCTGAGTCTGTGTTGAGGAGGTGTGTATGCCCCAAACCTCAATTCTTCAAGAAGCCTAAAGTGGTATCCATATACCACACTGTACCTACCCTCACATGATATATATTTTATAAGGTGGTAGCTTATTTCATTCCAGGGATATGGTAGGCTGGCTCTTCTCACTCCATTTTTTTCTTCCATGGCCTCCTCTCCCTCTAAAAAGAATTTCTTCTTTGTAGTTTGGCTATTTCCCTTGTCCTCCTTTCTCCAAGGCACTCCTAAGGGAAGTGTGGTAATTCTGCCTATGATTTCAGGGGTGAGTTCTATGGTGAGGCCTCTCACCACAACAGTGGCATGGGTCCTAGTTAGTTGAATGAGGGAGAGAAAAAATTTTTTGGCTACTTCATCATCATACCCCTTCAATTTCTCAAAGAAACCCATCCAAGTATGCCTTGTGAATATCTCTAGCCTGACAGTATTATGTAGGATCCTGTAGACTGCCTGACTTTATTCTATAGACTGTCTGACTGTATTCTGTAGGATCCTATAGTTTTTCCTATAGGATCCTGTAGGTGGTCCTGCACAGGAAAAAAATGAAATTTGTCTCTCCTGTAGACTGCTTGAGGGCTGAGAGTGACTTTTATAGTGTGAGCCTCGAGCATGTGAATGCTTCTATGCATGGGGATCAACGTTTATTTCCTCTTGTGGTTGATTTGAGTGAGGTGGTGTGCTGGAAGCTAAGGTACGAATATCTATTTTTGGACCATTGGTCCCACTACCACATCATCATTCTCCTCACCTCATAATCAACTCCCACTTCAGGAATCCATAGCCTAACTGCTTTCAACCTCATCCTCCTTTTCTTTGACTTGACTACTGCCATGTGTGTGAGGACTAATTTTTTTGTCCTCGTTGACTGAATGAAGGTGGCCAAGTTAACTGGCCACCTTTCGCTTCTAAACCAACTCGCTCACAAATTTTACATCTTTTGATCACATTATTCTAATGAGAGAGAGGAAGTGAGATACTTACCTGTGGTAATAATACCTTGCTGCAAGTCTTTGCTGTGTGTTGGCTACATGTGCTTTTCTCCCTTTTTTATTGTCCTTTGATGATTTTCTTTGATGTGCAGGTACCTGGTGTTGATGATGATGATGATGATGTTGATGCTACTGCTAGGCTCTGGAGGAACTTCCTCTAACTTGGGATTTCCATGCTTGAAGCTGATTGCAACATATGATTTCTATTTTGTGGGATAGGCTGCTACATGATTTCCTACAGGATGTCCTGTAGCTTCTTCTCCCTCAAAAATTTTAGTCATTTTCTACTACTGGGACCTAAGGATGATTGGCATGGGTAGAGAAGGGGTCTAGGGATTTGTGCATGAGGAAAAATAACCTTCAAATGTTGTCCCCTTTCTCTCTGTCTTCATCCTCTTTCATCTGCTTTTTTTCTTGAAAACTGTACATTTTTTTGAAAATTGACATTTGTGATGAATGCAGGGGTGATCATGGTGGAGAGAGGTATGGTGAGGAGATGGAAAAGTAGGGATTTATTGTTTTGACATGGGCAGGTCATTCCCTTTCTCTAGGGTTACTCCCTTTAGGATTCCCAAGCCACTATAAATCCTATAGGATCATCCTGTAGGTTTTCAGGAAATCTTGTAGGTTTACAGGGAATCTTGTAGAAAACATAGAACCCTTGCAAACTGAGGCAAATGAGTGGAAAAATGGAAGGAATGATGGAATGATGAAGGATAATGAATGGAGAAATAAAACATGAGCTGGACATGTCCCTTTTGATTCTCCATTGTTTCTCTGATCGTCCTCCTGCTGACTTGCAAACAATACTTTCTTAATTTTTCTTTTCTCCCCTTTTTCTGTTTTTTTGTTTTTTGTTTTTGTTATATATATATATATATTTTTTTTTTCTTTGAAAACAACTAGTCTGCCTCCAAGAGGTTTTCATCCTAGCTGCTTGCCTTGGGTGCCTTAAGAGAGGTTTTCACCCAGAGATATTTTTATTTCTCTCTTATTTTCTTTTGTTTTGACACCATTGGGCCGCCTCAAGAGGTTTTCAACCCAACAGTGGGATTCAGGCGCCTCATGGAGGTTTTCACCTGAGTCTCCTTAATTATTATTATTATTATTATTATTATTTCTCTTCAATGACTTGATGAGGTAGGAGCTGAGACTTGATCCACCAGCATCATTGTTTTGCTGATACGTTCAATGAACTCTTGCTTTGACAATGGCCTCTTGTAAACTTTCACTCTGTGCCCATTAACAAGTAAAGGAATGGCCTCTGCATCTATGGTTCTAATCTACACTGAACCATTATCATGACATTTCTCTATGAAATAAGGCCCTAACTACCTAGTCCTTAGCTTGCCCTTAAAGTTTTTATATCTAGAATCATATAACAAAGCCCAATCACCTTCCTGAAATTGGTTGTCCTTGATTTTATTGTCATGCTAGATCTTCCTTTGAATTTGAGTCACCTCTGTGTGTAGGAGGGCCTGCATTCTGAACTCATCTAACCCATTCAACTAGAGAAATCTCTCTTTTTGGGCACCGCTGAGATCTAGATCTAGTTGGGCTGCCATCCTCAATTTATTTTACTCAAATTCAATGGACAACGGGGCTTTCTTCCCATAGACCAACTCATAGGGTGTGAATCCAATGGTGGTCATCTAGGTGGTATTATAGGCCCAGCTGGCCTCAACTAATCTATCTTCCCAATATTTTCTGCTGCTGCTAACCACTTTGGTCAGAATGTTCTCCAACACTCTGTTGGTCACCTCCACTTGCCCATTAGCTTATGGGTGATAGGGAGTGGAGGTTCTATTCTTGATCTTGTGTCAGCTTAACATTTCTTCAATCATGTTGGATGTAAACTGGCTGCCTTGATCAGTGATCAGTTCTCTAGGGTACCCAAACTTGTAAAAGACATTTTACATTAAGGACTCAGCCACCTTCTCCTCTGTTGCTACCTTGATTGCCTTGGTTTCAGTCCACTTAGTCAGATAGTTAGTGCACACAATGATGTACTACTTTTGCTTGGAAGGAAGGTCAATAGGTCCAATGAAATCCATTCCCCACTTGTCAAATCGCTCAAAAGTCACTTGGCGTTGCAAAGGCATTTCATCCCTCGGAGTAGGCTTTCCCATCCTTTGGCACCGATCACACTGAACTAGTATATCTTCTTACATCTTGTTAAAGAGTGGACTAATAATAACCAGCTTGTAACACCTTGAATGTTGTCCTCTTTGCTGCAAAGTGATCTCCATAAAGCCCATCATGACAGGTTAGAAGGATGTCAAATAATTCCTCCTCCCTGACACATCTTCTCAGAATTTGATCCGGGCCTAGTTTTAAGAGGTTGCCCCCAATCCAAGTGAATGGGGCGCTCTTCCTCACAATATTGCTTTTCTCTTTGGAGGACAAATTCAGTGGGAACTATTGAGATACCAAATATTTTTCTATGTCAGCGAACCATGGAGAGAGAACTGAAATGGAAAATAAGTGTTCATCTGGTAACTGATAATCAACCATTCCTTCCTCACCTGCAGGGAAAGTTAATTTGGACAAAAAATCTGCAACAACATTTTCCTTGCCAAGCTTATCAACATTCTTTAGATCAAACCACTATAGTAAAAGTAACCATCTAATAATCCAGGCATTCACATCAGGTTTATTCACTAAATATTTAATTGCATCATGGTTAGTATGTAAAAATGTTTGATAACCTGTAATGTAATGCCTATATTTGTTCAATGAATTCACAACAACCAGGAGCTCCTTTTCAGTCACAGTGTAGTTTAGTTCAGCCTTTGACAGATTCTTACTGATAAAGTAATTGGCATAAGGAAATTTCTCATCTATTTGGCCTAGAGCTGCTCCTACGGCTTTGTGTGAGGCATCATCATGTATATGAAAAGGAAGGGCCCAATTTGGGCCTTAGAGAATTGGTGCAGTGGTCAACTTGTCCTTCAGGGTGTCCAGTGCCTCTTGACAACTTTTTGACCATACAAACTCAGAGTCTTTGGCCAACAAGCCAAATAACGGAGAAGCTAAATTGCTGAAGTCTTTTATAAACCTCCGATAGTATCCGGCTAAACCTAGGAAACTTCTGACATCTCTCTGATTTTGCGGAGGTGGGACCCTTTGGATGATAACTATTTTGTTTGGGTCTACCTGCAATCCTTGCTGGGATATTGAATGACCTAGCACAGTCCATGTAGGCATCAAGAACTCACATTTTTTGGGACTAAGAGACAAGTTCATCTCAATGCATTTGTTCAACACCTTACCTAAGTTGGACAAAGGCTCCTGGAAATCACACCCATAAGGTGTAAAATCATCCATATAAATCTCTCCTGCATCATGGACTAGCTCGGCAAAGATACTCAAGACTGCTCTCTGGAAAGTGGTAGGAGCATTTCATAGGCCAAAAGGAAGGACCCTATAGGTGAAATTACCCAAGGGACAAGTGAAGGTGGTTTTATCCTGGTCTTCCGGGCTGATTTGGATTTGATTGTACCCATTGAATCCATCTAGGAAAGACAAAAACTTTTTCCTTTCCAGGCCATCTAGCACTTGGTCGATGAAAGGTATAGGGAAATGGTCCTTTGTGGCTTTTTTTAACTCTCTGTAATTGACACAAATCCTCCACTTACCATTTTTCTTTGGAACCAACACCAAAGGAGAGACCCACTCATTGTCTGAGATAGGGTAAATGAATCCTGCATCGAGCAACTTTTGCAGTTCTTCTTTGACTATATCTTTGAGAGCTGGATTCATCCTCCTTTGGGGTTGTCGGACTGGTTTGCAACCTTATTTGATGTAAATGTGGTGAGTACACACCGAGAGGTTTACTCCCTTCATTTCTTTGTAACTCCAAACAAGGGCATCCAAATGTTCCTTTAGCATGTTGCACAACCTTTCTTCTTGGTGAACAAAAAGAGATGGGTTGATTTTCAAAGTTCTCTCAAGGCCAAATTCTATGGTTTTGACATGGGTAGGGTTGGAATCAGCTAGGCATAGATCAATCTGATGGTTGTTCTAGGTTTCCTTTACTACTCCTTCTAAGGACAATGTACTGGGAGTTGGACTTTGGAGTATGTGTTCAATCAAATCATCTTCATCCAGTTTTCCCCCTCCCATGGTTGTTTTTAAGGTATAGAGTTGAGCGGAATAAAATTCATCTATTCCTCCTATTCCAACCATAAAGGTAAGTCATGTTCTAGAGATGGCTGAGCAGGAGGGTATATGACTAATTGCTTGGACATATGCCCATTTTTTATAGTGATATTTCTAACCCTGCAGCTAATGTAGGCATCGGCAATGGCTAGCCAGGGCCTCCAAAGGATGAGAGGGTAACTAGTAAGCTTAGCCTTAGGCTGGAGAACTAGGAAATTTTCAAGGTATTCCCAAGAGTCAATAGAGACCATCCTATCCTCCACAATCCCCTCAGGGGTCACTGCAGGGCGGTCTGCAAGTTGCAGGACTGTTGTGGTCTTTCTCAATGAACCCTGGTGGTTGAGCTTGAGCATAGTGTCCTTGGTCATCACATTAATGACAGCCCCAAGATCAATCAAGGTGTGTGGGACAATGGTGCCATTGATGTGCACATCTACTACAGGGCTTCCAGGGTCCAAATACTTTGGACAGATTACCTTCCCCAGCATTAGGTCGGACAGTTGTCCAATGACATTAATGGTAGGGGCATCTCTTTTTCTCCTCCCTGGATGCTTGAAGCACTTCTCCTTAATAAACTTGTTGTAAATAGGTATATCTTTTATAGCTTGGAGAAGTGGAATTTTGACACATAGATTTTTCAGTTCTTCTAGAAGTTCAGTCTCTTCTTGGGTAGGCTGGAGTGGTTGGGTAATATCTTAGGAAAGGGTGGTGGATATACTTTAGGCATGATTTACTCTATTCCTAAACCTCCCTAGGTGGAGGTAGAGGTTGGTTGTCTGTGAGTACTCCCCTAGATCTCAGGTTGATTTCTTGAATCTCCTTAGCATAAGCAGGATAGGATGTCTCTCCACTGTATACTTGTTGCGCCTGTCTGTTGCTCGGGTTCAGATTTCATTATGCAGGCATTTCGGGTTGTTTAGGTGGAGCAGGGTGTAAAAGTTGTAGTTGAGTAGGTGGTGAAGGCAATAGGGCTGGAGCATTATTGTATGGGGGCCTCCACTCCTGTAGCGGTGCATTCCACTGAGGCTGTGGTAGAGCATATGGTTGAAATGACTGACTGGTTGGCTGGGAATGATACTGAGACGCAAAGGACCATGGAGGAGGTGTAGACCAGGAAGGATGAGCAGGGGGGCCCCAAGAGGGAATGGATGTGGTCTGGTTGGGGTTGTAATATGCATGGGATGAGCCTTGCATGCCCTGCTGGTATGGCCTAGGCCCATGAGTTCTCCTTTGGTTTATGTAGTATAGCTATTCAATCACCCCTTCAGCTCCTTGATATACAAATTTTAGTCTAGGTAGAGAATGAAACTTGTCTGTGGAGTGGTTTTCTTCACAGACTTAGCAAATTTCAATTGAACTCAATGGACATTCATTCCTAGGGTGCCTTGTTATGCATCTAGGGCAGAAAATGGCTAAGGCTCTCTCTGCTTCCTCATGCTTACTCTTGATGTGTATAGTGTCCATCTGTAGGGAAAGGGTTTGTAGCATCTCACTCTTGAAATCCTCCAGCATGTTTCCAATTTCACCCTTGATGGATGTATTGGAAGAGGATGGACTGACCATAGGTTGAATACCCCTACCCTTTTTCCTAGATGCCCTAGAATGGTTTCTGAAGACAGTCTTGATATCCTCATAGGGAAACTAGTAGATGTCCCCTCCTGCTGACAAGTTTAGGGTATCCAGAAGAACTTCCCTTACTCGTCTAAGTAGGACTAGCTTCAGTGACTCAGGGTCAAGTGTGCACCTGACCCTTTTGTAGCTACACTAGAATCTTTCTTCATAATCCTCTAGGGATTCATCATGCCATAAAGTCATCCTAAAAATTTCCTCTTTAGTGTCTTTAGACCTGCAGTAGTCTCGGTACTTGTTGTTTAAGGCTTTCTGCATCTGAGCCCAAGTTGTGATGCTATCCCCAGGTAAACCCACGAACTAGTGCAATGTTGCATCCTTGAGAGTGGATGGGAATAGTTTCAACTTCTGCTCATCATTGGTGTAGTCATAGGTTGTGCATATGATAGCAAACTCAAACAAGAAAGTGTCTGGATCTTTTGAGGTCAGGCCATGGAAATTAGGAAGGGCATAGGGGCTTATATTCTTCATCTTAGTATCCCCATTGGTTTCCCTGATGGGGAAGGCACCCTCAACTCTTTCTCTATTTCCTCTGTCATTTCTATTTTCCGCCATTGGGTCAGTAGGAATGGGTTCTTCTTCTTCTTCTCCTGTAGGCTCTTCAAATATCCCTAGTTTCACACCTAAGGTTTCCTTTAATTCACAACCATCGAAGAAGAGGGAAGGTTGGTTGTTTGAAGCAGTGGGGGTATTTGATAGAAATTTCCCTAAGTTATCCCTATTCCTACGAGGCATGAAAAAAATGTTTTTGTTTTGTTTTGTGTTTTTTTCAAACTCTGAAAATGATTGCAGAATTGAAATTGCAGACTGAATGAAACTAATTGCTTGAATGAAATCCTACTTGAAGAATGGAAAGGAAAGCAAAGAATGCATAATGGAAAAGAAAGAAAACTAAATTACTCTTGCAGAAATGAAACTAATAGCAGAATATTAGAAATGAGAAATGGAAGAAAGAAAACAGTAATCACATATTACTTAGACACCTCCCCGACAACGGTGCCAAAAAGTGATGAGCACCAGTATTGTAGCAAGAATGCTACAACTCCTGGGGCTACAAACTTTACTTTATCAACCCAAGGTTCGTACAAACTTGGAGGTGACAGTGCTGTATACACAAGTAAAAGTGATGGTTATGCCCTTTGTCACTATTCAGCTGGCGATAGACCACTAGGGTTTTTCAAGCCAGACTTCTATGGATTCAGAAGAATCTTGATTATTGATGAGGGAAAGAAAAATCTACTCTAAGAGAAAGATTATTTACTATAGTAAGGAAAAAGATTGAAATCAAATGCTAAAAGAAACCATTTTCTAACTAACTACTGAGAGACTATGCTAAGTTAACATGTATGCAATCCTAATGTCTCAAGCATGTAAATTCAAAACATCAAACATTCTACTACTGTGCATATAAATGGCTAAAATAAATCTATTTTTCTTTTTGTCTTTTTTTATGGAAAAGTGTAAAATCTAATCTCTTTTGGTGATGTGGCAGGTGGCTTAGGGATGCTGGTGAATGATTAGAAGGTTGGGGAGACCATTAAGTGACCTTTTTTAGCTTCCTAGAGGCTTTTCCCTCAATTCGGCCTCAAAATAGGCCACTACAGGAAAACCTACAGGATGTCCTAAAAACCTATAAGATTCCCTGTATTTCTATAGGATACAACCGAGAGAAAAATGATGGGTGTTGAAGGTGATGGAAGGCTTAGGGAAGGTGGGTGGAGGATGGAATGAGGCAAGGAAATACCTAGGATCACTCAGAACTCAAAACCAAGGTTGGAAGATGGCTGGATTTTCTCAACAAGCTTGGAGAAGTTTCCTTGTAAAATGATGAAATTGGTGAGGGTCTTAGTGAAAGCAAGGAATGATCATGGATGTATGAATTTGGAAGGAGGTTTTTGACTATGAGGTCTCTCTGTACTTCTGAAATACCTGCACTGCATCAAACATTGACATTTACCCAAAAATCATGTAAACAAGAAGAATTTCAATTATCTAGGAAAACAAAGTTTAATGAGCTAGTTTTCTACTTCATGCATGAGGAAAACTTGCAGAATAAGATATAATCATTGATGAGATCTAATGTAAAACTGAAGATGGAAGAAATGATAACTAAATCCTACTCTTGTAAACTGATCAAATGCTGCCTTAAGTACAAAAAACACTAAATTCTATGAGAAAGTAGAATTTTGTCTTTTTGGGGCTGCATAGGAGTCCTTTCCTCAAATCATGATCCTTGAAGGAAGAAGTGAGGCAAAAACACCTATTGAAAACTTTTTTATTTTCCTTTATCTCTTCTAAACTACTTCTGAAGTAAAGCACAAATGGAAGCAAACTAATCAAATCTACACTATTTGCAATGAAATACTTCTAAAGACAATTCAACTATGAAATCAATCTAAGTATACAGATACAAGAAGAGGAGCCTTTTCTACTAGGGTTGGGCCCTAACCAAAGAGCTTCAGCCCTCTGAGTTAACTCACTGCTGGATCACGAGAATGATTATTCTCATTATCAAAACAGGAAATTACATAGCAATGTCTTCCACAAGTCTTGAACTCGAAAATGACTAGTGTTTTTACATCCAAAATTTGAATCCTAATGAGGCTCTAGGCCTCTTTATTTATACAACTGAAGTCTCCAATGACTTCCTTAAATCTAGGGAGGCTTGGCTCCCAAAATTGAGATAAACTAACTCTTTGGCTGTCACTTGCTCGGCTGCATTTTGATCTCCGGGACTTGGTTGCTACTACTCTGAGCTAGTGTGATTGATGGAGGAATATTCGAATGAGGGAGGAGTTAAATCAGGAGGATTTACCTCCTAGAATCTCTCTTGTCCCATTCGAGTTTCAGCCCTTAATATTGCCAACTTCCCTGATTTTCTCTCACAAACCTGCATTTAATGCACATTAGTCCACTAGGCATAGTAGCTCACTTTGACTCATCTCATTAAACAAAATATAATCAAAATATGTAATAAATTGTGAGAAGAGTTGATTTGACTAAGCTAGGAGGTGAATTAAGGTCCATATAGTTATCCAATGATGAGGCTCATTAAGATACGACACTTACCTCAACAATTATAGAAACCTAGTCGTATACTATTTTCTTGTTATAGATCCCATATTCAACTCATAGAAATCCTTAACCTTACCATCAAAGTATCTCTATGAGAAGTACTTCTTTCGAAAGAGTCGTTTAAACTACTCAACTCCTCTATCTAGATGCCCCTAACACACTTCACATCTTCCCACTAGATGTTTGCCTTTCCCTTGAGACTGAAAATAGATATCCCAACTTTCATGTTCTCTGTATAATCATGTAAATAAAAGAAATTATTCATCCCAAGTAGCCATGCCTTTGCATCTTCCAGTTTCTTAATCTCTCCGTCAAATGTAGGAGGCTTGGATTTCTTGAACTCATCCAAAATGTACCCCTCTCACTCCTCCTGTAAGGATGATAACGATGATGAACATGATACCTTTTTGAACCAAAACTAGAATAGAATCCATAACCACTTCCTCTCCTATTAGGTGTATTGAAGAACCTACCATCTCTGACTATGTCATCCCTATCTAATTTGTCCATTGATCGATAGTTTTTACCATATGCTCCATTAGTATTGTCCTCCTATCCATAAACAATCCATGGATGTCCCTGCCTTTCCAAATATGAGAAACTTTGAAGGATCACTACATTCACTTATGCTTTCTTTTCCTGAGACCTGGCAAGCCTTTCCTGCAACTGAATTATTCTGTCATTATTTGCCTTGCAACTTCTAATCTCTTCCTTTAAACTTATCAAGGTATCTTCTATGTTAGGAGAGTACTTATCTCTTGACTGCTCATTTGATCCATAAGGAGAGTCACGTAAACTGTAATCCACCATTTTTCTAGTCATCTATGATCTTCTTCTTCTTGCAAATACACCATGTCAGATAACCAAATATAAACATAATCAACATACCTTAGTGAAGTTTAGGGGAGGATATCTCATCTACAAAAGTATTCTAGATAGAACGATACATATATATACATGATCATATCAATATGTCAACATCATGCATGATAACACTAACTGCATACAATGAACTCATGCACGACATCCATAATCATGACAATGCATGCATAGCAACATGCATCTAGCCCAACCAGTCCAAGTAATTGAACCATACTCTAATACCAAATCTGTAACATGACCACCCCACATTTATCCACTTTTGCAAGCCCTCTAGGTAAATGTGAAGCAAATTTCCACTATGACATGACTTGACCTCTAATATTCAGTTATAGAAGAGGGGCTGACAACTCATAGACACATCTCAAGGTTTACAGGAAACTATGGGGCCAAATAACCAACCCAAGTGACCAAATTCTAAGCTGAAGCTATTTTTCCCTGACCTAACACCCTAACTACATGCACAAGCTTACAAGTGTGATGTTATGACCCTCCATCCATATGAACAAAAATGCCTCCATGTAGTTGCAACCCAAATCCTTTAGTTTAGAGGGTGAGGTATTAAGATCTAAGCCACTTTTCCAAGCTAGCCTCTAGACCACTACCCAAAACTTTCAATAGCTTCTCAGAATGATAAATGAGATAATGATAATGATTTTCATAATAAATTTGAACAAGAACTTGACCTTGTTGAATTTCCACGATCTTGGGTCTAGGATAGAATCTTAGAATCTATGACACTACCAAACCAATAATATCGACAAAATCTAATTTGCACAGTGGAAATATAAAGCAGTAAATCATATATGTATAAGTATAGACAATTTTAAAAAATTATTGTACAATAATTTACAACCCAATCTTTGTTATATTAAACCAATTTGAATAATACAACAGTCTATGGAATACAATATACAATGACAATCATGTTGTAGACTCTATGTCGTATCTTGTCATGCCGGTCCTTTGATCCTAATATTCTCTCTAGCTACCCCTTAGTACATCAAATGAAAACACATAGAGTCTCCAAGAGGGCTGTCACCTTTGACAACTACAAGTCACTTCTACTATAATGAACACAAGTTTATCCAATCTCCTCTCTAGGTTTGCCAATGCCTAAGCTCCAATATGCCAAGATGGTAGCCTATTTCATCCACCAAAGGGCTACATATTAGTCTCAAAATTCACCCAATCACATAACAATCAATGCCCTTCTTGTATGTTGCTCGAGGGCTACTTTAGGTAGCCAATACGCTGCCCTCCACCAATCCAACGGCTCCCAACTCTTCACTGCAATATCTTCTCCTAGTTGAGGTCTCCAACTGCTCAAGTCAACCTCAACTCACGGTTCCCACATGCTTCAAACAATTCTAATCCAAAATTGGTCAATACTTTGACCCAAAACAAGACAAATTCAACTTCAGGTTTGTTGTACTATTGTTGTTCTTGATTGTTTCTGGTTATGGCACTTGGCACTCTACAAAAACCCTAAAACATTCACCCAAACAACACTCAATTTGTTGTGGCCTCACCTTGGAAGTATCCTCTCCTTATGTGTTGTTGTTATGGGCATAAACTAGCCCCAAAATAGACCCACATAGGCCTTTTCTGTGGTGTTAAGGCCCACGGCCTACCACAACATCATTCCTATACCCACGACCTGCACAAAGCAAATATTACTTACATAAAATATTGCCCCAAAAAACATGCGTTACTCCTCTTCTTACTCAGCCTACCTATAGGTGTAAATATGATCTTCAACAATCATGAAAAGTCTCCTACACAACCTTTCTCCTTTGCTGAAATTCCCTCTTACCTGCAACCCACACAGAGGTAGTATATCTTCTCTAAGCCGAGTTCCTTTTAGCTCCTCTTATGCCTTGTGATGCATGGATGGATGGCTCAAATGACCCTAACTCACCTTGTATTATACCAAATACAAGGGATTCCTCAAACGTCCAACTAGGGCTTGAAAAATTGTCACATGGCTTATTAACATGAAGCCGACCTAGACTCCTCTTGTGCAAAACCACTTCTTATCTTCAAAAAATCATAACTCCATTTATACAACTTGGAATTATATGATTTTTATTGCGTCAGATTCATCTCGATGACAACTATCATCCTCATCCATCACATGTAGAAATGTATCCATGGTTTTGGCCCAAATCATGATGGGGGAGAAACCCCAAGCTTGGGTTCCAAGCCCATAAGTGACTCTTGTGGTGCTCCACCCTCCAAACCTTAATCCCTAGGGCATAGAGTACCTCCCAAGCTACTCAAAATCGACACTCCTCTTAGCGAGGGAGGTACTTCAAAGACTAGGAAGTAACTCATCGTCATCATCACAACTCGCAACACTCACCCAACTTTTGGCACTCACAACTGCAACAATCTCTGTAGCATGAACTACGCCTCTCTCAGAAGTGTCATTGTCACTAGAAGCATCTTACTTTTTCCTCTTCTCATGTATCGCTTTCCAATCCCTTCATGATTTCCTTCTTGGAAGATGTGGAAGAACCCTTGCTTCCCACTGACCACACGCTCTTCTTGAGCTGCAAAGTCTCCCTCTAAACCTGTAAGCTTCTAATAGAACTCGACTCCCTCTAAGCTTCTAGAAGTTGGACCTTCTCCTCTATAACATGTACCTATACCTATGAAGCTCGCACCTGCAACTTCTTCTCTGGAACCCGCACCTACTCCTTCTACTTCTTCTTCCCATGATCCATAGGCTTGCCCATCAGTGTGTATAGACCATGCTCTCTAACTCCAAGTATAATACCTATAGAGCTAGAGCCTCCAGGTCTAAGTCTTACCTTCCCATCCCGGAACAAGACCTAAAACCCATTCTTCTTGATCATTGAGACATAAATCAAACTCTATCTGAGTCCTGGTACAAATAGTACATTCTCGACCCGCATCACTCATCCTATCTCCATTCTGAATGGCACAACTCCTGATCCTCAGATATCCTTCTAACTCTTATCACCCAACACCATGTGCAACTTCATGTCACTTTCAACTAGAGTCTCAAAAACCTCCTGTGACCCTGTCATATGTTTTGATGCACCACTGTCCACGTACCATTCATCCTCATCGATAGTACCCTACGAGAAATGAGAGATCATGGCAAAGTCCTCCTCCTCCAATATCCTGGTGAGAGCATATCTCTCAGCAGAAGTGGCAACACCGATGACTTGCTTCCCTTTCTTCTTCTCATCATCTCCCTTCTTCTTCATCGGACATCTCGAAAAAAAATGATCTATCTCGCCAAAGTTAAAACACTTGACTTTACTCAAGTCCTTCTTTTGCTTACCCTTCATTCATGCTGTAAGTGCCATGTCATCATCTGAAGCCCTTTTCTTTGGATGAAGATTCTCATCTTACAATTATTCTTGAAAGAAGTCGTCCGACAACCTATTCCAGTTTGGAAAGTTCTCTCTAGCAACAATCCCCTTGATGAAGGGCTTTC
Source organism: Pinus tabuliformis (assembly GCA_031772625.1). Taxonomy (NCBI): domain Eukaryota; kingdom Viridiplantae; phylum Streptophyta; class Pinopsida; order Pinales; family Pinaceae; genus Pinus; species Pinus tabuliformis. Next base: position 757,296,196 of record CM062812.1, read on the forward strand.
GTTCCTCGGTGAACACTTTTAAAAAAATCCTCACCTTATCAGAATCTGAAATAGTCACACTGACGACAACAAGCTCATCTTTGACCTGAGACAATCTTGTCAGACACGAAGTCACTCCTTTACCGTGTATCATCTTGGTGGACTTCAACTTATCCTCCAATACCAGTACCCGGTTCTCATTCTTATTTTGGAACAAGTTATGAAGATCCATCCACATCTCATGTGTAGTGTTCTTCCTAGACAAATGAGGTATTAGGGGATCCTTCACACCATCAAGGATGATCAATCTCGCCCTCAAATCTGAATCCTTGTACACTTCCAACTCCTTTTGGTTAGTTATCTTCTTGATGGATTTCTTGGAAAACTCCCAGATCTTGTGGACCTTCAAGACACACTTGGTCCTTTAATTCCATAGAATATAGCTGGACAACCCCTCCAACTTGTTCTCATACTGGAGACCAGCCTCCAACTTTGACATTTTCACCTACAATGTGACCAAATCCCTCTTAATATGTACTACACTGTGCACTCTGATGATTCATTGTCTTCTAAAGTAGCTCAGACACCCTTTGATACCATGTTGAATTTCCACTATCTTGGGTATAGGATAGAATATTAGAATCTGTGACACTACCAAACCAAGAATCTCAACAAAATCTGCTTTGCACAATAGAAAATATAAAGCAGTAAATCATATATGCACAAGTATAGACAATTTTTAACAAAATATTGTACAATAATGTACAATCTATTATTTGTTATATTAAACCAATCTAAATAATACAACAGTTTATGGAATACAAGATACAATGACAATCATGTTGCAAACTATATGTCATATCTTATCCTGTCGATCCTTCGCTCCCGATCTCCTCTTTAGCTGCCCCTTATTCCATAAAAGAAAAACACATTGAGTCTCCAGAGGGCTGGCACCTTTCAATGTTGCAAGTCACTTCTGCTATAATGAACACAGGCTGATCCAATCTTCTCTCTAGGTTGGCCAATACCTAAGCTCCAATCTGCTAAGCTAGTAGCCTCTTTCATCTATCAAAGGGCTACACATTAGTCTCAAACTTCACCCAATCATGCAACAACCAATGTCCTTCTTGTATGTTGCTCTAGGGATACTTTGGGTAGCCAACACGCTTTGCTCCACTAGTCTAATGGCTCCCAACTTTTCACTACACGATCTACTCCTAATTGAGGTCTCCAACTGCCCAAGTCAACCTCAACTCATGGCTCCCATAGGCTACAAAAATTTTTGATCCAAAAGTAGTCAATACTTTGATCCAACACAAGACAAATTCAACTCCAAGATAGTTGTACTACTATTGTTCTTAACTCTTCCTAGTTAGGGAACTTGGCACATTGTAACAACTCTAAAAAAATTCAACCAAACAACACTCAATTTGTTGCAGACTCAACTTGGAAGGATCCTCCCCTTATGTGCTACTATTATGGGCATAAACCAACCCCAAAACAGACACACACAAGCCTTTTCTATGGTGTTAATGCCTGCGACCTACCACAACAACATTCTTGTACACACGACCTGCAAAAAACAAAGATTCCTTAGTTAAAATATTGCCCCACCGACCTGCGTTACTCCTCTACTAAGTCGGCCTACCTATAGGTGTAAATCTGCCCTTCAACAGTCATGAATAGCCTCCTACGCAACCTTTCTCCCTTGTTGAAATTCCCTCCTACCTGGGACCAACACAAAGGTAGTATATCTTCTCTAAGTCGAGTTCCTTTTAGCTCCTCTTATGCCTTGTGATGCATGGATGGATGGCTCAAGTAATCCTAACTCACCTTGTATTTATACCAAATACAAGGGCTTCCTCAAATGTCCAACTAGGGCTCGAAAATATGCAACATGGCTTATTACATCAAGCCTTCTTAGACTCTTCTTGTGCAAACCCACTTCTTATCTTAAAAAAATCATAACTCCATTTATACAACTCGAAATCGGATGATATTCATTGCGTCAGATTTTTCTTGATGAGAGCTATCATCCTCATCCATCACATGTCAAAATGTGTCCATGTTTTTGGCCCAACTAATGATGGTGGAAAAACCCTAAGCTTGGGTTCCAAGCCCACAAGTGACTCTTGTGGCGCTCCACCATCCAAACCCTAAACCCTAAGGCTTAGAGTACCTCCCAAGCTATTAAAAATCAACACTCCCTCTTAGCGAGGGAGGTACTTCCATGACTAGGAAGTAACTCATCATCATCATCACTACTCGCAATGCTCACCCAACCCTTGGCACTCACAACTGCTGCAATCCTTGTAGCATGAACTAAGCCTCTCTCGAAAGTCACTATCACTAAAAGAATCCTAAGTTTTCTTCTTCTCATGTATCGATTTTCAATCCCTCCATGATTCCTTCTTGGCATATGCGGAAGCACCCTTGCTTCTCACTGACCACACACTCTTCTTAGGCTACAAAGTCTCCCTCTGATCTTGTAAGCTTCCGATAGAACTCAACTCCCTTTGAGCCCCTAGAACTTGGAGCTTCTTCTATGGAACCTGTACCTGTACCTATGAAGCATGCACCTGCCAATGCTTCTTTGGAACCTGCACCTACTCCTTCTGCTTTTTCTTCCCATGATCCATAGGCTTGGCCATGAGTCTGTATAGACCGTGCTCTCTAACTCCAAGTATAATACTCGTGGAGCTAGAGCCCTAAGGTCTGAATCTTGCCTTCCCATCCTAGAACAAGACCTCAAACTCCTTCTCGATCATCGAGACAAAAACACACTACATCTAAGTCCTAGTACAAATAGTACATCATGGACTTGTATCACTCATCCTGTCTCCATTTTGAATGGAATAACTGTCGATGGTCAGATATCCTTTTGAATCTTATTGCCCAACACCATGTACAACTTCAAGTCCCATTCAGCTAGAGTCTCGAAAACCTCCTCTGACCCTGTCATATGTTTCGACGCACCATTGTCCATGTACCATCCATCCTCATCGATAATACCCTGCGAGAAATGAGAGATCATAGCAAAGTCCTCCTCCTCCTCCAATCTCCTGATGAGAGCATATATCTCAGCAAATGTGGCAACGCTAGTGACATGCATCCCTTTTTTCTTCTCATCATCTCCCTTCTTCTTCCTCAGACATCTCAATGAAAAATGACTCAATTACTTCTTTTTCTTACCCTTCATTCATGATGTGAGTGCCATGTCATCATTTGAAGCCCTCTTCTTCAGGTGAAGATCCTCGTCTCACAATTCTTCCTGAATGAAGTCATCCCACAACCTATTCCAGTATGGAAAATTCTCTCTGGTAATGATCCCCTTGATGAAGGGCTTCCGTTCCTCGGTGAACCCTTTCAAAGGAATCCTCACCATATTAACATCTGAAATAATCACAACGACAACAACAATCTCATCTTTGGCCTCAGACAATATCATCAGATATAAAGTCACTCCTTCACCCTGTATCATCTTGGTGGACTTCAACTTATCCTCCAATACCAGTACTCGGTTCTCATTTTATTCTGGAACAAATTTTGAAGAGCCATCCACAACTCGTGCAGTTTTCTTCTTGGACAAATCAGGTATTAGGGGATCCTTCACACCATCAAGGATGATTAATATCTCCCTCGAATCCAAATCCTCATACACTTCTAGCTCCTTTGGGTTAGTCGACTTCTTGATGGCTTTCTCTGCGAACTTCCATATTATGTTGACTTGTAAGACCAACTTGATCCTTTCCTTCCATGGTATATAGTTGGACAACCCCTCCAACATGTCCTCATACTGGAGATCAGCCTGCAACTTCGACATTGTCACCTAGAATGTGACCAAATCCCTCTTAATATGTACTTTGTTGTGCACTCTGATGATTCATTGTCTTCCAAAGGAGCCCAAACACCCTCGAATGCCATGTTGAATTTCAATGATCTTGGGTCTAGGATAGAATCTTAGAGTCTTTGACACTACCAAACCAAGAATCTCAACAAAATATACTTTGCACAGCGGAAAATATAAAGCAGTAAATCATATATGCACAAGTATAGACAATTTTTAACAAAATATTATATAATAATGTACAACCCAATCTTCATTTTATTAAACCAATCTGAATAATGCAATAGTCTATGGAATACAAGATACAATGACAATCATGCTATAGACTATATGTCGTATCTTGTCCTAGTGGTCCTTTGCTCCTCATCTGCTCTCTAGCTACCCCTTAGTACATCAAAGGACAATTCATAAAGTCTCCAGGAGGGCTGCCACATTTCACTGCTACAAGTCACTTCTGCTATAATGAACACGGGTTGATCCAAATAGCTCTCTAGGCTAGCCAATACTTGAGCTCCAATCTGCCAAGATAGTAGCCTCTTTCATCTATCAAAGGGCTACACATTAGGCTCAAACTTCACCCAATCACCCAAAAATAAATGTCCTTTTTCTATGCTGCTATAGGGCTACTTTGGGTAAGAAATATGTTGCCCTCGACCAGTCCAATGGCTCCCAAATATTCACTACAAGATCTACTCCTAGTTGAGGTATCCAACTACCCAAGTCAACCTCCACTCATGACTCCCACAGGGCACAGACAATTCTGATCCAAAACTGGTCAATACTTTGAACCAACATAAGAAAAATTCAACTCCAAGTCTGCTGTACTACTATTGTTCTCGAGTGTTCCTAGTTAGGTCACTTGGAATGCTACCAAAACCCTAAAACATTCACCCAAACAACCCTCAATTTTCTGCGGCCTCACCTTGGAAGGGCCCTCCCCTTATGTGCTACTTTTCTAGGCATAAAATAGCCCCAAAATAGACCCACACAAGGATTTTCTATGGCGTTAAGGCCTGCGGCCTACCACAAAAACATTCCTGTACCCACAACCTGCACAAAACAAATATTACTTACCTAAACATTTGCCCTAATAGACCTGTGTTACTCCTCTGCTTACTCGGCCTACCTATAGGTGTAAATATGCCCTTCAACAGTCATGAAAAGCCTCCTATGCAGCCTTTCTCCCTTGTTGAAATTCCCTCCTACCTGTAGGCCACACAAAGTTAGTATGTCTTCTCTAAGCCGAGTTCCTTTTAGCTCCTCTTATGCCTTGTGATGCATGGATGGATGATTCAAATGATCCTAACTCACCTTGTATTTATACTAAATACATCAGCTTCCTCAAACGTCCAACTAGGGCTTGACAAGATGTCACATGGCTTATTAACATCAAGATAACCTAGACTCTTCTTGTACAAACCCACTTCTTATCTTCAAAAATTCATAACTCCATTTCTACAACTCAGAATTAGATGATTTTCATTGCGTTGGATTTGTATTGATGAGAGCTATCATCCTCATACATAACATGTCGAAATCGGTCCATGGTTTTGGCCGAAATCATGATGGGCGAAAAACCCCAAGCTTGGGTTCCAAGCCAACAAGTGACTCCTGTGTTGGTCCACCCTCCAAACCCTAAACCCTAGGGCTTGGAGTACCTCCCAAGCTACTCAAAATCAATAGACCTAACCATTCCTAACCATGAAGTCATTTTGTCAAACATAGGGTAAACATTTGAGATACAGGTCATGAATACATATCTAATCTTAATATTTTTTGATCCATCTAATAGTCATCAAGAAGGTCTAATGCCCTCTCATATTAGCTTTAATGACACTTATTAGTAAATGCATTCATCAAACATTCATATACTTATCAAATCCTGAACAAGTCATTGCTAGATCACATTACAAATCCATGTTTATAACCAACATATAACTAGATTATTAACCATGATAGAACAACCATAAAATCATCATAATAATAAGTACAAGTGCTCATAGATTACAATACGGAAATAGTTCTTATTAATCTATGAAAAAGAAAAGCAAGTCAGGGACTTCCACGTACCACCTGACCATAGATTGGGTTGAACCAAATCTTTCTTTCGTCCAATCACCCCTGTGCCATATCCCAAGCATGAATGTGGGATATTAAACCATAAACAACAAGGTCTTCCGATAGATTAAACCACCTCTAGCCTTAGGCTACCATGATATCGTTGAAACCAATCAAGAGATCATGAAGCCAAAACAAGCTTGGATGCGTCAGAGTTTCTTCACCAGTACCTTAAATAATTTTCTTGTCTCCGCTGACCTATCGAGTGCTTCCCGGAGATTAAACCACCTCGACCCCCAACCCTTGGGAATTTTCCTAAGACCACCTCACTCGGTTCAAAAACCTTTTGACAATCCAAAGCTCAACCAGAAAAGAATCCCATCACACCATGGCTATCCAAGAAATAGCAATGCAAGCCTGAAACCACTATTAAACCAAGAAAAACCCATTCCAATGACAAAAAATGAACCAAATAAACAAATTCATGTACCATGCATTCACAACTCAACTAGGGAATCACACATGTAACCTATTATGTGAAAAATTGTCCTGTTGAAGTTTCTTGATCCAACCTTCCTTGGTTGTCCTTTGCTTTAATTTTCCTTCCTTTGCATTCCTTTGTCCAATGCTAGAGTGCTCCAAGGATTCTCTATGTGTGCAAGAGTATGACAGAATAGAAGAGAGTTCCAAAACTAAACTGACAAAATATCAGCTGAAACGATATCAAATGACAAAAGCTGTGAACTGATCCTCATAAGCCCTTTTATCATTGAGGCCTCTATTTTATTTATTTTCATCTCTCTTCTCTTCAATTTTTCTTCTCATGCAAATATGTAACCCTTCATCTCCCTTTTCTCCTATTTTACTTTATTTTCATAAATAAAATGGCAATTAATGCCACTTTCCTTTGCCAATGCCTTTGCCATTTTCCTTAGCCATAATAAACAACAAGTGATGCCCACTATAGAGTTTTTCCCAACATTTAGCTTGGGATATGTGTCATGTGACCTAGGTCTTATTTTTTCCTTTATTTTCCTTTATTACATGAACTTTTAACCTAGGGCTATTATATGATTGAACCAGTCAAAAAATGGGAATCAAAGAGATATAAAACAAACCCTAAATTGTAATGATGTCTTGATCTTTGGCAGGCTCTATCAAAGAATCCCTAAGGAATCAATTTGTTTATGTGTGGAGTTCGATTGGCCCTTGAAACTTTCATTTTTGAATCCTACATATATATAGGTTGGAACCCTAGTGCATTCTAAAAGAATGGAAACTATGATCTTCAAATACCTTTTCATTCCTTACAGTCCAAATTCCCTAAGAGGCTAGCAAGGGAATATCTTGAGTTTCCTTCAATTCCTTCTTAGTGAAAAATTATCAAAATAACCCCTGTGAGCTATTTTGAACCCACAAAGGGCCCTTGGCTAGATGTCCTTCTAAATCTAGCTAGGCATGCATTATAAATGGGCATTCAAGGAAAAGGTGTTTATTTGTTTCCAAAGTTGAATGACATAACAAGTAAATCCCCAGAGAAATTTTTCCCTTGATTTAGAGTCTATCTCAAGTTAATACTTAATTATTTATGATCATATGGAAAAAGAGTAAGGCCTTAGATGGTGCCTTCAAATTCCACAACTTGTCCTTAATAGGACTTGACTTTAGTAAAGATATGTATCCCATCTTAGCATTATGTTGAGCACTCGAGTCTTTGAAGATGTTTACCAGCTTATCCTTTGCATTCTTAAGGTGAATATGAGCTTCTTAAATTCTCCTATGAACCCTATTTAGAAGGTTCGATCATCACCCTTGAAACCCATCACATATGCTTATAATTAACCTTGGAACCACAAAGTAGTGAGAGTGGGATGACTAATCTTGTTAAGCATGCATTTTCTTTCAACTTGTAAATGAAGCACCATTTCTTAAGGTAAGAATAATTTGCCTATCAACATGCAATTACATCCACACTGATTCTTACTTGGTCAACCAAGCCAACTTTCCAAGCTAATAATTGCCCCATTATCAAAAATGTCAAACTCAAAGCCCACATCAACACACTAATTCTTACTTGGTCACCCAAACCAACTTTCCAAACTAATAATTGCCCCATTATTAAAATTTCAAACTCAAAGCCCACATCAACTAGTCAAACTATGATAATTTCGCTGAATTTTTTTACAATCTTTTGAAACATAAAAATAAAATGTTAAAACAAACTAATTGATTTTTTTTAAAGCGTGATAAATCAAAATTGATCTTATTGACAATAATGATGATCATATTTATTATAACTTAGATTAATTAAATATAAAATAATTATATTTTAACTTTTTAGAATATTATATATTTAAAATATTATAGATTTAAGATGGGAAATCAAATCAATGAAACAAACGAAACTACATTTTAGTGGTTAGATGTTGCACGAGCATTGAAAATATTGGGAAGAGACCAATCACAAAAATTAGTTAAATTTTTTTATTAGAGAGCCTATATATAAAAGTATATTTTTGTTACATTTTCAAGTAAGCAATCATTTTATTGTTCTTAGAAATGAAAAATGTGGAGAAGAATCATTTCATTCCGTGATTAAAAAGTGAGAAATGTTTTTTTTAATTAGGATGAGACCAATTTATTTATTAGTTAAAAGAAGATTGATTCATTTATAATGGAGTGTTTATTATTAGAATTATATGAAGTTCAATTGAGTTTGGACATTTTTTTTTTAAGGAAGTTTGTTTCTTTTAAAGTAAGTAATTTCTATTTCTCAACTTTTTCTATAAAGTTTAAATTTATGATATAGTAAAAACTAAATCTACGCAAACTAACTAATCTATACTTTTTATATTAAAAATTAAAAATATTAATAAAAAAATTATTTCTGATTAAACAACATCAAATAATAAATTTTATTATTATAAGAGTTATTATGAGAGCGTTCATCATTATGAAAAGAATGAGATGGCACAGCTATGTTATATGGTTTCTTTTAATGTTAAGTGGGAAGGTTTTAAGAGGACCGGGCTTTATGACATTGTTGTGATCATTGTAACCATTGTTAGATTTTGTAACCTTTTGTTCGTTTTGTTCGTTGATAATGGAGATGAGGATTCTTTGTTATATTTTCCTTGGCATTATTTTATGGTTGTTTTTGTTTTTTCTTATCATTCCATGGTTAATATGAGGATTCAAAACCTAGATATATGCATGGGTTTGTTGCTCTCTAGGAGAGTGACATTTCGTTATGTTCCCTTTTTATATTTATTGAAGATCTTGAAATAAAAATTGATGTATTTGTTCCCTTCCTCTTCACTAAAAAGTTTCTGACATATTTTTAATATTTAAATTGCTTCTTTCGGGTGTGTTTTTGTCAGTTATGTTTGTATTAGTGTAGGGTTTGTTATATCCATTAGTCTACCCTTTGTATTACTTTGTATTGAGTTGGGTTGGTAGTTTCAAGGTGTGCATATTGTGATTTTTTTTAATTTGTGGATATTATTACTTTGGATTGAGTTCGGTTGGTAATTTCAAGGTGTGAATATTGTGATTTTTTTTTACTTGTGGATATTTATGGGATTATAGTTAATATTATTGTTGTAATATTATTGGTTTTTATTTTTATTTTATATATATATATATATATATTTTTTAGGAAATTTTGCTTTGGTTGAGAGGAATTTTATAATAAATAAGGTGAGGAAAATTATTATAGGTCACTATCTATCATTATTACTTTTGAGTGAAAAATATGACATTGATTTTGTAATTATTGGTTTTGATGTGGATTTTATTGTAAATTTTATAAATTTAATTATTTTTTATTATTAATTATCTTTTACTATTAGTCTCAATGGATTGTTAGTAAATCAATATATTTTGATACACTAATAACTGGAAAATATTTTATAGCTTAACATGGTTGAATTTAGCCAAATCAACATTATGTTATTATATCAACGTGACATCATGTCCATTGCAAAGTCTTTTAGGCTTATGTAACATCATCATGCATTGTATTAAGACATTATATGTTAGAAAAAATGAATACATGAATATAAGTGTGATAAAAAACATGATAGAGAACTTAATGGATAGTTAGGTAATAGTGGTTGAAACTACCCTAACCATCATGAAATTTTTAAAATAATCATGATTCATGAATGCATATTGATTGGTCAACCCTCTCAAATATATGTATTCAATATTTACATGTGTATTATGCAATGTAATTATTTCATAAATGTTATTAAAAACTCTGTTTTAACATTGGTACCATTTTTGTTTTGAGAATGTTCTTTAGTGGAAGATAATCATGAAGTGGATTTTTTATTTTATTATTATTATTATTATTATTTTATTTATTTATTTATTTATTATTTTTTATTTTTTATTTTTTTTTTATTTTTATTTTTTTTTTCAGTCGGTAATAACAACATGGGAGAAGTTTTCACAAGGAAAACCAAAAAATTAGAAATGATGAATTATGTGAATGTTTAAAGGTTGTTTTACTCATGTATGGGAATGATGATTAACGATAATGCTACAAGAAATTTCAGGATGATAGATTAAGGATTGATTTTCTAGTGTTAATGAGATTTAAATGTTTATAAGGAAAAACAAATATGCAAAGAAAAACAAGAAAGAGAATCAAGAATATGTTATATAACTTACAAATAAAAAATTAAATATATGATGTTGTAAAAGATTTAAAGATATTGTATTCCATGGTAACATCTTTGAAGATTTTGTTAGCACATAATTGATTCAAAATGGATCATTATGCAAATTTTCATTTATTTTAGTACTTTTTGGGTGGAAAAATTGGAGGAATTAGCTTGTGGGAGGTCAAGTCCTAGTTTGATCTTTTGCATCTAAAGCCTTCCAAAGCTAATTTGAGATATCGAATGACTCTTTATAGGGTCAAAATTTTCCAAGCATAGCTCCTAGATTCTCAATGCTACTCTACACACCGAAATCTTTCCAACTGTGCAAAAATAACCTTAGTTGAAGTTAAAATGTAAAATTTGTACCTCCTACAACTTGAATTCCTTGTTGAACTCTATCATATTGAATGGATGGCACATCAACCCATATTACTCACACATCTAGGGTTAGTCAATTATGTAATGTCAAGAAGATTATAGAGTTTCCAAAACCCTAGCACTAACTAAGGTTTGAGGCATGAAAAAACCCTAACCTTACATGACTATCAGACTATGTTATATACTAGTCCACTAGGAAGAGAAAGGGTTCCAGTCTTTTTGTATTGTTCTTATTCCATATTTGAGTAGAGCATCTAAGAGTGGGATATTGAAGCATAACAAAGGGAGTACAATTTTATATAGTAGCTATTCAACCGATATTATAAATTAACACTCCATATAGTGAGTGCACTTTCTTTGTACTTTCATTTCTTAATTAAGAAAAATAGAGCATAGCATAGCCCTCACCTTCTAGATAAGTTTTCTCCTACACTAGGTTTCTTGGGTTACATTTTATGTTTATTTTTGTGGAGAATGTGTTCAATTTCTTGTTCTCTCACTAGAGTTTTAGTTATTTCCATAGATGTAAACATTAATATAGTAATAATAAATTTGAGATCTAAAGTAAGAAATTAAATAACTAGCACAACCACATTAATAAATGTGGTTGATATATGCCGATAAGCATATATCAATCACATGCACAACCACATTAATAAACGTGGTTGAACAACAACAACAACAATAATGATAATATTATTATTATGAATAATATTTTTTATCATTATGAATATATTTTTATTATTAATATCATAAATTATTATTATTATTAATATAATTAATATTAATTTACATTTTTTTTTTCTATATAATACTAACTAAGCACCCACGGGGGATTTGAACCGGTGACATATCGCAAGGAGTGCCTTAACAATACAGCCATTCACCGTCAATCCAAAGCCCCGTGGGCAATATTAATTTACATTAGTAATAATAGTTAATAATGTTTTTTTATTATTAATTATTATTAGTGGTTATTTTGTTGTTATATAATTATTATCATAATAATTTTAAAATAATTATTATTATGATTATTATTATTAATTATTATTATTATTTTTAATTATTATTGATATAATTATTAATTATTATTATTATTATTTTTAATTAAATATAATATCATTATAAATTAATAAATAGTAATAATCAATTAATTAATTAAGTATATTTTTTTTTTTGTAAACATTGTAGAGCTCTCTGTATTTACTTTTTCAAAAAAATTTACATCCATATCCTCCGGTTAGTCACCTGCCTAAAGGAAACCAGGTGACCACCGGTCAGTGTTAAAACCATTCCAAAATTTGAATAAGTTCATGAGAATCCATCCACTTCTAGATTGATTGTCTCTACTAATGTTTCTAAAGATCAGAACATAAATACTTATTTCCTGCATCTAAAATGGAGTTCAAAGACAAAATATCAGACTCTACACTAATCCTCATCAGAGGATGCTATTTGACCTGAAGCCTTTGCACCAGGGCCTGAAGCCTTTACCCCAGGGCCTGGAAGCTCGCGTCCCTGTGTCAGTTTCCATTTGATCTCTGTCAGGGTCTGCTCGATCCTGCCCAGTGCTAGATTGTTCCTGTAGGTCTGGATCTGTATGGTCGCAATGTCTTTGAGAATTTCCGCCCGAACTGGGTCTTTCTCCTTGCTACTTTCCTATTTGTCTAGAACTTCTCCTTCCATGTGTTCATGGTGAAGAGTCATAGCCCGGGCTATGATGTGTTTCATGAACCAATATTACTGTAGGGTCATTTTAAATAGTGATTGCTACCATTTGTTGTCCCCAGGTCCTACAACATTCCTTCCCATTCTTCCATGGGTAAGTCTCTGCCCCTGAGGTTGTTTCTTAAATCTCGCTCCTAGCTCCAAATTTGGTCTCTGACCTCCTTCGGGTTTCCTTCCATGTAGGCGTCTATTATCTTCTTCATTTTCTCTCCCTCGGGCTTCCTGCCCCTTTTCTTTCCCTTACTACTGGTGCCTTCATCTTTCTTGATCATCCTCTTACTTCTCCTGGGGGCCATTCTTCTTTCCTCCTAGCTTTTAGCTCTCTTTTCCTGTTGCTTTTTGTTCTGATTCACAATCTTGCCCTGTGCTGAAGCAAGACCTATCACAGAATGAACATAAATGTCAGTCATGTTATTTAAGTTTACATTAGTATCCATGGATTTTCTCCCCCTCCCCCCTCTTGTTTCCCATCCTCTGAGTTTCTTTTCTCTGGCTTCCTTCCCTACTTTGGATGGCTATGGCCGTAATAGTTCTTTTGGTCTTGGGGTACCCATGTTTACTTTGCTTAGCCCAGTTCATGCAAAGGACCCACTTCTGGTTTGTTTGCCTTTTCTCCCTCGAGGGTTCATTCCTTGTGCAAATTGGGTTGCTGAGACCTCCCCTTGGCTTGGGTTTTTCAGCGTGGCCAGCTAGGTTTTGGCTAGCTAAGGTTTCTCCCCTCACCTTAAGGTGCAGCTCCATCCCCCAGGGATTCTGGAGTTTCCTATCCCCTCTATCATCATTCAACGCAACAGGCATTCTTCCTTTCCCTGGACTATGGTTTACCAGAGCCTCTATTCTAAGGTGGGGGTCAGGTGAAATTGGGTCATGCACGCCATTGCTCTCATGCTCCTCACCCTTTCTCTTAACTTTCTCTCTGTCCCTGGCATCCAGGAACTCTTTACTATAATTTCCTTTCAGACCTCTAAAATTTCTATGACAATTGAGATGATCAAACCAGGTCTGCATACCATTCTGCATTCCTAACCTATGTTTCAGACTGATTACTCTTTCGTAGATTGGGATGAGAGATGTCACATACCCTTTTACTGTGTTGCACCTTACTTCCTCCTTCTGCTCCCGCTTGCTGCCTGCTCTTTTGTTCTCACCACCTTTCTTCTTTCTCGTCTGCATGCAAAATGCCTCTTTCCCCTTTTCCTTAGTCTTTATCCCTTTTTCATTGCCTCCTCATAATTTTACCACCAGCTATCCTGTTTTTGCCTTGGCACGCCTCCCTTCCCTCCTGCCTTGGGATGCTGCCCTCCTGTCCTATCCACTGTCCTTCATTTACGTCTTTCCTCTCCCGGCTGCTCTTGCCATTGGGTTGCTGACTCCACCCTGCCACTTGGCATTAATTCGCTGCCCATCCTCGGTTTTGCTGTCCTGCCCTCTCCGTTTCCATTCCTTTCCATCTCTGCCCCCATACTCTCGGGGCTTGTCCTTCCTCTGCCCCCCTCCATCATCCTACCGAGCTCCAATCTTGCTTTTGTCCTGTGTTGTTCCGCTTCTATCCTATATTATTCCTCTTGCATCTGTTCTTGTCCTTCTCCGCTCCCGTCATATCCGGGCGAATTCTCTAGATGCTCACTTTGGCGCTTGTCTTGTTCTATCATTTGGAACAATTGTTCCATATCCTCTTTCTAGTGGAGCTCTTCCGCGCTCACGTCCAGTTGCTGCTCTCCTTTTCGACATCCCCAATTCGCAAGGTAATCTGTAGGAGCATTTCCTTTGTGTCTCACATGGGAAGGTATGGTGTAGGCTATCTTCCTCAATTGGTGGCTTATTTCTATTATTATCCATGCCGTCCGCCAAATTTGACTCAGCTTCTCTACTAGAACTCCCTGTTGTAGTTGTTTGATTGTTTCTATCATGAGCATCGAGTCTCCTTCTATCTGGAGGTTTTGATACCCTTCCCTGATAGCTATTTCTATCCCCCTGTTCAGCGCGTGGAATTCTGCCTCGTTATTTGAGGCATTTCCACAGTCCATCGCATAGACCCAGCGGGTTCTCCCTCCATCATCTCTGAATATCCCTCCTATGCCCGCCTCCCTTGGATTGCCTTTTGTCGTGCCATCGAAGTTTAGCTTTGTGAATCCCTGTGGCGGGTTCCTATAGCGGTCTTCTTCTCTTGCTTTACCTGCCCTATGTTCTCTTCCTGCCGTGCATGTGGTGCTTACTTTGATTTGCAAGCGGTTCAGAATGCGAGTCTCTGTTGGGTCTGTCTTCCAGTCTTCGTCGTTCCACTTCTCGAGGATGATGGTTTCTCTTATGTTCTGTATAGTTTGACTCCATATTTCCTTCTTAGCTTTTTCGTCTTCCCTGAATATCGACCGGTTTCTTGCCTTCCATATGTTCCACAGGAGGAAACCTATGGAGAGATTCCAGGCTCAGTTCAAGATTATATTATGGTACGATTTGCTGCTCCATTTCTCTACTGTTGTAGTTATGCTACCCGTTTCTCTGTCGCCAATCTTGAAGAGCTGATGGTGGTTTTGCCATAGGTTATTGCTGACGCTACATGAGTTTGTCAAGTGCTCCATTGTTTCTTCTCGTTCCTGGCATAGTGCGCAGCGCGATGGTCCATGCGTCCCCTTCCTTCTCAACTGGTCCTAGGTTAAGTCTCGCTCATGGGTCAATATCCAGATAAATAATGCCACCTTTGGCCAAGTTTTCATTTTCCATATTCTATCCCATTTTTTGATGTCTGGGTTGCTGGTTCTTCCGGCCTTTATGTAATATCCTTTTGTTATAGTAAACATTCCTTTGATGCGTTTTCCCCACCTTATTATGTCTGAACCATCTTTGACTGCAATTTTCCTTGTCTCCATTTCCTTTTTGTAATTTACCCATTGTTCTGTTTCTGGTGCTTCTTGCCAGTCATTTTTCATTTTCCATTTTCTCCAATAACCATCCTTTTCGGGCAGCCAATAGTTCCGGGTTGCGTCTTCCTCCATTTGGGTGGTGAACTGTTGAATATCTTGGAGTTGGGGTTGCTGGTTGAGGGTTTCTCTCTGTTGCCATGCCTCCCTCCAGAAGTTTGCTTTGTCACCCTCCCTAATTTCCCAAAAACTATGTTCTCTTATCAGGTCCCTATTTGACCTTGCTAGGTTCCAAATTGTTGAGCCTTTCTTTTCTGATTGGCTTCGTAGTTTTCCTTCAGGGGACCTTGCCATCTCATATTTCTTTTCCCATAACAATTTCCATAGGTCTTCTCCTCCTTGAATCCACCTCCACCATAGTTTTGCACCCATTACTTGGTTTAATATATATGGATCCTGCAACCCTAATCCTCCTTTTGTTAAAGATTTTCTCAGCCATTTCCATGAGATCAGCGCCCACTTTTTAGTTTTGCTTGTTCCTTGCCATAGATTTTTTTTGAAAATTTCCACCATTTTTTGGCATATGGTTTTTGGGATAGCTTGACTGGCCATTTGGTATATTGGCATAGCTTGGAGGACCGACTTAAGGAGAATGAGGCGACTCGGTATGTTCAGCATTCTGAACGTCCAGTTGTCCATTCTTTTTTGAATTCTCCCTATCAGGCCTCCCCAGTTCGCTATTCTATTTTGCTTGTTGCTCAGCTGCACTCCCAGATATTTGGTGGGGAACTTCCCTATTCGGAACCCCATTGTTCTAGCTAGGAATGATTGTGAAATAATTGGGGTATTGAAAAAGAAGATTTCTATTTTATCCTTATTAATCTCTGGTCCTGGTGCTTTTGTAAACTCTTCAAGGATTTCCAGTAGTTTCCTTGCTTCCTTAAGATTGGCTTGACAACATTACATCATCTACAAATTGTTGATGTGTAATGGTTAGTTCTTCTCCCCATAATCTAAGGCCTTTTAGTTTCCCACTGTTTACTCTTGCTTTTATTAATCTACCCAAACCATCCGCTGCTATTATGAACAGGAATGGTGACAGTGGGTCCCCCTGTCTAAGCCCACGGGACGGCTTGAAGGTTTCTGTAGGTGTTCCATTTAACAATATGGACATGCTTGGAGTGGAGATCATAGACATTATCCATTCTATCCATCTATCATCAAACCCATAAGCTTTTAGGATTCTCTGGAGGTATTCCTAGCTTAGCTTGTCATAAGCTTTTGCTAAGTCGAGTTTGATCATCATTCCTTTGTGTCGCGAATTCTTCAATGAATGAATCACTTCTTGTGCAACTATGATTCCATCCACTATCTGTCTCCCTTTCATGAACCCTGTTTGTTCTTCTGCGATCAATTCTGGAAGTATTGATTTTAATCTTTTCACCATTATGGTGGCTAGGATTTTGTATATTACATTACATAATGCTATTGGTCTAAAACCTTGAGGTTCATCAGCCTTTTCTAGCTTCGGTATCAATGCTAGGAAGGTTGCGTTCCATGCTGGGTGCATTCTTTTCATGCATCTTGATTCTTCCACTGCACTTACAATGTCTTGCTTCATAAAACTCCAGGTTGCTTGAAAGAATTCTGTTGTGTATCCATCCGGTCCTGGGGCTTTGTTCTTTGCCATTGTCTTCACTGTCTCCTCTACCTCTTTTTCAGTAATTACCCTTAGGAGTGCCATGTTTTGCTCTCGATTCACCTTTTTAGGAATGTATTGACTTATTTTTGCTATCTCCTCTTCTCTATTGCTTTGTGTCTCTGTCAGGATGCCTTGGAAGTGTTGTATCAGTAGTCTTTCCATTTCCTCTTTCTGAGTTAACTTGTTGCCTTGGTTATCTCTTAGGGAAAAAATTCTATTTTGCTGCCTGTGCTGCTGCATGGCTTTGTGGAAGAATTTTGTATTTCTTTCCCCCTCTTTCAGCCATTGTACTCTTGACTTTTGTCTCCAAAGAATTTCCTCCTGTTTTCTTCTTTCCTCCAGTCTGTTTAAAACCCCTCCTTCTTCCTGCGCTAGTTCCTCTGTTCTCCCTTCTTCTATTATTTTCTGTTGTATCCTTTTCATGTCTATCTGAAGCTTTTCTTGGTCTTTTTGAATATTGCCAAATTCTTCTCTATTCCATTTCTTAATTTTGCCTTTTAGCTCCTTTAATCTTAATTGGAGTGTGTGCATCTTATTCCTTCCTTTTATTTCAGCCTCACTGCTCTGCCACCAGTTCTCCATTTTTTCTATGAAGGTTGGTTCTCGCAGCCAAAAGGCTTCAAACCTGAAAGGTCTATTCTGGTTTTGATTGTTCATGGCTATTTCTAGTTTTATGGGCCAATGGTCTGATCCTTGGCATGGGAGGATTGTTGCTTCATAAAATATGTCTTTCCCAAGAAAGTGTTCTGTTGCTAGGAACCTATCCAACCTGGAAGCTATCTGCCTGCTACCTCCTCTTCTGTTATTCCAAGTGTATTTTCCATTATTGGTGTTTATATCAATCATTTTTAGAGCTGACTGTGTTTCCCTAAATCTTTCCATGTCTACATCCTCCCGTTGCAGTCCCCCCTTCTTTTCCTCTTTTGAAGTAATCATATTAAAATCTCCCGCTATCAACCACAATTTTTCTGTGTGCATGTTTCCCAACCGTTGCAGATGTGTGAGGAAGTTCTCTCTTTCCACTGTTATATGGGGTCCGTAAACCGCCGAGACTAAGAACCAGTCTCTGTGGCCTATCAGTCTGAATCTCCCTGAGAGGATCCTCTTCATTCCTATCCAGTAGTCTACAGTAACTTCTGCCAGGTTCCACAAGATTGCAATTCCCCCCGCACTACCTTTTGCATCAAGTGTCATACATTCATAAGTAGGCTTTATTTTTTTGAGAATCTCCTCCATTTCCCCCCTGTTATTTTTGTTTCTTGTAGCAGCATAATTTGGGGTTTTTCTCTTTTAATCCTTTCTGCTAGGTATCTCTGCTTACCTTTGTTGTTAAGACCCCTAATGTTCCAGGATGTAATTATCATTGGGTAGGTGGGGTTGTTTGGTGGAAGACCGCTGAGAGCGGTACTACTCTTCCCGTATTAACTAGCATTTCTCCCATGACTTGTATTGACTCCTGAAGATTCTTTCTTCCTCTTTTTTTCCCTCCTTTCCCTTTACTTTGTTGTTCTTGGTTATTTTCAGGTTGTATACCTAGTTGCTCATTCATTCCTGTGTTTCCTTGCTCTTGTTTTTCTTTATATTTTTGGAAGATTTCCTTGTATAATTTTTTATCCTCTTCTGGGATAAACCTTTCATCCAAGTGTCTCCATTTGTCCAGAAGTTTCCTCAGAATTTCTTCTTCTGTTGTTGGGTCTTCCCCTTTGCTGATGTCTATTTCCATTACTTCATTTTCCTGTTTATCCTCCTTTTCTTTTCCTACCTTTTCCCCTGTTTCTCTTTGGGTTTTTTGTTTAGTGTTGTTTGTGTCTTGTCTTGGTCTGCTTTCCTGTTCTTTTTCCTCCTGATAATCCATTATTCGGATCTCTGAATCTTCTTCTTCTACCTGTAGGATTTCAAACCGATTTGCCTTATTTGTTTTGACTGGTTGTTCTTTTCTTCCGTCCTTAGGGGTTTCCTTTGTAGGTTTTTTCCTATTTTTTATCTCTTGGAACCCATCATTATCTTCTGTGCTTTTCCTCTGTTGCTTGGTCTTTCGTTCTTCCTCTTCGGCATTAAGGGGGCATTCCTTGTAGAGGTGCCCATATTCGTGGCATTTCTGCATCTGAAAGGGATGTGTTCGTAGTCCAGTGCCTACTGCCACACCTCTTCATGGTATTCTAGTTCTACTGCCCCTGGGATAGGGTTTGCTATGTTCATATATACGCAGATTCTTGCATAGGATGTATATCTTCCTTTCTTGGTTGATTCAACTATTTTGACAAAGCTGCCTATAGTATTCCCTATTCCTTCCAAGATCTCTGGATCCCAAAAATCCATGGGTAATCCAAATAGTCTTACCCACACTCGCAATGCTAGGAATTTTTCTATATCAGGGTTATAACATTCCTCCCAGTAACTCATAAATAAACTTGCATTATTATGAAAAAATGGACCATTTTCAAACACTCTTTCTTTATCTTGCAGGTTTGAGAAGATTACCATAAAGAAGCCATGTGCGCCCAACTTCAACTCTATGTGGCCTCGGGGTTGCCATTTCTGTTGTATCCATATTGTTAGGTCTTTCTCTGACGGCCACACATCGATGAACTTGCATATTAATGCATGGTCCTTCATGTAACTTCTATAGCGCTTGAGTTTTTTCATGGGAATAACAAATCTCGGTTTTTCTATAGCACACGATAAGCATTTTCCTTTGCTTCCTACCTGCCATCTTGCTCCAAGGACTGGTCCTGGTGTCCTTATCTCTTCCTCCGGTTTGCTGTTGCTTGTCCCCTCTCCTGCTGCTGTCTCTCTATAGGAGGGGATCTCTCCCCTCCTGACTTCCTCTATCATTTCTATGCCTCTTGCCTGCTTGTTTTCGAGGTTTTTCGCGCCACCTACCTCATGGCTGCGTGACCATTAGGGTTGCAAAGCTCCAAGAAACCCTCATCATTTTGGAGAATATAGTAATTTTTATTAATTAAGTATTATTAAATAAAAGTAAATAAGTAAATTATTAATTAATAATAATAATAATTATTATTTAATACTAATTATTATTAATATTTAATTTAATGAAATAATTAATTATGATTAATATTAATTAATTAAATTATTATTATCAACTAATAATAATAATAAATTCATTTTATTTAATAATAAATAATTAATTAACCATAATTAATTACTTATTATTATAATTTATAAAAAATGATACAATTTGTTTTTTTTATATAATTTATATTATTTATTCTTAACACTAATAAAAATAAATATGGTTAATAGATTTTTGTTAATAATAATAATAATAATCAATTATTATTAAATATTACTTTATTTATAATAATTAATTATTAATATTTATTACTATTAATTAATTAATAATAATAATAATTAATTAATTTTTATTTAATATTAATTAATTTATTAACTAAAGGGATTAATATTATAAACCTAAGGGAATAATATTAAACCTAAAGGATTAATATTATAGATCCAAGGTATATAAACCCTAACATAAATATTATAAACCCTAAAATGAACATGGTTGACCATTTTTCATTTTCATATTGACACAATCTTTGTCACAATGCGACGTTGGACCATGGTTGATTTTCATATTGAGAAAATCTTTGTCACAATGTGACATTGGATGAGGGTTGACCATGGTTATAAACCCAAGCGATTTATATTAAACCCAATGATTAATATTATAAACCCTACAAATAATATGACACCCTAAGAGTATGAACCCTTAGGTTAATAAACCCAACATATTGATATTATAAACCCTAGGTATATAAACACTAAGATAAATAATATGAACCCTAAAATAAACATGGTTGACCATGGTTTACAATGGTTGATTTTCATATTGAGACAATATTTTTCACAATGCGACGTTGGACCATGGATGACCATGGTTGATTTTTATATTGAGACAATGTTTGTTACAATGTGACATTGGACCATGGTTGACCATGATTGACCATGATTGACGATGGCTGATAATGGTTGACCATGGTTGATTTTCATATTGAGAAAATCCTTGCCACAATATGACGTTGGACCATGGTTGACCATGGTTGATTTTCATATTGAGACAATCTTTGTCACAATGTGACATTGGATCATGGTTGACAATGTTTGATTTTCATATTGAGACAATATTTGTCACAATGTGACAATGGACCATGGTTGACCATGATTATTAACCCAAGGGATTTATATTAAACCGTAGGATGAATATTTTAAGCCATATGAATAATATTATACCATAGGAATATGAACCCTTAGATTAATAAACCTAAGGGTTTGATATTATAAAGCCAAGGGAATAATAAACTCAAGGGATTATAAACCCAAGGTATATAAACCTTGTAGGTTTTAACCCTGTACAAAAATTATCTACAAACGAGTTTTTAAAACATAACATATATAATGACGAAAACATAAAACAAATATACATTGAGATTTTCCCTTGGATCCCAAAACTGGGACTACAAAATTGATTTTTCATTATATTACTTTCAATGTTACAATACATATATATACATGCTGAAGCATTCATAAACCCCAATCCATTAACCCTGTATTAGAACATAATTGTAGTTCCCTTGATCGGATCTACAAAATACCATGGGCAGAAAACCATCATGCTCAAAACCATGTGCAAAACCCATGCACAAAACCATGGTTAGGTCCGCCCACCATCTTTGGGTTTGTCCCCCATCCTTGGGTCTGCCCAACTATTATTGGATCCACATAAAGAAAATATAACACACACCCAACAAATCTTAAGATACATATTATAAACCCTAAAATTATCATGGTTGACCATGGTTGATTTTTATATTGAGACAATCTTTGTCATGTGACATTGGAGCATGGTTGATCATGATTGATTTTCATATGGAGATAATCTTTGTCACAATGTAACGTTGGAGCACAGTTTATTTTCATGTTGTGAAAATATTTGTCATAATGTGATGTTGGACCATCGTTGACCATGATTATAAACCCAAGAGATTTATATTAAATTCAAAGATTAATATTATAAACCCTATGATTAATAGTATACCCTAGGAATAAGAACCCTTAGATTAATAAACTCAAGGGATTGATATTATAAACCCAAGGGATTAATACTAAAACCCCAAGGGGTTATAAACCCAAGGGAATAATATTATAAAATCAAGGTATATAAACCCTAAGATAAATATGGTAAACCCTAAGTTAAACATAGTTGACCATGGTTTTTTTTCATATTGAGACAATCTTTGTCACAATGCGACGTTGGACCTTGGTTCACCATGGTTGACTGTGGTTTATTTTCATATTGAGACAATCTTTGTCACAATGTGATATTGGACCATGGTTGACCATGATTATAAACCAAAGGGATTTATATGAAACCCTAATATTAATATTATAAATTTAAGCGATTAATTCTAAAACCCGAAGGTGTTATAAACCCAAGGGAATAATATTAAACTAAAGGGATTAATATTATATATCCAAGGTATCCAAACCCTAAGATAAATATTATAAACCCTGAAATAAACATGGTTGACCATGGTTCATTTTCATATTGAAACAATCTTTGTGACAATGCGATGTTGGACAATGATTGACCATGGTTGAGCATGGTTGATTTTGATATAGAAGCAATCTTTGTCACAATGCGGCATTAGACCATTGATGACCATGGTTGATTTTCATATTGAGACAATCTTTCCCATAGTGTGGCATTGGACCATGAATGACCAAAGGTCTAACATGATAATACGACGTTGGACCATTATTGAGCATAATTGACCATGATCGACTATGTTTGACCAATTTTGAACATGATTGACCATTGTTGACCATGCTTGAGCATGATTGATTTTCATATAAAGAAAATCCTATGATAAACCTTGAGATAAATATTATAAA
This sequence comes from Pinus tabuliformis, assembly GCA_031772625.1. Taxonomy (NCBI): domain Eukaryota; kingdom Viridiplantae; phylum Streptophyta; class Pinopsida; order Pinales; family Pinaceae; genus Pinus; species Pinus tabuliformis. The sequence goes on from CM062812.1 coordinate 757,319,335, forward strand.
CCAAGTTATATAAACCTGATGATATATATTAGAAATGATAAAATAAACATGGTTAACCATTGTTCACCATTGTTGACCATGATTGATTTTGATATTGATAAAATCTTTGTGGCAATGTAACATTGGACCATCGTTGACCATGATTGATTTTCATATTGAGACAATATTTGTCACAGTGCGACAGTGGACTATGATTGACCATGGTTGATTTTTATATTGAGACAATCTTTGCCACAATGTGACATTGGACTATGGTTGACCATGATTGACTATGATTGACGATGGTTGAAAATGGTTGGCCATGGTTACTTTTCATATTCAAACAATCTTTGTCACAATGCGACATTGGACCATAGCTGGTCATGATTATAAACCCAAGGGATTTGATATTAAACCCTAATATTAATATTATAAACCATAAGAATACTATTATACCCTAGAAATATGAACCCTTAGATTAATAAACCCAAGTGATTGATATTATAAACTCAAAGGAATAATAAACCCAAAGGATTAATATGAAAAATACAGGGGATTGTAAACTCAAGGGAAAAATATTAAACCCAAGGTATATAAACCCTAAGATAAATATTATAGATTCTAAAATAAACATGGTTGACCATGGTTGATTTTCATGTTGGGACAATCTTTGTCACAATGCGATGTTGGACCATGATTGACCATGGTTGAGCAAGATTGATTTCCATATCGAGACAATCTTTGTCACAATGCAATGTTGGAGCATAATATTAATTAGAAATAGTTAATAATAATAATTTATTATTAATTAATTATTCTTAATAATATTAATTAATAATCTTTATTCATTATTAATTAATTAATAGATAGTAAATAGTAATAATTAAGTATTCTTATTAATTCATTTTATTTATTAATTATTAACAATTAATTCTTTACCATCAATTATTAATTCTTAATTACTAATTATCAATTAATATTTATTAATTATTAATTATTAATAATGAATTAGTAACTATTAATAAATTATTATTAAGTATAAATATTTAATTATCAATATTTTATTAATTTATTATTACTAATTATTAATTAATTATTATGTATATAAATTATTTATAATACATTATTAATTAAGTATTAATATATTATTAATTATTAATTAATATTTAATTATTAAATGTTAATTATAATTATTAATCATTATAATCATTAATAATTATTATATATTAATAATTATCAATTTATTATAAATTATTAATTAATTAATTATTAATTATTATTGATAATAATAATTTATTATGATTCGTTATTATTATTAATTATTAATTATTAAAATTAATTGATTATTAAATAATTATTAATTATTATAATAAAATGTAATTTTAAAAAAAAGTAAAATAATATATTTTTGTTAATATAAATTTAATAGTAAAAGTTAATAAATATAGTTATATAAAAATGTCAGATTTACAATGAATTCCTTACAATTTGGTTGAAAAAGATATTTCTTTACCTTTACAACACTTTAAACTCTTTTATTCCTTTAACTTTTAAAATTATTGCATTTTCACGAATTCAATGTTGGAAGGCCAGTTGCTTTCAAAAGGTGTGGACGCTTTTAAATTTGTTCTTATGAGCTATGACATAGAAGTAAATGTGAGGGGCCTCAATTAATTATGAATTATTTATTAATAATTATTATTAATTATCAACTCCCTTATCGATTTAATTTGACTCCCTTTGTTTAAAGTTCTTTTATCATACGAGTTTGACTCTCAAATAACTAATTCATAATTATTATTAATTATCAACTTCCTTATCGATTTAATTTGACTTTTTTTAGGTTCTTTTATTATACGAGTTTGACTCTCACATAACTTATTATTTTTGTTGCCGCAGGATATAACGCATTCAGAAATGAGTTGACTTAAATTAATCGACCATTGACCAAAAATCAAATTATAATGAATAAAGTTAACTTTATAAAATAAAAATAATTTATTTTTTTAAATCTTTTATTGTTATTTATTTCAATCGTTATTGGTTCATTTACATAGGGTCTTACTTTGTAATCATAACTAAAGTCATACATGGTACGACCATTACCTCACAGTGAGTTCTCAGCAAATTAAATAGTTGTACCCCTGTTGTCCAAACCGAGAACCAGGGTTTAAATCTGTTGACAATTAGCTGACTCCTGACTCTTGATTCACACTAATGAATGGCTTCTTCGGCATTGCGGCGTCCCCAAAGTTATAAGCATTTATGGTGATCTTAGTGTCTGTTATCATCGCAGTAATGGCTTCTTCAGCATTGCGGCGCCCCCAAAAGTTTTAAGCATTTATTGTGATCTTAGTGTGTAATGGCTTCTTCATAATTGTTGTGCCTCCCCAGTTTTAAGAATTTATGGTGAAAACATCATAATGACTTTAAAAATGCCATAATACATCTCTGATAAGTCTCGATTTATGAAAATAAAATCTTCATGTGGGTTGCTATCACATTAATTAAATGCTTCTTCAGCGTCTAGTTAGAATATATTTGAAATTTTAAACTTTTAAAATAAAGATTTTATGAAAACACAAACAAATGTTTTATTAAAATAATTACATTTAAAAACGATTAGAACATAACCTACTCTGTAATAATTTTAAAACACAAAATTCATTTAAAGAAACTTTAAAATTTCAAAGGGTTGTGCTTACTTTGGAGTCATACTTTCTTAACATTATTTACCACTCCCACCTGTTAGCATAGCATATACTTACTAAAATTTTATTATCAGCTCCCTTAAAGCATTTATGGTGATCTTAGTGTTTGTTATCATCGCAATAATGGCTTTTTCATAATTGCTCCGCCTCCAAGCTTTAAGTATTTATGGTGAAAATGTCATGATGACTTTCAAAATTCCATAATACACCCGTCTTGCCCAATGCCTACAATGTTTTTGGGGTAACCACAATAAATTCACTCTTTATTTCGTGTACCGTCAGTGATCGTCCATCATCAGTGTCCTTGCAAAGCATTCATTATTTGGTCATTCTCTTTCACCAATTGTCATTCTGTGTAAAAAATAGAGACTCTCACGACCAACTATAGATGCATGCATTCTTGGTTGACAAATAATGCAACTTCCTTGTTTAGTGTGGGTAGATTTCATGTCTCTTTCTCACGCTGGAATCATGTTCCACCTCTTTTAATGACTCTGGTTCCCTTGTTTCAATCAACAACATAAGCTTCATTATGTCGCCCGAGTCCATTTCTTCAACATTACCAATTTGTTCGTCATTGATTTTCTTGATAGACCTCCCATACTTTTCAATTATACAAAATCCCCACCACAAGACCTAATGACATTCAAAGGAACCATACTTGACGATGCATTTGGTATTTCCATGATACGAGAATGTTGGCAATGGAAAATCATCCTCTCAATCTTCATGGTTTCAATTTCAATTTGGTCATGCTTATGAATGTAACACAATGCAACAAGAAAATTTTAAAAGGTTTTGGCCATTTTCAGTATTTAGAGTATCCTGTCCATATTCATGGTTTCGTTTTCAATCTGGTCATGCTTATGAATATAATATAGTGCCACAAGAGAATTTTAAAAGGTTTTTTCCATTTTCAGTATTTAGAGTATTGATTTCAGATCTATCATGATAACAAAAATTAGTGTAAATTCATTTTACTCAATATATATGATAATTTTTTTTTAATTAAAAATATGATGATTTGCATTAATTAATTTGAATTTTATTAATGTATAATAAATTTACAATTATAAAGGAATTACATTAATTATATATCTCTACATGATTTCATATTAAACATATAAAAACAATTAAATGTGTTTTCAAATTGGATTAATATTATCTCCGTACCGGTCGCTTCAAATTTGATTAATATTTTCAAATTGGATTAATATTATCTCTGTACAGGTCACTTCAAGTTTCAAAACAAAGCTTTCATCAAAATATTGGACTAGGAAACACAAGACAACTCTGTGTACTGGGGCTTTATTACCACTAGCAAATTGTAGCTGATATGATGTGATGCTTCTCCGACCACAAGTTTCGTGCTCCATAATTCCAATTTATTACCACTAGCAAATTATAGCTGATATGATGTGATGCTTCTCCAACCGCAAGTTTCGTGTTCCATAATTCCAATTTATTACCACTAGCAAATTGTCGCTGATATGATGTGATGCTTCTCCTACCGCAAGTTTCATGCTCCATAATTCCAATTTCTCTTCCTATGTAAATTAATTTTATCTTTTCTTTAAGAAGATGACAAATTTCTAAATATTCTCTCATATTTAAATACAAGGACCAGTGCATAAAAGTTCGATGAAGGCATTTCTTTTGAATATATCTCTTTCTATTCTCAATTGTAATTATAAGAAATAATAAAGTCAATAACCCACGAATAGATTTACATATTTCAAACTTCCCCACCACTTGGATATGATATATTTGAATGGTTTCTCTATATAAATTTTAAGGTTATGATGATGATGATGGTTAACATCCACTGAGACCAAATTGGTCTATTCGACCTATAATTTTGTTTCTTAGTTTCTAATTGTCTGGCTCCTCGTCTTTCTTGGCGATATTGGTGCTGTAGCTTTCTTTTTTTCTCTACGGTCTTCCAACTTTCTTTATCTTGCATCTCCTTCATCTCTTCTGGTTCCTGGGACATTGGTGTCTTAGTTGCGCGATCTATTGTGTTCATCCTTTTGAATATAGTTGGAGAAGAATTTTGGTGTAGGAGATCTGCTTTGCTGTTAAGTGAAGATTTATTTTGTGCAGTATTCGAACCCTCATAACTGTTGATGCTTGAGGGTTGTCGAGTTCACTCTTTTGTTGTTGGGCAAGGCTTTCCCCCTGCTTGTCTTGAGAGTTGTTTCTTTCGTGACCGATTTCTTGTGATTTAGAGTTTTCTCGAGAGTATTATTCTTTGATGACAATGTAGTGTTCTTTTTATGCTCCTTCCCACCATGTAGATCTGTGGTGATTTTTTCTAGCAGAATTTTTCTGGGAGGCTTTTGGGCAATTTTTGGCTAGGTGGCCTGTCTCAAAGCAGGATCGACATCTGAAGAGGAAACTTTCATAATCGAGTTTCTGGTTCCACACATAGTCTTTACTGGTTAGGTGTATTCAGCTGGGAATCCGGCACTGAATTCCATTTCCACACAGATGCGTGCATAGGTGGTTCTGGCATATTCCTCTGTTTCTAGGCACCTGCAGTAAAATTTCCCAATTGCATTTCCAATGGATTTTAGCGAAGAGAAACTGCAGAGATGCAAGGGTAGGTTTGGCAATCTCACCCAAACTGGTGCTGAGGTTATGATTGTTGTTGAGGGATTGAATGATGGGTTCCATGGCCTCCTGAATAGCCCTGATTTTTCCCAAAACCAAGGGCCGGAATCTAGAATACATTGTCTTCTTTTAGGATTTTCAAAATCTATTATAAAGAAACCCCTAGCACAAGGGTAGATATTAATTGTATCAGGAATTAGAGGCTTCCATACCTCCGAGATCCAATTGTGGAAAACTGTCAGCCGTGGCCAAAAACCATTGAATCGACAGATTATGGCACATTCAGAGAACTTCAAAGCCTCATCGAGTGAGGCCTGGACCACTTGGACAGTGGGAGCTGGGGCTTCACTGACGATATATATATATATATATATATATATATATATATATATATATATATATATATATATATATATATATAATATTTTGTTGAGTTTTAAATATTGTTTTTATTTGGTAAGTAAGTTTGGAAGTTTGTATTAATTTGAAAACAAAATTATATTATTTTTGTTAAGAAGGAAATCAATCCAATACTAGTGATATAGAAATTTTTTCCATAGAAACTCAAATATGTTATTAAGTCAAATGTTCTTCAAGAAAATTAAATCTGAAAGTAAAATATCTGAAGAGTATGGTGATAGTGTAATGCTAACCTATTAAATGCAATGTTCCACTTTGAAATATATGAAAGAATAATTTAAATTATATCTTAAAGAATTTTACTAAATTGTCTTAGTGAATGAAACGTTCCACTTTGAGAAATATGAAGGTAATTAAATTATGTAATGGTTGGCTAGATTATTATTTTACATTGTTGAGATTACATAATTTTTAATCTAGATTTTAACAATATTTTTTTCAAAGTCAGTGAGATAATGATTGGTGAAATTATTATTTTATATTGTTTAAATGATATTTTTAATACGGGTCTTGTCAAATACTCTATTCATTTTGAAAGGTTATAAGGTAATTAATGCAAATGTAATTTTTTTTATATCTTTTTTACAATACATTGGAATCTAGTTATGTAAGTGATGGTGAAATTGTACTAGTCAATTTTGCCTAAAATGAAATAAAAATTAATATCTTAAAACAAAAAATCACAATTTTATTAAAAATTATATCACCTAAAATTAATAATGTAATTGTGCCTTTATTACAGAAAGCATTACAACTTCAACATTTTCTTAATTTATTAGTTTGTTTATTGTGCTTGATAAATATCTCTACTTGAGTGTTCATTTCACTTGTGTAGAGCATATATTTGTTGTTCATGTTTAGTATATTCAGATATATTTGTGATGTTTGTATATTTGAATGTATAATATTGTGTAAAAATAGAATTTGATGAGAGAATATATATATATATATATATATATATATATAGCCTATTTCCAATGCAACATAACAACATATTTTTACCCTTTTTGCAATATTCTCTTATTGTAATAAGGTAGAAACTTTTTTTGGTTTGTAAGTATGGCTCTAGTAGTTTAGTTCCAACTTTCAAAGACTATAAGTACGAGGTCATTATCAATATTGTATGGCTACTGAAAAGCACTTTGTTTATCTATTCATGTATGTCTTTATTGGTTTTCGCTCTAATTTAACTATATTCATTGACTAAGAGTATCTACAATGTAGCCATTGTTCAAATATGGTCAAAATTCAATAATTAAACTAGGCAGAGTAAAATACTAGCTATGCCACCTTGTTCATAAATGTTAATACTTAAGATTATTATGTTCCCGTCGCACTAAGTTTGATTGACTCGTTGCAATTATTTTCGTTGTCTACATATCTTCTAGAAATCAATTAATAGTTTGTACAGAAAATATCTATGCCGATATCGACATGCCAGTCCCTGGTCCCGTTGATGATATGTGTCTTATAATCCCTCTATCTTGGTTTTGGTGGAGAAAAACAATGGGATAGAGTTTTTGAGGTGGATTTCGGTGTAACCACCCTCATTTCCCCACCGCCGGTTTTGGTGGAGAAAAACAATGGGATAGAGTTTTTGAGGTGGATTTCGGTGTAACCACCCTCATTTCCCCACCGCCGCTGTTACCCTCATTCTATTCTCCTCCGCCATGGCGCTGAGGGCTCTGCACCAACCTGAGAGTTTACTTGTTTTCTTGTTGCTCTGGCCTATAGTCGGGATTCCCCTTTTTTTGAAGGCTCGTTCACCAAGGGTTTCCTCCATAGATGAGTTGAATGGTCACACGCTTGTAATTTCATGAAATTAAAAAAAACCTAGCTATAATGGAGCTCACTTGTTCTTCTTTCCTTGTTTTTTCTTTAAAAAAAAACTGTAGGGAATTCTTATTCACTATTTATTTATTTCTCCTTTCATTCTGCCGACTACACCTATTGGTTCCCTCCTTCGATTTTGTAGTTTTTTCAACATTTTGTAGCTTAATGGTAACTCTTAAGTTTTTATTTTATTTTTTCTTCCCCTCTTGTGCATTTTCCTGAAATATTCACGTGACACAGTAACTAATTATAGTTAACTGTTTTGGACAGGTCCCTAATAGTGATGCAAGGAATCAACAAGGGTTTCTGCAGGTATATTACTCCTTTCACAGACAAAATTTAATTAATATTTCTAAGAGGTTGCATGAAAACCCTTCCTTCTTTTTAGCTGGATATTGTTATTATTTTTTCTTCTTGTAGGTGGAACCCGTCGAAGGGTGAGTTCGACCTCTCCCATGGTTCGAATTTAATTAATATTTCTAAGAGGTTGCATTGAAAACCCTTCCTTATTTTTAACTGGATATTGTTATTATCTTTCCTTCTTATAGGTGGAACCCGTCGAAGGGTGAGTTCGACCTCTTCCACAGTTCGACAAGTCTATTTTGTTGGGTATTTCTAAATGATATTTTATCATATGTTCTAACACCACCCAATTTTCTTCCAGGTTCTTCTTCATCGTCACGACTCATCCTCCTCACGAAATTTCCAATGGACTTAGGGTTTTGGCTATTTATGTTGACATCATCATATTGGGAAAATTTTGAATTAGTTTAGATATTATCCATAGTGAAGGAAATGGACATAGGTCATATTCACTATAGGCCAATATTGTTATTTATGCATAAGTAGGGGACTAAACTTCCCTCTAATTCAAATAGTTTTTAGAATTTTCTCATAATTTTTATTGAAAAAATTCTAATGGAAACATAGACCCTTAATAATCTATGTTTTGTTTCTAAGTAAAAAATTTATTTTTGAAGAAGTTTCCAACATTAATTGGATGTATGGCACATCGGTCGGACCACTATCCAATTATAAAGAATTTTATTTTATTTCTTTTTCAACTTTTTGCATGCATTTGGTTATAGTAGTGTAAATCTTGTTCTTTTTTAGTTTTCCTTCAAAATTGATAATGGCTACAACACAATATTACAGTTTTTGTTTTGACCTTCTTCAAAACCCTACTCAGGTATGATGCCCTTGTTTTCCTTCAATTTAATTATGCAGTAAAAAATTACTTGCTATAAATTTTTTCTTTACAAAGTTTATTTTTCTTTGTATTCTACTATAAGAAGTCTCTTTTTCTTTGCTTTACAGAGTTTGTTTTTATCTTATTTTACTATGAGAAAAACACAATTTCCGTTTTTTTTATATGCATATTTCCTAAGTGCAGTGGGTAGGCGGAACTTGTAAAGGGTTCTGTTAAACCCTTGTTATTATATATTTATCAATATATACCTGCTTCTCATTTATGATACCCACTTATTTGTTAAAAAAACACCTAGGCTTAGGATATTAGAGCATTAAGAGGGTCAATGGATAATAACACAATGGGGTGGCAATGGAAATGACCATTGGAAATGAAGAGAATAACTTTGGCAATGGCGTAAGATGAGACAATAGCCAGGCTAGCGAGGCCTCTCCTAAAGCAATTCTTCTTTAAGGCAACCTGTTACAACAAACAACAACCACCACATCAATAAGCACTCCTTCAGCATAAAACCAAGAAATAACCAATGTACACAATACCTGTTCACAATACTATGCAATAGGGAGCCGAATCAGCTAGACGATCCGATCCACACGAGCCAGAGAATTCATTTCACCGACTAGCAAGGGTAATGGAAATGGGTTATTACCCACATTTGAAAGGATCTGCATGGCCATGATATTGTAACACATAAATCAAATGGAGCATAGATGGAGAAATGCACAAATTGTTTCCATTACCCAAATTCTAAGAGCTAAACTGCCACTTTCACTTGTAATTCACTTTAATCCATGTGCCAACAACGACATTTATCCACTTTAATCTAACACATCCAAAACGTGGCACCCACCATTAAATATACTTTTATATAATTCTTGTTTGATGTTTCGACCTCCCTCACACCCCAGCCATCGATCATGGACTAAGATGGAGCATATACCTCTCATACTCCCCACCGATACATCCCAACCATCCATCAAATCTTAAAATCAACAACCCTTTCCCCACCTAAGTTTGATATATATACACCTATCAGTGAATAAAGGATTCTAGTACATTATAAGACTTGTTGCTATGAATTGTTCCAATGGAATATCCATGAAAATTAATATAGCCCAGATTGGTCATTCTTGATATGATTGTGTCAATTTGGTGATTGTGAGTAACGCCAATGGACCAGTTCAATTCAATGTTGAGCACCCAAATTGGTAAACCAATATAGTAATGTGAGAGAGTTCCACCAATTCTCTATCATTGAATTCTATCTTTTGAACCTCAATTGTTTAATGTGATATACTAAAAGTAATGTGATACAAACCCTCAATTCTCTCTCATCCCAATCTAATCAAACCAATCACTTTATTAGTCAAGTTTGTATTAGAGAAATTTATTTGGGCTTTTGTGGGAAGTTGTAGGATTTATGAATTGGATAAAGAAGGAAGTCATAGAACCCTATCCCTAGTGAATGAGTCTAGTTATAATAACTCTTGGGATGAGGTAGAAGAGATATTTGTGAAGTTAGAAGAACAAGTCACTGATATTTCTCGCAACATGGCCTTCCTTATGATGGCTTTATTGAATAGGTTGGGACGTTTTAGGGAGGTTGGTAGCTCAAACTCAAATTTTGGATTGGATTAAAAATCAAGAGATAAAAAATACCTATAAAAGGATCTGGAAAAAAACCAAAGAAAGAGAAACCAAGTTCCACCATCATCACTTCTTCACTGTATCTATTTAAAGTGGAAGTGAAACTAGACACCAAACCTTGACATCGTGAGATTGATAGTTGTAATAGTTAGAAATTTATTAAATATCCATAATATCGGAGAAGAGAAAAAATATATTTTCCAAATAGGAATTCGTGGTTCATACACTATCCTAGTGGGAAAGCCACATTGAGACAATTAGTTTGGAGGGTGATCCACTAGTGACTAAGTGAGAAGAATTTTAAAACCCTAATCACATCCTAGTCATACATTATTGGGTATGTATAGGACTAGTGGATCTATTGGCATCACTTTAGGAAAAGGAAAAGGTAGTGGGTGAAAAAAATACACTGACGAGTTCAATAAAATGGTGATTATGTTGGGTATATGTTACATAACATTTTGTCACTGTCCCTGTACTCCCCGTTCCTCATCGTGGAGGACCTATACAGTGAACTCTATGTGCTTTCACATCATGAAGAACATGCCTTTACATCCCTATTCATGAGCAGAACATTCCCTTCTTGCATCATTTCCTAAGGATATTCCTTCAATATTAGTTTTCAAGACCGGTGCTAGTGATCAATTCCTTCCCCATGCTGATTTTCATAGTTTGAAACCATCCCTAGTGCCGTACGGTGCAAGTGAGCCCTTCATCACTCGCGTCGATCCTCTTTTGGCAAGTTTTTAAAAATGGAGTCGAAGCTTCCAGCTCTAGAAGCTTCGTGAACAAAATTATGGTAAATGGTTGGGCTGGATAAAGTCGAGGAAGTCTGTTTGGGCTCCTTTCCCCTCTAAAGATGGAACAAACCAAAGAGACAAGCCCTCTCCCATAATAAGAGGAACCATCTCCCCTCGAAGCTTCCAGCTCTAGAAGCTTCGTGAACAAAATTATGGTAAATGGTTGGGCTGGATAAAGTCGAGGAAGTCTGTTTGGGCTCCTTTCCCCTCTAAAGATGGAACAAACCAAAGAGACAAGCCCTCTCCCATAATAAGAGGAACCATCTCCCCTCCATCAAAGCTATATAAACTCCTCCTTTTCCAAGTTGAACTAGTCTTTTTTGGAGCTTGAATAACCAGCGAGATATATATAGCTTTTTGCCTTCTAGTTTATGTGTGTAAAGGGAGAATATTGTGTTTGGTTTGGTTTGGAACTAAAGGGAAGTAGCCTTAAAATTCCACTGTTGATGCTAACCATGAGATGTTAGAAGTGGTGTTGGAACCCAGATATGTCGGAGGAGACCTGCAATGTCAAGGATTTGGTTGTATCTCTTTCTGAGCTTCATATCAATAAAAATAATGATTTATTTCCTACATTGAGTGTCATATTACATTTGATGACTTAAGATTCCTTGACTTTTTAAGTAAATTGAATGTGATTGTATGCTATTATGTTTGTTGATGTCTTTTACGTATTTGTTTAAGGTATTTGAAGAAGAAGAATGAAAGAAGCTGGAGAAAAGGAGCGAGGTCATCATCAAACGGATTAGCATTCTAAGAGGTAGGCCATCTTATTCGATTCTAGTTTAAGGAATATTTCATTAGGTTGTTTTGTTTGCAGCTAGACCCACTCTAGGGCTAGAGGGATCATCTCTGTCTACAGAGGAGATTTACCTACACCACAAATTAGCGACCATAATGGGGAGCCATCCCTCTCTTTTGATTGCTTTTCATTTCGTGGTTTGTGTGAAATTTTGTTGTATCACGCTTTCCCTTTAGTTTTATGTGCTTTGCCTAGTTTACTGCTTTGGTTCTAAAATTTAGAGTGACAAGTCTCGTTTTGATATTTGAAAATTTTTATTTTTTCCTTGAAATCCTCGATCAGCACATTTTATTTTCTAAAATTTGCACCGACCAACGCAAATTGTTCTAAAATAGTCACATCGTACCCCCTCGTGGAGCTTGTTGTCAATTAGGAAATCACACTGATTCATGTAGGTGAAGATCAGGGTTTCTCCTTAATCATAACCAGTGTGTCTTGCCCTCATAATTTCTGCCTCTTAGCCTGTTTTCCTTTGTTCTCCCTGGCTAGAAAGCTTCATTAGCTTGTTGTGTGTGCTTGTTTGGTTTGAGATTTCCTTGATTTTTTAGGTCTTTGGATGGTTTGTGACCCTATGGCATCTAGGTCATTGTCCATTCAACTGTTTGTGTGCTGAGCAAGTCAAGTGGTTGGTTAACTGCTCCATGGATTTTGTGTTCTAGTTCTTTTTATTGCTTTGGTTTCAATTGAACAAGTTTGAAAAGTTTCATTTGCTCTTCTCTTGGTTGAACGTCTCTTTTCGAGCATAGATTACAATTTCTTGTCTTGTTTCTATTGAGTCTTTGAATGTTTGGTTTGGAAAGAGTTCTCTTTTTCATCTTTTACATATGATTGATGTTCATTGTTTGAAAATTTTTCATTGAAGTGTTTATGTGAAAGATTCATTTTATCATTCCATTGAAAAATACATCATTCTAGTTTGCTGAATCGATATGTTGCATTAAGTAGCATCATTGAAAGCTAGAATTGAATCATCATTTTGCATTCGAAAGGAAATGAACTTCTTTTACCATTGACAGAACTAGTTAAAGTGCATTTGATAGGAAGATATGAAGTGGAAAGACTTTTTCATTATTTTGTTCCAAAAAGTGAGGTAGTGAAGAGTCATCTTGATTTCAGTTTCTTATTTGTTGCATTGATTGTTTTCTCTACTGTCATTAGTGTAAAAATTCATCGAATTGAAAGGGTTTTGTGTCATTTAGCTGCATATAGGAGTTTTTTTCAAGTCACATCGATAAGGCCTAAAAACTAAGACATAATTTCAAGATAAACTTTAAAATGTATCCAATTAACCTAAGATGCATTTGAAACCTAACACTCACATTTTAGAGGTCTAGGCTAGAGACGTGTTCCATCGTCTTTAAACCTAGTGGTTGTCATTCTCTTCGGCACTAGACAATGCTAGTACGGACTTGTGCTCCCTGTACTGTCGCGTATATAGAGGGTGACCCCACTAGGTTTGAAATCCTTTATCCATAGGAAGCCAAGTCTGCCGCCTTGTAAACGTGATACATTGAACATAGCATTCGTGGAGATTACTTGCCCATACTTCTTGGTTCACTGAGAGGTATTCCGCATTTCACGGTTACCTGGTAATCCTTTTGCCTAGATTATCCTGAGCAGTCATTTTGGTATTTTTGACTCTCTAAATTTAAAAGATCATCGAGCACTTGTCCTTTCGAGCTCATTCAAACCAAAAGTGACAGAGTCATCTTTTCCTTTTTCTCGACTCTTAAAACATAAAAAGTCACTAGTCTGTTTCTGCATCTTAAAAAATTATTGTCCACAATCAAATCACATTCTTGATAGTCTTTATAGACCACATCATGAGTATACCTTTAATACATTTGGAAGAAGCCTTGGAATTAATCTCTTTTCTCTTGTTGTTTGAGACAAAGTCATTGTGGCAGAACCATCAGGTTCACTTAGTTCCTCTTCCACTCCTCCATCTGAAAGATCATATGAGGAGCCTCTTCCCAAACTCATGCAGTCACTCGAGGATCAAGGTGTTGAAATTGGAATTGTTCTGAGTATTCAACCTTTGTCATCTTATCCTCCCCCATTAGATACTGGGTCACCTTACAAATCTGGCCCGGAATCTCTGGATAATCCTATCCAAACTCCCGAGAGTCCGCTGTCCCCTGAAGGTCAACACAAACTAGTTGTTTTCCCTTCGAATCCTTTGTTTGATCCTGTTATGATATCACCACAACATCCTTATAGTCCGTACGATCAACCAAGTATTCCTTTGGAATTATCCTCTCGAACATCTTCGGTTGTTTGTCGTCGTTTGTTTCCACCCATGGAATCAGAAGGTGATATTCTAGTCTCCTCTCTGGGTCACTCGGAGGTTTCTGCTACACACATTCCTCACGTTGTTGATGAAAAAGGATATCAATTCCCTCATGAAGGTTTCCCTTACACGGGAAGCATTCCGACCAACATTTACCCTGAGCATCGCGGGCCTTCGTTTTTATATGGTTACACCTTTCTAGCTCAATCGGTGTCGGGCACTCCTAGTGCTTCATCATTGTATCACAACCCTATCTGGTCATTTGGCGCTATGCCTACCTTAGGTCCGCTCATTCAGAACCTGACCTCTCAACTGAATGTGCATATTGTAGTCATTTTAGCTTCGGTGCAGTCCACCGTTTTGAATCCACTCGTTTCGTCGTTTCAACCGACTCTTCCAGTTCAACTAATAGTCTTGAGTCAAGTCTCTATAAGTTCTTCAAACCCTCTAGTAAGTGGACAAGTTGTACCGACACGTGGGGGGCAAGATCTAAATATCTCCATGATGTCTGGCGCAACCAATGTGAGTTGCTCACAAGCTCACATGGTTGGAATGAATCATCCCACTTACGGTGCTATTTTGAACCTTGCTGGTCCATCTGGATCGAGTAATGTCCAATACCAGTATTCAAACCCTGTTGGTCCCTCTGGGTCAAGTAATGTCCAATACCAGTAGCCCTATTTTTAGCCTAGTCCATCCACCATGCCTGGTGGATATGGCCATATCCAATTCAGGAACTTTCAAGGTATTGCTCCAGGAATTGTACAAGTACCTTTTCCGCAACATGGGCAACCCTTGCAGTAGTAAGGGAAAACTTTGCAGCAACAAGGGCCATCCTTGCAGTAGCACTGGTAGACATTGCAGTAGCAAGGACAGCTACAGAAATCACAGGGGCAACCCTTGCAACAGCCGCAACAAACTTTGCAGCCGCAACCGTAGTTTTTTCACCAAGCTTCCCAACCTATGCCTTCGCAAGGTCAACCTCTGTAGCCGCAGGGATAACCTTTACAGCAGCAAGGGCATCCCTTGCACCAACAAGGTCAGCCCGGGCAGCAACAAGCCTTGTACTCATATCAACAGGGTTAACCTTTGCAAGGCCAAGGTCAAGTCCTGCAGTAGCAGGTTCAAAATCCTAATGTCCAAGGGCAACAGGTCCATAATCCTTATGTCTAAGGGAAACAGGTGCAAAATCCTTATGTCCAAGGGCAGCAGGTTCAAAACCTGTATGTCCAAGGGTAGCAGGTGCAAAATTCATATGTCCAAGGCCAACAGGTTCCACAGCCTTTTAACCCGTATGTTGCTTATCAGTAGCCTATGGCCGGACAATTTCAAGGCTACCCAGGTCATAATCCTCCCTATGAGCAAGGTAACCTATAGTGGGGGAAAAATCAAATGCCATATGGAAAAAATCCTCCACTATGGGGACAAAATCCTTACCAACAAGGATGGGTTCTGCAATTTGGGCCTGTTCAGAGGCCCCAAATGCCTTTTAATACATAATTTCCTTTCTTGGCCACATTGGAGCTGCTAGATGTTTATAGACTCACGAATGATCCCATTCTTCATTCACCATACTGGCCTCCAGTCCCGTCCAAGATTCTGAGTGATTGTCCAAAGTTTGAGGGAAAAGTGAAGGAGGATCGACAAGCCCACATGATGACATATCACCTTTGGTTCTCATCCAATTTGTATGTTGATGATTCTATTCATCTTCAACTTTTTTAGCGAACCCTCACAGGTGCTACAGCGAAGTGGTACATCAAATTACCATGAGGTACCTACAATGACTTTAACACTCTTGCTATGGCTTTCCTCACACATTTTCAACTTCCAATTGACTATGAAACTAGCACCCATCTGCTTATGTCCCTTAAGCAAGACACTACAACCCATATCTCCGATCACATCCATGAATGGAGGTGTCAGCGTCACCTGATCAAGTTTGAAATTGTTGATCAGTTGTTGACCGGATGGTTTACCAAGTCATTTGCCAGCAAAATTTCTGAGGACATAGCTATGGGTGGCTGTGTCATTGAGGAACAAGCCATCGCTCATGCCCAGTATTTAGACCTCGTCTACTTGCAATCTGTCATGTTATATGATATGTTACCTGATGCTCCAAGACCATCATCTGATCTAACAACACTGAATTCTTTGGCTACACCTCCTGTTGATGGAGTAATTGGTCCATTGTCCCATAACCCCGCAAAATCTTCTTCCAAGCAGAAGTTGGCCTCAAACACTACTTCCAATGAGTCCTCTCAAAATTCACCTGGTCCTGGTAAAACCTCCGAGGTTCACACTTTCCAGTCTACCGCAGCAGAAAAATCCTCTAAAGGTAAAAATAAGGGAAAAGGAAAGACCAAAGCCGATGCCCCAAAACATGGCCCTCCTAAGTCGTCTGCTGGTTATGCTTCTCAAAGGAAGCCCAAGTATCCATGCCTCATATATGAGGAGGATCACTATACTAAAGACTGTCCCCGACAGTTTGAAGTTAGTTGTTTGCTCAAGGGGACCCAAGATGTCTTGAAAGAGCCCTTTCCGTCCCAGCAGACCCAAATGGTAGACCAACCTTAGTCTTCCACTTCCTTGGGTTCCTAAGTGTTTATGATGAGTACACCTGTAAATGTGGCTACCAAATCGAAATATTATCAAACACCTACCCCAACAATAGGGAAAGAGAAAGAAGGCGCCCCTTCCTACTCTATCTCGTCTTCCTCTAGTCCTCTCCATATAGAGCGACCTAATCCTGATTCCGCTATTCGACCACCCTCTCGGGGTGTGCTGTGAAAGTCCTCATACAATCCGAATGCTCAAGCTGTTCAACATTATAACATTGTTGAGGATTTTTCTCAAGCACCATTAGCTATGTTTGCTCTCGAGGTCCTACAAAGCTGTCCTTCTCAGCGAAAAGCATTGTTGTTGGATATTGGAGGTGTTGATCCATCTGACTCCAATATCATTTTTTTTTTATCTGGGAAACCACGTTCCACACTGAACTCATCATATTTCCTTTCTCATTCAGGTGATCATTAATGAGAAGACAATTCACAGGACCATCATTGATGAAGGTGCTTCCACCTACATCATGTCTGTCTCTTGTTGGAAGGCAATTCATTCTCCTACCTTGAACCAATCACCTAACACTTTGGAAGCCATCGATGGGCATGATTCTCGACCATTCAGTGTCATTCCGAATCTTTCCATTACTTTGGAAGGCAAGACAATACACGTCAAAGTAGAAATTATGGATGAAAATCTTAATTATAATCGTCTACTCGGACAGAGTTGGACCCATGCTATGCAAGTTTTTACCTCTTCTCTATTCCGCATGCTCCGTTTTCCCCATCAAGGGAAAATTGTCAGAGTTGACCAGTTGTCTTTCTTCGTTTCTTCTTCCTCGGATGGCAATGTCCCATACATGAAGCATACTAGTGCTCCTTATGAGAGTGTGGGGGCTGGACTTTTTAAAGATCCTACCTTGATGGGTATTTTTCCTCTCCCACCTCCACATATTGCCTCAGTCAACATGATATCTGTCAAGTCTGATCCCTGGATCATTCCCTCTCCTGATATTTTTGATGCATGGGGTGATGTCATGCCATTAAGCCCTCCCGAGATCAATTATGTGGAGAATGTTTCAGCTTCAGCTTCAGTATCCACCGATCATATTGTTTCAAGTGCATATATTGACATCTATTCTCAATCCCTGTGGCTTGGTTCTTCGGATTCCCTTGATCCCTTAATTGAGACTTTTCCCTCTAACTAAAGTATCATGGAAATAATATCTCAGGAGGAAGCACCATGGAAATATTCTCATCACCGTTCCTCATTCTTTCCTGGCCCGACGGTCATGTCTACCTATCTTGCGAAGTTCCCCTCTCATTCACCTATTGACATCTCGGTTTACCCTGACATTGTCAAGATCTTTCAACTGGGGGCACCATTTTCTCATCGTGAGTACGAGTTTGTCTCCTCTCCTCAAGTTTCTACAGTTGACCCATTACTACAATGGGGTTTTCATCTTGTGACTCGTAACCCTCACTTGCCCAGGGAGCATAGCCTTCTATGAGTTTCACTCTATTATTGGACCGAGTCAATGCTTACTTATCATGTCAACGGTAAAACTCCAGTTTTCATCTTTGTTGATTGATTACCCAAGTCTGACAATGGACTCTCTCAAGAAGTACTATGCCTGAGTCATCTCGCATGACTACTTTTGTACATAAGTGTGTTATTCATTTTTGTGCAATTCTGGTTTGGTGTGTTTCTTCAAGCAACTTTCCTTCTTATTATGTCTTCACCTGCTTTGCAGATGTTTGTGACTCACGTCGGTTTCACTGATGGTGCTTGTCATAGTACCCAGAATCTATCTTTAGGGGCATGGGCTATCTACGCCCCTAATGGTGAGTTGATTTATCTTCAAGGTATTTGTTTGGGTTAAACAAATAATAACATTTCTAGGTATAGTGCAGTTATCGAACTCTTGTCAAAAGTTATCGCTCTTGACATTTGGGAAATGGTTGTTAACTTCAATTCACAGCTTGTTGTTCTTCAGCTAAATGGGCAATATTCCGTTAGAAACCCTCACATATTAAAAATGTATTTGTGTATTCGTCTACTACAAAGAAATTTTGATTACATCACATATCATCATATTCCTAGGCATATGAATACATTGACATATGCATTAGCTAATTATGTGTTAGACAAACATTTGTGCAACATGTGAAAAAAAACATTATATCATAGTAAATAGGAAATATTACATATATATATATATATATATATATATATATATATATATATATATATATATATATATATATATATATATATATATATATATATATATATATATATATATATATATATATATATATATATATATATATATATATATATATATATATATATATATATAGATATGTTGATAGTTTTTGAGGGTCATACATCAGAACCCCCAAAAAATAATATATGTGTTCAGTACATACGTGGGTCGCAGGCTTCAAAATTGTAAATGCTAAACTATGGACTACTCGGCATGGTGCTCATGATAGCACATCACTGCTCGTACTACTCAAGTCAGTAAACGACGGATCCGGTCTGACACCCCCACTATGTGTCACTGATACTAGCATGGGATGTCACCTACCTGAGCATACTCTGGGATACCTCTGTTCAATCCCTCAAGGTTACGTGCAATATCCTCCTCGTTATTGACTCCTTCCTGATAAGGAGCGATGTCAAACTCCTTAGCAACACGTTCAGAGATCGGGGACATCTCGACTGGTCGCTCTAGTTCTACATCTGCAATTACAAAATAAAAATGTCATGCATACATATATTTCAAAAACAAATAAAAAAATCACAAACTTAAATTTGTTTTTCTTACCTCCGTCATCAAAATATTCTCCCTTTGGGAGCAACATGTTAGGGTCATTGCGGAAGCGAGTACTACTGTATGGCCAATCCTCTACCACAATCAGTTGATGCCTCAGCCATGAAAAGGAGGCGGGCTTGTATGAAATATGCTAGCCCCCGCTGGTTTTGGGCATTAATTCACTCCATCAGACCATCCATGGGTCTCGTGGCAATGGGGGGTTCACCTCTGCCAGCTGATAGTGAAATAGCGGGATCCACTCCAGAAAGAAGGTCACCAACACAGAACCATATCCAAACTGTTTCAGGTTCCCTACCTTGGCTTTGGATAACTGGCACTTCATGTTCACCTTCATGGCTTCCGCCCAATTGAAGATAGTGGGCACCACGCAGTCTATAGCATACTAAAATTTGGACTTGTTGGACTCATGTAATGCCTGAGCCCCAACAACTCTATTTATGGTCAAGAGCAGCACTTTCAACACAAGGTGGTCAATACTCATGATATCAACCTTGCCACTTTTTTATTTCAGTGCTTCTGGGCAATGTTCTGCCAAAAACATGTTCACACTTGCCCCAATAGGCCTAGACCCATATAGATTGACTGGTTCCCCTCTTCAGGATAGTCCCTTAATGAAGTATATATCTGAAGTCTCTAGCTCCAGTTCTTGGTCCTAGATCACAAAGACTTCTCGTCCAACATCCCAAAGACTAATCAAGTACTGCAATAGCTCAGGTTGAGCCCAAGGCCTAGTGTAAGGAAGAATTTGAGCAACCCGCAGTTCCTTAGAAAATCCAGGCAATGTTGGTCTGCCAATGGCTGTGAATCAATTGGCTCATGCTCACATTCTTTCCAATCAACCATCTTTCCACTATAATTTTCCTGTAAACACCATGAAATCAAATCAAAATCAATCCTTGACAAAGAGAATGCAAATTTAAAGTAAGGAAATCGAGAAAATATAAAAAAAATTCTCTTCTTTGTGCCAACATGACAGTTTTAAAAATAGTAGTGCCGACGGCACAAGTGACTGTGTTAAGCAATCCTCGATCAACACGATCCCGAGCCTAGATCTCGTGCCAACCAAGGGCAATTTTTTTTTTTACCAAAACCTCCTCAAAAAATGGCTTAAAATAGGAAAAATAGGCATGAAAATGAAGCTAAGGGTCTCAGCTCTTACCTGCAACTGACGGTGTGTCAATCGGCCTCCTGGATCTGCCGCAATCTACTCCTGAAAATCCAGGGCACAAATGGGTAAAAAATCATCCACACAAGGTAAAAAGGTAAATTGTAAAAAAAAAATTACTTTTCCCCTTTTTATTCACTTTTTGATGACATTTTAGGGTTTTGTTAGTATTTTTCGCCTATTTTTACCATAGAAATTGGATAATGTGTTTTCTTTTTGTGCAGCGATAGGTGATGGATTGTTGATGATGGTGTTGAGTTATGTTTAAGCTCTTTTCTTGACTTGTAAAAACTAAAATGAAGAGATCACCGAGTATTTTTCCCTTTTTGACTTGTTAAAGAGAATAAAAATGGGGGGTCTGCTTTCAGTTTTTTCCGACCCTTAAAACACAAAAAGATTGCAGAGATCTTGTCGTTTTTGAACTCGTTAAATGCTGCAAAATGTCATTTACTGAGTATATGTTGACCCCTTTTTTGGGCTGGGATATACTATTTATGAAAAAGGTACTCCTTCACTAACATGGTCAAGCGGTTCTTTCAAGTATTTTTTTCTACTTTTTCGGGATCGAGAGACACAAATCTATGAAAAGTGACCTTTTGGAGTTTTTTTTTGTGTCTTTTTTAAACTCTCTAAACATGAAAAATATACCGAGTTACACCTTTGTCGGACTCGTTAAAATTAAATGAAATTAGATTTGTCACCATGACGAATGTGAGATTCTCCTTCCTAGGGCTCATTAATCTTACTAGGTCAGATTCATCTGAAGGATGGACTTACAGTGCAATCACATGCTATCCCGTTCAAGCTTGCAATAAAAAATAATTGGGGCACTTGCCAGAAGTGGTGGGGGGAAATTGGAAATTCCATCGGTTGTGTCGTCAACTCACTCTTGAACATGACACTTTCTGCTTCATGTCAGGTTGGGATATCCATACTTCATCATTGACTTTCCTGGGTGGAGCCGTTCATTTTTTCCTTTCCATTTGATCTCTTCCACGTCATCATAACCTCTGATCCTATGGATCCAAAAGATACCACACTCCCGAGTTGTGTCACCGATATGTTCAAGAGTTATCCTTCTATAGTTACGCTCATTCATGATTCTCTGTATCATCCAAAATCATTACATCCTTTTGTCTCGTGTTGATGATGTGGGATACATCATGACCCTCCTTCGAGAAGGTCACTTCCTGTCGACTTCATCTCATTAACCGGGAAGTTGGTCGAGAGACTCCTTTCCAGTACCTTAGAGCTTGCATGCCCTAATGGCAAGTTCTTCTCACTCAACGAGAAGTTCACATCATTGGCTTTTGATCAGGTGATTTCAGGGGTGTTCAACCTTAGTTCCTTATTCACATTCTGTGGATTTTGCTACTGGTACCTTGAGTTCCATCATCATTATTGGTGTTTTCTCTCGCGCTTGTTAACGATTCACATCATTGACCATTAACCAAGCGATTTTCTATCATGTTCAACTTTGACACATCTATTCACATGTTAGAATTTGTACTTGATTGGGTCATCTTGGAGTCCAAGACCCTAGGCTCAGATTACTAAAGTCCAGGTTGTAAGGCGATGTGACATGATCATGATGATATACATGTCTCTTTAAGATGGATGGCTGCGACCATACCATGAGATGTTATATGCGATCCTTCTCATTATTGGATGGCTGCGACCATACCTTGGGTTCGATATGATCCTCGTTACTGGATGGCTGCTCCCATACCTTATATCCATTTACATGATCTTGCTTTGGATGGCTACATCAATACCATGATTCACGTATCATTTATTAGAGTTTTCAGTGACGTATATGTATCTATGCTTTCTTGCAGGTTTTTTGACGATGGTCTCCAGTTCCACACATCTACTTGTAAAGCATTTCACCCCTCACTCTAGTTTGACCTTCACGCTTTAGGGGGCATCTGTGACACAACATTTTATCACTATCCTTATACTCCTCGTTCCTTGATCCTGGAGGACCTCTACAGTGAACTCTATGTGCTTTCCCATCATGAAGAGCTTGCCTTTACATCCCTATTCATGAGCAGAACATTCCCCTCTTGCATCATTTCCTAGGGATCTTCCTTCAATCCTAGTTTTCAAGACCGGCACTAGTGATCAGTTCCTTCCCCGTGCTGATTTTCAGAGTTTGAAACCAGCCCTAGTGTCGTATGACGCAACTAATCCCTTCATCACTCGCATCAATCCTCTTTTGGAAAGTTTTTAAAAATGGAGTCGAAGTTTCTAGCTCTAGAAGCTTCATGAATGGAAGTATGGTAAATGGTTGGGCTGGATAGAGCTGAGGAAGTCTATTTGGGCTCCTTTCCCCTATGAAAAAACCAAAGAGATAAGCCCTCTCCCATAATAAGGGGAACCATCTCCCCTCCATTAAAGCTATATAAACTCCTCCCTTTCCAAGATGAACTATTCTTTTTTTGGAGCTTCAATAACCAACAAGATATCTATAGCTTTTTGCCTTCTAGTTTATGTGTGTAAAGGGAGAATAGTGTGTTTGGTTTGGTTTGGAACTAAAGGGAAGTAGCCTTAAACTTCCATTGTTGAGGCTAGCCATGAGATGCTAGAAGTGGTGTTGGAACCCGGATATGTCAGAGGAGACCTGCAACGTCAAGGCTTTTGTTGTATCTCTTTCTAAGCTTTATATCAATACAACTAATGATTTATTTCCTACATTGAGTGTCATATTACATTTGATGGTTTAAGGTTCCTTGAATTTTTAAGTAAATTGAATGTGATTGTATGCTATTATGTTTGTTGTTGTCTTTTGTGTATCTGTTTCAGGTATTTGAAGAAGAAGAACGAAATGAGCTCGAGCAAAGGGGCAAGGTCATCATCAAACAGATTAGCGTTCTAAGAGGTAGGCAATCTTATTCGATTCTAGTTTAAGTTAGTTTTCATTAGGTTGTTTTGTTTGCGGCTAGATCCACTCTAAGGCTAGAGGGATCACCTCTGTCTGCAGAGGAGATTTACCTACACCACAGTATATCCTCCAAGAGTCTAGACATACTCATCAAGTATTTGGGAGGTCTACATAGTCATTTATGGAAGAATTGGATGCTCTTTAAACTAATAGTACAATTGATGAGGCCTAGGTGGAAGCATGGTTCTTTGAGAAACGACATCCAAGTGGTTCAAAATACAAATACCACTGAGATGTTTTGAAGGAGGGGAATAAGAAGTGGAAAGGAAAGGTCGAGAAGTCAATATCCACTACATATCAATACAAGGATCCAAACAACCATTGCAACCATTGTAATATTAATTTTTGAATTGAATATAAGTGTTAGAAGCTACATATAGAGCTAAATCCAAAGAATTGTAAGAAGGATGCCAAGAAGAATAATATCCTGGCCATGAATTTGGGCGACATGGTAGAGAGAAGTTTAGATGTGGATGAAAATATTTTCTACATTATAGTATAGAAAGAGGTGAAACTAAGTAATATTCATCTCGAGGAAGAGAAGAATATAAATAAACACCTCCATATTAAGATCTAGGTCGGAAATACCAAATAACTAATAAGAATCAAGATGACGATGTCAACAACAAGGCTAAATTATTTTCAAAGGAAAGAAAACAAACTACTTTTTAAAATCACAATTTTGAGTTTTTCCTTATCTCGCTATAGGTTTACACAAATTTTAAGTGTAGGTAAATTCATTTGATGTGGAATTAAATTTTGTAGCCACTGAGTACCCACTTTTCATACATTTTATAAAGAATGTGAATTATGTACTTGATGGGTGAAAAATTTAATTCTGCATCCAATGACAAGTATTCAAAGGGGGTGGTTGATGGGTGCAAAATTAAATTCCACATTCAATGATTGCCTACACTTAAAATTTGACTAAACATGTAGGGAGATAAGTTAAAAATATGATCTAAAAAACTATTTTTCTTTCTTTCTCATTGAGAATTTATATATCTTATTTTTGTTCTTTGGAGTGAAATAGGTGGACTTATATTAGTAAAATTTATGTTGATACTACACTACAAAATTCTGATATTTTTTGAATATTGTCTGAGGGATCCATTCCAAAAATTATGGCTCGAAGATAACACTATTCATGACTAGTGTAGGTAGATACATATGTTCATAAAAAATATTTGTAGGGTAATCTCTATAATATAGTCCTAAAACCGAGATGAAAAACAATTATTTAGAGAATATTAGGAGTGGAAGAGGTCATTGGCTTGAGCAATAGTCCTTTTTTCTCCTTGAATTCAAGTGATAACATTAGGAAGATACTAAATAGTAGAAGGGGATGAAACAATGTCAGAATGAGCTGGAGCGAATGGCCTTTGTTGAGCATCCAAACATGTGCTCTATAATTATCCAATCATGGAGCAAAGGGCATTAATTCTCATGACCATTTTAAAGGTGAATAATACAAAAAATCCTTTGAGAAATATACATTCAAATGACCCATTCCACATGAATCTTTAATATTTCAAGGGAACTAATCTCATCATTCATTCTTTGAGTGTAATTCCTGTGTTGGATAATCATGTTGGGTAGAATTTCAATTTGGGATTCCAACCTCATAATTTGAATTTGAAGACTATAGTGTTGAATATTGAGAGATTTATAATATTCCACCTATTGTTCCTATGTTATGCCACAGGAGGTGGAAACTTTGTTCACCATGAAAACAATGATGTCATTACTAGTGGGTGTGGAAAAAATTGAAGCAATGATGATAGGGAAACATAACAGAAACTTGGAGGGAAATAAAGAAAAGAGTGAAAGTGATGTGAATGAATAATAGGATGATAATTGAAAAGAATGACCATAACTAAGTATTTTGTTGGGACCAAGGGCCTCACAATGTAATTATTAGTTAATTAGATAGAAGTATTATCAATCATAGAGGATCTCGATTGATTAATGATGAGGGAGCGTGCAGTATGTAAAAATGTGATAGAACAAGTCAATGAAAGGACTACAAGTGACAAAGGGTAGAAATAACTTAGATGGAGGTGATGAGGGGTGACTATGTGGGATCCCTTAATACACATAAATTGAAGGCAACTATCCATCAAGGAATTAGGAACAAGGAATGAGCGTCATTAATTATTAGGATCACCTTTACAACTTAGAGAGATTTATTGGCATGAAGGTTCATTGCTTGGTTATTGATTTATAGGACATGGTACAAAATAGACTTGGTTAAAGGGATGAAGCACAATTTTGATTTAGTGAAGGATCAAGTTAAGATGGATATTTCATGGGGAAGATTGACGAGCCTTTTAATAACCTTTCTAATTTCTCAAAAGGACAACCAAAACACTGTGCATTTAATTGTCAAACGGGGGCTCATATGGAACTCGTAAGTTATGATGCATTGTATATGTAGGATACACTCTCTACTTCCACTAGTTTGTTTTATGGTTGTAGTATCAATGTTTTTTTTTTGCAAATAGAGTATAGATATTTTAAAAGCTTGGAAAGGTTCTACAAATTCAAAAGTAAAGTGATTAAATATACTTGCAGGAAAGTAAACACACTTGCAAGAAAGTAAACGCACTTGCAAGATAGTAAAACTGCTTGCAGGAAATTAAATGCACTTGGAGGATGGCAAAAATTCTTGTAGAAAATTAAACACACTTATAATAATGTAAAAATGCTTTCAAAAATGGATGGGTTTCTCACACAAATTTCAACCATATGCGAAAAAGAAACATACATTATGGAAATAAAAGAAACACACTTGCATAGTTGAAATATAACACTTCTATTTAGTGGGCTTAGGAAGATTACCACTGTAACCTCCAACACAAGTAGAACAAATCACACAAGAAATAAATAAATCAGATAGGATGAAAGGACTAATCATTTCCAAGTTGATCTCTATTTTTACTTAGGCTAACAAATGTAATCATCGCACTGGGTACATTTGTTCAACAAAATAGATGAATGCAAGCCAATTTGAATTTCAAGCATGCCAAATGAATAATCAATTGCGTAAATAAAATTGATGCACGAATAATTAATTACATAAATAGATAAAATAACACAACTAGAAATTAATTACATAAGTAAATAAATAAAATTTTATGTGAATAAATAACTAAGGAGATCAATTACAAAACTAGAAAAGAGAACTACCTAAATTATAGAGCACTATATTCTATTGGAGCAAGCTTCACCTCCATAAAACAGAGTGTTGATGATTATCAACACTTGTTACATTGAAAACACAAATTGATTTTATTAAATAAGCTAATTAAAATAAATTAATATATCATAAATATGCAAAGGAAATAAATATTTAAAAAAAAATCATAAACTATGGAAATTATAAACTATAATTAAAACAAAAGCTTAATAATTAAATTATTTCATTATTATTCAGACATTTCTGTAAGGGTCCTCCCCGAGGAGTGAAAGAGGAACTCCTTTTATACATAACTTTTGTTAAAAAATAAAATAAAAGCCGATAAATTAGATCCACAAATTTCTCATATGGTTTGATAATAATTAAAAATCAATAAATATATCTCCACAAGTTTCTCATCTGGTTTTATAATAAATAGAAAATAATAAAAGACTCATAAATAATTCTGAAATAGTTATTAAAAATTCAATTAATCATGTATAATATTTATCCATAATAATATCAACTGAAGTTTATAATTAGCTCAAGGTTTTGCTAGCTCATGGTTATGGTGTTGATTCATAGTTTTAATTGTTGTAGCAAAAGAGTTGCAATATCAAGTTCCAATGGCTCAAGGTTCTAATGTTGACTTATGATTTCAAGAGTTGAAATAGTGAGTTGCAACACCATAGTTGTAGTAGTAAGTTGTAGCACTTGAGTTGCCTCAGCAATTTGCACTACTAAAGTTATGGCACTAGAGTTGCAACACCAAAGTTGTAGCACTAGATTTTCAACAGGGAGTTGTAGCATCAAGGTTGTAGTAGGGAGTTGTGGCCCAAACGTTATAAAATAGAGTTGTAGTACAAGAGTTGCAACAATGAGTTGTAGCGTGGGGGTTTCAACAGTAAGTTGTGGCATGAGAGTTGTAGTAGCTAGTTGTGGCACTAAAGTTGTAGCAGCATGTTGTGACACCAGAGTTGCAACAATGAGTTGTGTCACCAGAGTTGCAACATTAGAGTTACAACAATGAGATACAAAACCAAAATTACAACAATTGAGTAATAGAAAATGTGACTAAGATACACCCTATGACGATATTACAACCTACACAACAACCTTTCTAGTAGTTCATCCTTGCACATTAACTCAAAGATAAATACAAATATGATATTTTTCCAATGTTTAATCATAAATCCATACGAAACACTAAGGAAATGCAATGGAGAACACTTTATGTCTAGATACCACATATAAGCATTAGAATGGATGAATACAAAGTCATAGGAAAGTGAAAAGGAATTAAGGATAGAGAAAAGAGGATGTAGAAAGGTGTCAATTCTAAGGCTTATCATCTAGCCCAATCGAAATTGTTGCGTGTCCTCATGATTTCAAGAGTTGCAATAATGAGTTACAAGAACAGTGTTGTAGTAGCAAGTTGTAGCACTATAATTTCCTCAATGAGTTGCACTACTAGAGTTATTGCACTAGAGTTGCAACACCAAAGTTGTAGCACCATAGTTATATCACTAGACTTGCAATAGGGAGTTGTGACACCAAAGTTGTAGCACAGAGTTGCTGTTACACTAAAAAATGTCACCATGACTATTTGCAGTTAGTATGGCTCCATCCACTGTCATACTATCCTCCTTGGCAAGTCGCATGCCTCTACTCTTCATGTCAAACTTCAAGAAAGAGAGAAAAGTCATTTAAAGTCAATTATCTCTGGTACGCAGTTTCTCTTAGCCTTACCTACGTGTACGCAACCCAAGTTCACAATACCTGCGTACTTGTACGCTCTGTATGTAAAGGGGTGGGTGCGTACTCCTGTAAAGGTCAAAATGCGCAAGTTTCACTCCAAAAAAGTTACTTGTGGTCATTTCTAGAGTCTTCTAGAAGCTTGTTTGACGTGTATGAAGCGCCTCCAGATGGTTCATGTATCCCTACCAAAGAGGAACTTATCCCATCAAGAGGGGAGCTATCCCATCCAAAGAGGGGCTTATCCCATTGATGGTGGACCTGAATAACTTCCTCTAGAGCACTATAAATACAGGCATTCGGCCAAAGGGAGAGGAGGTTGAAAGCTGAACATTCCTAAGGGTAGATGCTGCTGGAATTAGGACTTCCTTGTAGAAGCTTGTGAGGAGAGATTACCATCTTTGCTTGTTCTATTTGGAAGTGGGTGAGCTGATCAGAGTAAAGGAGAACTCTTGTGGACCCTGGGAGGGACTTGCACAACACCAAGGCTCAGGTTGTAATGGTTCCTTTTGTTACCTTTTAATACAAATTAGTCCATTCTTCTCAACAATTTGTTATTTATGAGTTGTTTCATATACTCCTTGGTCTATATGTTAAATATGTTTTATTTTATGTGATATTCAGGTGCTATTTAATCGTTTGATTGTTAGTGAATGCAGGTTTCGAAGGGAAGGAGGAGCTCATCCGGATCAACGAAGCTGGACTACTACAACAGCGTTGGATTACAAGTAGGATCTAAACACTTGATTTCTCATATTGTAAATGCATATTTAGTGAAGGATTGCTCTTATTTGTCTTGTTTGTCACTAGAAAGTCTTAGGCTTCTAGGGAGGTCGGTTGTGTCCGCACTAACGACTCTTTCCGTGTGACAAAATGGCGACCATACTGGGGACTCCATGAATGTGTTTGAGTTCTTTTTGATTTGATATTTTGGTCTGAGAAAAATCGCTTGTTTTCTGATTTTTGGCTGTCTAACTGTGTATTTGGGTGGGTTAGCTTAGAGTCAAATTAGATTTTTATTTTTCTTAGCTTTGCCAGAAGTACGCAGTCTCTGAGTTAGGCACAGTGCGTACCTGTACGCACTGCGTCTTTGTGCACAGGGTGTACCCGCGCCTGTGTCAACAGATCACCTGCGTACCCCTGTCAAATTTGAGAAAATTCCATTTTTCCTCTTTCTGCTCTTTAGATTTTGTTTTTAATTTGTTTTTACTGCCCAGATCCATTGGTTTACTGTCAGAGATCTTCACCTGAACTTGTCCCGTTAGTGTCGAGGGTTTTGTTGGAATTCATAGGGATTTTGCCTTAGGGTTTGATTTTTAACTGGTCCTATAGTGACTTTGGCGTTAGAGGTTGTCAAACTTTGGATCTCCTTGGTTTTGAGCAGTCCTCTTAGGAGTCGGGCCTGTCATAGAAGTCACCCTTGTGAGAGACCTACCTTTGTGTCTTCTCTTTGCGAATCTCGAAAAGTTTGTTTGTTAAAACCTTGAATTTCATTCTTGAGAAAAAAGAACAAAAAGATTTCGATTTTGTTTTTTGATTAGTTTATGATTCTGCATGAACTGATCCTTAGTTGCATTTTGACTGAGTAAAACATCCAGGAATCATCCTTGTAGGCTTTTGTCCTCATTATTTTTGCTTTTAGGTAATTTTCCTTTTAATTTGCTTTTGAGTGAATTTG
The DNA here is from genome assembly GCA_031772625.1 of Pinus tabuliformis. Lineage (NCBI taxonomy): Eukaryota > Viridiplantae > Streptophyta > Pinopsida > Pinales > Pinaceae > Pinus > Pinus tabuliformis. The sequence goes on from CM062812.1 coordinate 757,349,764, forward strand.
ATTTGATTGTATTAGATTTGTTAAATTTGGTTTGATAAATAGTTTTTACATGCTTTATTAATATAGAAAAAACACAAAAAATTCTTTTGGAAAAAGTTTGCTTTGGTAGCATTTGTAGTCTTTTGGGAGAAAAAGGAAATTTCGTGACGTAATTAGTGGTCATGAGTTGTCTGTTTTGAAAAGATAAAGAGATTGTTTCTTTGATTGTCTTTGCCAAGAAAGTTGTTTTCTATAAAATTTGCATTTTCCAACTCTCTTAGCTAGGAGATTCATTGAAAAAGAAAAGTAGTGTAAATCATCTTAGGTGCATCTTTGTAGTGGTTGCGAGTCGAGTCTACACACCACCAGTTTCATCTCCACTACCTTTTTGTCTTTAAGAAAAACCATAAAATTAACGCTTAAAGTAAAATCAACTTAGTAACTTTTATTTACTAGGGCTCTAAAACACCAATTTAGATCAGGCTAGTGTCTTGGAGTAGGAGAGTAATTAACTCTCCAAGACAACAAAACCAAACAAGTAGCTTATCTTGTGATAGAATAAATCCAATTGTTTCATTTGTACTCTGGGAAAGCTCCTCTTAAAGGAGAAGCACGAGCTCGTGTCCGAACCAGTGAGGGGATCAATCCTCCCTCGTTGGGAACAACGCCAGACACGCACGTATTACAAACAGTAAACCTCGGATTAACCATTGTCGAGGAGCCAGGGGTCACTTGTCGGCAAACCTTGGATTATTGTCAAGGAGACGGCAAGGGGATTGAGCTTGATACTCTGCCCTTGCGTGCTGTCGGAGTGTAGACTGTTCCCCCAGGTGCATTTGTTACTATTGGTAACCTTAGTGACCATTATCTTTAGGACTCTACCGAGGTGACGGTGGAGGGAAGATCCCACTGTACCTGGAGCAGACGTCGGCTAGACTCACTTGGATTTTCCGGGGGGTTCACTTCACTCGAGATGGTTAAAGTGGAGGAACTTGTGCCGGTCTATTCATTAAGCAGGTTGCCGGGGTAACTGTTCCACCCGCCACTTCTGTACTGAATCCGGCGATGTTGGGTTTCATCTCCAACTAGAGTTTTTGGTCTGGAAGGCTACTGTTTGTGCTTGGTTTGATGCCCTAGATTCTTTGGGCGTGTGATTCAAATTTGTCTGGTTCTTTAGAGACTTTAGGTGGTTTGCTTTGAGATTTTACTTTGTTTGCGTGTGCAGTAGTTAAAAGTTTTTAACTGTGGTGGAATTACCGAGACAGTCCCGTCGACTTCGGGGCAAGTCTCTTGAGATTGTTTCCGTGGCCGAATTGTTGAGGAAATCCCGTAGACTTCGGGGTGAACCTCCTCAAGACGTCCTGAGTCATTACGAAGGTTTAAAGGTCCTTGTAAATCCTAGTGGCAGTAAAGTAGGTTCACCTGAAGAAGGAGAATCGTCGTTGGTAGTCCATCCAGATTACCAAGGTCTAGAAACAGGTTATAATCCTGAAGCAGTTGCAGTTTCCGAGCTTGCTGGTAGTTTTTCATCTACTAGTGATATAGGCGAAGAACCTGAAGTATCTGAACCTGTTACTCCAACTTCTGGTGCACCTGATTCACCTAGGGTAGAAAGAGTCATCACTGAAAATCTTCCTGCTGGTTTGATAGCTATTGAAGAACTTGCTCCAGAGGAAGAATTAGGCGTATCTATCCTTGAAGATCAACCTACTATTGATCTAAGGGAGCGTGAATCTATCTTTTACAGTCCTCCTAGAAGTACTACTTGGTACCTTTCTTTAACCAATTATTTAGACAACTCAGGGATAAGTTTTTCTCCACCTCGTACTCCTTTTCCACCTGGAGGTATTTATACTCCTGTAAATATGTCTGGTCAGTCGTCTGTGTTCACTCAATCTCCTGAATCTTTCTTGTACGGTGGTCCTTCTGTTCCCTCCGGGTATCAGTCACTTTCTGGTACTTTTGCGGGAGCATCTCCTCAACCCATTGAACATGGGTTATTAGCTGGAAACAATGGTAATAAGCCGTTGGGCGTAGGAGACATTTACATGATGTCAGGTTCAGTTCCCGGTTCTCCACCTCAAGGTGGCCAATTACCGCCTGGGGGGCAGCCTCAATTAACGCCTGGGGGGCAACCTCAAGGTACACAAATTGTGCCTGGGGGGAAACCTCAAGGACAATATGTACCCATAGTACAATACATTCCTCAAGGTCAACCCCAGCCTCAATATGTACTCCAAGGTCAACCTCAGTATCAGTATTTACCTCAAGGGTATCAACCTCAAGGTCAAGGTCAACCCCAGTATCAGTATTTACCTCAAGGTTATCAACCTCAAGGTCAATACTCGAGTCAAGGTTATCAACCACCTCAAGGTCAAGATTATGTTCAAAGTATAGGAAATGTACCTGTCAATTATCAATCTTACCCTCAACCTGGTTACGGATCTCAGTATCCTCAATCTGTTACGGGTCAATACCCCGGAATGATAGTGTGGGATCCATCACAAGGTCAACAGGTGTTGCAGCCAAGTATACAGTTGTTACCTCAAACTGGACAACCCGTAGTTTCTGGTTCACCCCAGCAACCGCAACCTGTCCAGTCAAATATTCAAACTTCTGTAACTTCGGTAGTTACTCAGCTGCCAATTGCACCTAGTACTCCATCTCAAACGACTGTTGCAACTACCGCAACATCTACCGCACTTACTTCTGGAGTATCGACAGCTCCGGTTTCTACTGTCTCTGTAACCACTCCTCAGACATCTTTACCGTTGTCCGGATCTACGATTCAAACCACGGTCCAGATGCCTGTAGGGCAGCCTGGTTTAAGTATTGTTGTAACAAGTCAACCTCAATTTACCTATCAACAGTACCAGGGACAATACCAATTTGGTCCTGCTGTCCAACAACCGGTTTACCAGTATCAACCGTATCCTGGGTACACTTATCAACAACCTCAACAACCCCAGTACGGTCCGGTTAATCCTGGTTTTCCAGGAGGATATAATATCCCGAATGCGATTCCTGTTCCAAGTTATCCTGGATATCCTCCTCCTGGGACTGGTCTTGTGACCCAGAGTTTTAGAGATCCTAACCGACAGTTACCATTTATCGCAACTTTGGATTTACCCGACTTGACGCGCCTAACGAACGATCCAATACAATATCTTCCGTTCTGGCCGCCAATGCCAAATAAGTTGCCCAGTGATATACCCAAGTTCGAAGGTAAGTCTGGAGAGGATCCGTCCAATCACGTGATGACTTACCACCTCTGGTGTGCTTCAAATTCTATCTCGGATGATTCAATCCGCTTACGTCTTTTCCAGCGTACGCTCATTGGTCTCGCGGCCAAGTGGTACATTGAGTTACCACGGGCCTCTTTTTACAATTTTAGTTAGTTAGCTACCTCGTTCCTAACTCATTTTCAGTTGCCGGTCAGATACGATAACGGCACGGAGCTATTAACTTCATTAAAACAATCGACGTCTACTTATATTTCCGATCATATTCATGAATGGAGACGTCGAAGACGTTTAGTGAAAGTTTTTATCCCGGACCAAATCTTAGCTGAATGGTTTGTAAAATCATTATTACCGAAGATTACTGAAGATGTAGCTAAGGCCGGAGTAGTTACTGAGGAGCAAGTCATTGCTCAAGCCCAGTACCTTGACTTAGTTTACACTCAGTCGGGTACGTTGCACGAGAAGATCCCAGATCTTCCTAAGTCGAATCAAATCGCTGCTGCTCCTTCGGGGTCTCATGCTGCTGATGGCATGATTGGTACGGTGAATACTAAAAGTAAGAAGAAATCCTCAAAGAATTCTTCTCCAATAATAACCTTACCAGACTCCCCGACAGGAGAGTCTTCTCCTGAAATTACCGCCGACGTTCACGCTGTAGAGTCATCTACGGCTAAATCAAAAAATGGTGGTAAGAAGAAAGGCAAGAAGAAGGATAAAGCAGACAAGGCTCCAAAGGAGAAAAAAGAGAAGTCGGAATCTAACGACGAAAAGCGCAAACCTCGCTATCCTTGTTTAATTTGTGAAGAAGATCATTTCACAAGAGATTGCCCTCATCGGGCAGAGGTTGTGAAAATCGTTAAAGGTTCCCCAACTCCTGCTGTTTTGACAGATCCATTTCCAAAGCAGGAGAGTAAAATGATAGGTTCTTCCTCGAATGCCAGTGAAGAACCCATATTGATGATGTCTCATGTACGGATTGCGACTTGATCGCAAGATTATGGTAGTAAGAGTCCCGTTGATGGCAAAGAAGCAGAATCTTCTCATTCTAATCCATCAACCTCAGCTCCCGGTTCCGATCCACTACAGATCGAGAAACCTAACCCGGACTTGGTAATCAAACCGCCCGCCAAGGGTATACTTCGAAAGTCTGCTTTCAATCCACATGCGAGAGCAGCTCAGAATTATAACATTGTTGAGGATTTAGCTGTTTCACCCTCAGCAATGTCGGCTTTGGAAGTGCTGCAATCATGCCCAGCACAACGAAAATTACTCTTGTCGGCTATAGGAGCTGTTGATATTCAGGACCCGAACCTGATAATCTTTGATCTAGAAAATAGTACACTGTGTCTCCCTCATCAGATGGCTTTCCAGATTCCAGTAATAGTAAAAAACAGGCCAATTCATCGGACTGTAATTGATGAAGGAGCTTCTACGTGTATTATGTCGATTCAGTGTTGGAGATCGCTTGGTTCTTCCTCACTGAACCAATCCCCGACGATTCTTAAGGCCTTTGATGGCCGTGGGTTCCATCCGTTTGGCATTCTACAGGATTTGCCTATAGGGGTTGAAGGAAAAACCGTTAGTCTGGATGTGGAGGTGGTTGATGCCCCTCTAGACTACAACCTTCTTTTGGGTCGCAGTTGGTCTTACGCTATGACAGCGGTCGTGTCATCGGTCTTCAGAGTTATAAAGTTTCCACACAATGGTAAGATCGTAACGATAGACCAGCTGGCTTACTTTTCATCCGACCCAGCCTCTTCAGAGAGTATCCAGCATGTCGGTAAAACGACTATTGTCACACGGAATTTGTCAAGGGTGCGGACACGACTGACCTTCCTAGAAGTCTAAGACATTCTAATGACAAACAAGACAAAATGGAGTGATCTTTCTCTAAATACACCTTTTACAACATGAAAACTACAAGTGTTTAGGCTTACCTTATTCCAAAACGCTGTTGTTGAAGTCCGTTCTTGACGATCCGGATGAGCTCCTCCTTCAAGTCAATTCCTGCAACCACAAACAATCAAACAATTACCAAGCACTTGCATTTCATATAATAAAACATATATCCAACATGCAGACCAAGGAACACATGAAATAACTCATTAACACAAGCTATTGAGAAAAATAAACCAGTTTGTATTAATAACGAAACAAAGAAACTCTTACAACCTGGCCTTGGTGTTGTGCAAGTTCCTCCCAGGGTCCATCAAGGGTTTTCCTCTACTTTGACAAAGCTCACCCTCTCCCAAGTAGAATCAAGTGAAGACAATCTCTCCTCACAAAGGCTCTAATGGAAGACCTAAATCCTGCAGCATTTACCCAAAGAAAATGTATAGCTCCAACCTCCTCTCCTTCTGGCTCAATGCCTTTATTTATAGTGCTGTAAAGAGGTTATTCAGGTCCACTATCAATGGGATCATCCCCCTCTTTGGGTGGGATAGCTCCCTTATTGATGGGATAAGTTCCCCCTTAATAGAGATACATGAACCAACTGGAGGCGCATCCATTTCATCAAACCGACCTCTAGAATGTTCTAGAAGTAACCACAAGTAACTTTTTCAAGATAAAACTCGCGCATTTTGCCTTTTACAGAAGGACGCACCTGTCCCTTAACATACAGAGCGTCCAAGGACGCACTTTTTGTGAACATGGTCAGCGTCCCCGCAGGTAAGGCTAGAGAGAACCTGCGACCCCAGAGATAAACATAGTTTTTACAAGACTTTCTCTCTTCTTTGAGTTTGAGATGGATAACAGAGGCATGAGACTTGCCTAAGAGGGTAGTATGACTGTTGATTTGAGCCATACTAACTGTAAGTAGTCAAGGTGACATTTTTTAGTGTAACAGATTGCCCCCTAAAGTGCGAAGCCTGGAATAGAATAGGGTTTTGTAATTCTAGGAAGGGTGAAGCGCTTTATCATTTCAAGGATTGTCTTGTGGATGGCCTGGTTGGAACCTGCAATTTTCAACACAAAATACATGGATAAGATTATATCATCACTGAGGTAGGCATTCCCATACTCAAATTCAAAACTTTAACTAATGGACTAACTATTCTGATACAGGAATGATCTTGCAGTACATCATTTTTATAGACTTTTGTAGATACAGTATGGACGCAGCCATCTGTTTATGATAGTCTACATAGATAATGAATACAAAACTCCTCGCAGCCTGGATGGTAGAAACTAGATCCAGGGTCTTCACTTCTACTTCCCGAATTGGTACGATTCTAGCCATGTGATTAAATGATTCGATGTCGAACATGGTAGAAACCACTTGATTACCAGTCAATGATGTAAACTGTTAACAAGCATGAGAGAAACCACCAGTAATGTCAATGGTTCTCAAAGTACCAAGCACAACCCGTGAAATGTGAATAGATGTTTTGATGTCGAACACTTCACGGAATCCTTTGATCGAAAGTCAATGATGTAAACTGATGTCAAAGGCGAGAAACCTGCCATTGATGCATGCAGACTTCAAGGTACTGTCGATTCCTAAGTCATCTTTCTAGATAATGTGTCGATGTCGATAGAAAGCGACCTGTTGCAGGCAAGCCCGCAACACGAAATCATTGTTCAAGTTGAAGAAATGTTGCTGTAAGGACTGACTCAGGGATGGTCAAATGGATGACAAGTATTTTGCAGATGAAAGTTTTGCTTGCAGACCTCTTGAACACATAACGACACAACAGATGGCTTGGTGACGAATAACTCAAAGTTAATCCCTGAAACCCGGTTAAAGACTTTCAAAGTGATTTGGTCAACTGTGAGGTAAAAGATTTCCCAACCCAGGTGAATGAAAAGTGTGGTGTTCAAGAGTGGTAATAAAGTTTCTTCTGAGACAAAAGGTGACAAACAGGTTCATTCTTCTCTCTTTTCCCCCACCATTTCTGGCAAGTACCTCTTTATTTTTAACAAGCTTGAGGAGGATAACATATGCTTGATTATAAGCTCATCCTTCGGACGAGTCCAACCTAGTTTAAATTCGAACCCTAGGAAGGAGTGGTTCGTTCCTGTTTGTAATTGAACAGGTCCTTTACTGTAAAAGTTTAACGAGTCCAGTATAGGAGAAACTCGGCGTTTTTCAATTTTAGAGAGTCTGAAAAAACAAAAGGAGACTCCACGTTGAACTTTTTCGTATATTTGTGTCCCTCAAGCCCGAAAAAGTATAAAATAATACCTGGGGGAACCGCTTGATCTTGCGACCAAGGAGTACTTTCATAATAGTGTCGTTAACCTGAAAAGTAAAAAGCGATCAAGGACACGTCGTTTTATTTCCTTATCGAGTTCGAAACGACAAAAACCCGGCAATCTTTTCCTGATTTTGCGGTCAGAAAAGAGCTAAAAGGGGACCGTCTTTTAATTCCGTTTTAACGAGTGAAAAAGAAACACTCGGCGATCTTTTCATGTTTTAGGAGTCAGAAAAGGGCTTAAAAGATGACTCTGATATTTTTGTTTGTGAAAAATTACAATTTCCCTCGAAATCCCTTTGTCCTGCACAAAAGCAACACATTACTCATACCTGTTTAAAATAGGCAAAAATACATTCAAAAACATCTTTTCATGGTAAAAAATGAACTAATTCATCCAAAAAACCTATAAAAAGACCTTTTACCATATCATTTTTACCGTTTCACTGTTGAGGTTGAAAAAGGAGCTTTTGACAAGAAACTTCCCGTGGTCGCTGCGGAAAATCTGACCGTCGGAATCGAACGCCGTCTCATCCAAGTATTTTACACATCCTACTCTGCATTTCTATCCGTTTAGAATTAATTTTTAGGTCTTAGTTTCATTTTTTGGGAGGGTTTTGGTTTTGGAATGCGCCTCTCGGCGGACGCAGGTGCCCTTCGGGTGACCTGCGTCCCCCGACTTTTTCTCATACGGGAAAACGGTCGGAAGACGCAGCCCGCCTTCAGGCCAGCTGCGTCCGGGCGCCCTGTGCTACAAAGCCGGGGTGCGTCCTCTGAGAAACGCGCATTTCAAACCCCCAACTCTCTCAAAAAACCACCAAAAATTCCCAAATCAATTTCTAATTGCTATTTTTGATATGCAGGGCATTAATCATGTTAGACTGGAGAGAAAGAGAGCATGTAGAGGAAGATGAAGCTGCAATAAATCATCAACCTTCCCTGGATGCCCTAAGAGCATGCGGATTATACAAATATTGGACCATACCGGGCATGAGGGGCCAGGTAAGATTCTTGGAATGGCTGGTTGAGCGATGGAACGTACAAGAACAATGCTTTTACATAGGAGGGCACCAGCTCGAGATAGAGCCCTCAGATGTATACTTTCTCACTGGCTTGCCAAACAGAGGTGAGCAACTCAGTCTTGTGGGGACTAGGCCGGGTGGCCAATCCCTTGATAGTCTCCGCGAGGATTGGTGCACACGTGGGGCTCACCATTCAAAAGGCATAGAGATAAAACACATCACTCTACCGGAACTCAAAGTCATAGCGTTCACGGTTACCAGAATTTGCGGCGCGGCCGCTTTACACATTGCTTCCGGATCCCAAATGCGGATGGCAATTGACTGTTACCAAGGCACCATTTTCAACTGGTGTGAAGCTGTGTCGGCTCATATGAAGAGCCAACTGACCAAGGCAAAGAACGGACGACTAAAGACTTTTGGATATGGGCCTATAGTCGTGAGCTTTGCCTTGGAGAGAATTCCAATGCTGATCCCTCAGCAACTCACTGTTGATATCTTGGGTCCCCAGCAGCCAAAGCTGATACGATGGGTTGCGGTGATGGCCCGGCATCCTGACGAGGGCGCGACAGTAGTTCGATTCTCAGATAGTTATTTTGACTGGTTAGAGGGCCAGCTTTTTGTGATACAGGACTTTCCGTATGCCGGAATGGATTTCAGAGGTGATCCGGACATGGTTCTTCCACAGGGAGAACAATGGGACGACAGAGGTACTTTTTATTTTCACAAGTTTTCTTGGTTATGTATTTTTTGTATTTTTTATATATATCGTCTCAAAATTAATAGTAAATCTTTCAAAATGCAGATGTTGGTCCACAGCGTCCAGCCAACCTCCGGCCTTATGATAGACTACATCCAGCTGCACCGGTACCGGCCCCACAGGATGCGACAGCAGAAGTACTAGCTGAGTTGGAGCATGATCTAGAGCGTCTCACGGCAGATATACCTGAGACTACTATGGACGACATTCCTATCAGGCTTCAGCGCTTCGTAGTCGCGGTCCCTGGACCGTTTAGGAGATTTTTGCGTAAGGTAGCCCGCGCAGTGGTGTCGTACAGAGAGCACCACCAGTGATTGACTAGTCACTTTTGTAGTCACATGTGACATTTTTGACTTTTTGTACTATCATTTTGCCGATCATAAGGTGTTTTAAACCTATGATCGAAGACGATGTATATATTTTTCGACACACTTCTATCTATATATATCACTATTACCGGCTTATCTTGTTTAACATATGTGATGAAAAGTTTTTAAATTTACTTGCATGATTATCGTAAATGTCTGTCCAACATTCGAGAAGCAATTGCATCTGCTAATGTATTCAAAGACCTTGGAATATGTTGATATTCAATGTAATCAAATTCACGTTCCAAGAGACGCACTCTCAAAAACAACCTTAATAACACAGGATTTCTAATGGCATAAACTCTATTAAGCTGTAATACAACAAGTTCAGAATCTAACCTCACTATCAAACGTCGAATTCCAAATGAAATAGATTCGGATAATAATTCAACCACTGCGCTGTATTCTGCAATGTTATTCGTTGTTTGACCGAGGCTTACCTCATGCATAGAAACTAACTCGTCAGAGGGCGAATAGATAACCCAAGCTGCAGAAGAGATATTCCGTGTATTACGACAAGCACCATCAGCAAATCCAATGTATGTTTGGAGAGGCGTCGACATCTACAATATCAAGAGTAAAACCAAGATAAGCCAGAATAATGACGAAAAACCACACTCGCTAAGCTAAGCACACTGACTAAACTAACACACTTCCTAGCTAGAAAGGAAATCTAACCTATCTAAAAATTTCTCCATACCCATCATTTTAAGCATAATACCTCTTTAGGTAAAGTCCATTTCTGGGTTTACCCAAAGAGTCCCCATCAAAATCAACTAACTCATAAGCCCCTTTTGCTAGCTTTCGCTTTACAATGTAGGGCCCATGCCACATGGGAACGAATTTTCCGGCACCTAGCTTATCGTTAGCTTGATCATATAATAGTACTAGGTCTCCTTCCGAAAAACTTCGAGGGGTTACATTTTTATCGTACTGAGCTTTCATTCGTTTCGCGTGAGTCTCGATAGCTAAAGTAGCGTCACGTCGAGTCTCATCTAATTTAGCCAAGTATAATAACCGTTTCTCCTCTTCGGAAGTAGCTGGAAGTAATTCGACAGCCATTTGAAGTGATGGGATTTCGCATTCAATAGGTAACACAGCTTCTAAGCCATAAACTAGCTGGAAAGGGGTGAAACCTGTTGAATTTTTCACTGAAGTTCGATATGCCCATAGCGCCGAAAATAACATGTTATGCCAATTCGTTCGATGGATACCAATGATCTGTCGAATCATGATGACTAGAACTTTGTTGATTGACTCAACCAAACCGTTGGCTTGCGGATAATAAGGAGTAGAGCTATCGTGGCGCAAACCAAGCTGGCTTGTAAGCTCAGTCATCATGACGTTTCGAAAATGGCTCCCATGGTCAGTAATGATTGCTTGTGGGACACCAAACCTAGTTATGATATGATTGAATACGAAAACTGCAGCTGTCTTGCTGCTTGCGTCGAATGTAGGCATCGCCTCGGCCCATTTTGTAAAATAATCAACCGCGAGGATGATATACGCATGCCCCCCGGCCGAGTGAGGGTTACAAGTAATAAAGTCAATGCCCCATTTGGCGAATGGTCCAGCGGCAATTATAGGGTGGAGAGGAGCAGGTGGAGCACGCATCTTTCGATCAAACACTTGACAGTTGTGGCATGTTCTGACAGCAAGGATACAATCTTTAAACATAGACGGCCAGAAATAGCCAGCGCGCAACACCTTCTGAGCTGTGGCATACCCAGACATATGACCGCCACATGCTCCAGAGTGACAATCATTCAAAACTCTCTCAGCCTCTTCGTGAGTTAAACAACGTCGAAAAACTAAGTCTGCCCCCCGGCGATAAAGTGTATCTCCAATAATTCTGTATTGCTGGGATCGAAACCGAATTTTTCGACGGTCTTCCTTGGAAGCTTCAGGCCGAAAGGTTTGGGTTTGGAGATAGATGATTATATCCCCATACCACGGATCTAAAGTGCTAATAAGAAACAAAGATTCGTCCGCAATGGACTCCTCTGCCACAGTCTCTGTGTCAGCACTCGGGAAATCACACATCAATTCCGCAAAAACTAAAGATTTCTTAGACTTGGACTTCTCGAACTCCAAGTCGAACTCTTGCAGGATAACAATCCATTTAGAGTACTTGCCCCCTAGCAGTTGTTTTGTCAAAATATAAATCATAGGGTTGCAATCCGAAATAACTGTAGTCTTGCGGAGAAGAATGTAGTGACGAAAATGCTGGAAAGCCATTTGATGGGGAAGACGCGGTGTACTACTTTCTAGATCAAAGATCATTAGGTTCGGGTCCTGAACATCGACAGCTCCAATAGCCGACAAAAGCAATTTTCGTTGCGCTGGACATGATTGCAGCACTTCGAGTGCCGACATTGCTGAAGGTGAAACAGCTAAGTCTTCAACAATGTTGTAATTCTGGGCTGCTCTCGCATGTGGATTGAAAGCAGACCTTCGAAGTACACCCTTGGCGGGCGGCTTAATCACTAAGTCTGGGTTAGGTTTTTCGATCTGTAGTGGATCGGAACCAGGAGCTGAGGTTGATGGGTTAGAGTGAGAAGATTCTGCTTCCTTACCATCAACAGGAGCCTTACTACCATAATCTTGCGATCGAGTCGCAATCCTGACATGAGACATCATCAAAATGGGTTCTTCACTGGCATTCGAAGAAGAACCTATCATCTTATTCTCCTGCTCTGGAAATGGATTTTTTAACACAGCAGGAGTGGGAGAACCTTTGACTATTTTCACTACCTCGGCCCGATGAGGGTAGTCTCTCGTAAAATGATCTTCTTCACAAATAAGACAGGGATATCGAGGTTTGCATTTTTCGTCATTGGTTTCCGACTTTTCCGTTTTCTCCTTTGGAGCCTTGTCTGCTTTAGCCTTCTTCTTTCCTTTCTTCTTTCCACCGTTTTTTGATTTGGCCGTAGATGACTCTACAGCGTGAATGTCGGCGGTAAGTTCAGGAGGAGAAGACTCTCCTGTCGGAGAATCAGGCAAAGTGATAATTGGAGTATTGGAGGTCTTGGAAGACTTCTTCTTACTCTTCGTAGTCACGATACCGATCATACCATCAGCATCATGAGATCCCGAAGGAGCAGCAGCGATTTGGTTTGACTTTGGAAGATCCGGAATTTTCTCATGCAACGTACCCGACTGAGTGTAAACTAAGTCAAGGTATTGTGCCTGAGCAATGACTTGCTCCTCAGTAACTACTCCGGCCTTAGCTACATCTTCAGTAATTCTTGGTAATAATGATTTGACAAACCATTCAGCTAAGATTTGGTCCGGGATAAAAACTTTCACTAATCTTCTTCGACGTCTCCACTCATGGATGTGATCAGAAATATACGTGGATGTCGATTGTTTTAGCGAAGTTAATAATTCTGTACCATTATCGTATCTGACTGGTAACTGAAAATGAGTTAAGAACGAGGTAGCTAACTGGCTAAAGTTGTAAAAAGAGGCCCGTGGTAACTCAATGTACCACTTGGCTGCGAGACCAATGAGTGTACGCTGGAAAAGACGTAAGCGGATGGAATCATCTGAGATGGAATTTGATGCACACCAGAGGTGATAAGTCATCACGTGATTAGACGGATCCTCTCCAGACTTACCTTCGAACTTGGGTATATCGCTGGGCAACTTATTTGGCATTGGCGGCCAGAACTGAAGATATTGAATTGGATCGTTCGTTAGGCGCGTCAAGTCGGGTAAATCTAAAGTTGCAATAAACGGTAACTGCCGGTTAGGATCTCTAAAACTCTGAGTCACAATACCAGCCCCAGGAGGAGGATATCCAGGATAACTAGGAACAGGAGTCGCATTTGGGATATTATATCCTCCTGGAAAACCAGGATTAACCAGATCGTACTGGGGTTGCTGAGGTGGTTGATAAGTGTACCCAGGATACGGTTGATACTGGTAAACCGGTTGTTGGGCAGCTTGCCCAGGTTGATACTGTCCCTGGTACGGAGGTTGAACAAACTGAGGTTGAGTAGTAACAACCGTACTTGTACCAGGTTGGCCTACAGGCATCTGGACTGTGGTTTGAACCGTGGGTCCAGACAACGGTACAGATGTCTGAGGAGTGGTGACAGGGACAGTAGAAACCGGAGCTGCCGATACTCTAGAAGTAAGCATGGTAGATGAAGCGGTAGTTGCTGCAGCCGTGTGAGGTGGAGTACCAGGTGCAATTGGCGGCTGAGTAACTACAGAAGTTACAGGGGTCTGAACACTTGACTGGACAGGTTGCAGTTGCTGGGGTGGACCAGGAACTGCAGGTTGTCCTGCTTGAGGTACCGACTGTATACTTGGTTGCGACATCTGTTGACCCTGTGACGGATCCCATGTTAACATTCCAGGGTATTGACTCGTAACAGGTTGAGGATACTGAGATCCATAGCCGTATTGAGGATAGGGTTGATAACTGTAAGGTGCAGTCCCATATGATTGCCCTTGAGGTGGTTGATAACCTTGACCAGGGTATTGACCCGTAGGTTGATAACCTTGAGGTAAATACGAATACTGGGGTTGACCTTGACCTTGAGGTTGGTATCCTTGAGGTTGATACCCTTGGGGTTGATACCCTTGGGGTTGCCATCCTTGAGGTTGCCATCCTTGAGGTTGATATTGATACTGAGGTTGACTTTGGGGTACATATTGAGGCTGGGGTTGATACCCTTAGGGTTGATACCCTTGAGGTTGCCCCCCAGTCACGAATGAAGTACCTTGAGGTTGCCCCCCAGGCATTAACGAAGGTTGCCCCCCAGGCGGTAATTGGCCACCTTGAGGTTGGTTAATGGGAGTTGAACCTGACATCATATAAACGTCACCTATACTCAATGGTACATTACCACTGTTTCCAACTAATAACCCATGATCAACGGGTTGAGGAGATGCTCCCGCAAAGGTACCAGAAAGTGATTGATACCCAGTAGGAACAGAAGGACCGCCATGTAAAAATGATTCAGGACTTTGTGAAAACACAGATGACTGACCAGACATATTTACAGGAGAATGAATTCCTCTAGGTGGAACCGGAGTACGAGGTGTAGAAAAACCTACTGAGTTGTCTAAAAAATTGGTTAATGCAAGGTACCAAGATTCACTTCTAGGAGGACTGTAAAAGATGGATTCACGCTCCCTTAGATCAAGGGTAATTAGATCTTCAGAATCAGAAACGCCTATTTCTTCCTCTGGAACAAGTTCTTCTATAGCAATTAATCCAACAGGAAGATTTTCGGTGATAATTCTTTCTATTCTTGGTGAATCAAGAACACTAGGAGTTGGAGTAACAGGTTCGGAAATTTCAGGTTCTTCGCCTGTTTCACTGGCAGATGAAAAACTACCAGCAAGCTCGGAAACTGTAACTGCTTCGGGATTGTAACCTGTTTCTAAACTTTGGTAATCTGGATGGACTACCAAGGAAAACTCTCCTTCTTCAGGTGATCCTACTCTACTGCCACTAGGAGGAGTTACAAGGACCTTTAACCCTTCTAAATGACCCGGAATGTCTTCAGGAGATTCACCCCGCGATTTACGGAGTTTTCTTAACAAATCTATTCCGGTAACAATCTCACGAGACTTGCCCCGAAGTCTACGGGACTGTCTCGGTAATTCCGCCACAATTAAAGATTTTAACTACAACACACGAAAACAAAGTAAAAATTTCAAATCAAACCACCTAAAGTCTTCTAAAGAAGCAAACAAATTTGAAGCACACGCCTAAATAATCTAGAGCGTCAAACCACACACAAACAGTAGTCTTCCGGACCAAAAGCGCTAGTTGGTGATTAGGCCCAACCTCGCAGGATTCAGTACAGAAATGGTGGGTGGAACAGTTACCCCGGCAACCTGCTTAATGAATAGACTGGACCAAGTTCCTCCACTTTAACCGTCTCGAAGTGAAGCGAACCCCCCAGAAAATCCAAGTGAGTATAACCGACGTCTGCTCCAGGTACAGTGGGACCTTCCCTCCACCGTCACCTTGGGTAGAATCCTAGATATTATGGCCACTAAGGTTACCAATCACAACAATTACACCTGGGGGAACAGTCTAAACTCCGACAGCACGCAAGGGCAGAGTAGCAAGCTCCAATCCCCTTACCGGCTCCTTGACAACAATCCAAGGTTTACCGATAAGTGACCCCTGGCTCCTCGACAATGGTTAATCCGAGGTTTACCGTTTGTAATATGTACTGCCTGGCGTCGTTCCCAACGAGGGAGGAATGATCCCCTCACTGGTTCGGACACGAGCTCGTGCTTCTCCTTTAAGAGGAGCTTTCCCAGAATGTAACTGAAACAATTGGATTTGTTCTACTCAAGATAGACTATCTGTTTGGTTTTGTAGTCTTGGAGAGTTAAGTACTCACCTACTCCAAGACCCTAGCCTAAGCTATGTTGGTGCTTCAGAGCCCTAGAAAAATAAAGATTACTAGATTGATTTTAATTTAAGCGTTACTTTTAAGGTTGTTTCTTAAGTCAAAAGGTGATGGAAGTGAAACCAGTGGTGTGTTGACTCGACTCGAAACCACTACAAAATGCACCTAGAATGATTTATCCACTACTTTACTTTTTCGATGAATTGCTTAACTAAAAAGTTGAGAGAATGCAATCTTTATAAAAGCAACTTCTTAATTGAAGACAATCAAAGAAACAATTCGTTTGTCTTTTCCAAGCATAAAAACATAACCTCTCTTTACATGCACGAAAAAACTCTTTTCTTCTTTCGAAAACAAAAAGCTACTTGAAACAAGACTTTTTAAGAAGATGTTTTTGTATTTTTCTTTTAATAAAACAAATAAATCTAATATAACCAAAAATCAATCTTAACAACTCTTAAAATCTATGAAAATGAACTGATAAGCAAACTAAAGGCAAATTTATTCTAAGCAATCTTAACGAGGCCAAAACTAACAATGATTATTTCTAAGGTGTTTTACTTGATCACAATCAAATCAAGGACTAGCTTATTGCAGAATCAAAAACTAGCCAAAACAAAACTCTAATCTTTTTGTTCTTTTTGTAAAATGGAAATCAATACTTTATAAACAAGCAATTCGAAATTTGACCCAAAACAACTCAAATGGCAAGTTGCTCACACAAGGAGACTTTACGACAGGCCCGACTTCTAAGAAGGTTGACTAATCCAGAGAGATCTAAGGCTGGACAACTTTCTACTATCAAAGTCACTACAAAGCCTTTCCAAAAATCAAACCCTAGGTCTAAACTTCGTTGAAAACCACTAAAACACTCAAAGCTCACAAAACAAGTTCAGGTGAAAATTCTTGACAGGGTACTAAAGGATCTGGGCAGAAAACACTAAGAAAAAACAAAATCTAAAAGCAATTTGAAGCAAAAATGGAATTTTCTTAAGTTTTACAGGAAGACGCAGGCAACCCGTTGTCACAGGCGCGGCCCCGCTCTGTGCAGACGGCAACAGCGCGTCCAAAGACGCACTGTGCAGTACTCAGAGGGTGCGTCCTTCTGGAAAAATGAAGAAAAACCAAATCTAACTAAATCTAAAGCTAAGCCACCCAAATACTAATTCTCACAGTCAAAAACCAGAAAATAAAAATGATTTTCTCAAAGCAAAGTTCATATAAAGGAAAAGACTCTCTCATTAATGGATTCCCCAGCGGAGTCGCCAATTTGGCGCATGGAATTTATCAAGGGTGCGGACACGACTGACCTTCCTAGAAGTCTAAGACATTCTAATGACAAACAAGACAAAATGGAGTGATCTTTCTCTAAATACACCTTTTACAACATGAAAACTACAAGTGTTTAGGCTTACCTTATTCCAAAACGCTGTTGTTGAAGTCCGTTCTTGACGATCCGGATGAGCTCCTCCTTCAAGTCAATTCCTGCAACCACAAACAATCAAACAATTACCAAGCACTTGCATTTCATATAATAAAACATATATCCAACATGCAGACCAAGGAACACATGAAATAACTCATTAACACAAGCTATTGAGAAAAATAAACCAGTTTGTATTAATAACGAAACAAAGAAACTCTTACAACCTGGCCTTGGTGTTGTGCAAGCTCCTCCCAGGGTCCATCAAGGGTTTTCCTCTACTTTGACAAAGCTCACCCTCTCCCAAGTAGAATCAAGTGAAGACAATCTCTCCTCACAAAGGCTCTAATGGAAGACCTAAATCCTGCAGCATTTACCCAAAGAAAATGTATAGCTCCAACCTCCTCTCCTTCTGGCTCAATGCATTTATTTATAGTGCTGTAAAGAGGTTATTCAGGTCCACTATCAATGGGATCATCCCCCTCTTTGGGTGGGATAGCTCCCTTATTGATGGGATAAGTTCCCCCTTAATAGAGATACATGAACCAACTGGAGGCGCATCCATTTCATCAAACCGACCTCTAGAATGTTCTAGAAGTAACCACAAGTAACTTTTTCAAGATAAAACTCGCGCATTTTGCCTTTTACAGAAGGACGCACCTGTCCCTTAACATACAGAGCGTCCAAGGATGCACTTTTTGTGAACATGGTCAGCGTCCCCGCAGGTAAGGCTAGAGAGAACCTGCGACCCCAGAGATAAACATAGTTTTTACAAGACTTTCTCTCTTCTTTGAGTTTGAGATGGATAACAGAGGCATGAGACTTGCCTAAGAGGGTAGTATGACTGTTGATTTGAGCCATACTAACTGTAAGTAGTCAATGTGACATTTTTTAGTGTAACAACTATCCCTTACAAGGATGTTGGTGTAGGATTAGTTAAAGATTCCAGTTTACTGGGAACTTTTCCTTTTCCTTCGATCAATGCAGACCCTTCATTCGCATCCATTCATATGATTACTTCAGACACTATTATTTACGATGATCCTTGGATTGTCCCATCTGAATCTGAGATAGACTCATTCGGTGATGCCATGCCTTTGAGTCCATATGAAATTGCTTATGAAGCCGTGCAGTCTTTTACCGACTCGCGTTCAACCCAAATCGACCAAATGAATGTGGTCCGTGAGGAATCACTTTTCACATCAACCTCAGAATGGATAACGTTTCCTGAAGTCGTGTCATCTGACGAACAACTTCGCAAAATCCTAAGTGTAGACGATCTACCATGGGAAGATCTTCATCATAGATCTTCGTTTTTACCTGAGGGTGATGACTTTGAAAATGATTTTTCATCAATTTTTACAGCTGAATATGTCAAGGACGCTCAGAATCCCATGAAACATCCTGATTCAGAGTTGAATTTGGGAAACATTTCCCAAACTATTGCCATTGACATCTCAGTTAAAACCGGAGTTATTGAAAACATTCATATAGGTGCCTCGTGTACAAATGACGAAATTCAAACATACAAGGTCCTATTTCAAGAATTCCACGACGTGTTTGCCTGGTCCTATGAGGAAATGCCAGGAGTTGATCCCTCCATTGTTGTTCATGAAATCAAGACCTACCCGGACGCTAAACCCGTTCGGCAACGTCTGCGTCAGATACACCCTAGGAAAGCGGCTGCGATTAAAGTCGAGAAGCTGTTGAAAGCAGGTTTCATTTATCCGATCCCGTTAACGGATTGGGTATCGAATATTGTTCTGGTTAACAAGAAACAAGGAACAATAAGAATATGCATCGACTATAGGGATATAAATCGTGCTTGTCCAAAAGACAACTATCCCACGCCCTATATCGATCAAATAATTGATGATGGTGCCGGCAGTGAAATATTTTCCTTTATGGACGGTTTCTCCGGTTACAACCAAATCAATATTCTACCTGCCGATCAACGAAAAACGGCTTTCATTTGTCCCTTGGGGACATTTTCTTACTGCAAATTACCTTTTGGACTTAAGAATGCCGGAGCCACTTTCCAACGGGCAATGTCTTACGCGTTTCACGACATCAAACACATTGTGCAACCGTATCTCGATGATTTGCCTGCTCATTCTTTAAATCGAGCTGATCACCTTGTCCACTTACGCGCTATCTTTATGAGGTGTCGGCATTATCGAATCCGGTTGAACCCACACAAATGTGTCTTCGGCGTAGAATTGGGACGATTGCTAGGATTTGTCGTTTCAAAAGCCGGTATCCGCATCGACCCCTCGAAGGTCGAAGCTATCATCAAATTGCCTCCTCCTTCGAGTTTGCGCCAACTCCAAAGTTTGCAGGGGAAAGCAAACTTTTTACGTCGATTCATTCCTAACTACGCCGAGGTTACAAAGGGTTTCACCCGGTTGTTGAAACAAAACGCTCAATTCTCTTGGGATGAGATAGCTCAGAAATCTTTTGATGCACTTAAGCACGCGTTGACCCATGCACCGTTGCTGCATCCTCCCAACTACAACCATGACTACTTTTTGTATCTCGCCGCCTCCCACTCCACCATTGGAATGGTCTTAGTTCAGGAAGACGAATTCGGAACGGAACATGTGATATATTATCTTAGTAGGACGTTAAATCCCACTGAGCTAAAATATTCGCATGTGGAGAAATTGGCCCTGGCAACTATTCAGGCTGTCCAACGTTTTCGTCATTACATTCTTCTCCGTCAAACTACAGTGATTTCGGATTGCAACCCTATGATCTATATTCTGACTAAACAATTGCTAGGGGGCAAGTACTCCAAATGGATTGTTATCCTGCAGGAGTTCGATTTGGAGTTCGAGAAGTCCAAGTCTAAGAAATCCTTAGTTTTTGCCGAGTTAATGTGTGATTTCCCGCGTGCTGACACGGAAACAGTGGCAGAGGAGCCCATTGTGGACGAATCTTTGTTTCTTATCAGCACTTTAGATCCGTGGTATGGGGATATAATTTTCTATCTCCAGACCCAATCCTTTCGGCCCGAAATCTCAAAGTCGGAGCGTCGGAAAATTCGATTCCAGTCCCAACAATATAAAATCATTGGAGATACTCTTTATCGTCGTGGGGCGGACTTGATTTTTCGACGTTGCTTAACTCATGAGGAAGCTGAAAGGGTTTTGAATGACTGTCACTCTGGAGCGTGTGGCGGTCATATGTCTGGGTATGCCACAGCCCAAAAGATATTGCGCGCTGGCTATTTTTGGCCGTCCTTGTTTAAAGACTGTATTATTGCGGTCCGAAAATGCCACAACTGCCAAGTGTTTGATCGTAAGATGCGCGCGCCACCTGCTCCTCTCCACCCTATAATTTCCGTTGGTCCTTTTGCCAAACGGGGTATCGACTTTATTACTTGTAACCCTCACTCGGCCGGGGGGCATGCGTATATCATCCTTGCGGTTGATTATTTTACTAAGTGGGCCGAGGCGATGCCTACATTCGAGGCAGGCGGCAAGACAACAGCAATTTTCGTATTCAATCACATTATTGCTAGGTTTGGTGTCCCACAAGCGATAATCACTGACCATGGGCGCCATTTTCGAAACATTATGATGACAGAACTTACAAGCCAGCTTGGTTTATGTCATGATAGTTCTACTCCTTATTATCCCCAAGCAAACGGTTTGGTTGAGTCCATCAACAAAGTTCTAGTTATCATGATCCGATGGATCATTGGTATTCATCGGTCGAATTGGCACAACATGTTATTTTCAGCGCTTTGGGCATACCGAACCTCAGTGAAAACATCAACAGGGTTCACTCCTTTCCAACTAGTTTATGGTTTGGAAGCAGTGCTACCCATTGAATGCGAAATCCCGTCACTGCAAATGGCCATCGAATTACTTCCAGCTACTTCCGAAGAGGAGAAGCGTCTGTTATACTTAGCTAAATTAGATGAGACTCGACGTGAAGTTGCTTTAGCAATCGAGACTCACGCGAAACGAATGAAAGCTCAGTATGATCGGAATGTGACCCCTCGAAATTTTTCGGAAGGAGACCTAGTGTTGTTATATGATCAAGCTAATGATAAGTTAGGTGCTGGAAAATTCGTTCCTATGTGGCATGGGCCCTACATTGTCAAGCGCAAGCTAGCAAAAGGGGCCTATGAGCTGGTAGCCTTTGACGGGGACTCTTTGGGTAAACCCAGAAACGGACTTTACCTAAAGAGGTATTATGCTTAAATGTCGGGTATGGAGATTTTAGTTAGGTTAGTTTTTTCTTTCTAGCTAGTATGTGTGCTTAGTTTAGACAGTGTGTTTGGTTTAGACAAGTGTGCTTAGTTTAGAGAGTGTGTTTTTCATCGTTATTCTGGCTTATCTTCGTTTTACTCTTGATATTGCAGATGTCGATGCCTCTCCAAACGTACATTAGATTTGCTGATGGTGCTTGTCGTAGTACACGGAATATCTCTTCCGCAGCTTGGGTTATCTATTCGCCCTCTGACGAGTTAGTTTCTATGCATGGGGTGAGCCTCGGTCAAACAACAAACAACATTACAGAATACAGTGCAGTGATTGAATTATTATCTGAATCTATTTCATTTGGGATTCGGAGTTTGATAGTGAGGTTAGATTCTGAACTCGTTGTATTACAGCTTAATAGAGTCTATGCCATTAGAAATCCGGTGTTATTAAGATTGCTTTTGAGGGTGCGTCTCTTGGAACGTGAATTTGATTACATTGAATATCAGTATATTCCAAGGTCTTTAAATACATTAGCAGATGCAATGGCGTCTCGAATGTTAAATAGACATTTGTAACAATCATAAATGTAAATTTATGAACATTTCATCACATATGTTTAACAAAATAAGCCGGTAATAATGATATATATAGATAGGAGTGTGTCAAAAATATACATCGTCTTCGATCATAGGTTGAAAAACACCTTATGATCGGCAAAAATGATAAGTACAAAAAACCAAAAATGTCGCATGTGTCTACAAAAGTGACTAGCCAATCACTGGTGGTGCTCTCTATACGAGACCACTGCCCGCGCTACCCTACACAGGAACCTCCTAAAAGGTCCTGGGACTGCGACCACATAGCGCTGAAGTCGAATAGGAATATCGTCTATAGTCGTCTCTGGTATGTCCGCCGTGAGACGCTCTAGGTCCTGTTCCAACTCGGCTAAGGTCTCTGCGGCCGCATCCTGTGGGGCTGGTGCCGGTGCAACTGGTACTCTTCTCTCAAAATCCCAGAGATTGGCTGGACGCCGTGGGCCTACATCTGCATTTTGAAAATTTGTCACTGTCAGTTTTGAGACGATATATAAAAAAAAAAAAAAAAAAATAGATAATTTAAAAAGCTTGTGAAAAATGAAGTACCTCTGTCGTCCCATTGTTCTCCCTGTGGAAGAACCATGTCCGGATCATTGCGAAAATCTACTCCGGCATAAGGAAAATCCTGAATCGCAAAGACCTGGTCCTCCAACCAGTGAAAGTAACCCGCAGGAAATCGGACAACTCCCGCTCCCTCATCAGGATGCCGGGCCATTACCGAAACCCATCGCATCAACTTAGGCTCCCGAGGAGGCCCAACTGGAACAGTAAGATGCTGGGGGATCAGCATTGGAACTCTCTCTAGGGCAAAGCTCACAACTAAAGGCCCATATCCAAAGGTCTTCAATTGTCCGTTCTTTGCCCTAGTCAGTTGGCCCTTCATATTGGCCAGCACAGCATCGCACCAGTTGAAAATGGTGCCTCGGAAGCAATCTATAGCCATCCGCATTTGGGAACCAGTGGCTATGTGCACAGCAGCAGCACCGCAAAGTCTGGTAACTGTAAAGGCAATTACCATAAGTTCAGGTCAGGATATGTATTTGATTTCTATCCCCTTCTCTTGGTTTTGATTGTTGCACCACTCTAGCCGGAGGCTAGCAAGGGATTGGCCACCCGACCTAGTCCCGAATAGAGACAGTTGCTCGCCCCTGTTAGGCAAGCCAGTGAGAAAATATATATCGGAGGGCTCTATCTCGAGCTGGTGTTCTCCGATGTAGAAACATTGATCCTAAATGTTCCACCTTTCAACCAGCCACTCTAAGAATGGCACCTGGGCCCTCATGCCAGGTATGGCCCAGTACTTGTAGAGATCGCATGCCTTTAAAGCATCAATGGAAGGTTGATGACCTGTTGCGGCCAAATCAACATCTTCGTGTTCTCTTTCATGCCAATCTAGCATGGTAGGCAATCTACACACCAAAAAACATTGATTAGAATTCATTAAATCAAATTTTGATGGTTAGGTTTTGAGTTTGGGTTTTGAAAATCCATTTTGCGCGGAGTACGCACCCCGCGTTCAGAAAACAGAGTGTGGGTACGCAGCTGTTCTGAAGGTGGGCTGCGTACTCCAACCATTTTCCCACATACGAAAATGTCGGGGTACGCAGGTCACCCATGGGGCACCTGCGTCCCCCGAAAAGCGGACCCTAAAACCCCAAATCCTCTAAAAAATCAAAATAAAACTTAAAATGGAATTCTAAACGGATGAAATTGAAGAGGAGGATGTTGTGAAATACCTAAAAGAGACGGCGCTCGATTCCGACGGTCGGATTCTCCGCAAAGTCCATGGGAAGTTTCTTGTCAAAAGCCCTTTTCTCACCCTCAACAGTAAAATGGTAAAAATGACATGGTAAAAAGTCTTTTTATAGGTTTTTTGGATGAATGAATGCTAAGTTTGTTTATTTTTTACCATGAAAAGATATTTTTCAATGTATTTTTTGCCCATGTTAAACAGGTATGAGTAATGTGTTGTTTTTGTGCAGGACAAAAGGACTTTAGGGTAAAATCATCATTTTTCACGAACCAAGACATCAGAGTCATCTTTTAAGCCCTTTTTTGACTCCTAAAACATGAAAAGATTGCCGAGCATTTCTTTTACACTCGTTAAAATGGAATTAAAAGACGGTCCTCTTACAACCCTTTTCTGACCGTAAAAACACGAAAAGATTGCCGGATTTTTGTCGTTTCAAATTCGATACTAGAAATAAAACGACATGCCTCTGATCGCTTTTTACTTTTCAAGTCAAAGGCATTAATCATGAAAGTACTCCTTGGTCGCAAGATCAAGCGGTTCTCTCAGGTATTATTTTATACTTTTTCGGGCTTGGGAGACACAAACTTACGAAAAAGTTCACCTTGGAGTTTTCTTTAGTTTTTTCAGACTCTCTAAAATTGAAAAACGTCGAGTTTCTCCTATACTGGACTCGTTAAAATTTTACAGTAAAGGACCTATTCGATTACAAACAAGAACGGACCACTCCTTCTTAGGGTCTGAATCTAAACTAAGTTGGACTCATCCGAAGGATGAGCTTATAATCAAGCATATGTTATCCTCCTCAAGCTTGTAAAAAATAAAGAGGTACTTGCTAGAAATGGTGGGGGAAAAGAGAGAAGAATGAACCTATTTGTTATCCTTTGTTACAGAAGAACCTTATCACCGCTCTTGAACACGAAACTTTTCATTCACCTGGGTTGGGAAATCCTTTGCCTTAAAGCTGATAAAACCACTTTGAAAGTCTTCTGGGTATTAACTTTGGGTCAATCGTCACCAAGCCATCTGTCGTGTCGTTATGTGTTCAAGAGGTCTCTGCAAATAAACCATTCATATGCAAAATACTTGTCATCCATTTGACCATCCCTAAGTCAGTCCTTACAGTAACATTTCTTCAACTTGAACAATGATTTCGTGTTGTGGGCTTGCCTGCAACGGGTCACTTTCTATCGACATCAGCACATTATCTAGAAAGATGACTTAGAAATCGTCAGTACCTTGAAGTCTGCATGCATCAATGGCAGGTTTCTCGCCTTTGACGACAGTTTACATCATTGACTTTCGATCAAAGGATTCCGTGACGTGTTCGACATCAACCCATTCATTCACATTTCATGGATTGTACTGGGTACTTTGAGAACCAATGACATCACTGGTGGTCTCTCTCACGCTTGTTAACAGTTTACATCATCGACTGGTAATCAAGTGGTTTCTACCATGTTCAACATCAACTCATTTATTCGCATGGATAGAATCGTACCAATTCAGGAAGTAGAGATGAAGACCCTGGATCTAGTTTCCACCATCCAGGATGCGAGGAGTTTTGTATTCATTATATAGTAGACTAATCATAAACAAATGGCTGCGTCCATACTGTGTCTACAAAAGTCTATGATTGTGATGTACTGCAAAATCATTCTTGTATCAGAGCAGTAGTTAGATTGTTAGTTAAAGTTTTCAATCTGAGTATGGGAATGCCTACCTCAGCGATGATATCATCTTATATATGTGTTTTGTGTTGAATATTTGCAGGTTCTAACCGGGCCCTCCGCAAGATACTCCTTGAAATGATAAAGTACTTCACCCTTCCTAGATCATATAAAAACCCTAATCTACTACAAGCTTCGCACTTTAGGGGGCAATCTGTTACACTAAAAAATGTCACCATGACTATTTGCAGTTAGTATGGCTCCATCCACTGTCATACTATCCTCCTTGGCAAGTCTCATGCCTCTTCTCTTCATGTCAAACTTCAAGAAAGAGAGAAAAGTCATTTAAAGTCAATTATCTCTGGTACGCAGTTTCTCTTAGCCTTACCTGCGTGTACGCAACCCAAGTTCACAATACCTGCGTACTTGTACGCTCTGTATGTAAAGGGGTGGGTGCGTACTCCTGTAAAGGTCAAAAGGCGCAAGTTTCACTCCAAAAAAGTTACTTGTGGTCATTTCTAGAGTCTTCTAGAAGCTTGTTTGACGTGTATGAAGCGCCTCCAGATGGTTCATGTATCCCTACCAAAGAGGAACTTATCCCATCAAGAGGGGAGCTATCCCATCCAAAGAGGGGCTTATCCCATTGATGGTGGACCTGAATAACTTCCTCTAGAGCACTATAAATATAAGCATTGGGCCAAAGGGAGAGGAGGTTGAAAGCTGAACATTCCTAAGGGTAGATGCTGTTGGAATTAGGACTTCCTTGTAGAAGCTTGTGAGGAGAGATTACCATCTTTGCTTGTTCTATTTGGAAGTGGGTGAGCTGATCAGAGTAAAGGAGAACTCTTGTGGACCCTGGGAGGGACTTGCACAACACCAAGGCTCAGGTTGTAATGGTTCCTTTTGTTACCTTTTAATACAAATTAGTCCATTCTTCTCAACAATTTGTTATTTATGAGTTGTTTCATATACTCCTTGGTCTATATGTTAAATATGTTTTATTTTATGTGATATTCAGGTGCTATTTAATCGTTTGATTGTTAGTGAATGCAAGTTTCGAAGGGAAGGAGGAGCTCATCCGGATCAACGAAGCTGGACTACTACAACAACGTTGGATTACAGGTAGGATCTAAACACTTGATTTCTCATATTGTAAATGCATATTTAGTGAAGGATTGCTCTTATTTGTCTTGTTTGTCACTAGAAAGTCTTAGGCTTCTAGGGAGGTCGGTTGTGTCCGCACTAACGACTCTTTCCGTGTGATAGTTGCGGTATAATAATTGTAGCATGAGAGTTTCAAGAGTGAGTTGTGGCATGAGAGTTGTAGTAGCTAGTTGTGGCACTAAAGTTCTAGCAACATGTTGTGACACTAGAGTTGCAACAGTGAGTTGTGTCACTAGAGTTGCAGCACTAGAGTTGCAATAGTTAGTTACAACACCACAGTTGCAACAACTAAATAATAGCAATTGTGACTAAGATACACCCTATGGTGATATTACAACCTACACAACAACCTTTCTAGTAGTCCATCCTTGCACATTAACTCAAAGATAAATACAAATATAATATTTTTCCAATGTTTAATCTGAAATTCATGCAAAACACTAAGGAAATGAAATGGAGAATAGTTTATGCCTAGATCTCACGTATAAGCATTAGAATGGATGAATACGAGGTCATAGGAAAGTGAAAATGAATTTAGGGTAAAGAAAGAGGATGTATAAATATGTCAATTCTAAGGCCTATCATTTACCCCCAACCGAAAATCTTGCATGTCCTTATGTAACCTAGTACTTATGTATTAGGCATACTATAAGGAAACTTATTTTTTTCACTGCATACCCTCTCTATTGTTAACATTTTTCATTTTCCTCAAATTCTTGCTCTAAATTTTCATAAAGAATCAGGCTTCAAACTTTAAAATTATCATCTCAAAATAATTTTAATGAATCCTTAGCAAACTTGGTGGAGTCGTAACAACCTTGTGCAACAAGTTGCAATAAGAGTGTTGTAGAAGTAGGAAAAATCTTCTTTTAGCCATTATCTACAAACTAATTTTCTATGATATTTTCCAAGTATACCATCTAATGCACATATTTAGAGCTATATACAAATCCTTCTCTACACATAAAAACTAGAGTAGTAGCAATAGTGTTATAATAGTATTAGTAACAAAATCATAATAGTTTAAGTGGGACGACGATGTTTCATTTCCTACTACTAGTTATGTTGTAACAACAACAAAAATTCCTATTACTAGTTCTTGTGTAGCAACAATATGGTTTCTTTATGTTATTATTGTTCTCATACTTCCTTGTTGTTGTCTGGATTCTAAAAAACTAAAAAATTTTGTTGTACATACATAAAATCAAGCATGAAAACTTAATTTTCTAGGGAATGGATTCTATAACAACTTCTTTTGTTGTAGGTTCTTGTGGGGTAGCCTGTTCCTCTATAGATAACAATTTTCTCCTTTCCCTCAAGCTAAAAATGGTTTATGATTTGTTGGATATGTTACTTAAAATTATGGATCTGAAGATGCGCATGGATCAATAAAGATATGACATTAAGAAATGTTGGTTTTCCCTTTCAGCTACTTATTTATCCATAGTTGGTTCTTATGGAGCGATAACATCTTCTCTTTTTGGTTGTTGGTTCTTGTCTGGGAGTGATTTATTGTTCTTACTTTTGGTTCTTGTTTGGAATAAATAAATGAGGAATTTTACTGTTCTCACGATAGGTTCTTGTGGGGAAGAATATTCCTCTATAGATGACAATTTTCTCCTTTTCTCCAAACTAAAAAAGATTTGTGATCTATTGGATATGCTGCTTAAAATTGTGGATCTGAAGATGCTCATGGATCAATCAAGAGAGATATGACATTAAAAAATATGGGTTGTCCCTTTTAGCTACTTATTTATCCATTGTTGTTTATTATGAGGCAACAACATCTTCTCTTTTTGGTTGTTGGTTCTTGTGTGGAAGAAAAAAGGAATTTTACTATTCTTACTGTTGGTTCTTGTGTGGTAGTAGAAAGGTCTTTTACTATTAGCAATTTTTAATGCTTCTCATGCATAGATACTGGAGTGGAGATGGATGAGAATAGTGAGGGAATGTTATGGAATGCAAATATGATGCTACCCCCCAAATTGAAGAGATTGTCCACCCTTGAGAAATGGAAATAGATGAGGAGGTAGGATAGAAACCTAAGTGTCTTTCCAACTACAAATCCATAATATCTAGTGAACTAATATTAAATAAAAGAAAAAGAAGCATACCTAGACCTGCCTAAGAGGCATGACAACAATTAATTAATAATTATTGTAGCATCTCATTGGTAGACGTTGCAACAACTAATTGATGGTTTTTCCAAGAAACTAGCTGATAGAAGTTGTAGTAGCTGCCCTGTATGTGTTACAACAACTAGATGATAAGTGTAGAAGTAGTTGGTTGATGGGTGTTTCAACAATTACCTGATAAAATTTCTAGCAACTAGTTGATAAGTGTGGAAACACTTGCTTGACAGGTGTGGTAATAACTAGTTGATGAGTAACACCTATGATAAAACCTATAAAAATGTGTGTAGCAACACCGACACTTGTAGCAACCTACCCAGAAACTTGCAACAAGAGTGTAATAACTTGAGGTGGTTCATAATGATGTAAAATTCCACAGGAAAGAAGACTATGGAGCGTGAGATCTTGGATCACCATGTGAGACATAGACTAATATGTGGAAAATCCTTCTGTGTGAAAAAACTAAATCCTTATTGAAGGTGTAGCTAAAACTTGAAGTTGGATTTTTATTGTTATTTGTAGGATCTTGTCTACCAACAAGATGGTTTTCAAACAAGAATTGTGTAGCTGAACCCATAGGGTTTTCATAGTTAGAATTATTATTATTATTATTATTATTTTCGGTTTTATTTTTTCATGGAATTCCCACCAACAAACTGGTTTTCAAATATTCCAATATTTGACGATGCTTGAGAGAATTTTTCTCCGTCAAGTTTATTAAGGAAAAGAACATGAAAACAAGGTAAATCAACATTGTAAATGAGCTAAGTCACTTTATCACATGCATTAGGGATGGTCGAGGTAGGAAGTGAGAAAAAACGAGGTTGAAGTTGTGGTTTAGTGGTAGTTAAAAAATTAATCTTCAAGGGAAACCACATAAACACGAAAACTTCATAAAATTTAGTATGCAATTATTTTGAGTTGGGAAGAAGGAAATGCATGGGCATGCCATGGTTCTGATGAATGAGCATGACAAATAGTATATCTTTGAAGAGATTCATATGTGGCAAGGGAGTTGGTAGTGTAGTGATGGTACTTAATTTTTGAAACACTATTCTTTGTTTCATCCTTACCTTGCAACACCTTTTTAAAATGGTAAACTATCTGAGACTTACAACAACATGGCTATGTGAATTGCAGTAGTAAGAAGTCGCAACACAAGTGGAAGTTATTTGTATTTGTGACACTTGAGCTGCATCAATTTGAAGTTGTAACACTCAAAGTTGCAACACCTTTGTTGGAATATTGAGTTGCAACAACTAGCAACAAGGAGTTGCAAAACTTGTTTTTGAGCAATGAGTTGTAACAATGACATCGAGTTGAGTTGTAACAATGATGCTATGTGAATCATAGTAGTAGGGAGTCATAGAAAAACTATCAGAATATCAAAGTCACCTCATGAGTTCCAACATGTTGGAGGTGCAACACTTTAGAATTACAACACTACACTAGAATGGTGCGTCGCAACAACCAACAATGAGTTACAGCAATTAGCAATAGGGACTTGTAGCATCTAGCATCAAGAAGTTGTAGCACCTAGCAACTAGAAGTTGTATCATTTAGAAATAAAGAGTTCAAGTATATATTCATGGTGATTCACAATGCGTGTGTCATACTCCTATCTAAATGCACTTGTGCAGTTTCACCTCTTGTTCTTAATCCATTTGTGACTTTGATGAAAAAGTATTTTTGTATTTTCTTTAGTTGAGGTACAATTGGGCCAAGGTTCCAAGATTTTGTGGTTTGATTCATGGTGCTTGTAAGGAATAAAAACCCCCCCTATTTGAATGTGTAAATATTATGCCATTTTGTATGAAATTATATCCTTGAGAATCACTTGTGTATGGATTTACCTTCTTGTTTTTCTCAGGACCTACAAAATAGAACTTATATGCAATAAAACATAAGATTTTGGGATAATAAAGGTGATAAATATTTATTTTCCCAATACATATTAAAAAAATTCACAAATAGTGCTGAATAAGATGGATCCAAAGAATGAAAAACAAAGAAATTCAATTGTTTACCTTCTGAGGAGTGTTGGCCAACTAGACAATCCGACAAGGTTTTTCTAATAATTTATTTTTTTGATGTCTAATTAAAGTGATTCAAAAATCAAAGTATTCCATATTTATATCTCTAGTAGAGATAGGTTCTGGAATTCCATGAGATGATATGTCAAATTCTGTTATGAACAACCTAATAACGTTGTTTTCAAATTCCCACATAGACCAAAAATTACTATTTTAGATATAAAACTTTCATTTTTTAATGCATTGAAATGATTCTAATTGGAGATTAAAGTATATTCATTAAAATATCTCCAACAAAAATAGGATTTTAAAATTCCATAAAACGATGTGCCAAACATGTTGTGGAACAACATGTATAATCGAGTTGTCCTAAACCAACAACCCCTAATTTAAGTGTAAATTTTCATTTGATGATGGATCAATATAATTCAAATTAGAGATGAAGGTAGATTCATGTAGGTATATTTAGTAAAAATAGGTTTTAAGTAAAATAAGATTTGATGAGTCAAATATGCCAGCGAAAAACTAGGAAATAGAGTTTTAAGCAATGCATATCTAGGATAGGAAGTTAGTATTTCATGTATAAAATTATCATATGACTTCTAAACAAAGTGATTCAATTTCATTGTAAAATATATTCATAGGAGAATATACCATATAAATTGGTTTGAAATATCTATCCATTTAGGAATCCAAAAATTGACTGTCCCAACTTTGTTCCAGCTTTGTCCCATAGTTCCTTGTTTGCAATTAAATGAGTGTTTTGAGGATAATGTTTCCATTTGATATCCAAATTGAAAAATTCTATTTGGAATAGAAACTAGATTCCAATGGATATTTCTAGTAGAAATAGGTTTTAAGAATATGTCTTTATGGCATCTCAAACAAGGACTATCTCAACTCTGTTTTAGTAAGTTTGTCAAGCCAACATGCTAGAAAATTTGATGAACATTCTTTCTCTTTTGTTTGAAATATGGTATGGTAGTAATTATAAGGTAGTAATAGGATTCTAACACAATCATCATAGGAGTACACAAAGTGATCCATTAATTGAAATATAATGTTGTTGAACTCCTTTTTTATAGAATTTGAAAAGAAAAAATGTTGCAAATTAATGGTAGCAATAGGATTCTAACGCACTCATCATAGGATTCCACAAAGTGCCCTACTAATTGCAATATGATGTTGTTGAACTCCGTTTTTATAAAACTTGAAAAGAAACAATGTTGCATGTTTTTTTTTTTGGCTTAATCCTGCACATAAGTACATAATTTTATTTGGAATGATGATTCCACTACAATTTAATTGTAAAACTGTGATTTAAATAAATATACTAGTTGGTAACGAATTGTATCTTTGGGTCAAAATTTAATATAAGTTGACTGAGAACCAATTGTACTCCAAGGCCAAACATCATCTAGGATTGAACTATTGGCCACCCTATGGACACGTTTCAATTTATTGAGACACCTACATGCCCATCTATGGTGCTCACCAATTCTCTACAAGAATATTCTGGATACATGATGTATCAATGTCAATCTTACATTCATTATAAAGTAATAGTCATTCACCAAGAAACAATTAGGGAAAATGAAAACATGAAAGTTCGTGGAGAGACATTGGATTACATCTATTAGATGATGATACACGTATATTCACTTGTAATACTATCATTAGGAGAAACATACCAGTTTGGAACCAATTATACCTTTGGGCCAATCACTAGTATACTAGTATAGGTTGATTGTGAACATATTGTACTCTAGGGTCAAACATCAACCTTGATGTAAGGATTGAGCCATTAGTCATTCTAGGGAAACATTCCCATCTACAAATAAACCTACATACCTAATGATGATGCTCAACAATTCTATAGGAGAATGATCTAGATAAGGGAGGTACCAATGCCAATCCTACAATAGTATTTTATTAAGAAAATGGAGGACATGAGACATATAACCACATTTTACCAAGAAGAATCAAGTATTATTTATAACCACTAATTTATTAAACATTGCTTCATTAATTTAGCATACATTTTCCCCAAAAAAAGAGGCTAAGTGTGCTGCAAAAATGAAACATAAGTTAGTAGAAGGAAAAAGGAAAAACGAAGGGAGGTGTGGGAAGAATGCCAAATAAACATTTTCCAATAGAAAAATTGTGATTTACAAAGCTACCAAATCTGTGAAATCTATAATTCATCACATACTTTTATAATGAATCCATATTGAATCTTGAAGGCTTATAATCCTCTTGGATCCTTAACATTCGTTGATGCTTTCCTTTCCTTATCCCAAGATTCATGTAAAAGAAAGGTTAGTACTATGGGTGGCTCTTACTACACCGTAAAAATATTTAACAATTTAAAGAATGTATCTAAATGACCTACAACAAACAAGTAAATTGAAAAATAATGAATTTCAAACCAATCCAAGAATTAAAATATTCCTTTGGTAACTCCCAACATCAATGCCAAAAATGAAGGGTGTTAGAAACTAGGACAATACTGAGAAGGGGGCTGAATCAATATTGTGAGAATTTTAAAACTTTATTTCACAAGTTTAGAATACTAAAAACACCAATAAACACTTCAAAAACCATTCATATAAGCATCACAAAAATCAACACAAGAAGCACATATTAAACACAAATATTCTTCAATCCTTTCTTCAATTACTTTCACAAAGGAAAGCTTCAACTTGCTTTTACAAAGTTCTCTAGCTCCAACCAGAAGGAAGCTACTACTCCCTAATTTATTAGCTACCACTAAAAGGAGCTACTACCCCTGAGTTTATGAGCTACTACGGATAGGAGCTTCAACCCATGGTTATTTACCAGTCACTATTATAAGGAACTACAATGCCTAAAGTGAAAGCTGCCACTTGTTTGACCTCATTGATTCATCTTTTATTCCATTTTCAAACTCAAATCATGAAGGTCGCTCTCTTTCACACAAAATAAATTAATCTCTACTCATAAAATCACCATAAAACACCTCTAACACCGATATAATATCCTTTTCTGATCTTTGATTCAACTGATTGATTCACCAATTGCAACAAAAACAACAACAACATCAACAACAACCTTCTTATTAATTCAATTATGCTTACAAAAAATTAGAGTTGATGATTTTAGATTTAGAACCTTAGTTAAGTTTAGCTCTTTAACTTGCAAGAATTTATATTTTTCACTTGAATTCCACTTCTGTAAAGTCATCTATTGTGTTCATATAGTCTTCAATCTCTGATTTGCTTTTATGAGGATAAATTTTGAGTTAAACTACCAATTTTCACCATTATCGAAAGTTGTAGGTTTCAGAAGTGAATTTAAATGCAACTCTAAATTTAGTGAACTGCCAAATTTAGCAAAACTACCAAATATGCCTCCAAACTAGTCTAGAATGTCTCATTAGACTTCTGGTCTCGACTGATAAATTTAAGAATTCTAGTCTAGACTAATAAAATAGAGTTTCAGTCTAATAGACTTTAGTCTAATGGACTTATATCTAATCAACTTCTATCTAATAGACTTTACTCTAATCGAATTCAGTCTAATCGAGTTTTGTCTAATAGACTTCAGTCTGATAGACTTATGTCCAATAGATTTTAGTCTGATAGACTTATGTCTAATATACTTCCAGTCTAATAGACTTCTTCCTGATAGATTTATGTCTAATATAATTCCAATCGACCAAACTTCTAGTCGAACAGACTGCTAGTTGACCAGACTTCCAGTCGAACAGATTGTAAGTCAACCAAATAGACTTATTCCACCCTTGGCCTATGAACTTGTTTTACTCATAAATTTTTATTGAGGAGGTCGTTATTAGACTTCCATATACTGTTGGATATGATTTTTTGAGCTCTATCCATAGGAGTAGGTTCCATAAGAGTTTGAGATAAATATCTCCCTTTGGAATTGATGACAACACCAAAAAATTGTTATTAATCATCAACAACAAAATAAAGCAATGGCACACAATATAAACTTTATCATGAGAACCAAGTAAACTACCTCACATTTAATAGTTTCCTTTATCTCCCCCTACGCTTCTGAAAGTTGCATTCACTTGTCAGACAAAAGACATAAAGTCATGGTCAATGTTTGGCCATTCTCCCTTCTTATAACCAATGTAGTGTTTTGTACTTTCTCTCCCCCTTTAACATCAATTACAAAATAGCTCCCCCTGAAACTGATCTCCCTTTGTCTTATTGTGTTCCCATGGAATTGACAACTTCTTTTGGATATTCTCAGTGTTGGACCAATCTAGACAACTTCCTTTCTTGGAGAAAAAATTAGTGGAGGGAGGTAAGAGGGAATGTGCCCAATCTTTGTTGTATGTACTCAAATTGATCTCTTGGGAGAGTTTTATTGAAGACATTAGATACCTATTCTTTTGTAGGTACATACTCTAATTTTACAAATTGATTTGTAACTTTCTCTCAAAGAAAATGGCACTTTACTGGAATATGCTTTGTCTTGGAATGGAAAATGGGGTTTCTGTACATGTTGATTACACTCATGTTATCGTAGATTATTGGTATGGGTTCTTCATATATCACTTGCAAATCTTGTAAAATATGCTTCATCCATAATAACTAAGTGCAATAAGAGTTTGTTGCTATATATTTTGCTTTAGTAGTAGAAATAGAAATTGAAGCTTGCTTCTTGCTCAACCATGACACAAGGAATTCACCAAGAAAGAAAGCACCATCACTAGTTTTTTTTTTTTTTTGTTATCTACATCACCTTCCCAATCTGCATCAGTAAAATCAATTCGTGATTGTTTTTTTACCTCTAGCGTACCAAAGACCATAACCATAATGGATCTCAAATATCCAAGAATCCTCTTTGTTGCTAGCAGATGACTTTGTCTAG
Source organism: Pinus tabuliformis (assembly GCA_031772625.1). NCBI lineage: Eukaryota > Viridiplantae > Streptophyta > Pinopsida > Pinales > Pinaceae > Pinus > Pinus tabuliformis. Next base: position 757,385,580 of record CM062812.1, read on the forward strand.
GGTCTATTTGAAATATTCCAAAAATACTAATTGCATGCATAATGTCTAATCTAGAGGCTATGAAGTATAAAAGGATGATATTAATAGATTGGTACAGAGTCTAATCCACCATTGGTAACTCCTCAACCTTGTCAATTTTGCATATAGTGACCTTTGGAGTGCTTACCAACGAAAATTCCTCTATGTCGAATTTATTTAACACTTCCTTGAGATACTTTCCCTGTGAAATAAACATACCTTTTGTTGTTTGAGTGACCTGCAAGCCAAGGAAATAAAGGAGTTCATTGAGAATTGAAATTACAAATTTAACCTTCATTTCAACTACAAACCAGCAAGTTAGATGATTTGCATCATTTCCAAATATTATATCATCAACATAGACAACAACTACCAACGATTTTCCATTACTAGATTTCATGTATAGATTGTTGTCCGCTGCACCTCTTGTAAAACCATACTTAAGCAAATAACTGTCCAACATACAGTACTAAGCCCTCGGGGCTTGATTAAGACCATTCAAGGCCTTTTTTAGATTGCAAATATAAGTAGGTTTATCAGACAATTGAAACCCATCAGGCTTTTAATTATAGAATTCTTCCTATAACTCACTATTTAAAAAGGAAGATTTGACATCCATATGATATATTTTAAATTTCTTGAAACTAGAAAAAGCCAATAAAATTTGAATTGCCTCTAATCATGCAACAGGAGAAAAGGAATCATCAAAATCCAAACCTTCAATTTGTGAATAATCGTTGCAATCTAACCTTGCTATATTTCTTACCAGTTCACCATTTTCATTCAATTTTTTCCCATTAAGACCCACTTTGTGCTAATAGCATTCTTATCTACTGGTCTTGGAACTAGCTCCCATGTGTGGTTTTTCTCAATCTGATCAAGCTCTTAACTCATGAATTTTTTCCAATTTTCATCTTGGTTTGCCTGAGAAAAATCATTTTTTTATATCATGGACAACAAGGGTACATGCACTTGTGTAGGGGGCTTTATTAACTTTCTTCTTGTTTGAACACCTACATGCAAGTCACCTATAATTTGATCAACTGGGTGGTGTTTTTGCACATACCTTGCAGTATCTCTTGATTGTGGATTCAAGGGTTCTTGAATGTCTTCATTTGAAGTAGGTTCATCATTTTCGTCATCATAGATGAGTTGTTCATTGCTACTAATTTTTACTGGTTGTTTTTCTTCAAAATCAATGTTCTCATCAACTTTAACATCAATGCAATCAATTATTTTTCTTGTATTTTTGTTGTAGAATCTATAACCTTTTCTATTTTAAGAGTACTCAATAAAAACACCTTCATCAGCTCTTGCATCAAACTTACAAACCTTTTCATCGTTCTTCTTGATATAGCATTTTCTCCTGGATAATCTAAAATGCTTAACTATAATAGCTCTGCCATACCAGAGCTCATATGTAGTTGTATCATTGTTTGGTATGAATTGTACCTTTTTTAAAATCACCACTATCATGTGAATGATTTCAACCCAAAATATTTGTGGTATACTTATTTCTCTCATCATGGCTCTAGCCAACTGATAGATAGATTTGTTAGCTCTCTCTACTACTCCATTCTATTTTGGAGTCTTTCCTATTGTAAACTATCTTTTGATGCAATGTTGTTTGTAAAATAATCAAACTCCTTAGAGGTAAACTTTCCACTTTTGTCAGACCTTATGCATTTGATTTTATAGTCTATCCATTCTCAGCCACGACCTTAAAATTCTTGAACTTTTCAAAGGCCTCCGTTTTTTTCTTAAAGATGATACCCATGTAATTTAGCGAAAATCATCAATAATAATGATGAAATAAAATTTACCTGAGGGTAACTGAGATCTTGAGGGACCACACAAATCCATGTGTACCAACTGCAAAGGTATGGTTGTTGATTTCTCCCAGGATTTGAATGACACACATACTTGTTTTCCACTCTGACAAGATTTGCAAATGGTGTTCTTTGGCTTGGACAAATTTGGTAGATCTATGTCAATATTCTTCTTTCCCAACTTGAAAATATGATCAAAATTAAGATTTCCTAGTATTCAATGCCACAACCATCTCTTATCAATCTTAGTTAGACAACATTTATAAGAATTTTCTTTTAGAACATAGAAATCATTTTATATTCTAACAACTTCAGCTACTACCTCACATGTGCCAACATACTTGATTTGATAGTTCTTATATATAAATAATACATCATAGAATTGGTCACACATCTGAGAAACACTGAGTAAGTTATGCTTCATGTCATTAACAAACAAATAATCCTTTGCCTTATCTCTGTCTTTTGCCAGGATGATTATTCCTTTGCCCATCATCTTCACTGGTGCATTATTTCCAAAGGTTACATTACCTTTGCTAACTAGTTTCCATGACAAAAAAATGATTTTATCTCCTCAAATATGCCTGGAACAATCACTCTCCACATACCAGTGGCTCCCTCCATTATGAGCATATAGCACTAGATCACAATTTTCTTCATTTTTCTTTTTCTTCCATACCTTAGGTTTTTGGTTTGAATTCTTGATTTATGGAGCTACCCTTTTGTTTATGAGTATACAAAAAACTTATTTGTGGCTAAAATTTTGACAGATATAGCATTGGACCATATAATTCAGAGGGAAAAACAAATTTCTACACTGGCTATGCTTTTCCTCTGCCTGACAAATTGATTTTCATGTTGATAAATTCTTCCTTGTGACCTGATCTACTGAAAAGATAAATTCACCCTGTGGTTTGCAACTTTATGACCATAGTTAGTGCAAATAATGAAATATACAAGAAAAATAACCTCGCACCTAGTAAAAAATTGATTCATGTAGCCCGACTATTGAATTTTCTAAGATATATCAACTTGTCATATGATTCGAGCCTCTGTTTTTCTCTGCTGAAAATTTTAATTTTTGTGTGCCACGTTGTTTGCTCCTTACTGAGTCTAACTCGATTTTCAATTTTTTTCTTGTAGCTACAAGTTGGATTTCATGCTTCCTTTTTCTTTGTGTTGTTGCGTTGGTTTTGGGGAGTCTACTACATTGCTTGATTTTTTTACAACTTGAACAAAATTAATAACATTCTACCTTTAATCTGAGCTACTGAGCTTGACTCGGCTTCAAATCCTAAGTCTGTTCTGTCATGTGAGAGTCTTTGTGATTCAAGAATTTCATTTAAATACATATTCCATTTGCCAAAATTTTCATTAAAAATCAACTGGGTCTTAACCTTTTCAAGTTCTTTTCTCAGAGAAACAATTTCTCCTTCAAGCCTTTCACATATCTGATTTTTCTCTTTGAGTTGTTCATTGAAAAATTCTTGTATTTTCTTACCTTATTCAATTTTCAAAAGCTAAGGCTCAATAGTTTCAGCTTTATCCTTGGCCAACAATTCCTTTTGTGCTTTATTTTTTTTCTTAGCCTTTTAATTTCCTCAAGAGAATTGATCAACTCACCTTCTAAGTTAATTTCGACCTCTTATCCATTAGAGTCAAAAATTTATATTTCCATATTTTATATGGCCATAAGCGTAAATTCTTTTGATGTTTCATAGGCTCTATCCTTGTCTAAGGATTGATAGTATTTTCTCTTAGAGGAGCTATAATATTAGGTGTATAATATTTTCTTTTTAACCTTATTTTTGTCCTTTTGAACTTTTCTAAACTTCTCTATGTGGTCATACTCATTCTTCTTATTTTCTTGACATTTAGAAGAAAAGTAACCTATTTTATCATTGTTAAAGCACTTAAAAGTTAGTTTACCTTTGTACTTTCCTGAGCCTATCTCGAGCTTTCTTATGAACTTAGCTTCCTATTCATCTGATTCACAACATGAGCCATATGTACTTCCTTGGGATTCTTACTTTCTTTGAATGTTGATTCCTTTGATGTAGACTTTCCATTAGAAATCCTCATCTCATAGGCAGTAAGAGTGCCAAGTAGTTGATACAAAGTGAGAGACTTGAAATATGGCATCTCCTCAATGGATGAAACTTTAGGATTAAATCTCTCAGGGAGAGATCTCAACACCTTTTGAACCACTACTGGTTATTTTAGCTCTTCATTAAGACCTATTATTATATTCACAATTTCATCAACTCTAAGAAAGTATGTAACAATATATTCATCATCATGCATCTTCAAAGACTCAAATTGCATTCTAAAACCTTGAAATTTTTCTTTCTTTACATTTCTATCATCATCATAACAACTTCCCATCTTGTTCCATATTGATTTTAGAGAAATGAAATACATGACCTTGACTAGTTTTGATTCAAGTAGGTGAGAAAGTAGAGCATTCATAACTTTTGTATTGCATGTAAATTCCATCTTCTGATCTGTAGTAATCAGGGCTTGAGGCTTTTTATATTCTTCTTTAACTGCATCCCCTATATCAACACCAAGGGATTGAATATATATTTTCATCCTTACTTTCCAAAAGACGTAACTCATTCCATTGAACATAGGTGCCTTGTTGGTGTATCCTCCTTCCTAGTTTTCCATTGTCCCTGACCTTTCTCCCAGCTATTAAACTTATCCTAAAGTAACTTGGTTCTGATATTAACTATTAGAAACTAGGATAATACTGAGAGGGGTGATGAATCAATATTGTGAGAATTCTAAAACTTTCTTTCACAAGTAAGAATACTAAAAACACCAATAAACACTTTAGAATTGATTCATATAAGAATCACAAGGATCAACATAAGAAGTATATATTAAATATAGAGATTCCTCAATCCTTTCTTCAATTACTTTCATGAAGGCAAGCATCAAATTTCATTTACAAAGTTCTTTGGCTCCAACCAAAATGAAACTACTACTCCCTAATTTATTAGCTACCACTAAAAGGAGCCACTATTGCTATGTTTATCAGTTACTACTAAAAGGAGATCCAACCCTTGATTATTTCGCACCCACTACTGGAAGAAGATACAACCCTGAAATGCAAGATGCCACTACCTTGACCTCCTTGATTCATCTTTCATTCCATTTTAAAACTCAAATAATGAAGGCCACTCTCTTTCACAAAAATTAAGTCAATCTCTACTCATAAAATCACCATAAAACACCTTCAACACTGATATACTATCCTTTTGTAATTTTTTATTCCATTGATCAATTCACCAATTGCAGCAGCAACATCATGATCATCAACAACATTCATGCTAATTCAATTATGCTTATAAATAATTAGAGCTGAGAATTTTAGATTTAGAACTTTAGTTAAGTTTAGCTCTTTAACTTGCATGAATTCATATTTTTCACTTAAATTCCACTTCTGTCAAGTCATATTGATGTGTTCATATAGTTTGTAATCTATGATATGCTATTATGAGGAGAAATTGTGAGTTAAACTGCCAATTTTCACCATTATGGAAAGTTGTAGGTTTTAGCAGTGACTTTAACTGCAATTCTAAATTCAACAAACTACCAAATTTAGAAAAACTGCCAAATATGCCACCAAACTGGTCTAGACTTGCTAATTAGACTTCTGGTCTATACTAAAAAAATTTAGACTTTTGTTCTGATAAAATAGAATTTCAGTGTAATAGACTTCCAATCTAATAGAATTATGTCTAATAGATCACTTAACTGTAATCAGCTTATGTTTAATAGACTTCAGTATAATAGACTTTTTTCTAATAGAATTCAGTGTAATAGACTTCCAGTCTAATACACTGCCAGTCGACTAGACTTCCATTCGAACAAAATTATAGTCTAACATACTTCTATTCTAATATCCTACTAGTAGACTAGACTTCGAGTCGAACAAAATTATAGTCTAACATACTTCTAGTCTAATAGCCGACTAGTAGATTAGACTTCCAGTCGAACAATGACCAATAAACTAGACTTCCAGTAGAATATACTTTTAGTCGATCATACTCACTTATTCCACCCTTGGCCTATGACCTTGTTTTGCTCATAAATTTTGATCCCAAAGGTATTTTTTAGACTTCCATATACCGTTGGAAAGGATATTTTGACTCTATACATATAAGCAGGTTCCAAGAGAATTTGAGCAAAATATATAAGGATAAAATTTATTTGAAGGTAATGCCTCTTTAGACACCAATTTCACATTTTCATCAACCTTTCTACAACCATGTTATCAATGCCACTTCATGAAACTTCCTTTAAAATCAATGCCAACATTTTTCTAACAAAGGGCGGTTTAATTACATTTATAGTTACTTAGAAAGAAAAACAAAATACTGTGTAATTAACTGTCAATTTGGGGATCATGTGGAACTTGCGAGTTGCCATGCATTGTATATGTAGGATAGACCCTCTACTTCCACTAGTTTTTTTTATGGTTGTAGCAATGATTGTTTTGTACATGGAGTATAACTAGTTCACAAGCTTGGAAAAGTTATATAAATTCAAAAGTAAATTGATTAAAGCTACTTGTAGGAAAAATAAACATAGTTGCAGAAAAGTAAAAATTCTTACAAAAAATCTAAACACACTTGTAACAAATTAAACACACTTGTAAGAAAATATACACACTTATAGTGAAGTCAACACATTTTCAAAAATGGATTGCAACCTCGTGAAATTTTCAACCATCCATGGAAAAAGAAACACACATGTTGAAAATAAAAGAAACATACCTTAATTGAAATAACACACTTCTACCCAATGGGCCTAGGAAGCTTATTGTTGTTACACCAACCACAAGTTGAACAAACTCCATAGGAAGGAATGAATGAAAGGACTAATCCTTTCCAAGATGATCCATGTTTTTACTCAGACCAAAAAATATAATCATTATGTTGAGCACATTTACTCAACAACATAGATGAATGTAAACCAATTGAAATACAAGCATATCAAATGAATAATCAATTATGTAAATAAATTGATGCATGAATAATTAATTGCAAAAAGATATAAAATCACATGTCCATAATTAATCGCAGATGTAAATGAAATAAAATTTATGTGAATAAATAGATAGGAGTTAAATTATACAACTAGAAAAGATAACTACTTAAGTTACACAACACTTTATTCTATTAGTGTAGACCCTGCCTCCATAGAACAAAGTGTTGATAGTTATCAACACTTATTACATTGTTAGCATAAATTAATTTAATTAAATAAGCTTATTAAAACAAATTATTATTTCATAAATATGCAAAGGGAACAAATATGCAAAAAAACAAAAAAAATAATTAATTATCAAATGATAAGCTATAGAAATTATAAATTACAATTAAAATAAAATATTAATAATTAATTTATTTCATTATGATATGGACATTATTATAGGATTTCTCCCCGTGGAATGAAAAAGGAACTCCTTTTATACATAACTTTTGTTTAAAAATAAAATAACAACCAATAAACGAGATCCATAAGTTTCTCATATGGTTTGCTAACAATTAGAAAACAATAAATATGTTTGCACAAGTTTCTTATGTGGTTTTCTAATACTTAGAAAATAATCAAATGAATCATACATAATTCTAAAATAATTTTTAACAAATTAATTAATCGTATCTAATATTCTTCCAGATTGAAACACTCGAACATAATTGTGTAACAACATCAATTCAAGTTTTCAACCAGTTAATGGTTTTGGTGTCAACTTTTCATTTCGAGAGTTACAACAACAATTTGTAGCAATAAAGTTGCAGCTGTGAGTTGCGACACTAGAGTTGCAGCAGCAAACTTTGCGCAATAGAGTTGCAACACCAGAGTTATAGCACTAGAGTTATATGAGATATTTGGAACACCATAGTTGCAGTAGGGAGTTCATTGCTAGAGTTGCAATAGTGAGTTTAAGCACTAAAGTTGCAACAACAAATTGTGGCATCAAAGTTACAATAGTGAGTTGTAGTAACAAGTTGCGGCACCATTGTTGCAACAATGAGTTGTAGAAGTGAGTTGCAATAACTTAATAACAACAACTATGACCAAGATACACCCTATGGTGACATTACAACCTATAAAATAACCTTTTTGGAACTTTTTCCTTTCACATTAACTCAAAGATAAATACAAATATGATCTTTTTCCAATGTTTAATCATAAATTCATGTAAAATACTAAGGAAATGCAATGGAAAACACTTTATTTCTAAATCCCACATATAATCATTAGAGTGGAATAATATGGGGTCATATGCAACTAGAAAAGACTTGAGAAATGGAAAAATGGATGTAAAAAGACGCTTATTATAAGGTCTATCAAAGGTCCTACTTAGAAATAGTGAATTATATTTTAATAATCCCAACAAAGGGTGATATTTTAGATATAAAATGAAGTAAATAGGACTCCTTGATGTAAGGAATACACTTCAACTAGCTTGTTTGAAGCTACTCCCGAACTCCATGAAAAAGAGAGCACCATGTATTCTCCTAGGTCATAAAACACTCTATTGGGTAATTTAATTTTGCTTTAAATTACTTTACATTAAATTGTGAATCTAGGCATGTAGACTTGTGAAGTACACTACATTGTATGTGCTAGGAGATCAGTTTCAATTGTAGAGGTGCTTTAGTCTATCAATGAGAAAATAGAGTATTAATATATGAAAGTAAATGAAACCTTTTCTATGAAAGTGTATGAAAGAAAATGAAATCTTAACCTAAAATGCAGTGAAATCTAATATGCATAATATTAAAGAAGTTATAGCAATTGATGTCTATTGTATGAGTGCAAGTATGATTCTATTTTTCAATGAAATTTGTCCACGGAAAAGTGCACACACTTAATTCTGATGAAATTTCTATTCATGTAAATATGATTAAGTATAACTTCTATTATAGGAAAGAAAGGAAATTATATCTAGGAAAAATAGTTGAAATGTATTCTATGAAAGCATGAATTTTTATTCTAAGCAAATAAACCCAATCAAGTAAAAAAAAGGACATTTATTCTAGTAAAGCAGTAAACTATGATCTAATGAAGATAAAGGAAATTATGAAAAGAAGACAGTGAATGTATTCTATGAAAGGAAAGTTAAATATTTTAATAAATCGTTTAAATTCTAATATAATGAAAGTAATGGAAGTTTACACTAGAAAGTAATAACTTATCCCGATGAAGCAAAAACTACTTTCTATGAAAGCATAAATGACTATTTATGAAAATAATAGCAATTTATCTATGAAAGCAGACAACCTATCTATGTGAGACTTTGAATTGACAATCCTCAAAAGAGCATGTGATCCGTACTTAGAGTTATTTTATGTGAAATGAGTTAAAAGTTATGATATAAGTTTGTGTTATGTAAATAACTATGAGAATGAAATGATGTTCTCATAAACCTTAAAATATGACTGTGAAACTAGAGAATGAATGTGAGATTAGAAAGATGGAAATGCCAATACATTTGGTGTTTTGAATATAATTCAATCACTTAACTTGATCTTGTAAGAGACAAAAAATAGTGAGATAAGCCATAAAACTAGCTATAAAAAAGAAACATAGTATCTAACTATGAAATAAATACAATAAAAATAGAGTATGGTAAGTAATATTATACTATATGTCTTGCATTCCACAAAGGGGGCCCTCAAGGTGATGCGCGAGATTAGAAAAACAAAAATAATTTACTACTACTAGTGAAAATTTCTCATCAAAGCTTAATGATAGCAAGAGGCAATATATAATATTAAACTCCAAATAATACATATATAGAGATTATTCTTTCAGTGACAATATCTGTTCTTTTCTTGTTAGCGAGCCTATTTATAGCATTCCTTGAAAATAACTAACCGAGAAAGACATTGCTATAAATTTGAAGAGATAAGCAATGATCATGAGTCCTATTACATTTTAACTTTTATTTCCTATAATTTATTGATGATTCAACGTATCATATGAAAATATATTGGACACATCATCACTTGTTATTTTTAATTCTTAGCTTCCTGAAAATGATCACACTCACTTGAAGTCATTTCACTGCCAAGTGGTAGTCCTAATGCATTCTATCTATGTTCCATATGCCACATGATGGTTGATCGATAGTTTGAATAGGTTGTCGCAATCATCTAATGATCCTTTTCTTGTGCCAAATGGATGTAACACCATGTTGGAGTGGTTTGACACCTTCCCACATGCTTGAGTTGACTTGTTTACTTCAAAAACCATTCAAACCTTGGATGTAGCTACAAATTTCCACTAGAGCTACAACATTTGTTAGTTTTTGTAATATTTACAAATTAACTCAATTTTATAAAGAAAAATATATAGAACCATAAAGATATTGGAATTTTTATTTTTTTATGTTTTTTTTTGCTTAGATGGCCATTATTCATGCAAAATATTGTAAGAATATATAAGAACAAGAAAATTATGACTATTTGTAGGAAAAGTTGCAAATTTTGGTAGCTTCAGGTTAAAAGGATGGCCTTGGATGCTAGGATTAGGATATCCAAGTTGCTTCTGATGACTTTCTTCTTCATTGCAATAGCCCACCTAGGATTCCTCATTAGCATTTTTTCCTTTAAACCCTTGATTTTCTATTCGAGTGCCTTGCAGGAATTCTTGAGCCTAGAATTCCGTTGACACCAATGGTACATTCGCTTGAGCATTTTATGGTTATGTTCCTTGATAATCTCATTTCTCTTTTCACATAATTCTGTAAGACTTCCAATTAAGTTATTTCTTCTTTTAGTAAATCATCGTTATGTACAAGAATGTGGATTCTAGGTGTTGGAATGTCATTGTTGAACCATATTCAAGAATAGAAGAGGGTTCTTTTACCTTTACATTGTTTGTTTGTTTCCAAAAGGAATCAAAGTAATCATAGACATATTGTTGTATTTCATCAACCTCTAGGCCTCCCTTTTTAGTTACTGCTAGTGATTTATCTGATTATTCCACTTTATAATTTCAAAACATTTATATGAAACATGGATTTTTTATCTTGTCATGCTCCTTGTCTCTCTTCTATATTTTTTCTCTAAATCGTTAACTTATTTGGAAATATTCCTTTTTATGCCCTTTTTCTCAGGTACAGATATAACAATGACAATCTATTTGACTTGATTTGGAGTCTTATTCCTTATTGTCTTTCTCCATAATTTTAAAACTATATTTCTCTTATTTTGTTGACTAAATATTTTACTCAGGTTCTCTTTTATCTTTGATAACCTCATTTAGTTAACATATTCTAATATTAGGGTTTCGCCAGTCTCATAAAAAACTTGTACTTTCAGAATTATCTTATCCTCTAGCTCTACAAGATTGTTTTCTATCTCTGTGGGTTCAATCTCTTTTGTCTCTTGTACTATGGTTTCTTTTTTCTCTATATTATCTTCATGTGGGTTAGAGTTTAAAGTTGAAACCCTACCCCTTCTTATTTTCCTCTTCAAGACAATATTCTCCTCATATTCTAATATTTCTATGAAATGATTCCTTACCAAGAAACTTTCCGAATTATCATTCCTTAATTTCGATTCCACCTCAACAAGAATTTTGACTAACCCAATGAGATAGAGAGCTATGTCAAAATTTCTAGAATTCCTTTGGATATTAAATGCCATTTTCCTTAAACTACTATTTGAAATTTACCTCTTTTCCCTTTATAAATTCCATCAAAACTATAATATGATATAAAATAATGGTATCATACATGCCTTCACAAGTAATGAATTTCTAGAGGATGAATAGTAGATTCCTCCACTTCCTATTGAAAGTCAATACGAGTATACCCTTTTTCTAGCTTGTAATGTCCATATCAGGGTTCTTAGTAAATTTCTGCATGAATCATCTCTAAGACACGTGTACTTAAACCAATTTTCACAAGTCCTTGGAAGTCCTATAGCTTCAGCTATGAATGTCTCTGTCACCTTAAGTGTAATGTCCCCAATATTTGCTTCGTATCCATCAAAAGCTCGTACACATGCTCTAGGCTTGTTACTTGTCTATCATAGTCTTGAAATTTTTAAATATGGTCAACCATCCAAAACTTTTCAATTTTTTCCTACACATGGGGTAAGCCTCCAAGAATTTTTCACCCAATGTTTCGAAACGAATGAAAACACCCATTGCAAATGCTGAAAATTCTAGGATTTTGAATGCACCTTTAGACTATTATTATGAGGATGGTTATGGTATGCTTAAGGAACGTTAAAATGGCTTCGAGAGAATGGATTGAGAAAGGTGGTGGGTTATCATATGTATACATGGTTATGGGTAATGAGGGGACTTTTCATTCCTGCAATGATTACATAATCACCTAATAAAATATTAATGATTTTATAGGCAATTTGATGATGTATTAAGATAATGGGATCACAATTATTAGGATTCATTGGACGGGAAGCATGAAAAATAGTTTTCCATCATTAATGAATATGAGCCTATCTAGAATAGGCATTTTTTATTAAGATATATTGAAAAATAATAGGTAAGTCCATATATTATAGGCATATAGTTTTAACTTTAACAAAATTAACTAATATGCATTACTTATGTTACATATTAGGATGTCCAAGAACCGCTACCTTTTGAAATTTATGGTTGACTATTGATTTGGAAATAGGGGCATGATTGTTGTTTTAATGAAATTTGTCAACCACTGAATTTTTCTCTGGTAAAATTTTATCAATACAAGAATATTGAGAAATTCGATTCAAAATTTCGGCAAGGAAATTGATGATGTTGTTGGAAATTATATCTATGTTTATTCGAAGAGAAAAAAATTCTTCAAAGTGATTAATTTGAATAAAAAATATTCAAATATGAAAAGGAAAAAGGGGAAATCCAGGCCACCAAGAATCTTGGCTTTCAAATAGGATTTCTTGTATAATTATGCTAACATACTGGTTTTCATAACTATAATTTTATTATTATTATTTTTATTAGTATTATTATAGCAAGACGAAAGAAATTAAATGAAATTAGTGGTGAAGGATAATGGTCTCCTTTTTCCACAAGCTTAAAATTTGTATTCTACTGCAAATTTTGAATGAATCTTCTCTTTTTAAGGGTTTATGTTGAACTTTTAGCCTATGCCCATTAACAAGAAAAGTGATTCCTTCTTCTCCAATGGTATTGATTCTTACTTCTCTATTATCAAAAACAAATTATACTTCACAGGGGCCTAATCACATGGTTTGAACGTCTTGATCTTGATAAACTTGTCATGCCATATAATCCTTTATTGTTGAATGAAGCATTTCCTTTGAATGGCATCTTGTCTGTTTTCATCTAACACATTGATTTGTGCTAGTATTTGCTTTTGGGCTTCAGAGAGATCTAGCCCAAAATTTGTTGTTTTCTTATATGTTCCCCATATGGAACTCAATAGGAATTATAACTTTCTTTCCATATTCAAGTTCATAAGGATTGTTTCTAATGGTATTTATCCATGTGGTTCGGTAGGGCAAGAGTTCTTATAGGAGTATTTTTCCCCAATCTTTTTTATGTAGGTGCACGGTCTTCGTCACTATGACTTCAATAAGTTTATTTGTAGATTCCACTTGTCCATTGGATTGTGGATGATATGGAGTGGATTTGTGGTGTTTGATTTTATATTTCTCCATGATCTTTTGAACAAGTTTAGATGTGAATCGAATATCCTGATTTGTTACAATTTCTCTTGGGACACTAACACGGGTGAAATTATCCTAAAAAAGAAATGTACCAGCAACATTTTGAGTAGAAAAATTTAATTTCTTAGCCTCTAACCATTTAGTGACATAATCATTGTAAACATGAATGTACCTTTTCTGCTTGGAAGCTGGATTAATTACACTTACAAAGTCTATATTCCATTTTTCAAATGGCTCTATTAGTACCCATGGTCGAAAAGGTGTTTCATCTAATTGAACATGTTTCCCCATTTTTTGACATCTATCACATCTCTTGACATATTCCTTGGCATCCTTAAAAAGAGAAGGCCAATAATATCCTAAGATAAGGAATTTGTATGCAAATATATTATCAACAAAATATCCTCCACAAGGTTCATCATGACATGCTTTAAGTATCTTAGGTACTTATCTTGTTGAACACATCTTCTGATGATTTATTCTTCTCTTGTTTAGTACAATTCTCCTTCTATCCAAGAATAAGGTGCACAAGATATGATAACTCTTTGTCTTTCCTTGGTTAGTAATTGAGGACACTTCCTTGTAGCCAAATAATTAGTAACATATGCAAACTAAGGAGATTTATGAGATATTGAAGAAAAGAAAATTTTCCAGGAAAACTATCCTCTACAAGAATTATTTTATTAATACTTTGCATCCTATAAAGAAAGTCAAAAATTGTATTTTCCTTTCTAGGTTTGTCCAATATAGTAATGTTGAATTCCTGTAACAATAAAATCCATGTGGTCATTCAACCATTATTTATAGGTTTATTAATTAAATATATAATGGAAAAATGATCATTATGAATAAAATCTTCGTATTTAGTGATATCATGTCTGTACTTATTAATAACATGAAATACTACTAGGAACTCCTTTTAATGACTCTATAATTCAACTCAACAAGAGTTAATTTTTTTCTTGTAAACTAAATTTCATAAGGAGTTATATCTATTTTTCCTAATACAACCCCCAAAGTTGTGTTTGAAGCATAAGTATAAATATGAAATGGGAGGGACCAATTTGGCCCTCTTCAGATAGGAGCTTCAAAATTTTTATGTTAAATGAATGAAAGGCTAACTGACATGCATAATCCCAATGAAATTCACAATATTTGGTGAGTAATTTAAAAAGTGGTGAAGCAAGTTTTGTGATGTTCTTTATAAATCTTTTATAATAACATATAAATCTGATAAAAATTATTTCGTCCTTTTGACACTTGGGTACCGAATTTTGGAAATGACTTCAACCTTTGCTAAGTACACCTTGATTTTGAGACTTGAAATGTGATTGCCCAAAACAATACATTAATTAAACATCATAAATCATTTTTCATTACTTAATGAAAGATTAGTTTCTTGACATATAATAAGGATTTTTTCTAATCTTTATAAAGTTTCATCAAAAGTTCTTCCATAAATTATAAAGTCATCCATATATACCTCAACACAATCATGGATCAAGTCAGAGAAATTACCTAATACTGATGTTTGAATTGTAGTAGGTGCATTACATAATTTGAAAGGATATACTCTATAGGAATATGTTCCCAAAGGATGTGTGAATTTTGTCTTATCTTGGTCTTTTGGTGCTATTTGGATTTGATTATAACCATTGAAGACATCAAGAAAAGAAAAATATTTTTTACCTACTGATGTATCTAAAACTTAATCAATAAAATGTAATGGAAAATGATCTTCCAAAGTTGCTTTATTCAGTTTCCTATAGTATATACAAACTCTCCACTTCCCATTTTTCTTTGGCACAATAACCAATGGCGAAACCCACTAGCTATCTGAAATTTGATAGATAAAGTTTACTCTAAGTAATTTTTGTAATTATTTCTTAACCTTTTCGCTCAAATTAGGATTCATGCTTCTTTGAGGTTGTGTGACAGGTTTGGAATTCTCTCTCTCTCTCTCTCTCTCTCTCTCTCTCACACACACACACACACACACACAAAATATATATATATATATATATATATATATATATATATATATATATATATATATATATATATATATATATATATATATATATATATATATATATATAGATATATATATATATATATATATATATATATATATATATAGATATAGATTGTGAGAGATTTTTCAGCGAAAATCACCATGGAGTACCATTTGTCGACGCGTTTCGAACCAACTAGTGTGGTTCATCGTCAGGACAAGTTGAAGAAACAGATCCAGCGTAGCATGCTAAATAGTCTGAGCGGAGCCTCCAACAGCTAACTAGACGTTGGTCTAGTTAGCGGTTGGAGGCTCCTCTCAGACTATTTAGCATGCTACGCTGGATCTGTTTCTTCAACTTGTCCTGACGATGAACCACACTAGTTGGTTCGAAACGCGTCAACAAATGGTACTCCATGTGATTTTCGCTGAAAAATCTCTCACAATCTTGATATGGATCACAAAAGCCTGAACTCTTTAATATATATATATATATATATATATATATATATATATATATATATATATATATATATATATATATATATATATATATATATATGATTGATTCCTTTCATGTATATATATTCCCATGCAAATGGGGAGGAATATTTTTGCAACATCTTAATTAATTACTATTTTCGAAACTCTTCCAGATTATTGTTGATATTTAATATTTTTCCTTAAATGATTTCTATAAGAGTATTTCCAAATTACTCCATTTAATTTAATGATAACTTAGATTGTCGTGATGAAAAATCTTCAATATTGTAACTTTCTTTAAAATCTTGTTCTAACATATGCACATAAAATTTTTGTTTAAAATATTCAGAAAAATCACAATGATTGATAATATTTATTAATTCATTTTCCTCATCATTTTTATTAATGGACATCGCTTGTGAAATAGTTAAAAACTAGTTGTAAATATTCATACCCTTCTTCATCATCATCAATCCATTCTTCATTTTAAAATTCAGTTATTGTTCTTGCTAGAGGATATAATGTAACCTTTTTTGTTGAATTTCCATTAGAAATGATCATGTCACTAGATCTACAACTAATAAATGCATTGGTTGTGGCTAACCAAGGCCTACCTAATATCAATGGATGACCTCCTAGATTGGTTTTTGGTGTTAATATCATGAAATCAACCAGATATTTCCATGAATCTAGAGATAAAATTACATCTTCTACTATACCCTCTAGTTTGATAATATTTTTTCTAATAATTGTAACATAGTAGGAGTATATTCAATATTAATTAATTATAGTTCAACCATAGTGATTTTTATCATAAAATTTATTATTTCACCTAAATTGATTAATGTGTTTTGGATTTCAACAAATTTGATATGGATTTTCATGATGGGATTCCCTTGATCTAAATATCTTTCTATAGTAGTTCTTCCCATCATGATTTCTGCAATTTTTCAAGAGTTAAACTCTTTGTATTTCTCTTCTTTTTATACCAGGCTTTTTAATACACAACTCCTTTATTGTTTTTGAAAAAAATTGGAATATCCTTTATTGCTTGAAGCAAACGAATTTTAATGCAAATATTCTTTAATTCATCTAGCATGTCATAATTCGGCAAAATTAATTGCTTCTCTATGCCCTTATATATTTGTAATCTCTTCAGGAAAGGATACGTTGTCAGAAACTTTTTCCTTTTGAGGAGTCCCCTCCTTTTTAGGAGTTTCATTCTCTTTATGTTATTTAATTAAAAATAAGGGGATTTTTTTGTTTGTAAAAGTCTTCTTGATCTAAGATGGATATCATTTAGATATAGATGAGTTACATTGTAAATGATTCGCTGAGGTACTTTATTATTAGGGTTTGGGAGTAGTTTTGTTGGTGGTTGATTATTCCTTTGGGGTGGTTGGGAAGATGGTAATGTGGGAGGTTGACTCATCGTCATTGAGGGTGAAATTGATGTTGTGGTGGCAGTGAATAATATTGAGATTAGAGTTGAGGAAACTAAGGATTTTTTGTGAAAGATGGGTAATATTTTGGATTTCTTCCATAATATACTTTCCAACCTTGTGATCAAGATTGGTTTTAAGGTTGAGGTTGGGATGGCCAAGGTTGATAAATTAAGTGTGTTCCAATTATTTTGAGACTACTGCGAATAATATTGCAATTGTTTATTGGGATATTGCATCGTACCTGGTTGAAGAGGCTTCTAAGGTTTCTTAGGAGCAAAAAATCATAATTTTTTTCGATGTTTGAGTTGCCCCACTATCTTCCTGGAAAACTGCTTTCAGCCCTGGTAGTGATGGGAAATATTTTGTAGCATGTGATTATGTACAAATGACACAAATTTCAATGTTATCAAGTGGACATTCCCTTAATGCATGCTTCTTTCTATATCTAGGGCATAATATAAACAAAGTATTATTCTTGGCTTTTTGTTATTTTGCATTCTTAACATAGGAATCTATTCGCTTAGATTAACAAGAATATATTTTTTAAAATTATTAAGTGAATTTCCAAGTTCAGCTCAACTTACTGATCCTGATGCCGATTTACCTACTCTTGCTATTGTTGGTTATATAGGACTCCTATTATACATTCTTTTCCCTCTTGATATGTGATTACACAATTCACAAATTTATTCAAATCAAAATTGGGACACATCTTCTTTACCCATTAGATTAAGGATATCAACCCACTCATCTCTAATTTCTCTAAGTAAGAGGGTTTTCAGTGTATCAAATCCTAAATTATCTAATTTTTCCTCTTAAAATTATATATAAATATCTCTACAAGATCCTCAAGACTCTCATACTATTTTTGACTCATTTTAAAGATTTCCTCTTTAAGATCATGTTATATATAATAGTACTTATATTTTTCTAAAAATAATCTTCTTATATCATTCCATGGTACTATAGAGTTAGTACCGAGTGCCATAAACCAATTAAGAGCTCCATATTTCAATGTGGCTAGAAATAATTTTAATTTTTAAGCATTAAGTAAGTAATCATAAGATCTACATAATACATCAAATTCAAATAGAGAATTTTCTGGGTCTTCTATTCTGATACCATGGAAGTTAGGAAGTACAGATAGAGATGTGTTTTTCATAATAACATTAGTATTAGTATCTTGGATGGAAAATCCATAATGATCTTCTTCATTGTCACCATATCTATCATTGCCTCTTCCTCTACCTCCTCTACCACCTCTTCCACCACCAGGGGGTATTCTTCCTCCACTACTGTTACCGGGAAAAGTGTCTATTTAGAACTGCTCTATCCCACTAAGGTGTGACAGCTGCGTTAGAAACAAACAGAGAAAACTACTTTTGTATTTCCTTTATGAATTAAAGATAGAGGGGGATAGAAAGAACCGACCTGTGTCTTGTGCTAATCCTTTGATCCAATCCCTCTCTTATTTGACAGCTTCCAGCTACTTGCTCCCTTACTTGCCCAGCTTCACCAAGTACCTGTAAGATCACAGAGGAAGAAAACTATACAAAGACATGGATCTATATTCATAAATAGCTTAGGATCAGATTGAAGCTAACCATACAAATGTAACAAGCATCAATGATACACAAGAATGGAGGAAAAACTCAAATAGTTTTTATTGATATAACAAGAAGATCCAGGAGGAGTTACAACCGATGATTCCTGACCCAGCATCAACCTCCCAGCAAAGAAGCCCCTCTTCACCTCCAACAAAGCATAAATCACCCAATACTCTGATCTCTGTCTCAAAACCAATAGCAATTCCTTACAATGTGCAAAATTCCAGCCTCTGGATCTCTGGGATGAGGGATCCATATATAGATGTATGCAAGGAGGATGAGTCAGCTTGTGATTTGATTAGTGGCTTCTCTCTGTCAGTTCTTGCTTCCACTTGGAGACTGAAGGTCTCTTACTCATCCTTGGTCGAATTCAGTGAGGCAAGTGTCATAGGAGAAGATTCTGGAAGCTTCCATTGTCTCTCCACCTCGCGGAATGACACTGCCATTTGTCATTTCCCGCTCAACGCACCCTGATAGTGCATTTAGGTGCATTGCAATGCACCTAGCCAGTGGATTTAGGTGCTATGCAACACACTTAGCTAGTGGAGCAGCTGAAATGATCCTGTTTTGACTTATTTTGAGCAGTTTCTGGTGGAGAACTTCTGGGAGAAGCTGTAATTTGTTGACCTTGTTCCTTTAGGGGTTAGAACAACACTTTTAGGGACTTAGGAGCCCTTGGTTTATGGACATTTCATGCTTGGAGCTGCAAGGCACAAAAATGTCTATAACAACTACTACCTCCAAGTAGTGGTCTTTCTTCTCCTCTTCCTCCTAATAATGTTTCATGTCCATTGAGAGGGGGAAACACTTATCCTTCACCTTCTTCCATTGTTTCCTTGGATTTGAGGTAATTATAAGGTTCTTCAAATAGATTTTCTTCTTTTAGTTCATCTATTAATGGTCCTCTAGAGAAAATTTCCTTCTTCTTCCTTCTTCTTCTTCGGTAGGTACCTCTAGTTCTTGTCCAACAAGTTTCTCTCATGTTGAAGAAAGAAACATAATTGCCTCAGTTGAAGATGTAGGTTCATCTACTAATTCTTATGTGGAAGAAGTTGGTTCCTCTATGGTTGTAATTTTAGAGCTTTGTACCTCAGGAATTCTTCTACTTGCACGTGGTCTAGTGAGGGTGGTTGGTGATGATTGTTGGGTGTGGAGCCTCATTATTCTTTATTTAGAGGTGTCACTGCATTGGACCCCAGTTTGTAATGTGGCGGCAACACTGCCCATAATATTTGCGCTACAAAGGGGGTCCAGGGGGGCAGAAAAAACAGATGTAAAATTGGCTAATAAAAGGTTGTAATTTCGTAGTTAATCTAGTTTGTTCATTAGGCAGAGATTTGATAGTAGAAGTTATGTTTAATTTAGGGTTCTTTTCCCTAGAAGGCAACCCCTCACTATATATGAGGGAATTGTATTGCATTTATGTAGATCTATATTCTGAGTGAGAAAGAGAGAGGAGATTGAGCGAGAGAGAAGAGGGAATTACAATGGATCTACTATAGGTTGTATTTCTTCAGTTTGCTGGATAATATAAAAGGAAGGACTGGTTGTTTCTCCATGAACGTAGCCCAAATTGGGTGAACCATGTATATCTGTGTCTCTCTTGTTTTATGCGTTTTCTGTGTTTATATTTCCACAATATATGTTATGTGTTCCATTGCTCTGTAATATATAATTTTCTAACAACTAGTGTTAGAGCCGAAGGTCTATTTGGCTGATCAAATCGCACGAATAGAAGGGTTCCTAGTTCGAGTGGGAGAAATGGTGGAATATGGTAGGTTTAGAGTCGAAACATTTAATGACCAAAACTGCCAACTGTGGAAGATGTAGATGGAATATTATTTGTACAAGAAAGATCTGTACCTACCATTGAGTGGAAAGACAAAGAAGTCGACGAGTATGACAGACATAGAATGGGATATTCTCAATAGAAAGGCACTTGG
The DNA here is from genome assembly GCA_031772625.1 of Pinus tabuliformis. Classification (NCBI taxonomy): domain Eukaryota; kingdom Viridiplantae; phylum Streptophyta; class Pinopsida; order Pinales; family Pinaceae; genus Pinus; species Pinus tabuliformis. The sequence goes on from CM062812.1 coordinate 757,406,606, forward strand.
AATAATACGGCTATGCCTAGAAGTGTCAGTAGCCTTTAATATTTCAAGGGAAAGGACAACAGAGGGTTTAATGAAGGCATTGGCCAAACTATATTAAAAACCCTCAGCCTCAAATAAGGTATTTCTTATGAAGAGTTTATATAATATGAAGATGCCAGAAGGTGGATCTGTTGTTTATCATTTAAATGAATTTAATACAGTTACTAGTCAGTTAAGTTCTGTAGGTGTAACTTTAAATGATGAAGTTAGGGCTTTGTTATTTCTATGCTCATTGCTAGAAAGTTGGAATGGTTTATTTATGGCCATTAGTAACTCTATCTCTGGATCTAGTACTTTAAAGTTTAATGATGTTGTCAGTGCAATCCTTAGCGAGGAAATGTGATAGAAGAGCTTTGGTGAGACATCAGGTAATGCTTTGACTACAAAGACTAGGGGAAGAAAAATGGAAAAAGGAAAGAGCCTAGGATATCGCAGTAACTCAAGGAAAGGCAAATCCAAGTCCAGATCGAGGATCATGTGTTGGAAATGTGAGAAGAAAGGACATCTTAATAGAGACTGCAAGTCTCGGAAGGGAAAAGAATAAGATGCGCAGCAAGAAAACAATCATGAAGCGAATGTGACAGGTGATGTGTTGCAAGATGCTTTGATTATTTCATTAGAAAATATTATTGATGCCTGGTGGTAGATTCAGGGGCCTCATTCCATGCCACACCTGATAGGAAACATTTTCATGATTATGTTCAAGGAGATTTTGGACAGGTTCGATTTGGTGATGATAAACCCTATAAAATCATTGGAATTGGTATAGTTTTCATACAACAACAGAATTGAAATCAATGGCTATTGGAGGTAAGGCATGTTCCACATCTCAAGAAAAATCTAATTTCAACAAGGTGGTTGGGAGGTGAAGGCTGTGTAACTACTTTTACAGATAAAACTTGGAAGGTCACTAAAGGAGCCTTGGTAATAGCAAAAGGATAAAAGGTTGGTACATTGTATTTATGTAATGGTATTTCTAATTTTGTTAATGATTTAACCTCTACAGAAGCAGATACAACATTGTGGCATCATAGGCTTGGGAACATGAGTGAGAAGGGGATGCATATTTTTCACTCAGGAAATTTGTTGCCAAGTTTGAAGCATGTTGATTTAAAATTTTGTGAGAATTGTGTTTATGGAAAACAAAAGAGAATCAAATTCCTCGGAGTTGAGAAAGAAAAGAATAGCGAAAATTTAGAGCTTGTGCATAAAAATGTATGGGGACCTGCTCAGGTATCATCTCTCAATGGATCTCGTTATTATGTTACTTTTATTGATCATGCAACTAGAAAGACGTGGATTTATTGTATTCGAAATAAATCTGATGTATTTGATACTTTCAAGAAATGGAAAGCTTTGGTTTAAAATGAGACAGGAAAAAGGTTGAAGTGTCTCAGATCAGACAATGGAGGTTAATATTGCAACAAAGCGTTTGATAGGTACCGTTTAGAGAATGGAATTTGCAAAGAGAAGACAGTTCCAGGAACACCACAAGAAAATGTTGTGTCAAAAAGGATGAACAAAACAATCATGGAGCATGGAAGGTGCATGGGATTATATGCAGGATTACCTTTAGAATTTTGGGTAGATGTTGTAGATATTGTTGTTTATCTAATAAATAGAGGGCCTTCAAGTTCCTTGGATGATGGTATTCTAGAGGAGACATGGACAGGTAAAAAGGTAAACTACTAATTTTTAAGGGCTTTTGGTTGTGAGGCCTTTGTCCACATTAATAAAGAAAATAGAACAAATATTGAGGCAAAATCAAAGAAATGTACCTTTATTGGATATGGTGTTAATGATTTTGGTTATCACTTTTATGATTATGAAAAACACAAAATCATTAGGAGCAGAGATGTCATATTCAATGAAAAGGTTTTGTATAAGGATCAGATGTAGGAAAGGAAATTGGAAAAAGAAAACAGAGAATACACGGTGCTTGATGAGATCATAGAGAAAGTGAAGGTGCCTGAAAATCATAATGATCAATATCCAGAACAAAAAAAACAACCACAACCACAAAAAACACCTCAAACACCTGAAAGTGGTGTTAGAAGATCTACCAGGATAAGTAGACCCCCTAAACGATACTCTCCTTCATTATATTATGTATTGTTGACTGATTCTGGTGAACCAGAATGTTATGAAGAAGAAGTGTAGGTAGAAACCAAGAAGAAGTGGGAGCAAGCCATGAAAGAAGAGATGGACTCCTTAGCACATAACCAGACTTCGGACTTAGTCAGGTTGCCTACAGGTAAAACAACATTGCAGAATAAATGGGTTTACAGGTTGAAGGAAGAAGATGGAGGTAGAAAAAGGTATAAAGCTAGACTTGTGGTGAAGGGGTTTGCACAGAAAAAGGGTATAGACTTTGATGAGATGTTTTCTCCTATTGTTAAAATGACTTCAATCAGAACTAAGTCTAGTAGCAACCGAAGATTTATATCTTGAGCAATTAGATGTAAAGACAACCTTTCTCCATGGGGATTTGAAGGAAGAGATATATATGCAGTAGCCACAAGGATATGAGGAAAAAGGGAAGGAGAAACTAGTGTGCAGGTTGAAGAAGAGCTTGTATCGCTTAAAACAAGCTCCAAGGCAGTGGTATCTAAAATTTGACAGGTTTATGTTTGAATAAGGTTATACTAGATGTCACTCTGATCATTGTGTCTATCTCAAAAGGAAAAATGATGGAAGCTATATTATAATGTTATTGTATGTAGACGACATGCTTGTTGCAGGTTCTAACATGCAAGAAATAAATGTGCTCAGAAGAAAATTGGCTAACTTATTTGCAATGAAGGATTTGGGTGCTGCAAAATAAATCCTTGGTATGAGATAGGAAGAATTGAAATTAATATTGTCTTAGAGTGAGTACATAGAAGAGGTGTTGAAAATATTTAATATGCAGAATGCAAAACCAGTTAGTATACCTTTGGCTAGCCATTTCAAACTAAGTAAGGAGGTTTGTCCCAAGACTTAGGAATAAATGGCTTATATGTCTAAAGTTCTATATGCATCAACAATTGGAAGCTTAATGTATCCAATGGTTTGCACAAGGCCTGATATTGCACATGCAGTGGGAGTTGTAAGCAGGTAAATGAAAAATCCAAGAAAATAACATTGGATGGAGGTGAAGTGGATTCTCAGGTATTTGAGAGGTACCACAAATCAAGCATTATGCTTTGGTGGTTCAAACATTACTCTATAGGGATATGTTGATGCAGATATGGTAGGTGATAGAGATAACAGGAGGAGCACAACACGGTATGTGTTTACTTTAGGTGAAACAGCTATCAGTTGGGTTTCAAAACTGCAAATTGTTGTTGGACTCTCAACAACGGAAGCAGAGTATGTTGCTGCTACAAAGGCTAGTAAAGACATGATTTGGTTACAAAGGTTTCTGGATGAATTGGGTAAGAAGCAGGAGTTGAGCAGGTTATACAGTGACAACTAGAGTGCCATACATCTTGAAAAGAACTCTGAATTTCATTCTAAGACTAAACATATATAGCTCAAGTACCATTTCATACGGCCAGTGTTGGAAGATGGATAGTTGAATCTGGAAAAAATACACACTAGCTCGAATCCTGCAAATATGTTAACAAAAGTTGTAACCAGGGAGAAACTGAGATTCTGCTAAGTTTCAATTGGTCTTCAAGTATGATGAAGAAGATTAGAAACAACCAGGTCCAAAGTGGAGTCATTGTCTAGCAAATGAAGCAGTGGTGGAGTTGCTATAATTAGTCTCCAAGTGGGAGATTGTTGGGTGTGGAGCCTGATTATCTTCTTTATTCAAAGGTATCACCGCATTGGACCCCAGTTCGTAATGTGGCAACAACACTGCCTGTAATATTTAAGCTGCAAGGGGGGTACAGGGTGGGGCGACATCGATATTTAGGAGCCCCCCCTGGTGGGGGATTGAGGGCAGCACCCCTGAAGCTAAAAATAGATGTAAAATTGGCTTGTAAAATGTTGTAATTTCGTAGTCAATTTGGGTCATTAATTAGGTGGAGATCTGATGGTAGAAGTTATGTTTAATTTAGGGTTTTTTGCCCTAGAAGGCAACCCCACACTATATATGAGGGAATTGTACTGCATCTATGTAGAGAGAGGAGATTGAGTGAGAGAGAAGAGGGAATTACAACGGATCTGTTGTAGTTTGTATCTCTTCAGGTTGCTGGATAATATAAAAGGAAGGATTGGTTGCTTCTCCGTGGACGTAACCCAAATTGGGTGAACCACGTATATTTGTGTCTCTCTTGTTTCATGTGTTTTCTGTGTTTATATTTCTGCAATATATGTTATGTGTTCCATTTCTATGTAATATATAATTTTCTAACAATGATAAAATTGAATTTCTTCCTCTAACAAATCTACCTCTAGAGTCCCTTTCCCTATATATGCATTCTAAAATGATAAAAAAGGCCCCAATTTTCCATTATTTCTTGATGATAAAAAGGTCAAAGAGCCTCATTGTAATTTGGTTTAGAAGGCATGTATCCATCACAACTCTTCTCAGACATAGGCTACCATCTCCTGAGCTAGTTTGTTTCCTTCTTGCATGTAAATTTTTTTCAACAGTTTCTATTTATTAATTAAAGTTATATTTTGTTTTATCTCTATGTTTTTGTTTAAATTTGTATTTTATTTCATTCCCTCATAAATTTGGATCAATGGCATTAGAGCAATTTTCTATTTCTTTGTCTTTTTATGCATGTCCCCAATGAGTTCGAGGTATAAGGAACCGAGACTTAATTGATTGAACCCTTGCAAGACTGGCCTCATTGACCCTGATGACCTCCCATGGTGGAAGAAAAGAAATATGAGGGAGAAGGAGATCCTTTCAATTTTTTTCTCAAAGAGAACCTTGAGCAACAAAGGAATGAGATGATGTCCAATTTTTCCCAGATCCATCAACGGGTATCATCAGGTGAAGCATCTTCATCCAGCAATCAGTTTAGATGTGCTGCCTCCTTTAAGGTACAAGTTAACTTTCAAATTCTTATATTTGAAGGCCAGATAGACACAAATGCTTTAGATAGATGGTTAAATATGTTGAAATGATATTTTTTGGTCCATCATTTTCCTGATAAGGAAAAGATTACTTTTACACTACTCAAAGCTACCCCCCATGTCAAGGACTAGTGGGAAACTTACCTTCAGCATAGGGATGAGGTGGAACCCTCACTACTTTCAGATACACCCTCTTAATTTTTTTTACGATATGCCATCAAGGAACAACAATACCCTATCAGGAACTATGAAGCTAAGTACATAAAATGGACCACACTATGACAAGAAAGGGACCAAGACATGGCGAAGTTCACAAATATTTTTCCTACCCTATGCACGAAGTTGGGTATCAAGTATTCTGAGTGGCATTTGGTACTCAAGTACTGTCATTGTACACAAAAATACATTCAGGAAAAAATTGAGTTCCTTGACATCTCCTTATTTGGAAAAACATACTGATAGGTTGTCAAGATTGAGCAGAAATTTAAACAGAAGAATCGCGACTTTGGATGTGTGTATCCAAAGGAGGGAAAAGGCACCTCCGAATTGCTGAACAAAGGACAAATACAAGGTGGAGTGACCCAAGAAAACCCATCAAAGCCACAAGAAAATAATAGCACCAAAAAGAAGAAGAAGGACACAGGAAAGGGGTGTGAGTTCCACAAGATCCCCACCCATAACACAAATGAGTGTCGTACCAAGTAATCACTGGTGGCTGAGCTAAAAGCTTTAGATTCATATGCAAGTTTCAAATATGAGCTAGAACCAAACAAGGGGAACAAAAAGGGAAAGTAGATTATTGATGTAGAACCTACTACCATCATCGTCGCCACCACCAAGGTACAAAGGATTAAGCCCAAATATTTGGAGGAGGGGGATTGTCTCTTCCACTCACAGATGTTTCCATGCCTCTTGCGACTACACAGGCATAATATGCACATGTACAGTCTGTAGTTGATAAAGCCACCAGGTGTATTGAATGCGTCCAACACATATACCAATAGGTTCATTATATCCTAGATAAATCCAATGCAAAGTATAAAAAAATGACATGATCAGCATCGAGTGCCACATAAGTTTCAAGTGGGTGACAAGGTGTGGTTACATCTACAGAAGGAATACCTTGCCATAGCCCATCAGAATCTTCGACCACTTTAATACAAGACTTACACCATCAATAAGGCCATGGGTGACAATGATTTCGAGCTAAGTATCCCTTCGTTCTTTGGTCTGCAATCTGTATTCAATGTGGATCACCTTCGACCATAATTTCCACCATTGTTGGACACACCAAACATTGGTGAGGAATTGACACCAATAGAGCTCAACCCATATTACATCAAATAGGACACAACATATTGGATCATGGACACACAAGCTAAAAGTACTGGCCAACAGAGGATACAACTGTATTGGTTTGTTAAATTTGTCCATCTCCCACACCAAGGAAAGTGGCTCACCAAGGACAAATTCAGTAGAAGTTTCCCCATCTCATGGAGGCACTCAACACAATGAGGACCATTGCTTCCTAAGGGGGAAGGTCTGATCTAGGTGGATATTGGTGGCCACCTACCTATTCCACTTAGACCCCCAACATTTTTTCCTTTCAATTTCCTGATTTCTAGCATAGTTTTCTATTTTTGGCAATTTTTTTGGTCCTAAACTTCTAGAGCTATTTTGAGGCCCTAAACGGTGTTTTTTTGGGAAATGGGTAAATGGAAAGCTCTCATCTTATGATTTTAGTCAATTTTTTTTTTACTTCGATAGACCTTTCTAAAGGGCTATCATGAGCACCAAATGGAGATCGTATGCCAACATTACGACCCTAGGAAATTAACATTCCAACTAACCTTAGCAGGGCCCATAAGCTTTTGGTGCTTCATCTCCTAGGGTTAGGTTTTTGGATTTTTATGGATTTCCATTGCTTTTTAATGATAAAATGGATTGAGAGCCTCATTGTAACTCAATTCAAAAGACATGTAGCCATCACATTTCTTCTCAGAGATAAGTTGCCATCACTCGATCTAGTTTGATTCCTTCCAGCATGTAAACAATTTTTAGCAGTTGCTATTTACCAATTGAAGTTTTTATTTTTATGTATCTCTATTTTTTTGTTTAAATATGTTTATCATTTCATTCCTTCATAAATCTGGATTCCTATGTTTACTTTCCCAACAATGATTCCAACAAAATTGGGTAATTTAATTTTCCTTTAAATTACTTCACATTAAATTGTCAATCTAAGTACATAGAATTTTGAAATACACTACACTATATGTGCTAGGAGATCAACTTGAATTATAGAGGTGATTCAGTCTATCAATGAGAACATAGATTATTAACATATGAATGTAAATGAAAACTATTCTATGAAAGTTTATGAGAGAAAATGAAATCTTAACCTAAAATGCAGCGAAATCTAATATCCATAATCTTAAAGCAATTCTAGCAAAGGATGTCTATTGTATGAGTGCAAGTATGATTCTATTTTTCAATGATATTTATCTTGGGCTAAGTACACACATTTGGTTTTGATAAAAAAATTATTCGTGTAAATCTGATTAAGCATAACTTCTATTCTAGGAAAGTGAGGTAATTATCTATAGGAAAAAATAGTTGAAAAGTATTCTATGAAAGCATGGATTTTTATTCTAAGAAAGAAAATAAACCTAATCCAGTAAAAACAAGGAAAATTATTCTAGTAAATCAGTACACTCTGATCTAATGAAAATAAATATGATTGTGCTAAGAAGACAATGAATGCATTATATGAAATCAAAGTTAATTATTTTGACAAATCGTTTAAATTCTAATCTAATGAAAGTAAGGATTGTTTACACTAGAAAGAAATAACTTGTTATGATGAAGTAAAAACTACTAGCTATGAAAGAAATAATGATTGTTTATGAAAATAATAACAATTTATCTATGTGATACTTTGAATTGACAATCCTCAAAAGGCATGTGATCAATGCTTAGAATTCTTTCATGTGAAACGATTTAAAACCTATGATGCAAGTTTGTGTATGCAAGTAACTATGAGCATGAAATGATTTGCTCATAAACCTTAAACTGTGACTACGAAACTAGAGAATGAATGTAAGATTAGAAATCTATAAATGCATTTTGGTGTTTTGAATATAATTCAAGTGCTTGATCTAATCCTACAAGAGAAGAAAAATAGTGTATGGAACTATACAACTAACTATAAAAGGAAATAGAGTATCTAACTGTGAAAGAAACGAAGTAAGAACAAAGTATAGTAAAGAACATTATACTATAGGTCTCGCATGTCACAAGGGGGGCCTCCAAGTGATACATGATATTAGAAACACACATAAAATTTACTACTATTGGTGCAACTTTATCATCCAAGCTTAATGATAGCAAGAGGAAATACTTAGCATTAAACTACAAACAATGCGTACATAGAGATTATTATTTCATTGACAAGATCTGTTCATCTCTTGTCAATGAACCTATTTATAGTGTTCTTTAATAATAACTAATTAAGAAATACATTTCTACAAATATGAAGATATAAGTGATGATTAGGTGTCCTATTATATTTGAGTTTTTAATTCCTACAATTTGTTGATGATTCAATGTATCATATGAAGATATATTGGACACATCATCAGTTATTCCATGCTAACCCTTAACTTCCAGAAGATGATCACATTCAGTGCAAGTCATTCTACTTCCATATAGTAGTCCTAATACATTATGCATTAGTTCCATATGCCACTTGATGATTGATCGATAGTTCCACCAGGCTATTATGGTCATCTAATGATCTTTTTCTTGTTTCAAATGGGTGGAAAGCCATGATAGAGTGATTTGACACCTGCCCATCTCTTTAGTTGACCTATTTACGTCGGAAACCATTCAAACCTTGAATATAGCTACAAATTGTGACCAAAACTATGGAATTTGTCAATTTCTATAATCTTTGCAAATTAACTTTATTTTATAAAGAAAAACATATAGAACCATAGAGATATTGGAATTGTTACCTTTTTTTGCTTTTGTAGATCAAATGACCATTATTCATGCAAAATATGGTAATAAGATATAAGAACAAGGAAACTATGAGGGTTACTACAAAGGATAAGTGAACAAATAAAGCAGTAATATATCAAAAAGGTACTAATTCTTCTTCCCAAAACAAAGTTACCAACTTGACACGAAGTTTACCAATTTCTTGTTTCTTATAGGCTGCAAAATATCAAAATTCTCATGCTAATTTCGAAAAGTGTTGATGCAACATCGACCTTTTCTTTGGAGCACACTTTTGACACTTTAAATTTTCTTATGTATTAAGTATGATCATTTTTTTTTATATATTAATGATTTTTATGCTTATTTTGAAAAGTGTTGATGTAACATCAAATCCCTTTCTTTCAGGCTTAGTTTTGACACTTTAAATTTTCTTCTATTTTAGGTTTGTATATATATTTTTAAAATTTCAGTGATTTTCATGTAGATTTTGAAAAGAATTGATGCAATATCAATTTTTTATTTTTTATCAGGGGCATATTTTTGAAACTTTTTTTTTGTAAGCTTGGTAGATCCTTCCATTTATATATAAGCAAGCTACAACCACATAAAACTGGTTATGTGGCCTCAACTTGCCCAACAGGAAACCAGGCTTATTAGCGACCTAACTGCATGATAAGCCATCCAGTAGAAAAAAGTGATAAGTCTTTCTACCCAAGCTATATAATTTTGTACATCATGACCTTGTCCATACTCTATTTTCCTATAAACATATAGAACATAATGCTAAAAAATAAAATTTGTCCGCATATGTACTAATCAAAAATTAAAAACTAACTATCATTCTATTCATCTCCCTCAATAGAAGCAGATTCGACCAGAGTCAGGTCCTCAGCATTGGAGCCAAGAAGCACTATCCATGAGAGAAGATAGTGTTGGAAATAATACTGAGAGGGTGGGTGAATCAGTATTATTCAAGTCAATAATATTTTTCATTTCCATATTCAGATTTATATATGCTACTTCAAATAAGGTAACCCGCGTGTACACGCAACTATGTTTAAGGCAACTAGCATATACCCAGCAAGCTTATGATTTAGTTAATTCATCATATGTTGTTCTTTAATTAACCATATAAACAGTAACCATGCAGTAATATCAAAACAAATCATCACACATAAGAAACACACATGAACACCAAGATTTAAGGTGGAAACCTAATGTGGGACAAAAACCACTTGCTGTCGTCTTCTTTTAATATAAGAAAAACCTGTTTACAATCTTGTACTGGTGAAAAATCATGCCAGTACATAGGCACCCACCTGAAAAAGACTACAACCTTCTCTCATTCTCCAGCTTCTACTAGAAGGGAGCTACAACCCCTAGCTCTTATAGTAGTCGATTTGTTTACTATTACGTAGGCACTGGCCTACTGAAGGATCCAACCTTCACTCGTTTTCCAATCGTTACTAGAAGGGAGCTCCAACCCCCTGGCTGATATTTTTACCAGTACGTAGGCGCCGAACTACAGAAGGCTACGACCTTCTCTCTTCCTCCAGGGACCATGTTTCATAAATTTTTAGACTGGATATTCCTAGAACACAACACCATAATATGAAGGCCACGTTTCATCCAATTTTCATACTGGACCCATAAACAACATTGAAGCTCAAAATCAATCACCACTGCAATACAACCAATCATTGAAACTCAATCATCAATCTTTGAATCACCCACAATTGAATCATTGAAGTCCCATTATCACTGAAGCAAATCACAATCAACCAATTAATCTGAACATTCAGAATACTATCATCAAAAACATAGTCACCAAACACAGAGCAGAAACCAGAATTCTGCAACAACAACTAGATCCAACTGCAACTTCAAATATCATATCTCATAATGTATATGCTACTTTGATGAGACAAACCAGCGTGTATACACGCTTTTACCAAATCCAACCAGTGTATACATCTATAAATATTAATTCATAATTTTGCTGCTATTCCAAACTTCAATTATACCCAAATCATAACATTTATAGAACAACACATACGTCAGTATTCAGATCTAGACTATACATAATCAAACCACATAATGATAATTCATTTCAAGCCTTAAGATCCTGATCCTTCATTAGATCTTATCCCTCATCAACCACTAAGCACCATAAGCCAATAACCTACATACTAGATCTCACACTTCATCAGATATTCAATACTTGCACCCTTGGGCTAATGATCTTCTCCTCCTTTTATAGTTTTAGGCCTTTCTCAATACCATGGACCAAAACCACTTAGGACCAATACCTTGGACCAAACACCTAGGGTCAATACCTCGGACCAGATACCTTGGATCAATACCTTGGATCAATACCATGGATCAAAATACCATGGACCAAATACCACAGACCAAAAACTTAGTATTCCAAGGTATACACGCTTTTCCCACTGTGAAAGTGCGTGTCTACATATATGCTACTTGTGGTCAGTGAACTTGCGTGTATATGCAGCTTGGTCAAGGTGAACCTGCGTATAGCTCTCTTTCTTCATTCTATGTAGTCTTATCTGTAATTCTTTGTTATTAACTTGTTGTATTGTGATATTTCATCTGAGTGAGTTGCCATCAAAGACAACACTTGTATCATAATGCCAACAATCTCCCCCTTTGGAATTGATGGAAACAACAACAACACCAAGTCACTCTCCCCATTTGACATCAAGGGCAAAGGGTGAACCAAAATATTCTCTCCCTTTGACATACATTATGTTGTCTATGCTCCCCCTGAGTACATGCTGAAATATCTGATTGAGCTCCCCCTTTGTACATGTTGAGATGCACTGAAACCGTCCATGCTCCCCTTGAGTACAAGCAGAGTCTACAGAAATATTTTCCAAAAGAATAACATGACTCTATAACTCAACTATGTGAGGATGACTTTTCTATCACCAGTGACACATACATACATCCATCTCCCAACCAAGTGGGGATATACATGACTGAAATATGACAATTATTACATCATCCTTCCCATGCATAGTGGGGTTACAAATTACATCATATGATAAAAAAGGACTCATCAAAAGGCTATGATAGACAAAGACAAATTATTACATCATGGGTCTTTATATGACCTTTACATCGAATGATATACATGAAATTTATAACAGAGACCAAATGTCTAAACAAGACCATGATAGTCATCAGCAACTATCATACACCATGTATGACCTGCACCATAAGAATCTGTCAATAGCATCCAGACCAACAACCTGTATATGTCCATCATTAGTTCCCAGAATATCATCAACCTGTGACAAAGTATGTCTGCATATATCAACTCATCCTCTTGATCTCATCAAAATCAACTTGCTTCATTTCCTTAGTCGAATGAGCCTTATCATAACCTTCCATGAGTCAACTAAGCATATGTCATATCTCCAAGCGGAAGCACCAAATCATTCACATCATATCATATGTATGTGAAAACACCATAGACATCATAACATCATTATCAAGAACTGCATGATCTTTCCACAAGAACCTTTATTATATCATCACTAGGGAACATCCCACATCATCAACTATGATAATCAACATGTGTGAGTATCAAACTATCATCATAAGGTAAGAACTCATCATCATTATGTGACTAAGTAAGCCATGTCTTCAAATATCCATATCTTCAAATAGCTATGTCTTCATGAGACCTACAATAACCCCATTCTCTTGGCCAACCAACAATATTTATCAATATGCAACTTAAGTAATCATCCTTGTATCAGTATACTGTATATCCATCAAAGAGATAGCAATATGTATCTAGTAAATCATGAGCTCATGGTCATTTGTCAAGATTTCTTGATATCATCAACAGAGACTATCCTCAACCATGTGAGAGCCAAGAACTATAGGAATCCTGCATCATATCTGCACCATATGAACTTTATGCATCTTTGAAGACATGATGTCAGCAACATAAAAAAAATAAATGGCTCATCATAAAATAATGAAGTTTTGAACTCAAGCTTTGTACTACTCCTTGTCCTTATGAAGATCATCATGTAGGCAACATATATGTACTAATGCATCATCAAAAGTCATTTACAATCATCCATAAATCTGATATGAATACCAACTTATGCGATCCCAAATATCATCTGATATTTTATCATGGGCAACTCATAATCGTAACATAGCAAGCCATATAAGCATTATCATCATTGATTAGGTACCAAAGACTTCTAAACATAATGCCAACAATGCTTTATTAGAAGCATAGCATTTTCTCCCCTTGAACCTGTTCCGCCTGTTCACTGTCAGATATGATCATTTCATATGTCAGTAAGAAGTATCAAGGCATCATCATCAATTAGATATACATCTAGTTATTCACAACTTGTGAGGATCAAAAGCATTTCTAAATAACATCCACAGACTGTAGTAATCTGTCATCATGATAGAAAATATAACTGATAATTGTCCTAAACATATCAAATCAGTTTTTCTGAGTCTGTCCCACTGCATTCTTCTTCAAACCGCATATACGCAATTGTGCAACTTATAACTCACGTATATACGCGACTTGTCTTAACGGAACTTGCATATGAGAGTTAGAGCATTGAGGTTCCACACTTTCAGCTCCCTCTGAGTCTGTTATGTCTGTATACTCTGCTATGCCACATCTTTCTAATTGTACTTCCTTTTTCTTCCATATCTTCGAGTGTGATGATGTTTTCTCCCTTTGGTATGGTGGCCGAAATTTGCTCATGCATTTCTTTGCTATATGTCCAAACTTGTTACAAGCATAACATCTTACATGTTTCATATTCCTTCTATAACAGTCAATGGCTTTGTGACCAAACATATTGCAAGCAAAACAATATCCCTTAAAGTACTTGGAACATGATGATATTTCTGTGAGACGGCCTTTAACCATTCTACTTCTGCATCTAGCTGCAACATGTCCAAAATTATGACATATAAAACATTTAACATTATTCATTGGAGGAAATAACATACTATCACTTTCACAGTTAGGAGTAAAAGATTTTGTTTGAAGACTTTCTTTCCTTGGTTGTTGATGGGGTTGACCTCTCATCTCCTTGTTGAGCATTTTAGATTTTTCATTAGAGCTCCTTGCCTCATCTTGTGAGCTAGATTCACCTTCAACATATTCATGAAAACCAAGACCAGTTTTGATGGTAGGAGACCTTTGACTACTAAGAATACTATCCAAAATCTTAGTATTGTCTTCAAATTGTAACAATTTATCCTTTTCTTCTAATTTACCTTTTAAGATATTTATCTCAACATGATATTGCTCTTCCTTTTCCAGATATTGCTTCTTCAATATTTCTTTAGCCTTTCTTCCTTCTTCCACTTGTTGCCTTAATTTGAGAATCTCATTTTCTTGTTCTTCATTTGCTTGAGGTAGTTCTTCATTCTGCTTATTTTCTAGATCTACTTTTAGAGAGGGTCTCAGCTTCAAGACTTATATAGTAATTGGATCTATCTTCAAGTCTCTTGATTGTTATACTCTGATCATTTATTTCATTTTTTAATGATCTCACTTCATCCTGCATCTTTTGACAGTGATCTTCCTTTTCCTTGTACTGCTTCCTTACTTTGTTTCCTTCCTCTAGCTGAGCTTTTAATCTAGTAACTTCTTCTTTGAAGGTGCACTCCCTTTTGTTAAATAGATCTTGTTGATCTCTAATTTTATCTACGAGTCTTTTAACTTTTGTCTCTATGTTTCTTTCACGATCACTTCCAATATCTCCAAATTTGCATGAAAAAATAAAAGTAACACTAGAAGACCAAAAGTTTGTACCTGATGCTTCATTTGCTTGTCCATCTTCAATCTGAGGTGATTCAGAATTTAAATACTTTCTTCCACCAAATAGCCAATTGTCTCTCCTGTTGTCGTTGTTCCTTTGAGCTGTCTTCTTCTTCTGAGGCGCTTTCTTATTTAGCTTCTTTCCCATTGTTCTATGGATCTCCTTCAAGCGATCAAGCTTCTACCAAAGGACCTGATCTGATACCAATTGTTGGAAGTAATACTGAGAGGGGGAGTGAATGAGTATTAGTCAAGTCAATAATCTTTTTCATTTCCATATTCAAATTTATATACGCTACTTCAATGAAGGTAACCTGCGTGTACACGCAACTGTGTTTAAGGCAACTAGCATATATCCAGTAAGCTTATGATTCAGTTAATTCATCATATGTTGTTCTTTAATTAACCATATAAATAGTAACCATGTGCAGTAATATCAGAACAAATCATCACACATAAGAAACACACATGAACACCAAGATTTAAGGTGGAAACCCAATGTGGGACAAAAACCACCTGTTGCTGTCTTCTTTTAATATAAGAAAAACCTGTTTACAATCTTGTACTGGTGCAAACTCATACTATTATGCAGGCACCCACCTGTAGAAGGCTACAACCTTCTCTCGTTCTCCAGCTTCTACTGGAAGAGAGCTACAACCCCTAGCTCTTGTCCTAGCCGATCTATTTACTAGTATGTAGGCATCGACCTACTGAAGGCTCCAACCTTCACTCGTTTTCTAGCTATTACTGGAAGGGAGCTCCAACCCCCTGGCTCTTGTACTGGCTGATATGTTTACCAGTACGTAAGCGCCGACCTATAAAAGGCTACGAACTTCTCTCTTCCTCCAGGGACCACGTTTCATAAATTTTTAGATTGGATACTCCTGGAACACAACACCATAATATGAAGGCCATGTTTCATCCAATTTTCATACTGGACCCATCGACAACATTGAAGCTCAAAATCAATCACCACTGCAATACAACCAATCATTGAAACTCATTCATCAATCTCCGAATCACCTGCAACTGAATCACTGAAGTCCCATTATCATTGAAGCAAATCACAATCAACCAAATAATCTGAACATTCAGAATACTATCATCAAAAACATAGTCACCAGAACACAGAGCAGAAACCAGAATTCTGCAACAACAGCCAGATCCAACTGCAACTTCAAATATCATATCTCATAATGTACATGCTATTTTTATGAGTCGAACCAGCGTGTATACACACTTTTACCAAAGTCAACCAATGTATACATCTGCAAATATTAATTCATAATTTTGCAGCTATTCCAGACTTCAATTATACCCAGATCATAACATTTACAGAACAACACATGCATCAATATTCAGAACTAGACTATACATAATCAAACCACATAATGATAATTCATTTCAAGCCTTAAGATCTCGATCCATCATTAGATCTTATCACTCATCAACCGCTAAGGTTCATCCTTGGTTTAGATCAAGCAAAGCACCATAAGCCAATAACCAGCATACTAGATCTCAAACTTCATCAGATATTCAATACTTGCACACTTGGCCTAATGATCTTCTCCTCCTTTTATAGTTTTAGGCATTTCTCAATACCATGGATCAAAACCACTTAGGACCAATACCTTGGACCAAATACCTAGGGTCAATACCTCAGACCAGATACCTTGGACCAACACCATGGATCAAAATACCATGGACCAAATACCATGGACCAAAAACTTAGTTTTCCAAGGTATACGCGCTTTTCCTTCTATGAAAGTGTGCATGTATGTATACGCTACTTGTGGTCAGTGAACCTACATGTATACACAGCTTGGTCAAGGTGAACCTGCGTATACCTCTCTTTCTTCATTCTGTGTAGTCTGATCTTTAATTCTTTTCTATTAACCCGTTGTATTGTGATCTTTCATTTGAGTGAGTTTCCATCAAGGACAACACCTGTATCATAATGCCAACAGATAAGGGAGGTGATACTCAATTTGGCGGAGGCATCCATCCTGCTTTGCAGTTGGAATTGAAATTTTTGGAAGTCTTGCTTGTAGTTAGGGAAGTCCTATACCGTTTTCGCCATGCTCACTGAAACTTTCTCTAAGGCTTTGCCCAGGAGGTTTTTCATGGTCCAATATAGGTACAAAGTCTATTTGAACTGGGTCACCTGCCTATGAGTATGCCTAGGATCTAGCACCATCGCTTGCCAGTCCTCCATCTCTATATCTATCGAGCTCACCAAGTGGATCAGGTCGGCTTCCCACTCCTCGATCAATCTCCTGATTTCTTCACTAGTCCCTTCGTGGTATTCATTGGATGCATCATTAATGAGGCTGGATACCAGCTTATGACCTATTCTTCCACTCGAGGAACTAGGTTGATCCTCCTGCACTATCGCCTGAGGCCTCCTACGACAGCCCCTAGCCTTCATTTCCCTTGCCAGCATAATTCAGTCATGGTGCTTGGTGAGAAAATGGATGATTCCAGATACCTGTGCAGGTGGGGGTCCAAGCCCAGAAGCCCTTCACTCCCAGGTGAACCTACCTCCCTGCACACCTGCCATGGGATAATGAAACCATAATGGCCTTATTATTAAACTTTTTCTCTTTGCCAATCATAGTCCATGCATCCAATCAAAGTCCTCCAACCCACCGAGGAATTCATTTTCCTTACACCAAGGCCCATTTTCATAGTAACTAGAAATAGAAATTAAGAGACCACCGTAGCCAACACCAGCAACATTATAATGATTCCCAAACCCGGAGTGGTGCAGACCCTCAATTGTGACCCCGTGGAAGCTTCCACAAAGGCCATGGGTGCGAAGCAAAGCAAGCCAGCCAACCAAGTCTTTACAATGCCATAACAACCAGTTATGTAGGGGGACAAGCTTCACTTCAACCCCATAAAAGACAGTAAAATAGACCTTACAGGTAGAGATGAAGGCGACCCAACCCTAGACCCCAGGGTATTTGAACTAAGCTAGACAACAACATTCCCCAGGGCTGACACCACTATCCCGCATCCCATATAACCCCATTCAGGAGAGAATTATTTCATATCAAATCAACACAGAGACCATACTAGCTAGGATAACATACTGCTGCTAGAATACCGATGCCAGTGGCTTCCACCATCCCAAATTACTCCCACCCGCATACATTTCAATCCCATGCAAAACCCAATCTCGTAATGAGACACTCGAACGCATGGAGGAGGGGGAGAAGAAATAGTTAACATACTAGGTTACCCTCGCCCGAAGATGTGTTAGGTCCCAATACTACTAGTGTAAACCTTTATTGTTATTAGTGCAGCCCCCTTATTGTATTATTGTGCCCATATAGTCCCCATGTTGTTATTATTGTACCCCATAGAAGCCCACTATTGTTATTTTTGTGGCCCTTCAATATTATTGTTATGTAGGCTCTGATTGTATTGGGATCACTTATACTCCTATATATAGAAAGGTGGTCTTTTCATTTGTATCACCCAAGAATTTTTCATTTGTGTAATGTAAAGGAGGTTGCCCCCTCGAAGATGTTGATTTATGAGTCATTGATCTATATTTTCTACTTTTTTGTGAGCTGGTTTCATAACATTTGGTATCAGAGCTTTGGATTCAAGGGTTTTGCTGCTCCAAATCAAGTCATCGTGGCATTTTCGCTACAAATTTTTTTCTGCGATGTTTTAGAAGCTAAAAAAACACCCATTTGAGTCGAAATATCGATGATCCTTGGGTCCGAATTTCAAATCTTGTCTCGCTATAATTTCGTATATATGATCTGAGGAAGTTAGGGTTTTTGCAAGCTTCAGAATTCCATCTCAAATAGGTCATTGTGATATTTTCGATATAAGTATTTTTCTATGAAGGTTAAGATGTTGAAATTAAAATTCATTTGAGTCTTAACTCTTATTAAATCTTGGACCCAAATTTTGGATCTTGTTTCACTATATTTTTGGAGATATGGTTCAAGACATTTAAAGTTTTTGCAAGCTCCCGAATTACATCTCAAACATGTGATCTTAGGAAAATCATCATAACTTTCTCTCTGAGTATCAGATTGACATTGCGTAAGAAGTTACAGAAAGAGGACAACCTGTAGTTTTCTATGTGTCGGTTTGAAGCCGTAAGGTGGAAACAGTGACACATGGAACTTCTTACAAGTTTGCTCTACTAAACCTGTCTATAATCAGGTCATTGTCGGAGATTTGGCATAACTCTTCCTTGGAGAATCCAATTTTGATAAGACTGGTGGGGTTAGAAAGACGACTCAAAGGGCTACTGCAGGATGCAATTTAATACCTTGGAGATCCAAAAAATTCAATATCGAGCTACTACAAAATGGAAAAAAGAAGAGGAAGAAATGCAACATGATATATCAAAATTACGAGACCAAGTGCAACAAATTTCACTCTCGAAAAAAGTAACATAAGCTAATATGAATGGTTTAAAGAAAGGCATGGAAGCTAAAATAGATGGTATGAAAGACAACATTGAATATTGGAAGAAAGACATGAAAGTTGGAAGGAAGGTTTGACAAAGTTGCTACAAGAAAGGCTTCCTAATGGTGAAAAGGTAGTAGAGGAAAAACATAATGAGAACAAAAGAAATGTTGATCATGATTCGAAGAATGACGACATTGAAGATTTGAAGAAAGATGTGGAGGGTTTGAAGGAAGTTTTACAAAGTTGTTACAAGAAAGGATTCCTAGTGGAAAAAAGGTAGTAGAGGAAACTCATGATGAAAACAAAAGAAATGTTAATCATGATTTCATAGACTCTAACATTGGAACAAAGACCAACCATGTTCTGAAGATCGATATGAGAAAGTTTGATGGCAAGGATCCCGTAACATGGATACTACAGATGGAACAATATTTCGATCTCCATAATGTGAAAAACACAGAAAAGGTACACATTTCAACTTTATATTTGGAACCAAATCAGTTTGTATGGTATCGATGACTTTGCTCTCGTAAAAAAATTGTCACTTGGGCAATTTTTATGGAAGAAATGATAGCACATTATAAGGATACAAAAAGAAACACCTTTTTTAGCCAACTGATAAATCCCAAACAAAAGGGTTGAATGATGGAGCACATTAAGGAGTTCCAAAAATTGAATATAACGGTAAAAGGTATTCTAGAGGAGCATAGGATTGATGTGTTCATAGGGAATTTAAAGGATAAAATCCAACATGAGGTTCACCTTTGGGAACCTAATTCATTGGAGAAGGCATTCAGGTTGGCAATAAAAATGGGAAAAAAAATTATGGCAGCAAGGAGCCTGCCACTCACAACTATAAATATGGAAGTGTTGTTGCTCCTAGCCTTTCACAACCTACAAGGTTGATACCACAACAATTGGAAGAAAAAAGAGCAAAAGGGATTTGTTACAATTGTGATAACAAATACACTAAAGGTCATAAGTGTGCTGACAAGAAATTATTTTACATAGATTGTGAAGAGGAGGAAGAAAAGGAACAAGAAATGTCAAAAGAAGAGGATATACACCAGGAACAAACCCTAGAGAATGAAAAAATGTATCTGACCATATCCTGTAATGCATTGGCCGAAATTACCACTCCTCAAACTATCAAGATAAAAGGACATATCAAGAAGAAAAAGGTAATACTTTTGATTGATTTAGGAAGTACCCATAATTTTATTCATTGTAAGATAGCCAAGGAATTGAATTTCTTCCTATATCTAGAACCAAAGTGTCAAGTGATGGTTAAAAGTGGAGGAACCATAAATTGCTCTGGAAAGTGCCATAATATCAAGATATCCATGGGAGAATATGTATTGAATAGCCTAATGCTTTCCATTCCAATGGGTGGTTCTAATGTTTTTCTAGGAGTCCAATGGATACAATCCTTGGGTACAATAGCTTTTAATTTTCAAGAACTTTTCATGAAATTTTTTTCAGAAGGAAAGGAAGTTGAATTAAGGCATATCACAGAGAAACCAGGAAAGATAATTAGCTCTAACGGAATGAAAAATCTTCTAAAAAAAGAACAACGAGGTGTAATCCCACATCAAAATCATCTATTTCTCCAGATCTCCAAAAAGTCTTGGAAAATCATTCCAATGTATTTGAGACTCCCAAAGGCCTCCCACCTATTCGTGATCATGATGATGCTATTCATTTGATTCCAGGAAGAGTTCCTCCAAACATCAGACGACCTTACCTAATGGGAAGACACTTCAAGGTAAAAACGAATCATGATTGTCTTAATTAATTTTTAGAGCAAATATTATCTTCAGAAGAACAACAAAAATGGGTCACAAAGATGTTGGGTTATGACTTTGAAATCATCTACAAAAAAGGGAAGCAAAATGTTGTTGCAGATGCACTCTCAAGAAATGATGAGGATGTGGAAGCATTGTTTTGTGCCATTTATATTATCCAACTAGATTGGATAAACAAAGCAAAGGATGAATGGAACAATGACGAAGAAGTGTGGACACTCATTCAAAATTTGTAGAATATCTGAGTTCAAACAATATTGCCAGAACTTGACGAAGAAGGAAAAATCATATTGGAACCCGAAGAAGTCACATGAACAAGAAATCGACAACTACGAAATTGATCAATTTCAGAGTATCTCATCAAGTGGAAGAACTTACCCGCTGAATATTCCACATGGGAGGATGAGAATTTTATATAGAAGCATCTAGAAATACTCAAGCGTCGAGGACAACACGTTCTGAAGTAGAGGGGCGTGTTAGGTCCATATACTACTAGTGCAAACCCTTATTGTTATTAGTGCAACCCCTTTATTGTATTATTGTGCCCATATAGTCCCCATGTTTTTATTATTGTACCCTATAAAATCCCACTATTGTTATAGTTGTTGTGGCCCTACAATATTATTGTTATGTAGGATCTGATTGTATTGGGACCACTTAGACTCCTATATATAGAAAGGTGGTATTTTCATTTGTATCATCCAAGAATTTTTCATTTGTTTAATGTAAAGGAGGTTGCCGCCTCGAAGAGGCTGATTTCTAAGTCATTGATCTATCTTTTTGTGAGTTGGTTTCATTACAAGATGAATAGTCCACCACCTCTCCTGGAGCCACAATGTATATCTTCCCACAGAGTCCCTCATCCACACTGCAATCTCTTGAGCACTGAATCGACCTACAGACCTCACATAGCTATTGACACCAAACTCAAACAGTAACATACTAACTCTGTCACCTTCCTCATTGGTATTATCCTTATGCGTGCAGGGAGCCACCGCACCCATTACCTCGAGCGTGTGGGGGGTGGTGGTTGTGTGCCCCAAAGTACTTTGCATTAATTCAAACTTGACGGGATTGCCCTCCGGCGCGCACGATTATCGACGGTCTGATCAGGTGTTTGGAGGCACTAAGAGCTGTGTCTCCTGTCCTACTCCAAGATTTCTTCCAAGGGGTTGAACCTACCATCCGTAGGTTGAAGCAGCCAAGTTATCTCAAGAGGGTCATTTCATTGAGCACACCCCAAATTTGCAAGGAAATCTACAACTCTATTTCCATATCTCCTAACATGGTTGGTGATAATATAATCATAATTATGAAGAACATTTCCTATCTCTTGCACTAATATTGCAATTCTCTAGCTGTGGTTGAGCTTGTCCCATTTAGCTCCTTGGCTCAGGTTTTTGACCGTGTTGATTAATAACCTAGAATCTCCTTCCACTACAATATTCCTGCAGCCCAATTTGATGGCTTTATGGAGGCCTTGTTGAATAGAAACAAATATGGCTTCATTATTACTTTCATATCCACAGTGATCTGCATAGATTAGGTGAGTTTGTGTCTTGGAGTCTCGAAAGAGGTCTCCCAGTCCTGCAGGACCCGGGTTTCCTTTCGATGCTCTGTCAAAACTCAACTTGATGAATCCCTCTGGGGGGTGTGTGAAGTGATTGAGTGAGTCCACTCCCCTCATGATGAGCTTCCAGGAGGTTGGGGAAATCATCGCCAACGATAGTTTTAGATGATGAAGAATTCTAGCCTCATGGGAACCCACTTGCTAATTTCCAGGATGCCCTTTCTCTACCAAGATTGTTGCCGAGATGTTCTGGATGATGCCTTCCCAAATAGCTTCTTAAGGAAGAGGATGATTCTTAAATATTCCGCGGTTCCATTCTTTCCATATATCTCAAATAGTTAAACCCAAGGCGAGCCCCCTAGCACTGTTGAGGACTCAGATGGAGAAGAGGCATGTTTTCCATAAGAGGATAGTTTCTTGAATTCTTTGGTTGTCTCGATCCATTTTTCCAAAATAATCCTCCACCTATAACGATTTTTTCTCTACAAAGGGGTAGGAATTTAGCATGTGTTCTAGATCATCATTTTGGTGCTTACAGAGGATGCAATATGAGGGCCCATAGATACCCCTTCGTTGAAGTTGGTCCCAGGTAAGAATTATACCTCTACAAACTAGCCATAAGAAGTAGGCCACCTTCAGCCACCAACCTCCTTTCCAAATCTTTTTCCAAATGAGATTATGGTAATCCTGTTCACATCCTATCTTGACGTCATATGCTCCTTAATGGTAAAAGTACGCTTTATAGTATATCCCCATATTATGATGTCTGGTCCATTTAGGACAGAAAGATTCCTAGATTCTAGCTCGTTTTCGAGCTGGTTCCATTGTTCTGACTCAGGGGCCTAGGGCCAATCTATGCATTCCTTCCACTTCCTCCATCCTTCACTAGATGAGTCTTATTTCCAATAATGATCCACTGTATGGAAGTTCCTGCCAGTTGTGTAGAGAAATAGATCGCTTAACTCATGTCTCCCAAGAAGTTTGTCTCGTTGCTACCATGAGTCTTGCTAGAACAAAGTCGTTTTCCCATTTCTGATCTCCTAAAAGACATGTTTTTGTATTAGGTCTCTGTTTTGGACCGCCATATTCCAAATTTTTGAACCTTTGGGTGGGTCACGATATCTGAGGATATCTTCAGTTCGAGTTGAAATTTTATATTTTCGTGTCCATATTTATTTCCAGAGGCCAGGTCCCCCTCCTATATAGTTCCACCATGGTTTGGCTCCCATTATTTGATTCAAATTATAGGGGTCACGGAGACCCAAACCTCCTTCCATCTTCACCTAAGTTAGGTTGGGCCATGATACCAAAGATCACTTATTTACTTGTTGGGCTTCTCCCCATAAGAACTTTTTGAAAGTTTCCACTATATTTGCATAGGAGGTTTTTGGGGTTGCCATCCTTGAGAGCTGGTAGATTGAAATAGATTGGAGAGAAACTTTGAGGAGGATCATGTGGTCGCCAAGATTTAGGAATTTGAAGGCCCAACCACTAAGTTTCCCATTGATTTTTTGCAACAGAGATTGCCAGCAAGAGGTTTATAGGGACTTCAATGACAGAGGCATTCCAAGATATTTGGAGGGGAGAGAACCAATTCCAAAACATAGAACCTAAGCAATATATGATTGGATGGTCCCCTGGGTATTGAAAAAGAATATGCATGATTTTCCATTATTTATCATAGTCCCTAAATCATCCATAAAGGCTTGGATGATCTCTTTTATTCAATGTGCTTCTCACAGTGATACATGACAGAAAAACATGATATCATCCACAAATTGTTGGTGGGTGATAGGGAGGTCATTGCCCCATAGTCTCAGACCCTTGAGCTGAGAGGTCATGGATTTTGACTTTAGATAATGGTGTAAACCTTCCACTTCCATGATGAAGTGGAATAGAGAGATGAGATCGCCCTGTCGTACACCATGCGGGGGATTAAAGGTTCGAGTGAGGGAGCCTTTAAGGAGAATGGAGTACACAAGGGAGGAAACCATAGAAGAGATCCAATTAATCCATCTCTGATCAAACCCGAAGGACTTAAGAACACTATTGAGATAACCCCAATTAAAGCAGTCGTAGGATTTAGAGAGGTCATGTTTAATCATCATGCTAGGGAGTTTGTGATGTTTCAGAGAATGCACAATCTCTTGAGAGGTGACAAATCCATCTAGGATCTGTCGACCTTCCACAAAACCAATTTTTTCAGGGGATATAAGGTTAGGAAGTAGATGCTTGAGGCGTTTGACTATAACCATGGCTATGGTCTTGTAGATGACATTGCAAAGTGTAATGGGTCTAAAACTTTGGGGATCTTCAAATTTGGAAGAGTTAGGAATTAAAGGAATGAAAGTAGCATTTAGTCTTGGACATATATTTTGGTTGAGACATGATTCTTCAACCACCTCCAAGATATCTTGCCCTATAAAGTTCCATGTTGCTTGGAAAAATTCCACCGTAAAGTCATCTAGTCTTGGGGCCTTATTTTTTGCAATTCCTTTGACCACCTCCTCAACTTCTTCCAATGTTACTTCTCTCATGAGGGAAAGGTTCTAGTCCCTTGAGATAAGATGAGGAATGTTCTTTGTAATCCTTTGAATGTCCTCTGTTCAGTTGTGGGGCATTCCAAAAGGAGGGATTTGAAATGATTCACGACTAGGTCCTCCATTTCCTCATGTTGGACCATTTGATTCCTTGTTGCATCCTTTAATGAGTAGATCTGATTGTGTTCTCGGTGCTGAATCATGGTTTTGTGGAAGAATCATGTGTTTCATTCTCCTTCACGCAACCATCTGACCCTTGATTTATGCTTCCATAATATCTCTTCCTGCTTTCTTCGTTCTTCTAGCTAATTGATTAGTTGCCCCTCCTCTTCCACAAGATTATTGGATATGCCCTGTTGGATGATCTGCTATTGGAGTTCCTGCATTTTATTGGTTAACTGGTGTTGGTCTTTCATGATGTGGCCAAACTCTTCCTAGTTCCATTTCTTAATCTTTTGCTTGAGCTCCTTTAACTTCAGTTGAAAGGTATGCATGTGATTCCTTCCATGCTCTTCATTTTTGTTCCACCACCCTTCTATTTTCTTCATGAAGTTGTGATTCCTTAACCAAAAGGATTCAAATCTGAAGGGGCAATTCTTAGGACCTATTTTTAAATCAATCTCCAGGCGGATTGGCCAATGATTTGATCCCATGCAAGGGAGGATCGAGGCCTCAAAGAAGATATCCCTATTGATCGCTTGCTCCGAGGTCAAGAACCAGCCCAAACGTGATGCAATTTGGTGGGCTCCTCCCCTTCTATTGTTCCAAGTGTAAATGCCATTATTCACTGACAAATCCACAAGGCACAGATCTGTAATAAGATCCCGAAATGCTTCCATGTCTACCTCTATTCAACGGATCCCTCACTTCTTCTCTTCCAGTGATGATATCATGTTGAAGTCACCCCCTACTATCCAAAGATCACTTGGATACACTTGTCGTATTTTTGTGAGGTTTTAGAGGAAAACCCCTTTTTCTCCTAGAATGTGAGGCCCATAAACTCCTGTCAATAGGACCCAATCTCTGGAGCCAATATGGTGAAATTTTCCTGTGAGTATTCTTGGGAGTCTAACCCAATCCTCAAATATTATTTTAGCAGGGTTCCATAGGATAACCAATTCTCTAGCACTACCTTTGGCATCCTGAGCCACTACTTCATAATAGGGTTTGTAACTCTTCAGAATTTCCTTTAACTTTGTTTCTGCAATCTTGGTTTCTTGAATCACCATAATACTTGGCTTATCCCTTTTAAGCTTGTCCTTTAGATATCTTTTCTTGCATCTGTTGTTGAGTCCTCTTACATTCCAAGATGTAATTATCATTTCGAGGGTTTGTTAAGTTGGTGGAAGATCACCGACATTGGCACCACCCTTCAAGAGTTTACCAGCATTTCTCCTACCATCTGTATGGATTCATTCAGGTTTTTCCTTCCTCTCTTTTCCCCTCCTTTCCCTTGAGATCCCCATTCCATATCTTGGCTTGCTTGAGATCCCAAATTCTCTGGTTGGTCTATAGTGGTCATTCCTTTGCTTGGCTTTGTATTGTTGAAAGGTGTTTTTGTAGAGTTGTTTCTAGTCCTTCGAGATGAATCACTCGTCTTGTTGTCGCCACTCATTTAGTAATATTCTCATTACTTGTTATTATGTGCTTAGATCCTCCTTTTGGTTGTCGATCTCCATGTTGGCCTGATCAACTCTTTGCGTGGTGACTTCTTTGTCCTAGGGTTCCTCTTCTGCTTTTCTATTTCTAGTGTTCCAACCCTTTTGTGGGGTTGGTTGGTTTTCTAGACCCGTATTTTCATTCAGGACCTCCACACCCTCTTCCTCCTCCTGAAGAATGTCATATCAATTGTTATTTTGTAGGCCTTGTTTGGTGGCTGGTTGGGAGTTTGTTGATTCCTCTAGTTCTGTTTCTTCCTTTGAACTTCTTGGAAACCCTCCACATCCTCTTTTGTTTTGGCCCAGCTATTTGCGTTGGGCGCTTCTTGAGGTTCAAATTGATTCAGAGGACATTCATGAAACAAGTGCCCATACTCATGAAATCTACAACATCTAAAGGGTATATGCTCATAGTCCAGGGGTTGCTGCCAAACCTCATCATAGTATTCAAGCTCAATGAATTTAGGGAGAGGCTTTGTTATATGCATGTAGATGCAGATTCAGGTATAAGAGGTGTACCTTCCCCGTCGTGTGGAATCTGTAACCTTGACAAAGCTTCCAATGGAATTTCCAATCCCTTCTAAGATATCTGGATCCCAGAAGTCTATCGATAAGGCAAATAATTTGACCTAGACTGGTGCTGCTAAGAATTTCTCCTTATCAAGATTATAGCATTCTTCCCAATGCCTCATAAAGAGACCTCCATTGTTGAAAAAGTATGGTCCATTTTTGAAAACCCTTTCCTTATCCTCCAAATTGGTGAAAATCACTGTAAAGAAGCCTTTATCCCCTAGCTTCAGCTCAATATGACCTTTTGGCTTCCATTTTTGCTAGATCCATTTGACCAAGTCCCTTTCTGTTAGCCAAACCCCGATAAAGTTGCATATTAGTGCATGGTATTTCATGTACCTCTTGTATGCCTCCAGCTTATTGCTAGGTATGATAAATCACGATTTTTTGGCAGCCCGTGGAAGACACTGCCCATGCAAGCGCTCTTACCACTAAGCACCAAGGACTGAAGGGCCTTTTTTGTTGCCGCCATGATTTCCTACCGACGTTGTTCCTTGACAACTTGTTTCACCAACCGTGATGTTTTGGTAGGAGGGGATCTCTCCCCCCCCAGCAGGTGTACTCATACCTCTGTCAGGAGGCCAAAATGAGGTAGGTGCAGGTGAAGGGATCACCACAACTGTAGGTTTGTTGCAGAGGAGTGAGGATTTTTGTATTGAAACCCTAGCCGAGATCACATGTCGCAAAGCAGCCGTTGGACTTCGCCATTGGACTTCGCGAGCAAGTGAGAGTGGAGTGGGAGGGTCGTTGATGG
Organism: Pinus tabuliformis; assembly: GCA_031772625.1. Classification (NCBI taxonomy): domain Eukaryota; kingdom Viridiplantae; phylum Streptophyta; class Pinopsida; order Pinales; family Pinaceae; genus Pinus; species Pinus tabuliformis. The sequence goes on from CM062812.1 coordinate 757,434,839, forward strand.
GTATATTTCCGAGAGCCTTAGGAAAGGCTGACTAGAGATATTAGCTTTGTTACTTGAAGGGCACTAGTCACGCTTGGGCCGCATCGATCCTATCAACCACTACTAGCTATTACTACTATTTTGACAGCAACTCACCCACTATCTGACCGATTGGTGATGCGATGTGGATCTTACTTGGCTTGGAGCGGGGCCCTTTCAATCTCACTCATATAGATCCCTCATCTCCTGTTCATTGTTCAATTCGACGAAAGACAACTTCTTCATTCATTTTCAAGTTATTCACGCAGTTCAATCTCAACCCCTCCTCTCCAGATACCGATATGGGAAGGTAAGAACCAATAGAGACGAACCCGCTGCTACCAAAAACATGTAAACCATTATGACACTTCAATTTTGTTATGTCCTAAGTATGCACATTTTTTTAAAATGTTGGTTATTTAACCAATTTTCAAGTTGTCTTTTTCCCCTTCTTTTTTTCTTCATGAGATGTTTGTTTTTTAAGGGTTTTTCAAGATTTTGTTTTTTGTTCTTCTTTGCAATATTTTTTTTTTTTTATAATGAAATTTTCATTTTTTTTGCGGAGTTTAGAAAAAACTAATAAAATTAATATTTTAAAGTTACATTTTTTTATACATTCATGTATTGTTGGTTAATACTTCAATATACATAAAATAATTGTCACTAAAACAAACAATAGTTTTGAACACTTGAAAAAACACACATTTTACATATAGATATAATGGAAAAAAGAACACATTTTGGGACATTCTCGTTAAAAAATAGATGATTTTTATGGAAAAAACTGAACTAAAATAACTGAAAAAATAACTAATTTCATGATTTTTTTTATTCACATAAAATTTTAAATAATAATAATAATAGTTAAAAAAAATAAAAATAAAATTTAACAAAAATAAATAAAATAAAATAAAAATTGTTAAAAAAAATTGAAATCAAACACAAAATAATTAAAACAAATAGTATTTAAAAAATGGGAAATAAAAAAAAATAATAGCTAAAAGGGGAAAAATAAATAATTAATAATTAAAGCATTGTAAACCAATTAAAATCAAAATTTATTAGAAAAATAGAATCAAAATTTATTAGAAAATTAGAATAAGAAAACAAAATTGAAAGAAACAAAAAGAATTTACCTTTTTAAAAATTTTATTTTTTAAATAATGTTTTTAGCGAGATATGTTTTATTATTATTTATTTAATTATTTTTTTTTTATTTTTTTATACTGGCCAAAACATATGATATATTACTTTTATTTCTTTTTTATTTTTGTTAAAAAGCTTTTATTTTTTATTTTTTTTTTAATTTTCATAAACTTTTATAAAGTTCTTTAAAAGTTATTAATATTAAGATTAATTTTTTTGTTTGCTAAGTGTTGTGAGTTGTGAGATGAATACATGCTTAACCTTTTGCTTGAGAAATCGTGATCCAACGGCATTTAAGCCACTAAAGCCATCTAGGGATCACTTCTGGTGTAGATCACACTAGCACTTAATATGATTAGCTTTTTTGCCCACAGAATTTTGAACTGATGACCTTCACATCATAGATTGCCTTAACAGTACACCACATCATAGTCTATTCTATGTTCCACAAACATATTAAAATTAATTTTATAACATTCAAGAGTATTTTTAAAATTTTTGAAATTCCAATTTTTTTAGTCGTTCAAACATTTAATTAGAATATTTTTATCTAATTTAATTGTAAATTTTCATGTATAAAAAATTATATATATAAATAATTGACGCATATACATCAAGACATCAAATTTGCAATCCCCAAGAATCCACTTCAAATTTCATTGTTCGAAGCAACAAAAAAAAACTTCACAATGTAAAACTCAATAAATGTTTCGGAATTTATGGATTATTATCTCATGCACTCATTTGAAATCCCCAAAAGATCCACTTCAAACTTTGCTGTAGGAAGGAGGAAGTCACATATATGGGAACATGCATCTTTATATTTTCAAAAATCATATAACCATTATTTTCCATTTTTCTAAATTTTAAACTACTTCAAATGATTTGTGTATGTTAAAATATTTTAAGATTTAGTAAATATGTATTTTAAAACTAAATTTGAAGAGTCAATTTTCCCTTTGTGTTTTTTTAAGTGTAAAAATTATATTTAAAATCTTAAAAAAATATTAATTATGATATATTTTAAATAAGTTTCATGATTATATTTATAGTTATAAAATTAATTTTAAATTGTTTTACTACGATTTATTTTATTTATAATCTATAGATTTTAATATTTTATTTACAAACAATTTCATCTACCTCTATAACAATAGTTGTATGCATAGGATCAATATAAAAGTTGATTTACTTCTCATTCTATTTAACATAGAAAGTGTAAAAGTAACTTTGCTATTGAGCATAACAATCTATCTAAAAAATATGTTAAATAATTGCTATAACTATAGACAATTTTTAACATAGTAGTAGTATTCTTTTTATCCTAGTTACAATAAGTTCTACTATCAATTACTTTTAGCATAAGAGGCAAGTGGTAAGAAAAGCACTACATATTATACTTGTTTGTGTTTGAAGTTTTCTCTATTATGTGTTATTTTTCTGTTTGATTTTTTTGGGATATTTTTTTGTCGTTTTTCATTTTTTTAAAACTTTTTTTTTAATGTTTTAATTCATTTTTTAATTTGCTTATTATTATTATTATTATTAAATTTTAAAGTTATTTGTTTTAGTTTTAATTTTTTTTTAATATTTTAATTTTTGTTTTGTTTTTTCATTTTTATTTATTTATTATTTCACCTTTTTTCTTGTAGGGGTTATGTTGATGCTCGACTATTAACTTGACTCCACTATATGTCATTTTTATAGTTGATTTTAAAGTTTTCGTTATGATAGATCAATTTCGTCCCCACTGTATGTCAATTTCATGATTGATTTTTAAGTTTTCATTGCAATGGGTCAAGTTCACCTCCACTACGTGTCAATTTGATGGTTGAATATTTATTTTGTTGCAATGAATCAAGTTGTCTTAAGTTATGATTTAAAATATTTTAAAGGGTTTTTTTAGTCATGATATTTGGTGTTAATTATATGACTGAAAAATGTCAAAATATTAAGGCTTTTTGGAGTCGTGATATTTTATCTTTAATGCTATGGTTGAAAAAGTCAAAATTTTAAGGTTTTTTAGAGTTATGATATTTATTTTTAATGCCATGGTTGTTTTTTTTTGGAATTTTTAGTTTTTTTGGAGTCGTGATATTTTATCTTTAATGCCATGGTTGAAAAAGCCAAAATTTTAAAGTTTTTTAGAGTTATGATATTTATTTTTAATGCCATGGTTGATTTTTTTTGGGAATTTTTAGGTTTTTTGGAGTCATGATATTTTATATTTAACACTATGATTGAAAACTACTGAAATTTTAAGGTTTTTAGAGTCATGATATATATTTTTTATGCCATTGCTAAAAAATGTTGAAATTTTAACCAAAAAAAACATTGATAGAACATCAACATTTTTTATTTCACGGTGTTTTTTTATGTTTATTGCACAAAATGTTTTAGTTTTTAATGTCATTTTTAAAATAAAATAGAATTTAAACCAGTAAAAATAAATGGTGTTGATGTAGCATCAATATTTTTCATTTTTGGGGTATTTTTTCATGTTTATTGCACAATTAAATTGGTTTTATTGCTCTTGTTAAATTATTTTTTGGAATTTTAACTCAAAAAAAGTTGATGCAACATCAACACTTTTCGTTTTTTGGGTGTTTTTTTCATGTTTTTTACACAAAAATAAGGGGTTTTGGGCTACAAATCTCGTTAAGTTGGTAACTTTATTACAACATTCCCCACGCTTAGGGTGTTGCATGTTTGCATGCATGTTAGCAAAATTGCAAAAAATTGGTAGCTTTTGGTTCAAAGGATGGTCGTGGATTCTTGGATTAGGATATCCAAGTTGTTTTTGGTGCCTTTCTTCTTCATTGCAATAGGCCACATGGGCTTCCTCATTATCATATTTTCCCTTAAACTCTTGATTTTATGCTCAAATGCCTTGTCAAACTTCTTGAGCCTAGAATTCTTGTGATACTAATGGTACATTCTCTTAATCATTTTATGGTTTTGTTCCTTGAGAATCTTATTTTATCTTTTCACATGCTTCTCCAAGACTTCCAATTTAGTTTTTCTTCTTTTAATGTTCTAATAATGTCTCATTCCATAGAAAAAGGTAAATCATCATTATGTATAGGATTGCATGTGGTAGGTGCTAGAATGTCACTATTGAAAGCATATTCAAGAATATGAGAGAGTTATTTTACCTTGTGATCATGTGCTTATTTCTCCAAGGCATACAAATAATCATAGATCTGTTGTTGTATTTCAACAACCTTTGACCTTCCCTTTTTAGGTAGTGCTAGTGATTGCTCTGATTCTTCCACTTTTGTTATTTAAAAATATTTATATGAAACATGGATTTTTGTTCTTTTCATGCTCCTTGTATCTCTGTTGGACACCTAATTCTCAATGGGTTAGTGTGAAAGCGGAATAGACTAAGGAAGTCCAAGAGACCTTGGGATGTGGAACCCAACGGTCAAACCATGTACTATAAATGTATATCACTTGTTAATAAAAATGTACTCTCATGTTTTATCTTTCATATTCCTTTGCTGCCCATGTGTGTTTAAAATGGTATCAGAGCAAGCGTATTCCTACCCTGCATAATTAATTTGAGCCATTTGTTTTATGGCCTTTCTGTGTAGGTTATTTCTACCATGACCTCTACATTTCATGAATATTTTCTCAGCTAAATTCTAGCTGCAACCTCTGTGATTTCTCCAGCCCTATTTTAGCATTCCTAAAATTAGTTGTAACTCCTTGTATCAGAGCTTTCTCTGCCATAATTATTGCCTGCGCCCTCTGCACTCCCTGAGCTGTTCATAATTGTCAAGTCTGCGCCCTCTGTGAAGAGACCTGCTACAAATGTTGTCTCACTATGTCAGTGTCATAGACATTTTATATTCTCCTTTCCACTGAAAACGTTGTCTCCTAGAATAGCTTCTCGGGTTCGTTTCCCATTTGAAACTTCTGAGCCTGTTGTATACTGATTTGAGCGGTGGCAGCATGCCTCACGGCTCTACGATTTTCCCAACCTGGAGATTATTTAGATTTGAAAGAATTCTTTGAGCAGAATTCTACCTCTGACCCTTAGCAGAAACTATAAGCTCCATCTACCTGCCAGTGCCAGCACTTCAAGCATGTGTCTCCTGGTTTTTAACGTTGTCCCATATATGTTTAACGCTGCCATCGAAGTCTCTAGTTTAATGTTGCTCCATTGAGTTAGATCGGCAGACCTTCCGGATCAACTCCAGAACAACCATCTGGAACTTAATGGCGCATGAGTGTATCACCTGCACTAGCATTTGCCTGTACTCTCCATTCTTCTCCAATTCCATGCTCTGAGTCTTCACAACCTCTTTCTTCAATGTGTTGAAGATTTGCAGCTCAGAATGATGGTATAATGGTGGTGGCTATTGATATACACGACGAAGAGGAGACCAGTTACTACGTTTACAAGGGTCAGTTGTTCCCCACGGAAATTGTGGATGAATGCAAAGTGTTCGATGGGCTGAAAGTGAGTCTTGGGTAAAGGGTGCCTTCTGATGGCTGGTTTTGAAATCTTTCTTTTAGCATTCAACGTTCCTTTTTCTGTTTTCTGGTTAATCGTATGTTTGGTTTGCACCAATGTGTGGAGAGCTCCGATGGCTTGCGATTTTGGGGAATTTGTAATTTTTTCAGTTTTTGGTAATCATTATTCTAAGAATATCATAGTGGTATCATATATAGTTGTAGTGTGTTGGACAGTGTAATGGTGTCGTGGCTCAGAACCGGTTGGTTGCTACATTGAAAGGGTCAGTCTATCCTCATGTATCCATCGTATTAGCTTGCTCACTAGCTACTATTGTATGCATCTTGTGCATTAAGTTATTTTGAAGATCGTATGGTATCAATGTATGCTGGTCCAAACTCTTGGTATGTTTGGCGTAACTACATTTGGTGTATGCACTGCGTATGATGCGTTCAAGGAGGTTGCTTATGGTATGACAGTGTATGGTGTGAATACGGTGATGATTCGAATAGAGATCAAAGAAATCACAAATGTCGCTTTGTCCATTTCCATTTCTTTGGTGTTAACTATATTCCGTGATTGCAAGTAATGTGACAACAACTTTTCATTCCATGTGGGCCACGAAAAATGGTTTTAAATGCATCCCTTCCCGATGAAGAAATGGAAGCGTGAGAGGTTTTGAATCCAAAGTTCAAAGCATTGTTCCTTTTCTATTTTTGTCAGGTTTTATATATTAAGAAATTTGCCTCTTAAAATCCCGTGGTTGCTCCTCAACATAACTATGACAAATTGGGCTAGACGAGGAAAGGATTGGTGTAGCCAACATTTTGTGTGGTAAAATTCTTATTTATGGACATAGTGCAGGCTTTCAGGATCGATAAGATACAGAGGATGCCACCGTGTGTGAAATATTTGTGTTTAAATTCTGTGTGATATATGAGGGCAGATTATTTTCTTTGAAGAAGTGGCAAGATCAGAAAATATTTGTTCGTACCCTAGTCAAAGCATTTATATATGAGCATTCAAGTCCTGTCCATGACATGGTGCTATAATTATTGAAGTTTTGATAGCCATCATTTTTTATTTGAAGTGAAGGAGTATTTGAAAGATCTAAGCAAGTTTCCAGTTGCTGCTGCCCTAGTTGTGGCATTGTATTTAAAACTCATTATAGTTTTTGTCTATATATATATATATATATATATATATATATATATATATATATATATATATATATATATATATATATATATGCATATGCATTAATTCCTTGTTACTTCGACTGCTGCATAAGAGTTTGGTGGGTTGTATAAAGGCAATGATTGTTTTGACAAATAAGAGTAATCTTTTTGTGGAGAAAATTTTAGTCGGTTGTATTGTCAGAACATAGTGCTCATCATGAGTAAACTCTTATTTTTATGTAATGGATTGTAATTGGTGCTTGCTGGTTGCACACTGTTCGTTTGCTGCACATTTATAAAGGATATTGTTGTGTACTGTGAGTGGGTATTACTTTTCTACATTGAAGTAGTAGTTGTGATCAGTTTTTAAGGTGTAATTCTGACCTTATAAAAAAAAAATGGCCTGAATCAATGAAGTATTAGAGTTCCTCAAAACTCTGATATTGTCTACTACTCATGATACATTAAAAATTAGAAAAGTTTCTCTCACAGACATTCAGATCTGTCTACAAAATGCACAAGAGAAAATTGATTTTTTGCAGCTTCAATCTCAGCTACAGCAAGAAGAATTAAAACAGAGGAGTCATTCTAAACATGTTTCTATTCAGAAAATTAAGAGTGCAACCCATCAGAAGCAAGTCAATAATGTTACAGTCAGTTCAAATTTAGTACCCAATAAAGCAGCAATGCAGAAGCAGAAACTCAATCTGCACTTCCCAAGCCCATCATCAGACCTTGGGAACAGCTTGTCCACAATAAGTACAGAACTGATCTTGGATATGAAAAGTACTTGTCCTATCATATTCCAGACTACTCAAAGCCAATTCAATTTCAAACTGTTGGATTCCTTCATGATAGTTCACCTCCAACTGTTCCAGATTCTACTCCTCTTCCACAACAACAACAACAGATTGTGAAATTCCAACACTGTGATCGAGTTGGCAATTTGAAAGATAACTGTTTTGATCTACATCCATGTAATCACTATCGAAAAACCACCCATTCTTCACACAGATGCTTCAGAAACAAACGTCCTGCAAGAACAAATATTCATCTTGGATGGATCACTTCTTGGTAATGGGCATCAACAGCCAAGAAGATATTCCAATCACATGCTAGAACTTGTTCCAGAGTATTGAATAGTCTTGCAATTGAGTTTTCTCCATCATCTCACCTTGTATCTGACAGGGGGGGAAATGATGGTCATCTACAAGCTTCAAAGCCACATCAAGCGAGCCTGAGCCACAACCTGCCATACCAATTTTAGAGTTGTAGCGAGAGACAAAGATGCCACTGAGCATGCCTTCAGTTGGTAATCTGGGACACTTCCTCTAACAGAAGATTTCAGCTTCTTGCCAGTTTCGGAAGAATTCCAGGAATAAAATTGAGAACACTTCCTCTAGCAGAAGACTTCATCTTCTTGCCAGTTTTGGAAGAGTTGGAATTGCATTAAGCATTCCAGAGTTGTTGGTCATCCTTAAACCATCACAAGTTGAGACTTCCCTTTTCAGGTTGAAGTTATCCCTTTTATGCAGGGTGAGACCTCCCTTTCATGGTTGAAGGTTTCCCTCTTCAAAACAATAGGAGCACTTCCTCTAGCTCAACTTCTTGCCAGTTTTGGAAGAGTTTTGGGAGCTGCACTAAGCGTTCCAATGTTGGTGGTCATCCTTAAACCACTGCTCTTTATACCAACATTTGAGAGAGCACATTCAGCCTAGTGCTTCCATGCATTTTTGCACATTTTGTATTACAGCTCTCTTCTAGGACTCATACATAACCCTTCAGATTAGGGGGGGGGGGGGGGGGGGGGGAATGTTGGACACCTAATCCTCAATGGGTTAGTGTGGAAACGGAATAGACTAAGGAAGTCCAAGAGACCTTGGGATGTGGAACCCAACGGTCAAACCATGTACTATAAACGTATATCACTTGTTAATAAAAATGTACTCTCATGTTTTATCTTTCATATTCCTTTGCTGTCATGTGTGTTTAACAATCTCTTTTGCATTTTTTCTCCGAATCTTTCATTTCTTTGGATTTATTTTTTTTTATGCCCTTTTTCTCAGGTATAGATATAACAACAATAGTCTATTTTTCTTGCTTGTTATCTTTCTTGCTGATTTTCAAATTGTCTTTCTCTGATCTTTGTAACTAAACCTTTTACTATGGTTTTATTTTATATTTCATAACTTTATTTTATTAACATATTCTAAGGTTAAGGTTTCTTTAACCTTAGAGACATCTTGGAATTTTGACATTATCTGATCCCCTAGCTCTACAATATTATTTCCTATCTCCAGGGATTCAACCTCTTGGGTATCCTATACTAAGGTTTCTTTGGCCTCTATATTCTCTTCCTGATGTTTAGGGTTTGAAGTTGAAACCCTATTCCTTTTTCTTTTTCTCTTCGAACTAATATTCTCCTCATCTTCTCATACTTTTAAGAAATGATTTCTTACTAAGAAACTTTCGCAATTATTATTCCTTAATTTCAATTCTACCTCAACAAAAATTTTGACTAACCCAAAGTGATATAGAGCTTTGTCAACATTTCCATAATTCCTTTGGATATCAAATAACATCTTCCTTAAATCATTGATAAGATAGTAGGCCAAATTTATCTATTTTCCCTTCAAAAAGTGCACAAAAATTCTAATATGATAAAAAAGAATGTTGGCATACCTGCCTTCATAAATAATAAATTTCTCGAAAATGAACATTAGATTCTTTCACTTCCTCCTAAAATTCAATACAGGTATACCCTTTTTCCAACTGGCAATGTCCATATCAGGGTTTTTGAGTGAATTTCTCCATGAATAATCTTTGAGACGCTGACACTTAAACCAATTTATTCTAATCCTTGAAAGCCTTATAATTCCATCTAGGAACGACTATGTCACCTTTAGTCTAATGTCCCCAATCTCTACATGAAATCCATCGAAGGCTCTTGCAAACTCCCTCATTAGTTCTAAATCATAGTCTTGAAACTTTCAAAGGAATCCAACCACCCAACAATTTTCAATTGTTTCCTGCACTTGGGTCAAGCCTCCAAGAATTTTGCACCCACTGGTTCAAAGAAAATGACAACACCCATTGTGAATGCTAAAAAATTTGGGCTTCAGAATGCACCTTTAGGCTATTACTAGATGGATGGTTATGGTAGGCTCGAGGAATATTAAAATGGATCTGGGAGAATGGATCGATAAAGGCGGTGAGTTATCACATGTATAGGGAGTGAGGGTAATGATAGGATTGTTCAATCATTCCATAATTACATAATATCTTAATAAAATATTAATGGTTTCACAAGAGATTTATAGAAAGCTTCACAAAACTACATAAATCTTAATCCCTTTGAAATAGTAGGTGCATTACATAATTTTGCAAGGAAGTACTCTATAAGTATAGTTCCCAAAGGAGATGAGAATATTGTCTTATCTTGATCTTTTGGTATTATTTGGATTTGATTATAACCATTAAATCCATCAAGTGATTAAAATAAGTTTTCCCTATTAATATATCTAAAGTTTGATTAGTAAAAGGTAATGGAAATAATCTTTAAATTTTTCTTTATTCAATTCCCTATAGTCTATACAAACTCTTGGCTTCCCATTTTTATTTGGCACAATAACCAATGGTAAAACTCACTAGTTATTTGAAATTAGATAGATAAAATTTACATTTAACAATTTTTGTAATTCTTCCTTCACTTTTTTCCTCAAATTAGAGTTCATCCTTCTTTAAGCTTGTCTGATAGGTTTGACATTTTCTTGTGTATATATATTCCCATGCAAATTCAAAAAAATGTTTTTGCAACATCTTATTCAATTTCTATTTTTCAAACTCTTCTAGATTATTATTGATATTTAATATTTTTCCTAGACTAATTTCTACATGAGTAATACTAAATTTCTCCATTCAATTTAATGATACCTAAGGTTTTCATGATGAAAAATATTCAATGGTACAATTCTCTTGAAAATCTTGTTCTAACATATGCATACAATAATTTTCTTTAAAATATCGAGAAACATCACTATTATTAATAAGATTCATTAATTGATATTTATCATCATTTTGGTAATGCTACAATTCTCTTGAAAATCTTGTTCTAACATATGCATACAATAATTTTCTTTAAAATATCGAGAAACATCACTATTATTAATAAGATTCATTAATTGATATTTATCATCATTTTGGTTAATGGACATCGGTTGTAAAATAGTTAAAACTAATTATGCATATTCATACTCTTCTTCATTATCATCAATGCATTCTTCATTTTCAAATTGAGTTATTTCTTTTACTCAAAGATATAATGCAATCATTTTCATTGAATTGTCATTAGAAATGATCATGTAAAGACATTCCAAACCTAATAAATTTTTTAATTTTATATATATAAATATAAATATATAAATATATATATATATATATATATATATATATATATAAAATAATAATAATAATATTAAATAACACATCATTAAAAACTAGCAATATCATAATTTAGTATTACTTTTCAAAATTCTTAAAACCATAGCGGTCACATTCCATTTTATTGAAAAAATTAGTTTGGTAGGACATCACTAAAGTTTCTCATTTTTAGTGACTTGGTTCATTCATGATACTCTTAAAATTTGCAATTCAAAAAAAAGTGTTCTTACATAAATTAATTGTTTAAAATGATACTTTTATAAATTAGTAATAACAATGGGGGTGTTTGATAGGTAGTGAAATAAAAATTGATCTATATAATTTTCAAAAAGGCAAATGAATATTTTGGTTTTTTAGAAAAAAAAAAAAATTATATATATATATTAAAAATATTAAGAAAAACATTCCAAGATCACCATAGTTTTGATGAGTTAAAATGTTTGGAAGATTGGTGTGGTGAAAATATTTTGAAATTAAGATTTAATTTGGGTATAATTAAAACACACTAGGAGAAAATTCTTTTCAACTTCCACCATCCTAGTGTCACATAGATGACATATTATTTCATCCCATGGTATTTTTTGAATTGTCCAACGCCCAATTTCACTATGTAATTCATGAGAATTTGTTCTTATTTAAAACTATTGGTTTTTATTTTTTACACTAGCCAAAATACAAAAAAAAAATTTTGATCTTCAAGATTAAGGTTAATCACCTCCTTGTTGTATCTCAACTTTATTTTACCCTCTAATTCTTTATTTCACTACAATTCCTCCTTTAATTTAGATGTAACAATATTTTAAAATTATAATTATTCTATAACATAATGTATTCCTTTATTCTCTAATGATTTAGCCAAGACCTCACATATTTATGGCATCCATGTTTGAGTGATAGTGTATGTTTCATGTAATTTTAAGATTATAAGTTATAAAATTATTTTGGATCTACTCTATTTTTTTCCATGATTTTCTAGAGATACTATATCTTCAAACTTTATATCCATACAAGAGAATAGGGGTGATGAGAGTCTTGAAGAAAAAAAAATCTCATCCCATGTCCAAAGGTTCAATAATTGGCATCTATTTTCAAGCTAGTAATAGGATTGCCATACTCCATTTATCCTTTTGTGAATTCTATGTTCTAATTGAGCTTGTGATCAATATTAGTGGTGAGATATTTGGAAAAAGTTTTTGTTATCATACACAAAAGTACCATAAGTTATATTTTTAGATTTATTATCATACTTCATTTTTTTAGTGTTAACAATGATACCCATTGTTGAATTGAGGCTTCTGTGATCCATATCAAGTTTAAGAGAAATTCTTCGGCGTAAATCACAAGATAAATCATTTGTCGACGCGTTTCGAACCAACAAGTGTGGTTCATCGTCAGGACAAGTTGAAGAAACAGATCCAGCTTAGCATGTTAAATAGTGTGAGCAGAGACTCCAAAGGCTATCCTAACTAACGGCTAATTTTGACTTTAGGACCAGAGTCAAGATTTAATGGAAATTAGTTAAATTATGTGAATATATAACAATATAAAATAATTTAAAAATGTTAAAGGTTAGTTAGAAAGTTATTAAAAATTATAATTTGTTATTTAAATGGGACTTAAAGTATTAAATATATATATATATACACAAAGGTTAGTTAGAAAATTATTGGAATAATAAAATTGAAATATACATAAAAATAATAATATATAAAGTTTAATTACAAAAGTTATAAAAGGTAAAAAGATTTTATTTCATTTAAAAAATAAATAAATAAATATCTATATAATAATAATAATAATAATAATAATGAAAATTAAATGAATAATAAATTAACTAGAATAAATAAATTAAGCGAGCGACAAAATAAATAAATAAATAATAATAATAATAATAATAATAATGAAAATTAAATTCATAAATAAATCAAGTGAGCGATATTAAAAAAATATATACACACATATATATATATATATATATATATATATATATATATATATATACAGAGACAAAATGAGAGACCTTAGGAGGAAGGAGAAGACAAAATCGCTCACTTGGTTTATTTATTAATTTAATTTTCATTTTTATTATTATTATTATTATTATTATTTTATTTTTTTGTCGCTCGCTTAATTTATTTATTCTAATTAATTTATTATTCATTTAATTTTCATTATTATATATATATATATATCTATATATATATATATATATATATATATATATATATATATATAGATATATATAAATGAAATAAAATCTTTTTACCTTTTATAACTTTCGTAATTAAACTCTATATATTATTATTTTTATGTATATTTCAATTTTATTATTTCAATAAGTTTCTAACTAACCTTTATATATATATATATATATATATAAAATTTATACTTTAAGTCCCATTTAAATAACAATTATAATTTTTAATAACTTTCTAACTAACCTTTAACATTTTTTAAATGATTTTATATTGTTATATATTCACATAATTTAACTAATTTTCATTAAATCTTGACTCTGGTCCTAAAGTCAAAATTAGCTGTTAGTCAGGATAGCCTTTGGAGTCTCTGCTCACACTATTTAACATGCTAAGATGGATTTGTTTCTTCAACTTGTCCTGGCGATGAACCACACTTGTTGGTTCAAAACACGTCGACAAATGATTTATCTAATGATACCCATATTAGAGCGAACATCATTGAGGATCCTTAATTGTCTTTTCATATCATACGGATTTTGGACTTCTCAATATAAGAACATTATTGTTGGGATAAAGAAGAAGGGCCTTAATTGATTTTTCATATCATATGGATTCTGGACTTCTCAACATAAGAACATTATTGTTGGCATAAATAAGAAGGGTGATGTCATTATGAGTGAGAGCAAAAAAAAAAAAAATTACTTTTTTTTAAACGATCCTTTAACTTGTCAATGCATATTCCAAAAAGGGTAGGTGGCAAAGGATGACCTTGCTTGAATCCTATACTATAGTTAATTTCTTCCAACTAGCCTTTGGTGTTCTTAAAATTAGAAATAACATTCTCATACAACCTTATTGAAGTAGCTCTCAACTCAAAATGAGCTCTTATCTCTTCTAACCTATTCCAAATGTTCATCACAGGCACAGTGTAAAAAGATTTTATAAATTCAATGAAACAACAAAGGAGATTGAATTTATTATTGTGATGCTTCTTAGCAGCGATTCTAAGTGTAACTAGGTGGTACACGTAGAATGCAAACTCCTAAATCAAATATGGCATTCATCTCTTTTCCATGGTTATCTATCCATGTGCCAACATTCTTTTCTAAAATAATTCCATATGGCTTGGCTACAATAAATTTAATCATATAATGGTCCTATAATTAAAGAGATTATTATTTACAACTTTATAAGAATAAAATGCCTACTAATATAGGAGGTAAGGGTAAGGGAAGGGAGGTACATATGGATTAATTTTCTCACTAATAACTTTATTGAGAGTATGTCATTGTTTTTATGAATGTTGATCTATTACTTGCTATGAGAGAAAAAATCACATTATTTAATAAAGAAGGATTTAGTTTCTAGAAAAGGGCTAATGATTCTTAAAATAGATTTGGTTTTATTATAAAAATACCTTATTCAATATAGGTTTAGCATCTTGTTATAATGAAGTTGGTCTTGCTATAAAAAAGATTAATGGCTCCAACTATTGTTAGGATGTCTTGTTATAAAAAGGATTGATGGCTATCATCATGGAGGGGGTGTGAAGGACAATTCATCCATGTGAATTATTCATTGAACAAATGCTAACTCCCACTCCTTCTCTCAATGCCAAGATAATTGTGCGGTGACAATTATCCATTATGTTTCTTTAGGAACTCTTTCCCTCTAGCTTGGGGTATGATTTCATGTTGCCCCTGCAAACTCATCCCACCATTATCACTATGGCTATGGATGAAATGTTTCATGGATATAACAAACCTGGTTTCTCGCCATAGAAACAAGGTTCTTATCTTCTCTCTACAAGTTTGTTTCCTAATCTGTTTCAACTCAATTTTACACTCTTGAAAGAAAAAGTGGTGATGCAACATCATCCATTTTTTTAGGATGAAAATTCAAATATTTTTCAATAATTACATTAAATACCAATTATCATAACTCTGAAAACCATAAAAAATAAACACTTAAATCAGAGATTGGTTCTATGAAGAACATTCAAAAAAAAAAGTCAAAACTATAGTTCATTTGAAATCGTAGCAAAACAACTTGACCCTTTTCAATAGGACACTAAAATTGTCCCATTTGTTAAACTATGGTCCAATTAAACCATCATTATTGTATACGAAATCATAAAAACCACCCTATTAGAATAAAAACAGTATAATGCAAAATTTTAAATTTATTTAATATAAAAAAATTAAATAAAAAAAAAATTAATTTAAAAAAAATCAAATTAAAATTTTAATTAAAAAAATCAAATTAAATAAATGAAAAAACAACTTTTCAAAAGAAAATTAAAAAAGAAACAAGTTAAAAACTTAATAAAAAATTATTCAAAGCCAAAATTTAAAAACAATTTAGAGAAAAAAATTAAAAACAACTAAAAGAAACTAAAATAGATTATATTTTAAAAATTTATTTAAAAAAATTATAAATCTAAAAAATCAAATTATTAAAGTTAATAAACAAAAACATATCATATTGAAAAAATTATTATAAAAATAAAAGGAAAAAATATAATAATTTTAAAACATATGGAAACAAGCATGCATATATATATTAGAAATGACAAAAAAAAAAAAAAAACAAATTATAAAAAGCAAGAATATTTATAGTGTGTAGAGAAATTTCAAGCATCACCTCTATGCCAGCTTTAGCAGCCACTACACAACCTGCTAGAATATGAGAGGTGATTCTTGCCATCATGCCAAACACATTGTGTGTGTCTGTGTGTATATATATATATATATATATATGGTTGTCTTTTCATTTTCTTTTTCAATTTTGAATTTCTTTTAAGGTAATTTTTAAGTTTTTTTAAGGGTAAAAGTTAGTGGTTTTTTTTTTGTTAAATAATAATAATGTTTTTTCCTCTATTTTTTAAGAAAAATGAGGTTATAATTTTTTTTCCTCAATTAATTTTTAATGTAAATGATTAAAAAAACAAATCATAATTAAAAAATAAAAACATGCAATGCAACTTTTTAGATTTAGAGTCATTTTTTTGTGTGTGTTTATTTTTATTTTTATTTTTAATAGTACCAATGGTCAAGACCAGAATGTCAATTGATTCATAATTTTAACCTGAAAAATAAAATAAAATAAAATGAAGATTAAATAAACTTGAAGAACACTTCTAAAACAAATATTTGAAAAAGATAAATAGTCAAAAAATAAAAGTGGATAAAGTTTAGGTGCTAATTTTTAGGTTTTTCCGTATTCATGATATTTGGTCATTAATGTAATGGTTGAAAATTTTTAGAATTTTAACCCTAAAAAAGGGTGATGTTGCATCACTATTTTTGCATTTTAGCATGTTTTTTCATGTCTTTAATGTCATGATATTTGGTTTTTAATGTCATGGTTGAATTTTTTGGAATTTTAACCCTAAAGTGAGAAAATGTGATACTACAACACTACTTTTTCATTTCAATGTGTTTTTCATGTCTTTTCTAGTCAGGATATTTGGTTTTAATGCCATGGTTGAAATAAGTTAGAATTTTAACCCTATAATGAAAAAAGGGTGATGTTGCATCACCACTTTTCAAAATGAGCATAAAAATCAACACTAAATGTGACCTTTATAAAAATGAGAACTCATCTACTTCTCATTAAGTTGATAACTTTGTGAATATCGTTTCTTGACATTTATGCCCATTTTACTATTTGTTTTTATAATGAAAGCATATCCCTTTTTCTCTTCTTTCCTTAGACATTTTCTTTTGTGATATTCGACTAGGTTGAGGTATGGTTTTCTTATGAATCCAAAAATGGCCTATGATTCTTGTGTACAATCCCATGATAGACTTGTGTACATCCTTATTTATGGCTTGAATATGCTGAAAAAGGTGCATAGCTTCTGTAACATTTTCCAGATGTTTTAGGATCATGTTTAATACAGGGAAAATTTAAGGATGCAAATTTATCTTAAAGTATAGAAATCTTAGTGAATCTTACTAGTCAGTAATATGCAAATTGTAAAATATTTGATGATATTCTTGTAAATGTTTTCAAAATTCTATTGATTTTATATCTAGACTCTATAAAATTTGGCAATTTTTGAGGCAAAATATTTGTATATTATAAAATTTGGGCGAATCATTTTTTTTTTTAAAGCTTGGTAGATACTCCTTTTTCATTAATTATAGAGCAAATCTACAACACATAGAACTAGCTATGTGGCATCAAATTGCCGAGTGGGATTGCAAGTATGTTGGCAACCTATCCACATTATATGCCATCTAGTAGAAACAAATCTTAAGTCTCTCTATCCAAGCAATATAAGTTCAGATTCTTGTCCACTTCCATACGCTAGAGTTCTACATACATGTATAATTACATAGACAAAATTAAAAGTTATCCGCATATATAAGCAAAACTATCAGAAAGTAGGCATGCTAATCATGTTGTTTAGCTGATGCGGGTTCCACCAATGTTGGATCTTTGGCATTCGTACCAGGAAAATCTGTCTAGACCAAGATACATTGCAATTGCTGCTCAATTCAGCCAAGGCGGGTGTCCTATCTGTGCAGTTGAAACTGCACCTTTTGAAATTCCTACTTGTAATTCTGCATTCCTTGAACTGTGACTGCCATGTCTATCGAGATTTAATCCATCACCTTTCCCAGTAGGATTTTCATTAGCCAGTATAGGTAGAGGGTCTACTTGAATTGGGTGATTCTACCTCTTGTATTTCCAGGGTCTGTGATGAGGACTCTCCAGTGCTCCAATTATGTATCTATCTCACTCTCATGCTTCACTTCTTCTTCCCATTGTTCTAACAAATTTCGAATTTCTTCATTGGTTCCCTCTCGGTAAGTGACTATCACTTCACTAATTAACTGTTCGACGGACTTTTGACCCCGTCAACCACCCCGAAGGTCCAAGTTTCGTGTCTTGCCTTGTCGCGCTAGGTTTCTTACTGTGATCTCTGGTTTTTGCATGTCATGCCATGGTCTCTCCATAATTCTTCACGTGCAGTCGATGGAGTTGTTGCTGCTCATGGCACCATAGAACCAACCCGCCACTCTAGTCTCTTAACCCACAATCACTTTAATATTTACCAGGATTCTCTCTAGGGAAATTACAAACTACAACACTTCCCTTCCTCCCGTTGCCACCCTTCTTATATGCAGTGATTGAAATCATGTAAAGGGCCACCACACCCATCGCCTAAAGCCTACGGCTCGCACCCCAATCGAGGGTTTGGGCAAATCATTTTTAGAAAAAGTGGAAATTGGCAAATATTTTATGGGGAAAATGCATGGAAAATTAGCCCACTTGAAAATATTAACCCCAAAAATTTTCCTTGGTTTAATGTCTTCTTTTAATCCACCCATGTAGGAATGTATCAAATTATCATCACTTATGTTATCCATTCATGTGTCCGAAACATGAAATTATGAATTATAATCTTCAATATCATCAAATTTCTTTATTCTTGGCAATTGACTAAAGTATTATTACTCCCAAGCTTTACCATATTGTGTTTATAAGTCTCTCTTAAATAGAAGCCAAGTATAATGATAAGAATGGGCCCCCCTTTTAACTACCCATTGACACCATTTATAGGATTTTATCTAAAATTTCAAAGTTGCTATGTGAATCCTTTTCTTGTCATCCATAGTATTATGTAATTCAAATATTGATTTATTTTGTACATCTTGGTAAAGATCTATTTTCTATCAAAATTATTTAATTCAACCTTGGGAACATCAAATCCTTTACGAAACCATCTTTGAGTAGTCACCACTTGAAAATTTCTTATTATTGGAAAGTTGTTCAACTTGAATACTATGTTTATTTTCATGAGTTCCTTTAGACACATTATCAATTATTAAATTTAAAGGAGACTATTATTTACAACTTCTATAATATCTTGTTCTAAATATTTCATATTCTTGTCCATTTCTTCTTTATTTTCATTTGTATCCCTTTTAATTGATCCTTTTATATATGACAAGTGCTTTTCTAACTTGGATACCTAGTAGTGGCATCTTCTATTTCTTCAAAAATAATGGGTGAACCTTCAAGAGGCTTAATTGGTGTAATAGATTTTTGTATATTTCTTGGATGTATTTAGGAAAAATTTAATAATACTCCTCTATATTACAATTTTCAGCCACTAAAAGAATGGATCTCCCAATAAAAAATTGTCACTTGTAAGTTGTGTACCTTTAAAACCTTAAATTGAAGACTATTTATGTCTAACATTTGCCTTGGTTTATCTCTAGGATTTCAACCCTCATGAATTTGAGAGTTGTCCTATAGTACTCTAATATGTGTTCTTTGTAATTCCACAATTTTGACCAAAATTCGGTGTTCCAAGTGAAATTTATGGTAACTTTCCCAAAGCTTGCTAATAGTTTACCTCTTCCCAAGAGTGAACTTGTAAAGTGTGCCATGTGTCAATCTTTTCAAATAAGTTTATCAAATATTCTACTTGAGGTATTTTGTTATGTCTATTCATATATTTGAAAAATTCACAGTCTAAAGTGTTCGAAAAAAACTTATAGACAACATTCCAAGATCACTCCAAACTAATTTTAGAACTATTCACAAATCCTAATTTCCATAGGTTATATCTTTGAAATTATCATGAACTAGAATATGATTTTTTTAGTAGATATTCCTCAATAAATGCTATCAATACTATCCAAATTGTATTATTTGAAACATAACAAAAAAAAGAAAAATTATGGAAAAAATTACAAGATCAATTGTTTGAAACTGATTGTAGGATCATTCACAAACACTAATTTCCATATGGTTTATCTTCGAAAGAATAGTAAACTAGAATTTGAAATTGTGAAAAAATGTACTTTGATATCTCTCCTAAATTTTCTAAAAAAATCTTGGTATGAATCCTCCCCAAAAAAAATCATGTAAAAAATGCCATGATGACATATTTGAAGCAGAACAAACCTAGATTCATATGTGCCGATATCATTTGTTATGAGCCATGCTCTTAAAAAATGATAAGAATCCAATAATTATGGTCCACTTTGAGGGGGAAGGCTCCTTTTATAATGAATACAATTCATAAGACAATATTTGATGATGTTGAGACTAGATCTCCTTAGTATATATGTGGGAGACAAAGGGTACAATCAATATTAAAGGGTACACTAAAAGGTTCTATATGACCTCCTAATATAACAAATAAATTAATAATGAATGATTATTAGGACCTTAATATATGACACAAGGGCCTTAACAATAGTGACGCAAGGCTTTCGTAATCCTTAGAGGTTGTAACTCATTTTTTCTATCTTTGAAAATGAGGATAAAACATTCGCTCTAATTATATGATCATTATTATTAGCCACATTTTATCCAAGTTGAATGGAATTATGTTGGAAAAGATCAATAGCCTATGGCTATAAGTCCATGGCAAAATATGTAAAGTTCAAGCTAAGTTTAACTATGGACCACCTTGGTAATATCAGGATCATTGTAGAGGAATGTCACAATAATAAAATTCTTCTCTTCTATTGTTTCATTGACTTTAGAAAATATTTTGATATTATTCATAGGACAAAACTATGGAAGAGGATGGAAGAGATAATAGTTCTTCTTGAGTTGAAGGCTATGATGACAAGGATATATGAGAATTTTATTGTAGAGTTTAGGATTGATAGAGGTTGGTCAGAAGAAATCAAATTCACTATTGGATTCAAGAAAGGGTGTCCCTTATACCCCACCCTTTTTGGAATATACATCATTAAGATAAAAGAGTGTTTGGAAGATGCAAGTTGTGTTGGCCCCACCCTTACTATTATAGTCATATTTCTTCTTCCTTATGATAATGATATTCTCCTTTTGGAAAGGATCCATTAAAATCATGAAAAGAAACTAATAATCCTCCAAGATTTTTGCTCCAAGATGGGTATGATTGTTAATACTAACAAAACTAAAGTCAGGATAGTGAAATATAGAAAGATCACATATGTTACTTTCATATATGACAACAACAAAAACTTGGAGGAAGTTCCTTCATACAAATATCTTGTAATTTATATCCATCATAAAATCAATTAGAATTATAAAATTAAGAAAAGGATAAATGGAGGATGAAAAGCTTATTATGGACTTGAAAACAATTGTAAGTTAGCCTTTGGATATATGATAAAAAAACTCATCTTTGAGAATGTCATTACTCCTACTATTTTATATTGATGTGAGATTAGGGCAGTAGTATCTCTAGATAGTCATGCAGGAACATAGAATGAACCCAAAAGTAGTTTATAACCTACAATATCAAGATTAAAGGAAATGCTCCCTATCCTATTGATTCATATTGTATAAGGAACGAATTGAAATGCAGAAAAGTAAATGGAACACACACATAAAAATATAGTATATAGAACAATAATATAATGAAAACCCAACTTCTATTAATAAATGAAATAACATAATATTGTAGAACATAAACTGGCTAAAATTGTCGTATCTATCTCTTAATAGAGAGAGATGGAGGCTATGCACATTTGTAAAAGCTATGACAATAAGTTGAAAAAATGTCACTTTTACATAAATAAAGAACCCTAGATGGACAAAATCGTAACTCTGGAAGATGAAATGCGAAAAGGTTTGTAGGCCCCTAGATGGTTAGTTGATGCATCAACATTTTAGGGGAAAAATTTTGAATACAATATCCATTTTGGGTGCATGATAGCTAAATGGAAATAAATTTGTGAGGAATATAATTTCTGGCTTTGGTGAGGCATTTAGGGCCTCAAAACATTCCTAGAAGTTTGGGTCCCAAAATTCATAGAAAAACTGCGAAGAAGATAGATAACCATTGAGACATTGGAAGAGGTGGGTAGCCACTAGTATCCACCTAGATCATTACTCCACACTTAGTAAGAAACAGTATTTATTGCATCATGTTACCTCATCATATGGGGAAATGTATGTTGAATTTGGATCCTGGTGAGCCACTTTCCTTGGTGAAGGGGATGCCCTACATTAACAACCAGGTAGAGTTGTATGTGGTGTTGGTGGTTATCCTTTCTCTTGGTATCCATGATAAGATACAATGTAGCATGTTCATTGAATTAAATATTGAGTTTTATGGGGGAAAATTACTCAGCCACCTCTGAGGTTTCCAAGAAAGGTGGAAAATATGGTTGAAGTAGCTACACATTAAATACTGGGCACAAGCCAACGAAAGGGGGAATACTCAATCCAAAATCATTTTCACCCATAACATTTATGATTGTGTTAGGTCCATATGTGGTCTAAGCTTCTTATGGGGGCCTGTGAGGTGCTCTATTTGTAAATGAAAACCACACCTTATCAACAACCCGAAACTTAAGTGGAACCCTATGTTGTTCATGTTGTTGCTTGTACTTGGCATTAACTTTCTACAAGATATCATGGACCTAGTATTGGAGGTGCTGGATCCATTCAAAAAATTTGGATGCCTTATTTTCTGCAACCTAAACATGGATGAATTCGCTGATGAATATGTAATGGGAATAACTACATCAATTAGGGTCAATGGTTGGAACCCTAAGAACACCTGAAAAGGACTATGGGAAATAGAGCTATGGAGGGATTTGTTATAGCTATGTTCAACATATTAAATTATTTCGTCCCATGTACATGGATTCTTGGAGTTATACATGTGCAAGATATGCGCAATCATCTTGTTTACCACTTAGGTTCTCCATCTGATTCGGGATGAAAGGTAGTTGATTTGGTCGACTTGGTATCCATGAGATATTATAGGATGGACCAAAATATGTTAAGGAACATATTGTCCCTATCTGAAATAATGGTCTGAGGTATCCAAAAAGGAACCAAAACATGATCAAAGAAGAGTGTTGTAGCGGCTTCAATTGTGATACTCTTCTTGCATGGTGCCAAAATGGATATATTAGAGAATCAATTGAAAACCACAAATAAACAATCATTAACATGCTTGGTGGATGGAAATCCTAACATGAAATCCATGGAAACTAACTCCTAGGGATTTTCTAGGGTAGGTAGAAAAGTGAACAATCCCTGATTCTTGAAGGTTGGTATAGCATTGGCACATAAAATGCAAGATTTGATATACAATTGGACATTCTATCAAATCGTTGGCTAGTAGAAATAATTTTGAAGTACTGTTATTGTCTTCTCCAAAACAAATTACCCTACCACTTGAATGTTGTGTGCCTCCAAGATCATCTTGGAACACTCGCTTGAAGGAACAAAAAGATGACCTAGGTAGCAAAAGTTCACATCCTAGAGGTTGAAGTATGGAAGTTTTTTTCCTATGATCAACATCTAGTATGTGCAATGAAATAAAAGTCATTGTTGTATATGTTGGCATTATGATGCATGTGTTGTACTTGATGGCAACCCACTCATAGAAGAACTACAGAAGAGATATCAGATGGGCCATAATACATGGGACGTAGAGCAGATTCATCAGGAATGCCAACCATAAGCAAAGAGGCGCAGATAGAGCAAGAGGAGCCAAGAGGAGCCATATATATGTATATGTCACATATATATGCCAACCATAAGCAAAGAGGCGCAGATAGAGCAAGAGGAGCCAAGAGGAGCCAAGAGGAAACAAGAGGAGCCATATATATGTATATGACACATATATATGCCAAAGAAGAGGAGCATACACAGCTATCGGGAGCCTATCGGAGTAAGAAAGGCACTCTCATATGCAAGGAGGTATTTGGAAGACACTACCAAGCCAGAAGAGCATATTGGGAGCTTATCAGGAGCCATCGGGAGCAACAGAAAAAATTATCGGGAGTGCAGACAGAGTCATCGGGAGCCATCGAGAGAACAGAAGCAGTTATCGGGAGCCATTAAGCCATTGGGAGCTTATCGGAGCAATAGAGGGACATTCTCATATATAAAGAGCTTATTGGGAGGAATCGGGCGTATAAAACCCTTGGATGCATGCTTAATCATTATCGGGAGTCATCAGGCCATATATGCATGCTTTAACTCTATCGGGAGTTGTTCGGGCGATTAAAACCCATATATGCATGTATTAACACTATCGGGAGTTGTTGGGCGCCAAAATCCCATATATATGCATTTTTATAATCAAAGGCATTTCCCCTTTTTGGCGGATAAACACAGTTATATGTGTTAATATATATATTTCGGCATATATGCGCGTCGGGGGTTCGGCTATGTGACACTGCTGAAACCTCCGATTGCAATGGACCCGATGGCATATCGCATCCGCAGTATAAAGGGTCGCCCACCCCAATCCTCTGATTGCGATAACTACGCGGACCCGATGGTGGCATTAAATTGGTGTATAATAATATCGCGTCCGGCATATATCGCAGTGCTTAAAAGCCCTGCCTCACCCGAATGCCGATTATGATAAGAGGAGGCGGACCCGATGGAGGTATTAAAGGCATTCTATAATAATATCCCATTCGCGGAAATCGCTCATATTATAAAGGCTTCACACATCCAATCGCCGATAGCGATAAGAGGAGCGGACCCGACATATATATAAAGCAAGGTTAATTGCCATATCGCATCCGATCCATCGGATCGGCCATCGGCAATAGACGATGTTATGTGCATGCGCTGATAGCGATAAGGTTGCGAACCCGATGAAGGCATTAAAAAGAGTTTATAATAATATCGCATCTGTCATATCGGAGAGTTGTGTATCGCAGCACCTGAACGCCAATTGCGATAAGCAAGCGGACCCGATAGGCATATACAACATGATTCAATGTAATATCGCGTCCATAGGAGGATTGGCCTATTGGCCATCGGCAATGTCTTGAGAAGCGGACCCGATATATTTTAGATGCGGGTTTAATATTGCTTGAAGTCCGCCTTTTAGTCGTTTGGACTGTTTTTCATCATTTTTCCTTGTTTTATCACTTAAGTCATCGTTTAAGTGATCGGTCCAAGCTATTGAGCCCCAGGTTTTCGGATCCCCTGTATTGGTAATCTACGGTTTCGATTCTTTGTTTTAACAAGAGCTTGACTATATAAGAGGAAAGGAGATCGTTTGGCATTACATCAGTGAATGTTGAAGATCTTACGAAAGAACAGTTCTGACACACTTGCGATCGGTTGGGGAGTGATGGTTGAGATCTCATCAGCGCAGTCTGGGTATGCTTGAAGCTTGAAAATCATCTATTCGCAGGAGTGATACAGTACGCAGAGCAGGAGACTGTGCAGGCGCATGTACCCACATACCAGGGAGAAGCACAGGCGCAGATGTTCACAGATGTTTTGGTGAAGTCATGGTCCCCGGTCGAGATTTGTTTTATCTGCCTTTGACTAATCTGCAGAGTTCTGGGTGCGCAATATTATGTTTATCCGCTGTATTGAGTTTTGATATCGGCATGATTAGCCTCTGTATTGATGATTGACTATATCGGGTGATAACTGTCGTAATATACTTATATGTGGTGATTGGGTGATTAAAAAGATTGATTGATTATGTGCTTCAATGATATTAAAGGGTCCAGTATGAAGGTTGGATGAAACGTGGCCTTTCAGATTATGTATTGTGCTTCAAGTGTATCTAGTCTGAAAATGTATGAAATGTGGTACCTGGAGGAAAGAAGATTGTAGGCTGGCGCCTACGTACTAGTATCTTAGCTAGTACAAGAGCATTGTAGCAGGTAGTAGCCTACGTACTAGTAAATGGATCGGCTAGTACAAGATCTATGGGGGTTCTAGCTCTCTGTAGGTAGAAGCCTGCGTACTGGTATAAGACTGCACCGGTACAAAAATATTGTAAAAGGATTTTCTTATTAAGATTGAGATGACTTGCAGCAGGTGGTTTTCTCCCGCATTGGGTTTCCACCTTATATGATGGTGTTCATGTGTATGGTTTGTGTGTGATGATCTGTTCTATTTTACTGCACCTATTTTCTGTTAATATGGTTGACAATGTTCTAATGCACTCATTGAAGATCAATTAACTGAATCATAAGTTTATTGAACTGAAGCAGCATATATGAATCAGAGTTTGGAAATGAAAAAGTTTTATTGAGTTAATAATACTGATTCACCCCCCCCCTCAGTATTATTTCCAACAATTGGTATCAGAGCAGGTCCTTTGGTAGAGGCTTGATCGCTTAAAGGAGATCCGTGGAACAATGGGAAAGAAGCTTAAGAAGAAAGCACATAAGCAGAAGAAGACATCTCAGAAGAACTATGACAGTGGGAGAATCGATTGGGGATTAGGTGTAAGAAGCTCTTCAGATTCATAATCATTTCAGAATGAAGATGAACTATCAGGTATGAATTTGATATCCTTTGATGCTCCAGCTATCCATCCATTTGGAAAAGATGAAAGTGATAGCGAAACAACTGAATTTTCTCTTATGAGTGAACAAGAAAGATATCAAATAGAGGCAGAATTTAAAAGTATGACAAACAAAATTAGAACTGAAGAAGAACTTTTGAACATAAAGGATGGTGCCTTCAAAGAAGCTGCTACTAGACTAAAGACTCAACGAGAGTTATTCAAGGACAAATATCAAAAGTTGCAGGATGAAGTAACATCTCTAAGAAATGAAGTCATTGAAAAGAACACAACAATCAAGGAGCTCAGAGATCGATTCAGTTATTATGAAAGTCTTGAAGCTACGACCCTCTCGCTAAAGGAAGAACATGAAAAAACAAAGAAGCAGAATAAAGATCTACTCCAAGCTATTAAAAAACAGGAAAACGAAGTTATCAGTTTAAAATCTCAGCTGGAATGTGCCTTCAGAATTCATCAAATGCAGCAGGATGTGAATGAAGAACAAGAAAAGGAGATTCTCAAACTAAGGCAACAAATGGAAGAGGAAAGAAATGTTGAAGAAAACGTGAAGAAACAATGTCTAGAAAAGGAAGAACAACTTCAGATTGAGGTAAATATCTTGAAAGGTAAATTATAAGAAAAGGATAAATTGTTGCGATTTCAAGATAGTACTAAAGTCTTGGATGATATTCTTAGTAGTCAAAGGTCTCCTGCTATCAAGACTGGTCTTGGTTTTCATGAATCTGTTGAAGGTGAATCTAGTTCACAAGGTGAGGCAAGGAACTCTAAAGAGAAGTTTAAAATGATCAACAAGGAGATGAGAGGTCAACCCCATCAACAATCAAGGAAAGAGATTCTTCAAAGAAAATCCTTTACTCCTAACTATGGAAGTAATAGTCGGCCATTTACTCAGATGAATAATATTGAATGTTATGAATGTCATAATCTTGGACATGTTGTAGCTAGATGCAGAAGAAGAATGGTTCAAGATCATCACACAAAAAGATCATCACATTCTAGGTACTTTAATGGATATTGTTTTTCTTGCAATATGTTTGGTCACAAGGCTGCTGATTGTTACAAGAGGAATATGAAACATGTGAGATGTTATGCATGTAACAATCTTGGACATATAGCAAAGGAATGCAAGAACAAAGTACGGACATCACACCAAAAGGGGAAAACATCATTAAACTTGAAGATATGGAAGAAGAAGGAAGTACAGTCAGAAAGATGTGGCACATCACAATGTACTCAGATACAACACAGCACAGACATAACAGACTCAGAGGGAGCTGAAAGTATAAAACTTCAGTGTCCTGAATCTCATATGCAAGTTTCATAAAGGGAAGTCGCGTATATACGCGAGTTAGACACTGCAAAGTCGCGTATATGTCAGCCTGAGGAAAAGCAGTGGGGACAGGCTCCGAAAAAGGATCTGATATGATTCAGTCCATTATTTGCTCTATTATTTAATAGTCATAGTCTGCTGAGGATGTGTGAAAATGTTTTTGATACTTGTAAGATGTTTAGAAGTGTTTTGATCCTAACTTGATGATGATGATGACTTGATGCTTATTGCTGATATATGCATGATCAGATCTAATAGATGGCACAGGTTGAGGGGGAGCATATGCCTTTAATAATTCATTGTTGGCATTATGGTTAATAGTCCTTGGTGATGATGCCTATATGGCTAAATGATATATCTTGCTATGATGTGGTTATGAGTTCTCCATGATAAAATCTCATATGATTCTTAGGGTTACATAGTTGATGGTGCATATATATGGTGATCAAGATAAGTGTTACCGGGAAAAGTGTCTATTTAGAACTGCTCTATCCCACTAAGGTGTGACAGCTGCCTTAGAAACAAACAGAGAAAAACTACTTTTGTATTTCCTTTATGAACTATAGACAGAGAGGAATAGAAAGAACCAACCTGTGTCTTGCGCTAATCCTTTGATCCAATCCCTCTCTTCTTTGACAGCTTCCAGCTACCTGCTCCCTTACTTGCCCAGCTTCACCAAGTACCTGTAAGATCACAGAAGAAGAACACTATACAAAGACATGGATCTATATTCATAAACAACTTAGGATTAGATTTAAGTTAACCATACAAATGTAACAAGCATCAATGATACAAAAGCATGGAGGAAAAACTCAAATAGTTTTTATTGATAAACAAGAAGATCCAGGAGGAGTTACAACCGATGATTCCTGACCCAGCATCAACCTCCCAGCAAAGAAGCCCCCCTTCACCTCCAACAAAGCATAAATCACCCAATACTCTGATATTTATCTCAAAACCAACAGCAATTCCTTACAATGTGCAAAATTCCAGCCTCTCGATCTTTGGGATGAGGGATCCATATATAGATGTATGCAAGGAGGATGAGTCAGCTTGTGATTTGATTAGTGTCTTCTCTCTGTCAATTCTTGCTTCCACTTGGAGACTGAAGGCCTCCTACTCATCCTTGGTCGAATTCAGTGAGGCAAGTGTCATAGGAGAAGATTCTGGAAGCTTCCATTGTCCCTCCACCTCGCGGAATGACACTGCCATTTGTCATTTCTCGCCCAACGCACCCTCATAGTGCATTTAGGTGCATTGCAACGCACCTAGCCAGTGTGTTTAGGTGCTATGCAACGCACCTAGCCAGTGGAGCAGCTGAAATGATCCTGTTTTGACTTATTCTGAGCAGTTTCTGGTGGAGAACTTCTGGGAGAAGCTGTAATTTGTTGACCTTGTTCCTTTAGGGCTTAGAACAACACTTTTAGGGACATAGGAGCCCTTGGTTTATGTACATTTCATGCTTGGAGCTGTAAGGCACAAAAATATCTATAACAGTTGCCCCCTAAAGTATGAGACCGTTAATTGGGTGAAATGCTTTATTATGAGGATCCGAAGTTCTTTCAATGCTGGGAGGAGACCTGTAATAAGATACAATACAGTACATTATCTTCATACTGTTTTTT
Source organism: Pinus tabuliformis (assembly GCA_031772625.1). NCBI lineage: Eukaryota > Viridiplantae > Streptophyta > Pinopsida > Pinales > Pinaceae > Pinus > Pinus tabuliformis. Next base: position 757,464,512 of record CM062812.1, read on the forward strand.
CATGATCTAGCTGAGGTGGGCATTCCCATGCTCAGCTTTATAAATTCATTTTTATGTACATAGGACAGACAATCGTCTGAGTGTAGACTGATGATTCTGATAGAGCCATCATCCTTTTGGTAGGATGATTATCTGTGCTGCAATGCTTGTACATTTAATGTCTTTATTTCCCTGAATATATATCGCAGCCCGGATGGATGAAACTAGATCCGGGGTCTTCAATCTCGTCCGATCTTCACTCGAAGTACAAGTTGATCCATGTGAGAAATGTCCTGAAGTCGAACATGGAAAGACATCGCTTGATTACCAGTCAATGATGTAAACTGTTAACAAGCGCGAGAGGAATCACCGATAATGATAATGATCCTCAAGGTACTGTAGTACAATTCACGTGGTGTGAATAAAGGACTTGGCGTCGAACACCACGCAAAATCTTTCGGTCGAAGGTCATTGATGTAAACCTGTCGCCAGAAGTGAGAAACTTGCCATTGAGGCATGCAAGCTTCAAAGTACTGAATGGGGTGTTCCTAGACCAACTTCTTGGATAATGAGCTGATGTCGACAAGAAGTGATCTGTCACAGGAGGGCCTTAATGAATCCCACATCAATGACACGGAACGGAGCAAATGATTTTGATGGAGGTGAAAATGATCTGATGATATACGGTTCAGGGTGGCGGTCATGAAAGAATGGAGTATAATGTATGGTAGTGGGTGGGACACAGGTGGCTTCTCTGGATGACTTCTCTTGAACATGTCGGCAACACTGATGTGATGGATCGGTAGCATTAACCCCAAATGTGGATGGTATGGTGTGACCATGGCGATGTGACCGGTGAATGAAACAACCCAACCCGACTCGGACATGGAGTGGAAGTGTCATGTTCAAGAGCGACTTGCTACCAATAAAGATTCTTTGAGTTTTCTTCCCAATTTTTCCCCAGTCATTGCTGACCAGTACCTCTTTATTTTTGTCAAGCTTGAGGAGGATAACATATGCTTGTTCTATAATTTTCCCTTCGGGCAAACCCATCGCTATGTTTTAACGAGCCTAGCGATAGTGAAACTCATTCTCGTCTAAAGACAAGTTTGTCACTATTAATCTTTTTAACGAGTTTAACGACAAAGATAACTCAGTCCTTTTCATTTTTAGAGAGTCTGAAAAGGTACGTAAAGGTAACTCCAAAATTCCTTTTTCGTCATCTAATCCCTTAAGTCCGAAAAAGTATAAAACAATAAAGAATGGGGTGAATTTTCGATAGTTTTAACGAGCTGAACAAAACAAGCGCTCGATCTTTTTTTGCAATAATCCCTCAGGTCCAAAAAGATTAAAATCTAGAGGAGGGATAGCACTTCCTGTCCTTGTAACGAGCTGGAGAGGCCAACGGCTCGGCAATCTTTTCATATTTTACGAGTCAGTTGAAAAGAGCTTAAAGAAGACTCGTCTTTTGAGGAACGAGTGATAAAACGGGTAGCAGCTGATTCCAGGTAAGGTTTGGAATTTTCCAATCACGGCAGTGTCACAAGGATGGCTAGTGAAATCACTCTTCGCAGCTGTTCCTCAAAATGGGTAAACAATCAAATGGAGGTGAATGATCGGCCAATGAAAAAGTGGAGGTGACGGTGCAAACACGACCAAGGCTTTAATGGCTGAAGTACTTCATTCACGGTGGTTATTTACCGGGGAATAGTTCATTTTTTAACGAGCTTAAACACGGGTGGAAACATTTTCTCGGTGCGGGTTTATTTTTTAACGAGCTTGAACCTTGCGGTAACACTGCTCGATTAGATGGTCTTGTTTTGATTTTACCATAAATAGCTTTGTCCTTTCAGAGATCGTACTGTATTTACAACTGCTTCATCAAACTAGTCAGAAATGAATAATATTTGCTTGAAAACGAGTTAAAACGCTAATATTTTACTTTGAACTAAGTAAAAGTAATTAAAAGTGTTTTTTACCTCTCATTTTACCATTTCATTTGAACTTGGTTTGTTGGAGCTTTGGAGGTGCATTTCCCCCTCGATTTTCATCAGTTGATTTCGGGAGATTCTGTGGATGATTCTCGGCGCCGTCTGGACCAGGTAGGAGCTAAACCTGAGCTCTTTCATTTCATGGTTTCCATTTTGCATTTTGAGCTTGATTCCTAGCTTTTCTGAGCCCCTGGGGTTTAAGGAACTCGTTCTGCTATCAACTCATCTTCAGTGTATCAAAACCTGCGCTGAATGTTGGCCTGTCTAAAGGCTATCTAACATTCAACGAACCTAGAACACTGCTGCAGGTGCGTTGGGCGCAAAAAGGGAATTTGATGCACAATTTTTGATGGAATTTTTGCCTGTTTCTCACCAAAATCAGGACCTAACTCCTCTCTTGTTTGTTTTTCAGAGGTCTTTGGAGTAAGATGACCATTACATGGTGAGAACGTGAGCATGAAGAAGAGGACCTGCTTGCCCTACATGATCCAGTTACAATGAACGCGCTGCGGAATTGTGGCTTGCTGAAGTTCTTCCGCATTTCTAGCATGAGACAGCAGATCAACTTACTACAGTATTTGTTCGATGCTTGGGATCCTACCAATTAGGTTTTCCAGATCATGGGCAAATCTATCCCCTTGACTGCAGTAGACATCTATTTCTTGATTGGCTTGTCGAGGTGGGGTGCTCCCATCTCTTTGTCAGGTTCGGCCCGAGGAGGCGATTCTGTGAGAGATTATGTCTGCCGGTACTGCAGAGAAGGATCTCAGCCGAGTAAAGACGACAAGATCATCATCCGTGATGTCACTGATAGGTCCCTTAGGACTATTCTGTTTACTTTTGGTAGGATGGTCGGTAGTGCGTCTCTTCATGTAGTCAATCGATCTTATATGCAGCATGCCTTGGAATTCCTCCAACCGAAGGTGTTCAACTGGTGCGATGCAGTACTCCTTGTGATGAAAGAACAGTTGACCAAGATAAAGAACGGGAGGTTGAAGAACTTTGGGTATGGTTCTATTTTGACCACCTTTGCCTTGGAGAAGATACCACTGATGCAGCCGCAGTACATTGCACTCAATTTACCTTCTCCTACTGAACCACGTATGCAGAGATGGGTTGACCATATGTCTAGGCATGCTGGCCAGTCTCAGATTTCATTTTCTGATACCTTCTTCAGGTGGTTTGATCGTCAGGAGATGGTTTATTCTGAGTATCCATACGCTGGCATGGACTTCCGGGGTGATCCAGATTTAGTACTACCGGATGGCGAGCAGTGGGGCGCCATTGGTAAAATCTTTGACCATATTGTTGTTTATCGTTTTTTGTTTATAATGTCCTTGTGCTTTATTCTATCAAGACTTTAATCAAACTCATGTGTACATGCAGATGTTGGTCCCGTTCGTCCAGTAGTTCGCCTGAGAGTACCAGCTGTTGCCCCAGCAGGAGAGGTCGTCGGAAGGGCTATTCTTCGTGACCTCGATGTGGCCGAGACTCTCACAGCTTTGCAGGAGCAGGTGGAGGGCCTCACTCTCGGTATTCCAGATGTGAGGACCGACGAGCTACCTTTGCGGTTACAGCGGCATACTACTGGTGTGCCCAGATGATGGACTCATCTCCTACGCATGATCGCACAGGCTGTGACTTGCTATCACGAGCATCATTAGACTAGGGTGCCCCCTAGCATTTTGAGTTTTTGGGTCGTCTGACCGCTTTTGTCTTGGTTACAGAACATTATGTGTAAACCATAAACAGTTATATATATTTTTGATTTTCGGAGTTTTATTTTGGTTGAGCTACATGATCCACATGTAAAACATTGATGATGTGTTTCTTTTTATAAATGTTGCAAATGTCTATCTAACACATAGTTTGCTAATGAGTTAGTTAATGTGTTTAAGTTTCTGGAAATATGTTGATATTGAATAAGATCAAATTGTCTTTCCAAAAACTTAACCCTTAGGAACATGCAATAAATAGCTGGGTTTCAGACGGAATATATACCATTGAGTTGTAGTATTACGAGTTGTGAGTCTAGCCTGACAATTAGTCGGCTTATACCATGAGTGATGGTATCAGAGAGAAGCTCTATCAACGCGCTATACTCAGCGATGTTATTCGTTGATCGATCAATACATACACCTCTGAAACTTACTAACTCGCCGCTTGGATCAAAAATGGCCCAGGCTGCGGAGGACAGGTTCCGCGAACTACGACTCGCTCCGTCGGCATATCCAACACATGGCTCCAATAGGTTTGACATCTACAATAAATGTAAAAAGTGGATTACTCGACCAAAACGAACACTTTAGCGAAAACAAAAATATAACAAAAGCATACTGGTTACCATTACGCATAGTAATGCTTGAGGTACAACCCATTATGAGGTTGCGCCAGTGGAATTCCGTCATAATCCATTAACTCGTAGGCTCCTTTTGCTAACACTCATTTAACAATATAGGGGCCCATCCATAAAGACTTAAATTTACCTTCTCCCAATTTATCGGATTCTTGGTCGTAAAGCAAGACCAAGTCACCTTCTGAGAAGACACGGGGTTTGACATTTTTGTCGAACTGCGCCTTGACTCGTTTCTTATGGGCTTCGTTAGCCAAAGCGGCGTCACGACGGGTTTCATCCAATTGGATTAATTCCAAGAAATGAGCCTCTTCTTCTGAAGTTCCGGGGAGGAGATCAATTGCGAGTTTGAGAGACGAGATTTCACACTGGATTGGTAAGATTTCTTCCAGGCCATATACCAGTTAGAAGGGTGTGAACCCGGTTGCATTCCTTACCGATGTTCGGTAAGCCCACAAAGCTGAGTACAAGATTAGGTGCCATCTTCTTTTGTGAACTCCGATCATCCTTTGCAGCATGCGTTTCAGGACCTTGTTGATCGCTTCGACTTGTCCGTTGGCTTGCGGATAATATGGAGTAGAGCTGTCGTGAGACAACCCTAGTTTGGCAGCGAATTCAACCATCATGTGATTGCGAAAATGCGATCCATGATCTGTGACTATAGCCTGTGGTACGCCGAATCTGGCGACTACATGATTGAAAAAGAAGAGGGCAGCTGTTTCACCTGTATTATCTAATGTAGGCATCGCCTCGGCCCATTTGGTAAAATAGTCAACTGCGACTATGATATACCCATGCCCCCCGATCGAGGTGGGGTTACATGTCATGAAATCGATGCCCCATTTGGCTAATGGCCTGACAGCAACTATTGGCTGTAGAGGTGCGGGTGGTCTTCTGGTTTTGCTATCAAAAATTTGACAAGCATGGCAACTTCTGACTGCGGTTATGCAATCTTTGAACATTGTTGGCCAGAAGTATCCTGCTCGTAAATTTTTTTGTGTTGTAGCATATCCAGATTGATGCCCCCCACATGCGCCTGAATGACACTCATTCAGGACTTTTTCGGCCTCCTCATGGGTGAGGCACCTTCTCAGAACTGTATCGATACCACGACGGTAAAGCGTATCACCGACGATCATGTAGTCTTTTGCTTGGTATCGAATACGTTTTTGTTCAGAGTGGGAAGTGCTTGGCCTAAATTTTTGGGTTTGGAGATAAATGATTATATCTCCATACCACTCATTGCTTGTAGATATTAGAAACAAACTTTCATCCACGATTGATTCTTCGGATGTTTCATCGTTGGATGACGATGGGAGATCGCACAATAATTCTGCGAAAACTAGAGCTTTCTTTGACTTGGATTTTACAAATTCCAAATCAAACTCTTGTAGGATTACGATCCATTTTGACTACTTGCCCCCCAGTAACTGTCGCGACAATATGTAAGTCATGGGGTTGCAATCTGACAAAATGGTAGTTTTCCGAAAGAGGACATAGTGTCGAAATCTTTGTATCGCTTGAACAGCTACAAGCGCTATTTTTTCAACGTAAGAATATTTGCTTTCTGTATCATTTAATTTTTTACTTAAATAATATATAGGATGCTCAATTCCATCGACTTCTTGAACTAAAACCATTGGGATGGTCGTATCTGCTGCAGCGAGATACAGGTTAAAATCTCTTTGATAATCAGGGGCGTACATTAATGATGCTTTCATTAGGGAATCTTTTAAAGCATCAAAGGAAGCTTGCGCAACCTGATCCCAGACAAAGGGTACTTCCTTTTTCAAAAGACATGTGTAACCTTTAGCAAGTTCGGCGTAATTTGGAATGAACCTCCTCAGAAAGTTTGCTTTCCCTTGGAGCTTCTGAATCTGAAGCCAATTTGAAGGTGGAGGCAAATTTATGATTGCCTGGACCTTACATGGGTCGAGACGAATCCCATCCTTGGAGACTACAAAGCCAAGTAAATGACCAGAACTGACGCAAAATACACATTTGTGCGGATTGAGTCGTATCTTGTAGTGTCGGCAACGTAGAAATATCGCTCTTAAATGCTACGGATGATCAGTCCGCTTTCGCGAATGAGCCGGAAGGTCGTCGAGGTATGGTTGAACGATGTTTTTGATGTCATGGAAGGCATAATTCATTGCCCTCTGAAACGTCGCCCCTGCGTTCTTTAAACCAAAGGGTAATTTTCGATATGCGAATGTGCCCCACGGACAAATAAATGCAGTCTTTGACTGGTCCTGTGGGCGGATATTTATTTGATTATACCAAGAGAATCCATCCATGAATGAAAATATTTCGCATCCGGCGCATTCATCAATTATCTGGTCAATGAAGGGTGTAGGGTAGTTGTCTTTTGGACAAGCTTGATTTACATCCCTATAATCGACGCACACTCTAATTGTCCCTTGTTTTTTCATAACAGGGACAATATTTGATACCCAATCGGTTAGAGGAACCGGGTAGATGAAACCAGCGTGGAGAAGTTTTTCAACTTCTGCCTTAATGGCAGCGGCTTTCTTGGGGTGCACCTGCCTTAGCCGTTATCGTACTGGTTTGACATCTGGATACATCTTAATTTCGTGTTCAACGATACTCGAGTCAATGCCTGGCATTTCACTATATGACCAAGCAAAGACATCTCTGAATTCGCGAAAAAGAGCGTTATATATTTCCAGTTCTGATGGAGAACAACATTTTCCAACATAAATATTCTCTACAACATTTGTTTTGGTCGAGATATTTATGGCTATAGTCTCTTCAATGTTGGACAAGTTTCGCTCGGAATCCACCGTATTTACAGTATTTGACAGAAAATCAAAGACTGAAGGATGATAAAGGTCATTTTGAGTATCTTCTCCACAATCTGGAAGAAGAGAACGATGGTGGGAATCATTCCATGGTGCTCCTTCAATTACCATTTATTGGACAATTCCTTCGTCGGTGACATGCACTCGCGACCAAGGATCTGAAGGAGTACCATATTCTCCAGACCTATCTATCCAAATGCTTGATGAGCATTGATTTGGGTTTGCCTCCCATGCTAGGAACGTTGATTGCTATAATATTTCCGTTGGGCTTGGGGGAAAAACCACTGCATGATCCATGTCGATATCGTTTTCTGAGATCTTTGTAGAAGATATCATGTTGCAGGTTCCTATCGTCGCTACTTCTGCCAGATTGATTGGAGGTGAAAGAGCGAAAGTTCCCATTAGTATAGGATCTTTTAGTAGGCCTACTCCGATATTCTGAAGCGAATGTGGGCTTCCATGGATGATGGGAATGCTTCCAGTAACTTGAGAACCATTGGGGAGGAAGTTTTGCTGATCGACGATTGTAATCCCTCCTTGAAAGGGAAATGCAATCTTTCTAAAATAGGTCAACACAACAGCTGCCATGGCATAAATCCATGGTCTTCCAAGTAGGATGTTGTAATCAAGATTCCCATCGATGACTTCAACATCTATTTCTACCGTTTTCCCTCCTAGTTCAACTTTCAAGTTATTTAGGATACCATATGGGGTATATGTCCTTCCGTCGAATGCTTTTAATGTCGTCGAAGATCGCGACAAGGTTGGAGATCCTAAAGTTTTCCAGCAACTCATCAACATAATGCATGTAGATGCCCCCTCATCAATAATTGTTCGATGAACAGTTTTGTTGAGGGCTTTCACTTGAACAAGGAAAGCTAGTTGAGCTGGTAACTGAGGATCGTATCCTTTATGATCGAAGGATACAAGACTGGAATCCTTTGGGTCAATCCCACCAATGGCTGATAATAAAGCCTACCTTTGGGATGGGCAATTTTGTATTACTTCAAGAGTTGACATAGCGGATGGCGATTGGGCCAAATCTTCCACTATATTATAATGTTGTGCCGCTCTAGCGCGGGGATTAAATGTCGACTTGTGTACTACTCCCTTTGGCGGTTTTATCGTTAGTTCAGGGATGGTGGGTGGCACAACTTTTGTCGAAGTTGTTGTCGAACTACTTGGTTGATCTTTATCCTTGTTGTTCGACAGCTGTGGATTCCCATAATCTTTGTTCCTTGTCGATATCAAAGCATCATTTTGCTGTTTTGAAACCGACAACATTAGCACTTGAGACGGGGAAGCATTTTCACTTTCAACCAGATTTGTTCCTGGATTTGGAAATGGATCAGTTAACACTGTGGAGGTTTTTGAATTCTTGAAGAATTTTTTAACCTCAGCTCTGTGTGGACAATCTGTGGTCCGATGATCCTCATCGCATATAAAGCATGGAGTTTTTGGTTTCCTATTTCCAGGAGGGTTTGAAGAAGATTTTTCAGGTGATGATTCCTCTTGTTTCTTCTTCTTCCCTTTGCCTTTCTTCTTGCTTCCTGTTTGTTTGGTTTCTTTGCCTTTATCTGTCGATACAGAATTTACTTCCGAAGCAATAAGTTCGTCTTTTTCATTTTGACCTGAAATCTTACGGGCCTTTTTGGATGTAGCCTTTGTCGATTTCATGTCTATCGTGCCAATCACGCCATCGCCGGCATGAGAGTCATCGTTTGATTTAGGAGGAGGAGGAATGGAGAATTCCAGTCTAGGGGCGTCAGGTATTTTGTCGTAGAGCGTGCCGGACTGAGTGTAAATCAAGTCCAGATATTGTGCACGAGCGATAACTTGCTCTTCTGTTACGACTCCCCCCTTTGCCACATCTTCCGTGATGGAAGGCAGTAATGACTTGATAAACCATTCAGCTAAGAGCTGATCGGGGACGTACATTTTTACCATCCTATGACGACATCGCCACTCATGTATATGATCAGATATGTGAGTGGCCGTTGTCTGTTTGAAGTTGGTAAGAAGTTTTGTTCCCGTTTCGTACCTTATTGGTAATTGAAAATGGGTTAAGAAGGTTGTGGCTAAGGTACTGAAGTTGTCAAACGAAGCTCTAGGCAATTCAATGTACCATTTTGCCGCCGGACCCGTTAACGTCCTCTGAAAGAGGCGAAGTCTTATCGAATCATCATTTAGGGTGTTTGATGAACACCATAGATGAAAGGTCATCACGTGATTCGATGGATCTTCACCCGGATTTCCATTAAATTTAGGAATATCTGATGGAAGTTTATGCGGAATCGCTGGCCACCAAGGGGCGTAAGCAATTGGATCATTTGTTAACCGATTTAAATTAGGTAACTCTAAGGTTGCCACAAAGGGTAACTGTTGATTCAGGTTAGATGAAGCATACCCAGGATAAGATGGGATTGCCTGAGCAGTTGGTCTTTGCATACCAGCATAGTGCATTTGATGCTGGTATGTTTGGTAAGGTTGATGGACATGACCATTGTAAAATGGTTGATTTTGACCGTTTTGAATGTACGGCTGTCCACTGTTCGCAAAGATTTGCTGCTCAGAACCTTGGTATACTTGTTGGAATTGCGGTTGTTGGTATTGCACCAGCCATGGTTGTGAAGCCATGTGCTGTTGCGCGATACTAACCGTTTGACCAAGGTGAGGGGTAATTGTACCCGTCTGGACCTATGTCGCTCCACTAGTCGGCGATTGTGGTTGAGTCACAGGGTCAAGGGGTTGTTGCATTACAACCTGAGAAACCTGAGGTTGGCATACAACAGGAAGCGTTTGAACTTGCGACACCGTCACAATAGCTGGCGTAGTCGGGATGTTCGACATGGGTACGCATTGTTGCATCGAATACACAACTCTTGGTTGTTGAGGTAGTATAGGTACCCAACCACTTGAGGTAATTCCAGTGTAACCTGAATATTGTTGCGAACTCCCATATGGGTATCCTCCCGGAGGGGATAATGAAAGGGTATACTGCCCCCCATACGGTGGTAATCCAGAACTCAAGGGAATTGTTTGCCCTTGGGGACTAGACTGCCCAAATTGACCTCCAAAAGGATCAATTTGTTAAGACTCAACATAAGAGTTTCCGGATATTATTCCGGATGAACAAACAGGAACGGACCATACTGTCGAAATAGCCCCTGAGTGGGCACCTTCTAGCGGTTGAGAGCTAGTCGGGACAGATGGTATACCGGCGAACATTGTCGGAGTGATAGCAGGGAGTTCTACCGTCGCTGTGTCAGATGACACAATCCTAGATGTTGACGGTTGCTCAGACATTTGTAGTCTATCCAAAATATTACCTAGCGATTCTACAGGAGCTTCCGCTGGTGGTAGACTAACTTCTGATGAAGAAGGATATAGAGTGATCCCGACTCCAAAGTGCGTTGGAGTACTTTTTTGAGGATCTTCTACAATTTCTTCAATTGCAATCAGACCAGGGGGAAGGGGAAGACCGTCAGGTCCGTAAAATATTTCTGGTGCCGAAGAAGGTGTGAAATCGGCAGCGACAGATGTTTGAAGAGTAAGACTCTCCGAACCGGTTGTAGATGGAACTGGTTCGGTAACACAAGTGTTTACTCTCAAACTAGGATTAGTATCACTGTCCTTCTGTGGCTGTTGAACTTCTTCTGTAGAGGCAGGGATTCCAAAAATGTTTGGAGTAACCAGAGTCTCTGATGTCGTTGGAACACTTGTTCTAACTTTAATAGGAGATTTGGAACCAGTTAAACGAGTTCGCTTTGTCCGTACTAGTTTCGATTCCGGAGACAAAGACGGTTGACTCGTAAGCCTCCGCGAACGACGGGGTTTCAATTGACTTTCTTCCACGATTCCGGATTACTCGATCAACTAAAATAAAGGGAAGGTATGTTTCCGAATTAAATGAATTTTAGACGCTTTGACACAACTTGTTTTTTCAGTTTTTAAGAGTCGAGAAAAAACAAAAGATGACTCTAGTCTCCTTTGATTTTTAATGAGCCTGAAGTGACAAGTGCTCAGATGGACCTTTTCCGTTAAGGAGTCTGAAAAGGAACGAAAGGGACTGCTCTAGAGATCTAGGTAGAGGGAGTACCAAACCAATCGCAAAACTGCAGAATACTTTTTACGGTACGGCAGTCAATCTTCCTGAATGCTGTGTTCAGTGCATTGTGATCGATAGGGCAGCAGACACGGCTTCCTATGGATAAAGGATTTAAGCCTATAGGGGTCTCCCAAAATATACTCGACGGTACGTGGCAGCACAAGTCCGTACTGGCACTTATCGTCTCAAAGTGGAGGAATCACCCAACCATCAATGAGGACAACAGTTACCAGGCTTTACGACACTGGAATACGTCTCTAGCCTAGACCTCTAAATGTTGTGCGTTAAGTTCCAAAGCATTGTTAGATTCATTGAATTTATTTTAAGTTGATCTTGCTTATGAAGTTTGCCTTTTGGGTTCACCACGAGATGTAGATGTAATTCTTAAAATGCAATCTAAAGATGATAAACAAACTTTTATCTCTTTTGTGCAATGAAAATCCTAGCTACTAGAGGAAAAGAAAGACACAATCTTTTCACAAAGAGCAAAGAGCACACTGTAAATGCACTTTCCTAAATCAAGCCAAACAGACTGTCAATATGCAAATGCACATGCATGTATTTGTTTTCGACTTTCTTAGTATTGATGCTAAAAACAAAGTTGATGTACAAATCTGAATTTGCTTTCAAGCGACAAACACAAACAAGCTTCTTTTCGAAATCAAAAGATAGAGACGATTACGACACTTTACGATTTTGAAATGAATACTCGTTTTTGACACTAGAAAATCACAAATTCAGACCAAAGGCAATAGTAAAAGTATAATCGACCATCAACAGCAATCAAACTTTCTCCTATGATCGAAATCGACACTTGCGACAGATCTAAATCAAAGGACTACAGTACGACTATTCTACTTTTGCAATGGAAAACTGTAAACAACTCAACAGACACACAAAAACATCTACAGTTCTTTTGTACAAAGGAGGCGGAATAACAGCAAGGAAAAGGGGTTTTAAACAGACATATACTGATCACAGGCTGCAAAATTTAGAGACAAAACTGGAAAGAATGAAGCACAAGAACCATAGCTGCACAGGGCTAGTGTGATCAGCGCACCTGTAACACAGAGAAACTGGATTGCAGCGCAGGTTTCCCTTTCGGGAAGTGTGCTGAAATGCAGGAACTCTTAACAGTACCTGCACTGGGCTAGAAACGAGAATCTGTCCGGGTTCTGGGTCACGGTTTGCAGTTTAGTCTTTGGTTTTTGGCCGAGTAAAAGCAATCAGTAATGCACAATCAGGGGTAGATCTAAGGAGGGTCTAAGAGCTATCACAAGGGCAATCAGATCATTTGTGAATCAGCTGTTCAAATCATAAACAAATCCAGTGAATGGATTGACGCAGCAGATGTCTACTTTGCATTTGTTATGGTAAATGCAGTTCGAATGCTACTTATAAGTTTATGAAACATACAACAAAGAGATACACAAACAAACTAATTAGACATTCTCCCCAGTGGAGTTGCCATTTTGTTACCGGGAAAAGTGTCTATTTAGAACTGCTCTATCCCACTAAGGTGTGACAGCTGCCTTAGAAACAAACAGAGAAAAACTACTTTTGTATTTCCGTTATGAACTATAGACAGAGAGGAATAGAAAGAACCAACCTGTGTCTTGCGCTAATCCTTTGATCCAATCCCTCTCTTCTTTGACAGCTTCCAGCTACCTGCTCCCTTACTTGCCCAGCTTCACCAAGTACCTGTAAGATCACAGAAGAAGAACACTATACAAAGACATGGATCTATATTCATAAACAACTTAGGATCAGATTTAAGTTAACCATACAAATGTAACAAGCATCAATGATACAAAAGCATGGAGGAAAAACTCAAATAGTTTTTATTGATAAATAAGAAGATCCAGGAGGAGTTACAACCGATGATTCCTGACCCAGCATCAACCTCCTAGCAAAGAAGCCCCTCTTCACCTCCAACAAAGCATAAATCACCCAATACTCTGATATTTGTCTCAAAACCAACATCAATTCCTTACAATGTGCAAAATTCCAGCCTCTGGATCTCTGGGATGAGGGATCCATATATAGATGTATGCAAGGAGGATGAGTCAGCTTGTGATTTGATTAGTGTCTTCTCTCTGTCAGTTCTTGCTTCCACTTGGAGACTGAAGGCCTCTTACTCATCCTTGGTCGAATTCAGTGAGGCAAGTGTCATAGGAGAAGATTCTGGAAGCTTCCATTGTCCCTCCACCTCGCGGAATGACACTGCCATTTGTCATTTCTCGCCCAACGCACCCTCATAGTGCATTTAGGTGCGTTGCAACGCACCTAGCCAGTGTGTTTAGGTGCTATGCAACGCACCTAGCCAGTGGAGCAGCTGAAATGATCCTGTTTTGACTTATTCTGAGCAGTTTTTGGTGGAGAACTTCTGGGAGAAGTTGTAATTTGTTGACCTTGTTCCTTTAGGGGTTAGAACAACACTTTTAGGGACTTAGGAGCCCTTGGTTTATGGACATTTCATGCTTGGAGCTGTAAGGCACAAAAATGTCTATAACAATAAGGAGAAGTACAAAGCTTGAATACAGAACTGCATTACTTGATGATGAGTCTCTCATATGCTGCTGTCATCATATGCATAAAGATCATGATGCAAGGTTCCTATAGCTCTTGGTGCTCATAGTTGATGATATAAAGAAGTTTTGACAAATGAGGTTGAGCTCAAGATACATAGTGTTGATACATGGATGACTACTCAAAGTTGCTTTGTTGGAAACATGATGATGAGTTCTTATCTATATGATACTTACATATGTTGATTGATGCAGATGTTCCCAAGTAATGATACTTGGATCATGTAGATCTTGATGTTGATGAAATGGCTGTGGTGGTTTCACACATGATATAATGAGAATGACTCTGAATTCTGTTCAAAGGGATGAATTGATGCAAACATACCTTGTTATAGGTTGATGACTTATACTCTACAGGACATTTACAGGTTGCTGATCTGAAATTGGTTGTACACGAGTTTCACAAGGAGTATCCGCGTATATACGCTAGTTCCTGTGGATACAGTCGCGTATATGTTGGTTTGAATAAAATTAGTGGGCCAAACTCTGGGTGAGAAGAGTCTGATATGGGTCTGATAGAGACCATCTGGCACAGGTTCAGGGGGAGAAAATTAACTTCTGATAATGCATTGCTGGCATTACCTTAGAAGCTTTTGGTTCTAGTTCACAGCTGTTGTTGGTTTCAGGTGGAACAGAGGCAGATGGAGAACAGGATGAGATAATGGTTGCTGATCTGAAAAGTGTTTGACAGATGCTACTGCTATCAGTTATTTGTGACTTTCATAAGTCTTGTTCTAGATATTTCGTCTCTATGTCATGTATCTCTTTTGTGGTATCTCTTTTATGGTGTCAAGGTCATGTAACAACCTATCTTGGTTTCCCCACTATGCCTGGGATAAACATGTAATGAACTTGGTTGTCATATGTAATTTTCTGATGTATCCCCACTTGGTTGGGTGGATGATCCCCACTTGGTTGAGAGATAGATGTATGTATGAATCCTTGGTGATAGAAAGGTCATTCATGATAGAGTCATGTTCTTCTTGTAAGAACATCTTTTTGCAGACCTTGCTTACAGTCAGAGGGAGCATGAACAAGCATATTCAGCAGAGCAGAGATTTCAGCATGTTCTCAGAAAGAGCATGGTCAGATTGGTACACCATGGCACATACAAAGGGGGAGCTCACTCAGAGACTTCAGCAGATACTCAGGGGGAGTATGGATAGCTGAATGTATATCAAGGAAAGAGTATGTCTTGATCTGCCCTTTTCCCTTGATGTCAAAGGGGGAGAGTGATTTTGGTGTTGTTGCCATCAAGTCCAAAGGGGGAGATTGTTGGCATTATGATGCATGTGTTGTACTTGATGGCAACCCACTCATAGAATAACTACAGAAGAGATATCAGATGGGCCATAATACATGGGATGTAGAGCAGATTCATCAGGAATGCCAACCATAAGCAAAGAGGCGCAGATAGAGCAAGAGGAGCCAAGAGGAGCCAAGAGGAGACAAGAGGAGCCATATATATGTATATGTCACATATATATGCCAAAGAAGATGAGCATACACAGCTATCGGGAGCCTATCGAAGTAAGAAAGGCACTCTCATATGCAAGGAGGTCTCTAGAAGACACTACCAAGCCAGAAGAGCATATTGGGAGCTTATCGGGAGCCATCGGGAGCCATTGGGAGCAACAAACAGAATTATCGGGAGCGCAAACAGAGTCATCGGGAGCCATCGGGAGAACAAATGCAGTTATCGAGAGCCATTGAGCCATTGGGAGCTTATCGGAGCAATAGAGGCACATTCTCATATATAAAGAGCTTATCAGGAGGAATCGGGCATATAAAACCCTTGGATGCATGCTTAATCATTATCAGGAATCATCAAGGCATATATGCATGCTTTAACTCTATCGGGAGTTGTTTGGGCAATTAAAACCCATATATGCATGTATTAACACTATCGGGAGTTGTTGGGCACCCAAATCCCATATATATGCATTTTTATAATCAAAGGCATTTCCCCTTTTTGGTGGATAAACACAGTTATATGTGTTAATATATATATTTCGACATATATGCGCAGCGGGGGATCGGCTATGTGACACCGCTGAAACCTCTGATTGCAATGGACCTGATGGTGGCATTAATTTGGTGTATAATAATATCGCGTCCGGATAAAGGGTCGCCCACCCCAATCCTCCGATTGCGATAACTACGCGAACCCGATGGTGGCATTAAACTTGGTGTATAATAATATCGCATCCGGCATATATCGCAGTGCTTAAAAGCCCCGCCTCACTCGAATGCCGATTGCGATAAGAGGAGGCAGACTCGGTGGAGGTATTAAAGGCAGTCTATAATAATATCGCATCTGTGGCAATCGCTCATATTATAAAGGCTTCCCACATCCAATCGCCGATAGCGATAAGAGGAGCGGACCCGACATATATATAAAGCAAGGTTATTGCCATATCGCATCTGATCCATCGGATCAGCCATCGGCAATAAACGATGTTATGTGCATGCGCTGATAGCGATAAGGTTGCGGACCCGATGAAGGCATTAAAATAGTTTATAATAATATCGTGTCTGTCATATCGGAGAGTTGTGTATCGCAGCACCTGAACGCCGATTGCGATAAGCAAGCGGACCCGACAAGCATATACAACATGATTTAATGTAATATCGCGTCCATAGGAGGATCGGCCTATCGGCCATCGGTGATGTCTTGAGAAGCGGACCCGATATATTTTAGATGCGGGTTTAATATTGCTTGAAGTCCGCCTTTTAGTCGTTTGGACTATTTTTCATCATTTTTCCTTGTTTTATCACTTAAGTCATCATTTAAGTGATCGGTCCAAGCTATTGAGCCCTAGGTTTTTGGATCCCCTGTATTGGTAATCTACGGTTCCGATTCTTTGTTTTAACAAGAGCTTGACTATATAAGAGGAAAGGAGATCATTTGGCGTTACATCGGTGAATGTTGAAGATCTTACAAAAGAACAGTTCTGAGACACTTGCGATCGGTTGGGGAGTGATGGTTGAGATCTCATCAGCGCAGTCTCGGTATGCTTGAAGCCTGAAAATCATCTATTCGCAGGAGTGATACGGTATGTAGAGCAGGAGACTGTGCAGGCACATATACCCGCATACTAGGGAGAAGCACAGGCGCAGATGTTCACATATGTTTTGGTGAAGTCACGGTCCCCGGTCAAGATTTGTTTTATCTGCCTTTGACTAATCTGCAGAGTTCTGGGTGCGCAATATTATGTTTATCCGTTGTATTGAGTTCTGATATCGACATGATTAGCCTCTGTATTGATGATTGACTAGATCGGGTGATAACTGTCGTAATATACTTATATGTGGTGATTGGGTGATTCAAAAGATTGATTTATTATGTGCTTCAATGATATTAAAGGGTCCAGTATGAAAATTGGATGAAACGTGGCCTTTCAGATTATGTATTGTGCTTCAGGTGTATCCAGTCTGAAAATGTATGAAATGTGGTACCCGGAGGAAAGAAGATTGTAGGCTGGCACCTACGTACTAGTATCTTAGCTAGTACAAGAGCATTGTAGCAGGTAGCAGCCTGCGTACTAGTAAATGGATCGGCTAGTACAAGATCTATGGGAGTTCTAGCTCTCTGCAGGTAGAAGCCTGCGTACTGGTATAAGACTTCACAAGTACAGAAATATTGTAAAAGGATTTTCTTATTAAGATTGAGATGACTTGCAGCAGGTGGTTTACTCCCGCATTGGGTTTCCACCTTATATGATGGTGTTCATGTGTATGGTTTGTGTGTGATGATCTGTTCTATTTTACTGCACCTGTTTTCTGTTAATATGGTTGACAATGTTCCAATGCACTCATTGAAGATCAATTAACTGAATCATAAGTTTATTGAACTGAAGCAGCATATATGAATCAGAGTTTGGAAATGAAAAAGTTTTATTGAGTTAATAATATTGATTCACCCCCCCCCCCCCCTCTCAATATTATTTCCAATAGTATAATTGAGGCCACCCTGAGGTATTATTCTCACAAGAGTTAAAAACTATCATTAGTGTCACAATCGAGGGCTAGCTAAGGTAGTCTGTGACATGGTTAGTTCTACCCTTCTTGTATTCTATCTTTATGTGGAATTGTTGCAAGTATGAGGACCATTTTTATGGTGGTCATTCTATAGCTTTCCTTATGTCTGTATAAATTATAGAGGTCTGTGATTAGTGTGGATGATTGTCTCCTTCCAATAATATTATGCTTCCATTATCAACAAGCTTGCACGATGGAGTATACCTTTGTTAGAAAATTATATAATACGGAGCAATGGAACACATAAAATATTGCAGAAACACAAACACATAAAAATGCATAAAACAAGAGAGAGACACATATATATGTGGTTCACCTAATTTTGGCTACGTCCATGGAGAAACAACTAGTCCTTCCTTTATATTATCCAACAAAATGAAGAGATACAACCTACAACAAATACACTGTAATTTCCTCTTTGCTCTCACACAATCTCCTCTCTCTTTTGTCACTCAGAACACACATCTACACAGCCGCAATACAATTCCCTCATATATAGCGAGGGTTTCATTTTAGGGAAAAAAACCCTAAATTAAACATAACTTCTACTGTCAGATCATCTGTCTAATGAGTGGACCAGAATGACTACGAAATTACAACATTTTACAAGGCAATTTTACATCTATTTTTAGCTTCTAGGGTGCTGCCCTCGAACCCCCACCAAGGGGGGCTCATAAAAATTATCGTTTCCCCCCCTAGACCCACCTGGAAGTGAACAAACATCCGGCATTTCCGCCCCATTATGAACTGGGGTCCAATGTGGTGATACCTTTGAATAAAGAAGATAATCAAGCTCCACACCCAACATTCTCCCACTTGGAGACTAATTATAGAAACTCCACCACTACTTCACTTGTTGGAAAATGACTCCACTTTGGACTTTGTTATTTCTGATCTTCATCATCATACTTGAAGACCAATTGAAACCGAGCATAACCTTTGTTTCTCCCTGGTTACAACTTTTGTTAACATATCTGCAGGATTTTGACTAGTGTGTATCTTTTCCAGCTTCAACTCTCCATCTTCCAACACTAGCCATATGAAGTGGTACTTTAGCTATATATGTTTAGTCTCATAATGAAATGTTGAGTTCTTTGCAATATGAATGGCACTCTGGCTGTCACTGTATAACCTACCCAATTCTTGCTTCTTACCGAATTCATCCAAAAACCTTTGTAACCAAATCATTTCTTTACTATCCTTTGTAGCAGCAACATACTTTGCTTCCATCATTGAGAGTGCAACAACACTCTGCAATTTTGAAACTCAATTGATAGTCATTCCACCTACAGTAAACGCATACTCTGTGGTGCTCCTCCTGTTATCTCTATCACCTATCATATCTGCATCAACATATCCCTGTAGAGCAATGTTTGAACCACCAAAGCATAATGCTTGATATGTGGTACCTCTCAAATACCTAAGAATCCACTTCACTTCCATCCAATGTTCTTTTCCTGGATTGTTCATCTACCTACTTACAACTCCCACTACATGTGCAATATCAAGCCTTGTGGAGACCATTTCATACATTAAGCTTCCAATTGTTGATGCTTATGGAACTTTAGACATATAATCCATCTCTTCTTAATTCTTGGGACACATCCCCTTACTTAGTTTTAAATGGCTAGCCAAAGATGTACTAACTGGTTTTGCATTCTGCATATTAAATCTTTTCAACACCTTTTGTATGTACTCACTTTGAGACAATGTTAATTTGTGATTTTTCTTGTATCTACTTATTCTCATACCAATGATTTGTTTTTTAGCACCCAAATCCTTCATTGAAAATGTGTTTTCCAATTTTCTTTTGAGCACATTTATTTCCTGCATGTTAGAACCTACAACAAGCATGTCATCTACATACAATAACAATATAATATAGATGCCACCATTTTTCCTTTTTAGATAAACACAATGATCAAAGTGACATCTAGTATAGCCTTGTTCAAACATAAACCTATCAAATTTTAGATACCACTACGCTGGAGCCTGTTTTAAGCCATACAAGATCTTCTTCAACCTGCACACTAGTTTATCCTTCCCTTTGACCTCATATCCTTGTGGTTGTTGCATATATATCTCTTCCTCCAAATCCCCATGGAGAAAGGTCATCTTTACATCTAACTGCTCAAGATGAAAATCTTCAGCTGCTACTAGACTTAAAATAGTTTTGATTGAAGTCATTTTAACAATAGGAGAAAATATTTCATCAAAGTCTATACCTTTTCTTTTTGTGCAAACCGCTTCACCAAAAGTCTAGCTTTATATCTTTTCCTACCTCCATCTTCTTCCTTCAACCTGGAAACCCATTTATTCTGCAATGTTGTTTTACCTGCAGGAAACCTGACTAAGTCCCAAGTCTGGATATGTACCAAGGAGTCCATATGTTCTTCATGGCTAGCTCCCACTTCTTCATGGTTTTTACTTTCACTACTTCTTCATAACATTTTGGTTCACTAGAATCATTCAACAATACATAATAAAATGAAGGAGAGTATCATTCAAGGGGTCTATTTATCATTGTAGATCTTCTAAAACCACTTTCAGGTGCATGAGGTGCATGTTGTTGTTGTGGTTGTTGCTGTTGTTCTAGTTGTTGATCATTATGATTTTCAGGAACCTTTACATTTTCTGTGATCTCATCAAGCACTGTGTATTCTCTGTTTTCTTTTTCCTATTTATTTTCCTGCATCTGATCCTTATACAAAACCTTTTCATTGAATATGACATCTCTACTCCTAATGATTTTGTGATTTTCATAATCATATAAGCGATAACCAAAATCATTAACACCATATCCAATAAAGGTACATTTCTTTGATTTTGCCTCAAGATTTGTTATATTTTCTTTATTAATGTGGACAATGGCTTCACAACCAAAAGTCTTTAAAAATGAGCAGTTTATTTTTTTACCTGTCCATGCCTCCTTTGGAATACCTCCATCCAAAGAAATTGAAGGCCCTCTGTTTATTAGATAAATAATAGTATCTACAACATCTGCCCAAAATTGTAAAGGCAATCCTTCATGCAATCTCATCAACCTTGCACACTCCATGATTTTCCTGTCCATCTTTTCTCACACACCATTTTCTTGTGGTGTTCCTGGAATTGTCTTCTCTCTGCGAATTCCATGCTTTGAACAATACTTATCAAACTCTTTGCTGCAATATTAACCTCCATTGTATGATTTGAGACACTTCAATCTTTTTCATGTCTCATTTTCAAGGAAAGCTTTCCATTTCTTGGAAATATCAAATACATCATATTTATTTCGAATACAAAAAATCCAGGTTTTTTTGGTTGCATCATCAATAAAAGTAACATAATAACGAGAGCCACCGAGAGATGATACATGAGCAGGTCCACATACATATGTATTAAAAAGCTCTAATTTTGTGCTTTTCTTTTCTTTCCCAACTCTGAGGAATTTGACTCTTATGTTTTCCACAGAAGTCCAAATCAACATGTTTCAAACCTGGCAACAAATTTCTTGAGTGAAGAATCTTCATCCCCTTCTCACTCATGTTCCTGAGCCTATGATGCCACAATCATGTATCTTCTCCAATAGAGGTTAAAGCATTAACAGAATTATAAATACCATTGCATAAATACATTATACCAAATGTTTCTCCTTTTGCTATTACCAGGGCTCCTTTAGTGACCTTCCAAGTTTTATATCTAAAAGTAGTTACACAACCTTCGCCTCCCAACTACCCTGTTAAAATTAGATTTTTCTTCAGATATGGAACATGTCTTACCTCCTTCAATAGCCATTGGTTACCATTCTAATTTTTTATGAAAACTTTACCCATTCCAATGATTTCACAGGGTTTATCATCACCCAAACGAACCTGTCCAAAATCTCCTTGAACATAATCATGAAAATGTTTCCTATTAGGTATGGCATGGAATGAGGCCCCTGAATCTACCACCCAGGGATCAATAATATTTTCTAATGAAAGAATCAAATCATCTTGCAACACATCAGCTGTCACATTCGCTTCATGATTGTTTTCTTGCTCCGCATCTGCATCTTTTCTTTTCCGAGACTTACAATCTTTCTTCAGGTGTCCTTTCTTCCCGCATTTCCAGCACACTATCCCAATCTAGACTTGGATATTCCTTTCCTTGAATTACAATGACATCCTGCGCTATTTCCTCTTTCCATTTTTCTTCCTTACTCTCTGCAGTCAAAGCATTACGTGATGTCTCACCGAAGCTTTTCTGTCGCATTTCCTCACTAAGAATTGGCCCAACAACATCATCAAACTTTAAATTAATAGATCCAGAGGTAGAGTTACTAATGGCCAAAACTAAACCATTCCAACTTTCTGTCAATGAGCACAGCAATAATAGAGCCCTAACTTCATCATCAAAATTTACCCCTACAGAACTTAACTGGTTGGTAACCGTATTAAATTCATTTAAATGGTCAGCAACAGATCCACCTTCTGACATCTTCATATTAAATAAATGTTTCATAATAAATACCTTATTTCAGACCAAAGGTTTTTCATATAGTTTGGCCAATGTCAACATTAAACCCTCTATTGTCGTTTCCTTTGAAATATTAAAGGCTACTGACACCGCTAGGCATAGCCGTATTGTTCGAAGTGCCTTTTTGTCAAGAATATCCCATTCTATGTCTGATATACTCGTCAACTTCTTTGTCTTTTCATTCAATGGTAGGTACATATCTTTCTGATATAAATAATCTTCCATCTACATCTTACACAGTTGGTAGTTTTGTCCATTAAAATTTTCAACCTTAAACCTACCATTTTCGCCATTTCTCCCACTTGAACCCGGAACCCTTCTCTCCTGCGAGTTTATCAGCCAAATAGACCTTCGTCTCTGATACCAGTTGTTAGAAAATTATATATTACAGAGCAATGGAACACATAAAATATTGCAGAAACACAAACAAAGAAAATGCATAAAACATGAGAGAGACATAGATATACGTGGTTCACCCAATTTGGGCTACGTCCACAGAGAAACAACTAGTCTTTCCTTTATATTGTCCAATAAAATTAAGAGATACAACCTACAACAAATCCGTTGTAATTTCCTCTTCTCTCTCACATAATATCCTCTCTCTTTTGTTGCTCAGAATACACATCTACAAAGACGCAATACAATTCCCTCATATATAGTGATGGGTTGCCTTCTAGGGAAAAAAACCCTAAATTAAACATAACTTCTACAGTCAGATCATCCACCTAATGAATGGCTTAGATTGACTATGAAATTACAACATTTTACAAGGAAATTTTACATCTTTTTTTAGCTTCGGGGGCGTTGCCTTTGAACCCTTGCCAGGGTGGGCTCACAAAAATTGTTGTCGCCCCCACTAGACCCCCCTAGAAGCAAACAAATGGGTGGCGTTGCTGCCCCATTACGAACTAGGGTCCAATGTGGAAATTCCTTTGAATAAAGAAGATAATCAGGCTCCACACCCAACAACCTTCTTGTCATAAGTGTGGTATCTCTAAACAATAAAAAAAAATGTTAAACTATTATAAGCCACAAGATTTCATTGTTGAGTGAGGGCTACACCGCTAGCATAATCATAGGTACTTGCCTTAATCTCAAATGGAAGTTGCAAGTATGGTAGGGTGGGGAATGGTGCAAAGAAGAAAAGGCAGTGTTTTATATCCTCGAATGCTTCCTTTTATGACTCAGACTAGGAAAACGTTTCTTTTGCTCCACCCTTAGTTACTTGTCTTATGGGACAAGTGATATGAGAGAACGCAAACATGAACCTTCAATATAAGTTAGTAGGTACCAAGAAGATATGGATCTATGTTAGCGTTATTGGGGATGGCCAATCCCAGGTGACTTGGTTCTTGGTTACGTCCACATGCGCTTCATGTTCATCCAAAATGTATCCAAAATATTGAATTATTTGGATACCAAATGAGCATTTCTCCATACTGGAATATAATTTGTGTTGCCACAAGGTTCTTAAGATCTATTGAATTTGTTGCAAATGTTCCGCCTAGGTTCTGCTAAAGATGAGGATGTCATCCAAATATAAAGACACAAACAATTTGTGAACAATCACATTGTATCATCCATCATCCTCATGAACGTCACTAGAGAATTATTCAAGCCAAAGGGAATGACCAACCACTTGAAAATACCTTCTTTATATTTCAATGTTTGGTTCAATGCATCAATTTCTTCAATTGGAGCTTGGCTATAACATGAATTCAAATCAATCGTAGTAAAGAAATTGGAACCCCTAAGCTAGTTAATAGTATTGTCAATCCTAGGATTTAAGTGTGTATTCTTGACAATAATCTTTTTCGGGGCCCTATAATCAATACAAATTATCCATGTTCCATCATTTTTCTGTGCCAACACAATTGGACTCCCATAAGGAAAGGCGTTTGGTCAAATGTGGCCCTTTTAGATGAGCTCATAAATCTGACATATTATTTCCTCATTCTTTAAGAAAGAGCATCTATATATTGGGCCATCATGTAAAGTAGCACTAGGTATCAATTCAATTGAGTGTTTGGCCCGACAGTGCAGGGGCACCCCCATAAGTGGAGTGAATATATCTCTATATGTCCCTACAATATTGTCCACTTGATTTTGTTGTGTAGAGAGGGATCCTATAGAAGTTGTGGTGATCTTCCTTTCACCTTTTTACTAAACCATGAAGATATTTTTCCTTTTGTATGAGATATTAACCTTTGGCACTATTTTGTTGATGTTATGCAACCAGATCACAAAACAAAATAAAAGATAGACCAACAACTTGAAAATTATCCTCTTCGAATGGAAACCTATTTTACATCACAAAAATGAATAATTATTCGATGATACAAATGAAAAGGCGTCTTTGGTATATATAGGATTCTAAGGGGTCACAATATAATCAAAGCCTACATAACAATAAGAATGTAAGGGCACAACAATAAAAATAGTGGGCTCCTATGGGGCACAACAATAACAATATGGGGGCTACATGGGCATAAAAATAACAATAAGGGAGCTACACTAACAATAAAAATAAGGAGGCTACACTAGTATTATAGGGACCTAACATGCCCTTATCCTTCAAAAAAAGTGTTGTCCTCAATGCTTGAGTAGTTTTAGATGCTTCTGTATAAAATTCTCATCCTCCCATGTGGAATATTTAGGGGTTATGTTATTCCACTTAATGATATAATCCAAAATTGATCGATTTTGTAGCTGTTGGGTTCTTGTTTCTGTGACTGCTTTAGGATCCAATATGATCTTTCATTCTTCGCCAAGTTTTGGAAATATTGTTTGAATTGGGAGCTTGTCACTGATAACTTTCTTTAAGCATGAAACATGGAAATTTGTGTGTACTCGGGAAGATGCAAACAACTCAAATATGCCACAGTACCAATCTTTTGCAACACCTTGTAAGGACCATAGTACTTGGTTGATAGTTTATTATCCTTCTTAGCTTTCTTAAGGGACATTTGTTTGTATGGTTGTAGCCATAAAAATACCCGATCACCTATGTCAAAACTTTTTTCACTGTAATGCTGATCTTCCTGGTGTTTCATTTGATTCTGCACCAGAGTGAGGTTATCCTTTAAGAGTTGGAGAACTTGATATTGATGCTTGATGTGATCTTCCACTGCTTGAACCTTAGAATTTCCTCTTAAAGATGATGTGATGGATGGTGGATGATATCCATAAAGTGCCATAAATGGGGTCATTTTTGCTGTAATATGGAAGGAAGTTATTACAGGTCATTTTGTCACATTCAATCAAAAGAACACATATTTCATTAAAATTGGAATAAAATTGTGGATCTAGAATTTCAAAATAACCAAAAAATTGAATTATAGTGATATCCTTGTAATAAAATTGTTCCAATTTTAATGAAATATATGTTAAAAGGCGTGAAACCCAGATCAATCAACATACATGAACACTTTTCCATTATCCCTTTGCAAATCCCTAAGAATAATTTCTCCAAAAATTCAGAGTTTCTGGGTCAATCAGCTCAAAAACAGTGTTTTTAGCCCCAACACACCTTGCATAATGTCCACCTAGAATGGTTGCAAGCTGCATAACTGAGCACCTACACTAACCGACGTGGAGTTCTCTACTCTGCAGGTGTGATGGTTCTATAAATTTGGGAAAAATAAAAAATATTTTTTGAATCTTCTCCTTCCAAAAGTTTCTAAGGTGGTTTTAGCCATTTACCATGGATAAAGATCTTGAACTCCTACAATAGAGGTATTAGATCTTATCATTAGAGATTATCCTCCTTCATACTTGGATATCAAAACTATATTGGTAAATCCTAAACTACCAATTTTACCCTATAAATCTACTACCTCCCATAGACTCTGGGTTGGCTTTTGGAGATTACTAGTGCCCTCATGATGCTACTTTAAACTTAAGGAATCATCCTCCATTAATTCATTAGGGTTGATTTTGAAGGTTTTCTTTGTGGAAAGGAAGGAGAAGACAATTGGGGAGACATATACAAAGTCAAGCATCTATAAATTGTTGTAACTTTCTCCTTCATTTATTAATAAAAAGAGAAATATGTTTTCCTATACTTGTGTCATGTTGATGCTTCTGTATTTCAATACCATTTGACTCATTTATTAGAGAGATTAGTTTATGCTATGTGGATATTGTATTTCTCTTTCTTGTTTTAGTCATTTTGCAGGTTCCATTTATAGCGCTTGGAGCTATATTTGGATAGGGAAAATTTTAGGCACTAATATTCACAAGTGTGCTAATTTTCCATGTTTTTTACAAAAAAAATATTCATTGATTTCCATTTTTTCTAAGAACGATTCGCCCAAATTTTATAGTATAAAATTATTTTACCTTAAAAATCACTAAATTTTTATAGAGGCTATATGAAATTATTAGAAATTGAATATTTTTAAAAACATATCGACAAATTTTTAATAGTTCGCATATTAGGAACTAGTAATATTCACCAAGGTTTCTAAACCTTAAATAAATTTCCCACCCTTAAAATTTTCCCTGGATTGGGAGGTTACAAGCAAGGAGAAGAGGAAGACTTACTACAGACTCTAGGTAGGTCTCTTTTTTGTATTCTAATCTCTCTAAGGAAAACATAGCTTTCCCCCCCGTGTTTCTAGATCATGCCACTAAATCTAGGGAGTTCATTTTTTTCCACAGAAGTGAATTTTCCATATAACAACTTGGTGACTCCACTCGAGAGCATCATTTCCTTTTAGTGGTTTCCTTGGCCTATTTATTTTTAACCTTTCAAAGTGACCTGAATTGACTTGTTCAGACAGTAATTAGCCTTAAGAAAAAATAATTCTAGGCTTTGTAGGGGTTTTTTTTTTATTTTTGAACAAAAGTAGCCTCGGCGCACTTTCTGGTCTGAAACATAGCGACCCAGCGTAGTCTCTCCTCTCTGGAAGTGTGATGGTTCACACTAGTGCTCATTCTGCACATGTGATGGTCTTGTAGAATGAAATTTTTTCATTTCTTTACCTTGCTCTCAATTATTCTTTGATCCATAAGGTTTTCTTGAGTCTCTGAACTTGTTTGTGTCTCTGTAAAGTCATAATTATGTTTACATTTGGATTTTTTTGCCTTTGATGAGAGTTTGTTAATTTTTTTCTTTCTTCAGACATTAGGATTGTAAACACTTGATATTGATTGTTGATTTGATAAAAAGAATTTTCATATTACAGTTGCAATCTGTGTGATTTATTTTGGTCAATGATCTAGCTTCATTTTCATTTTAATTGCATTTGAAATTGAAAAGGAAAAGAAAAGAAAAAGTTTAGTTTCTTAACAATTTTTTAGTGTTAATTGCCTCTGAGTGTCATCTCTTTTGATCTTTGGAATTTTCACCGAATTTCAGTTTGAGTCCTTTGTTAATGAAATCTCATATTACATTTTATTTCATTGGGAATTTCCTTACTTACACTTGATTGGTTCTTTCATTGCATTAGGGAAGGAAGGAGTTTCTTTTATAAGTAGTCTTGTTATATTTTTATTTCACTTGGAATCATCTTGTGTTTGTTTTGAAGAATTATTTTTCATAGATTAAATTTGCATAGTTAGAATTCTCATATTCACAACAGGAAAGGAAATTGTGCATAGATTACATTTGCGTAGTTTTCAGGGTAATTGTGCATAAATTACATTGCATAGTTTGCCATCTTTTAGGGCTTTTAATTGAATTGGAGAAGTTGCGTTGAAAGATATGTTTAGGAAAATCTTGTTTGCTGCATATTTGGTTGTTGCATCATTTTCTGTTTCTTCCTTCCCATAGATAGATCTTCATTAAAAATTGAAAGAGTTCTTATTATCATGCTAGTTGCATCTGGGGAATTCAGGTGAATTCATATAGTGAGCCTTGAAATTGAAACTTAATTGAAGGTCAAGCTTAAAATTAATTCAATTAACCTAAGGAGCATTTGGATAATTAATGACACACATAGAGTTCTAGGCTAGAGACGCGTACCAACGTCGTTAAACATAGGATCTGTCATTATTTGTTTGCATTACATTTTGGGGGTAGTTGATATCCCACGTACATAAGTATATCAGATCGTCCTCCACGTACCCTTGGGTATATCAGATGATGCTCCACATATGAAAACTATATCGGAATACTTCCTATCGTACATGACACATTAGACAACACTACCACATACTGTGCTTCCACGTACCTCCAGGTATATTTTGGAAGCCCCCCATAGGTTGTTATCCTGCCATACGTAACTGAGTCAGTTGCCTTATTATCTATGATACATCGAACATAATGTTTTGGGATAATGCCTACACATAATGGAAATGGTATATTGTTGTTCACAGTGGCTTGGTAATCATTATATGCCTAGTTACCCTTTTTATTTTTATGTTGTTTCTTTAATTTCTAAAATCAATTAATTGACCATGGAACAACATCCTCACTATCGAACAACTCCTTAGTAAATATTAGGTTAAAATTGATGGCAATAGTTCCCGAGTCTACCAGTCAAGGAAACCCCTTTGATAGGAATCCTGGTCCTTTTCTTCCTTTTTGAATATTGGTGCTCCTTATATGGAAACTTTTTCCCTTCCTGAATTTACCATTGGTTTATTGGTTTGGTTGTTTTTGACCTCCTTGGTTTTGAATGTCGAAACTGCTTCTCAACTAAGTAGTCCTCCACTTGAACAACATCAACCTCAAGTTGAACGTAAAGTTGACCCTTTAGATTCTTCACCTGTTGTTTCTTTATCCCTTTCTTCCTCCTCGCCTCATGAAAGTCTTGATTCTAGTAACTAGGAAGCTAAGAACAAGAAAAAAAGTACAAAGAAGAAGAAGAAAAATAAGTAGGGGGAAACCATGAAAACATTGTTATTAATGCAACTGATGTTGAGTAACCTTCCAACAAGCCTTGTAAAGTTAAATCTCCTTGCATTATTTGTAAGGGTAATCACCTTCTTAGAGATTGTCTTGGTATTCCATAGGTATTAAAAGTGTGGTCCAGAGGCTCACATCAACCCTTGTTATCAACCTCTGGAGATCATGTTGGTGATAAACCGTCAACTAGTGATAGTAAGGTCACGAGAAAAAGAGTAAAGTTAAGTTTCCTTGTAGGTTATGTGAAGGGTGTCATCCTTTTCACCTTTGTCCCTATATGGATGAACCCTAAAAAGTGTTGGATAACCTTACAACTTATCTGCCTTAACTTCCAGTTGGTTATTGGAAGCTTTCTCCTAATCCTCCACTATTTGATGAAGTCATTGACCTAAATCCAGTCAATCCCACTCTCTCTGAATGTGAATCATGTGAGTCTATTCCCAACCAACCATCAATTGAGAAAATGGTTGACTTGGTTCCACCTTTAATTGATCGTACCTTTCCCTTAGAGAGTGAAGTTCATAAACCCATGTTGTTCTTATTTCTTTAGATCTTGTCAAAGAAGGGGACATTTCTCTTGTTGTCATGAAAAACCCTCCAAGTAATGACCCACTTCATCAAACTATTCAACAGGTACAAGTAATTCAACCCTGATTTATAGCATGCCATAGGTTCCAATTAGTCAACATGTTCCAAGAATGATGCAAATTCCATTAGGGAAACCATTACAAGGAACACCCCAAGCTCTTGTTGTTCAGACAAAAACCATGAAACGCCCTTATTCAGGACAATATTTCCAAGGTCAACCTTTTCAACAATATTTGTTATTTCCTAGGAGTAGACAACCTGGTATGTGTTATGCTAACTATCAAAACAATATGTATCAAGGTGGGATGCAAATGTCAGTAGCCCAACCCATCATGTCCTATCATCGATATCCCTCACCAGTATTTAACCTTCCCCCACAAGGTTACTGAGCTACCTAGGGTTCGAAGAAGATTTCCTTTTATTCTATCTGGCTCATTAAAAAAATGAAACAAGGTCTCAAAGCAGAGTTCCTTTTCTAATGAAACAAGGTGTCATGAGCATAGTTTGTTTAATATGTCAAGCTCATTAAAATATGAAACAAATCCCCTTCCAACTAAAATATTTTGTTAGATCTTGTAGATGTCAAGTTTATTCTTTCACTTGATGATCCAAGTTGACTCAACTTCCGGATTTAACCAAGATCTTTTGCTTCCATGATATAGTTAGAATTTCATTTTATAAGAGAACAAATGAACATATATGCATGCTTAAGAAAATGGAAACATAATGACGATCAACAAATCATAAACAAGAGACATTGATAACAAAGTTCGTCCACTGTGGACTACATCTCCGGGCCCGGTGTCAAGATGGTGTTGGTCACTTCATTTAGTGTTGGAAGTGGTGAAGATGTACATGGACTATGTTTTCTATCATAAAAGGACATGTGCCCCCTATAGGAGTGGCAAAGTCTCTCCACGATACGTTCTACTAAAGGAACTATCACTCACAATAGACCTCCTGTCAGCATGACATAATCTTACACATGGTGACAATCAGTATCCCACCATCATGGCATCAAATGGATCTCAACCAAAACACCGATGGTGACAATGATTATCCCGCCATCATAGCAACAAAGGGATATCAATCAAAACATACATAAAAATCCATATGAATACATCTCACATGAAATAGACACAAAGATTTTGCATCATACATAAAGTAGGAATCAAAACAAATAGTACATCTCACAACAAGTGATCAAGTAAGTACATGACAACAACACTTCATATACCTCAACTCTGATGCTGGTTGAAGAATAGAATATTCAGCGATTGGATCTGAATGCATCATCGAAATCATGGCGTCGAATGGCATAGAATTGACTGTCCATGCTTTGAAATATGACACCGTCGCTCCAATCTAAAAATTGGCCGAAAAATAGAAGGCTCAGCTGCAAAAACTAATTACACCACTGAATTTTTGTCGTCAAGAGGTGTAAAATCGACTATCTATTTGTCAAATTTTGACGCTGGAAAAATATGGGCTAGTAGGAATCTTTTAGATTCCCCCGTGATTCTCCAAAGATTCCCTCCTCTAGGTTGAGTGGAGATCTGCAACTCAAATCAAAAAACTTATCTCACCATTGAGATCATTGCGAAATTCTGAGAAGAATGAGTATAAAGTTGGCTACATTTTGGATCTGGGAACTTTCAGCCTCCAAGGAATCTAGAAGATTCCCTCGAGATTCTTCAAGATTCTCCTCTGCTAGGGATCTGCAAAGCCACTACTCAAAAGGTGAATCCAACCTCTCCATTGCATTCCCTACGAAAATCTGAGAAAAATCACTTTAAACTTGATTACATTTTGACACTAAGAAAAATTACCTCCCAAGGAATCTTCGACATCAAGAAAATATTCCCCATCTCGAAAAGTGTGTCAAGGTTCTGCGTGCTAGAATTGCGTCATGATTCCACCTAGGCATTGTTCCACTACACGGAAATCCATTCTTGGCCTCCCCGTTCCGTTGAATCTCTCATTTTTTTCCATTCTGTTCATCAAATGGAGCAAATATGTTCTTGTATGAATGTCCAGGCAAATTTAACATGAACCAGCGAAAGATAAGGCATTAGGCCTACCCTTCAGGTTGCAATTTCAAATCCCATTTTTGGCAAGTTTTTTTTATTATTATAAAATTCGTTTTAAAATTAGCGCAAAATGTTGAAACGTTTTGGGTTGGTTCCACCGTTACCAACTATGCACCATATATAAACCATAATATATATATGGTTATGATTTTACCATTTAAACACTTTTAAATTTTCTTTGAAACGTTTTGTGTATTTAATATGGAATGACCATATTTAAATATAAAGTCTTTTTTTTCTTTGTTTTAATGATTTTCTTTGTTTTATAGGATTTTTGTCATATTAATATTTTTAAATGATTATTTTCTTGTCTTTTTGTGCAAGGATATGAGCAAATGCTAGCGCACCATGTGTCAGTGGTTTAGTGGCTATTCATTTTCCACATAAACTTAATAGGTCACACCCGCTCACTGGGATTCTATATGGCATGCTGTGGGCCCCACTTTTTCCCTGCCTTATCAAACTTTGAAGGGCTCTGTTTCCCTCATACGAGCTTGGATTTGAGTGTTGTTCACATCTTTGGAATCAGAGTGACGAAAAATTTGATTTGGTTCTAGTTTGAGAGCAATATGACCACTTTGAATTTTGACTATTTCTGAGCCCTCTTGGACTTCTACATGTGTTTGGAGCCACGCGAATCAATCCTCCCCACTGAGGAGCTTTTGGTCCTCCAAAAGCATGAAAATAATATGCAACTTCTTTGTACCTTGTCTACACTACAAGTTTCCTGACAGGTCACCCTTCCTTCTCCTTCACCTTTGTCCTTTGGAGCCATAAGCGATGAGTCGACACCTGCACCCTCTGCAAACTTTTAGTACATTGTTTTTGAAAATTACATGCTTATCAACATGAACAACTAATGATCCAAGCATCCCATACTTTCCACAAGTTTATAACACATACTTTGTGATCAAGTTTACACCAGAATGGAAAGAAATACCCCAGCTATCAAAACAATGCCAAAATATCATTGTCGCTTAAACAAGTGATGGAAAACACATCATCACTTTTACACTATAAACTGCAACAAATTATTTACAAAGTGAGGCCATTATAAGCTATCCAATCTAGAAAAATCATTTCTTACTCAACAAAGCGAACCACAATGAGTGGTGGGTTTGCTTGTTGAACATTTTCACTCACTGGTTTCTGCATGGGCGCTTTGTCCGTAGGGCGCTACTCTAGATGGAGCCTCCAACATGTGGCTCTTTGATGACCACTTCTGTTGTAATGGATGCAACAAGTCTTCTTCCTCCAGATATGCTTAACATGTTTCTTCCTCTGTGGTGGAGAAGGCCTTTCATGCCTCACCCTCTTTCATGTTGTCATTCTCTTCCAGCACTCAATAAATATATGGTTATGTAAACCACAAAAAGTACATGTTTTTTGATGCCATGATTTATATCCATCATTAACAACATGATTGTAATCGGAATGAAAATTTGAATGTTGAGACTTGTTATACCTTTCCTTGTTGTCTCTGGTGTAATTATGGTGATGAGAGCTTGCCACGGCTCTTTCCTTACAATGGCCACTGCCATGGGATGATGGTGATGTGTTCCCACGATTCTCTTTCCTTGACGATTTCAACAATGTCTCGGACGGATCTGACAACTTTGAGCATTCTCCTTTGGTGTATCCCAAACCTGCAAATCGAGGTCTTTGCATGACCTATAATAGCTGAGTTATGCCTTGGCTATTAACACCAGGTTCTTCTTCTTCCTTGTACCTCATCTTGGTAAGGAGCCTCAAGTTTTAACTTGTAATTGGTATCTCCACATTTCCAACAGAAATTATACTATGTGAAGATGAAACTGAAGGGAAATCAACATCTTTTACCTCCATTTTTGAGTTGGAAAGAACTGATGAGGGCTTCTCATCATTTGTTGTTGGTGGTTCACTAGATGTCTTGGCACATTCCCCAACTTCCTTCCCGACATAGCCAAGTCCTACCTGACGGGGTAATTCCTCTACTTTGATGGGGTTGATAATGCCTTGGCTATTAATACCCAAGCCTTTTCATTCATACCCCATTCTCTTCAGCAGTTTGGAGCCAATTCATGTGGTATGATTTTCAAAAGCAGTGAAATCATAATTAGGAAACATACATGAAGTTGGAGAATTACTTTTTACCTCACAGGGCTCATGCTGCAGCTTTTCCAAGGCCTTGTCCTTAGCTTGCAATTTTCATAGCAACCTATGTTCCTCCTCTTTCTCTTCTCGTAGAAGCATCTTCAATTCAATGTTATTTGCTTGAGGACTCTAGTTGTTGTGCTTCAGTTCTTCTAGGGCCTCCTCCGTGGCTCACAACTGAAGCTGGAATCGCTGCTTTTCCTCTGTCTCTTCTTGTAGAGCTTCATACATTATGTCCATATTTTTGGACACTCTAAGCATGGCCTCGTACATCTCTTTTTCATCCTCCATTGTTGCATGTTCCATTGTTCACGCTTGCAATTCACATCCACGCGAAGACCGCTTTGATACCAAACTTGATCCGAGTTGACTCAACTTCCAGATTTAACCAGGATCTTTTGCTTCCATGATGTAGTTAGAATTGCATTTTATAAGAGAATAAATTAACATATATGCATGCTTAAGCAAATGGAAACATAATTACGATCAACAAATCATAAACAAGAGACATTGATAATGAAGTTTGTCCAGTGTGGACTACATCTCCGAGCCCGGTGTCAAGATGGTGTTGGCCACATCATTCAGTGCTAGAAATGGTGAATATGTACATGGACTATGTTTTTTGTCATACAAGGAAATGTGCCCCCTATAGGAGTGGAAAAGTCTCTCCACGAGACATTCCGCTAAAGGAACTATCACTCACAATAGACCTCCTATCAGCATGACATAATCTTACACATGATAACAATGAGTATCCCGCCATCATGGCATCAAAGGGATCTCAACCAAAACACCCATGGTGACAATGAGTATCCCACTATCATAGCAACAAAGGGATCGCAATCAAAATATACATAAAATTCCATGATGAATACATCTCACATGAAATAGACATAAAGATTATGCATCATACATCAAGCAGGAATCAAAACAACATAGTACATCTCACAACAAATGATCAAAGAAGTACATGACAACAACACTTCATATACCTCAACTTTGATACTAGTTGAAGAATAGAATACTTAACTATTGGATCTGAATGCACCATCGAAATTGTGGCGTCGAATGGCATAGAATCGACTATCCATGCTTTGAAATCTGACACCGTCACTCCAATCTGAAAAATGGCTGAAAAATATAAGGCTCAGCTGCAAAAATTGATTGCACCACTGAATTTGTGTCATCGAGAGGTGTAAAATTGACTATCTATTTGTCAAATTTTGACGCCGGAAAAATCTGGGCCTATAGGAATCTTTTAGATTCCCCCGTGATTCTGCAAATATTCCCTCCTCTGGGTTGACTAGAGATCTG
Organism: Pinus tabuliformis; assembly: GCA_031772625.1. Classification (NCBI taxonomy): domain Eukaryota; kingdom Viridiplantae; phylum Streptophyta; class Pinopsida; order Pinales; family Pinaceae; genus Pinus; species Pinus tabuliformis. The sequence goes on from CM062812.1 coordinate 757,499,872, forward strand.
CAACTCAAATAAGAAAACTTATCTCTCCGTTGACATCCTCGCAAAATTCTGAGAAGAATAAATATAAAGTTGGTTGCATTCTAGACCTTGGAAATTTCAGCCTCCAAAGAATCTGGAAGATTCCTTTAAGATTCTTGAAGATTCTCCTTCGCCAAGAATCTGCAAATTTGCTGCTCAAAGGTGAATCCGACCTCACCATTGTGTTCCGTATAAAAATTTGAGAAAAATCACTCTAAACTTGATTACATTCTGACAATGAGAAAAATTACCTCCCAAAGAATCTTTGGCATCAAGAGAATATTCCCTATCTCGAAAAGTGTGTCAAAGTTCCACCTCCTAGAACTACGTCATGGTTCCACCTGGGTGTGGTTCCACTGCACTGAATTCCATTCTCGGCGTCCCTGTTCTGTTGGCTCTCTCTCCGTTCCGTTCTATTCATTGAATGGAAAAAATACGTTCTTCTATGAACGTTTGGGCTAATCTAACATGCATTAACTACTTGGTATGTCGGTTAGTTTGCCAAAAATAAGGCATTAAACCTACCGTATAGGTTGTGGGAGTTCAAATTCCGTTTTTGGCAAGTTGGTTTGTTTTTATTATACTCTTCATTTTAAAATTGGTGCGGAATGTTGAAACGTTTTGGGTTGGTTCCAAAGTTACCAACTATGCACCATATATAAACCATAATATATATATGGTTATGATTTTACCATATAGCCATATTTAAATATAAAGTCTTTTTTTCTTTTTTTTATGATTTTTTTTTTATTTTATAGGATTTTTTTGTCATATTAATATTTTTAAATGATTATTTTTTGTCTTTTTGCGTAGAGTTAGGAGAAAATGCTAGCATGCCATGTGTCGATGGATTAGTGGCCATTCATTTGCCACATAAACTTAGTAGGTCCCACATACTGACTGGGATGCCATGTGGCATGCTGTGGGCCCCACTTTTTCCATGTCTTATCAAACTTTGAAGAGCTCTATCTCCCTCATACGAGCTTGGATTTGGGTGTGAACAGTTGGTTTGTTTTTATTATACTCTTCATTTTAAAATTGGCGCGGAATGTTGAAACGTTTTGGGTTGGTTCCAAAGTTACCAACTATACACCATATATAAACCATAATATATATATATGGTTATGATTTTACCATTAAAACAATTTAATGTGGAATAACCATATTTAAATATAAAGTCTTTTTTTCTTTTTTTTTTATGATTTTTTTTATTTTATAGGATTTTTTGTCATATTAATATTTTTAAATGATTATTTTTTGTCTTTTTGCATAGGGTTAGGAGAAAATGCTAGCATGCCATGTGTCGATGGTTTAGTGGCCATTCATTTGCCACATAAACTTAGTAGGTCTCACATACTGACTGGGATGCCATGTGGCACGTTGTGGGCCCCACTTTTTCCATGTCTTATCAAACTTTGAAGAGCTCTATCTCCCTCATACGAGCTTGGATTTGAGTGTTTTTCACACCGTTGGAATCAGGGCGACGAACACTTCGATTTGGTGTTGGTTTGAGAGAAATATGACAAATTTTAATTTTGACCATTTCTGAGCCCTCTTGGACTTCTGCCTGTGTCTGGAGCCACCTGCATCACTTGATCTCATAATTGAACCTTCATTTCATCATCCTATTAGTAATAAATAGTATGCTTAGGTGAATGAAACGAAGTTTGTGGGGCATGAACACCAATCTCAAGCACAATTTTCCTCTATTTCAAGTTTGTGTAAAAATGAAACTACTCTCAAGCATAGTTTTTCCTCATTTCATGCTTGTGTAAAAATGAAACTACTTTCAACTACTTTCAAGAATAGTTTTTCCTCATTTCAATATTGTGTAAAAATGAAACAAATTTCAATCATAGTTTCCCATGTTTCAAGATTGTGTAAAACTGAAACCATTCTCATCTTATCTATCATGATTTCTAATTTTTATTAGCGTATTTATGCCATATGAGCCTTGGTTTTCTCATTCCATCATCACCATTCTCTTGGCCAATCATACGCTTTCACTTGGTTGTTTTACCCTTTCCTAAAGAACCGCTGTGATGAGTGGTCTTATTAGCCTGCCTCTTAACTTTTATATGTTTTGAGCAGTTCCATCATGACCAAAACCAGTTGATACCCTTTATACCACTCATTCCTGTAGGAGGAGTCCTCTTTCAACTCTTTTCAGACTCCCAAAGCATGAAAATATTATCAAGCACTTGTCTTTTCAAACTCGTTAAAGTAAATGAAAAGATGTCTACCCAGTTTAAGTTTAACCATTTTCTAGATTGGGATGGACTATTTATGAAAAAGGAATACTTTAGTCAAACATGGCTAAAAGGTTCTCCTAAGTATAATTTTATGCCTTTTCAGACTCAAGAGACTAAATTTACGGAAAGGAGCCTATGGAGTTTTCTTTTGACCTCTTTTTTAAACTCTCCAAACATGAAAAAGAAGTCAAGTTACACCTTCGTTCGACCCATAAAACATCAAATAACATTGGAATCATCAAATATGATAGGACTGCACCACACCTTCTCAGAGTTTGTTAAAAATACTCAAAAGGATTAAATTATAGATCAAGCGTATGTTATCCTCCTCAAACTTGTAAAAAATAAAGAGGTACTGGCCAAAAATGGTTTGGATAATTCGAAAAATAGGGTAAACCTATTAATGACAGTGATTCGCTCTTGAACATGACACTCTTTCACTTCATCTCTAGATTATCGAGTTGGGAAATTTGTTTGCCTCTTTGGTTAATCACATTATATCAAAAGCCTTCGTAATCAGTTTTGAGTCAATGTTACCAACTGTATAAAGTGTCACCAATATATTCAATTGAATTCCTTCAGTTGGCATTTGCTACAATACTCTTAATACTTCATTCATGTCTCCCGAACCAACTCTACATCAACATGATTCTATCTCAAATGTTGATACCCATTTTGTGTCTTTTATGAGGGATACATCAAGGCCCTCCTATGATGGGTTGCTTCCTATCGACATCAACTCATTATACAGGAAGTTGACTTAGATACTCCCTTCAGTACCTTGGATCTTGCATACATTAATGGAAAATTTCTTCACTCTCGGAAACAGGTCCTCATCATTGGCCTTCGACCGGAAGATTCTGTGTGGTGTTTGAATTTAGCTCATTCACTCACACCACATAGATTTTACTATGGTACCTTGAGAGCCATTATCATTATTAATGGTTTCTCTTTCATATGTTAATGACTTACATCATAGGCTAGTAATCAGATGATGTCTACCATGTTCAACTCCATCTCAATTATTTGCACAGTTAAACTTGTACTATCGAGTGACGAGGTTGAAGACCCGGGATCTAGTTTCATCCATCTGGGATGCGATTTTAGAATTCATATAATATTACAAAGTATGATGGCTATGATCATTCAGACATTCATCCAAGCATGAGTCCACACTTTGTCATTATTAGATGAGAATTCTTTATCAATCTACATGTATATTGGCTTATATGTTGAGTATGGGTCTACCTCCCTCAGCAATGATATCATGGTGATAATATGTATTGTAACAGATGATGATCTCAACCAATTTGTTCTTGATCCCAACTTGTCACAAGATAAAGCACTTCAGTCCTCAGCCACTGCTTCTTATTTTGTACTTTAGGGGGCAATCTATTACAGGCCATTTTGTTGCATTCAATCAAAAGGCCTGAAAACCTGGATCAATCAACATCCTTGAACACTTTTTCATTATCCAATTGTGTAAGCATCATTTGTCCAGAAAACTAAGTTTATGGGTCAATTAGCTCAAAAATAGTGTTTTTAGCCCCAACGCACCATGCATAACTATCCACCTACAATGGTTGTAAGTTGCATAACCAAGCACCTTCACTAACCAGCACAGGTTGTTATACTCTGTGAGTGTGATGCTTTTATAATTTCAGGAGCAGTAAAAAAAATCGAATCTTCTCCTTCCAAAATCTTCTAAGGTGGTTTTAACCATTTACCATGGATATAGATCTTGAAATCCTACACTAGAGGTCTTATCTCTTATCATTAGATCTTATCCTCCTCCATATGTGGATCTCAAACCTAGATTGGTAAATCCTAAACTCCCACTTTCACCCTATAAATATACAGCCTCCCATAGAGTCTGGGTTGGCTTTTGGAGATTACTAGTGCCCTCATCCTACTACTTTGAGATTAAGAAATCATCCTTTGTTAATGCATTAAGGTTGAGTTTGAAGGTTTTCTTTGTAGCAAGGAAGGACAAGAAAATTGGGAAGACATCTATAAAGTCAAGCATATATAAATGGTTGTAACTCTCTCCTTCATTTATTAGTAAAAAAAGCACTATGTTTTCCTATACTTGTGTCATGTTGATGCTTATATAGTTCTCTTTCTTATTTTAGTCATTTTGTAGGTTCCATTTATAATGCTTGGAGATAGATTTGGAGCTTACAAGCAAGGAGAAGAGGAATACATACTACAGATTCCAGGTAGGTCTCTTTTTTGTATTCTAATCTCTCCAAGGAAACATAGCTCATTTTGTCCTTGTTGTTTCTAGATCAGGCCACTAGATTTAGGGAGTTAACTTTTGTCTTCATAAGTGAATTTTCCATATAACAAAAGTGTTATACCACCATTCAGCCATAGGTAACCACTAGACCCATTGCGTTTTTTTATCAAATACAAACCATCAAAGATATCCTTCCAAACATTTGTTCACTATCTCAATTTGCTCATTAGATTGAGGATGATAAGATGAACTATGAGCTAATTGAGTACTAAGACAAGAAAATAATTATGTCCAAAAATTTCTAGTGAAATTGGGATCTTTATCACTTACAATAATTTTTGGGCTTCCATGTATCTTTTGAATTATTTCCATAAATGAAATAGTGACTGTATTGGCTTTAAAAGGTTGAGATAATTCACAAAAGTGTGCATACTTGTAAATTCTATCAACTACCACCAAGATGACACTCTTTCCTTTAGAGTTGGGCAAACTTGTGATTAATTCCATTGAGACCTCCTCCCAATGTTGACTTGGAATGACTACAGGTTGTAATAGACCCGGAGACATAATTGTCTCGACTTTTTTTTTTTTTGAAAACCAAACATTCTGCCACAAACTTCTAAATATCAAATTTAAGGCCATACCAAAAACAATCCTTCTTGACCCTCTGGTAAGTTTTTAAAAATCTTGACTACCCTCCTAAGGGGGAGGTGTGTAATTCCACAAGAATCTTTTGTTTGAGTTGGGAATTCTTACATAGATATAAGCGATCTTTGCACCATAATGAATCATTTTTTGATATAAATGTATCAAATTTAATGAGATCTTGCTACAACTTTTGAATGAGTGTCCATACCTCTTTGTCATTCTTTCATTAATCCCTTGCATTAGTTATTGAATCAATTTAATAATGGAAATCACATTGAGCAATTCATCCACATCCTCATCCTTTCTTGAGAGTGGATCTGCAACAACATTTTTCTTCCCTTTCTTGTAGATGATTTCAAAGTCATAACCCAACATCTTTGTGATGCACCTTTGTTGCTCTTCTGAAATAATATTTTCTCCAAAAATTATTTAAGACTATCATGATCTATTTTTACCTTGAAGTTTCTTCCCATTAGGTAAGGTCGCCATTGCTTTAGTGCATGTAGTAGTGCCAAAATTTTCTTCTCATAAATAGGTTTGTGTAAATAATTTCCCTTGATTGGGTGAATTGCAAAAGCAATGGGTCTTTCTTCTTGTATTAAAACAACACTAATTCCATTTCCTAAGGCATCACATTCCACAATAAAGGTTTTTGTGAAGTATGGTGTAGCGAAGATTGGTGCTTGGCACATTGCCTCTTTAATATGTTCAAAAGCCTTAGTTTCTTTTGGAGTCCAAGAAAATGCATCTTTCTTCAGTAATATTGTTAGAGGTGTTGTTATTCTCCAATAATTCTTAACAAACTTGTGATAATACCTTGTCAACCCAAGAAATCCATGGAGATGATTTAGGGTTGTGGGGATTTTCCATTCCTTAATGGATTTAATTTTGTTAGGGTCTACCTTAACACCCTCATGAGATATAATATTACCCAAATATTCCACCTCCTGTACTCCAAAGAAACATTTGGAGGTTTTTTCATATATTTATTTCTTCTCCAATAGTTTGAATACCCCGTCAACATGTTGAACATGATCCTTCCAAGACTTATTGTAAATTAGTATATCATAAAAAAATACTAACACAAATTTTCTAAGGAAGGGTTTGAAAATGGAATTCATCAAACCTTTAAATGTGGAAGGTGCATTAGTAAGGCCAAAAGGCATGACCAAAAATTCATAATGACCTTCATGAGTTTTGAATGTTGAAAACGATCTTTCCAAGACTTGTTGTAGATTAGTATATTATAAAAAAATACTAACAAAAATTTTCTAAGGAAGGGTTTGAAAATGGAATTCATCAAACCTTGAAATGTGGAAGGTGCATCAGTAAGGCCAAAAGGAATGACCAAAGATTCATAACCTTCTTGAGTTATGAATATTGTTTTCAGAATGTCTTTAGTATTTATTCTAATTTGATGATATCCTAAATGAAGATCCGAATTGGTGAAGTAAATTGATCCATGTAATTCATCTAACAATTCATCAATGACAAGGATGGGAAATTTACCTTTAATAGTGATCTTGTTTGGTTCCCTATAATTTAGAAACGTACACAATGATGCATCCTTGTTGTGCACCAATACCACTGGAGAAGAGAAATAACTTTAGCTAGGTTGAATTATACCATCCTCTACCATTTTTGTAATTATACTTTCAATTTCGCTCTTTTTGGCATAGGGATATTTGTAAGGCCTGATGTTTGGAGGAACACTTCCTATAATCAAGTGAATAGAATGATCATAATCATGAATAGGTTGGAGGCCTTTGGGAGTCTCAAATACCTTGGAATTATTGTCCAAGACCTTTTGCGGATATGGAGAAATGGATGATATCGATGTTTGAACCTCTAGTGAGCATAATTTTGCAATTATGCCCCGTTATTGTTTCTTCAAAATATTTGTCCTGACATTAGAGCTGATTCTCTTCCTTGGCTTCCTTGTGATGCACCTTAATTCAATTTCCTTTCCTTCCTAGATTTTTTCAAGTAAAGTTATTGAAAATTAAAAGTTATCTTCCCTAAAGATTGTAACCATTGGAATCCTAGTACAAAATCAACACCACCCATTGGAATGGAAAGAATTGGAATATTCAATACATATTCACCCATGGTTAGCTTGATATTATTGAACTTTCTAAAGAAATTTATATTTCCTCAATTTGCAACCATCACTTGACACTTTGGGTTGGATATAGAAAACTATTCAAATCCTTGGCTATCTTACAATGAATAAAATTATGGGTACTACCTGAATGAATCAACACTATTACCTTTTCATCTTGATATATCCTTCTATTTTAAGAGTTTGAGGAGTGGTGATTCCTGCCAATGCATTACAAGATATGGTCAGATTCATTTCTTCTTTTTCTAGGGTTGGTTCTTGGCGTATATCATCTTCTTTTGATGTTTCTTGTTCCTTTTCTTCCTCCTCTTCATAATCCATGTAAATAATTTCTTCTCATCAGACTTATGACCTTTAGTGTATTTGTTATCACAACTGTAACAAAACCCTTTTTCTCTTTTTTCCTCCAATTATTGTGGTGTCAATCTTATAGGTTGTAGGAGACTAGGAGTAGCAATACTTCCATCTTTATAATTGTGATTGATAGATTTCCTTGTTACCATAATTTTGCTGTCAACTTTTCTTGCCACCTTGAATGCCATCTCCAATGAATTAGGTTCCCAATGGCGAACCTCATGTTGGATGTTATCCTTTAAAGTCCCTATGAAGACATCAAACCTGTGCCCTCTGGAATATCAGTTACCCTAATATTTGATTTTTTGAAGTCCTCAATGTGCTTCTCCATTGAACCCTTTTGGTTGAGATTTATCAATTGGATAAACAAGGTGTTTCTCTTTATATCCTCATAATGTGTTATCATTCCCTCCATACAAATTAACCAAGTGACAAGTGGTTTACGAGAACAAATCTATTGATGCAATGCAAACTAATTGGGTTATAAATATAAAGATTCTTTGTGAGTGTTGCACATAATGTAGATCAAAATATGTCTCCATCTGTAGTATGCATGTTACCGGATCCTTGCGATCAAAATTCCTCATACCGATATTTGCAATGTGGTTGGTCTTCAACCTAAAGTTAAAGTCTCTAAAATCATTATTAACATTCCTTTTTTCTCATCATGAGTTTCATGGAATACCTTGTCACAATTGGGAAGAATTTCTTTTAGCAACTTTGTGAAAGCTTCCTTCAAACCTTCCATGTCTGCTTCTAAACCATTCATGTCGTCTTTATTTATTATTTTAAACCATCCATGCCCCCTTTTAGTTTATATTTGGTTTCTCTTTATGAGAGAAAAAATTGTTGCACTTGGTCCTGTAATTTTGATATATCATGTTGCAATTCTTATTCTTCATGCATCATAGTAGAGCTTTCTGAGGGATTAATGGGTGTAGAATTATTTTGTTTGGTAGGAATTTTAGAACCAAATACTGATATTCATGCTTCAATATTCCCTTGAAATGACTTGAAACTACTTTTTCAAATAAATGTTATGCAATTTTTTTTTTAAATACACACCTTTTTCTTGATTTTAGGAGCTCGATCTTGAAACGATTATATCTCTATAATTTTAGCTCTCCAAGGTCTGAAATTTAATCATGTGGTAGCATATTGAGTCTTCTTTCCAATTCCCTAAGTCAGAATAAGATTGGATTCATCAAGGTAAAGTTATGCTCAATATCCCACGATGACCTAGTTATGGACTGGTTCAGTAAAGTGAACTTGTATGGAATGCCACGTGTCACTGTTTCAACCTTTGACCCTAAAAATGATACATGAAAAACTAAAGTCTGTGCAATTTCAATAATTTTTTATGAAATTCAAATATGAAGCTTGTAGAAAACGTTATGACAATTTCCCTAGTTCACTTGTTTGAGATTGAATTCTAGAGCATGAAAAAAGCCTAACCTGTTCAGAATATATCTCAAAAAATATAGTGAACCAAGATTTGAAGTTTGTATAGAAAGTTTACCAAGGTTTTGGCTCCACGTAGTCAAAATTTAAGCTTATGAATCCTCGTAGAAAAGAATTTATAGCAAAAATTCCAAGATATCATGTTTGAAGCAATGAAACCCTAGAATCCAAAGCTCTCATACCAAATGTGATGCAACCAGATCAAAAAAAAAAGAAAAGGTATATCAACATCTTGAAAATCAGCCTCTTCGAGGGGCAATCCTCCTTACATCACATAAATGAACGATACAAATGAAAAGACCTCCTTGGTATATATAGGAGTCTAATTGGTCACAATATAATTAGAGCCTACATAACAATAAGAATGTAAGGGCACAAAAATAACAAAATGGGGGCTACATGGGAACAACAATAAAAATAAGGGGTCTACACTAACAATAACAATAATGGGGCTACACTAACAATAACAATAAGGAGGCTACACTATTATTATAGATACCTAACAACTAAGAGCAATGAAATTGTAGTAATTGGGGCCATTTTTGTTATCATGTAGATATGACCTTTGAGAGTAACAATGAGACTTCTGGGACGAGTCTCATAAACAACCCGATGTTTCCTCATATAAGGTTATCCTAAAGAATATAAAAAAATTCAAGTGTGGCAACGTTACACAATACCTCATGTTTGAAGGGCTTGATGCCATACGATAGGCGCACTGCTAGCTGACATGGATGCCTCATCCATGGATCAACCAACCAATGGTGTATGGTTGGGGGTGTGCCATTATTGGTATCTAAAATATATTGATGACCTTAGATAATGTTGGGTTCTTTTGGATTCCATTATCAATGATGAAATAGAGTGGGGTCCCCTTCACCGACATCTGTGAATGGAAGAGGCATTCCCCTCTTCAAGCTCCTCTAGCTTTTTTGGTTGGATATTTGTGGTTGTGAAGCTAGCACCGGATTCCACATCAATTAGCCACTTTCCTTTATCCTACTCTAAATAAGAATTGGAGCTATAGTTTATTTCATTTTTTTTCATCTCTATCAAAAATGATTATTTCGAGCAACATTCATCATGATAGGGTATTTTGTAGAACACACACCACTTTTTTGTGTCCTTTTTTGACTTCCTATTACCCTTCTTCACATGTGACTTGGTTTGGTTTCGTGAGGTTGGATCCCCTTGCTTTGTCCCTATTTTTGTGAGTTAGGGTCACCTTTTCTAAGCTTCTATTATAGCAAATTTTCCAACTTGAACTCTCACGTATTCCACAACTTCAATTTCTACTCAATTTTTATAGCATACGATAAGCAACTCCCAGTGAGGACATTTCCAAGACATCATTCTCCGTTTGTGTGTACTTATGTTGACAACTATAGTACTTCAAGACTAGGTATTTCTTGGATTCTTTGATACCCAAATTTAAGCACAAGGTATGGAAATTATTGATGCACTCCAATATCATCTAGTTTGTCTCTTGTCACAAAGTTGTCCTTCTAGTGTAGATATCATCATAGTTCCCTACAGGGTATAATTCCTCCTTAAGGGAATCATGGAAGGTAGCCCCAGTGTGTCTTGCATTAAATTTTGTAGTCTCATCTTCATTTTATCTCTCCTAGTAACCTTCTCACTAATATTCAACATAGGTAATGAATTTTAGTAGTGTGAAGGTGATCTTCTCATTGTCAAAATGTTTTTGGATAGAGAAATATCCCTGTAATAGTTTTAACCATCTCTCTAAAGCATATGAATATATTTTTCCTTCAGATAAGGGGATATCAAAATTAACTTGTATTTTGAAGGGTGTTGCACCTCCAAAATTTCCACTTGTTGTAGGTGCCTTGGTTGCTATTAGCATACGTCAAAGGATCTGGGTAAAATTTCCCATCATCGCATTCTTATTTCATGTAAGTGATATATTGAGAAACACCTTGATATGATATCCTTCTCCATCATCTCTATTTTTCTTCCACCATGGGATGTCACTTGTGTTTGCGAGAGTGATCGTTCCCAAGTGAAACTAGCTTGAGACCCAACTCTCTGTATCCTAACTTCATTGTAGACATATAATGATAAACAATAAGGAGAACATTACTTTGATACCACTAATTTGGGTTGTACAAGGAATGAAATGAAATGAAGGAAATTAAATTGATCATATAGAGAAATATAGAAATGAGCATAATAATATAGTGAAACCCAACTTCTATTAATAAATGAAGTAACAAAATACTATAGAACACAAATTGGCTAAAATGGTGGTGGATATCTTTAAACAAGGAAAGATTGAAGCTACAAGTGTTCACAAAAACTATTGCAAGAGACTGAAAGAATGGACTTTTAGAATAAATAAGAACTTGAGAGGTCCAAAATCCTAATCCTAGAAGATGAAAAACCAAAATGTTTGTGGGCCCTTGGGTTTTTATTGGTACATCAACTTTCAAGGGGCACAAATTTTGCATACAATATTCTTTTGGGGCACATGATAGCTCATTCAAAATAAATATCCAAGGACTACAAATTTTTACTAGGGCCAAGAATTCAATGGTAACCCCTAACCCCCCGAATTTCCAAAAGACACTATTTAGGGACTTAAAACGCCTAAAAAGTTTGGAACCCAAAAATCATAGAAAAATGCCAAGAAGTAGAGAACCATTGAAATATTGAAGAGGTGGGTGGATACCAATATCCACCTATATCACATATCCTCTTGATTGAAGCAATGCTCTCCCTCATTGACATCATGTTATGAATAGGTATATTATGCATAGGAATAAATTAAACAACATAGATGCCAATAAGTTTCTTGAAATTACTTCTAACTCTAGCGAAAACCCCCATATTTGACTCAAGAAGGGATGACATAAACATGCCTAGTATTGGCTAGATCATGAAGAGATAAAAAAGGAAATCATTTTGTAAAACAAGAATAATATTAAAAATATTATTACATCAAAATTTGAGAAATTGTGGGGTGATAAATACATAGAGGTAAAAAATAAACTAAGATATTATAAGTGATCAACCCAATCTCAAAAATAAAAAATATCTCTAGATATCTTGATTAATGTTAAGAATAAGATAGACATTTAAGTATTAGGGGGTTTACGCAGTGCATTATATTAGATAACATTTTGGGATTCAACTGCGTTAAGTAAGTCATTCATGTATGACCATTTCCATGAGAGGTAGTTGTAACTGACTAATTTCTCATGATTTTTGAATAGTTCACTTAGCACTCATTGCATCGGGTGATGCTCACAAGGGTGAAGAAGTGGCATTGAAACTAGTGAAATGAATCACATAACGTCAATCATCACTTCCGAGGCTTGCCCCTGGTAACCAAGACTTCCCGAGAAGGTCACCCATCCCAGATCACCTGTGGCTCAAGCACACTTAACTGTGGAGTTTTCCCCACAATCAAGCCCACTTAGCTTGCTACCCCATTTGCAAAAACTTAGAAAGTATTGTGCCTCATGAACCATTCAAGTAGAGATCACTTCACTCCTTTTGAATTTAAGTATTAGGGGGTTTACGTAGTGCATTATATTAGATATCATTTTGGGATTCAACTGTGTTAAGTAAGTCATTCATGTATTGCCAAAATAAGAACAAATTCTCATGAACTTCATAATGAAACGAGGCATTGCTCAATTCCAAAGCTACCATGGGATGAAAAAGTCAATCACCTTTGAACCTCTAAGAGGGTTGAAGATAAAAAACACTTTCTCCTAGATTGTCCATCTTATACTCACATTTGATTTAACTTTCAAAATAATTTTTAAAATACCAACCTTTTTTAACTTTTATGTCAGCAAAACTATGGTGATCATGAAGCTCTTCTCTTAATTCCTTTTGAGCATATAAATAAAATGCTAAAGAATTATAAATAATCTTGTCTTCTTAAGGTCTAACAGACCATATTAGTCTTAATGGATATTAATCACAATGTGTGTGTGTGTGTGTGTGTGTGTGAGAGAGAGAGAGAGAGAGATCAATGATTCTTATGAAATGAATTTTCTATTTTATTATCTTTCAAAAATCAACAAAAAAGAAGAAGAAAAGTTTCATATTTTTCATTTTTTTAATCATAGAAACAAAAAAAAAAAAACAAATTTATTAATTTATAATTATCTGAATGGAGACTTTTGTGAGTAGAATTATTTAAACATATGTCTTCTGAATCCATCACATAAATGTATTGATAGACTTTTGTGAGTATAATTATTTAAACATGTAGAATTATTTAAACATGTCTTCTATATCCATCACATAAATGTATTGATTTTTTACGTGTTTCAAACCAACCAATATGGTTCATCATCACGATGATTAGATGAAAAGAAATTGATCCAACAACGATATAAAAAAAAGAACGAATCAAAGAACTAAAAAATTAAATCAAAGGTTAAAAAAACTAACCATTAGAAAAAAACATAAAATTAAAAAATTTATATCTAAAAACCCAAATTTCAATAATAATAAAAAAATATATAATAGTTATAATAAAGGAATTAGTGCTATGTTAATTCAATATTAATAAATACTAATAAAGTTCAAATAAAACCAGGACTAAATAAGTAAAAATTAAATATTAATATTTAATTATAAATAAATAAATATTTATATAACTATTTAAAAATAAATTTAATTAAGGGCCAATACAATTAAGACTAAATATATAATACATTAAAATTATTAGTAAATAAAAAAGAAATCTAAATCAAGTCAAATGAAATCTAGAATTTAAGGATCAAATAATGAAGGGAAATTTTTTAATAATTTCATAAAACAAAATTAATTTATATAAATAATTATTATCATTATAATTAAAATTATTATGTATAAATTAATTATTTATATATATAGAGGTACAATGTTGTATATTTTATATGAGAAATATATGTGTTTTGTCAATACTATCAATATTCATCATTTCATTTGTGAAAATTGAATCTTGGTGGGGAATATTCCGTTTCTTCCTCTCAACCACTCAATACAACCCCAATTAACTATAACTAGATTTAAATCTATTTAAATAAAATTTTAAAGGCATATTATAAATCCAAAATAAAAATGTAAACCTCATTGAAATCAATATATAATAGATAACTCTATGAACTAAGCGATGGTGTTGGAATTAGATGCTTCCACCATGCAACATGTAGAAGCATGACATTAAATTCTCACTCCTTTGTGTCTACATAAGAAGTTCTAGTTTTGTATGTTTGTAGTTATGGTAATGCTTGGGAGGGTAATAGATGTTCAATGCCAGATGATGAAGATTGTGGGAATTAGTACTATAGGTTCAATGATTTGCTTTGATGATGACTTTGACATTAGGACACTAAGATATGTGAAAGTTTTTAATTTTCTAGAAGAGTGGAAGTTGATGATTGTAAGCCATGGAGTAGGTGATTTTAACTAGATGTAATCTAGGCGCTTGATCGTGCAAGCTAGTTTCACGGTACTTGGCCCTCCTATGACTTGGTATGGTTAGATATATTAGGTTGTCCCTTCCCATAATTCTTTGTTTTTGCTTATTATCTGTTGGCCTTTTGCTTGGACGTGCTCTAGCTTGACTGGGTGTGTGGTTTTTTTGGTCTTAGAATCCATGGTACATGTGGATTTCTATGTTGTTAAGGGGTTTGATGTTGGTAGTCTATCAAGTATGTGTAGGCTATGGCCTCCTTCCAAATGTTGGTTGAGGATTTCAAAGGTGGAAGGGTCCATTCGACATTTCTCTTTGTTTCTCACCTTCCACAAACAAGTGTGACGAGCTATTTCCCATCAAGGAAAATTTTAGGGGCTAACTTCCAAAGATCGGATAATTTTCTATGTTCTTTCACAAAATAAGATTCATTAATTTCCATTTTTTCTAAAATTGATTACCACAAAATTTTATAGGACAAAATTATTTTACCTTAAAAATCATCAATTTTTTTATAAAGACTATAAAACTATTAGAAAATTGAATATTTTTACAAAAGTATCACCAAACATTGTATAATTTGCATATTATGGACTACTTAGATTCACCTTAAAATTTTCCCTATTTCTCATTCCCTAGTGTGGTTGGGCTATGGTTTCTAGTTGTATCCGAGGTTCACAGGAAATGGGTTATTAACAACTTAAAGAGGGTCATGACTTTATTATAATATACCCAATGTTTTCCTATAAGTATGTTACACAAAATGTCCCCTAAAATTCTAGAATCTAATTGTTGAGGCATTCTATGAGGGGGCAAATCTAGGGCACATTCCAATTGGTTAACCATGTCTCACTCTCACTATACAAGTGTGAAATCGGAGACATTATAGTCTCAAGAATAATTCAATTAAAGCATACCACAAAATATCCAACAAGAAGTCAAAGGTTTGGTGGATTATGTTATGCAAAGCCCAATCTCAACTTCTAAACAACAAACCAACACTAGATTTCAGGATTGAGTCTTACACCTTGGTTTCTCTAGGTCTTAAGACAATAAAGTCTTTAGGGCTATAGAATTTTCTTAGATGGCCAAGGTTTTGGTAGCCATGACTTCATAAAACTATTGCCATCATGAGCTAAAAACAATGGATAAACCAAGCTAAAAAAAAGATAGATTAAAAAAACTTGAAGCCAAGCTAAAAAATGGACAAACTAAAGAAACTTGAAGCCAAGCTAAAAATGTTACCTATAGTCATCTTCAAACTTAATTCTAAAGTTTATGATGAGGAATTAGATAAAGAATAAGAAATGATAAAAGTCATTGAAACTTATGACTTGAAAGACACTGTCTCCAACTTGATAAGCATCAAAGACAAACCAAAATAATAGCAATCATGAAAAGATAAAGGACAACTTAATTCTAAAGTTTATGATGGGGAATTAGATAAAGAATAAGAAATGATAAAAGTCATGGAAACTTATGACTTGAAAGACACTGTCTCCAACTTGATAATCATCAAAGATAAACCAAAATAATAGCAATCATGGAAAGATAAAGGACCTAATGCTACTTCTCATCTTAGCCCTTATAAACCAACTCCACCTAAATTTTGTTATCTATCAATCACGCTATACTTTTTAGTTTCTGGTCTATTATAATTTTTACTTCAATTTAATTATGGGGTACTGCTTATGTCAAGTGGTTTAGACTATATTGAGAAGCTTTAAAAATAATTTGGCATGTTCCTTTTTTACTAACCTTACATAGTCAACTATGTAATTCTTTTTATTATACTCATATAAGTGTAAATTCTTTTATATATATTTACAACCTATGTGTAAATAGCACGTGCCACTTTGTCGTTCTCACACGTGTTTGATCGTTTTTTCTTGTGCTTGGGAACGGTAATATCTTTCCTTGTGGATCCATACGTGTACCCCTTTTGATTAAACAATATTTTCGTCCTTTGTACTACCTGTTTAATGAGTCAATCATTGAAAATGGAAACTGCTAGAAAATAAGCATGAAATGAAATACCTGCTATTCACTACAATGAAAGCATAAACATGTGATGAGATACCACCAATCACTAGAGTAAAATTTGCCATGGATTGATATATTTTCGTTTTAATTGATTTGTGGAAAGTTATGTTGGGAAAGTGGGGTGTGATATCTTTTGAGATCTGGATACGGAAAGGTAAATATATTAAATTTTATAAACATGTGATGAGATACCACCAATCACTAGAGTAAAATTTGTCATGGATTGATATATTTTCGTTTTAATTGATTTGTGGAAAGTTATGTTGGGAAAGTGGGGTGTGATATCTTTTGAGATCTGGATACGGAAAGGTAAATATATTAAATTTTATATTCAATTTAATGATATTAAATAAAAGCTAAGCAAATTTTAGAATTAAATCATTTAATTTTCATCCAGAATAAAAAATTGAACGTTGGTATTTATTAATTTTTTGGAGATGGTATTGCAGAATGAGAAATGTAAATTTTGAAGCTTAGGATTCAGAAGGTATAGAATGTTAATGTTGAAGAATGTTTTAGGTTTATTATCGGAAAAAATGAGCCTTCGCTATAAGCATGACTAAGGTTCATAAGCTTAGCCTCAACCATGTTTAGTAGAAGGGTTTTCAGAATTGTACGGAAAAGTCACCTTGTTAATGGATCACACCCACTCTTAATAGTCATAGTTAAGGTTCCAAATACTAGTCATGCCCACACTTGGTTGTGATCGTTTGTGCCATGAGTTGAAAGAACCTTACCAATAATGTAGATTTTAACTGAGCTTGGACCTCTTTTATGAAATATATGTTTATTGGAGAATTCATGCATAAAAGTCTCCCCCAGTTACCATAAGCTAAGAAGGATCTATGCTAACACTTTTATGTAAGTTGCAGACTGCAGTACCTATTGTCCTCAATGGATCATAACTTCAAGGATTCCATTGAGGATTCCATAATTAGATCCCCTTCAAAGAATCCAAAGCCATATAGCTTAGTAGTATCTTGAATACGATTTGGCTTTAGGGGTGGGAAATCTTAAGTCTGTGTCATTGATGTCATGGTAACACTCGTGATCAAGCTTCATTCAGCCCAAAGAAGAGATTTGGTGGATTGTTCGTCAAAATAGGAAATATTTTATTAATTTACGAGCCTTTAGCCTATAATTGATGTTCTTATGGAGTGGATTAATGAAAGTTGGAAAAATAATCTTGAGGTTATATTTTTTATGAGAGGTTTTCTTGTACCTCTCTTCTCCAACAAAGACAAGAAGAAAATGATTTTAAAAGAAAGGCACTAGTACTAGGGAAAAAAATATCTTCTCCTTACCCTCTAAACCCCCAATTTCAATCCAAGAATGGCCTCACTTTCTTATACCTGAGTATGGATAAGGTGCCTTAACATTTCCATGCAATTTTGGGAATATAAATCTCTTGCCCAAATTGGGCAACTCCTTGATGAATTCATTTGAGTGCAAATTTTCTTTCACTTGAATCTACATAAAGATATATTTATGTAAAGGGCTCTGTTATCACTCAGGTTTTCCCAAAAGTTGTAAGAAAGGGAAGGATGCCGAGGTAACCACAGACCAATCTTTTAGATATAGAATCTAGCCAATCTGTATCCAGAAAAGGCTCTCTCTTTATGATTTAGCTTTGTTTTAAAAGGTATTAGGCTAGTTATGAAGTTCAAGGGTTTTGTTTGAGTTTGGGTGGTGAGATTCAATAGAACAGAGAGGTAAGACAGAGTAGTTCAGTGCATTGGGCTAATGGAGTCAAAGAAGATAGCTTTTTGGATTTGGTTTCTTAACAGAGGATGGCTTCACAGAGTAAGGTAGTCAAACAAGGAACAAATAAAGACTTGAAACAGATGGGATGGGCTCAAATGGGGTGAAGGGCAGTTAAGAATCCTTCAACCTATTTGGAGAGAGAAATTGGATGATTACTGATAAAGAGCAGTTAAGTATTCTTTAGCAAATAATCAATATGAAAGAATCAAGAAACAAGAGCAATTAAGAGTTCATTGCTTATCCAAATTATGAAGAAAACACAGAGAACAATAAAGACTGAAAACAGAGTGCAATCAAGCATATTCTGAAATTAATCTTTTCTTTATCATTCAGATTATGAAACATAGATGATATAATAAACAAGAAAACTTTAAAGCACAAGATATAGAAGACTTATTGATCCAGTGGTTGATTCAAGAAATCTGTGACAAGTCCTCTACTACAATTCTTCATCCAGTAGGCCATGCAATAGTTGATTCCAACAGCTCTATATTCCAAAAATTCAATATTACAGCAGAGTCTAGGAATCCACCCTCAATACTCTAATGGAGGGGGTATTTATGCTCAAAATTTTAAAACAAATATCTCATAACAGCTGTGAGATAATATCTAGGATGAGTAATAATAGTTTACAAGTAAAATAGAAACAGCTAGTCTTCTTCAGTAACTCTGCGCTGGCTGCTTGTCTTAACTGATACTCTTGAATTCTGATCTGACATACTGTTGAAGCCCCGAAAATTGGGTCGACAACAAGGGGGATACCCGCCCGGTCCGGACCTTGGTTGGCAGCTCTTTATCCGTTTGGTATAGCGGGTCCGACTGGGGATAATGGGACCAATTTGCCAATTTATGTGTGTGTGTGTAGAATTTGATGTTGCTGATATAACAGTTCCTATCTAAGATATTCTAATTCAAACTTTTAATCTAATTCTATGCTATTGTAATCTAAAAAACATCACATCTAAATCTATACTAACCTGGGATGCAATTCTTCTATTATGCGATCTAAAGAGATTTCAAATAACAACTGGTAATAAAGATCATTCAGCGATTATAAGAAAGGAAATCAAGCAAGATGAACCACTTCGCATAAAAAGTTAGGCAAAACAGTTGTGAACAACATATCGCATAATGAGCTATTCATACATTAGGCATAAATAAATAGCTATCACCATACAAAAGTGTCAAATGATAACTCAAGCATTCATGCAATAATACATAAACAACTAAAAACTGTATATCACTTTAACATATAAGCAGAAATGGTCAAGAGATGAAAGTACCATTTATGACTAGTCCTACTCATAAGCTTCAAGCAACAATGATTTATCTCTCCTTGCTCTAACATCCACTAAGAGTACAGAAGTGCAACATCAGTAGCAGATATCAAATGCAAACATCAACAAATCTTGATCCATTCATTCACCAAAACCTCCTCTGAGGGTGCAAAAGTGCATGTTCTGAGGACAAGTTTTTGATAAATTTCTGGACCCCTCTCTAAATGCATGAGAAGGGTTTAAATACTACTTCCTAAATCTAATAATAGTTTATTTACAAAAATTCAGGATGCGGTTTAAAATGACCGCCCTTTTTCTAAGCAAAACTTAAAGTGAAAATTAAATTCAGAACTAAACTACTTTTGTATATGGTCTTTAAAACTGCATGTATTCAGCATTGGTTTAAGGAGAGTCGGCTGGCTAACTTCTGCTTTGAGCTGGGCTGAGAAAACGGAATCGATGAGAGCTGGTACCATCTTTTCGGCCGCATTTATGATACACTTCACAGTCATCCACTGACTATGCGGCTTTACCAAGTATGTCCAGTAACATTCCCAATTTAACCTGTTCAGCGCTTGAATTGCTTTTGCCTTTTCTTGCGCTCTCTGTTTCCATTCCGCCTCTAGTTGTAGTTTGTTCGGTAAATATCCCGGGGTGGTTTCTGCGATCAAATTTGCCCTGTGCAAATTCTCATTTACACAGTCAATAAGACTGCTTGCTGCTGTGGCTACTGTTTCTGCCGCTTGTTCTGCCTCCCTGATTTGATCGTCCCACTTGTTAAAGAGCAGCTCTTTATGGTTTTCGTTTATCCTTGGTGTGCCTACTCCTTTTCCCTCGTCTTCATCCTGCCAAGCCAAGTACTCAGTCACCCGTTTATCAATCAGATCATAGTCACTTTGTAAGTCGACCACTTGATTAGTGATCTTATCACTAATTTCGCAATAATATTTCCACTGCGATATCTTTTGGCCCAACACGTCTTGCTGCTGCAGTAATTGTTCATTCAGGGAAATAGATTCCGAAATAAATTATGTAAGCGTAGGGTCGTCCTTGTGCATTTCTTGTAAATCCTGCAACTGTTTTCCCTTCTCGTCCAAACTTCTCTGATAACCTATCTGCATTTGCTGGAAGTCCTCCTGCAACTTTTCAAGCTGTTTGTGTGCCTCATTATTGGTGTTGGCTTGTTGTAATTGTAGTTGCAGTACTTGTATTTGATCTGCCCATTCTTTCAACAACTGTTGTACTTCCGATGCTTTATCAATAGTCGCAGATGCATATGCTCCTGCGATCTGAGACAGTTTGGTGATATTTTCAGTCGGATTGCTAGTGGGATCTTTCCACAAGACGTCTAACTGCTCTGCATCTTGAGAGAGTGTATTTTCTAATTTCCTTTTCTTTCTCATTTCAACCTGCGTATTGCTTTGTATCGTCCTCCGTTCTCCGTTCCTGTAATTCACAAGTGAAGTGGAAATGAATGACCAGGAATGGTGATGGGAGAGTTTTAAATGCCGCAAACATACCAAATACACCACCTTATGTGAAGTGATTCTTTGAAAAGCACGCATTCATATTTTATTAATAACTGACAACTAACTCTTTTATTAGCATTTAAAGCGCATAATCATGTGTCAGCTTATGGCAAATAAATTTTCTTGAATATCGTGCCCGAAAGATCTGCGATGGAGCGATTTTGCGATTTGCTTCGCAACATCGTAGATCGCACCATCGCAGATCGTAAAATTGCACAAATATAACATTGCAACATTGATCTGGCCTAACATTGCAACCATCGCTATATCACGATATCGCAATATCGTAGATCGCAGAAGTTTTATGTATGACAAATTTCGTTAACCTGTTTCCTGCAATATGCGATCTTGCAATCGGCGTTATCGCAAATCGGTAAATCTTGAAGTTTTTTCTTATAATTTTTTCTTATTGCGACGCAATAGTTGTTCAATACCACAATCTCGCACATGCCGGGATTGCACTTGAATGGTGGCATTCTACTACCATTTTACAATGTGATTTTTTAAAGATTTTTCCCTTATCATAAACTTAGGTTTTAAGTATTCCAAAGAGTTTCCTAAGTTTATGATGGTAACTTTATTTTGTGAAAAAGGAATTTAAGCACTACTCTTGCTTTTTCTAAATTTTAACTAAGGGTCCCCACTTATCTAGTGTTATTTCTAATACTAAATAAGGAGGGGGGTTGTTGGTGGCCACAACACATACTTTAATTCTGATCTGATACACTTTAATGCTGATCTGATACACTTTAATGCTGATCTGCTACACTTTAATTCGGCTCTGCTACTCTTTAATTCTGCTCTGACACACTTTGACTTGTTTTGAACCCTGTTCACCTTTATTTACCTTACTGTGGTTAATTGCTCTGTCTGGTAAATAGCTCTGTATTTACCTTTTATCCGGGGTGAATTTAACAATATTTCCAACACATCTTCCGTGAGGAACGTTGAGGGGTGCAACCTTCAGGGTTACAGGGGTTTTTCTATGAAAAATGGACCAAATAGCAGGCTGGGAGCTTTATATAGCAACGCAAACTGGACCAAAAAACTGAACTTGGCCTCCTCCGGTAGAATTTTTAGCCGAGAACCGAAAATTGCAGGGTTTCATGGTAAACTGGATAAATACCTGCGTAAAAGGAAAAAACGGTACAAAAGCAGGTAGAATGGAAGGCCGCAGAGCTCATACTTGTAGTTTTTCTGGTCGGGGGCCGGTCGAGACTGATCTGTGAACTCGGTCGATTTTATGCCCGGAGCGTCGTTTGCAGTGAAATATAGCAAAAATGATATTTTATCCTTTTTATTTGACAAAATGAAGTTTTGGCGGGAATTTTTTATTTGATTGGGCGGATGACGTGAGCAGTATGGATGACGTCAGCGGGAGTACGGGGGCATATGACGTGGTGGGCGACGTGGCGGGTGACGTCAGCAAAGGATAGATGACGTCAGCAGATGACATGGGCGGAGGGTGGTAAGCGGTTTTGCCCACACCGCTTTTGGGGTCAAGTGGTTTCGAGCGGAGGGCGAGCGAGCAGGCTAGATGAGCGACGCGTGGCTTTGGTACCGCGGAAAACCGCCGGCCGATCGCGCGTTAAAATTCGGTCAAAAGGTGGTCGCGATATGGTGTATCAACCGTCGGATGAGAGAGCGGAGAGTAGATGGCTGACGGGCTTTGAACATGGTGGGAGTTTAACTGGCGGGCTCGACCATAATAAACTGTGTTTTTTATGTATCGGGGTTGTTTTCATTAGTTCGCGGGATCAGTTTTAATTAACCCGGATAGCTAATTAACCCATGGTTGTGCGGCGGGAAGGTTCTTAATAGGGTTCAAATAAACCTGTTAATTCATATTTAAATAGTGTTTAACGGTTTTATGGTTATAATCAACTGGGGGCAGGATATGTATAATATCAGGGATATATATTTATATAATACGGGATTGGGTTATGACTTTTATTTAGGATTTATATAATAAGTGTTAATCGTTAATATGAAAAAATGTAAATGAAAGCGCTAAGTTATAAACTTAGGCTTAGGATGAAAAAGGGGTTTTATGAGGAATTTTTGCCATTTTCCTAAGCAAAATAGGGATTCACTTAAGAAATCTTTATAAAATGAGATGAAGTGGTTTTCTGAGTGATATTAAGAACAGATTCTTAATATTTTGGGGAAATTAGTAAATGATTAGGAAAAATGTGAAGGGGAGTTAGTTATTCAACCTTGCCTCGCCTGAGCTGCATCAAGTATAATGTCTGCCTTGCCCTTGTGATAGAAGTGAAAGTTAACACATTTTTGAAACATTATCCATCCCAAGTATCATTCTGCAACACCAAGCTACCTACCCTGCCTACTTGGCCTAGCATTTTTTCCTTCTTTCTTTGGGTGCACTTAGATTGGAAAACCCTTTATCAATTTTTTTTTTCTTTGCATGGCAAGCCTACCTAAGTCTGCACTTATAGCATTCAAGGGCTCAGATTTCACTGTTGAGCTCCTTTGCTTCTCTACCTATCTACTTATCTGCCAATATTAAACAGTTTGGTCAGATTTTTATTCTCTATCTCTAAAACATGAAATTCAAACATGAACTAGCCAAGATTAAGTTGTTTGGCCATTTATCAATTGTGGCATGAATTAACAAGTTGCACACAATGCTTATTATAGAAAATGAAAACATAGTGGCATTTTGGACTTGCACACTTTCCTGGTATTTCTTTATTTGGGGTTCATTTCTTTCACTTTTTTTACCATTTTATTCTTTTTTTACCCTTTGATTTTTCTTTTAGGGCATACCCCTTTTCATTTTTTACATTTTTTTTATTTTTCGGTTTTTTTTGATAATATGGAAAACCTTTGCAACAAGGAAAGGGATGAACATATTACAGAGCTCATTAAGTCAATCATGAAATATGACACCTATTGGTATAGGAGTATAACAATGGTTCTACTTGGGAATGGCTTTCCCCGGTGGAAAGTCAAGAACAACAGGTCAGATGGCCTTCTGAATAATTTAGACTATGCTCTGAAATCTCCTTTTGCTGGTTGCTTTATTGTATATATGACAACACACTTGTGAAGCTTAGGGCCTTCTCTTCGGGCTTCAACTGCAGCAAGTTATTTATCCAATCCAAACTGTGACATTATTAAGGATATAGTATGTACATGTTAGAGTCAGAATACTTTAAAAAAACTGGATCAAAGTAATGTTTCATCATTCGACCATCCACTGGTCCTTATTCTATTTCTGTGCCATCCAGACTCTTCAGAAAGTAAGTATTGTTCCCTTGCAATGCCTGGATGATAAATGGCCCTTTCCACAGGAAGTCAAACTTCCCATGTTTTCCTTTGTCTTCTCTCCTGGAATCCCACCTTAGAACTTTGTCTCCAAGGTAGAAGTATTCTACTTTGGTCCTTTTATCAAATATTTTCTTGAGTTTTTCTTGTAACACTTGGGATCTTTGGTGCACTTCTTCTCTGGTCTGCTGCAAATGGATGGTCTGATTTATTCTCCTTTGAATGTCATTGGGTTCCACCTGAGCTTCTTGCAGTAATTTCATTACAGGAACTCCTAAAGATGAAGGAAACACAACCTCCATGCCATAAACTAACTCATAAGGGTTGGTTCCAATAGATCTTTTTGTAGTAAGTCTGTCTGCCCATAGTGCATTTGTAAGTTTCTTGTGCCAGTTTTTCTTGTTATCTTTCAACAATTTCTTAATAATATTAATCACGCTTTTATTGGAAGATTTAGCTAGACCATTACCTTGAGGGTAATAGGCTGTGGAATGGCCTAAAGTGATATTGTATTTGTTATTGAAATTTATCATTTTCTTGGACTTGAAGATAGCAGCATTATCGGTTATGATCTTTTCAGGACAACCAAATCTAGACAATATATTGGTTTCTAAGAATCCTATAATCACTGTATCATTGGCTTGTCTAGAAGGAATGGCTTCTATCCATTTGGTGAAATAGTCTGTGGCAGTAAGAATCCATTTATGTTGGCCAGAAGAGGGGGGGTGTATTTCTCCAATGAAGTCCAAACCCCATTGTTGAAAGGGATTTTAAGTGGAAATTGGTCTCAAGGGTAAGGGTAACAGTTTCCTTTTGCCTTAAAAAATTTGGCATTTGTGGCAAGCAGTGACAAACTTCTTTACATCAGCGAACAAGGTTGGCCAGTAAAACCCAGCCCTTAGGATTTTGTCTGCAGTTGATTTCCAGTAAAGGTGTCCACCGCAGTCCCCTTCATGAAATTCTTTGAGAACTATGTCAGCTTCCTCTTTTATTAAACAATTCAATAGAATACCTTCATGATTTTTCCAAAAAGGAGCATTATCTAAAATACAGAATTTTAAAGTTTTCATCTTTAAAAACCTTTTCTTTGTTCTGGATAACCCTGGAGGAGCCTACAGGTTTAATAATACATGAGTTATATCAGCATACCAAGGTGATTCTGTTATGAAACTAGCTCAAGAAGAGATAGAAAAGATAGATCAACGCCTTAGAATTCAGCCTTTTCGAGGGGCAACCTCCTTTACATTACATAAATGAAAAGGGGGCAACCTCCTTTACATTACATAAATGAACAATTCTTGGATGATACAAATGAAAAGACTTCCTTTCTATATATAGGAGTCTAAGGGGTCATAACATAATCAGAGCCAACATAACAATAATTATGTAAGGGCACAATAATAATAATAATGGGCTTTTATGGGGCACAATAGTAACAATATGGGCACTACATGGGTACAACAATATAATAAGTGGGTTGTACTAATAACAATAAGGGGTTACACTAGTAGTATAGGGGCCTAACATGCCCCTCTCCTTCAAAAAGCGTTGTCCTCAGTGCTTGAGTAGTTCTTGATGCTTCTGTATAAAATTCTTGTCCTCCCATGTAGAATCTTCAGCGGGTAAGTTCTTCCAATTGATGAGATACTCTGAAATTGGTCGATTTCGTAGCTGTCGCGTTTTTGTTTCTGTGACTGCTCCAGGTTCCAATATGATTTTTCCTTCCTCTTCAATTTCTAGCAATATTGTTTGAATTTGGATCTTTTGCAACTTTTGAATAAGTGGCCATACTTCTTCGTCCTTCTTCCATTCATTCTTTGCTTCATTTATCCAATTTGGTTGGATAATAGAAATAGCACAAAACAATGCTTCCACATCCTCATCCTTGAAGAGTCTTCCCATTCGGTAAGGTCGCCATTTTTTAAGTGCATGTAGTGTTGCCAACATTTCCTTCTCATAAATAGCTTGCTTGAGATGTAGTAGTAAAAATATCTAATCACCTACATCAAAACATTTTTCACTACGATGTTGATCTACCTGTTGTTTCGTTTGATTTTGCATCGAAATGGAGTTATCCTTTAAAAGTTGGAGAACTTGTTGTTGATGCTCGATGTGATCTTTCACTGCTTGAACCTTTTTCTCCTTGATATGTCCTTCTATCTTTAGAGTTTGAGGAGTGGTAATTTCTTCCAATCCTTTACAAGATATGGTCAGATTCATTTTGTGATGCTCGATGTGATCTTTCACTTCTTGAACATTTTTCTTCTTGATATGTCCTTTTATCTTGATAGTTTGAGGGGTGGTAATTCCGACCAATGAATTACAAGATATGGTTGGATTCATTTCTTCTTTCTCGATGTGATCTTTCACTTCTTGCACCTTTTTATTCTTGATATGTCATTCTATCTTGAGAGTTTGAGGAGTGGTAATTCTTGCCAATGCTTTACAAGATATGGCCTGGTTCATTTCTTCTTTCTCTAGGGTTGGGTCTTGGTGTATATCCTCTTCTTTTGATGTTTCTTGATCCTTTTCTTCCTCCTATTCATTCTCTATGTAAAACAATTTCTTCTCAGTACACTTATGACCTTTAGTGCATTTGCTATCACAATTGTAACAAAGCCCTTTTTCTCTTTTTTCTTCCAATTGTTGTGGTGTAACCCTTGTAGGTTGTGGAAGGCTAGGAGAAACAACACTTCCATCTTTATAGTTGTGAGGGGTAGACTTCCTTGTTGCCATAGTTTTACTTTCCATTATGTAACAAAGCCCTTTTACTATTTCCAATTGTTGTGGTGTTGCTCTAAAGAAGGTGTTTCTCTTTGTATCCTCATAATGTGCTATCATTTCCTCCGTGAAAATTGACCATGTAACAAGTTGTTTACGAGAACAAAGCCCTTTATACCATAAAAACTGATCCGGTTCTAAATATGAAGATGCAATACATACCTTTTGTAACAGTGGTACACCATGTAGATCAAAATATTGCTCCATCTGAAGTATCCAATTTACCGGATCCTTCCCATCAAACTTCCTCATCTTTCTTTTTCTTGATTTTAGGAGCTCGATCTTGAAACGACTGTAACTCTGTACTTTTGGATCTTTAAGTTTTGAAATTGTGACCTACAGTAGCCGTCTGCGTCCTCTTTCTAATGCCACAAGTCTGACCCAAATTGGATTCTCTAAGAAAGAGTTATGCGAAATCTCCTACAGTGACTTGATTATAGACTAGTTCAATAGAGAGAACTTGTACGACGTGCCACGAGTCAATGTTTCGACTTTTGGATCTGAAAAATGCATACAAGAAACTACAGTCCGTCGTCTTTCTGTACCTTCTTACAAAATTTCAATCCGATCCCTAGAGAGAAAGTTACGACGATGTTCCCCAGGTCACCAGTTTGGAATGTAATTCAGGAGTCTGCAAAAAGACCAACTTCCTCAGATCATATCGCCATAAATATAGCGCGAACAGCTCTGAAATTTGGACCTGAGGTTCAGCACGATTTCTTCTCAAATGGTTTTTTTTGCAACTTCTGAAACATCGCAGAAACAAAGTTATAGCGAAAATGCTACGATGACCTGTTTGGAGCAGCGAAACCCTAGAATCCAAAGCTCCGATATCAAATGTTATGAAACTAGCTCAAGAAAAGATAGAAAAGATAGATCAACACCTTAGAATTCAGCCTTTTCGAGGGGCAACCTCCTTTACATTACATAAATGAACAATTCTTGGATGATACAAATAAAAAGACCTCCTTTCTATATATAGGAGTCTAAGGGGTCATAACATAATCAGAGCTGACATAACAATAATAATGTAAGGGCACAATAATAACAATAGCTGGCTTCTATGGGGCACAATAGTAACAATATGGGCACTACATGGGTACAACAATATAATAAGTGGGTTGTACTAATAACAATAAGGGGTTACACTAGTAGTATAGGGGCCTAACAGATTCTAAGAAGGCCTGGCTGATTTGTGGAGTTGCCATCTCCTGTTCATATCCAGTTCATTAATATCCAGGGCTTGAAAGTTTGTTTCAGTCATGATTTTAGCCAATCCATGTCCTTTTATAAGCTTTGTAAGTTTTATTTCAATATCATACTCCAATATATTAGCTATCCATTTACCGCGTTTGCTTTCAATTCCATCCTGAGTCAGGATGTCTTTGACAACAGAATTTGGTACATAAGCTATTACATGGGAGTACAATATATAGACTCTGAAATCTTTAATAGCTTTCACAAGTTCAAAAGCATGTTTTTCCATGATTTTTTAATTTAGAGGTGTATCTCTAAGTGCTTTACTGAAAAAGGCTATGTGTTTTTCACATCCTTGATCATCTTTTTGCAGTAAAACAACTGCTAGTGTGTTTTGATGAAAATGAGAAAATTATGAAGTCTCTATCGAACTTTGGACTTGTAAGGATTGGTGTTCTAGTCAAAGCCATTTTAATTTCTTCAAATTCTTGTTTGGCTTCTACTGTCCATTTAACCTTTGAATCCTTTTTTAACATATTGTTCAACAATCTAATTAATTCAGCCAAATTAGATATGAATCTTCTCAAAAAGTTAATCTTTCCTAGGAAAGCTTGAAGTTCTTTGACATTTCTCGGGTGGGGTATTTGTAGAATAGCTTCTATTCTAGTAGGATCAATTCTGACGCCATCTTTGGAGATGATATGACCTACAAATTTGCCTTCTTCTAGACCAAACAAAGACTTTTTAGGATTTAATGAAATACCATACTTTCTGTATTTTAAAAACACTTGTCTCAAATGATCTAAATGTTGCTGATCTGATTTGGAAAATACAGTCAGGTCATCTAGATATATAACTAGAAAATCGTGAATTTCTTTTGCAAAAGCTATGTCCATTGCTCGTTGAAAGGTTGCCCCTGCATTCTTAAGTCTGAATGGAATTTTAACATATTTGAATGTACCCCATGGTGTTGTAAATGCAGTCTTTTCTTGGTCATCAATATGAACCAGAATTTGATTATAACCTGAAAACCCATCCAAAAGTGAAATCCTAGAAGCACCTATTACTTTTTGTAAAATATGATCCATCTTAGGTAAAGGGTAATTGTCTTTCAAACAAACCTTGTTTACATTCCTTAAGTCAACACATAATCTGATTTCTCATGTTTTCCTTGTAGGCACTAAATTAGACACCCACTCTGAAAATCTGATTGGAGTAATTATCCTTGCATCATGCATTCATTTGATTTCTGTTTCAATTAAAGGAAGCAGTACAGGGTTGATTCTTCTGAGCTTTTGTTTGAATGGTTTTTGATTTTCCTTGAGGGGTATTGTATGTTGAATTACAAAGATGTCATAAGATTTCAGGTCTTCATAGCTCCAGGCAAAAACATCTTGGAATTCTTTGATCGGTTCTACATACTTAAATTTTTGATCAGGGGGGAAAGATTTGGATATTTTTACCATTTTTGGATTCTCTTCAATTCCTATGTTGTAGTCTTCAATGTCTGTTTTTAGAGGTTCCATCTAGGGTTTCTTTGGAATATCGTTGAAATTAGAGAGATCTTCCAAAGGAGTTAATACTTTGGGCAAATGATTGTTTTTCAAATTGATAACTTCAAATTCTCCTTCAATAATCTCATCAATGTCTATTTCTTTAAGATCATGTATTTCCTTTTTGGTAAATTTCGTTGGATGAAGCATTTGAATTGCATTTTCTGCTGAAATGCCTATTTCTATCTGATTTGTTGGATCAAACTCACTAACTGTATCTACATCTATGTTAGTGCTAGAAAATTCTTCTTCTAGGGTTAAAACATTGTTGATCAGATTACCACTATCAAACACTTGCTAGTTCTTTATATTATCGGGTATGGCTAGCCTGTGTCTAATTTCAGCCGTGAATTGATGATTTGGTTCAAATGGCAATTTACAGGTGCTGGCAAACATTGCTAGACTATGAGCTTGCAAGTTATGTTTTCTCGAGATTTTGGCAAGTTGAGTTTCTAGAAATGTATTGAGGATCTCTATAGCTGTTCCTCTGTACTCCCTTAATCTGGGATCATTTGTTACAAACTTCCCTTTTATCTGTTGAATTATTAAATTAGAATCTCCTAGGACTGAGACTCTAGTTGCTCCCAATTTATTGACCAGTTTAAAACCTAGCAATAGAGCTTCATAGTTAGCCATATTATTAGTGCATCTAAAGTTTAACCTATAGGCATGGTCTTCAGCATGATTTCTTTTAAGATTGTGCACCCATACTCCTGCTCCTACTCCTAATTTGTTCATAGAACCATCAAATTCTAAGTACCAAAGGATTTCATGTTCATAATTAGCATCTGGAGTTTCATGGATTTTTTCAATAGGGAGATCTGGTTTTTCAGTTTCTTCTGGTTTATCTGATGTTTCATGATTTTCAGAAATTTCTTGGATTCAGACACTAGACCTTTAATTGGCAATTTCTTTTGTTTCATCTGCTAAAACTTTTATTTCATGTGAGGGATCAATTTCAGCATTGTAAAGGATAAAAGAATCGATATCTGAATGTATTGAGTAGATAGGGAAATTTTGAGGTTTCTCTGGACTACTTACTACATACTTCATTAAGGTTTCTTTGTATAGTCTCTTGGGTTGACCATACACTGAAATAGTAGTGTAAGACATGTCTAACTGTAGAGATCCTTGAAGCTTTGCACCCCAAGATCTAGACAATAGCATGCCATACTTTGGTGGAATATCAGCTACTACTATGTCCATTAAGATGGTTTTGGTAGGATATTGGACTAGTAACACACATAAGTCTTTGATTAAACCCAAACATTTGACCTGACTTGAATCAAAAGAGAAAAGGTATTTATATGGCCTGGTGATGTTAAGGTCTAACCTCTCCATTACAGATTTAGGCATTAAGTTATGGGAAGCACCAGAATCAAACATGGCATTATGAAGTATTTTATCATGTATGTTTAAACCTACATAGAAAGGAGGAACTTCTCCCTCTACTGTTTTTCCATTTACTCCAGGGCCAAATATCAATTCAGGCTAGTCATCAAAAACATTTACTGAATCTTCATTCACAGAAATTTTGAGTGATCTGCTGATTTGACTTCTGTAGACATCATGTTTAGCTAATTCTGATAATGGAATAGCTATCTTTAGTTTGCCTACTTCTGTCTCAAGATTGAAAGGTTTTTCGGTCTGAGTTCTTGTATTTCGGACAGCTGGATTTTCTGTGTTTTTCTCCTCTTCAGGGGTGGGATCATGGGCTGAAGTTGCTTCCAAATCAAGTTTTAGAGGCTCTCCTACATTTCCTTTAGAAGGAATAAAAGTGGAAGGTTGTCTGTTAGGTGGTTGATTATCTGATACATCTTCAACAATTGGGTTATTAGGGTTAGGATCTGTTCTAGAAAGGATATGTGCTGGGGGGGCACTGATCTTACCTTTGTTAGGCTACTTGGTATCTTTCTGTTTATTGGTTTTAGGGACATCTATTCTTCTGCTCATTAGATTATATTGTTTGTGGACTTCATAAATGTTTGTATCATATCCCTCCCTAAAGTCAAATGATTCACCTGACTGAGTTTGGAATTGTTTAAGAATGTGAGCTTCTTGATCCTCTTGGGTCAAGAAAACTTGTTGTTCATTGTTGAGTCCCATCAGATTAATTTGAGTGTCTTCTGTTGGTTCATCAGAAGTTGAGGCTTCAGCATAATTTTCTTGAAATGGGGGTCTAATATTTTGGTCAGGCCCTGTCTTTCCAGTGTTAGGATTTTGGTTCTTCCTGAAATTTGGATTTCTCCCAGTATTGCTTGGTTGACCATCCCAAGGGGATTTTCTCTCAATTGTTTCTACTCTATCTCCAAGTCTATCCATTCCTTTAATAGTCGCATCTAATTTCTGTTCAAAGGCAGAAGGTTCTTCTTTTAAAGGTGTCCTCCTTTCAGCTCTGGCTCTAGATCGTTTAGATATTAGGTTGGCCTCAACACTGACAGTTATACTCTGCATCTCTTCTAAGTTTTGAGGAGCTCTTTCCCTAATTTGGTATGCCATATCAGAATCAAATGCATCAGGGAATTTGATCAAGGCCAAATCTGGAGGAGGTCTGAGATTTTGAGGAATAGCATTGTAGACATTACTGAATCTAGTACAGTAATCTTGGACAGTTTCTTGTGTGCCTCTTCTTAGGTTTTCATACTCTGATAAAATGTGGAGATGAACTTTCTTCTTTTCCCATCTATTCAAGAAGGTTTGATAAAGAGCTTGTGGTTCATTGATATTGTTTGCTAGGAGGGTTGTAAACCATGTTCTAACATCTCCAGTTAAAATTTGAACAAATACTTTCATTCTAACATCATCAGCATCAATCTCATAACTTTCAAAATAGCCGGTCATTTTATTGGTATGTTGTTGAGCTGTGTAAGTGCAAGTACCTTCAAAAGAAGGGATTTTACTTTGATAGTCTTGGGGCATAGCCCCTGGATTGGCAGGTAAGTGCAGGGGAGTATATCGGTTTGCCATGGTTGCAGAAATAGATGTGACAATTGGAGGAGTAGGGATAACAATGGGAATGTGCGTTGTAGATGGAGGAGTGGAAAGGGTAGCTTGAGGTGCTGATGGTGAACTTGGAGAAGCTACAGTAATCACAGAAAGGTTTGGTGTTCTTTCAGAGATAAGCTTAGATTGAATGGATTTCTGCAAATGTCTGTTAAGGTGTGAAGTAACAACTTCAATCTGCAAATTTTCAATGAATATTGGATTTTGAACTGTGTGGGTTAACCTAGATTCTGAAAAGGTCTCAAATAAAGAGTTTTCAAAATACTTATCAAAATGTTCGTCCTCAGGGTAGATCCACCTCACAGTATAGGATCTTGATCTGTATAGAGGTCGAGAACTAGCAGAATTTTCTTGGCTCTCTTGTCTTCTAAGAATCCTAGGAATTAGATTAGGATTTTCAAACACAGGTGGGGGATTAGGATCAGGATTTGATTTGGTGTAATGAACCTTTTTTGAAGCCAGTTTCCTAGGTGTGTTTTTTTTTTTTTCTTGAAATAGATTTAACAGTACAACTTTAACAGTCTCTTCTAAGAAGTTTTAGATGTGGGAGTTTTGAAGTTTCCTAAAGATGTTTTTGAAAAGAGGAACTGATCAAGTATTTGAAACCAACTGTCCAATCTATAAGCTAGACCGGAGATAGACTGAAGCAGCATTCATTTAATTCTGCAATTGCAAAGCAAAAGAATTTCAAAGGCTACTTCGCTAACTTCAGGCTCCATCTGTAACTTATGAAATAAACAAATCAATTGTCCAATCTATAAGCTAGACCAGAGATAGACTGAAGCAGCATTCATTTACTTCTGCAATTGCAAAGCAAAATCATTTCTAAGGCTACCTAGCTAACTTCAGGCTCCATCTGTCGCTTATGAAGTAAACAATAGTAACAAACAATTATTCAGGTCCCCAGCAGAGTCGCAAATGATGTTATCACTCAGGTTTTCCCAAAAGTTGTAAGAAACGAAAGGATGCCGAGGTAACCATAGACCAATCTTTTAGATACAGAATCTAGCCAATCTGTATCTAGAGAGGGCTCTCTCTTTATGATTTAGCTTTGTTTTTAAAGGTATTAGGCTAGTTATGAAGTTCAAGGGTTTTGTTTGAGTTTGGGTGGTGAGATTCAATAGAACAGAGAGGTAAGACAGAGTAGTTCAGTCCATTGGGCTAATGGAGTCAAAGAAGATAGCTTTCTGGATTTGGTTTCTTAACAGAGGATGGCTTCACACATCAAGGTAGTCAAACAGGTAACAAATAAAGACTTGAAGCAGATGGGATGGGCTCAAATGGGTGAAGGGCAGTTAAGAATCCTTCAACCTATTTGGAGAGGGAAATTGGATGATTACTGATAAGGGGCAGTTAAGTATTCTTTAGAAAATAATCAATATGAAAGAATCAAGAAACAGGAGCAATTAAGAGTTCACTGCTTATCCAAATTCTGAAGAAAACACAGAGAACAATAAACACTGAAAACAGAGTGCAATCAAGCATATTCTGAAATTAATCTTTTCTTTATCATTCAGATTATGAAACACAAATGATATAATAAACAAGAAAACTTTAAAGCACAAGATGTAGAAGACTTATTGATCCAATGGTTGATTCAAGAAATCTGTGACAAGTCCTCTGCTTCAATTTTTCATCGAGTAGGCCATGCAACAATTGATTCCAACAGCTCTATATTCCAAAAATTCAATATTACAACAGAGTCTAGGAATCCACCCTCAATACTCTAATGGAGGGGGTATTTATGCTCAAAATTGTAAAACAAATATCTCATAACAGCTGTGAGATAATATCTAGGATGAGTAATAATAGTTTACAAGTAAAATAGAAACAGCGAGTCTTCTTCATTAACTCTGCGCTGGTTGCCTATCTTAACTGATACTCTTGAATTCTGATCTGACATACTTTAATTCTGATCTGATACACTTTAATGCTGATCTGATACACTTTAATTTTGCTCTGCTACTCTCTAATTCTGCTCTGACACACTTTGACTTGTTTTGAACCCTATTCACCTTTATTTACCTTACTGTGGTTAATTGCTCTGTTTGGTAAATAGTTTTGTATTTACCTTTCATCCGGGGTGAATTTAACAATATTTCCAACACATCTTTTCGTGAGGAACATTGAGGGGTGCAACCTTCAGGGTTACAGGGGTTTTTCTGTGAAAAATGGACCAAATAGCAGGCTGGGATCTTTATATAGCAATGCAAACTGGACCAAAAAACTGAACTTGGCCTTCTCCGGTAGAATTTTTAGCTGAGAACTAAAAATTGCAGGGTTTCATGGTAAACTGGATAAATACTTGCGTAAAAGGAAAAAATGGTACAAAAGCAGGTAGAATGGAAGGCCGCAGAGCTCATACTTGTAGGTTTTTTTGTCGGGGGCCGGTCAAGACTGATCTGTGAACTCGGTCGATTTTATGCCTAGAGCGCCGTTTGCAGTGAAATATAGCAAAAATGATATTTTAGCCTTTTTATTTGACAAAATGAAGTTTTGGCGGGAATTTTTGATTTGATTGGGTGGATGACGTGAGCAATATGGATGACATCAGCGAGAGTACGAGGCATATGATGTGGCGGATGACGTGGCAGGTGACATCAGCAAAGGATAGATGACGTCAGCAGATGATGTGGGTGGAGGGTGGTAAGTAGTTTTTCCCGCACCGCTTTTGGGATCAAGTGGTTTCGGGCAAAGGGTGAGCGAGTAGGCTAGATGAGTGACGCGTGGCTTTGGTACAACAGAAAACCGTCGGCTGATGGCACGTTAAAATTCAGTCAAAAGGTGGTCGTGATATGGTGTATCAACCGTCGGATGAGAGAGCGGAGATATGATGGCTAACGAGCTTTGAACATGGCGGGAGTTTAACTTGCGGGCCTGACCATAATAAACTGTGTTTTTTATGTATCGGGGCTATTTTCATTGGTTCGCGGGATTGGTTTTAATTAACCCGGGCAGCTAATTAACCCATGGTTTTGCAGCGGGAAGGTTCTTAACAGGTTTCAAATAAACCTGTTAATCCATATTTAAACAGCGTTTAATGGTTTTATGGTTATAATTAACTGGGGGCAGGATATGTATAATATCGGGGATATATATTTATATAATATAGGATTGGGTTATGACTTTTATTTAGGATTTATATAATAAGTGTTAATCGTTAATATGAAAGAATGTAAATGAAAGCGCTAAGTTATAAACTTAGGCTTAGGATGACAAAGGGGTTTTATGAGGAATTTTTGCCATTTTCCTAAGAAAAATAGGGATTCACTTAAGAAATCTTTATAAAATGAGATGAAGTGGTTTTATGAGTGATATTAATAACAAATTCTTAATATTTTGGTGAAATTAGTAAATGATTAGGGAAAAATGTGAAGGGGAGTTAGTTATTCAACCTTGCCTCGCTTGAGCTCCATCAAGTATAATGTCTGCCTTGCCTTTGTGATATAAGTGAAAGTTAACACATTTTTGAAACATTATCCATCACAAGTATCATTCTGCAACACTAATCTACCTACCCTGCCTACTTGGCCTAGCATTTTTCCCTTCTTTCTTTGGGTGCACTTAGACTGGCAAACCCTTTATCAACTTTTCTTTTCTTTGCATGGCAAGCCTACCTAAGTCTGCACTTATAGCATCCAAGGGCTCAAATTTAACTATTGAGCTCCTTTGCTTCTCTACCTATCTACTTATCTACCAAGATTAAACAGTTTGGTCAGATTTTTATTCTCTATCTCTAAAACATGAAATTCAAACATGAACTAGCCAAGATTAAGCTGTTTGGCCATTAATCAATTGTGGCATGAATTAACAAGTTGCATACAATACTTATTACAGAAAATGAAAAAGTAGTGGCATTTTGGACTTGCACACTTTCCTGGTTTTTCTTTATTTAGGGTTCATTTCTTTCACTTTTTTGACCATTTTATCCTTTTTTTACCCTTTGATTTTTCTTTTAGGGTATACCCTCTTTTCATTTTTTACATTTTTTTTTTATTTTTTTGATTTTTTGGTTTTTTTGATAATATGGAAAACCTTTGCAACAAGGAAATGGATGAACATATTACAGAGCTCATCAAGTCAATCATGAAATATGACACCTATTGGTATAGGAGTATAACAGGCTCCATAATAAGATTATTATTGAATGAATGGATCTTGGCAAACTCAAGGATTGTTATATGGGAGTAATCCATTTCAATATTGAATTTTCAAAGGGCTAAGCCATGTAATGGACACCTACTAATTTCACATAAAAGGTTTGGGAAAAGGAATGGAAAAGCTTGAGATCTAAGAGGAGATTCATAACATCTTAAACAATTTACAACTCATAAAAATGAAATGAAAAAGGAAATTGATAAGAGGGGATGATATGAGATTACTTCACCTCTAAAAGCATTGGTACTGAGTGACTCATGTGTTGAGAAAGAAAATATGTTTGGAAAAACAAGTTATGTAGGTTCATCACTCCTTTAGGTCTTCTAAAGATAATCAATTAATAAACAACAATTAACTAGGAAATTTGATTGAGTGATGAATTGACAAGTTCTCTAAGAAATTAGGTGAGTGGCTGGGGGGGCATTCAACTAGTTTGGTTGTTATACCTAAGCAATGAACTATTACACAAAACAATGTAGAAAATCAAGGAGCCTTGTTATGTTCCCTTCCCAACTATGTGGACTTCATCTTCTTCACTTCAATGGTGTTCATTACAACTAGGTTCTATATAACATGGCCTTATGGGTTGATCTAAAAGTATGAACATGACATATGAACATATGTGATATGTGTTTTGTATGGGAATCATTCTATTTCTTACACGTCTATGTATGTTGGGCTATGATAAATTGTTCTTAAATGTTGTAATGGTGTCTTTAAATACCACTTCTCTCTTGGAGTAATAACTATCTGATCTACCTAATTCCCTTACTCTCCAACATGGTATTAGAGCCATTGATTTGAGATTTAGAATATTGTCTATAGGTTCTATGAATGTTGTTGGTTGCATGTTCTCTTAATGAGTTTGATCATTCTAGTAAATTTACTTGGGGTTTGAATTTGTAGACTAATTTTGGGATTCGATCAATATATGAGCATTATGAGTTCCAAGCAAGAGTAAGTGGTTGCAAAATGCCACAACAATGGAATATGGACATAAGATATGGAAACATTATTGAAGAGCAAATTTATTTAGTATTTTACAAAAACCACAGTTTTAGATCAAAAGTTGAGCAGGAGAAATTTGTCATCAATGAAAATGGATGATGTTATAGGACTCATAGCAATCTACATCTCTATGAAGACTTGCTTTCCTATGTCAAGTATGATTCATTATTTGAATGTTCTCTGCAAGAAGTTGCGTGCTCCACATGATTAAACTAACAAAAGTTAAGTTATACAAATATAGAAAAGGTTTATCTCTCTAGATCATTTCTCTATTTTAAAGGAATTGAAGACTGCTTATCCCTTGTGAGGGAAATTCAATTAAAATTGGGTGAATGTAGAAAATATTTTTTAATGAAATTCCATTATATCATAAAACTGATCTTGATGAATTTCAGGACATCTAATGATATGCTATGTTGAACGGTTCATGCTATTTTGACTTCCAGAAACATCTTCTATATATTTTAAGGGAATTGAAGACTACATGTCCCTTGTGAAGGAACTTCACTTAAAATTGGGTGAATGTAGAAAGGATGTTTCAAAGAAAGATAAATATCTCATAGGATTGATCATGATGAATTTGAAGACACCTTATGTTGTGCTATGTTCAACATTTCATTCTAGTTTGACTTCTAGAAAAGATGATGGTAAGGTTTACTCTAATTATTTTTGTGATTTATTAATTAGGGCGTAGGGGAAAATGTTTGATGAAGGGAAATTTGAGGTAAATAGACATTCCCATTTGTTTAAGGGAAAAGGTTATTGATATTATAGAGAAATAGGTCATGGATGCAATGGAAAGAACATAATTGCATCAATTAGACTATTAAGAAGAAGCATGTTGATCAGACTTCAAAGGTGAAGGCCTAGACAACCTATTATTATTGTGCAAAATTTGGGATATATGGAAAAGGATTATTGGAAAATTATCACAGACTTAAAGGAGAAAGTGAAAAAGCTTGAACGAGATGGTCCCATTAGAATATTGAAAAATTTGTAGTGCCATACTTTATGAGGTAATGCATATAACTATACATTTTATGTTAATTCTTTTTAGGCCTCGCATGCTCACACTTCATAGAGCGAGTGAATAGTTGAGTCTAGTTGCACCCATCACACTGATAAAAGTGGGGTTGCAAGAAAACAAAATAGTTGTAGTAGATGATTATGCACTTATTATTTCTAGTTGTGGTAAAGTTGAATGTCAAAATGATGTGATAATTTATGTGTATCGCACATATACCTATTTTGAGTGCTAAATTGTTGTTTGTACACCAACTAACTTAGACTTGCATGAAGGTATAGGTTTGGCTAGATTAATTTGTTTTGAAGGATATTAACAACAATTTTTGTGTTTTTGTTGAGGGTTTGCTTAATCCTAAGGATAGACTATATAATTTATGTGTCTTTCCTAGGAATGATCTAGGACCAACTACATTATAGCTCAAACTAATTATCAAAGCAAACTTTGGCATGAACAACAAACATATGGATCTCTAGGGCTTGGAAATGGTGTTGGAATGAAACATAGTTATTGGAATACCTAACTAAGGTTGTTCCCGTTGATGAATCATGTGAAACATGTATGCTTCGTAATCATCATCATGCTAGCTTTGAAATAGAGTAAGCTTTGATAGCTAAGGCTTAGCTATAAATTTTCATATTGACTTGTGTTCATTGAACAAACCATCACTTGTTGGTGCGAGGTATGCCTTGACCTTTATTAATGACATTTCTAGGTATACATGACTATATTTCTTAAAGAATAAGAGCCATGAATTTGAAAATTTGAAGAATTTTAGGGCATTATTAATTGAAAACTATCTAAGTCAACCTCTAAAATGTTTAATATCAAACAATGGAGGAGAATATTTAGGAAAGGATTTTTAAGTACTTTCCATAGAGTCACATATCTCTTGGTGGATATTCGTACTTCACACACTCATCAAAATGAGACTTCTAAAACAAAAAATCATACTTTGGTAGAACCAGAACATTTTTTGTTTCTAGCCAAAGGTTTATCTACTAATTTTTGGGTAGAAGTTATCTATTGCTCAAACTGTTTGTTAAGCTTGATTCTAACTAAGTTGTATGGGATGCGACTCCAAGAAAGAAATAGAGTAGAGTAAAGCTCTTGGTCATACTAGCAACTTTGGATGCATAGCATAGGCTCACATTTTAGATGATACCATAAGGAAACTTGATCCAAAGAGTCATGCTTGTATCATCCGACACAACTTAGTTGAATCTAACTAGCATCCTATAGGTTTCCTAACCTTGTCAAGTAGGAGATATATGGAGAAGAGATGTTTTCTTTGATGAGAAGATGCTAGTTCTTCGATATCAGTCTATTGAATTCCTAATATGGATTTTTGAGCAATTATCCTTTACAAATTCTAGGGAATTGTACATCAATAATTTACTTCATTTCACCATTAACAAGTTAGTAACTTCTTTACATGAATAAATATGTATTTAATATTCTCTACAAATAGGTCACAAGTTTGAGAATCTGTTGGGTCCCTATAATATTAGTGATTACCCCATTACTATTGTAGTTATACCCCTTATTTATATTGTTGTGCCCCTATTACCCCCATATTGTTATTTCTGTGCCCCATAGAATCCCTCTATTGTTATTTTTGTGGCTTTATATTATTATTATTGTTAGGTCGCTGGATTATATTGTGACTCCTTAGACTCCTATATATAGAAAGGAGGTTTTGTCATTTGTATCATCAACTAATTGTTCATTTCTGTAATGTAAAGGAGGTTGCCCCCTCGAAGAGGCTAAATTCTAAGGCATTGATCTATCTTTTCTATCTTTTCTTGAGCTGGTTTCATAACATTTGGTATCAGAGCTTTGGATTCTAGGGTTTCGCTGCTCTAAACAGGTCATCGTGGCATTTTCGCTATAACTTTTTTCTGTGACATTTCAGAAGTCGCAAAACAATACCCATTTGAGAAGAAATCACATTGAACCTTGGGTCCAAATTTCATAGCTTTTCGCGTGATATTTGCGAGATATGATCTGAGGAAGTTGGTCTTTTTGCAGGCTCCTGAATTACATTCAAAACAGGTGACTTGGGGAAAATCGTCATAACTTTCTCTCTGGGAATCAGATTGAAATTTCGTAAGAAAGTACAAAACGAGGACGGACTGTAGTTTCTTGTATATCTTTTTCAGAACCAAAGATCGAAAATTGTACACGTGGCACTTCATACAAGTTCCCTCTTCTGGAAAGGTCTATAATAAGGTCATCTTGGGAGATTGTGCATAACTCTTTCTTGGAGAATCCAATTTGGATCAGACTGGTGGCATTGGAAAGAGGACACAAAGAGCTACTACAGATCACAAATTCAGAACTAGATGATTGGAAAGTACAGAGATACATCAGAGGCAATATCAAGCTCCTACAAAGTGAAAAAAGGTGTGTAGATTTTTTTTAAATTTTTGCTTAAGCTTGGTTTGAAAATTTATTTTGAAGGAATTCAAAGGGCATAGTAGAGCATTATTATCGGTAACGATGCCCCGAGGAAAGAAAATGCAAACACCTAGTAAGGAACCTGAAAGCTCTAGCATGACTCATGAAGAAGAGGAAGAAATGCTACATGATATATCAAAATTACAAGAACAAGTGCAACAAATGTCACGCTCACAAAAGTTAATAGAAGCTAAGATGAATGGCATGGAAGCTAAGATGGACAATTTGAAGATAGATTTGAACACAAATTTGAAGACAGTCATGGCAGATTTGAAGACAGATTTGACAAAGTTTCTACAAGAAATACTTACTAATGGTGAAAAGGTAGTAAAGGAAACTCATGATGAGAACAAAAGAAATGTTAATCATGATTCCATAGACACTAATGTTGGATCGAAGAATCACCATATTCCAAAAATCGATATGAGGAAGTTTGATGGCAAGGATCCCGCCACATGGATATTACAGATGGAGCAATTCTTCGATCTCAATAATGTGCAAAACACGTATGGCAACTGTATATTTGGAACCAAATCAGTTTGTATGGTATCAATGGCTTTGTTCTCGTAAACAATTTATCACTTGGGCAATTTTTACGGAAGAATTGATAGCACATTATGAGGATACAAAAAGCAACACTTTTTTTAGCCAATTGATAAGTCTCAAACAAAAGGGTTCAATAATGGAGCACATTGAGGAGTTCCAAAAATTGAACATAAGGGTAAAAGATATTCCAGAGGAGCATAGGATTGATGTGTTCATAGGGTCTTTAAAGGATAATATCCAACATGATGTTCGCCTTTGGGAACCTGATTCATTAGAGAAGGCATTCAGGTTAGCAAGAAAAATGGAAAGCAAAATTATGGCAACTAGGAAGCATACCATTCACAACTATAAAGATGGAAGTGTTGTTGCCCCTAGTCTTCCACAACCTACAAGGTTGACACCACAACAATTGGAAGAAAAAAGAGCAAAAGGGCTTTGTTACAATTGTGATAGCAAATACACAAAAGGTCATAAGTGTGCTGAGAAGAAATTATTCTACATAGATTGTGAAGAGGAAGAAGAAAAGGAGCAAGAAAGGTCAAAAGAAGAGGATATACTCCAGGAACAAAGCCTAGATGAAGAACAAATAAATCCGACCATATCTTGTAATGCATTGGCGGGAATTACCACTCCTCAAACCATCAAGATAGAAGGACAAATCAAGAAGAAAAAGGTAATAGTGTTGATTGATTCAGGAAGCACCCACAATTTTATTCATTGTAGGGTAGCAAAAGAATTGAATTGCTTCCTATATCCAGCACCAGAGTGTCAAGTGATGATTGCAAATGGAGGAACAATAAATTGCTCTGGAAAGTGCCATAATATCAAGCTATCCATGGGAGAATATGTATTGACTAGCCCAATGCTTTCCATTCCAATGGGAGGTGCTGATGTTGTACTAGGAGTCCAATGGCTACAATCCTTGGGTACAATAGCTTTTAATTTTCAAGAACTTTTCATCAAATTTTCTACGGAAGGAAAGGAAGTTGAATTAAGGGGTATTGCAGGGAAACCAGGAAAGATAATCAGCTCTAATGGCATGACAAAGCTTCTAAAAAAGGAGCAAAGAGGTGTAATTGCACAATTATGTTCGCTAGATGTTTCCACATTGGAATCATCTATTTCTCCAGATCTCCAAAAAGTCTTGGACAATCATTCCAAGGTATTTGAGACTCCCAAAGGTCTCCCACCTATGCGTGATCATGATCATGCTATTCATCTGATTCCAGGAAGTGTTCCTCCAAACATCAGGCCGTACAGATATCCCTATGTCCAAAAAAGTGAAATTGAACGTATGGTTGCAGAAATGCTAGAGGCTGGTATAATTCAACCGAGTCAAAGTTCTTTCTCAGCTCCAGTAGTATTGGTGCACAAGAAGGATGGATCATGGCGCATGTGTCCGGATTATAGGGAGCTCAACAAGCTCACTATTAAAGATAAGTTCCCCATTCCTGTCATTGATGAATTACTGGATGAATTGCATGGATCAATTTACTTCACCAAGTTGGATCTTCGTTCGGGATATCATCAAATCAGAATGAAGATTGAAGACATTCCGAAAACGACATTTAGAACTCATGAGGGTCATTATGAATTTTTGGTCATGCCTTTTGGCCTTACCAATGCACCTTCAACATTTCAAGGTTTGATGAATTCAATTTTCAAACCATTCCTTAGAAAATTTGTGTTAGTATTTTTTGATGATATACTAATCTACAGCAAGTCTTGGAAGGATCATGTTGAACATGTTGACAGGGTGCTACAACTATTGGAGGAGAAACAATTATATGCAAAAAGATCCAAATGTTTCTTTGGAGTCCAGGAGGTGGAATATTTGGGTCATATTGTATCTCATGAAGGAGTTAAGGTAGACCCTAGCAAAATTAAAGCCATTAAGGAATGGAAAATCCCCACATCCATAAAGCATCTGCGAGGATTTCTTGGGTTGACAGGGTATTATCGCAAGTTTGTTAAGAATTATGGGAGAATAGCAGCACCTCTAACAACATTATTGAAGAAAGATTCATTTTCATGGACTCCGGAAGCAACAAAGGCCTTTGAACATCTTAAAGAGGCAATGTGCCAAGCACCGGTCTTAGCTACACCGGACTTCACAAAAACCTTTATTGTGGAATGTGATGCTTCAGGAAATGGAATTGGTGTTGTTCTAATGCAAGATGAAAGACCCATTGCTTTTGAAAGTCGTCCAATCAAGGGAAAGTTTTTAAGCAAAGCTATTTATGAGAAGGAAATGTTGGCAATACTCCATGCACTTAAGAAATGGCGACCCTACCTAATGGGAAGACACTTCAAGGTAAAAACGGATCATGATAGCCTTAAATACTTTTTAGAACAAAGATTATCCTCTGAAGAGCAACAAAAGTGG
This sequence comes from Pinus tabuliformis, assembly GCA_031772625.1. NCBI lineage: Eukaryota > Viridiplantae > Streptophyta > Pinopsida > Pinales > Pinaceae > Pinus > Pinus tabuliformis. The sequence continues at coordinate 757,544,423 of CM062812.1, forward strand.
GTCACAAAGATGTTGGGTTATGACTTTGAAATCATCTACAAAAAAGGGAAGCAAAATGTGGTGGCAGATGCACTCTCAAGAAAGGATGAGGATGTGGAAGCATTGTTGTGTGCCATTTCTATTATCCAACCAGATTGGATAAACGAAGCAAGGGAGGAATGGAAGAATGACGAAGAAGTGTGGGCACTTATTCGAAAGCTACAACAAGATTCCAGTACTTCTGATACATTTAGCTGGAAAAATGATTCGTTATGGTACAAAGATCGCTTATACCTCTGTAAGAATTCCCAGCTAAAACAAAAGATTCTTATGGAATTGCACACTTCTCCCTTAGGAGGGCACTCAGGATTTTTAAAAACTTACCACAGGGTTAAGAAGGAATTTTTTTGGGATGGCCTTAAATCAGATATTCAAAAGTTTGTGGCGGAATGTTTGGTTTGCCAACAAAATAAAGTTGAAACAATTAAGACACCGGGTCTATTACAACCTTTATCCATTCCAAGCCAACGTTGGGAGGAGGTTTCAATGGATTTTATCACAGGTTTACCCAAGTCTGAGGGAAAGAGTGTCATCATGGTGGTAGTTGACAGACTTACCAAGTATGCACACTTTTGTGCATTATCACATCCATTTAAAGCCAGTACAGTTTCTACTGCATTTATGGAAACAGTTCAAAAGCTACATGGAAACCCAAAGATTATTGTAAGTGACAGAGATCCCATTTTCACTGGAAATTTTTGGACAGAATTATTTTCTTGTCTTGGTACTCAGTTAGCTCATAGCTCATCTTATCATCCTCAATCTGATGGGCAAACTGAGATAGTAAACAAATGTTTGGAAGGATATCTTCGTTGCTTTGTATCTGATAAACAGACACAATGGGTCAAATGGTTGCCTCTGGCTGAATGGTGGTATAACACTTCCTTCCATACAGCAACAAAAATGACCCCATTTATGGCACTTTATGGGTATCAACCACCATCCATCACATCATATTTAAGAGAAAATTCTAAGGTTCAAGCAGTGGAACATCACATCGAACATCAACAACAAGTCCTCCAACTCTTAAAGGATAACCTCGTGTTGGCACAAAATAGAATGAAACAACAGGCAGATCAACATCGCAGTGAAAGAAGTTTTGATGTAGGTGATTGGGTATTCCTACGGCTACAACCATATAAGCAAATGTCCCTAAAGCAAGCTAAGAAGGATAATAAATTATCACCAAAGTATTATGGTCCGTACAAGGTGTTGCAAAAGATTGGTACTATGGCATACAAATTGGAGCTTCCTGCAGCTTCTCGATTGCACCCAGTTTTCCATGTTTCATGTTTAAAGAAGGTTATAGGCGACAAGCTCCCAATTCAAACAATATTGCCAGAACTTGACGAGGAAGGAAAAATTATATTGGAACCGGAAGCAGTCACAGAAACAAGAACTCGACAGCTACGAAATCGATCAATTTCAGAGTATCTTATCAAGTGGAAGAACTTATTCGCTGAAGATTCCACATGGGAGGATGAGAATTTTATGCAGAAGTATCCAGAACTACTCAAGCGTTGAGGACAACACTTTTTTGAAGGAGAGGGGCATGTTGGGTCCCTATAATACTAGTGATTACCCCATTACTATTGTAGTTATACCCCTTATTTATATTGTTGTGCCCCTATTACCCCCATATTGTTATTTCTGTGCCCCATAGAATCCCTCTATTGTTATTTTTGTGGCTTTATATTATTATTGTTAGGTCGGCTGGATTATATTGTGACTCCTTAGACTCCTATATATAGAAAGGAGGTTTTGTCATTTGTATCATCCAAGAATTGTTCATTTATGTAATGTAAAGGAGGTTTCCCCCTCGAAGAGGCTGAATTCTAAGGCGTTGATCTATCTTTTCTTGAGCTGGTTTCATAACAGAATCCATGTTCAGTGCAGTTCCATTAATATTAGTACAAAAACTTGTTCATCAAGGGGCTCGTATTCCTAAGTGTTCCATGAAGGCTATTGAAGTTGTTGGATTTTATGTAAATGAATATCAATAAATCAAGAAAGAATAGAAATTAGAAACAAATTGGCAATGTTTCTCTAGTGGTTCATGTTCCAAGGACATCTAATCCATATACATATGTAGATGCACATAGCTGACCTTAATGGAGAATGATATAATTGATAAGTATTATTCCATGATGAAGAATGGCACATATGATTTAGTTACTTGTTCATATGATCCAAAATGGATATGGAACAAACATGAATTTTAGATATGTAGGGCGGAATAATTGACAAACAATTGCTCAACATTAATTGTGAATTCAAGATTGCATACTTTGAGACACTACACTATTTGTGTGGAGATAGAAACACTAGGGACCTAACTCATTTCCTAAGGAAAGTCCCACATAGGGAAAAATATAAAAAAAATTGCATTACCTCGGGCTTCTATTGAAAAGTATTTACCTGAGACTTCAAGCAATTAGAATATCTTCAACAATAGAATAACTCACACAAATTAATCAAGAAACCTATCTAAGAGAATATCGAGTTCTTGCAATTAGGGCCTCCTATACTGATTGACATAAATGTTCCCTTAGGTCTTTAAGAAATCATGAAGCTCAAGAAATCATTATGGGTTCAAACCAATATTGCATGAAAGGAAATCAAGGCATTGAAAAGAAAACCTTTATAAACCATGTAGTGTTGTTGTCACATGGTTGAAGGAAAACAATATCAAGCCTAAATTTACCTTGAGGTATACAATTGTTGTCTACTCATCATGTGATTTAAATGTAAGGTAAATAAAGTCAAGTTTGGTATCTGCAATCATGAAATAAAACTCTATTTCAAAACACTAAGAGTACTAATTATATCTACATGTGATTAATCTTTAATATATATATATATATATCTATATATATATATATATATATTTCAATAGAAGAGACAAAGTATTGTCATTACTTAAGGTTAAATCCCATAGCCATTTAAATACATACATAAAACATGAACATATTTAATGTGTACGACCTGAGTGATATCCTTTAGCAAAAATGAATTTTTTGCATTAATATTTGCAAGGCGCAAATAGTAAATGTGATTGAAGCATTATGAAACTACTCATGTTATTTTGCATACATATGATAGAGTTACACTATATTAATGAAAGCACATGGTGACAAAGAAACTTAGCATGCAATTAATCACAAAGATAATACACTCACAAATAAAAAAACACACATATTAGATTGCAAAGGAACATGGGCCAAGCATAATGCATAAGATTCGATGTTAGATCTGAGATAGTATATTAGGTATACACTAGATCCAAACCAAATTCAGTCAACCAATCATCGATCTATTAATTGATATCAAAATAAAATAACTTATTTATAAATATCTCATGTATTAGTTAATACACCAAATGATTTGTTCTCTAAATGAATGCATCTATTGAAACAGAGCATTACTTACAATATTCAAACCACACACAATAGGATAGCATTTAATCATACATAAATGAAGGGGAAACATACTAGGTTGGTGGGCCCAAGACAAGTAACAAGGTTTCCTCCTTAAGAAAACTAAGTCACCACAAGATTAAGCACAACACATAAAACTTGAGCATCAACAACCTTATGTTGATAAATCAACAATTTACATGAATGAAATCACATAAGAACTTGATCCATAGTGGTCACCACATGGGATCATCCCATAGATGTACAATAGTGACAAAACCTTCCTCCCTTTGAAACCTCCACCTATTTTTCCTATACATTTGTATAAGAAAGAGTAAGGGTGAATTGAAACTAATTTCCCAAAAAATGGCTTTTCAAACTATGATCAGTTTAAGAAAGATTATCTTCTATGTATTCTTGGTTGAAGATCTAATTAGATAAAATTGACTTAGCATGAAATCTTCTGATATTATCTTGAATTGATTTTCTTTTCTAACCAATTGCTCAGTTTCAGGCATAGCTGGTCAATAGCTGCAACAACAAACATACCATTGAAGAATTTCACATATCACCTAATCCACACATTGTTTGGAGGAAATTCACGTGGGTCAAACCTAATTGGGAATGTATTGAACAAAACCCATGTTTTGGATTTTCTAAATTCTAGTATGTTTATCCAAAAATTATTCCTGAAGTTAGTGAATCGATTCTTCTTGCCATAATCTATCTCAATTATTGATCATGACCTAGAAGTTTCTAGAATCAACCTGGATGCAATGTAAACCATATGAAACCATGCCATCATTGATAGGAACAAAACCCATGTTTTATAATTTTCCTTGGAGTTGTGTAGCCTCGGTCGTTGGTTAAAGAACTTGCATAGGAGTTACAAGAACTAGGCATAATCATCATTAGTAAAGTCAAGCATAATCCTTACTAATTTGTTTTGAAAAGCGAAGTAGTGAAGAGTCATCTTGCTTTCACTTGCTTGTTTGTTGCATTGATTGTTTTTCTATACTCTCAATTAGTGTAAATATTCATCAAATTGAAAGGGTTTTGTCTCATATAGCTGCATATAGGATTTTTTCAAGTCACATTGATAAGGCCTGAAAACTGAGACATAATTTCAAGATAAACTTTAAAATGTATTCAATTAACTTAAGGTGCATTTGAAACTTAACGCTCACATTTAGAGGCCTAGGCTAGAGACGTGTTCCGACGTCTTTAAACCTAGCAGTTGTCGTTCGCTTTGGCACTAGACAATGCTAGTATGGACTTGTGCTCCTCGTACTGTCGCGTATATAATGGGAGACCCCAATAGGTTTGCAATCCTTTATCCGTAGGAAGCCGAGTCTGTCGTCTTGTAAACCTGATACACCAAACACAACATTCGGGGAGATTGGCTGCTCGTACTTATCGTTTCACCAAGAGTTATTCTGCAGTTCACAGTTACCTGGTAATCCTTTTGCCTAGATTATCCTCAGCAGTCGTTTTGGTCTTTTTGAATATTTAAATTTAAAACATCATCAAGCACTTGTCATTTCGATCTCGTTCAAACTAAAAGTGAATAGAGTCATCTTTGCATTTTCTCAACTCTTAAAACATGAAAAGGCATCAGTCTGTTTCAACGTCTTAAAAAAAAATTGCCCATGATCACATCACATTCCTGATAGTCTTATTCTAGACCACATCGTGAGTATACCTTTAATATATTTTGAAGAAGCCTTGAAATTAATCTCTTTTCTCTTATTGTTTGAGACAAATTCATCGTGGCAGAACCGTTAGGTTCGCTTAGTTCCTCTTCCACTCCTCTATCTGAAAAATCATCTGAGGGTCCTCTCCCTAAACTCCCACAGTCACTCGAGGATCAAGGTGTTGAACTTGGAATTGTTCTCAGCATTCAATCTTTGTAATCTTGTCCTCCTCCATCAGATATTTGGTCACCTTACGAATCTAGACTGGAATCTCTAGATAAGCTTATCGAGACTCCCGAGAGTCCGTCGACTCCTGAAGGTCAGCAGGGACTCATTGTTTACCCTTGGAATCCATTGTTCAATCCTGTTGTGATATCACCACATCATCCGTATAGTATGTACGATCAACCGGGTATTCCTTTCAATTATCCCCTCAAACATCTTCAATTTTCCATTGTCATTTGTTTCCACCCATGGAATTAGAAGGTGAGATTCCATTCTACTCTCTGGGTCACTCGGAGGTTTCTTCTACACAAACTCCTCAAGTAGTTGATGAAAAGGGATATCCATTCCCTCCTGAAGGTTGTCCTTACACGGGAAGCATTCTCACCAACATTTACCCTTAGTATAGTGGGCCTTCATTACTGCATGGTTATACCTCTCTAGCTTAGTTGGTTTCGGGCACTCCTAGTGCCTCGTTGTTATATCACAACCATATCTGATTGTCTAACGCTATGCCTACCTTAGGTCTGTTCGTTCAGAACCTGACCTCTCAATTGATTGTGCATACTTTAGTCACTTCAATTCTGATGCAACCCATCATTCTGACTCCACTTGTTTCATTGTTTCAACAGACTCTTTCGGTTCAATCGACAGTCTCGAGTCAAGTCTCTATGAGTTCTTTGACCCCTCCAGTAAGTGGATAGGCTATACCATTGCCTGGGAGGCAAGATCTGAATATCTTTATGATGTATGGCGCAACCAATGTGAGTGGCTCACAAACTCACATGGTTGGAATGAATCAACCCTCTTATTGTGCTATTCCTAACCCTATTGGTCCTTCTAGATCGAGTAATGTCCAATACCAGAAGCTGAACCCTGTTGGTTTGTCTGGGTGAAGTAACGTCCAGTACCAGCAGCCATATGTGGCTCAGGTTCCATACCAACCTCCTTATGTTCCATATGGTTCACAAGCGATGGTAAATCCACCTTACATCCCTCAAGTTGGACCCTATGTTTAGCCTGGTCCATCTGCTATGCTTGGTGGATATGGCTAGATCCAATTTGGGAACTTTCAATACCCTTAGGGTGTCACCCCAGGAATTGTCTAGGTACCCTTGCAGTAACAAGGGCAACCCTTTCCACAATAGGGGTAAGCTTCGTAGCAGCAAGGGCCATCCTTGCAGTAGAAAGGGTCAGTAGTGCAGTAGCAAGGACAACTGCAACAACTGCAGGGGCAACCCTTGCAACAATCATAACAAACTTTGCAGCTGTAGACACAGTTTGTTCACCAATCCTCCCAACCTATGTCCTCGCAAGGTCAACCTCTATAGCCGCAGGGAAAACATTTACAGCAGCAAGGCTAGCACTTGCAGCAACAAGGTCAGCCCGGGTAGCAGCAACCCTTGTACTCATATCAACAGGGTCAACCTTTGCAAGGTCAAGATCAAGTCCTATAGTAGCAGGCTCAAAATCCTTATGTCCAAGGGCAACGGGTTCAGAATCCTTATGTCCAAATGCAGCATGTGAAAAATCCTTATGTCCAAGGGCAATAGGTTCAAAATCCTCATGTCCAGGGGCAGCAGGTGCAAAATCCGTATGTCCAAGGCCAATAGGCTCAATAACCTTTTAACCTGTATGTTTCTTATCAACAGCCTATGGCTGGATAGTATCAAGGCTACCCAAGTCAGAATCCTCCCTACAGGCAAGGTAACCTACAATGGGGGCAAAATCAGAGGCCATATGGACGAAATCCTCCATTATGGGGACAAAATCCTTACCAACAAGGATGGGTTCTATAGTTCGGGCCTGTTCAGATGCCCCAAATGCCTTTTAATACGTGATTGTCATTCTTGGCCACATTGGAGCTGCCGAATGTTTCTAGACTCATGAATGATCCCATTCTTCATTCGCCATACTGGCCTCCAGTTCTGTCCAAGATTTTGAGCGATTGTCCGAAGTTTGATGGAAAAGCAAAGGAGGATCCACAAGCCCATGTGATGACATATCACCTCTGGTGCTCCTCCAACTCGTACGTTGATGATTCCATTCGTCTCCGACTCTTTCAACGAACTCTCACAGGTGTTGTAGCCAAGTGGTACATTGAATTACCTCGAGGTACCTACAATGACTTCAACACTCTTGCTATGGCTTTCCTCACACATTTTCAGTTGTCGGTTCGCTATGAAATTAGCACCCATCTACTTACGTCACTTAAGCAAGACACTACGACCCATATCTCTGATCACATCCATGAATGGAGGCGTTGGCGTCACCTAATCAAGTTTGAAATTGCTAATCAATTGTTGACATAATGGTTCACCAAATCATTCGTTATCAAAATTGCTAAGGACATAGCTATGGGTGGGTGTGTCACTGAGGAGCAAGCCATCACTCATGCCCAGTATTTAGACCTCATCTACTCGCAACTTGGCACATTATATGATATGTTACCCGATGCTCTAAGACCATCATTAGATCTAATAACATCAAAGTCTCCGACTACCTCACCTGTTGATGGAGTGATTGGTTCTGTGTCTTAGAGCCTCACAAAATATTATTCCAAGCAGAATCCAGTCAAAAACACTGGTTCCAATGATACCTCTCGAAATTCACCAGGTCCTAGTAAAACCTCTAAGGTTCACGCTATCCAGTCTACCACAACGGAAAAATCCTCTAAAGGTAAAAAGAAGGGCAAAGGCAAGGCCAAAGCCGATGCCCCAAAATAAGGCCCTCCTAATTCGTTTTCTGGTGATGCTTCTCAAAGGAAGCCCAAGTATACATTCCTAATCTGTGAGGAGGATCACTATACTAAAGATTGTCCCCAATGATCTGCATTTAATCGCTTGCTCAAAGGGACCCCGACTATCCTGAAAGATCCCCTTCCATCACAGAAGACCCAAATGGTAGACCAACCTCAGTCTTCCTCTTCCTTGGGTTCCCAAGTGTTTATGATGAGTACACCTATAAATGTGGCTACCAGATCAAAAGATTAATAAACACCTACTCTGGCAGCAGGGAAAGAGAAAGAAAGTACCCCTTTCTCCTCTATCATGTCTACCTCTGGTCCTCTCCATATAGAGAGACCTAATCCTAGTTCCGATATTCGACCTCCCTCCTGGGGTGTGCTGCGAAAGTCCTTGTATAATCCAAACGCTCCAAATGCTCTGCATTATAACATTGTTGAGGATTTGGCTCAAGTTCCATCAGCTATGTCTGCTCTCGAGGTCCTTCAAAGTTGTCCTTCTCAGTGGAAAGCATTGATGTCGACTATAGGAGGTATTGATCCATCTGATTCCAATATCATTTGTTTTGATTTGGAAAACCATGTTTTGTGCTTACCTCATCAAATCACCTTTCTCATTCAAGTGATCATTAATGAGAAGACAATTCACAGGACCATCATTGATGAAGGTGCTTCCACCTGAATCATGTCTGTCTCTTGTTGGAAGGAAATTGGTTCTCCTACCTTGAACCAATCACCTAACACTTTGGAAGCCTTTAATGGGTGTGATTCTCGACCATTTGGTGTCCTTCCTAATATTTCCATTACCTTGGAAGGAAAGATAGTCAATGTCGAAGTAGAAATTGTGGATGCAAATATCAACTATAATATTCTACTCGGATGGAGTTGTACCCATGCTATGCATGTTGTGGCCTCCTCTCTATTCCTCGTGCTTCATTTTCCCCATCAAGGGAAGATCGTCATGGTTGAATAGTTGTCTTTATTTGCTTCTTCTTCCTCGGATGGAAACGTTCCTTATGTGAAGCATTTTGGTTCTCCTTATGAGATTGTGGGGGCTAGACTTTTTAAAGATCCAACCTTGATGGGTACTTTTCCTCTCCCACCTCCGCATGTTTCCTCAGTAAACATGATCTCGGTTATGTTTGATCCTTGGGTTATTCCCTCTCCTGATCTTGTTGATACATGGGGTGATGTCATGTCGTTAAGCCCTGTCGAGATCAATTATGTGGAGAATGTTTTGGCTTCAGCTTCCGTGCCTACTAATCATACTCCTTTGAGTACGTCTCCTGACGCGTATTCTCAATCCTCGTGGCTTGGTTCTTCGGATTCTCATGATCTCTTAACTGAGAATTTTCCTTCTGACGAAAGTATCATGGAAATTATGTCTTTGAGGGAAGCACCATGGAATGATACTCATCATCGTTCCTTGTTCTTTCCCAGCCCAATGGTCACGTCTACTTGTCTTGAGAAGTTCTCTTCTCATTTCTTAACCCAACCACTTCAAACACCTATCATGACCCATGAAGTTTAGTCGGAAGGGAACATGGGTAATATTACCCCAACGATGCCCATTGGCATTTTCGTTAAACCAGGTATCATTGAAAACGTTCATATTGGGGTGACTTGTTCTCCTGATGAGATCAAGCTCTATACTCGTCTTTTCAAGAGTTTCGAGATGTTTTTTCATGTTTGTATGAAGAAATGCCCAACATTGACCCAAGCATAGTTGTGCATGAGATTTTGACTTATCCTAATGCAAATCTTGTTCGAAAAAAACTTCATCCAGTGCACACTAGAAAAACGACCGCCATTAAAGGGGAAGCTGAAAAAATTCTTAAAGCTGGATTTATTTATCCTATCCCTCTGACAGATTGGGTGTCAAATATCATACCGGTAACCAAAGAAGCAGAGCACCATTCGGGCCTGTCTTGATTACCGTGACCTTAATCCCGTCTGTCCAAAGGATAACTATCCCACTCCTTTTATAGAACAGATCATTGATGAATGCGTTGGGAGTGAGATTTTATCCTTTATGGATGGTTTTTCTAGTTATAACCAGATAAATATTGCACCGACCGATCAAGATAAGACCACTTTCATCTGTTTGTGGGGGACTTTTGCATTTAAAAATCCCCCTTTTGGCCTTAAGGATGTTGGGGCTACTTTTGAAAGAGCGATGTCCTATGCTTTCCATGACATTAAAAACATCGTTTAGCCTTATTTGGATGATATTCCTGCTCATTCACATAAGGGCCATGACCATCCCAACCATCTTCAACAAATCTTTCTTCATTGTAGACACTATAAAATTTGGCTGAATCCGCATAAGTGTGTCTTTTGCGTTGAATCCAGGTGACTCCTCGGTTTTATTGTTTCAAAAGATGGGATTCGTTTTGATCTTCTCAAAGTTGAGGTTATTGTTAATACACCCCCTCCCTCTTCGTTTCATCAATTACAAAGTCTACAAGGGAAAGAGAATTTCCTTCCTCTCTTTGTGCCTAACTATGTTGAGCTAGCTTCACGGTTCACCCGATTGCTTAAGCAAGGAACTCCATTCATTTGGGATGAGACCGCCCAAAAGTCCTTTGATGACTTGAAGGTTGTCCTCATCAATTCTCCTCTGCTGCATCCTCCGAACTATAATCACGATTATTTCCTCTATCTAGCTGCAGCTTCTAGCACTATCGCCATGGTGCTGGTGCAAGACAATGATGAAGGTCATGAACATGTCATTTGTTACCTCAGTCGCAATCTCCTCGATACTGAGACCCATTATGCTCATGTTGAGAAGTTGGTTTTGGTTGTTGTTTAGGATGTTCAACACTTTCGGCATTATATTATCCTCCGCACTACAACTATGATTTCCAAGTGTAACCCAATGACTTACATTCTGACTCGTTAGTTACTTGGGCAAGTATTCTAAGTGGATTGTCATCCTCCAAGAATTCAATTTGGTGTTCACTACTACCAAATCCAAGAAATCACCTGTATTTGCTGAGTTGATTTGCTCTCTTCCCTTTGCTTCTCTTCCTATTGGTGCTAATGAGGAGCTCCTAGACGAGACTCTTTTTCTGATTATCACTCTTGATCCTTGGTATGGTGATATAATCATGTATCTCCAAACTTCTACTTTCCGATCTGCGTTGACCAAGGATGATCGCCAATGCATTCTGCATCAATCCCAACATTACAGGATCATTGGGGATACTTTATACTGCATTGGTGTTGATTCAATTCTTCGTCGATGTTTAACTCTCGATGAGGCTGAAAGAGTCTTGAATGAATGTCATTTTGGTGCATGTGGCAGTCATTTGTATGGTTATGCCACTACTTAAAATATCCTCCATGTTGGTTACTTCTGGCCCTCCATCTTTAAGGATTACATCCTTGTTGTTCGCAAATGCCACGAGTGCCATATTTATTAGCGGAAAATGCGAGCCCCACCTACTCTCCTTCATCCTGTTATTACCGTTGGTCCCTTTTCCAAATGGGCATTGATTTCATGACGTGTAACCCTCATTCGGCTGGGGGGCATGGTTATATTATTGTTGCCATGTATTACTTCACCAAATGGGCCGAAGAGATGCCTACATATTCAGTTGACGGTAAAATGGTGGTGCAATTTCTATTCAATCATGTTATTTCCAGGTTTGGAGTGCCTCAAGCCATTTTACACAGATCATGGCTCCCATTTTCGCGATTACATGATGGCTAAGCTGACTTCCACGTTTTGGCTTGTGTCATGACGACTCAACTCCATATTACCCTCAGGCTAATGACCAATTTAAAGCTATAAACAAAGTGTTATTCACTATGCTTCAGCGCACCATTGGGATGCACAAATCAAATTGGCATCTCATGCTTTTTTAAGCTCTGTGGGCCTACTGAACCTTGACTAAAGAAGCAATTGGATTCACACCTTTCCATCTCGTCTATGGTCTGGAAGTAACTTTACCGATTGAGTGTGAAATTCCCTCACTCAAATTGGTTGTCGAACTACTCCCTGAAACCTCACCTCAAGAAGAACGTCTCTTGTATTTAGAACAACTGGATGAAACCCACCATCTCACTACTTTAGTCATTGAAGCACAGAAAAAATGGGTTAAGTCCCATTTTGATCAGTCAGTCTCTCCTCATGCTTTTTCTGAGGGTGATTTGGTCCTGCGATATGACCAAGCTAATGATAAGATGGGGGCAGGTAAATTTGAACCCATGTGGCATGGGCCCTATATTGTTAAGCGTGTGTTACGAAAAGGGGCCTATGTGCTGATTGATTATGAGGGCAACCCTTTGGAAAAGTAACACAATGGGCTGTATCTCAAAAAGTACTATGCCTGAGTCATCTCGCATGGTTACTTTTGTACATAAGTGTGTTATTCATTTTTGTGCAATTTGGTTTGGTGTGTTTTTTCAAGAAGCTTTCTTGCTTATTATGTCTTCACCTGCTTTGCAGATGTATGTGACTCCTTACGTCAGTTTCGCTGATGGTGCTTATCGTAGTACCCAGAATCTACCTTCCGCGGCATGGGCTATTTACGCCCCTAATGGTGATTTGATTGATCTTCAAGGTATTTTTTTAGGTCAAGCAACTAATAACATTGTTGAATATAGTGTCATTATCGAACTCTTGTCAGAAGCCATTTCTCTTGACATTCAGGAAATGGTTGTTAACCTTGATTCACAACTTGTTGTTCTTCAACTTAATGGGTAATATTTCCTCAGAAACCCTCACATATTGAGAATGTATTTGCGTATTCGCCTTTTAGAAAGAATTTTTAATTATATCACATATCATCACATTCCTAAACATATGAATACATTAACAGGTGCATTAGCTAATTATGTGTTAGACAGACATCTACGCAACACGTGAAAAAAAAAACATTGTATCATAGTAAACAAGAAATATATATATATATATATATATATATATATATATATATATATATATATATATATATATATATATATATATATATATATATCTGTGTGTGTGTGTGTGTGTGTGTGTGTGTCAATAATGTTTGAGTACATCAAAACCCAAAAAGTAATATATGTGTTCAGTACATCCAAGGCTCACAGGCCTCAAAAATGTAAATTCTAAAACTATGGACTACTCCGCATGGTGCTCATGATAGCACATCACTGCTTGTACTACTCGAGTCAGTAAACGGCGAATCCGATCTGACACTCCCAATGTGTGTTGCGCCGCTGATATTAGCATGGAATGTCTGCCATTCGGGCATACTGTGGGATGCCTCTAGTCAGGTTATCGAGATTCTGCGCAATTTCTTCCTCATTATCGACTCCTTCGTGATAAGGAGCGATCTCAAACTGTCGAGAAACGCGTCTGGTGATCGAGTACATCCCGGCTGGTTGCTTTGGTCCTACATCTGCAATTACAAAACCGAAGTGTCATGAATGCATATATTTAAAAAATAATCAAAAATAAAAAATCAAAATTGTTTTCTTACCTCCATCATCAAAATCTTCCCCTTTTGGGAGTGGCATTTCAGGATCATAGAGGAAGTCAGTACCACTATATGGCCAATCTTCTACCATAATCAGCTAACACCTCAGCCATGCAAAGAAGGCGGGCTTGTATGACATATGTTGGCCCCCACCGGTTTTGGGCACCATCCGTGGGTCTCGTGGCAATGGGGGGTTTACCTCTGCTAGTTGATAGTGAAATAGTGGGATCCATTCCAAAAATAAAGTCACCAGAACATAACCATATCCAAATTGTTTCAGGTTCCCTGCCTTGCATTTGGATAATTAGCATTTCATATTCACTTTCATGGCTTCCACCTAGTTGAAGACAGTGGGCATTGTGCAGTCTATGGCATACTGGAATTTGGACTTGTTGGACTCATGCAATGCTTGAGCCCTAACAACTCTATTTATGGTCAAGAGAAGCACTTTTAGTACAAGGTCGTTAACACTCATGATGTATAAAGAGTTTTTTCGGAAGAAGTCACATTGAAGATTTGGGTCGATGCGTTTCGAACCAGTAAGTGTGGTTCATCTTCAGGACACGATGAAGAAACAGATCCAGGAAGAGGGTTAAATAGGAAGACAGGTCGACCTAACAGCTAGAAGAAAACGACTATGTTTGACTATGGGAGGGAGAGGGGACAGATTGGTAATATTTAATAATAACGGCTATATCTGATAATATTCAATTCATATTTATTTATAATAACGATATATATATATATATATATATATATATATATATATATATATATATATATATATATATATATATATATATATATCTATATATATATATATATATATATCTATATATATATATATATATATATATATATATATATATATATATATATATATATATATATAATACAAAGGATTCTTAATAAACACCTATTCATATTGATAAATAATATAAATGTTAAATTGTGTATATATATATTAATAATATATAAATTGTTCACTATGAATAAAAATTAATATAAAATTGTATATTAGGGTTTATAGTAGTATTATTATTATTTTTTATAATTAAATAATAATATTAACAATTAACTATATAAAAAGCACCTACTCATATTAATAAATAATAATGTTAAATTGTTTATAAACAATATATATAAATTACTATGTATAAATATTAAATTAGAATTATTAATATTTTTATTAATAATACAACAAAATTGTTTATAATGCAAGAACAAAATCTATCAAAGAGTTAACAATTATTATTATTATTATTATTAATCAATAATCAATAAAACAAAAAGGTTGAAAGAATTAAGAAGAGAGGGTGGGAATCCAACAGCTACTAATTTTTCAGTTGCCGTCCTTATTAATATTACTAGAGGACTTCTCAATTTCAATGGCTTCCCTAAACTTTTGATGATGAAAATGGGGAATCTTAGCAATAAATCTAGTCTCCTCAATGCATATATGATGCTTTTTCTTCTCTGCATGTTCGGCTAAAGCTGAGGATTTTGTCCTCTCGTGTTTAATATCAGCAGCGTGTTCCTTAATCCTCTAGTTTATAGAATGACCAGTTTGACCTATGTAAGAAGTTCAACAGGAACAAGGGATGATCTAAACACCTTTCATATCCATGGGGTTCACTTGGTCTTTAACAGACTTGAGGGAACTCCTAATGGTGTTGAGGGGTCTAAAGGTCGAGGAAATATTATGCTTCTTCAGGATTTTCGTGATCTTGTCAGTTGTCCCTTCGATGAAGGGGATGTGGACTCCTGAATTGCGGTCGATGGGTTCTTTCTTGATCTTAGGACCTTTGCTCGCTTTGAGGAAGGCTTTGATACCCTGCTGCCTACTATAGCCATTCTAGACAAAGACATTAAGGAGGTGGGACTTTTCTTTGGAAAAGTGGTCTTCATCAGAAATTCTCAGAGCACGAGTGGCTAACGTGCTGAGAACACCTATCTTCTGCGCAGGGAAATGATGGGAACTTGCATGAAGATACTGCTCAGTGTGAGTTTTCTTTCGATATACCTCATGGGAGAAAGATCCATCAGATTTCCTAGAAATGAGGACATCGAGAAAAGGAAGGCAACCATTAACCTCACGCTCCATCGTAAACTTGATGGATTTAGATTGATTATTGAGATGCTGGAAAAAGAGATCTAATTTTTCAGGCCCGTGCTACCAAATGGTGCAGGTGTCATCAACAAATCTTTTCTAAAGCTTAGGTTTAAATAGAGCTGAGGATAAACCACCTCCTTAAATAGACCACTTTTCCAAAGAAAAGTCCCACCTCCTTAATGTCTTTGTCCAGAATGGCTATAGTAGGCAGCAGGGTATCAAAGCCTTCCTCAAAGTGAGCAAAGGTCCCAAGATCAAGAAAGAACCCATCGACCGCAATTCAGGAGTCCACATCCCCTTCATCCAAGGGACAACTGACAAGATCGCGAGAATCTTGAAGAAGCATAATATTTCCTCGACCTTTAGACCCCTCAGCACCATTAGGAGTTCCCTCAAGTTTGTTAAAGACCAAGTGAACCCCATGGATATGAAAGGTGTTTATATCATCCCTTGTTCTTGTGGAACCTCTTACATAGGTGAAACTGGTCGTTCTATAAACCAGAGGATTAAGGAACACGCTGCTGATATTAAACACGGGAGGACAAAATCCTCAACTTTAGCCGAACATGCAGAGAAGACCAAGCATCATATATGCATTGACGAGGCTAGAGTTATCACTAAGCTTCCCTATTTTCATCATCGCAAGTTTAGGGGAGCCATTGAAATTGAGAAGTCCTCTAGTAATATTAATAGAGACGAAAGCTGGAAAATTAGTAGCTATTGGATTCCTGCCCTCTCTTCTTAATTCTCTCCGCCTTATTTATTTATTATCGATTAAAAAAATAATAATAAAAATAATTGTTAACTCTTTGATAGATTTTGTTCTTGCATTATAAATAATTTTGTGGTATTATTAATAAAAATATTAATAATTCTAATTTAATATTTATACATAGTAATTTATATATATTGTTTATAAACAATTTAACGTTATTATTATTTATTGATATGAGTAGGTGATTTTTATATATTTAATGATAAAAAATAAAATAATAATAATAATAATAACAACCCTAATATACAATTTTAAATTAATTTTTATTCATAGTGAACAGTTTATATATTATTAATATATATATACACAATTTAACATTTATATTATTTATTAATATGAATAGGTGTTTATTAAGAATCCTTTGTATATATATATTCAATCGTTATTAAAAAAATAAATAAATAAATATGAATTGAATATTATCAGATATAGGCGTTTTTATTAAATATTACCAATCTGTCCCCTCTCCCTCCCATAGTCAAACATAGCCATTTTCTTCTAGCTATTAGGTCGACCTGTCTTCCTATTTAACCCTCTTCCTGGATCTGTTTCTTCACCGTGTCCTGAAGATGAACCACACTTGCTGGTTCGAAATGCGTCAACCCAAATCTTCAATGTGACTTCTTCTGAAAAACTCTTTATACATTATGATATGGATCACAAAAGCTTGAATTCGAATAACACTCATGATATCAACCTTACCGATTTTTGATTTCAGCGCTTCTAGACAATGTTCTGCAAGAAACATGTTCACACTTGCCCCAATGGGCCTGGCTCCTTACAAATTGATCAGTTCCCCTCTTCAAGACAGTCTAGTGATTAAGTAGATGTCTTAAGTCTCTGGCTCTAGCTCTTGGTCACAAATCACAAAGAATTCCCGTCCAACGTCCCACAAACTGGTCAAATATTCTAACAGCTCAGGTTGCGCCCAAAGGTTCAGTGTAAGGAAGAATTTGAGGAGCTCACAGTTCCTCAGAGAATCTAGACAGTTTGGATCTACCAATGCCAATGAGTCAATTGCTTCGTGCTCACTTTCTTTCCAGTCAACCATTTTTTTACTGTGTTTTTCCTGCAACCACCATGCATTCAAGTTGACATCAGTCTTTGACCAAGAAATTGCGGATTCAAAGCAAAGAGATTGAACAAAAATTGAAATTTTATACTCTCTGTAGTGACGTGACTATTTTAAAAACAACAGCTCTGACGGTGCAAGTGCTCGTGCTAATAACCCTCGATCGACGCGATCCCAAGCCTAGATCTTGTGCCGATTAAGGGCAAATTGTTTTGCCAAAATCTCCTAAAAAAATCTGAAAAAAGGTTAAAACCAGGTATGAAAACAAATCTTAGGTTCTCAGCTCTTACCTGCAACTGACGGTTCGTCTATCTGCCTCTTGGATTTGCCGCAACCCACTCCTAAAGTTTAGGGCACAAGTGGGTAAAAATGGCTCCAAATAAGGTAAAAACGGTAAATGGTAACAAATAAATTACTTTTTCCATTTTTATAACTTTTTCATGATATTTTAGGGTTTTACAAGCATTTTCACCTATTTTTACCTTAGAATCGGATAATGCGTTCGCTTCTTGTGCAGCGACAGGTTACATGATTGTTGATGATGGTGCTGGAGTCGTGTTTAAGCTCTTTTCTCAAGTCATAAAAACTCAAATGAAAATATCACCTAGTATTTTTCCATTTTTGACTTGTTAAAGAAAATAAAAATGGGGGGTCTGCTTTCAGGTATTTTTCGACCCTTGAATTAATAAAATATTGCCGAGCTCTTGTCGGTTTGAACTCGTTAAAGGCTACAAAATGTCGTTTACCTAGTATACATTTACCCCTTTTTTTGTGCTGGGATAAACTATTTACGAAAAAGGTATTCCTTGGTCGATATGATCAAGTTGTTCTCTCAAGTATTATTTTCTACCTTTTCGGGCTCGAGAGACACAACTGTACGAAAAGGGACCTTTTGGAGTTTTCTTTTCCGTGTCTTTTTTTAACTCTCTAAATATGAAAAAGATATCAAGTTACACCTTTGTTGGACTCGTTAAAAGATTAAACAACATCGGATTTGTCACCATGATGGATAATAGGTTCTCCTTCCTAGGGCTCATTAATCTCTCTAGGTCATATTCATCTGAAGGACGGACTTACAGTGCAAGCACATGCTATCCCCTTCAAGCTTGCGATAAGAAATAATTGGGGTACCTGCTAGAGATGGTGGGGGAAAATGGGAAATTTTTATGAGTTGAGTCGGCAGCTAGTCACTCTTGAACATGACACTCTTCTACTTCGAATTGGGTTGGGATATCCCCACTTCATCATTGAACTTCTTTTGTTTGGGCCACCATTTTTTCCTTTCTATTTGATCTCTGCCTCGTCATCATGACCTCTGATCCTATGGATCCCAAAGCTGCCAAACTATGGAGTTGTGTCGCTGATATGTTCAAGAATTAATCCATCTGTAGTTTACACTCATTTCCATTTCTTTGTATCATTCATAATCATTGCATCCCTTGTCTCATGTCAATGATGTGGGATACATCATGGCCCTCCTTCGACACGGTCACTTATTGTCAACTTCAGCTCATTATCTGGGAAGTTGGCCAAGAGACTCCCTTCGAGTACCTTAGAGCTTGCATTCCTTGATGGCAATTTCTTCGCACTCGATGACAGGTTCACATCATTGGAATTCAATCAAGTGACTTCAAGGGTGTTCGAATTCAGTTCCTTATTCACACTCCGTGAATTGTGTTGTTGGTACCTTGAGAGTCATTGTCATTATTGGTGGCTTCTCTCACGCTTGTTAACAGTTCACATCATTGACTGGTAATCAAATGATTTTCGAGTGAGCATGTTCAACATCAACACATCTATTCACATGCTAGGAATTGTACTTTGATCGGGTTGTGTTGGAGTGCAAGACTTTGGGCTCAGATTTCATAAGTCCAGGTTGCAGGGTGATGTGACATGACCATGCTTACATACATGTCTCTTTAAAATGGATGGTTGTGACCATACCATGAGTCTGTTATATGTGATCCTTCTCATTATTGGATGGCTACAATCATACCTTGGATTTGATATGATCCTTCATATTAGATGGCTGCACCCATACCTTGGATACATTTACATGATCTTCTTCTAGATGGCTGCGTCCATATCATGATTCATGTATAAGAGATTTTAGTGATGTATATGTATCTATGCTTGCTTGCAAGTTTTCCGATGGTGGCCTCTGGTTCCATGCATCTACTCATAAAGCATTTCACCCCTCACTCTTGTTCAGCCTTCATGCTTTAGGGGGCATCTGTTACACAACATTTTGTCACTGTCCCTGTACTCCCCATTCCTCGATCCTGGAGGACCTCTACAGTGACCCTCATATGTTTCCCTTCCATGAAAAACATGTCCCTACATCCCTCTTCATTTGCAGAACATCTCCCTCTTTCATCACTTCCCAAGACTCTTCCTTCAAGCTCAGTTTTCAAGATTGGCACTAGTGCTCAGTTCTTCCCCTGTGCCGATTTGCAGAGTTTAAAACTAGGACTAGTGCTGAATGGTGCAAGTGAGCCTTTCATCACTTGCACCGACCCTGTTTTGGCAAGTTTTTAAAAATGGAGTCGAAGCTTCCAGTTCTAGAAGATTCATGAACGGAAGTCTGGTAAATGGTTGAGCAAGATAGAGCCGAGAGAGTTTGTTTGGGATCCTTTCCCCTATTAATATGGAACAAACCATAAGGGATAAGGCCTCTCCCACCATAAGAGGATCCATTCCCCTCCATCAAAGCTATATAAACTCCCCATTTCACACTCTTAGCTAGCTAATGAAGGGCTGAAATAATCTGCAAATCTTGAGAGCCATATTGAGAACCTTAGCCTTCTAGTTTGTGTGTGAAGGGAGAATTAGCTTGTTGTGTTTGGTTTAAAGCATAAGGAAATAGGCCTCAAACTTCCATTGTGTTGAGGGTGAATCATGAGATGCTTCTAGTGGTGATAGAACCCGGACATGCCAAAGGGAACCTGCAATGTCAAGGCTCAGGTTGTATTTCTCTTTGAGTTTTATTAATACAACTAATGGTTTATTTCCTACATTGAGTGTCATATTACATTTGATGGCTTAAGATTCCTTGACTTTTTAAGTAGATTGAATGTGATTGTATGCTATCATGTTTGTTTTTGTCTCTTGTGTGCTTGTTTCAGGTATTTGAACAGAAGGAGAAAAAGGAAGCCAGAGCAAAGAAGTGATATCACCATCAAGCGGATTAGTGTTCTAAGAGGTAGGCCCTCTTATTCGATTCTAGTCTAAGGAAGTTTACATTAGATTGTTCTGTTTGCAGCTAGACCCATTCTTGGGATAGAGGTATCACCTTTGTCCGTAGAGGAGATTTACCTACTCCACACCAAGCTACCTATTTATAGTGGGTTTCCCATGAGAGATAAGTCGACTTCCTATTTTTCTAGGTTGACATGTCATTTGGAGTAGTAGCATTGTTTCATTTAAGGCCGAATTGATGGAGATGTTTGAGCTTGGTCTTGTAGGGTCTCTTTAACTCTTTTAGTGACTCAAATATATTTGTAACATGCCCAAGAAGGGTCTTCCATACATGAAATTGACTCAATAGACTTGTATGACTTGATGAAAAAACCTAAAGGCTCAAAATGGGAACCTTAACCAAAATAAAATTCCTTGATCATGTAACACATGATTCAAGCATTACAAAAATCATTTTATTTTTCTTCTTTACATCAACTAAATAAAATCATATTTAAACATCTCATTATGAATGCTGAACCTAGTTACAATTTTCAACACTCCCTCTTAACTAGGGAGGTATTCATAATCAATACAAGGTACTTGGACATTCTCAATCTGAAGAATTCTCATAAGAAGAGTCATATTAGTAACCCATCTATATAACATCATATGAGCCAGCATTATCACATAACAAGGCCTTGAATAACAACTCTATCTCTCCACAATATCAGAGCACATTGCTAGTGAGACCAATGATGTATAAAAACCCTCATCATTGTCTCTCTCGGAACATACCCCACCCGGGTTCTCAGGATGTGTTCCACCAAGAATATTCTTATCTTGGATTCCCATTCCTCAAAGTATATCAGTACTCTACGACTACCCTTATCTTGGATGCCCTAACTCATCCTCAAAGAGTATAGGATGCCAGATGTTTACCCAATCCTCCATTATGTCTTCATAAGTGAAGACAAGAATGATTTTTCTATCTCTCTCCTTAAGGCCTTCACTAAGACTTATGACTATTAGTCCTGGTCTAGTGCATGACACATGAGATAGAGAACCACAACTGTCACTCCCTCTTAACTAGGGATGACCAACCCATTCCATAAAGGAATGTACCCAAGATCCCTCTTAAATGGGGACTTCACCAAGCTCCCTCTTGATTAAGGGGCTTGCTTCCAGTATTTCTCTAGTTGGAGATCATGGGATAACTAGCTGCTGGTAGAAATCCTTCCTTTAATGTCATGATTTTTTCTTCTTTGCCAAGGAGTCTACATTTTATGGGACTTCTTCGTAGGGCACAAACCATACATCGCTTTCATCATGAGTTTGTCATGTCTTTATTTCTTTCATCAAAAAGTGATCCATCAGATCATATCTAGCCTTCCTTCATGCCATGCTTCCTTCTTCATGCCAGGTTTCCTTAAGGATATTTCATCCTACTACATGGACATCAGTAGTGGAAAATATCCATAGATCTTCCCTTGGAAGGAGTGCATAAGCCCATTTGGATATCATTCAAAAATAAAGGAATGAACATTAAATCAAAATTACCTTTATGATGGTATTTCATCATAACATATTTTAGTTCACATCACCATCCTGCATACACATTGACACATCTCCAAAAGATATATATTGTCAAGGGTCTCTTTATTTTTCAGACTACATCAAAGTCCGCATATCTTTCATGGAGATAGTGTAGTCAAATTTCTCAGTTCTCAGATGTTGATTCCCTTTTCCATGGTTGCATATTTCATGATATATTCCTTTCTTTCTCCACACATTTCTTCTTAGGAACTTCCAGTCATAGTTCTTCCAAGTTTTTCAACCACCTCATATCATATGAGTACATATTATGTTGATTTCATCTAGAAAATGCCTTCCTACATCCTTTTAAAGGAGTATATTGTTTCTTTTGACCATGCTCTCAAGATAGAGAATAATCCATGTTACCTACAACCATATGACATGACTCTACAATACAAGCATACATACCTCATTTTCCTTTATTTCATGTAGAATTCCTTCAACAACCTTCTTGATTGAAAGAAATTCAATCCCTTGATCTGCTTGTCATCGTACCATTATCGCATGAATTCCCACAAGTTGGAATTCTTGATGAAACACATGCTTCCTTTTGATCAGTGAACCTTTTGATCTAGGTGCATGTTGGTGGCCACCCACCTATCCCACTTGGAACCCTACAACTATCTCTTTCCATTTTTCAATTTCCGTAATTGTAGCACAGTTTACTATTTTTAGCATTTTTTCAGGTCCTAAACTTCCAGAGCCATTTTGAGGCCCTAAATGATGTTTTTTGGGAAATATGGGAGCAACATGGGTCCGTGGACTGACGTTTCTCTTCCCAAAGTTGTAGTGCTCGGATAGATCTTTCTAACAAGCTATTGTACGTGTCAAACGAAGATCGGGTGCCAAAGTTATAACCCCGAGAAGTTGATGTACCAACTTACCAAAACGGGGCCCACAATTTGGTGTTTCAACTTCTAGGGTTAGGTTTTGGGATGTTAAGGGTTTTCCATTGTTTCTCAACAATAAAGAGGCCTTCGAGCCTCATTGTAACACATTTCAGAGGCATGTAGCCACCACATCTCTTCTCAGAGATAAGCTACCATTTCCCTAGCTAGTTTATTTCCATTTCTGTTTGTAAGCATATTTCAGTATTTTACATTAATGAAATGAAGTATTATTTCTACTGCATATCTATGTTTATGTTTATCTTTGTAATTTGTTGCGTTCCTTTTTAAATCCGGATCAGTGGTATCATAGCAGTTTGCCTTTTTTTCTTTGCATGTCCCTAACGAGGTTGGGATATAAGGAGTTAGGGCTTGAACTGGTCGAACCTTTGCAAGACCAGCCTCGCAAATCCTGATGGCCTCCCATGTCGGATGAAAAGAAAGATGAGGGGGTAGGAGATCCTATCAAAATATTGCTCGAGGAAGCCCTCAAGAGACAAAGGAACATGATGATGGACAGCTTTGCCCAGATCCTTCAACGGCTACCCAGAGGCAATGCATTAGCTTCCAGAAGCTACTCTGGAAATGCCACGCCCTTTAAGGTACAAGTTAATTTTGAAATCCCCATCTTCGAGGGTAAAATAAATGCAGATGACGTAGATAAATAGTTAAATATGCTAGATGGGTATTTTTCTGTTCATGATTTTTATAGTCGAGAAAACATTATTTTCGCTCTTCTCAAAGTAGCCCCCCACGTCAAGGACTGGTGGGAAACCTACTGCAAGCAAAAGGATGAAAGTACAGCCTCACTATTTTTAGTTGCACCCACTTGGAATTCCTTCTGGGATGCCATCAAGGAGCAGTACTACCCTGTTAAAAGCTATGAGGACAAATACATAAAGTGGACCACGCTGCGGCAGGGAAGGGACCAAGATGTGCCGGAGTTCACAAACATTTTTCATACCCTTGGCACAAAGTTGGGTATCAAGGATTCTGAGCTACATTTGGACCTCAAATACCACAACTGCCTACATAGATACATTCAGGAAGAGATGGAGTTCCTGAACATCTCCTTGTTTAGCATGATGTACCAATACGCTATCAAAATTGAGCAGAAGTTCAAACAAAAGAAGTAAGACTTTGGATTTGTGAATCTAAAGCAAGGGAAAGGCTGCCCCAAATTAGAGAACCAAGGACAAATCCAAGACAGGGCAACCCAAGACATCCCATCGAAGCCACAAGAAAAGAATAGCACCACGAAGTCGCAGAAGGACACAGGAAAGTGGTGTGAGTTCCATAAGAGCCCCACTCACAACACAAGTGAGTGTTAGACCAAGCAATCGCTGCTAGCCAAGTTTAAGGCTTCAAAATTAGATGCATGTTCCGACCCTGAGTTAGAACCTGACAGGGGGAATGGCAAAGGGAAGTAGATCATTGACACGGAGCCCAGTGCCAATTTTGCCACCGCCAAGGTCCAGAAGAATGAGCCCGAAGATCCAGAGGAGGGAGAGCGTCTTTTCCACTCACAGATGTGGGTGAGGGGTTCGCCGTTGCAATTCATTATTAACAGTGGGAGCCAAAAGAACCTCATTTCAGCGGAGGTCGTGAAGCGGTTGGGCCTACCGACTACACCACACCCCCAGCCATACAGTATCGGGTGGCTTCACTAAGGACGAGATCTCCGAGTCCGCCAGCAGTGCCACCTTCCCTACAACATCAAGCCCTTCACATATGAGGTATTGTGTGATGTTGCACCTCTGGATGTTTGTGATGTACTATTTGGCCAGCCATACTTGTGGAGGTGACATATGTGTATGAGTCAAGGCCTCATGCTATTATTATTACTTTGGGTAATTCATTATACATGATACCGGAGGTAGCCCCACCTACTGCCACCTCTTTGATCTCTGCTAAGAAATCTAGCAAGATTGTCTCCCAGACTAGGAAATTCATTTTCTGTCTGGTTCGCTCCCAAAGTAAGGGGAAGATCATAGCCACATCCATGACCCTTGCGAAGGTTTCCTCCATGTAGTAGTAGCAGCAAAGGGATACGGTCATGACAGAACACAGGAAAAACTTCTCCTCACCCACAGGGGTACCACACAAGTTTTAGGTGGGCTACAAAGTCTGGTTGCACATGCAGAAAGAACGTTTGACAAGAGCCCATCAGAAGCTCAGACCACTCCGACATGGTCCTTACGGCATAACCAAGGTTGTGGGAAACAATGCTTTGGAGCACAACATTCCTCCATTCCTTCGTGTGCATCGAGTGTTCAATGTGGCATGCCCTCGACCATGCTTCCCACCATTACTGGACACATTAGAGATTGCAGAACAGCTCACCAGGGACCAAGCTCAGTAGATGGAGGAATTCAACGCAATGGGGACCATTGCTTCCTAAGGGGGGAGGAATGATCCAGGTGGATGTTGGTGGCCACCCACCTATCGCACTTGGACCCCCACAAGTGTCTCTTTCCATTTTTCACTTTCCATAATTATAGCACAGTTTACTATTTTTAGCAATTTTTCGGGTCCTGAACTTCTAGAGGCGTTTCGGGTACCCATGTTGCTCTTACCAAAGTTTTAGTGCTCGGATAGATCTTTCTAACGAGCTATTGTATGCGTCAAACAAAGATCGGGTGCCAAAGTTACAACCCCGGGAAGTTGATGTACCAACTTACCCAAAACGGGGCCCACAATTTGGCATTTCATCTTCTAGGGTTAGGTTTTGGGATGTTAAGGGTTTTCCATTGTTTCTCAACAATAAATAGGCCTTCAAGCCTCATTGTAACATAGTTCAGAGGCATGTAGCCACCACATCTCTTCTCAGAGATAAGCTACCATTTCCCTAGCTGGTTTATTTCCATTTCTGTTTGTAAGCATATTTCATTGTTTTACATTAATGAAATGAGGTATTATTTCCATTGCATCTCTGTGTTTATGGTTATCTCTGTAATTTGTTGCGTTCCTGTTTAAATCCGGATCACCTTTCGATGAAGATTCCAATAGAGGATCTTGAGTATCCTCATCCAAAATATGTTTCCTTTTTTATTGATGTGTGATGAGCTCTTGTACTTGATGACTTTTTCTTTTTCCCATAAGTACCACTGATGCCTCTAATGAGGTTACCAAGAGCTATATCCTTTCATAGAATTCTATTTCAGCCATCTTTCATGCTTTTCTATGATGAATGTCACGAGATATTTCTTTTAATGCTTATATTATGGCATGATTCATCCTATCATTTTATTTTGTGACTCATGATAGCCATATCTTACAATAAAAAACTTAAAAACAACAAATTGAAAAGAATTAGGTGAGGAAGACTATCTCAATCATAGTAGAGATCTCCTACTTCACATTTATTGAACTTCTTCTTCTTAGCTTCCTCCACTTCTTCAATGATATGGGTTTCTTCTCTACCTCTTTTTTATTGTCTTTCTTGAGATTAGGAAAATCTATTTTGTAATGCCCATATTTTTGACATCCATAGCATTGAATCTTAGCCATGTTCCTTCTCTTTTTCTGAGGACCAAATTTCCCATATTTTTCTCTTCTCTTTGTCATAGCAGCATATGCTTGATTTTAATCACTTGATCCCACATTAGTTTTACCCTTCATACCGGTTTCTTCAATCTTACATAGTGACCATAGATCCTGGAATGGAGTAGCTTCTTTCTTCCCATAGATCCTTGAAGTAGTGCATTTAGTACTACAGTGATCATCTCCTTATTACACATTACTTCTCCCAGATCTTGAAGTTGATCCCTTATTGAAGATATCCTCATAAAGTATGAGGCTATTCCTTCTTCTTTCGATATCCATAGCTTGTAGAGTTCTTTACTTATAGATATTACTTCTCCTGCAGTGCTTACAGAAAAAAAAATCTACTAATTTGTCATATATTTCTTTTGAAGTGTCGATTTTAGATACATATGGAATGAGGGGATCCTTTATGGATTCTATGAGAATCCTTTGAACCCTCACTTCCCCTTTCATAAAATTTGCAAGAGCTTGAGCATATTAGTTCGATGGTTTGGTGATAGAGCCTTTGACATGATCCATCACCTCATTTTCAATGAGATTAAGATCTATCCTCTTCTTCCATGCAAGATAGTTTGAAGTCCCAACCAATTTGTTGCTTTCCTTGCAAAAATACATTTTGACAGATTTAGACATAAATATAATTACTTGTGAAGATGCTTCTTCCACCCATTACCTCCTTGAATTTCATTATAATTTAGATTATAGAGAACTTCTCCTTAATGAAGATAGATCTATTCAAGAATGATCCTTGACCCCACAAAAAAGGGAGATCACTTTAGATCCTTTGATAGTGTTGTCCTTGTTTATGATGATCATTGATGGCTTCTTGATGCTTCCTGTATGATCTTCTTCAAGGATGAAATATTTTCTTAAATGAGAGGAAATTGCCTTAGAACTTCTAAACATAATGAAAGTTTTATTGATCTTTCTTTTCTAGAAATGAAATTGATTTATATGTCCCTTTATCTTGAGCAGGGTCTTTCTGATCTCTTGAGATGACTTGAGGATCCGAAGACTTTGTTGATGTAGACTTCCTTTTCAAACTAGGGTTTTGATATTTCTTTATATATCTTGACTCCAAGATGATCTTCTTCAATTTGATTTGATGTATTTCATCCTTGAGTGTCCCTTAATAAGAAGCCCTTCCTTAATTTTGTCACCTTAGCTCTGATACCATGTTAAGAAATCTAGAGCATAGCAATTAGGTGATTTCTCTTCTAATGATAATGTTAGGCCAGGAGGTAACTCCTCAAATGAATTCTATTTATTCATTAAGATTACTCATGGTTATATACAAGAGGGAGTGACTCTTGGGCTTCACCTCCCGATGACTCTTCATTTTCCATTATCTACTATTTACATTATTTAGAAATTTTCACCCAATCCTAATGATTAGGTGTCAACATTCCCCCCCTAATCTGAAGGGATGTTGGTGAGTCCAATCATCATTCTGAATCTTTCAAACTTATCTCTTCCAATCGCTTTGGTGAAGATGTCTGCAATCTGCTCATTAGTGGAACATTGGTGTAGATGGATTGTCTTGGCCTCAACATGATGTCGAATAAGATGGTATTTTGTATTGATATGATTTTTTCGATCATGGAACTTTGGGTTCTTGGCAAACTTTATTGCAGATGTGTTTTCGATCATGAGTGGAGTTGAATGTACTTGTTTTACCTGCAAATCTTCCAAAATTTTCCTGAGCCACAAAATTTCTTTTGTTGCCTCAGTAGCTGCCACATATTTTGCCTCTATTTTGGAATCTACTGGAATTGATTGTTTGTGTGATGTCCATGAGACAATTCTCGATCCAAAACCTACAAATACCCCAGTTTCTTTGTCTCCATTGAAGTCTGAATCATAGTATCAAATCAAGCTAAATTCACCCACCAGTGTATACTTGAGTCAAAGTCTTGGGTTCCCTTTAAGTACTTTAGAACTCTTTTTGCAGTAGACCAATGTCCCTCACAAGGCTTTTGCATAAACCTAGAGAGGATTCCAACAACAAATGAAATATCCAGTCTGGTAGTAGTCAAGTAGTTGAGACTTCCTACAAGTTGTCTATACCTTTTTGCATCCTGAAATTATTTTCCTTCAATGGATGTGAGATTTAAGTTATGCTCCATTGGAGTAGTCAAAGGATTTCACTCAGTCATGCCAAACCTGTTTAACAAATCTCCAATGTACTTCTTTTGAGAGAGGAATATATACTTCAGATGTTGAGTTACTTCAATACCAAGATAGTAGTGAATATAGCCCAAGTAAGTCATTTCAAAACCTTTCCTCATTTCTTTATGGATGCGATGTAGCTCTCATTTTTCCCTGTCATCAAAATATCATCTACATATGCCACAAGATATACAATTTTTTTTCCAAATTTCTTGACAAACAATGTTGCATCATCAAGATCATAATGATTGAAGTTGAGTTTCAGAAGATGCTCAGTTAACTTTTCATACTAGGCTCATGGTGCTTTCTTGAGTCCATACAAGGATTTCACAAGTTTGCATATTTTATGTTCATGTCTGTTCACAACAAATCCTTCTGGCTGGGACAAAAAAACATTTTCTTTCAAATCTCCATTCAAGAAAGAAATTTTTACATCCATTTGATGGAATTTCCAATCATTCTGAGTTGCCAAGGCAAAGAGTGTCTGCATGGTAGCCCATTTTGCTGTGGGGGAAAAAGTCTCCTCATAACTGACCCCTTCCTTCTTTGCAATTCCTTTTTCCACAAGCCTAGATTTGTTCTTGTCAAGTGAGCCATCATCTTTATAATTTTTCTTGTAGACCCACTTGAAGCCAATTAGTTTGGTTCCCAATGGACGATCAACCAGATTCCAAGTGTCATTCTTTATCAAGGCATCATACTCCTTTTGCATCGCTTCTTTCCCTTCATCATGAGAAGCGACTTCTTTGAAGGAAGTTGGTTCAAAATCTATAGACAAATTCATCTCACAATCATAAGAAACATCCATATCAATAGGTGAATCAGAATCATCTACATCACCTCCATTTTTCCTGGTTGCATTTCTTGTTCCTGTCTTGCCAAACTCATCAGGATGAACACCTTCAAGTGTCTTTGTCATCCATTTTGGCGGACCTTTCTGAGATGGTCCAATCTTCTCAGTTGACTGAGCTGGGACTAAATCAAGATTGAGTCTCCCAATTCTGTAAATCACATCACTCAAAGTATCATCAGTGGTTGGAGCTTCATGTGGGGGAGAGAGTGCTTCTGAAGAAGATTCCATAGATTGATCTAGTATTGGAATCCCCCTTCAAGATGTGGAATCTGATATAAAATTCTTGAAATGATTTTGCATGTTCGAATCTATCCAAGTGATCAAGCTGCCACTCAACAACATTTTCAGATTTGGAAGATTCAAGAAAGATTACATCTCTAGATACAACAAACTTCTTATTAACTTCATCATAGAGATGGTATGATTTGGAGGTATTTGAATACCCTAAGAAGATACACTTACGACTCCTTGCACCAAGTTTGTTTCTTTGTACCTTTGGTATCAAGGCATAACAAGTGGAACCAAAGACCCTGAGATGATTTACCGAAGGAATGTGGCCATACCACATTTCATAAGGAGTCTTGTTTCTAATAGCATTAGATGGAAATCTATTCTTTACATATACAACACATAGAACTGCATCAGTCAAAAAACTCAATTTTAAATTCTTGAAAAGCATCATGGAACGTACCATATTTAATATTTTCCTATTCATTCTTTCAGCTACTTCATTTTGTTGGGGAGTATAAGGCACAATTGTTTGATGTTTGATCCCATGCTGGCGAAGATAGTTTTAAAATTCATTTGAAGTGTAATTTTTTCCATTATCAGTGAGAATAGAGCCAATATGAGATTGTGCATCATTTTCAATCCATGTATGAAATTTCTTGAATGTTTGAACAACATTAGATTTGTTCTTCAATAAATAAACCAAACACATTCTAATGTAGTCATCAAAAAATGTCATCATATATTTATTTCCATTTGTAGAAGGAACATGCATTTGACCGCATATATATGAATGAATGAGTTCAATTTTTCTATGTGCTCTGGAATGTGACTCATGAAAAGACTGTTTTCTATGCTTTCCTAGAATACAAGCATCACATTGCTTAAGTTTCCTAGGAATTGTAGGAAAACCAGTAACACCATTTTTGTTCAACAAGCGAAGGTTGTCATAGTTCAAGTGTCCAAATCTAGCATGCCATAAAAAACTTGATGAAAATGTACCTTCATCATAATGAGAACTATATGAGAAATTTTGTGCAAGAGCAGAGGTACCTTGCAGCTTCATAAGTCTTTTTGCTTCTTACCTCAACATTTCCATCAAACATATGAATGGAGTGTCCTTTCTAGCAGATGTGGACCAAGTACAACAAGTTTATCCTTAGTTGTGGGAGATATAAAACATCATGTAGAAGAAAGTATAGAAGACTAGGCAATTTGAGCCTAATTGTGCCAAGCCCTGACAGCTTGAGTTTTGATTTGTCTGTAAAGTATACTGCTCCATCAACATTTTTAGTAATTTCTTCAAAATAATCTCTTATAAAATTCATGTGGAAAATTTGTCCTTAATCAAGAAACCAATCATTTTACCAAGAAGCAAGTGAAGAATTAAACAAGTCTTCATTTACTCCAATATTACAATGTGCCACAACATAGTGAACGGATTCAGGGCCTTTACCTTTCTCTTTGTCATTGGTTTTACCTTTGGCTTGGTTTATTTCCTACTCAATATTGTGCCAAGGAAAATTTCATGTGGATGCATCATGTGATCCATCTCTATTGCAATGAAGATCAAATTTTTCTCTTTGACAGTGTCTACCCCCACTGCCTATGAAATTTTGTCTTCCTCTTCCTCTCCGACCACCTCTTTATCTAGAAGAATCTTGAGCATGATTCTTCTCTCTATGTGAAAGACACAAATCTTCTTCAAAAGACTGAGGAGATGTCTTCTTCCAAAAAGTTTTCTCTCTCTCTCGGCAAATTTCTTCACAAGGGAGCCAAAGGTAATCTCTTTGAGGTTTCCATTTGCTTTCAATGACTCAAGGTAATTTGAATACATGGGATGAAGTGCCTTGAAAAAATCTATCAGGGGAATGTGTATTTCAACATTAGTGACTTTGATATCATGCATAATAGATCTTACTTCTAATGCTAGAGCAAGAGGATCATCATTTTGTAATCCAAGACTGAACAATTTAATCATAAATTGGACAACTTCAAGATTAGAGTGTGAGTCGTAGAGTTCTTTCAACTTCTGTAAGGCTTCAAAAGAATTTGAAAATGGTGAAATATGGTGACTCACCTCTTCATTTACAGATGCCGCATTCAAGAAATAGGGCTTGTTGTTCTTGATTTCCCAAATGGTGAATTCCTTGAATGAGGTAAGCTTTGCAGGTTCATTATCTTCTTCTCCTGCACAAACTCCTTTCCACAACTCATTGAAAATGAGAGTGTGTTTGATCTTCTGAGACCACTCAGGATAATTCTCCTTGCTGGTGAGAACCACTTCCATGATAGATATTAATGAATGCATTTTAAAATCTATGTACTGTAAAACAAAAATGTAATTCTGCTTTTGTTGTGTGAAACAAATTGCACTGTAGTGGCAAAACTGTGAAAATATAATTATGATATCTATATAACAAAGATATATTTGGGGAAGGTATCATCGGGGAAGAGTGTATATGGGGGAGGTATTTTTTGAGGGAGGAATGGTTCGCTGGAGTAGTTTGGTAATGAGCCCACTGAAGGTAGTTTAGGGACATCGGACAACGTAATTTTCTAAACATCGTTTATATATATATATATATATATATATATATATATATATATATATATATATATATATATATATATATATATATATATATATATATATATATATATATATATATATATATATATATATATATATATATATATATATATATATATATATATATATATATATATATACATATGTATAGATATATATATATATATATATATATGTATATATATATATATATATATATATATATATATATATATATATATATATATATATATATATATATATATATATATATATATATATATATATATATCTATATAGATATATGCAGTGTTATATAGCACAGAGATATATCTAGAGTATGGAGGGAGGTATTACCAGGCATATGGCAGCAAACTATGGGGAGGTTAGCATATGGGCAACAACGTGTTTGAATTTTGTGTTTGGAGGTCGAGGGAGGGCTGAAGTCGAGAGGTGAGAACTGTGGGGAGGTTAGGATATGGAGCGAGGATTCGGGAGCACCATTGAGCATGGTGACACTTGAGCGTGGTCACAAGGGAGACCCGATACCACAATGCATAGGAACTGCCACAGTGCGTAGTAACTACGAAGGTGTATAGGATGGACTGTGGTGGAGAGGAGCGGGTTGGTAACTGGGGCTAACTGTGTAGGAGTATGGGTCAAGCGAGTATGGAGAAAAAAAAAAAAAAAAAAAAAAATTACAGGATGCAGAAACCAAAGGAGAGGCGTACACACCAACACAATCACGATTTCAATAAACATTATCATCTTGACTCTCACTGTGATCGATTTTACTATAGCAGTCTCAACGATAACCCACTGAATGCACAACAAGAAGAAAATAAATCGTTCAACACTAAATCACTATGCCTTATTTATTTAGTACTCAAGACACCGAGCACACAGGGACAAAGGATGGCAAGGATTATGCATGAAAGGAAATAGTTTTTGTCAAAAGAGAGGGGCAGAGGATAGACTACAGAGAAAGAAATGGCAGAAGGGAGTTACAAGTGCAGATTAGAATGCAAAAAATGGAGCTGGCTCTCATACCATGTTAGGCTAGGAGGTAACTCCTCAGATGAATTTTGTTTATTCATTAAGATTACTCATGGTTATATATAGGAGGGAGTGACTCTTGGGCTTCACCTCCCGAAGACTCTTCGTTTTCCATTATTTACTATTTACATTATTCACAAATGTTCACCCAATTGCAATGATTGGGTGTCAACAGATAACTTCTTATGAATGTCTTTTACTTCATTGGATTATGATCTTCTCTTTAGTTAGATTATTGTAGTTTTCTTCTTCATAAAATAGTTACCAATGCATTAAAAAAAAAGAGACAAGAGACACAAAATATAGGCTATCATACAGGGCCAAAACCTCTCCCACTTGAGAGGAAAACTCAAACGAATTCTTCTTCTTATAGAGACTTCAATTGATGAATACCAAGACCAAGACCCTTGACCTATTTGACCTGTCCAAGACCGAGACACCAAGCTTCTTATTTTGACCCCTATTTCTTAACAGTCAACTACCTGCTTCTTCCTTCTAACTTGGCTACCCTTCAGATCTTAGCTTCCTTTTCTCTACCTCACACCTGCAAATTTTCGACCTTAATTCAGAAACCCTAGTTGCAGTACTTAGAAAGTGTCATTTTATTAATAGTTCCCTTGACACCTTTTCTTAGGATAGAGACTCCTTGCTTGACTCACCTTCCCTTTTGACTTGACCTTATCTCAATTCAGTTACCCAATATGACTAAAATGCCTCGGCCTTTCCCTGTAGTAGATAGTCCCACAATCTTGCACGTGTGGAGAGATTAGCCCTAAAACAGATACAAAGAATGACTCGGCTTCTTGTTCTTTCTTCAATGCTTGGATGGAGTCTCTTCTTGTGATCTTCACACCTTTCCCTACTTCAAATTGCTTGAACAAATTGCTTGTCTTCAAATGGAGGTCGAGATGCCTATTTATAGTGGTTTTCCCATGAGAAATAAGCTGACTTGCTATTTTCTATGTTGACATGTCATTTGGAGTAGGATCATTATTTCATTTAAGGCCGACTTGATGGAGATGTTTGAGATTGGCCTTGGAGGGTCTCTTTGACTCTTTTAATGACTCACATATATTTGTAACATGCCAAAGAAGGGTCTTCCATACATGACATTGACTCAATAGAATTTTATGAGTTGATGACAAAAACCTAAAGGCTCACAATGGGAACCTTAACTAAAATAAAATTTTAGTTAATAATCTACACCAACTAGTATATAACTAAAAAAATATTTTAGTTAATTATATAACTAATTCCTAAGGGCTAATTCCTAACGGCTAACTCTAGACCATGATGCATCCTTGTTATTTATTCGTTTGGATTGATGGATTTTTATCCTTTGTCCTGAGGATGAACCACATTAGTTGGTTCGAAATGTTGAACAAATCCTAATGATGTGAGAAATCTAAAATACATTCTCATTTACAATATGGATTACAAAAGTTTGAGATCTAACATAAAATAAAATTCCTTGATCATGAAACCGATGATTCAAGCATTGCAAAAATAATTTTATTTTTCTTCTTTACATCAATTACATAAAATCATATTTACACATCTCATTATGAAGACCGAACCTAGTTAAAATTTTCGACAAGGTCGTGGTCAGGGCCCACCACTAACCTCAGTCAAGTTGTAATTAATTTGAGTTAGAGTAGGAATAGATATGTGGTGATATAACATACATGTAGTGTGGTTGATGATATTCTGAGTGTGATTGTAGTTAATTGAATTTTCCATTTTTGAATATTTGATTTTTAGATTTATGTTTCAAAATAATTCATGTTCCTTAGATTTATAGTTTGCAGTTGAAGAATTGAATTTACAGTCTGGAGGTTGAAACACTCTTAATGAACAATTCTTGGATTTGGAGCATTTCAGCTTGTACATTTTAAGATCTGAACTGAAGTATTTGAGTTATTTATGAATTAAATTTCTATCTTTCAACTCGAACATTGTACTCTATAATCAGAAATTTTCAAGTTGATTCTTATTAATTGGGAAACAAGTTAAATTGTGAATGCCTTCATTATGATATTGGTTTGTTTTTAGCAGAAAAAATAGATAAATGATTAGTATTACAGTTTTTATCTTTGTTGAATGATCTCTTGCTTCCAAATTAAATGGTGTTTCTTGTCTTTTGCATTATTGTTAGAGCTAGAATTTGTTACAAGTTGGGGTTGAGTGAGATTTGATTTAATTGATGACCCTGGGGTTAGAATTCTGAGTGAATGAGTCTTTTTGAGTCAAGTCATTGTGAGAATTTCTTGATTAGGGTATGTTATTAATAGATTTTCTTTGAATAAAATATACAACTTGGATTGATTTAAGCAATTATTCTAGTATTGCACATTGTTGGAGTAACACAATTCTTTGGTTTATGTTATTTAGTACTCTTGAGTGGAAGTTAATAGGTTTCTTCACTTCAGTAAGTTTGGTCAGAATAGTGAATGATTTTAGAGTTTGGAGTCAATACAAAGACTTGAGTTGAGTGTTTGGTACTTCATTTAGTACTAGGTTGATCTTAGGATTAAAAACAATGTGAAATAGATAGTGGATTTGTACCTAAACCGTGATATTTTGCAGCTCGAAGATTACAAACCTCAATTGACATTTTAAGTGAAGGGAATTAATATAAACATATAAAACCCCTAACATTTTTTATGTCGTTTTCGAGGAGATGCAAATGGTCCAAGTAATATTTTTCTTTTAGCAGTTTGGTATGTTTGTGACAGTAAACTTGTAGGGAAACTAGAGGGTGGAGAGAGTACGGTAAGACATGTGTGAAGAGCCATGGATCCACTATGGTGGGGTTTCTCCAAAGTCTAGTTGTCCCTAATTAATTTATTTAGTTCTTTTTTTTATGCACAGAACTAGAGGTAGACCTAGAGAAAGTAAGGGAAGATTTATTCAGAGTGAGAAATTTCCTTCAGATTTGTTTGGTCCTACAAAGACCCCCCAATTAACCCTTCTAATCATTATGCAGGCATCATGGATAAAGGAGAAAATTTTGCTACAGTAGTGGCTTCAAATAAGGAAACACCATACACATAAGAGACAGTACAATTAGAAGGCACATCACAACAAGAACAACCTGTATTGGGAGCAACCGTGGGAACAAAACTAGTACCAATACTTCAAGAAGTGGGAGCACCTCAGAGAGATTAGGACTTGTGCACATAAGACCTAATTCAGTTGAATCTTCTTCCAGTTGGGACACTACACTAGATTCTACTTCCTTTAGACATCTTGGAAGAATGGTTTATAAAGGAGGTAAAGACAATAGAAACAATGACATAATCAATGATAATGGTGTTAGAAGAGATGGACCTAGGGGTGGATCTGGTGAAAATTAACTTGAGGAAGAAACAAAGATTACACTCGGATTTCCAATCTTAGATTTATCCAGGAACATTACTATGAAGAATATACCTTTGGCATCCCTTCCACTTTTCCATGGTATGTTGTCAAAATATCTTGATTCTTTTTTGTTTGACTTTGATATTCTCTGTAGAAGCTATAATTATCATGATGATGCACACAAACTCAAACTATTCCATGCTACCTTGAAATATTCAACCCTTAGGTGGTTTATGAGCCTGGGGGAGAAGACTATCTATTCATGGGATGAGATGAAGTTCGTCTTTCCTAAAAATACTAATATTATTGAAAAAGAAAACACATCAATGACATTTTTAGGATGCAGCAAATGGAAGAAGAGAGTCTGGAAGAGTATCTTAAGAGATTCCTCTATAATTATCATAAATCCCAAATTTAAATGAGAAAACCTTTAGGACTATCTGCTTAAAAGGGATAAGGGAATATTGTATTGAAAACTTAAAACTCTTAAGCTTAGGAGACATCTACAAAAAACCTTTTGCTGAGATAGCTGAGATTTTTAGAACCTATTCTAGAAGCCAAGCTAAAGTAGGAAAGAGAATTCATGATAGTTCGAGAGACTCTGTATCCATAATGGCTAAGCCTATATAGGGAGGAGTTACTCGAACTGAGCTAGGGAATATTTTGGAAAACTTTAATACAAACATTCTGAACAATATTAGTGACCAATTGGATACTCTTAAAATCAAGAAAAGAGAGGAAGAGGAGAAGGCATCTTTATCCATTTTTTGTCCTAAGTGAAGAAGGAAACATGTTGAAAGAGAGTGTCATATGAATGTGATAGAAGTGTGTGGTATTTTCACACATGATCACCCCACTAAATAATGTCCTTCCTTTCCAGGAATACAATCTATTTATAAAGGAGGGGCTGAAACAGGTGAGCTTCCTCAAACTTCTAGAAGGCCACCATGGAGGGCAACAAATAGTAATTCTTATCAAGACCCTAATATGAATTCCCCCCCAGTACCAACCATGGAATTCATAGAAACCTTATTCTCCATGGTCAGCCCAACCACCTCAAAATTCACCATGGAATCAAGGATGGAGAGGAAACCCTTATGGGAATGTTTATTAGTCCCGAATTCCAGCACCCTCATATCCCCATTGCCAACCAAAATATTCACCTTAAACACTATACACACCTAATGTACCTCGTACCAATAAGGGTATAACCCAACCTATCCCACACAACATCAATCAGTGTTACCATTACCACCCCCACCACAACAACCACTACCATTACCTCAAAATGCCAATCAATCTTCATAGAAGATGCAACAATCATTTAACTCAAATCATCCAAGGCCAACATAGCTGGGTGCATAACCCACATCTAATCTTAATAATAGACCTCCTTAGCCTGTGCAAAACATAGAACTACAATATTTTCCCACCTATGTTATCACTTCTTTCCCTATAAATGAAATTCAACTTAAGTTTGGGAAAATGATTAATAAGAATAAATCTGCGGTGGTCATACAAGAGGATGATTCCAAAATAGAATCTTAAAATGAATCTAATGAACATAAGGAAACTGAAAAGAATGATGTAACAAGATAACCACAGGAACCATTGGAACCTAAGGAACCTCCTTTCCCAGAGAGACTACTTGTAAGGAAATCTGAAATACCTATGGAATATGATCTGGAATCTAAATTAAGAAATTCTTGTATAGAGATCCCTTTATTATAGGCCATTAAATACATACCTATCTACACCAAAATTATTAGGGATCTTTGTATCAAGAAACATGGAAGGAAGAAAAATAACAACCAGACCATTAAGGTAGTTAGCCAAATGTCTGAAATGATATCAGGATTGCCACCAAAATATGATGATACAGTGAATCTAGTGGTAACTATAGGAATCAATGGGACTTTTATTCCTAACACTCTAGTAGATTTGGGAGCAACCTGTTAGACTCCGTCTTGTATGTCAGTGTGAGATTGATTCTTCTTCAAAACCCTGTTTTGAAGAAGAAATCATTAAATGTGTTTTTTAGAATATGTATCAAATTCTCCAGCTCTTCAAAAGGCAGCAGCTTCCTCAGCTCCTATCTCTGCAAAAGCACAAACAGAAGAAAACAAAACATCATCAGCAATCAGAGGCAAAGCAAGTTACAAGCTATTTGGAGAGGTCTCACTGGAAATCCCAAACAAACTTCATTGTCACAGCTATTGAATCAAATGATTGTGTTAGCGCTGGGAATGCCCTGCGTCTTATTGATCAAAGGAATGTGATCCGAGGTGATTTTGTGCTTGTTAGTAGTGACACTGTGAGTAATATGTCTTTGAGGCAAGAGTTCATTCTGAGCGGCATGCATACAAGCCTCCATTGATAATTTCTTGCAATCTAGAAGCCGACATATACTTTTTCTTTCGCTTTTACTAAGCTCAGGGTGTTCCTTAAGGTATATATCAATCGATCTGTTCATCATGAACTGGGCGTGCAAAATCGGGTATAGCTTTTGCAAGAGTGGTGAATCTTGAAATTGATAGATTTGTATCTCGAGCAATCTCTGCCAAATATGCATCAATCAGCTTTGCAGCTTTAAGCTTTGAGCTGTGTGCTGCAGAAGATGATCTTCTGCTCTCTACAAAGTCCAGGCTGAGAAAGAGAAGGAAGTGGGGTTAAACAAGGGTGTATCTGACAAGCAAATCAGGTTAAAAATATTTTCTCCAAATGTCCTCAATATAACATTGGTCGACTTACCTGGGATAACAAGGGTTCCAGTGGGTGATCAACCTTCAGATATAGAGGCTAGAATCAGAACAATGATTCTATCATGCATTAAGCACGAGACGTGCATCATCCTAGCTGTTTCTCCTGCAAACTCTGATTTGTCAAATTCAGCTGCCCTTCAGATGGCAAGAATGGCTGACCCAGATGGATCTCGAACCATCGGTGTGATAACAAAGCTTGATATTATGGACAGGGGAACTGATGCTCGTAACTTCCTTCTTGGAAATGTTGTCCCCCTTCGACTTGGCTATATAGGGATTGTAAATCACAGTCAAGAGGATATTATTGCAAACAAAAGCATTCGAGATGCACTAGCTTATGAAGAAGAATTTTTCCACAGTCGGCCAGTGTATCACAGTTTAGCTGATCGATGCGGTGTTCCCCAGTTAGCAAAGAAGTTGAATCAGATTTTAGTACAACATATCAAGGCAATCTTACCAGAATTGAAAGCTCGAATAAATAGCCAAATGGTTAGTGTTGTGAAGGAACTTTCTTCTTATGGCGATACCATAGATTCCAAACATTTAATTCAATTGTGGATGGTAAAAGTGAAGAGATGGCAACAATAGAGTTGTATGGAGGAGTAAGGATTCATTATATATTTCAGTCTATTTTTGTTAAGTGCTTAGAGGAAGTTGATCCTTGTGATGATATCACTGATGAAAATATCTGAATGGCTATTCAAAATGATACTGGCCCAAAAAATGCTTTGTTCGTTCCCAAGGTTCCTTTTGAAGTTCTAGTAAGAAGGCAAATTTTTCATTTATTAGATCCAAGCCTTCAATGTGCTCGTTTTATTTATGAGGAGTTGGTAAAGATAGCTCATCAATGTGAAACAGTCGAGCTACAACGGTTTCCTGCTTTAATGTAAGAAGTTGTAGGGATCTTTTTACAGCAAGGTCTGGCTCCTGCGGAGAGTATGATTGAAAATCTTATTGCCATGGAGATGGACTATATCAACACTTCGCATCCATCATTTATGGGTGGCAGAATTTCCTTTATCAAAGGACAGTTGACTCATTTGTAGGCTACGACTACATGACATTTCCAAGTTTTATGAAGAATCATTAGATTGAGAGATTCTATGAGTATTTTCAGGCAGATAAGAGCATTCAACGAATACAACTGGCATAATATGCACAATTGTGAAATTGTTAAAGATTTCAAACAGAAAGCGAAGGTGAAAAGTAAAGGATCAAACACCATGAAGACATCGACCACAACAGAAAAATAGGAACCGATATCCTACTAAGGACTTCAGTTAATGATTCAACAGGATCTGCGCTCCAGTTTGTCGACCATCAGAGGATTTTTAGAAGGACGTTGTTTTATTTTAGAATAGAGGAAACACTCTTTTCTATTTTTATAACTGCAGGTGAAACAGCGCCCCTGTTTTGGGGTCGATTTGTTTTTCCTTAGCAGCATTTATTTATTGTATTAAAAATTCATTTGAAAAGAGGGGAGAGAGAGTTCTGAGCGCTGGTGGAGGAGAGAGAACAGAGCTTTCATTGTACAGATTTTGACAGAGATTTTAATTAAAAAATGCAGCTCTGACCCCTGAGATTCCTGTGGTATGAGATTTAACATTTGTGTCCTCTTTTGTTTCATATGTAGCCTGTTATGTGTTCATGTCATTTCATGATCGTTTCCAATTGAACAAATGAAGTGTTAAGGTAGAATTCATAATTTATATGCTCTGCCTTTAAGTTTGTTCATATTTAATGTTTTCTTCTGTTTGACAAGGATTCATCTTCTATGCCCTTGTCAGCTCCTCAGTAGTCTTGCCATTCCATTTAATCTCAATTTGATTTTAAACTTTCTTACCTACCTTGCCTCAGGAGATAATCTGTGTTTTTGATTATATTTCTCTGTTCAAGCTGTTTCTTTGCCCCATGTAGCCCAGAAAAACCCCATCATTTTATTAAAAACCCCTTTTTATCAATTTACTAGCCTAAAATCAATTTCTTTTAAAGTCATCTCAACCCCTTTTAGAAATTTTTTTGCTGAGATAGACTGGAGAGAGCCCTCTCCTGTCCTCGTAGGGCAAGCTACGAGGCTAAGTGGTTTGATGTTGCCTTGGATTTTGCCTTCTTCAGCCTGAGGCCAAATTCGAGCGCTAACATATTGGCGACCATACTGGGGAGAACATTCGACTTGTTGATTGTCTTGTCCCAGTACATGAAATCAAATTGCAGATCTCATGCTGATGGTGGACAGTAGTCAGACACATATGCAGTCTGAACCATTCACCTGGCGACTCCAACTCGATCCAGACAGTCCAACGCTCGCTGATCCATTCATGCAATGATGGGGTATGTGGAAAACCCTGCCCTCGAAGAAGTAAGAAATGAGTTAGCAGATTCTGAATTTGATGAAGAATTTTTCAGTGCCATGCTTCATTGGTTGAAATCTCCAAAGTTCCCTTTTGAAACTAAAACTAGATTTTGTGAGTTAGTTGTTGAAAGAATCGAAAAGGAGATTCAGTGTTTAGATGAGCAAATCCAGTCATATGATTTCCAATACCCTAAAAAGTTCTTGGAAATCCTTCCTCCATTGAAAAAAAAAATCATAGAATTGCCTACAGATGTTTACATTGACAATGTGCAGCTGGAAATATGTATTGCGGAGTTGGGGCAGCCAACAGAGTCTGGCTTTCACGATCCTATGGCAACATACATGGAAATGTTTTTCAGTTTGATTGATAGATCAGGCTGTTTTCTACGTGACCAGGATCATTACGTGCATGAAGGGCTGCCAGCAATTACATCTGGGTCCTCGCGGAAGCCTTCTCAAGCGGCATCATTCTTGGGTTTACTTGAATGGTTAATCTGGCATTTCAGTATTACCTGATCTATTGTTTTTATAGCAGAGTAGGGTAGATTTTGTAAATAAATAAGGAGCCAAAGGGCAGCATTTTGTTCCAGTTTCATTACAGTTTAGTTTGAATTTTGCCGAATTAGTCTTTCAATCAATTCAGTCAGTTTCCAGTTAATAAGTTGAGTCTTCAGCTGTGTCGATTTGTTGAAATGATGACTCCATTGCCCAATGGATGGAGGCACGGTCTGCTCTCCCAAAGTTCTGCGGTTCTTGGCACCTCCAAGAAGCGGCAGCTGCCATCCCAAGTGGAGCCGATGTTAGACTCCGTCTTGTATGTCAGTGTGAGATTGATTCTTCTTCAAAACCTTGTTTTGAAGAAGAAATCATTAAATGTGTTTTTTAGAATATGTATCGAATTCTCCAGCTCTTCAAAAGGCAGCAGCTTCCTCAGCTCCTATCTCTGCAAAAACACAAACAGAAGAAAACAAAACATCATTAGCAATCAGAGGCAAAGCAAGTTACAAGCTATTTGGAGAGGTCTCACTGGAAATCCCAAACAAACTTCACTGTCACAGCTATTGAATCAAATGATTATGTTAGCGTTGGGAATGCCCTGCGTCTTATTGATCAGAGGAATGTGATCCGAGGTGATTTTGTGCTTGTTAGTAGTGACACTGTGAGTAATATGTCTTTGAGGCAAGAGTTCATTCTGAGCAGCATGCATACAATCCTCCATTGATAATTTCTTGCAATCTAGAAGCCGGCATATACTTTTTCTTTCGCTTTTACTAAGCTCAGGGTGTTCCTTAAGGTATATATCAATCGCTCTGTACAAATCATCATGAACTGGGCGTGCGAAATCGGGTATAGCTTCTACAAGAGTGGTGAATCTTGAAATTAATAGATTTGCATCTCGAGCAATCTCTGCCAAATATGCATCAATCAGCTTTGCAACTTTAAGCTTTGAGCTGTGTGCTGCAGAAGATGATCTTCTGCTCTCTGCAAATTCCAGGCTGAGACAGAGAAGGAAGTGGGGTTAAACAAGGGTGTATCTGACAAGCAAATCAGGTTAAAAATATTTTCTCCAAATGTCCTCAATATAACATTGATTGACTTACCTGGGATAACAAGGGTTCCAGTGGGTGATCAACCTTCAGATATAGAGGCTAGAATCAGAACAATGATTCTATCATGCATTAAGCACGAGACGTGCATCATCCTAGCTGTTTCTCCTGCAAACTCTGATTTGTCAAATTCAGCTGCCCTTCAGATGGCAAGAATGGCTGACCCAGATGGATCTCGAACCATCGGTGTGATAACAAAGCTCGATATTATGGACATGGGAACTGATGCTCGTAACTTCCTTCTTGGAAATGTTGTCCCCCTTCGACTTGGCTATATAGGGATTGTAAATCACAGTCAAGAGGATATTATTGCAAACAAAAGCATTCGAGATGCACTGGCTTATGAAGAAGAATTTTTCCGCAGTCGGCCAGTGTATCATAGTTTAGCTGATCGATGCGGTGTTCCCCAGTTAGCAAAGAATTTGAATCAGATTTTAGTACAGCATATCAAGGCAATATTACCAGAATTGAAAGCTCGAATAAATAGCCAAATGGTTAGTGTTGTGAAGGAACTTTCTTCTTATGGCGAGACCATAGATTCC
This sequence comes from Pinus tabuliformis, assembly GCA_031772625.1. NCBI lineage: Eukaryota > Viridiplantae > Streptophyta > Pinopsida > Pinales > Pinaceae > Pinus > Pinus tabuliformis. The sequence continues at coordinate 757,588,676 of CM062812.1, forward strand.
AAACATTTAATTCAATTGTGGATGGTAAAAGTGAAGAGATGGCAACAGCAGAGTTGTATGGAGGAGTAAGGATTCATTATATATTTCAGTCTATTTTTGTTAAGTGCTTAGAGGAAGTTGATCCTTGTGATGATATCACTGATGAAAATATCCGAATGGCTATTCAAAATGCTACTGGCCCAAAAAATGCTTTGTTTGTTCCCAAGGTTCCTTTCGAAGTTCTAGTAAGAAGGCACATTTTTCGTTTATTAGATCCAAGCCTTCAATGTGCTCGTTTTATTTATGAGGAGTTGGCAAAGATAGCTCATCAATGTGAAACAGTCGAGCTACAACGGTTTCCTGCTTTAATGTAAGAAGTTGTAGGGATCTTTTTACAGCAAGGTCTGGCTCCTACGGAGAATATGATTGAAAATCGTATTGCCATGGAGATGGACTATATCAACACTTCGCATCCATCATTTATGGGTGGCAGAATTTCCTTTATCAAAGGACAGTTGACTCATTTGTAGGCTACGAATACATGGCATTTCCAAGTTTTATGAAGAATCATTAGATTGAGAGATTCTATGAGTATTTTCAGGCAGATAAGAGCATTCAACGAATACAACTGGCATAATATGCACAATTGTGAAATTGTTAAAGATTTCAAACAAAAAGCGAAGGTGAAAAGTAAAGGATCGAACACCACGAAGACATCGACCACAACAGAAAAATAGGAACTGATATCCTACTAAGGACTTCAGTTAATGATTCAACAGGATCTGCGCTCCAGTTTGTCGACCATCAGAGGATTTTTAGAGGGACGCTGTTTTATTTTAGAATAGAGGAAACGCTCTTTTCTATTTTTACAACTGTAGGTGAAACAGCGCCCCTGTTTTGGGGTCGATTTGTTTTTCCTTAGCAGCATTTATTTATTGTATTAAAAATTCATATGAAAAGAGGGGAGAGAGAGTTCTGAGCGCTGGTGGAGGAGAGAGAATAGAGCTTTCATTGTACAGATTTTGATAGAGATTTTAATTAAAAAATGCAGCTCTGACCCCTGAGATTCCTGTGGTATGAGATTTAACATTTGTGTCCTCTTTTGTTTCATATGTAGCCTGTTATGTGTTCATGTCATTTCATGATCGTTTCCAATTGAACAAATGAAGTGTTAAGGTAGAATTCATAATTTATATGCTCTGCCTTTAAGTTTGTTCATATTTAATTTTTTCTTCTGTTTGACAAGGATTCATCTTCTATGCCCTTGTCAGCTCCTCAGCAGTCTTGCCATTCCATTTAATCTCAATTTGATGTTAAACTTTCTTGCCTACCTTGCCTCAGGAGATAATCTGTGTTTTTGATTATATTTCTCTGTTCAAGCTGTTTCTTTGCCCCATGCAACCCAAAAAATCCCCATCATTTTGTTAAAAACACCTTTTTATCAATTTACTAGCCTAAAATCAGTTTCTTTTAAAGTCATCTCAGCCCCTTTTAGAAATTTTTTTGCTAAGATAGACTGGAGAGAGCCCTCTCCTGTCCTCGTAGGGCTAGCTACGAGGCTAAGTGGTTTGATGTTGCCTTCTTCAGCCTGAGGCCAAATTCGAGCGCTAACACAACCATTAACGTAATGACCGTTGATACCATGACCTTGCTACAACTAAACTAGGTAAGAACCACACCTATTGTGTTGGAATTAGCATACAAGTCTATTGTCAATCCCATTGGCATCCTAGAAAATTTGGTTGTAACAGTGGCCTCTTGGGAATATCTGATATATTTCATAGTGATCTCCCCCAAAATCACTAAACCGGGACACCAAATAGTCTTAGGATGACCCTGGATAGCTACTACCAATGTTGTCATTGGTTGTAAGACTAGAGAAATTACCATCTCTAATGGATCTCAAATCCAAAGACTGTCAATTTTTCCACCTGCTCAATTAGAGAATGAAAACCCTCTTTATTTAGAGAACCCTTATGGAGAGGAAGAATGTATGCTCCCTCTGTTAACCTTAGAACAATCAAGGGGATTTTAAGAGCAATCAGAAGAACATGTCTTGCAACAATTTTTATCTGATATAAGATGCATTGAATACCCTATTTCTTTTAGTGCTTACAATCCTTCTTTTAGCCTTAAGTTTTAGGAAACCTATTATCCTGTTTTTTTTGCATCATTCAATATTACAGCTATAGGTGAAAACAAGGAACTCGGTGCTCAACCTATTAAAATTAGCCATGGAAAAACATTGTATATAGGTACAAACTTAAGTACATAAAAACAACAACAGGTGGTATAAATGATTCAAAAACAATCCACGGAATTTGCTTGGGACTACCTGGACATGAAAGGAATTCATCCTAACTCTTTCCTACACCACATAAATACCAATGAATAAATCAAACATATGAGGCAACCACGAAGGAGAATGAATCGAGCTCCTAAATAACTTGTTAAGGATGAACTCCAAAAATTGTTAGAGTGTAAATTTTATTTATTCTATTTCCGACAACAAATGGATATCTCCCTTACTAGTTTTTCCCAAGAAAAATGGGAAATGGAGAGTTTGTGTTATGAAACCAGCTCAAGAAAAGATAGAAAAGATAGATCAACGCCTTAGAATTCAGCCTCTTCGAGGGTGGACCTCCTTTACATTACATAAATGAACAATTCTTGGATGATTCAAATGACAAAACCTCCTTTCTATATATAGGAGTCTAAGGAGTCACAATATAACCTAGCTGACCTAACAATAATAATATAAAGCCACAAAAATAACAATAGACGGATTCTATGGGGCACAGTAATAACAATATGGGGGAAATAGGGGCACAACAATATTAATAAGGGGTATAACTACAATAGTAATGGGGTAATCACTAGTATTATAGGGACCCAACATGCCCCTCTCCTTCAAAAAAGTGTTGTCCTCAACGCTTGAGTAGTTCTGGATACTTCTGTATAAAATTCTCATCCTCCCATGTGGAACCTTCAGTAGATAAGTTCTTCCACTTGATAAGATACTCTGAAATTGATCGATTTCGTAGCTGTCAAGTTCTTGTTTCTGTGACTGCTTCCAGTTCCAATATAATTTTTCCTTCCTCGTCAAGTTCTGGAAATATTGTTTGAATTGGGAGCTTGTCGCCTATAACCTTCTTTAAACATGAAACATGGAAAACTGGGTGCAATCGAGAAGCTGCAGGAAGCTCCAATTTGTATGCCATAGTACCAATCTTTTGCAACACCTTGTACGGACCATAATACTTTGGTGATAATTTATTATCCTTCTTAGCTTGCTTGAGGGACATTTGCTTATATGGTTGTAGCCGTAGGAATACCCAATCACCTACATCAAAACTTCTTTCACTGCGATGTTGATCTGCCTGTTGTTTCATTCTATTATGTGCCAACACGAGGTTATCCTTTAAGAGTTGGAGGACTTGTTGTTGATTTTCGATGTGATGTTCCACTGCCTGAACCTTATAATTTTCTCTTAAATATGATGTGATGGATGGTGGCTGATACCCATAAAGTGCCATAAATGGGGTCATTTTTGTTTTTGTATGGAAGGAAGTGTTATACCACCATTCAGCCAGAGGCAACCATTTGACCCATTGTGTCTGTTTATCAGATACAAAGCAACAAAGATATCCTTCCAAACATTTGTTTACTATCTCAGTTTGCCCATCAGATTGAGGATGATAAGATGAGCTATGAGCTAACTGAGTACCAAGATAAGAAAATAATTATGTCCAAAAATTTCCAGTGAAAATGGGATCTCTGTCACTTACAATAATCTTTGGGTTTCCATGTAGCTTTTGAATTGTTTCCATAAATGCAGTAGAAACTGTACTGGCCTTAAATGGATGTGATAATGCACAAAAGTGTGCATACTTGGTAAGTCTGTCAACTACCACCATGATGACACTCTTTCCCTTAGACTTGGGTAAAACTGTGATAAAATCCATTGAAACCTCCTCCCAACGTTGGCTTGGAATGGATAAAGGTTGTAATAGACCCGGTGTCTTAATTGTTTCAACTTTATTTTGTTGGCAAACCAAACATTCCACCACAAACTTTTGAATATCTGATTTAAGGCCATCCCAAAAAAATTCCTTCTTAACCCTGTGGTAAGTTTTTAAAAATCCTGAGTGCCCTCCTAAGGGAGAAGTGTGCAATTCCATAAGAATCTTTTGTTTTAGCTGGGAATTCTTACAGAGGTATAAGCGATCTTTGTACCATAATGAATCATTTTTCCAGCTAAATGTATCAGACGTACTGGAATCTTGTTGTAACTTTAGAATAAGTGCCCACACTTCTTCATCATTCTTCCATTCCTCCCTTGCTTCGTTTATCCAATCTGGTTGGATAATAGAAATGGCGCACAACAATGCTTCCACATCCTCATCCTTTCTTGAGAGTGCATCTGCCACCACATTTTGCTTCCCTTTTTTGTAGATGATTTCAAAGTCATAACCCAACATCTTTGTGACCCACTTTTGTTGCTCTTCAGAGGATAATCTTTGTTCTAAAAAGTATTTAAGGCTATCATGATCCTTTTTACCTTGAAGTGTCTTCCCATTAGGTAGGGTCGCCATTTCTTAAGTGCATGGAGTATTGCCAACATTTCCTTCTCATAAATAGCTTTGCTTAAAAACTTTCCCTTGATTGGACGACTTTCAAAAGCAATGGGTCTTTCATCTTGCATTAGAATAGCACCAATTCCATTTCCTGAAGCATCACATTCCACAATAAAGGTTTTTGTGAAGTCCGGTGTAGCTAAGACAGGTGCTTGGCACATTGCCTCTTTAAGATGTTCAAGGCCTTTGTTGCTTCCGGAGTCCATGAAAATGCATCTTTCTTCAATAATGTTGTTAGAGGTGCTGCTATTCTCCCATAATTCTTAACAAACTTGCGATAATACCCTGTCAACCCGAGAAATCCTCGCAGATGCTTTATGGATGTGGGGATTTTCCATTCCTTAATGGCTTTAATTTTGCTAGGGTCTACCTTAACTCCATGAGATACAATATGACCCAGATATTCCACCTCCTGGACTCCAAAGAAACATTTGGATCTTTTTGCATATAATTGTTTCTCCTCCAATAGTTGTAGCACCCTGTCAACATGTTCAACATGATCCTTCCAAGACTTGCTGTAGATTAGTATATCATCAAAAAATACTAACACAAATTTTCTAAGGAATGGTTTGAAAATTGAATTCATCAAACCTTGAAATGTTGAAGGTGCATTGGTAAGGCCAAAAGGCATGACCAAAAATTCATAATGACCCTCATGATTTCTAAATGTTGTTTTCGGAATATCTCCAGTCTTCATTCTGATTTGATGATATCCTGAACGAAGATCCAAATTGGTGAAGTAAATTGATCCATGCAATTCATCCAGTAATTCATCAATGACAGGAATGGGGAATTTATCTTTAATAGTGAGCTTGTTGAGCTCCCTATAATCTGGACACATGTGCCATGATCCATCCTTCTTGTGCACCAATACTACTGGAGCAGAGAAAGAACTTTGACTCGGTTGAATTATACTAGCCTCTAGCATTTCTGCAACCATACGTTCAATTTCACTCTTTTGGACATAGGGATATCTGTACGGCCTGATGTTTGGAGGAACACTTCCTGGAATCAGATGAATAGCATGATCATGATCACGCATAGGTGGGAGGCCTTTGGGAGTCTCAAATACCTTAGAATGATTGTCCAGGACTTTTTGGAGATCTGGAGAAATAGATGATTCTTATGTGGAAACATCTAGCGAACATAATTGTGCAATTACACCTCTTTGTTCCTTTTTTAGAAGCTTTGTCATACCATTAGAGCTGATTATCTTTCCTGGTTTCTCTGCAATACCCCTTAATTCAACTTCCTTTCATTCCGTAGAAAATTTGATGAAAAGTTCTTGAAAATTAAAAGCTATTGTACCCAAGAATTGTAGCCATTGGACTCCTAGTACAACATCAGCACCTCCCATTGGAATGGAAAGAATTGGGCTAGTCAATACATATTCTCCTATGGATAGCTTGATATTATGGCACTTTCCAGAGAAATTTATTATTCCTCCATTTGCAGTCATCACTTGACACTCTGGTGTTGGATATAGGAAGAAATTCAATTCTTTTGAAACCTTACAATGAATAAAATTGTGGGTGCTTCCTAAATCAATCAACACTATTACCTTTTTCTTCTTGATTTGTCCTTCTATCTTGATGGTTTGAGGAGAGGTAATTCCCGCCAATGCATTACAAGATATGGTCAGATTTATTTTTTCTTCATCTAGGCTTTGTTCCTGGAGTATATCCTCTTATTTTGACCTTTCTTGCTCCTTTTCTTCTTCCTCTTCACAATCTATGTAGAATAATTTCTTCTCGGCACACTTATGACCTTTAGTGTATTTGCTATCACAACTGTAGCAAAGCCCTTTTGTCCTTTTTTCTTCCAATTGTTGTGGTGTCAACCTTATAGGTTGTGGAAGACTAGGGGCAACAACACTTCCGTCTTTATAGTTGTGAGTGGTATGCTTCATGGTTGCCATAATTTTGCTTTCCATTTTTCTTGCTAACTTGAATGCCTTCTCTAATGAATCAGGTTCCCAAAGGCGAACATCATGTTGGATATTATCCTTTAAAGACCCTATGAACACATCAATCCTATGCTCCTCCAGAATATCTTTTACCCTTATGTTCAATTTTTGGAACTCCTCAATGTGCTCCATTATTGAACCCTTTTGTTTGAGACTTATCAATTGGCTAAAAAAAGTGTTGCTTTTTGTATCCTCATAATGTGCTATCAATTCTTCCGTAAAAATTGCCCAAGTGATAAATTTTTTGCGATAGCAAAGCCATTGATACCATACAAAATGATTTGGTTCCAAATATAAAGTTGCCATACGTACCTTTTGTGTGTTTTGCACATTATTGAGATCGAAGAATTGCTCCATCTGTAATATCCATGTGGCGGGATCCTTGCCATCAAACTTCCTCATATCGATTTTTGGAATATGGTGAGTCTTCGATCTAACATTAGAGTCTATGGAATCATGATTAACATTTCTTTTGTTCTCATCATGAGTTTCCTTTAGTACCCTTTCACCATTAGTGACCATTTCTTGTAGCAACTTATTCATATTTATCTTCAATTCTTCCATCTTATCATCCATGCCATCAATTTTAGCGTCCATGCCATTCACCTTAGCTTCCATGCCATCCATCTTAGCTTCTACGCCTTTCTTTAAACAATCCATCTTAGCTTCTACACCTTTCTTTAAACCATCCATCTTAGCTTCTACATCTTTCCTTAAACCATCCATCTTAGATTTTGTTGCTTTTTGTGCAAGTGACACTTGTTGCACTTGTTCTTGTAATTTTGATATATCATATAACATTTCTTCTTCTTCTTCATGAGTCATGCTAGAGTTTTTAGGTTCCTTACTAGGTGTTTGCATTTTCTTTCCTCAGGGCATCAGTTACCGATAATAATTCTCTACTTGCCCTTTTAATTCCTTCAAAATAAATTTTCAAACCACTCTTAAGCAAAAATTTAAAAGAATCTACACACCTTTTTTTCACTTTGTAGGAGCTCGATATTGCCTCTGATGTATCTTTGTACTTTCAGATCATCCAATTCTGAAATTACACCCTATGGTAGCCCTCTGTGTCCTCTTTCCAATGCCACAAGTCTGACCCAAATTGGATTCTCCACGAAGAGTTATGCGAAATCTCCCACAGTGACTTGATTATAGACTAGTTCAGTAGAGCGAACTTGTACGACGTGCCACGAGTCACTATTTTGACCTTTGGATCCGAAAAATGCATACAAGAAACTACAGTCCGTCCTATTTTTGTAACTTCTTACGAAATTTCAATCCAATGCTCAGAGAGAAAGTTATGATGATTTTCCCCAAGTCACTTGTTTGGAATGTAATTCAGTAATCTGCAAAGAGACCAACTTCCTCAGATCATATCTCCGCAAATATAGAGCGAAAAGCTCTGAAATTCGGACCCGAGGTTCAGCACGATTTCTTCTCAAATGGGTTTTTGTTACAACTTCTGAAACGTCGTAGAAAAAAAGTTATAACACAAATTCCACGATGACCTGTTTGGAGCAGCGAAACCCTAGAATCCAAAGCTCTGAAACCAAATGTTATGAAACCAACTCAAGAAAAGATAGAAAAGATAGATCAACGCCTTAGAATTCAGCCTCTTCGAGGGGGCAACCTCCTTTACATTACATAAATGAACAATTCTTGGATGATTCAAATGACAAAACCTCCTTTCTATATATAGGAGTCTAAGGAGTCACAATATAACCCAGCCGACCTAACAATAATAATATAAAGCCACAAAAATAACAATAGAGGGATTCTATGGGGCACAGTAATAACAATATGGGGGCAATAGGGGTACAACAATATTAATAAGGGGTATAACTACAATAGTAATGGGGTAATCACTAGTATTATAGGGACCCAACAATTTGTGTTGACTATAGGGAGCTAAACAAGTCCATCTTGAGAGATTACTTTACACTGGATAATAGCCCCAGAAGACCAAGAGAAAACTACCTTTACCTGTCCTTGGGGCACTTATGCCTACAGATTCCTCCCATTTGGTTTGTGTAATGCTATAGCCACTTTTCAAAGGGTTGTTTTAGCCATTTTTGTTGACCTTATACATGACTGTGTGGAGGTCTACATGGATGACTTTACAGTGTATGCCAATTATTTTTCACGAGGCTTTGGAAAATATAGAAAAAGGTTTTGATTCACTGTCAAGAAGCTCATCTAATCCTCAACAATGAAAAATGTAAAATGATGCAAACTGAGGGAATTTTACTTGGCCACCATGTTTCACAAACTAGGATAAAGGTTGACATTACAAAAATCGAGGTAATTTCACAAATTCTAGCTCCAACTTCATAGATATAGGTAAGAAGCTTTCTAGGGAATGCAGGGTATTGTAGAAGGTTTATTGAAATTTTACTAAACTTGTTGCTCCTATGTTCAATTTTTTGACTAAAGATGTTGATTTTTCATGGGGCAATGATTGTCAAAATGCTTTCCAAATACTAAAAGATAGGCTATCAACTGCACCAGTATTGAGGGGGCCCAATTGGTCCCTCATTTTTCATATTTGCACTGATGCATCAGATACATCCCTTGCAGCTGTGTTGGGTCAAAGGGAGAATCAAATTCATTATGCTATTTATTTTGTTAGAAAAAATATATCACATGTAGAACTAAATTACATTGTCACTGAAAAGGAATTGCTAACAATAGTCCATGCTATTAACAAGTTCATGCATTATATTACTAGTTATGAAACTTTTGACCATACTAATCATTCAACCATTATATTTCTTATGAATAAACCTATTACAAATGGTAGAATCACCAGCTAGTTACTTTTGCTTCAGGAATTTAACATTATTGTGATTGACAGGCCTCATTAAGACAATAGAGTTGCAGATTTTTGTTCAGAATGAACATTTCACAGGATGCTTCCTTAGTTCCGGATGATTTTTCTTATGAGAATATATTTGCCATTTCCACTCATACTCCCTAGTTTTCTCATGTGACCAATTACTCGGTGTCAGGAAAGCTTCCACAAAACTTATCTTCCAAGGAAAAAAATAAGATTGTTTAGTTGAGTGCTAATTATTCATGGATAGAAGGAGATATGTATCGCATTGGACATGATCTAATTATGAGGAGATGTGCGTGCGAGGATGAGATGTTTGATGTCTTGAAAGCTTGCCACAGTGAACCATGTGGTGGACACTTTGTGGATAAAAGGACATCCTACAAAGTGCTGCATGCAGGATATTATTGGCCCACCCTTGTCAAAGATACTAAGAAGTTTGTTTCCAGATGTGATTGTTTCTGTAGGATGGGAAACCTAGTTTCAAGTGATGAAATGGCTCTTCAAACCCAGGTATCAATTGAACCCTTTGAAAATTGGGCATTAGATTTTATAGGGCCTATTTCTCTTATGTTCGGGAAGAATAGGTATATCCTAGTCTGTACTTATTATGTGACAAAGTGGGTGGAAGCCAAAGCTTTATATTCTGCCACTGAAAATTTTGTTGTGGATTTTATCTTTGAAGATATATTTACTCATTTTGGAGTACCTAGGGAGATTGTCATTGATCAGGGGACACAATTTACTTCTAAACTAGTAAAATCCATCACTAAACAATACCAAATCAAGCACCGAAAGTATACACCATACCATCCTCAGGAAAATGATCAAGTAGAATCTACCAATAAAGTCTTGGAGTCTATTCTTACTAAAACAATTTAGCTGCATCATGGAGATTAGGCTGACAAATTACCAAAATAACTATGGGTGTATAGAATAACATGGAGAAATGTGATTGGGTATACTCCCTATGAACTGGTATATGGGAAGCAGGTGTTGCTACCCATTGAGTTTCAGGTGAAAACATTTCGAATTGTTGTTCAACTAGGGATGGATCTGGATGAAGCTCATAAACAGAGAGTGCTATAGCTAAACAAACTTAATGATATTAGGTAGGATTCTCTCCAAAATACTATGGTTGTACAGGATCAGAGGGCTCATTGGCATGACAAGTATATAAAAAATCAAACTTTTCAACCAAGAGATTGGGCATTATTGTATGATAGCAAGTTCAAACACTTCAAAGGGAAATTTTCAACTAGATGGATAGGACCCTATGAAGTGGAGGAAGTTTTTCACAATGGCTCAGTCAAAATTAAAACCATTGATGATGATTAAACTCCATTTGTGGTAAATGGACATAGGTTGAATATCTACGACCGACCACTTTCCGAACAAGATTTTTTGCAAATTTTCCTGCAGAGCCCAGAGATGGAGTTGATTAATAGGGAGGATCCAACTCCTGCTAGTTCTTCAAATTGAATTTTTATTATTTTAATATGTGTGTATGTGTAATAGTATAAATAACAATGGGATTAATTTTTTTTTTCTTCCATAAGCCCACACAGAATAAGGAGGAAATATGTCAAGTGTAGGTTTATTCCTTTATCCATATTTGATGGATTATTTATGAAAAAGAACACCTTGGATTCTACTTTGAGAATCTTAAGACTTTCTAAAACTGAATGCTCCGAGCACAAGCTGACCCAGGCTCATTAAAACCAATAGGATAGCAGTAGTTAGGGATATTCCAAGTACAAATTTGTTCTTTTCCCGGATTGGAAGAATAATTGCGGAAAGGAAACCCCCCTAGAGTCTACTTTGAGCCTCTTCAGACTCCCTAAAAATGAAAACTTCGAGGAGAGACTAACTCAGGCTCGTTAAATTGGATGGGATAGTAGTAGTTAGGGATCTACCAAGTAGAGAGTTGTTCTTTTCCAGGCTTGGTAGAATATTTACAGGAAGGAAACCTATAATATCCACAATTTTTATTTTTAGCATTAGAGATGAGTCTTGGGAGAGGACGCAATTTTGGCATTGGGAATTAGGAGGAAAAGGTAAAAATTCCAGCTCTAGTGGAATATGGGGCCCACAGGAAGTACACACTTGGGGAAGAAGGAATTTGAATTCCTTGAGGCAAATCGAATTAGTGGAGGGACTCATAAGGAATGCATGGCCAACAATTACAAAAGGAAAGAATGAGGGAGAAATAGGGGTCTTTTGTCTATTTGAAAATAAAATTTGCCTTAGCTGTTCAATGGAGCCAACATTGTGCAGTTTAGCACAAGACCTTCCCAAGGAGAAAAGCTCAACCTTTCTTTGGTGGACTTCAAGTGCCACCTAAGGAAGGCTTTCCTTCACCACCAAGACTAGATGAAGCATCGGTTGCAGGTCATATGCATTTCTGGAGCATAACACACAATCCAGGAGTCGCCACTGCTTAAAGGAGGAGCATCCTTTCACCATTTTCAGGAGTGTATAGGGCAGCTACAAATAAGAGGGCTATCCCATATGCAAATCTCATTTCATCACACGCAGGACTGCATCATCTCCTCCATGACTACACAGTCATTGGAGTGAGATTTGTTGGGCAGCATTATCCTGGGGATTGTGGAGCTAGGGAGTTGGGAGATCATTTAGAGGGCCATTTGAGGAGGATTGCTGGAGTTGGGAGTGCAGAGATTGACAAGATCAGCCACAACAACCAAATTTTTATTTGGAGGAGTGCCAAGCTATGAAGGGTCAATTTTTGAAGGTTGGAACTAAGGGAAACCCTTTTTGGGTTTTGGGCAAGGATCACAATCCAAAATTCCTAGAATTTTCTGGGCGAAGCAGTGTAGTTTTAGAGTAGCAACACAAATTTTTGGAGGAGTTGGTTATTTCAGTCGTTGGGATTTCTTGTACTCATCACTTGGTTCTTGTAGTTTTCCTTGTGCAAACCCATGTTCCCTTTATCCAACTGATTTGTACAACAACAACTAATGTTAACAAAATTTGGCTAGTTTGGAGATTTGCAAAAAATTATGGTTTATGTGTATGCATTTCTGAAATTTCCTGTGTTATTTATTTTTGCATGTCTTTGTTATCATTGTAAAGTTTCCACTAGGAATATTACAAAACTCGTGGAGTCTTCTTTGGCACATTTTAGGCCTTCTAAAATTGAAATGCCACCAGGCAATTTAACTAGTCTAGGCCTAGCCCAAAATACATGGAATAGTGGTTCCAGCATTTGGTTTGAGCAACAATTTAAAAAACGATCAGATTTCAGTTTAATTGACTCTTCTAGATGAGTTCGAAGCTAATTTGAGGGAATTTTTATTAAATTGTATTCCTTAGTTGTTGTTCCAAAATAGTTCTAGTGGTTCAGTATTTTTGTTGGTACTAGCCTTGTCCTACAACAGCTGGATAATTTTAGTATTTTAGTACTTAACATTGTCTAAAATTTTTAGTACTGAACCCATTCGTTACTCTAGATGATTATTAGGACAATATTAAATTTAAAGTGTATCAGTATATTCAACACCATTTTGACAACATCAAGTTCAGTGGCAACACCAAATTCAGAGGCATCAGTTTGGAAACATCAAAATTTTATAATTAAAAGCAGTAGTCTATCTACATCAAATTCAACATTTGCAAAAGTATTAATATTAATTTTTGATAATGCTAAGGGTGTCATATCACTCATTTTTTTTGAATCTCTAGCCATCATTACATAGTCAAACAAAGGTATGGATAAACTTTCATTTATTTGGATTAATACAGAGAATGTGAGTAATAGAGTCTGATTGGTGGTTTTTCCTCCATTCATTTAAATTATATGTTATCATGACTTAATATGTTCTTCCCTCATGCCATTGAAATATGCCATCATGAGTGATCTAAATTGTCTTATCTAATAGTGAATTATGATTATTAGCCTTTTGTCATGATATATGCTTCGGTACTTTCACCATCATTGTAGATCGACCCAATTCTTTTCATAATAAAAAATAAAAAACACGGTCACCCTTCCTAATTGACCCCATTTTCTATTTGAAATGTAAAAAAATTGGAATGAGAAGTTGTTTTCTCCCGATTTCATAGCCTTTCCCAATTCCATAGCTCTCTGCGGATCATCTAGCGACCTCAAAATTCCTTCATTGGCCTTGAAATTATTTTCATTGTTAGCATAGGGGCTGACAAGAATGAACCGACCTTTGCTTAGTTTCATGCTAGCCCTAAATATGCTACATGTAAACCTAAGTTTGAAGAAAAGGGGTGGATGAATTTTCTCCAGAAGTTTCGAGGGCATAATGATAAGGTAGCCATGAAATTTTCTCAAAGTTTCAATGGGAAGACAACAAAAGTTGGAGATCTTGAGATAGAGGTAACAGAAGAACTAATGAGAATAAAGATGGGGATACCTCTAACTCGTGAGAAGTATTTCAAAGGGGGCCAATTCAACTAGGAAGAGTGTTGTAAGTTCCTCAAGCCAACATATAAATATATCGATTGGTCCAAGGGCGTCATTAGGAGCTACATTGGAGAGGAATGGTGGCTTCTTCTCATAGCATTACATAGGTTTATAACTTGTGAGGGAAGGTATGAAACCATGTTTATTTACCATATAAGGCTTCTTCTCCACTTTATAGATGGTCATGATGTTAGTTTTCCTTTATTTCTCTTTCAAAGTCTCTATAAAGTGGCCATAAGTGTCCAATCGACCTATAAAAGGGTTGAAACTAGTTTATGTCATTACAATATTATTAAAATGATTATTGTTCATGAGCTGGAGCAGTGAAAGAAAACTTGGGTAGAATTTCAGGTTAATAATTTTCCTAGGGAGTAGGACCAAATGAAATATAGGAAGAGGATAATCAATCCTAAATCGAATAATTCGGGTAAGGAATATGAGACCCATGTTCGATCAAATCCTAAGCATGTTAAAAGGTCTGTAAAATCATCGGGATCACACGAATTAGAGGGAAGTGTAGTGAAATCCCTGGCTGAAGTGTTCTCAACAAACCATAGCCCTCCTCCAGAGAAATAAACCCTAATATCTCAAGGGATAAAATAAAATGAGCCCGCAAACAGAGTTCATAAATGGGTGGTCATGAAGAGAAAGGCCTGATATCTCAGCAACCACAAGAAGGTAATGAGAAGAAACCACATACAATGGTTGTAGAATTAGTTGCCTCGAAAATAAAGAAACAAGAATGGGAATAGTGAAAGGCATACACTAAGAAGGGGTGGAGGAAAATTTTTCATGAGAAACAAGCAGCTATGCCAACATCAACACCATCTTTGCCCCCACAGTCATAGGAAATCCCGAATACATCAGAAATCCTAACCTCACGGTAGGGCAGGAGGTTTACCCTATGTATGGCACGTCAACAATACCCTCCATAGAGCATTTAATCTCTCGAGTTAGTGCCCATTTTATCTTCTCCAAAGAAAGACATTAACGTGAATAGTTCCTCTCAGGCACCTATGAGAATAGAAAAGCTAGATAAATCCTTACTTGAGGAGGAGGGACCTATTTATAAATTTGATGATCTTCAAAGTAACTCCCCACACAATGATCTATTTGAACATGGGCATGAAATAGGAAAAGGAGTGGATGAAAAAATGGTCATCTAGATCCAAGAAAAGTCAGTTTATGAGGGGAGTGGTTCAAGGAAACACAATTTTCCTCTTGAAGATGTGTATGTTCCTATTGAGAAGGATTTGTATTATCGATTTGATAAGCTATAGAGGAAGAAAATTAGGCTAAAGGAGAAGTATCATAACTACAATAATGTGTACAAACATTTCACAAAATAAAATGAGTTGTACAAGGCCCAGAACCTGGCTTTGACATCAAAGAATGACAAACGAAAATTGAACAACAAGAAACTCCTTCACTGGAAAGTGAGACTGTTTAGGCCTGCACAAGTATATATTGCTTATGGGAGGATTCAAATACTTCAGCGACAGAAAACAAAGAGTCGTCACACCCTAGAAATTTTGGTTGGTGCAGCAGGAATTTGAAAGGATTTTGGCCCCAATTTTGATGCCCAATTAGTTTTGTAAGAGGAAAAGTGCATGAGGAAATACATCCTCTCTATCACGGGGGGAGTTTGGGGCCTACTTTTCTCTATTTTTTGACACCACCTTTCATAATATTATGTTTCATTTTGTCACTTTTTGACACCTCAAAATCCATCCTATCCTTGTCGAATGGTTCCAGTTAATGAATGGAGGTAAAAGTTACAATTAGGCCTATTTTCATACGTATTTGGTTAGTCTAGATATATTTTAAGTGAGATCATATTCTTTTGGATACATTTGAATGTAATTTTACTAGCATTATTAAGCAAGAGGATAGAAACTTGATGGCATTGGAAGATCACTGGTGGTTCAACATTTAAGTTCTTGGTGCACCGGGAAGTTGTTCGGTACTTGGTTCTGCACTTCATTTGGTACCATGTTCCAAAATTAGGTAGCATATAATGAGATGGTGATTCCAAAGAAGCTTCTCGTGTTCTTTGACAATAGTGACAACGACTCCCTCCTAAAGATAGTACCACAACAAGATCCCTATGGATATGATAGACTGTATAGTGATCTTTGAGGATCTGACTTACCTTAATTAATTCTAGATCATATTTGTACTATTTTTCTTGTTCATTCAGTTAACCTATCTTTAGGCCATGATCTCTTTAAAAGAACAACTAGCAGTGCTACGAGGGTTGGCAAGTAAGAAGGAGAGAACAATGATCTTGAACATTTTCAAAAACTCTGTTTTATTTCAGCTTTGAACTACTTTATATATGTACTATTGAAAGATTGCTTAATATATTAATATCATATTCTATTTCATGATTTCATGTGTTATTAATATGTAAGTCTATTGTTGTAGCTTAACTTGTCTAAGGTCATGGTCAAGGCCCACCACTAACCTCAGTCAAGTTGTAATTAATTTGAGTTAGAGTAAGAATAGATATGTGGTGATATAGCATTCCTGTAGTGTGGTTGATGATATTATTATGAGTGTGAATGTAGTCAATTGAATTTTCTAGTTTTGAATATCTGATTTTCAAATTTGTGTTTTAAAATAATTCTTTTTCCTTATATTTATAGTTTACAGTTGAAGAATTGAATTTACAGTCTAGAGGTTCCAATGCCCTTAAGGAACAAGTTTTGGATTTGGAGCATTTCGTCTTGTACATTTTAAGATCTGAATTGAAGTATTAAAGTTATTTATGAATTAAATTTCTATCTTTCAACTTGAACACAGTACTTAGTAACCAAAAATTTTCAAGTGAATGCTTATTGATTGGGAAACAAGTAAAATTGTGAATGCCTTCATTCTGATATCGTCTTTTTTTAGTAGAAACAATAGATAAATGATTAGTATTACATTTTTTATCCTTGTTGAATGATCTCTTGCTTCCAAACTGAATGGTGTTTCTTGTCTTCTACATTATTGTTAGAGCCAAAAATTGTTACAGGTTGGGGTTGAGTGAGATTTGATTTAATTGCAGGCCTTGGGGTTAGAATTCTAAGGGAATGAGTCTTTTGAGTCAAGTCATTCTGAGAATTTATTGATTAGGGTATTTTATTAATAGATTTATTTCTAATAGAATATATAACTTGGATTGATTTAAGCAATTATTCATGTATTGCACATTGGAGTAACACAATTCTTTGTTTTATGTCATTTAGTACTCTTGAGTGGAATATAATAGGTTTCTTCACTTCAGTAAGTTTGATAAGAGTAGTGAATGATTTTGGATTTTGGAGTCAATAAAAAGACTTGAGTTGAGTGTTTGGTACTTCATTCATTACTAGGTTGATATTAGGATTAAAAAAAATGTGAAATAGATAGTGGATTTGTACCTAAACCGTGATATTTTGCAGCTCAAAGATTACGAACCTTGGTTTAAATTTTAAGTGAATGGAATTAATATAAATATATAAAACACATAACATATATATAATTCTTTTTTTCCTTTTTCTATAGAAACGTTCATGTATACAAAAATATCCAAAATCTATATTCAGAGAAAAATAGCTAACACCCAAAGGAATCTCAGACAAAGCTCCCCTAACCTCAAAAATCAGAATTGCCAGATCCTAAATTCCCAAATGATCTTAGGCTGCGAATTCCCCTTCCATTCCTGCTCAGTCATCTGGATTGATTAACCATACTCGTTTCTCGATCGGCTACTGATGATCTAGATTGTCATTGATTTGGATTCTGGCTACCGTTGCCTCCAAATGTTCAATCTTCACATTCATCTCCAATGTTTTTTCTGTCTCTACCTTCAGCATATCCTTGAGCTCTCCCACTCTTCGTTTCAGACTGCAAACCTCCTCCTTTCCCTTTTGGCTTTCTCAGCTACAAAGCGACCATTTTTCCAAAGCTAGAGCCATGTCAATTCCTCACCTTGTCGCAGGTCCTCCACCTTGCTATTTAGTCGAGGTAGCACGTGCTTAATACAACAATCTTCATGCATGCCCACCATCTTTCTCGATACTTTTGTTAATAGAATTGTTTTACCTACATGAATTATAAAGAGAGAACTCCCAGGGCATAGTCATAATGGTTCAGATAGTGTTACAGATGTATTTAGTTTCATCTTCATCGTCATTAGCGACCACTTAGTCTGGCGTTCGTTAGCACATATTTTCCATCTGGTACAACATCTTTTGTAGATAGTTATCCTCACACTATCATGTTTTGTTTATCAGACTGCCTTACCACATAATAAAAGAGCTAGCATGGTGTGTTACATATGTACCTCTAGCTGATGTTCAATTTCTTCTTTCTCCTCGAGATCAGAAACAATCCTAAAACCCCATTCTAGAGGACTGAAGTAAGGAATTAACTTACATTCGCCACGTTCCATCTTGGTTTCTATGTTTTCTTGTTCATTCATTACCTTTTTCAAATTTTTTGTAATGTGGAACCATTGGACTCTGCTAGATTTCAAGCTCATGTTCTTGACCTTTTCAAGGAGGTGGTCAAGTTTGGAATTAAGGAAAGAGAAGCCTTTCCTTAGTTTATATATGATCACCTATGAGTCTCCAATGAGCCCAACCTCCTCCTTAGTGTTTTCTACCATGAGGATCAATCCTTCACAAAGTCCTAAGATCTTGGCTTTGTTATTTGTGGCTTGCCCTAATCCTATTGTGAAAGCAAGGATGAGGCCATGAGACTTCTTACAATTTTCCCATATCTTGGTGCCCTTGGAACTTAACGTTGGCTTATATATGCTTCTAAGCTTGCTATTTCCCACGTATTTTTTTACAATTGATTCTTTCCATCATGCTAATTGGCCTTCTATAATTATCCACAAGGTTTTTCCTCCCAGGGATTTATTGGATAAAGGTAAATCACAGATGTTTAGGCCTCCTTAAGAGATTTTCATTTTTACTTTTTCCCATCTTACCAGGTGGAATTTCCCTTGGCTATATTTTCCTCCTTGCCACAAAAAATGACTAATTTATCTTTCCATTTTTTTAATCACCCTAGTAGGAGCCAAAATCGCTGAGAAGAGGAGGATAGGGATGGAAAAAATACTAACTTAGTTGAGGATGTGCTTTTCCAATAGGATTAAGCCATCTTTCCCCCCATTTCAAGATTTGGTTTTCCATTTTTTATTCTATCTTGATCTAGTCTTCTTTCTTTTGGTTTTCGGCTGCTATAGGAATACCAAGATATAGAAAGAATCCTAATCATAATTTGGTTGAAACCCTAGTTTGTCTACTATTTTCGCTAGCTTCTATTGTCAGTGTTCAACAGTAAATCATGCTTTTCTCCTCATTTATTAGACTCCCTAAGGCTTTACATTATTTTTCTAACACCTTTTTAAAATGAATTTCCACAGCGACAAAGACTCCTCCTAGAAATAAGGTGTCATCCATGAATTTGGAATGGTTTATTTTTTTACTCTATGATTGATTTCTAGTCTCATAATATTCCCACTTATTCCTTCCTTTTCAAGGCTTATGCTCAAGGAATCTCGCATGACTGTATAAAGCGAGGGAGACAATGAGAACCCTTGCCTTAGGCCTTTGGAGATCGAAGAAAGAATTGGGCCTTCCTTTCACCAAAGGAGCTATCCACGACTTATATCCTCTTAATTTGTTAAAATAATATATCTAGTGGTATCTTTGAAAAATTTCCACCACCTCATGGTGTTGGTGATTCCTAGAGGGATCAGTGTGTTCCCTATGATTAAAGGTCTCCCCCATTTCAGAATCATGTGTTATATAATTCTACAAGAAGGTTGCAATGTTGAGGGATCTTATAGGTGATTGAGGTCAAAAAATTATTTTGAGAGGAAAATCCCAATTACATATATAAGTGAATTCCCTTGTCTTTTAGAATAATTGGATCAAAGATATTCATTAGAATATTCTATTCGGTTGAGAGGAGTGTTCTATTGGAATGGTTAACAAAAATTTTTCCCTAAAAAAATTGTGGTGAATTCTCCTTTCTCTATATGTAAACATTTATACACCCTCCTATAGAAAAATATGTATAAATTTAGTGCAACTAAAAAAATGAAATCTAGTCAAGGAACATGAGTTGTGAGTCATTCAACAACTTATTGATATATGACTAAAATGACTTATAATGTGGTTTCATGATATGAGGTGTATTGGTGTTAGTGCTAGAAATCACCCTGTATACCCAATTTTATAGTATCCATATTCTGTAATATCAAAATTCTATAGGAGGGAGAGGAATTTTAATACATGTTTTGTTATGGGAAAAGAATGATTTAGAGAGTTCATTCACATGGGGTTTTTATATGTTAATTGTCTTCCTCATAAAAGTTGGAATTCACTAATTGGGGTTTGTGTATGGTTTATGATGATTACAATATAATTCCCAATATAATATTTCTTATTGGGACTTATCTCATTTTTTTTCTCATCTAGTTGTTGATATCATTGATAAAAGTAGGATATATTTCACTAATTATGAGCTTTCACAACTCATTGTCACTTATTTTCTGTACTTGACATGTGTGATGAAAGTCCCAAATTTGGAAATATCGAGTTATGAATTTCTATTGGTGTTGTTTTTCACCTCTTGGTGCAATTGCTAGTATACTTATGCTTATAAGGTGGTCTTATGGTGACTGGTGTATCTTCTTATAATATTCAAAATATTACTGTGTATTATATTCTTCTTTTTTAAATGCATATATCCATCGCGTATTTGATGAAAGAGACTTTTTTTAAAGAGCAAGCCTTCATCAACTATTTGATGGAAGAGGAAAGATGTAGAGTATTGGATGCCCATTAGTTAGAGTACTCATCGGATTCTCGATGTAAGAATTGACGGACAAAAGCATCAATAGTTTAACATGCTCGTCGAACAAAATCTCGTTTGTCGCATAACCGACGCTTCTCAGTGGCCCTGCAAGCATCGAGCGACAACACTTTGTCGCACAATTTAGCTATGTTGTCAATTACCTAACACCTAAATGCCAGTTTTTACCATTGGAAAAAATGACCTATGTGTCGAATATCCGATGGAAAACTAGTGCAAGACTTATCAGATATTCAACGTTCGAGTCATCGGATATCCGACAATTTTTAGTATTACAAAACTAACTTCTAAACGTTACTTTTGTAATGACCATTTTGGCCTTTTATGTGTTGGATAATCGACATTTGCACCATCAAATATTTGATGGTTACTAAACTGTCGACTATTCGACAAAATTCTAATGACAATTTGATGAACACCAATTTGTCAAATAGTCGACTCCAATAAGTCGAATATCCGACTAATAATTGTCAGATGTGGTCCCCATTTGTACTAGTGGTAGAGCAATTTTTGGTGGACATATCAAGATGAGCTTCCACTTCTAGAACCTAGGCTTCCCCCAGAGAGGCCACCTTACGGAACATCATCAATTGATTCTATTATAAGCCTTGTTTGTTTGGCTGAGGCATAAGAAATTTATTGTTTTGGTTTTACCTTTCGTATTTTAGAAATTTTTGAGATATATTGGGAGTTGAATTACTTTTGTCATGTATGTATGGTTTGTAGGGATTACTTACACTTTTTTTCTTTTCATGCCATGGTTACAACTGTAATATTCTCAATTTTTCCATCATTCTTAAATGCATCTAAAGGCCTAATGAAAACTTCGCCCCTATCTTTACAACATAGTTCGATAATTCCAAAAATTCCTTTATGCTCACTCCTTAATCCTTGTTCCTAAAATGATGGCTCATGACACACTCTATCCTTATTTAGTCCTGGTAATACAGGGCTAAACTGATTTTGACAACAAATTAACTACACATCTAGACACTATTTTGGAAGTTTTGTGATTTTTATTTTTATTTTTTTAGGGTTTCAAGTCTCTAACATGTCAAGGCTTGCTATGGAAGACCATTGGACACATATTTGTCACATATATTTAATAGGATGTGCCAAACATGTGTTTGACATGCTAGGGAAGTGTGTCATGTGTGTAATTATATTCAACACCTAACACACAACATGTAGGACTGCCCTAGCATGCCCTATATATCTTAGGTTGGAGGTTTAAGGCAAAGAGAAGAGATGAAATTTTTGTGTCAAATTCAAATTAAAAGAATTTTTTATGTCAATTGTTGGTCTTCATGTAGGTCTACCCCTATATAATATTATATTAATAAACATGTTCTACATTGTTTGTAATTATGAAGCAGTTAATTCCCTTTAATTCATAAAACATATACAAATTATTGATCAGAAAACCTATCCATAGATGTTACATTAAAAAGACATGGATCATATTCCTTGTCTTCTATCTATAATTAAAATTGTGTTTCCCTATAAAGGATTGTAGAAGACCTTCAAAGTTCTTGTCAATGTTTTTGAAGTTAATAATCAATAATTTCAAAATTCCACAATTTTTTGTTCAATTGTTCTAAGATAAAGAACATATAGTTTTCTTTGTTTCATAGTTTTTCATTAGTGAAAACTTGCATATCATGGATATGGATGTTAAAATTAGGACATGTTTTTATGCTAAAGTGTTTTCTCTTATTGGTTGTTGATGATTTTTTTTAATTCTTTCTAAAAATATATTTTAATGAGTTTCATTGCTTCCTCTGAAAGACCAGTGGGAAATGGATTTTTTAGGAAAACACTAGATGGTGCATCTTGGGTCTAATAAGATCATGACAACTTGATGTATGATAATATCTCTCTATTTATTTGTTTCAGTTCCATCAAACTGGTAGATGCATGGCTATTATCGTCTAATTTATACAAACGATGTGTACCCATTTCCATTGAATCCTCCATATGTTTCCATTGAAAATCCTACTAGTTGTTATCGAAAATCCTTTTTCTTTTGAATGAATGGACGGGTATGGACTATTACATTATTCCAGGTCTTCTCAACTCTAGAAATTGGTAGTTTATGTATTTTATGTAGTCTATATAATGTGCAAGTCATAACCAACTTGATTTTTCATGTATTATTTCTTCAAAAATTTATCCCAAAGGTAGCTAATAAGAACGTACTTTGTCATCAACAGTTTATGATTTGATATTTTCCTCAATGCTTTGAATGCTTGCTATACTTTTCATTTCTCATGAATTACATTGAAAGGATAATATTTGGCTTGTACTTGAGCTAGGTCTTATGATTATGGTATGACCAATGTAATTGATGGGACCTTGATGAGGAACGATTGTACATTTTTTTTTAATTTAGCATCCAACTCCTCAAATTTGTCTTATAGCTATTAGATGTCTTAGGAAAATTTATTGAATGCTTGATTGCTGATAATTTCCTAAGTAAGCTTGAGCTAGTCACCCAATTAGATGACTCAATATGTAGTGACATAAATATCCATCAGGATTGAGGATTGCTTTGGAAAGGGTCTATTGTTCCTCTTGGGTTTCATTGAGTGTATATGTTGAGGAATTTTTTTTTCATAACATCCTTGTAAAAAACCTTCTATATAAGCTTTAGCATGAGTGAATAACTTATTAGACTCGGAAATATCGTATATAAGTTCCAATTGGGTGGGTGTGCGAGTTTCTTTTAGATTTTCTTGTGGTTCGTAAGTCTACACTTGATGTTATAGCACAATCTCTTTGACACATGTAATCATATATGGTATTGGGCTATTGATTGGGGCCTATCCTATAGACACTTTCATGTAAATATCTTTAAAGCATTGGTCAGTTCATTATGCACAACTTAATCTTAGACGTGGTGTTATTACATTTCTTTGTGCATGAATTATTCTCACTCATGACATTATTAGAGTTCCTAGTATGATTGCCCCAGTATCTTGTGCATGTCACTAAGTTCTTCCATGGTCTCCATGCAATACTATTGTATATCCTAGGATGACACCTAGGATAGATCTAATCAAACCCATGGAAATGTGCATGGCCCAAATTTTTTAAATGGATTGAACATAGTGAACACTAATGGGTTTAAATGTACGAGTCACTTTGTCTAGCCACCTAACCTTGACACGATAATGGTAGTGCTAGATACACTAACTAGTTACATGATCTGCAATGCCCAATAGAGTTCTCCAAAACACTAAGATGAATCTCGGTGGAGAAATGTTGTACCTCAATATTAGTTTATAGTGCATTATCAATGCGGTACATTACATTGGGGAAGGTTTTTGGGCTTGCATGGTTTGTGTATTAGTCATGTCTATCGCCTATAAGCTAGGTTATGCATCATTATTAACATCCATGGCCTATGTGGTAGGCCCTACCTCATTAGTAACCTCTCTGACTTATGTAGTGGCTCCAACGTCACTGGAAACTTCAAAAATCTCATGATGTTCATTAGATGGTCTTGTTGGAAGGAATCATCTCTAATGTGGAAAGATTTTTGTCTAGGATGATAAAGATTGTGGGAGTTTGTGTGCTTCTTAGTATTGGTGTAATAGATTCTTCTTCACTCAAAGGGTCAAATAACATATGACATATTGATACTAGTGTATAGGCCCCAACTGGATCACCATATTTCAACTCCCATTCATCTAACACAACTCTAGTCTCTTATCCTTTCAACCTAGATCAAACTCATGGTGGTGATGTGTGTCATTTCTTCTCTTACGTAGCTCATTCTAATTCCTCTCATTTTCATTGTTCTTACTTTTTCTTGATGTGTGGTTCCAAAATTTTGACATGTCTCTTCAATCCAACCTAATAGGCTTACTACTTGATCATGTACTTGTTGCATTTCATTCATGTCCATAAGGAGATCCAATGGAGGAATTGCCAATTTTTTTGAGTTCCAATTCCAAAACTACACTCCATCTAACAGAAACATCTTAGTGTTGGCATTGATGTCAACAAGTTCATGGTGTTGCTTGTCATATGCATGTGTGATGAGTGCTTGGTGATGTGTGTTTGGCTTGATGGTCTTGTTAGTTAGCATTGATGTCAACATACTCATGATTAGACCTAGTGGAGGTGATTGGAGATGTTTTTGTTGTTGAGTAGAGATGGATTCCACATGTGATGATTAGATTGAGGTTGAAATGTTGTGTTGATTAGAGATGTTGTTGTTACAAGTGGTTGGAGTGCTACTACAAGTGTTGCATATGTCTCTACATGTCTTGGAGACATTAGGGTTGTTGCTACATGTGTGAGATGTGGTTTCTTTTGTTGGAGGTGCTTCTACCAGTGATGGAGGTAGTTGTATGACATGATGTTGTTGTTGTAGGAGTTGGAGATGTTTCTATAGGTGTTGGAGGCATTTAGATAGATTATAGTTGTTGCTTGACGAGTTAGAGGTGTTGGTATTGGTGATAAGGTTGGTAAACAATGGACTACTTGCCACTGATTTGTTGCAAGAGTTCTTGGCCTATGTCATCAGTTGCAGACTTGTTATAGAAGCTTGGAGGGATTTTCAGGAGCCGAAGAAGATGATCCATCAGCTAGTAGAGGTCCTGGACTAATTTTGAATGTTTTTCCTTAGCTTTTTCCCCAGTCACATGGAGCCAAGCCTGTGGGAGCAGCTGAAAAGCTCTAGTCACTGGCAGACAGGCCTATGGGAGCAACTGTGATGTTCCAGTCAAAATTTTCTAGTGTTGCGCATGCGACCGAACATTTTCACGAGTTTTTCTCCATATTTCTCGTGTTTTTCAGCTAATTTTTGTATTGTGGTGAATATTATGATAAAAAATTTTCAGTTTATGATCAGAAAAGTTTGTGGGACCTCCAAAGACTAATTAAAGTTGAAAATATCAAAAGGCAAGTGAAGCAGTGGTTTGATAGTTTTAATGAGCTTAATCGAGTTCAAACCAAGCATATGAACAGAGTTGTGAAGCCCAGTATTTCTTGGTAATTATTGAGTTGAGCACCTTAGTTCATATATTTATTTGAGATAGCTCAATGATAGTTGGGTTGATTTTCTCCTAGTGTGTGGAGTGAGTGTGAGCTTGGAGAAGAGTTTGCAAGTTGTGTGAGGATTGTATTGCATAATTTTTTAATCAATTTGTAGATGTTGTAGTAGATAGTGGAGTATGTTTCAACCATCATTTTTTTTAGTGAGTGAGAAGATGTAGTGTGGACTAGAGTAGTGTTTTGAAGAGATTGTTTCGTTGATTGTGGTGTATTTGGAGGTTGGAGATTTTCTTTTCATTGTGTGCTTTGAATATATGTTGTTGCAGTTCTCTTGTTGAGTAGCTCTCGGTTCCAGTATGAAAATGTATGAAACGAGAACCAAATAGAGGGGTGGAGTTTAGTGACTTAGGCGAAATAAATATAAGTGAGTAGTTTTCTCAATCCAATGGTGGTTGGATAGTTCGTTAGAGATTGGGTGAGGCTAGTTGGTCGTGGTGGCTTCCAGCGTATCAGAGTCTAAGTTTATTGTTAGTTCAGGAGTGACCGAGTGAGGATCATTGATCATGGTTGCCTTCAATGGATGATAGTTCATAGATCCGCATGAGAAAGAGTATCCATTTGATAGTAGCCATATTTGTATCTCTATGTAAGGAATTGTTTGACATAATAGAATTTGAGAAGCGCAACAGTAGTGGGTGGTTTTTTTTTCCCTGGAGAGGGTTTTCCACCAGACATACTTGTGTCCAGTGTGTTGATTTCTTTTATTGTTACATGTCTATACTTGATGATCTGATCTATGTTCATGTGTTTCATCTTGTGCATGGTTAAAGAATAATTAATTGGAGACAAATTTCTAAGTGACTTCACTATTAATTCACCCTCCCTCCTCTCAGTAGTGATCTAGTTTCCAACACTTAGCTTCTATAGAATTTGTGCTTAGGGCTAAGGCTCAAATCCTCTTTCTAGGTTCTTTATGATATTCTTGTGTCTACCAATATGGTCACATTGAATTTGCAAACAGGTTGATCTAATGCTTAATCTCTCCTATTAGGTAATTAAAACTTCCCTCCATTTCACTGGAAATAAATTATAATCCTTATTGTTTTGATGAGTTGTGGTAGAAAAAAAATTAGAGAATATATGGAGTTTGAATTATTCATATTCCTTTTGTTTTGGTCAAATGATGGTGGTCAAATGTTGTGGTCAACTGCAAGCCTGGAATTCAACATTCCACATAATGTTTTTATTTTTATTTTTTTAACATATTTTAAAACCAAATAAAATTTTAAAATGTCTATAGGGACATTTATAACACCAATTAAAATGTAACGTTGCCATGTATACATTTAAGTTAATTATCATAAATTTTAATGGTTGATTGTAAATATGTAGGCTCAATCAAATTTATTTTGGATAAATCATTCCCCTCTTCCGTGAATTAAAGTATTTTTTTTCATTATGAGAAGGAATGATCCTTGAAGATGGCTTCTAATGTTCTTAATGACTTCTATTTTTATAGTTTAGTCATCAATTTCCACCAAAAAAATCCTTGGAAAATCTTTTAGATATTATTGATTTAAATTTCTCTTTAGCTTATATTGAATTATATTTAATTAATTTCTTATGCTCCATTTCCAACCAGTTTTTAACACTGTTTTAGGGCTATAACTTTGAAGTTTTTAAAAATCAATGCCTTGGTGAATGCCTAAACAAAATGAAAATGTTCCAGTTAAACACAATTATGTTACTTGAAGTATGTGATGTTGTTATCTAAACCTTCTTGTGACAAAACAAAAAAAATTGACACCCATATACATAAAACTTAAAAGGATATGCATGAAAAATAAATAAGTGTTTTCAAATTTTGATTTAACGGGCAAAAAAAATTGAAATTCTATTCCTAAGTACAATTTCATTGGGTTGAATCATCATTCCATTGTCCGTCAATCAAATCCACTTTTCCAGTCATCGCTTTTGATCAATTTTGTTGACAGTAAAATTTATTTTCTCCATATTCATAGCATAGGCACTTATGATGGAGCCTGTTAATTTTTTTTTAATAACTACAGGTTCATTAGATATACAATAACCTAACAACCATATACTATTCGATGTACGTAATTGTTAGATATCTGCCAATAACTGCACACGAAGTTTCAACAAAACTTTGTTGGAGTGTCTGATTATATCATTGAGACATTCCACAACTTTGTTCGTCGGTGATCTCATGCCCTTCCAACAACATTCATTATATAGTCGATTATTTTGATAAAGGGTATCTGACAACGTGATGAACTTTCACTAAAGAAATCGGTGCCATGCTTCATCAGAGTACCTCACAGTTCTTTCAAAGCATAGTCGATGATGAGGTATCATATATCCAATGATCCGACGGAATTCCACTAACGAAATTAGGAGCCACATACTTTTAGATCACCTTACGCTTATGACAAACATTTGTCAGATATCTGATGTACCTGATATAATGAAGACGCATCGAAGCTTTGAAAACATCACGTTCGTTGATTTATCCAACGAAATTTCACTGACGAAACTGGGAGCCACATTTTTTCATGGAACCTTACACATTTGAAAACCATTCATCAAATAGACAACGTCCAAGATGTGATGAGGAGGTGTCATAGATCTAACAACAATGTGTTTTTGAGATTATCTAATGAAATTTCACTAACGGAATTGGGAGGTTTAGTTTTTTTTTTGAAGTACCAACATAATTTCATCATAAATCCAACACATAACCATTATATGTTAATGTATGTACTAGTTCCTATAACATATTCACTTCAACTTCCTCTTCTCTCTCTCATCTCCTTTCTCTCAAATATAATACTACCTCAATAATGCATAGCTATAATATAATTCCCTCATAGAAAATAGGGTGTCCTTCTAAGGAAAAAAACCCTAACATGACATCTGCCATCATATCTGTGACATGTGACATGATGATGAACGATCGACATTGACTATGAAATTACAATATTTTAGAAGGAAAAATTTTCAAGAATTTCTCTTTGGTGGTACTTCCCTTGAACCATCACCACAGGGGCTCCAAATAGTTGTTTCCAACCTCCACTAATCCCCTACTAAAAATTCGGGTAGGGGGAATCTCCCCTACATCTCTCATTAGGAAATTGGGTCCAAATGTGGCTAAAAACAAGACCTTTAAATGAGGAACATAATCAACCTACAAAACCAACAATCTCCCACTTGGAGATTGATTACAACAACTCCATTAATACTACACCTTTTGGACTATACTACAATTTTGGACTTGGATATTTTCTCATATTAATCATGCTTGAAGACCAACTAAAAATAAGGAGTATCTCTCCTTGGTTACTACCTCTATTAACATATCTAAAGGATAATAACTAGTATGGACCATTTCCATCTTCAATTGTCCCTCTTCTAAAATTGATCATACGAATTGGTACTTGAGTTGTATTTGTTTAGCATTACAATCCAAATATTATTTTTTACAATATGAATGGTGTTAGGGTCCTATAATTTTTATAGGATTGCTTGATTATCACTGATGATTATTACATTTTGGATATTGTAAATAATATTCCATATTGTAAATTAATTCCAAAAAGGGTCAAAACCTTAAGAAAAATAAAAAAAAATATGCTTGCAAGACGAAATGTAGCATTAGAGGATAATTAAGTATGTTTAGATTAAATTAATCACATCATTTAAATGTGATTAAATAAAACTATAATAAAGGCCTTGGTACTATAGTTTGATTTTATTATAAGGTTGAAAACAACAAAAAGTGATTTTTTCACATGGGGTTAAACAGTTGCAACTTTCCCGCATCCACGTCATTCATCTGTCTCATGATTAGTTGAAACTATGTTTTTTCCTATATGCCACATTGACTTCAAACATTGTTTCCAAACCAATGAGGATGTATTTTCAAAAACTAAAAGAGGTTTTTTCTGCCAACATCCTCATGTACACAAATCTCTCTCAGTTTTCTAACAAGAATTATGGTGTCAGATATACAGATGAAGCTTTGCAGACATATTTTCCCAAAATTTCTTGTTTAGTCATATTTTTTCAGAACATATTGTGGCCAATAAGAGATAACGTTTGAGAAAATGGAGGAGGTTTTTGTTCCTAATATGCCAAAGAATAGTAAGCTACTTCATATTTTACACATCTATTATATAATGAGAGATTCATTTACATCTTTATAGCCTATTTTTCAGACTCTGCAAAGTCCTGTTTCAGCCACCTTGTGCAGGGAATATTGGGAATAGATGGAGCTGAATTTTGGGAACCTAAGAGAGGTTTATCTCAAGAACATATTTATCTACAATAACCTCTCTCACATTTTACATATATTTCTCGGATTGAGATATACAGAGGTATGACTCGACCCAATTTTGCAGGATTTTGAGAGGAAAATGTTGAAAGACAGTTAGCCACCTCATCAACTAAAATTTGCAATCAAATTCAAATTTCTCTTCTTTGTCAATAGAAATCCATAATGATAGTGCCAAGTAGATACATTAGTTTTGAATTTCCTACATTTCATTTATATTTGTGTAAAACTATTTAGGATATTTGTAAAAAGATCTTGAGATTTTTATCAAGATATTTTAGTTTAGAATTTGTATAAATACTTCATCATTTGAAGTAAGAAAGGGTTTGGATTTGTAATGAGAAAGACTACCATTCATTGTAAAGTTGTTCACTGAGTTCAAGTGACCTTTTGCAGTAATACAAGACAAGTTGTTTCAGGATTCATGTGTCATATCTATTGGTGAAGTGCATCTATTGTTCTTTGTTTATTTTCTTTGTCTATCATGCTTATGTATTCTCTATTCTGAATTAATTAGTAAAAGCTATGCTAAATAGGATTTGTTACCTAGAACGCCCTATTTTGGTTGTTGTTAATTCTACATGTTTTCATCTGATATCAAGTCAAAGAATTCTTAATTTCTCTTTAGCTTCAATTGAATCTATTTTCCTTCTTCTACTTCATTTCATTTAAATCTAAAAGATCCAATAGTATGCCTATCTTGCCCTGTTTCACTTAAGCTTGATACTTCTGCAAATTGATCACCCCAAGCTCTTCTGACTCCATTTCCTAATGTCCTTCCCTTATTGTTCCAACTAAACCCATTCAAAAACCAAACTCTGAGCCCAATAACTAGCTTGAAATTCTCAGTAAACAAAGCTAAATCTCATAGAGAGATCCCTCTTTGAGTTTAGGAGGGCTAGATCCTAAACTCGAAAGCGGTTTTGATGTTGCCTCCGTGGTTTTTTCTTCAGCCTTGAAATTACGGAACACTAACATAGTGGCAATCATACTGGGGAGGACATTTTATCTTCCTTATAAAAGTGTATCAAGCTCCATATCTGGTTGTTGATGGTGAATAGTGATCAGGCACAAAAAGGTTGAATTATTCACCTGGCGACTCCATGTTTCAAGAATCAGGAGCTCAAAGTTTGCATGGTGAATCCCTTATCAAAGAGTCCAGAATTGTAAAGCACTTATGGTGACCCCATTCCATTGTTGATTTTTTAAAAAATGAGTTCAAGAATACAAAGCAGATATGCTCCTATGGACACATGAAGAATTCTAGGTTTTCCAAATCCCATGCCCAACAGTGATTGGTTAACGGATCTTCCATTGTTTAAATATGAAAAAGGAGATGATGATGTTGTACATTTATTGAGGTCTCATATGCACATCCGTAAGCTTAAAATCAAATTTCATGAGGATTGTCTTATGAAAATTTTTATGGCAACTTTCGAGGAAAGGGTTAGATCTTGGTATGAAAATATGTCTGCTACTATTATATGTTCGTTTCATACTATTTTTTGTGAGAAATACGAAGGGGATTATCCATATTTGTTTCTGATTCAAACTTGTTGTGATCATTTTGAAAGTTTTATTCAATATACTAGAGGCTTTAGATGGAAATCCTTTTCAATATTATGAACAAAAAGTAGAAGTCTTGCTTGAATTGTCTTCCCCTTAGGAAGAAATCGAGGATGTATGTTGTCTATATGTTCATGAAGACTCCCCACAGGAAATAATTCTTACAGCACCACGACAAACTGATTAGCCAGAGGTAAAGGAAGAAATTCAGCAGCCTGAACCTGATCAAGAAGAGGACAATAGTGAAAATCAATAGGATATTTCAGATACCATGGATGAACACATTAACATTGTGGTTGTCGCAAATGAAGAAGATAAAATTAAAATACAAATTCCTTGTAATAATCAACAAGTAAAGGTAACTGAGCATATTGTTGAGCATTCATTTGTTGATATATAGCAGTCTTGTGATCTGAAAGAAGAACCAGCAAAGCTTAAATCTCTTGATCCACAAGAACATTTTCAACAAATAGTATTTTCTTCAGTGATTAAAGACCAATCAGACTTACATGATGAAGATCTTATGTTGCATGTTTTCCATGATCCTTTGGTCAGTTTATTGCATTCATTGGTGAAAAGAGAATTTTCCAGATTCATCAATGCAGCTATTGGATCCAGTGGAAAAGTTGAATTGACATTTTCTGAATTTATTTTTCCACCTAAAGAAGTAGAATGCAAACTTCAGTTAAATATCCATTTGCTTGAATGGTCGCACTGGATGTTTTTTATCACTTGATATGGCAATCACTTTATCATATTAAAGTAGGTAGCATAGTGCAAATAAGCTCAGTACCTTAAGCATTTTTGTTTTTCAAAGCATTCTTTCCAGTTTCAGTTTCAGATTGCAGTACGACTTTCAGTTCAGTGTATATTTCAGATTTCAGTGTGCAGAATGGTTTTGATTTCAATTTGAGAGTTTTTCAGTAGTAGAGATTTTATGGCAAAATAGGTTGTAGGTTTTGGGATCAGCCCAATGGATCAGGCTACTAGTCTATGATGTTCTTGACACTTCACTAGGAAGTGCCATCCCTAGCTGGAGCCACTGTTAGGGTCCTATAATTTTTATAGGATTTCTTGATTATAGCTGATGATTATTATATTTTGGATATTGTAAATAATATTCCATATTGTAATTTATTTCCAAAAAATGTCAAAACCTTAAGAAAAGTAAAAAAAATATGATTGCAAGACGAAATGGAGCATTAGAGGATAATTAAGTATGTTTAGATTAAATTAATCACATCATTTAAATGTGATTAAATAAAACTGTAATAAAGGCCTTGGTACTATAGTTTTATTTTATTATAAAGTTGAAAACGAAAAAAATGGATTTTGTCACATGGGGTTAAACAGTTGCATCTTTCTCGCATCCATGTCATTCATCTATCTCATGATGAGTTGAAACTATGTTTTTTCCTATACGCCACATTGACTTCAAACATTGTTTCCAAACCAATTAGGACGAATTTTCAGAAACTGAAAGAGGTTTTTTATGCCAACATCCTCCTATACAGAAACATCTCTCAGTTTTCCAACAGCTATTATGGTTTGGGATATACAGATGAATATTTGTAGACATATTTTCCCAAAATTTCTTGTTTAGTCATACTTTCTTAGAACATATTGTGGCCAATAAGAGATGACTCTTGAGAAAATGGACGAGATGTATGTTCCTAAGATGCCAAAGTACAATAACCTACTTCATATTTTACACATATATTACAGAATGAGAGATTCATTTACATATTTACAGCTTATTTTTCAGATTGTGCAAAGTCCTATTTAGTCACCTTGTGCAGAGAATATTGGGAACAAATGGAGCTGAATTTTGGGAAACTAAGAGAGGTTTATCTCACGAACATATTTATATACAATGACCTCTCTCATATTTTACATATTTATCACATATTGAGATATACAAAGGGATGACTGGAACCTATTTTGCATGATTTCGGGAGGAAAATGTTCAAAGACAGTTAGCCACCTCATCAAATAAGAGTTGCAATCAAATTTAAATTTATCTTCTTTGTCAACAGAAATCCATAATGATGGTTCCAAATAAATACATTAGTTTTGAATGTCCTACATTTCATTTCTATTTGTGTAAAACAGTTTAGGATATTTGTAAAAAGATTTTGAGATTTTTATCAAGATATTTTAGTTTAGAATTTGTATAAATACTTCATCATTTGAAGTAAGAAAGGGTTTGGATTTGTAATGAGAAGGACAACCATTCATTGTAAAGTTGTTCACTCAGTTCAAGTGACCTTTTGCAGCAACACAAGACAAGTTGTTTCAGGATTCATGTGTCATATCTATTGGTGAAGTGAATCCATTGTTCTTTGTTTATTTCCTTTGTTTGTTAGGCTTATGTATTATCTATTATAAATTAATCAATAGAAGCTGTGATAGATAGGATTTGTTACCTAGAGAACCCTATTTTGGCTATTGTTAATTCTACATGTTCTCCTCTTATATCAAGTTAAAGAATTCTTAATTTCTCTTTAGCTTCAATTGAACCTATTTCCCTTCTTCTACTTCATTTCATTTAAATCTAAAAGATCCAATAATATGCCTAGCTTTCCGTGTTTCACTTAAGCTTGATACTTCTGCAAATTGATCACCCCAAGATCTTCCAACTCCATTGCCCAATGGCCTTCCCTTTCTTTTCCAACTAAACCAATTCAAAAACCAAACTTTGAGCCCAATAACTAGCTTGAAATTCCCAGTAAACAAAGCTAAATCTCATAGAGAGATCCCTCTTTGAGTTTAGGAGGACTAGATTCTAAACTCGAAAATGGTTTTGATGTTTCCTCCGTGGTTTTTTCTTCAGCCTTGAAATTACGGAATGCTAACAAATGGCTATTTCATTATCACTATACAATCTATTATTCTCCAACTTTTTTCTCAATTTCTCCATGAGCTTATAATAAAATCACCCCTTTACTAGCCTCTATAGCAACACCATTCTCTTCTTCTATGGTTTCAATTGAAACAACCCTTTTCAATTTCAAAATACAACTTACTATTGTTCCACCTATAGAAGAAGCATACCATATTATGCTCCTCATATTGTTTATATCACCTGCCATATTTGAGTCAATAAATCCATGTAAAACAATGTTTGAACCTCCAAAACATAATTCTTGAGTAGTAGTAACTCTCAAATTCCTAAGATTTCCCTTCCTTACCATTCTCTTTACCTAGATTGTTCATATACCTACTCATAATTTCCACCACATGTGTAATAGATGTCCTTGTGCACAACATCACATACGTGAAGCTTCCAATTGTTGACAAATACAAAACCTTAGACATGTAATCTATCTCCTCCTATGTCTTGGGACACATCTCTTTAATGTTCATGAAGACTCCCCACAGGAAATAATTCTTACACCACCACGACAAACTGATCAGCTAGAGGTAAAGGAAGAAATTCAACAGGTTGAACCTAATCAAGAAGAGGACAATAGTGAAAATCAATAGGATATTTCAGATACCATGGATGAACACATTAACATTGTGGTTGTTGAAAATGAAGAAAATAAAATTAAAGAACAAATTCCTTGTAATAATCAGCAAGTAAAGGTAATTGAGCATATTGTTGATCATTCATTTGTTGATTTCTAGCAGTCTTGTGATCTGAAAGAAGAACCATCAGAGCATAAATCTCTTGATCCACAAGAACATTTTCAACAAGTAGTATTTTATTCAGTGATTAAAGACCAATCAGATTTACATGATGAAGCCTTGGTACTATAGTTTTATTTACTATAAAGTTGAAAACGAAAAAAATGGATTTTGTCACATGGGTTTAAACAGTTGCAGCTTTCTCGCGTCCATGTCATTCGTCTGTCTCATGATCAATTGAAACTATGTTTTTTCCTATACGCCACATTGACTTCAAACATTGTTTCCAAACAATTAGGACGAATTTTCAAAAAATGAAAGAGGTTGTTTATGCCAACATCCTCATGTACAAAAACATCTCTCAGTTTTCCAACAGCTATTATGGTTTGGGATATATAGATGAATATTTGTAGACATATCTTCCCAAAATTTCTTGTTTAGTCATACTTTCTTAGAACATATTGTGGCCAATAAAAGATGACTCTTGAGAAAATGGAGGAGGTGTCTGTTCCTAAGATGCCAAAGTACAATAAAATACTTCATATTTTACACATATATTACAGAATGAGAGATTCATTTACATCTTTACATCTTATTTTTCAGACTGTGCAAATTCATGTTTAGTCACCTTGTGCAGAGAATATTGGGAACAAATGGAATTGAATTTTGGGAAGTTGAGAGAGGTTTATCTCACGAACATATTTATATACAATAACCTCTCTCATGTTTTACATATCTATCACGTATTAAGATATAAAAAGGAATGATTGGACCCTATTTTGTAGGATTTCGGGAGGAAAATGTTCAAAGACAGTTAGCCACCTCATCAAATAAGAGTTGCAATCAAATTTGAAGTTATCTTCTTTGTCAACAGAAATCCATAATGATAGTTCCAAGTAGATACACTAGTTTTGAATGTCCTACATTTCATTTCTATTTGTGTAAAACAATTTAAGATATTTGTAAAAAGATCTTGAGATTTTTATCAAGATATTTTAGTTTAGAAGCTGTATAAATAATTCATCATTTGAAGTAAGAAAGCGTTTGGATTTGTAATCAGAAAGACTACCATTCATTGTAAAATTGTTCACTCAGTTCAAGTGACCTTTTGCAGCAACACAAGACAAACACTTATTTCATTATAATTGGAATTTTTTTATTACAAGAACATCACTAGAATTGAGTTTTTTTGTTATTTTGAAATTCTAGATACACTATTTAATTCCAATTTTAGTGAAATATGTGTTGAAAAGTTGTTTCGGGATTCATGTGTCATATCTATTGGTGAAGTGAATCCATTGTTCTTTGTTTATTTTCTTTGTCTGCCAGGCTTATGTATTCTCTATTCTAAATTAATCAATAGAAGCTGTGATAAATAGGATTTGTTACCTAGAGAACCCTATTTTGGCTATTGTTAATTCTACATGTTCTCCTCTTATATCAAGTTAAAGAATTCTTAATTTCTCTTTAGCTTCAATTGAACCTATTTCCCTTCTTCTACTTCATTTCATTTAAATCTAAAAGATCCAATAGTATGCCTAGCTTTCCCTGTTTCACTTAAGCTTGATACTTCTGCAAATTGATCACCCCAAGATCTTCTAACTCCATTGCCCAATGGCCTTCCCTTTCTTTTCCAACTAAACCAATTCAAAAACCAAACTTTGAGCCCAATAACTAGCTTGAAATTCCCAGTAAACAAAGCTAAATCTCATAGAGAGATCCCTCTTTGAGTTTAGGAGGACTAGACTCTAAACTCGAAAATGGTTTTGATGTTTCCTCCGTGGTTTTTTCTTCAGCCTTGAAATTACGGAATGCTAACAAATGGCTATTTCATTATCACTATACAATCTATTATTCTCCAACTTTTTTCTCAATTTCTCCATGAGCTTATAATAAAATCACCCCTTTACTAGCCTCTATAGCAACACCATTCTCTTCTTCTATGGTTTCAATTGAAACAACCCTTTTCAATTTAAAAATACAACTTACTATTGTTCCACCTATAGAAGAAGCATACCATATTATGCTCCTCATATTGTTTATATCACCTGCCATATTTGAGTCAATATATCCATGTAAAACAATGTTTGAACCTCCAAAACATAATTCTTGAGTAGTAGTAACTCTCAAATTCCTAAGATTTCCCTTCCTTACCATTCTCTTTACCTAGATTGTTCATATACCTACTCATAATTTCCACCACATGTGTAATAGATGTCCTTGTGCACAACATCACATACGTGAAGCTTCCAATTGTTGACAAATACAAAACCTTAGACATGTAATCTATCTCCTCCTATGTCTTGGGACACATCTCTTTAATGTTCATGAAGACTCCCCACAGGAAATAATTCTTACACCACCACGACAAACTGATCAGCTAGAGGTAAAGGAAGAAATTCAACAGGTTGAACCTAATCAAGAAGAGGACAATAGTGAAAATCAATAGGATATTTCAGATACCATGGATGAACACATTAACATTGTGGTTGTTGAAAATGAAGAAAATAAAATTAAAGAACAAATTCCTTGTAATAATCAGCAAGTAAAGGTAATTGAGCATATTGTTGATCATTCATTTGTTGATTTATAGCAGTCTTGTGATCTGAAAGAAGAACCATCAGAGCTTAAATATCTTGATCCACAAGAACATTTTCAACAAGTAGTATTTTATTCAGTGATTAAAGACCAATCAGATTTACATGATGAAGCCTTGGTACTATAGTTTTATTTACTATAAAGTTAAAAACGAAAAAAATGGATTTTGTCACATGGGTTTAAACAGTTGCAGCTTTCTCGCGTCCATGTCATTCGTCTGTCTCATGATCAATTGAAACTATGTTTTTTCCTATACGCCACATTGACTTCAAACATTGTTTCCAAACAATTAGGACGAATTTTCAAAAAATGAAAGAGGTTGTTTATGCCAACATCCTCATGTACAAAAACATCTCTCAGTTTTCCAACAGCTATTATGGTTTGGGATATATAGATGAATATTTGTAGACATATCTTCCCAAAATTTCTTGTTTAGTCATACTTTCTTAGAACATATTGTGGCCAATAAAAGATGACTCTTGAGAAAATGGAGGAGGTGTCTGTTCCTAAGATGCCAAAGTACAATAAACTACTTCATATTTTACACATATATTACAGAATGAGAGATTCATTTACATCTTTACATCTTATTTTTCAGACTGTGCAAAGTCATGTTTAGTCACCTTGTGCAGAGAATATTGGGAACAAATGGAATTGAATTTTGGGAAGTTGAGAGAGGTTTATCTCACGAACATATTTATATACAATAACCTCTCTCATGTTTTACATATCTATCACGTATTAAGATATAAAAAGGAATGATTGGACCCTATTTTGTAGGATTTCAGGAGGAAAATGTTCAAAGACAGTTAGCCACCTCATCAAATAAGAGTTGCAATCAAATTTGAAGTTATCTTCTTTGTCAACAGAAATCCATAATGATAGTTCCAAGTAGATACACTAGTTTTGAATGTCCTACATTTCATTTCTATTTGTGTAAAACAATTTAAGATATTTGTAAAAAGATATTGAGATTTTTATCAAGATATTTTAGTTTAGAAGCTGTATAAATAATTCATCATTTGAAGTAAGAAAGCATTTGGATTTGTAATGAGAAAGACTACCATTCATTGTAAAATTGTTCACTCAGTTCAAGTGACCTTTTCAAGCAACACAAGACAAGTTGTTTCAGGATTCATGTGTCATATCTATTGGTGAAGTGAATCCATTGTTCTTTGTTTATTTTCTTTGTCTGTCAGGCTTATGTATTCTCTATTCTAAATTAATCAATAGAAGCTGTGATAAATAGGATTTTTTACCTAGAGAACCCTATTTTGGCTATTGTTAATTCTACATGTTCTCCTCTTATATCAAGTTAAAGAATTCTTAATTTCTCTTTAGCTTCAATTGAACCTATTTCCCTTCTTCTACTTCATTTCATTTAAATCTAAAAGATCCAATAGTATGCCTAGCTTTCCCTGTTTCACTTAAGCTTGATACTTCTGCAAATTGATCACCCCAAGATCTTCTAACTCCATTGCCCAATGGCCTTCCCTTTCTTTTCCAACTAAACCAATTCAAAAACCAAAATTTGAGCCCAATAACTAGCTTGAAATTCCCAGTAAACAAAGCTAAATCTCATAGAGAGATCCCTCTTTGAGTTTAGGAGGACTAGATTCTAAACTCGAAAATGGTTTTGATGTTTCCTCCGTGGTTTTCTCTTCAGCCTTGAAATTACGGAATGCTAACAAATGGCTATTTCATTATCACTATACAATCTATTATTCTCCAACTTTTTTCTCAATTTCTACATGAGCTTATAATAAAATCACCCCTTTACTAGCCTCTATAGCAACACCATTCTCTTCTTCTATGGTTTCAATTGAAACAACCCTTTTCAATTTCAAAATACAACTTACTATTGTTCCACCTATAGAAGCAGCATACCATATTATGCTCCTCATATTGTTTATATCACCTGCCATATTTGAGTCAATATATCCATGTAAAACAATGTTTGAACCTCCAAAACATAATTCTTGAGTAGTAGTAACTCTCAAATTCCTAAGATTTCCCTTCCTTACCGTTCTCTTTACCTAGATTGTTCATATACCTACTCATAATTCCCACCACATGTGTAATAGATGTCCTTGTGCACAACATCACATATGTGAAGCTTCCAATTGTTGACAAATACAAAACCTTAGACATGTAATCTATCTCCTCCTATGTCTTGGGACACATCTCTTTAATGTTCATGAAGACTCCCCACAGGAAATAATTCTTACAGCACCACGACAAACTGATCAACTAGAGGTAAAGGAAGAAATTCAACAGCTTGAACCTAATCAAGAAGAGGACAATAGTGAAAATCAATAGGATATTTCAGATACCATGGATGAACACATTAACATTGTGGTTGTTGAAAATGAAGAAAATAAAATTAAAGAACAAATTCCTTGTAATAATCAGCAAGTAAAGGTAATTGAGCATATTGTTGATCATTCATTTGTTGATTTATAGCAGTCTTGTGCTCTGAAAGAAGAACCATCAGAGCTTAAATCTCTTGATCCACAAGAACATTTTCAACAAGTAGTATTTTATTCAGTGATTAAAGACCAATCAGATTTACATGATGAAGCCTTGGTACTATAGTTTTATTTACTATAAAGTTGAAAACGAAAAAAATGGATTTTGTCACATGGGTTTAAACAGTTGCAGCTTTCTCGCGTCCATGTCATTCGTCTGTCTCATGATCAATTGAAACTATGTTTTTTCCTATACGCCACATTGACTTCAAACATTGTTTCCAAGCAATTAGGACGAATTTTCAAAAAATGAAAGAGGTTGTTTATGCCAACATCCTCATGTACAAAAACATCTCTCAGTTTTCCAACAGCTATTATGGTTTGGGATATATAGATGAATATTTGTAGACATATCTTCCCAAAATTTCTTGTTTAGTCATACTTTCTTAGAACATATTGTGGCCAATAAAAGATGACTCTTGAGAAAATGGAGGAGGTGTCTGTTCCTAAGATGCCAAAGTACAAGAAACTACTTCATATTTTACACATATATTACAGAATGAGAGATTCATTTACATCTTTACATCTTATTTTTCAGACTGTGCAAAGTCATGTTTAGTCACCTTGTGCAGAGAATATTGGGAACAAATGGAATTGAATTTTGGGAAGTTGAGAGAGGTTTATCTCACGAACATATTTATATACAATAACCTCTCTCATGTTTTACATATCTATCACGTATTAAGATATAAAAAGGAATGATTGGACCCTATTTTGTAGGATTTCGGGAGGAAAATGTTCAAAGACAGTTAGCCACCTCATCAAATAAGAGTTGCAATCAAATTTGAAGTTATCTTCTTTGTCAACAGAAATCCATAATGATAGTTCCAAGTAGATACACTAGTTTTGAATGTCCTACATTTCATTTCTATTTGTGTAAAACAATTTAAGATATTTGTAAAAAGATCTTGAGATTTTTATCAAGATATTTTAGTTTAGAAACTGTATAAATAATTCATCATTTGAAGTAAGAAAGCGTTTGGATTTGTAATGAGAAAGACTACCATTCATTGTAAAATTGTTCACTCAGTTCAAGTGACCTTTTGCAGCAACACAAGACAAGTTGTTTCAGGATTCATGTGTCATATCTATTGGTGAAGTGCATCTATTGTTCTTTGTTTATTTTCTTTGTTATTCATGCTTATGTGTTCTCTATTCTAAATTAATCAACAGAAGTTGTGATAAATAGGATTCGTTACCTAGAGCACCCTATTTTGGCTATTGTTAATTCTACATGTTTTCCTCTGATATCAAGTTAAAGAATTCTTAATTTCTCTTTAGCTTCAATTGAATCTATTTCCCTTCTTCTACTTCATTTCATTTAAATCTAAAAGATCCAATAGTATGCCTAGCATTCCCTATTTCACTTAAGTTTGATACTTCTACAAATTGATCACCCCAAGCTCTTCTGACTCCATTGCCAAATGGCCTTCCCTTGCTGTTCCAACTAAACCAATTCAAAAACCAAAATTTGAGCCCAATAACTAGCTTGAAATTCCCAGTAAACAAAGCTAAATCTCATAGAGAGATCCCTCTCTGAGTTTAGGAGGACTAGATCCTAAACTGGAAAACGGTTTTGATGTTGCCTCCATGGTTTTTTCTTCAGCCTTGAAATTACGGAACACTAAAAAATGGCTATCTCATTATCACTATACAACCTATTATTCTCCAAATTTTTTCTCAATTTCTACATGAACTTACAATAAAATCACCTCTTTACTAGCCTCTATAGCAACACCATTCTCTTCTTCTATGTTTAAATTGAAACAACCCTTTTCAGTTTCAAAATACAACTTACTATTGCTCCACCTATAGAAGAAGCATACCCTATTATGCTCCTCATATTGTTTATATCACCTGCTATATCTGAGTCAATATATCCATGTAAAACAATCTTTGAACCTCCAAAACATAATTCTTGATTAGTAGTAACTCTCAAATTCCTAATATTTTCCTTTACTTCCTTACAATTATTTTTACCTAGATTATTCATATACCTACTCATAATTCCCACCACATGTGTAATAGATGGCCTTGTGCACAACATCACATACATGAAGCTTCCAATTGTTGACAAATACGAAACCTTAGATATGTAATCTATCTCCTCCTATGTCTTGGGACACATCTCTTTAATTAATTTTAAGTGGACAACCAAAGATGTAGTAATTGGTTTTGCATATTTCATTTTAAATATTTCCAACACCTTTTCTATGTACTCACCTCAAGAAAATGTTCATTTATGATTTTTTGTCTCTTGATAGTCTGATGCCAAGGATTTTCTTTGTAACATCCAAATCCTTTATAGCATTGATCATGTTTACATCTTGCATATTAGACCCTACAAAAATCATGTCCTCTACATAAAATAATAATATAATATAGATTCCAGTATCTAGTCTCTTCACATAAACATAGTGGTCAGAATGACATCTACGATATCATTGTTCCATCATAAAATTGTCAAACTTCAAATGCCATTTCCTTGGATCTTGATTTAAACCATACAATGCCTTATTTATTTGATGCTCTAATTTTTCCTTCCCTTTGACCTCATATACCTATGGTTTTTCCATATAAATCTCTTCCTCTAATTCACCATAGAATGTTATATTTAGATCTAAATATTCAAGATGCAAATATTCTACTACCACTGAACTTAAAATATTTGTAAATGATGTCATGTTTACAATAAGAGAAAATATTTCATCAATATATAAACCTTTCTTTTTTGCAAACCCTTTTACAATAAGTCTAGCCTTGTACCTCTTTTTTCCTCCATCTTCTTCCTTAAGCTTATGAAACCATTTATTTTTTAATTCTATTTTACTTGCATGCAACAAAACCAAGTCCCAAGTATGGTTTTGTACCAAAGAATACATCTCTTCTTTCATGCCTTGGTCCCATTTCTTTCTAGTGTCAATTTTCATTGCTTCTTTATATCATTTTGGTTCACTAGAATCAATAAACATTACATAATATAATAAAGGAGAGTAATGTTTATGGGGTCTACTTAACCTAGTTGATCTTCTAACAACACTTGTAGTAGTTCAAGGTACATGTTGTTGCTATTATCTTTGAACATTTTATTTTTTAGTACATTTCGAATTTATTTTTGTATGATATCATCAAGAATTGTGCTTTATATGTTTTCATTTCCTTGTTTCTTTCTTTGTAAGTGATATTTGTACATGACCCTCTCATAGAATACCATATTTCTATACCTACTATTTTCACAATGCCTTAAGGAATACACAAAATCATTAACTCCATATCCAATAAATGTACACCTGGATTTTTCCTCAAGCTTT
Organism: Pinus tabuliformis; assembly: GCA_031772625.1. Lineage (NCBI taxonomy): Eukaryota > Viridiplantae > Streptophyta > Pinopsida > Pinales > Pinaceae > Pinus > Pinus tabuliformis. The sequence goes on from CM062812.1 coordinate 757,632,396, forward strand.
TTGCTATTTTCCCTGTCAATATAGATAAATGATTCACAACCAAAAGTCTTTAGAAATGTGTTGTTTAGCTTTTTACTTATCAACACCTCTTTTGGAATTCCGCCCTTCAAGGAACTTGAAGGCCCTCTATTTTTTTAAATAAACAACAAAATTTGTATCATATACCCAAAATTGTAAGGAAAATCCTCCATGCAATCTCATATTCCTTGCATATTACATGACTATCCTATTCATCCTTTATGACACACTATTTTCTTATGGTGTTCTTGGAACTGTCTTCTCTCTATGAATCCCATGGTATGAACATTAACTATCAAACTCCTTACTATAATATCTTCCTCCATTACCTGATATAATACACTTCAACTTATTTACTGTAATATTCTCAACCAAAGCTTTCCATTTCTTAAAAGTATCAAAGACATCATATTTATTTCTAATGTACTAAATACAAGTTTTCCTAGTTACATCATCACTAAAAGTAGCATAATAATAAGAGAAACAATAGATGATACCTAAGTTGATCCCCATACATATCTATGCATAAGCTCTAACTTTAACTCGTTTTTTCCTTCCAAACTTTGAGAAATTTAACTCTTTTATGTTTTCAATAAACACAATGCTCACAAAAGTCTAAATCAACCTTCTTCAAATCCAACAATTATTTCCTTGAGTGGATAATCTGCATCCCATTCTCACTCGTGTGCCCAAGCCTATGATTCCACAATGTTGTATCTTCTCTTGTAGAAGCTAAAGAAATATAAAGTGCAACATACTAGCATATAAATGCAATGTACACACCTCCTTTTCTTCCATTATTAGAGATCCTCTAGTGACCTTCCATTAATTTCTTGTAATATTATTGTACAACCTTCACTTTCCAACTACTCTATTGAAATTATATATTAATCCTTAAATTAGGAATTTTCCTTACCTCTTTCAACACCAGTTGGTTTCCTTTCTATAATTTTATCCATACCTTGCCCTTTACAAAAAATTTACATGGTTCATAATTACCCAAATAAACTTGTCCGAAATCACCTTGAACGTAATCATAAAAATATTTCTTTTGATTTGTCTCATGAAATGAATCCCCTGAGTCTATCACCCAAGAATTAACGATTTTATCTATTGAAATGATCAATGCATCTTGTAGGACAGCACATGTTACATTTTCTTGCTTGTTATTTTTGTATTGTCCAAATTTTTTCCTTTAGAGACCAATGATATTTATTTTTGTATCCTTTCTTCCCATACTGTCAACATTCCAACCTCCCTCTAGATTTGTATTTTCCATTCTCATACTTTCCATGATTCCCTAGAATCTTTCCTCTCTCCCTTTGTCCTCCCCTATTCTCCACAGTCAAATAATTACATGATGTCTCACATTTTCATTTTTGTCACATTTCCTTTATAAGTATAACACCAACAACATCATCAAACATGAGGTTTTTAAACCAGAGATATAATTACTCACAATCATGACCAAACCATTCTAGCTTTCTAGTAATGAGAAAAAATTAAATGAACCCTAAAATCATCATTAAAGTTTACTCCTATAGAGCTTACCTATATGGTGATTATCTTAAATTCATGTAAATGATAATCAACAAACCCACCTTCTAACGTATTCATATTAAATAAATGATTCATAAGAAATACCTTGTTGGAAGTTGATGGTTTTTCATATAGTTTCCAATGTCATCATCAAACCATGTGTCATCATTTCTTTCGAGATGTTGAAAGCCACCAATTCTATCAAGAACAATATATTGTTCCTAGTGCCTTTCTGTTAATAAGCTTCCTTCTTCATCTTTCATAGTCACTAGCTTCTTTTTTATTCTACCCAATGGTATAAATAAAACAAATTTGATATAAATATAATTTCCATTTCAATCTTCCATAACTAGTAGTTTTTCCATTAAATATTTCCACTTGAAAACCTTCTTCCACCATTACTGCTACTTGAAACATGAACCTTCAATTTCTATGAGTTTTATTGTGCAAATAAACCTTTAGCTTTGATACCAATTTTTAGGAATGAAATCATAGAGCAATAAAATCAAAATGAATGTGGAAACAAATCATGGAACGAAACAATAAAAAGAAGACACCAATATAAGTGGTTCACCCAATTTGGGTTGCATCCTTTCTTTCGAGATGTTGAAAGCCACCAATTCTATCAAGAACAATATATTGTTCCTAGTGCCTTTGTGTTAATAAGCTTCCATTATTCATCTTTCATAGTCACTAGCTTCTTTTTTATTCTACCCAATGGTATAAATAAAACAAATTTGATATAAATATAATTTCCATTTCAATCTTCCATAACTAGTAGTTTTTCCATTAAATATTTCCACTCCAAAACCTTCTTCCACCATTACTCCTACTTGAAACACGAACCTTCATTTTCTATGAGTTTTATTACACAAATAAACCTTTATTGATACTAGTTTTTAGGAATGAAATCATAGAGCACTAATCAAAATGAACGTGGAAACAAATCATGGAATGAAACAATAAAAATAAGAAACCAATATAAGTGGTTCACCCAATTTGGTTTGCATCCACTAAGAAATATTAGTTATTCCTTTAATTTTGTCCAAAAAAATGAAGGGATTACAACTTCCAACACATCTGCTACAACCCTCTATTTTGTCTCTTACAAAGTCCTCTATCACAATTACAATGATATCTCAACAAAACACATTTCTCTGATAAAAAATATGGTTTCCTTCTAGGGGAAAATCCCTAAGGTAACATCTACCATTAGATATGTGAAATAATTATGAACATTCAAATCAATTATGAAATTACAATATTTTACTTGGAATTTTTTTCAAAAGTTTCTCTTGAGGGGAGCTTCTCCCAAACCCCTACTAAGAGGAGGTAAAAAGTGTTGATTTTGCCACCCTAGACCCCATGGATATAGTAGTAGGGGAGGAATACCCCTTACATCACTTTTCAAGAATCGAGGTCCAAATGTAGCTAAAGATAAATCCTCTTAATCAAGAAGATAATCAGGTTCCACAACTAACAAGTAGAAATTGTGTAGTCATACCAAGAGAATCCTAAAACTGGATTAAAATTAAATACCTACAAAATATACAAAAAAAACTATAGTGCCATAGTTAATCTTGGAAAAAAAAATATATTCATTTTATGAAATAAAAAACATGTCACAAATGTGAAATTTAGAGATCAAGAGAACACAAGAATATAGTTTTGAAGAAGAAACAACACTAGAAATTGTAAAATTAAGACAAAAGAGAAAGAAGAGAGAATAAGATACCTATCTTTAGACTAAGGATACCAACTCAAATTGTTTTTCAAAGAGAATAACCTAAATTATGTGTATTTCATTGAATGCCATGAGTACATATTTAAAAAACTCTATAGGAGAGAGGAATAATGTGCACTAGGTTGGCATTCCTTGTTCATGCACATTAAACAAAAAGAAACTCTCACAGAGTTTCAATCAACTAGCCAAAAAATGGAGTTATCTAGCAAAATATCAAATGAGAGCAATAAATAGAGTTTTCGATGAATGGAATTAGCCAAATATGATTGAGAACTAAAGCGTAAAACTCTAAACTCTAGAAATAGAAATGAGTCTCCAAAAATATGTCTAAATTATATAAGATAGATGGGCTTTAATAATAGAACTAGAGATGCTAGGAGAAGTGCACACTTATCTAGGAAGAAAATATATCCAAGAAAATTCACATTGGTGCCATGTAAATTCCAGGTCACTGTAATCTCACTACCACATGTCATGCTACATTACATAATTTTCTATAAATAAACACATAATAAATAATCCACCTATTGAAAATAGACATGATCTAGATAGAAGTCCTCCTAAATAGTAGCAAAATGAAAATGTACTCCAACACCCCTCTAAAACACAACCAATATGTGCACATAAATGAGTTTTGATAATTTTCAACCATGTTAGGTACCCATGTACAAACAACTATGCAAAACAACTAGATAAAGTTGAGGTAAAGAGTGAAAACCTGGTGGGAACCCCCTCGCGTCCCCATCACCCCTCAAAATACAATGCTAAAAATTCCAATTGCTATGTTGTTGTGTCCTTCACCATTAAAAGTCTAGATCTAATTTGGATCATAAATGAGCCGAGACTCCTTTTTGCGCTTAGGATCCTTCAACTTGTCTTCATTGTTTTCATGTACTATAAGTTCATAGGTTTTGTAATTCTTGAGAGTCCACATCTAAATGAGATTATTTTACTCATGAATGATCGATTCAATGATATCATCTAAAGAAGGAATTTTCCAGCCATTTTCCATTTATAGCTTAGTAGTAGGAAATGAATAAATTAATAGATAGTACTTAGGAACCAAATTTGAGAAAATAGAGAAGATTGGTTGCTCCTCTTCCTTATCAATTCCACATTCATTGAGTTGTTGTACCAAATATTTGAACTTCATGAAGAATTCTTGCACCGTGCTAAAAATACTTGGGCTCAATGTGATGATCTCATTCTATAACTAATGTCCTCATAGTTCATTATGCTTCCAAAACAAAACATTCAAAGTTTTCCAAATATCAATAGTTTTGGAACAAGATTCTATGTGGAAAATTATATCTAGAGAAATTGATAAGCATAACAATCATATGCTACATCCATCCTATTAAAATACTTTTCTTTCTCAAATATTGAGTTAGTGTCACATAGAATAAGTCAATCTTGCGGACAAGATAGACCTTCCTAGAATCTAAAGAAGACCTAATGACAAGCAAACCAACCAGACACTATCTTTCTCTAAATATGCTTTGATAAACAATAGCAAACAAGTGTTTTTAGGGCCTACCTTAGGTCCAATGCAAGCTTGTGGATGCCCTCGCTCCTTCGATCCAAATGAGATCCTTTGTCGCGAATCTGCAAACACAAACAAGGCAATCAAATTAAATAGCACCTGAAAAGCCAATTGCATAAAACATATTTAACATGAAAGTCAAGGAGTCCATGAAACAAATAACATGAGATACTTGTTGAGAAAAATGAGTTTGATTGTATTAATTCGAAAGAAGAAGAACTTTACAACCTTTGCCTTGACGCTGTACAAGCTCCTCCCAGGGTCCAGCAAGAAGTCTCCTCTACTTTGACAAGTTTCACTCACTCCCCAATGAAGCCAAAAAGGTATGTGATCTCTCCTCTTAAGCTCAACTAGGAAGTCTTGATTTCACCAGCGTTTACCCTAAAAAATATTCAGCTTCTAACCTCCTTAGAAACCAGCCCAATGCCTATATTTATAGTGCAATGGAGGGAGGTTACTAGGTCCTCCTTCAAAGGGATAAAGCCCTCCTTCAAAGGGATAGTTCCTCTCATCAAGGGATTAGCTCCTTCTCTTTTGGGATGCATGAACCACCTCAGAGCGAACAATCCACGTCAAAATTCCTTCTAGAAACCTCTAGAATTAACCCAAAGTGAGTTTTTTAAGATAAAACTTGCGCCTTTTGACTTTCACAGGGGTCTACACCTACACCGTTAGGGACAGAGCGGGCAGGTCCGCAGTTTTTGTACACAGAAGGTGCGGGACCGCAGGTGACAGTGAGAGAAAGTGCGGAACCAGAGTTACATTGATTTTTAATGTCTTTCTCTCATTTTCAAAGCTTGATTTGAAGAGCTGAGGTCTGAGACTTGCTTAGGAGGATAGTACAAGTGATGATAGACCCATACTGACTGCAAATAATCATGGTGACGATATTTTTGTGTAACAGATTGCCCCCTAAAGTGTGAAGTCTGTAGTAGATGAGGATTTCATTGATCATTTAGGAAGATTGAAGTACTTTATCATTTCGAGGATCATCTTGTGGAGAGCCTGGTTAGAACCTGTAAAAACATTCAATGCAAGATATATATATGAGATCATATCATCGCTAAGGTAGGCATTCCCATACTCAGATCAAAACTGACTAGAAAAACTAACTACTGCTCTGATATAGGAATGATCTTGTAAAACATCACAAGTAAAGACTCATGTGGACACAGTATGGACGCAGCCATCTGTTTATGAATAGTCCATTATATAATGAATACAAAATTCCTCGCAGCCTGGATTGTGGAAACTAGATCCAGGGTATTCATTTCTACTTCCCGAAATAGTACGATTCTATCCATGCGAATGAATGTGTTGATGTCGAACATGGTCGAAACCACTTGATTACCAGTCAATGATGTAAATTGTTAACAAGTGTGAGAGAAACCACCAGTGATGTCAATGGCTCTCAAAGTACCCAGTACAATCCATGAGATGCGAATAAATGTGTTGATTTCAAACATGTCACGGAATCCTTTGATCGAAATTCAATGATGTAAACTATCGTCAAAGGCGAGAAACCTGCCATTGAGGCATGTAGATCTCAAGGTACTAACGATTCCTAGATCATCTTTCTAGATAATGAGCTGATGTCGATAGAAAGCGATCCGTCGTAGGCAAGCCCACAACATGAAATCATAGATCAAGTTGAAGAAATTTAGTTGCAAGGACTGACTCAGGGATGGTCAAGATGGATGACAGATATTTTGCAGATGAATGGCTTATTGGAAGTGACCTATTGAACACATAATGACACGACAGATGGCTTGGTGACAATTGACCCAAAGTTAATACCCAAAAACCGGTTGAAGACTGTCAATGTGGTTTGATCAACTGTTAGGCAAAGGATTTCCCAACCCAGGTGAATAAAAGTGTCGTGTTCAAGAGTGGTTACAAAGTATGACAAACAGGCTCATTTTTCTCTCTTTTCCCCCACCATTTCTGGCAAGTACCTCTTTATTTTTGACAAGCTTGAGGAGGATAACATTTGCTTGATTATAAGCTCATCCTTCGGATGAGTCCAACTTAGTTTAAATTCGAACCCTAAGAAGGAGTGGTTCGTTCCTGTTTGTAATTGAACAGGTCCTTTACTGTGAAATTTTAACGAGTCCAGTATAGGATGAACTCGGTGTTTTTCAATTTTAGAGAGTCTGAAAAACTTAAGAAGACTCCAGGGTTGACCTTTTTCGTAAATTTGTGTCTCCCAAGCCCGAAAAAGTATAAAATAATACTTGAGAGAACCGCTTGATCTTTTACGACCAAGGAGTACTTTTCGTCATTAGTGCCTTTGACCCAAAAAAGTAAAAAAGTGATCAACGACACGTCATTTTATAACCGATATCGAATTTGAAACGACAAAAATCCGGCAATCTTTTCATGTTTTTACGATCGGAAAAGAGCTGTAAGTGGACCGTCTTTTAAATCCGTTTTAACAAGTTTAAAAGAAACACTCGGCAATCTTTTCATGTTTCAGGAGTTAGAAAAGAGCTTAAAGGTGACTCTAAATGTTTTTTCGTCGAAAATGATAGATTTCGCCTGAATAATCCGTTATCCTGCACAAAAACACAAACATTACTCATACCTGTTTGAAATAGATAAAAATATTGCAAAAATACCTTTTCAAAGTGAAACATAAACAAATTTGCAATTTATTTACTCAAAAAACTTATAAAAAGGGCCTTTTTCAATTCATTTTTACCGTTTGAGTTTGGGTGAGAAAATAGTGCTTTTTCTCAGAAAACTTCCCGTGAAGATTGTGGAAAATCCAACCGTCAGAATCAAGCACCATCTTCTCCAGGTAATCCACATCATCCTACTCTTCATTTTTAACTATTTGATTTTTTGTTTTAGTCATTTATTTCATTTTTGGGAGGGTTTTTAGGCATAAAACCCGCGCGTGGGGGCCCGCAGGTTTACCACTGCTGGCCTACGGACCCCGACTTTTTCTCCATTGGGAAAAAGCTTGGGGTCCGCACCTTCCATGTAGAAAAAGTGCAGTCCCACGCACTGTGTCTAACTTGGAGGGTGCAGTCCCCGTCGCAAGGGTTTTTAACCCAAAAATTCTCAAAAATGGACCAATCAAAATAATTTCTAGCAATTTAATTTATTCTTATACTTGATGCAAAGAGTACATCATGCTAGATTGGCGTGAATGAGAGCATGAGGACATGGATTTTGTCGCATGGAATCATCGGCCTTCACTTGATGCTTTGAGGGCATGCGACTTGTACAAATTCTGGGCCATTCCTGGCATGAGGGCTTAGGTGGATTTCTTACAGTGGATAGTTGATAGATGGAGCGTACAGGACCAGTGCTTTTTCATTGGCGGCCACCAGCTCGAAATTGAGCTGGCGGACATATATTTCTTGACTGATTTGCCTAAGAGAGGCGAAGACTTGACTCTGTTTGGGGCTAGGGCAGGTGGCCAGTCTGTCGATAGCCTCAGGCTAGAGTACTGCAACAGCCAGGCTAGAGACAAAGGGATAGACATAAAGACCATATCTCGTCCTGAGCTCATGGTGATTGCATTCACTGTCACGAGACATTGCGGAGCTGCCGCATTACATATTGCCACCGGATCCCAGATGCGTATGGCAGTTGATTGCTTTCGAGGCACCATCTTCAACTGGTGCGATGCTGTGTTGGCCAATGTGAAAGGCCAACTGACCAGGGCCAAGAACGGACGACTAAAAACCTTTGGTTATGGGGCTTTGGTCGTAAGTTTTGGCCTGGAGAGGGTTCCTATGCTGATCCCGCAGCACCTTACTGTTGGAGCTGGGCTTCCTCGAGAGCCCAAACTGATGCGATGGGTCGCAGTTATGGTCCGTCACCCGAACGAGAGGATAGAGGTTGCTCGATTCAAACCTGAGTATTTCCAATGGCTGGAAAACCAGGTCTTTTCTATTAAGGACTTTCCTTACTCTGGGATAGATTTTCGTGGTGACCCAGACATGGTTCTTCCACCAGGAGAGCAGTGGGATGAGTCAGGTAAAATCCTTTTCAACATTTGTCTTTTTTTTTTTATTTTTTTTTTCCATCGTCTCAAACCTGATAGTAAAAATTTCAAATGCAGATGTGGGTCCATAGCGACGAGCCACTCTCCGGCCTTACGAGAGGAAGCAACCAGTTGCACCCGCGCCAGCCCCACAGGACGAATTAGCAGAGTTTTTGGCCGAGTTGGAGGGTCATCTCGAGCGCTTGACAGGAGATATTCCTGAGACCACTATAGATGACATTCCTCGTCGACTTTAGCGCTATGTGATTGGGGTCCCGGGACCTTTTAGGAGGTTCCTTTGCAAGGTGGCTCGTGCAATGGTTTCTTATAGAGATCATCACTAGTGATAGGATGATCGCCTATTGTGGGCACATGTAAAATTTTTGTTTTTTTGTACTTATCATTTTTGCCGATCATAAGGTGTTTTTCAACCTATGATCGAGGACGATGTATTTTTTGACACACTCCTATATATATATCACTATTACCAGCTTATCTTGTAAATCATGTTATGGAATGGTTTTAAATTTACATGTATGATTATTGCAAATGTCTATTTAACATTCGAGAAGCAATTGCATCTGCTAATGTATTTAAAGATCTTGGAATATGCTGATATTCAATATAATCAAATTCACGTTCCAAGAGACGCACTCTCAAAAATAATCTCAATAACACTGGATTTCTAATGGCATACACTCTATTAAGCTGTAATACAACGAGTTCAGAATCTAACCTCACTATCAAACTCCGAATCCTAAATGAAATAGATTCAGATAATAACTCAATCACTGCACTATACTCGGCAATGTTGTTTGTTGTTTGACCAAGGCTTACCCCATGCATAGATATTAACTCGTCAGAGGGCGAATAGATAACCCAAGCTGCGGAAGAGATGTTCCGTGTATTACGACAAGCACCATCAGTGAAACCAATGTATGTTTGGAGAGGCATCGACATCTGCAATATCAAGAGTAAAACCAAGATAAGCAGGAATAATGACGAAAAACACTCTCTAAGCTAAGCACACTGTTTAAACTAAAACACACCAGCTAGAAAGAAAAACTATCCTAACTAAAAATCTCCATACCCATTCTTTTAAGCATAATACCTCTTCAAGTAAAGGCCATTTCTGGGTTTACCCAAAGAGTCCCCGTCAAAGTCTACCAATTCATAGGCCCCTTTGGCTAGCTTTCGCTTGACAACATAGGGACCATGCCACATAGGAACGAATTTTCCATCGCCTAATTTATCATTAGCTTGATCATAAACTAAGACTAGATCTCCTTCCAAAAAATTTCGAGGGGTCACATTTCGATCATACTGAGCTTTCATTCGTTTTGCATGAGTCTCGATTGCCAATGCAGCATCACGTCGATTCTCATCTGATTGAGCCAAGTATAACAAACACTTTTCCTCTTAGGAAGTGGCTGGAATTAACTCGATGGCCATTTTCAGTGACGGGATTTCGCATTCAATGGGTAACACAGCTTCGAAACCATAGACTAGTTGGAAACGAGTGAACCCTGTTGATGTTTTTACTGAAGTTCGGTATGCCCAAAGCGCTGAAAATAGCATGTTGTGCCAATTCGACCAATGAATCCCAATGATTCATCGGATCATGATAACTAAAACTTTATTGATGGATTCAACCAGACCATTCGCTTGTGGATAATAAGGGGTTGAACTATCGTGACGTAAACCAAGCTGGCCTGTAAGTTCGGTCATCATAACGTTTCGAAAATGACGTCCATGATCAGTGATGATTGCTTTCGGGACACCAAACCTAGCAATTATATGATTCAATACGAAAATTGCAGCTGTCTTGCCGTCTGCCTCAAAAAGGCATCGCCTTGACCCACTTAGTAAAATAATCTACCGCAAGGATGATATACGCATGCCCCTGGCCGAGTGAGGGTTACATGTAATAAAATCGATACCCCATTTGGAAAAATGACCAACGACAATTATAGGGTGGAGAGGAGCAGGTGGAGCGTGCATCTTACGATCAAAAATTTGGCAGTTGTGGCATTTTCGGACCGCCGTAATACAATCTTTAAATAAAGACGGCCAGAAGTAGCTAGCGCGCAATATCTTTTGGGTTGTGGCAAACCCAGACATATGACTGCCACAAGCTCCAGAGTGACAGTCATTTAGAACCCTTTCAGCTTCCTCGTGAGTTAAGCAACGTCGAATGATAGAGTCCACCCCACGGCGATAAAGAGTATCTCCAATAATCCTGAATTGTTGGGACTGGGATCGAATTTTTCGACGTTCTGACCTTGAAATTTCTGGCCGAAAGGATTGGTTCTAGAGATAAACGATGATATCCCCATACCACGGATCTAAAGTGCTGATTAGAAACAAGGATTTGTCCGCAATGGGCTCCTCCGCCATAGTTTCCGTGTCAGCACGTGGGAAGTCACACATTAACTCCGCAAAAACTAAAGACTTCTTAGACTTAGATTTCTCAAATTCCAAGTCGAACTCCTGCAGGATAACGATCCATTTAGAGTACTTGCCCCCTAGCAATTGCTTGGTCAAAATGTAGATCATAGGGTTGCAATCCGAAATTACTGTAGTTTTACGTAGTAAAATGTAGTGACGAAAACGTTGGACAGCTTGAACAGCTACCAATGCCAATTTCTCCACATGTGAGTATTTTAGCTCATTTCGATTTAAAGTTTGACTAAGGTAATATATCACATGTTCAGTTTCGAATTCATCTTCCTGAACTAAGACCATTCCAATGGTGGAATGAGAGGTGGCAAGATACAAGAAGTAATCCTGGCTGTAGTTGGGAGGATGCAACAACGGTGCATGGGTCAACGCGTGTTTGAATGCATCAAAAGATTTCTGAGCTATCTCATCCCAATCAAATGGAGTATTTTGCTTCAACAACCGGGTGAAACCCTTTGTAACCTCAGCGTAGTTAGGAATGAATCGTCGTAAAAAGTTTGCTTTCCCTTGCAAACTTTGGAGTTGGCGAAGACTCGAAGGAGGAGGCAATTTGATGATAGCTTCGACCTTTGAGGGATCAACGCGAATGCCGGCTTTCGAAACTACAAACCCCAGCAATCGACCTGTTTCTATACAGAAGACACATTTGTGTGGGTTCAACCGAATACGATAATGCCTACACCTCATAAAGATTGCTCGTAAATGGACGAGGTGATCAGCTCGATGTAATGAATGAGCATGCAAGTCATCGAGATAAGGTTGCACAATGTGCTTGATGTCATGAAATGCATAAGACATCGCCCTTTGAAAGGTTGCTCCGGCATTCTTAAGCCCAAAAGGTAACTTTCAATAAGAAAATGTCCCCCATGGACAAATGAAAGCCATTTTTGGTTGATCGGTAGGTAGAATATTGATTTGATTGTATCTGGAAAAACCGTCCATGAAGGAGAATATTTCGTTGCCGACACAATCATCAATGATTTGATCGATATAGGGAGTTGGGTAATTGTCCTTTGGACAGGCTCGATTAATGTCCCTATAGTCGATGCATATTCTTATTGTTCCCTGCTTTTTGTTAACCGGAACAATATTCGATACCCAATCCGTTAACGGGATCGGTTAAATGAAACCTGCTTTCAATAATTTTTCAACTTCTGCTTTAACTGCAGCAGCTTTTCGTGGGTGAATCTGACGCAAACGTTGCTGGACGGGTTTAGCGTCTGGGTAAGTCTTGATCTCATGAACAACTATCACGGGATCAATTCCTGGCATTTCCTCATAGGATCAGGCAAACACGTCGCGAAATTATTGAAATAGGGCCTTATATATTTGAATTTCGTCATCTGTACACGAGGCACCTATATGAATGTTCTCAACAATTCCAGGCTTAACCGAAATGTCAATAGGAATAGTTCGAGAGATGTTTCCCAAATTTAACTCTGAATCGGGATGTTTCATTGGATTCTGAGGTTCCTTGACATATTCAGTTGTAAAAATTGATGAGAAATCATTTTCAAAACGATCATCCTTAGGTAAAAACGAAGATCTGTGATGGAGATCTTCCCATGGTAAATCATCTACACATAGGATTTCACGAATTTGCTCATCAGAGTGAACAAGTTTAGAAAACGTGGTTAAATCTGAGGTTGATGTGAAAAGTGATTCCTCACGGACCACATTCATTAAGTCATTTTCGGTTGAAGTTGGGTCGGCAAACGACTGCACGACTTCATAGGAAATTTCATATGGACTCAAAGGCATGGCATTACCAAATGAGTCTATCTCATATTCAGAAGTAACGATCCAAGGATCATCATAAACAATGGTGTCTGATGTAATCATATGAATGGTTGCAAATGAAGACGATGCGTTGATTGGAGGAAAAGGAAAAGTTCCCAATAAACCGACATCTTTAACTAGTCCTACTCCAACATCCTTACATGGGATAGTCATTTTACCAACATGTTGAATACTCTCCGAAGAGGCTGGGTCGGATGAAAAGTAAGCTAGCTAGTCTATTGTTACGATCTTTCCATTGTGTGGAAGCTTTATTACTCGAAAGACCGATGAAACGACCGCTGTCATAGCGTAAGACCAACTTCGACCCAAGAGAAGGTTGTAATCTAGAGGGGCATCAACCACCTCCACATCTAGACTAACGGTTTTTCCTTCAACCCCTACAGGAAAATCCTGTAGAATGCCAAAAGGATGAAACCCACGGCCATCAAAGGCCTTTAGAATCATCGGGGATTGATTTAGTGAAGGAGAACCAAGCGATCTCCAACACTGTATCGACATAATACACGTTGAGGCTCCCTCATCAATTACAATCCGATGAATAGGCCTGTTTTTGACTATCATTGGTATCTGGAAAGCCATTTGATGAGGCAAACGTGGTGTACTACTTTCTAGATCGAAAATCATTAGGTTCGGGTCCTGAACATCAACAGCTCCTATAGCCGACAAAAGTAATTTACGTTGTGTTGGACATGATTGCAGCACTTCCAAAGCCGACATTGTTGAGGGTGAAACAGCTAAATCCTCAATAATGTTATAATTCTGAGCCGCTCTCGCATGTGGATTAAAAGCTTACTTTCGAAGTATACCCTTGGCGGGCGGTTTGATTACCAAGTCTGGATTAGGTTTCTCGATTTGTAGTGGATCGGAACCGGGAGCTGAGGTTGATGGATTAGAATGAGAAGATTCTGCTTCTTTACCATCAACAGGACTTTTACTACCATAATCTTGCGATCGAGTCGCAATCCTAACATGGGACATCATCAATATGGGTTCTTCATTGGCATTCAAGGATGAACCTATCATCTTAATGTCTTGAGCCAGAAAAGGATCCTTCAAAACAGCAGGAGTTTGGGAACCCTTGACAATATTCGCAACCTCTGCCCGATGAGGGCAGTCTCTTGTAAAATGGTCATCGTCACAAATGAGACAAGGATAACGAGGCTTGCACTTTTCATCATTGGATTCCGCCTTTTCAGGTTTCTCCTTTGAACTTTTGTCCGTTTTATTCTTCTTCTTTCCTTTCTTCTTCCCACCGGATTTTGATTTGGCTGTAGATGACTCTACAACGTGAATATCGGTGGAGATCTCTGTAGAAGAATCTCTTGTTGGGGCATCAGGCAAGGTTATAATAGGGGAAGAGTTCTTGGAAGACTTCTTCTTACTTTTAGTGTTAACCGTGCCAATCATACCATCAGCGGCATGAGATCCCGAAGGAGCTGTAGTGATTTGATTTTGCTTGGGAAGATCGGGGATTTTTTCGTGTAACGTACCTGATTGAGTATAGACCAAGTCAAAGTATTGGGCTTGAGCAATTACTTGCTCCTCAGTAACAACTCCGGATTTAGCAACATCTTCAGTGATCTTTGGCAACAAAGATTTTACAAACCACTCAGCCAAGATCTGATCTGGAATAAATACCTTCACTAAACGCTGTAGACGTCTCCACTCATGAATATGATCTGAAATGTAAGTGGATGTTGATTGTTTTAGCGAAGTTAACAATTCCGTGCCATTGTCATATCGGACTGGCAACTGAAAATGAGTTAAAAACGAGGTAGCTAATTGACTAAAATTATAAAAAGTGCCTCGCGGTAACTCAATGTAACACTTGGCCGCGAGACCAATTAGAGTGCGCTGGAAAAGTCTAAGACGGATTGAATCATCTGTAATGGAGTTAGACGCACACCAGAGGTGGTAAGTCATCACATGGTTCAATGGGTCCTCTCTTGATTTACCTTCAAACTTGGGAATGTCACTGGGCAACTTATTCGGCATTGGCGGCCAAAACAGAAGATAATTAATGGGATCGTTCATTAGGCATGACAAGTCAAGTAAGTCCAAAGTTGTGATAAACGGTAACTGCCGATTAGGATCCCTAAAACTCTGGGTCATTAGACCAGCCCCAGGAGGAGGATATCCAGGATAACTAGGAATAGGAATCGCATTCGGGATATTGTATCCTCCCGGAAAACCAAGATTAACCGCACCGTACTGGGGTTATTGAGGTTGTTGATAAGTGTACCCAGGGTATGGTTGATACTGATAGACTGGCTGCTGCACAGTAGC
This sequence comes from Pinus tabuliformis, assembly GCA_031772625.1. Taxonomy (NCBI): domain Eukaryota; kingdom Viridiplantae; phylum Streptophyta; class Pinopsida; order Pinales; family Pinaceae; genus Pinus; species Pinus tabuliformis. The sequence continues at coordinate 757,647,783 of CM062812.1, forward strand.
ACCGAATTGGTACTATCCCTAGTATGGTTGATAAGTGAATTGTGGTTGACTTGTGACAACCGTACTTAAACCAGGTTGTCCTACAGGCATCTGAACTGAAGTTTGAATCGTAGATCCAGACGGTGGTAAATATGTCTAAGGAGTAGATACAGGAACAGTAGAAACCGGAGCTGTCGATACTCCAGAAGTAGGTGGGGTAGATTGAACAGATGTTGCGACAGTTTTAGCAGTCGTTTGAGGCGGAGTACGAGGTGTACTAGGCCCAGGCTGAGAAACTACCGAAGGTACAGAAGTTTTAATGTTAGACTGGACTGGTTGCTGGGGTGAACCAGAAACTAAGGGTTGTCCAGTTTGAGATGACAACTGTACACTTGGCTGCAATACTTGTTGAGCTTGCGATGGATCCCACACTATATTCATTCTGGGGTACTGACCCATAACTGGTTGAGAATACTGAGGACCATAACCGGATTGAGGGTAGGATTGATAATTGAAAGGTACATTTCCCGTTCCTTGAACATACGTTTGACCGGAGGGTGGTTGGAAACCTTGGTTCGAGTATTGACCTTGGGGTTGATACCCTTGAGGCACATACTGATATTGGGGTTGACCTTGAGGTATAAATTGATACTAGGGTTGACCTTGGTGTACATATTGAGTCTGGGGTTGACCTTGAGGAACGTACTGTCCCATAGGTATGTACTGTCCTTGAGGTTGCCCCCCAGGCGTTAATTGAGGCTTCCCCCTCAGGCGGTAACTGGACACCTAGAGGTTGAGGATTGAGAATAGAACCTGACATCATGAGAATGTCTTCTACGCTCAACGGCTTAGTACCATTATTTCTAGTTAATAACCCTTGCTCAATGGGTTGAGGAGATGCTCCCGAAAAAGTACCAGAAAGTGACTGATACCCGGAGGGAACAGAAGGACCGCCGTACAAAAAAGATTCGGGCGATTGAGTAAACATGGATGACTGTCCTGACATATTTACGGGAGTATAAAAACCTCTAGGTGTTGGGTGATAAGGAGCACGAGGTGGTGAAAAACTTAACCCTGAGTTTTCAAGAAAATTAGTCAAAGAAAGATACCAAGAACTGCTCCTATGTGGACTGTAAAAAATTGATTCATGCTTCCTTAGTTCAATAACAAGTTGATTTTCAGGGATAGGGATGCCTACTTCTTCTTCCGGAGCAAGTTCTTCAATAGCAATAAGTCCAGAAGGAAGATCTTCGGTGATTACTCTTTCTACCCTAGGTGAACTAGGACCACTAGAAGTTGGAGAAACAAACCACGATGTCGGAGTAGCAGCAAATTCACTTTCAGGCTTGGATATTTCAGGTTCTTCACATATATCACTAGTAGATGAAAAGCTACCAGCAATTTCGGAAACAGACACTGATTGTGGATTATAATCTGCCACTAACGGTTGAAAATCAGGATGTACAAGCAAAGAAGATTCTCCTTCTTCAGGTGACCCAACTCTACCGTCTCTAGGAGTTACGAGGACTTTCAAGCCTTCAAGCTGGCTCGGTACTTCCTCAGGAGGTTGGCCCCAAAGTCTATGGGACTTCCTCAGTAACTCAGCCACGTTTACAAACTCAGGAGACTGGCCCCGAAGTCTACGAGACTGCCTTGGTAATTCAGCCACAATTGAAAACTTTTAACTACTTCACACGCAAACAAAGTAAAATCTCAATGAAAAGCACCTAATGTCTCTAAAGAACCAAGAATCACACGCCTAAAGAATCTAGGAGATCAAACACACACAAATAGTAACTTTCCGTACTGAAAACACTAGTTGGTGATGAAATCCAACGTCGCAGAGTTCAATACAGAAATGGCGGTTGAAACAGTTACCTCGGCAACCTGCTTGATGAATACACTGGCACAAGTTCCTCCACTTAACCGTCTCGAGTGAAGAGAACCCCCCAGAAAATCCAAGTGAGTCTAGCCGACGTCTGCTCCAGGTACAGTGGGATCTTCCCACCACTGTCACATCAGGAAGAGTCCTAAAGAATATGGCCACTAAGGTTACCAACTGAAACAAATATACCTAGGGGAACAGTCTACGATCCGATACACACGCAAGGGCAGAGTAGCAAGCTCAATCCCCTTGAAGGCTCCTTGACATAATCCAAGGTTTACCAACAAGTGACCCCAGGCTCCTCAACAATGGTTAATCTGAGGTTTACCGTTTTTAGTACGTGAATATCTGGCGTCATTCCCAATGAGGAAGGATTGATTCCCACACTAGTTCGGACACGATCTCGTGCTTCTCCTTTAAGAGGAGCTTTCCCAGAGCATAAATGCAACAATTGGATTTCTTCCCTACCACAAGATACAACTACTTGTTTATTTTTACTGTCTTGGAGAGTTAATTACTCTCCTACTCCAAGACACTAGCCTAAGCTAAGTTGGTGTATCAGAGCCCTAGAAATAAAAACGTTACTAGGTGAATTTTACTTTAAGCGTTAATTTGAGTGGTTTTTGTTTAAGTCCAAAGGTGCGGAGATGAAACTCGTGGTATGAAGACTCGACTCAAAATCACTAAAAATGCACCTAAGATGATTTAAACAATATTTTTCTCTTCGATGAACGTCTAAACTAAGAAAGAGTTTGAGAATGCAAATACTTTGTAAACACAAATCTTTCTCAATTCAACAAATTAAAAGAAGAGTTTTTGTCCTTTTCCAATGCACTCAAAATGAGACAACTAGTTATTTCACAAAAATTTCCTTTCTCATTTCAAAGCACTCAATCACTACAAAACAAACTTTTTCCAAAAGAGATTTTTATATTTTTTAATAAAACACTCAAAACTATGAAAATGACTAACTTTGAGATCTACAAATTATAAAAACCTATTTGAAGTCAAAGCCTACCAAAGGTATTTTTTAAGGATGTTTTACTTAGCTAGATGTAAGCTAAGGACCAATTTATGCAGAATCACAAATAAGTCAAGAACAACCAATTTTGTTTTCTTTTTGAAAATGAAAATCCAAACTCTCAAACACAAGTTTTTCGAAGTTTTGTAAAGAGAAAACTCAAAGCGGATTCCTCAACAAGGGGAGATTTCATAAATAGTCAGACTCATAAGAAGGTTGGTAGACACTAAGGTGATCTAAAGTCCCTACAGCTACTAAGCTCAGAGCCACTACACAACCAAAATGAAAAACAAACCCAACAAGCAAAACTCCTAGGAATTTCACTTAAAACCCTAACACTAACGAAATCAATCTAAGGACATCCTCTGACAAGTTATATGCAGGTCTGGGCAGTGGATAACAATTTTTAAACAAACACTAAGCTGACTAACAGAGGAAATCTTAGGGTTTTTCAAAATTTTGACAGGGTCCGCAGGCCCACAGTTGACATAGGTGCGGTCCCGCTCTGTGCTAAAAGCCAAGCTGCGGGTAAATACGCACTGTGTCAAACGGCTAGGGTGCGGTCCTCTACCAAAGCTATGAAAAACAAAAAATAACCCTGGATCTACAAACTCTAGCCAATTGTACACACAACAAGCCAAAAACAGAAACAAAAACACAGTTTCTCAGGTCAAAGTAAAAACAAGGAAAACAATCAAGTCCCTAGTATGGTCGCCATTTTGTCACACGGAATAAGTCGATCTTGCGGAAAAGATAGACCTTCCTAGAATCTAAATAAGACCTAATGACAAGCAAACCAACTAGACACTATCTTTCTCTAAATATGCTTTGATAAACAATAGCAAACAAGTGTTTTTAGGGCCTACCTTAGGTCCAATGCAAGCTTGTGGATGCCCTCGCTCCTTCGATCCAAATGAGCTCCTTTGTCGCGAATCTGCAAACACAAACAAGGCAAACAAATTAAATAGCACCTGAAAAGCCAATTGCATAAAACATATTTAACATGAAAGTCAAGGAGTCCATGAAACAAATAACATGAGATACTTGTTGAGAAAAATGAGTTTGATTGTATTAATTCAAAAGAAGAAGAACTTTACAACCTTTGCCTTGACGCTATACAAGCTCCCCCCAGGGTCCAGCAAGAAGTCTCCTCTACTTTGACAAGTTTCACTCACTCCCCAATGAAGCCAAAAAGGTATGTGATCTCTCCTCTTAAGCTCAAATAGGAAGTCTTGATTTCACCAGCATTTACCCTCAAAAATGTTCAGCTTCTAACCTCCTTAGAAACTAGCCCAATGCCTGTATTTATAGTGCAATGGAGGGAGGTTACTAGGTCCTCCTTCAAAGGGATAAATCCCTCCTTCAAAGGGATAGCTCCTCTCATCAAGGGATTAGCTCCTTCTCTTTTGGGATGCATGAACCACCTCAGAGCGAACAATCCACGTCAAAATTCCTTCTAGAAACCTCTAGAATTAACCCAAAGTGAGTTTTTTAAGATAAAACTTGCGCCTTTTGACTTTCATAGGGGTCCGCACCTACATCGTTAGGGACAGAGCGGGCAGGTCCGCAGTTTTTGTACATAGAAGGTGCGGGACCGCAGGTGACAGTGAGAGAAAGTGTGGAACCAGAGTTACATTGATTTTTAATGTCTTTCTCTCATTTTCAAAGCTTGATTTGAAGAGCTGAGGTCTGAGACTTGCTTAGGAGGACAGTACAAGTGATGATAGACCCATACTGACTGCAAATAATCATGGTGAAGATATTTTTGTGTAACAGTTAGTATCAAGTTTGACTCCCATAGTAATCCATAAATTATTTTGCTTCTGATTAGAAGTTCAAACTTGTTCTTCCATTAAAAATAATTGAATGGAGTGATGATTACTAATATGGGATGATCCCTTATTTATGTGTTATTCAATCCTATGTCAATTAGAATGAAATATATGTTATTTTCCTTATAATATCCTCATATGCTTTAATACTATGTCAAATTTCTCTACCATGATGTACGATTATTATGATACCATGTAAATTTTCTCTAACACCATGTAATATTTTTTAGATCACAAGCACACAATAATCTAGATATGAAGAAGAAACAACTATAATATTTTCAACCTTTATAAAAAAGATAAGAAAAGAGAATACGATATTAATCTTAAGATGAAAGAAACTAACTCAACTTACTTTTTAAAGATAATAAATCAGGTTTCCTATATTACATTTAATGTCATAAGGCCATTTTAATAACTCTCTAAGAGAGAGGAGTAATGCACAGTAGGTTGGGTTGCTTGTGCATGCACATAAAACAAAAATAAACTCTCCCTTAGTTTCAGTTAACTATGGAAGAAATGGAGTTAGTTAGTCAAAAATAAATTTTCTATGAATGGAATTAGACAAATATAAGTGAGAACTCAATCATGCAGCTCTGAGCTCTATAAATAGAAAGTAGTCTCAAAAAATAGATCTTAAGTCTCAAGGAGTAGTGGACTCCAAGAATAGAAATGGAGAGACTAGGATAAGTGCGCACTTATCTAAGAGGATAATATAGCCAAGAAAGTGCACATTTGGTTCCATGTCACTATTAGATGTCATTCTTCATGACAACACCTTCTAAAACTAGACCTATTTTAAATGGGCGGTCTTCTAAAAACAGACATGCTATAAATATCAGTCCACCTATGTAGTAGGAAAATGTGAATGTACTCTAGTGATGAATATAATGTTTAAAGGACAAAAAAGTGCTCATGGTTGAGGCCAAAGGAAATGGTCTCCCACAAAAGTCAACTTAAAGTGATGGCTACATTAATAAAAATAAAACAAAATTCAAGGAATATTACCCACCTTAAAATATCTAATGGGTCATAAACATAACCAAGGATGTAAACAAGGGTTTCATCCCAAACATCATTGCCAATATAGTATTATTGGTGTGTTACTAGTGTGTACAAAACATACCTTCTTAATGGTTGTGTTTATTAAGTAGTAGATAAAATGGAATAAAGTTTAAAATCCTAAGAAAATAAACTATTCCTTATTCTATGATCTCATGCCAATAAAGGTAAGCTAGCCCTTGTGCACTCCCATATCAAAAGCATGAGATACAATGAAGAATTTGGAAAAATTCTATTATGAATGGAGATAGGATACATATAATTATAACCTCAATATAATTGAAGAAGATGGGCCCTAAAACTACCCCAAGGAAAGGTGTTGTTCCTCCTTATATGCCCCACTCCAAGCTTCTAATGGTATAACAAGTATCCTACAACGTATAAATATCTAGGATAAGGATGCTTTTCACCTTTTGGATGGATTTTTTTATGGTCCTATCTTAACCTCCCTACTTTAAGCTATCTATGAGTTATTCAATTAATGTATGTGGACAACCTCCCTTAATAAGGCTCATTATATAGTAGTGGATCATACTTATGCAATGTAAAATGGTTCACTTTATAAGGCCCACTAGGTAGTTGATACCCATTAGTGTAGGACTACAAATAGGTACACTTTTTCTATTGAGAATCTATTTAATGAGATGGGAAGTTATGTAATGTTTTTTCATGTATTGTTGTATTTGGATCTTTACTCAATGAAAGGTTGCCCCACCTTATGAGGAAATTAAACATTGATTTCTTTATTTTGATTACATAATACAAGGAACCTTTCACATATTTCAAACTATTTATCTATTTTATCTAGTTTTCTACAACTATATTCTTGTTATACCTATTTATGTTTCAATTTTAAGGGTTAAGGAACATTTAAAGTGTTATAAAAATTATTTCCCTAGCCAACATGCCTCTAAATTTTAGAGGAATTTTTTATGCTAGATATGTGTTCCATCATCTTTAAATAATACAAATATCTATCATTTTATGGGTAAAACTATGGTTCGTAAAGAATACACACAAAAATTACAAGCCATGTCACCTAGTTGGACCCCCTTGTAACCTTTGTTAGTACCATTCGAGTAGTACCACATTAGTTGACATCTATATATGAAATTTTCTTCCACACACCATTAGGTTTATTGAAATACATTTATGTGGACATAAAACTATAATTACATAAACATATGACCATATTGTTTTTATAGTACACCAATAATAACACTTGTGGAGGTCAATATTCATACTAGGGTATTAGGTAATATAGCTAAGCATATAGTGTAACCTTCTTAGTTTGAGTTGTGAAATATTTAGCTAAGTGTGTAGTGTAACCTTCTTAGTTGGAGTTTTTAATTATCTAGCTAAGTAATCTTTTTGGGAGCCATTCACTATACTAAATAAATATATCACTTGATACTCCTATGTCATTAAGACCTTGCAAACCCTAGCCTCTACAGTTGGCGAGTGAAATTGCTACATTAATGCATCTATAAGGAATTTTGATATTTGTTTAGTGCAATAATATGCAATAGGGAGTAAGACTCCTACCAATGTTAAAAATATATATATTTGGGTTCCATTGACACCATTATGGGAGACCTATCTCACTTGATTCATTGCATTATATTGATTTAATGGGTCCACCTCTAAAGTAACACTTTTCATGTGGACCTATTAGTCTAGTTATTCATGATGTACTTCAAAATGTTCCTTTCAAACAACTAATTTTAGTAAGATAATATGGAAATAACACTTCAAAATAATATTAGGTGGTCCCATGGTCCATACATGCAATATGGAAAACAAAGATCAAAAAAATATTAGGTGGTCCCATGGTCCATACCTATAATGTTGAAAATAAAGAGAACCCAAAATAGAAACCACCCACCAAGAACCAATAGCTTGAAGTGAGGGCTTTAGGCATTGAATATCCACTTGAATATATATTTTCAATAATGAATAAACAATTAAAGGTGTTGGAAATGTTATGTATCAACTTGGGTGTCCATATATTAGACTAACACATTAATCAAACCAAGAAAAAATCCCAAACAAATAAAGTGTAGGCCAATAACTTTCTCTTTTTGAATAACTTTTTCCCACAATATCTTCCAGGATCAAAATTGGGCAACAATTTGTAAAGGTTGAAATGAAAAAATATGATGTATTTGATTCCTTGGGTTTGGTTACTCAAATGGAACATCATTTCTGTATCCATGGAATTATTGATGATCCATAGAAACTAAAAATGAGGATCTTATGTTTGGATTTAGAAAATTGGTAGTGATTGGAATGGTATAATAAATCTTATGGAGATTATGTTACTTAGACCTAGATTGTCTACATCCTTTACCCTTGTATTGAAGCAACACTCACTATTTAGGATGACTAAAAAATTACATCAAATAGGAATAGTTACTAACCATATTGGGACCTTTAGGAAATTGGAAATCCACATAAAATGCCTATCCAATTCCTCTCTTGGATAATATTTCATTAATGGTATCAAGGAGAAAATCAGAGCACACATCATGATGCAATGTCCAACAAAATGGTTGAAATTTTTTGAAAGAGATAAATATGTTGATATCATGATCCATACCCAAATTAAGAGACCATTTTTAGTACTCGTACTAGTCCTCCTATGGATACTACCCTTAACCCCTTCAACTTGCAACCAGTGAGAATCCACAAATTATCTTAGGAAGAGATGATAGAACACTAACACATTAGCCATTACTATAATTGTGAAAATCAACATTTAAAAGGGAACAAATGTAAATAACATAAATTATTTCAAATGGATGTATCCCCACAAAAATCCTTATATATGTATATATGTATATGTGTGTGTGTGTGTGTGTGTGTGTGTGTATACATACATACACACACACACACACACACACATATATATATATATAGAAATAAATAGATATATATATATATATATATATATATATATATATATATATATATATATATATATATATATATATATATATATATATATATATATAAACAATTCTTCGATGATGTCACCCCTACCATGGACGAGATGATGCCACCCCTACCATGGATGAGAAAAACACATTGCAAGATCTTTGTGAGGAACCCCAAATTTATATCCATGTCATATTTCATTTATGAGAAACCCATAAAATTGAATTGTATTAGTTATTCAACCACCACAAAATGATTTTATTGATTGGAAATGACGACATCAACAATTTTATTCATTATATCTAATTTTAAAATTATGATTTCCAATGGTGGCATGATGAAATGTGTTGGCCACTATGAAAATGTGAGACTTCAAATGGGTGAGTATCATGACAAAAATCACATGTTTTCTTTTAAAATGGTTGTTCTATATGTAGTTCTTGAACTTGAATGGCTATGTTTCTTGGGATCTATCACCATGGATTCCAAAGAGTTAAAAATGAGCTTCACCAAGAAATGGCACAAAAATACCTTCAAAAGGCACACATTCAGTTTTCCTAAAATTATTACCTCTTACCACATGGATAATTTACTAAATAAATGTTAGTCAGGCATTTTTTCATAGTTAAATGCCATATAAGTAGTGAAAACCTGCCATAAGAGATTCACCATGATCTGCAACCAGTCCTCTCTAAACATAAACAAGTATTTGAAATGATTCAAGGTTTACAACCTTCACAAGGGGACCATAACCATGGTATTCCATTGATTCCTAGTAGTCTACCACCAAATGTACATCCTTATAGGCACTCCTTTGCATAGAATAATGAAATCAAAAACATCGTTCAATAATTACTGGAGGTTCGATTAATGTGTTTCAATACCAATTCCTACTCATCACTAGTGGTCATGGTATTAAAGAAAGAAGGTAATTAGTGCATATCTCTTGATTTTCAAGATCTCAATAAGTTCAACAACAAAGAAAAATTCCCCATCCCATATTAATGATCTCTTATATTAACTCCATGGAGCCAAGTTTTCATCAAACTTGACTGTTGGGATAGGGTCCCCTAGGTAAATTTTGTAAATAGTTTTGTTATTATTGTAAAATCTCTACATTTTGAGAAGTGGAGCACGAAGGTTGTTAGGAGTCAAAGGGGCTTTAGGAAGGTCAAGACCCCTTAGTTTGTTACAATTTAAGTTGTTTTATGACTCGCCCATGGTTCTTGGACCATGGTATTGTAAAAGAGAAAGATATAAAAGAGTCATAGAAGGTCATAGAGAAGAAAAAGGAAGATAGTGAAGAACACAGATAGCCAAGTTTTGGCTCTGTATTGCCTACTTTGTACTTAGGCGAAGGGGAAGGCTCATGTAGATGTGTGCTCGGAGACCTTGGTAAGTCTGCAGCTAAGTGTGCAGGCCCCTGCAGTTGTGTGCATAGGGAAGAAGGAGTCTGTAATAGAAGATATGAACATAATAAAGACTATTTTGGAGCAATATCTGTGTATCTGTGCATTTATGTTTACCTCTGAATTTAATGTGTATTCACTCTGTTTACTGCAATTTATTATGAAACATGCTTAATAGATGCACGAAAGTGGTAGATCTAGTTAATTACATGATGTTATGAATGTTTAGAACACTTAGCAAAGAGTTTAGATCTATTATCTATAAGTTACTGTAATTTCCGTGTTTCAAGGGTTAAGGTTCGCGAAGGTCGGAATAAAGCCCTAAGAGTAACAGAAGCACATCACATAGACCTCTGGATGTAGAAACCTGGTTTTTTCATCCCCCAATACTTCCTTGGGTGAGACTGTAGCCTAAGCTATGTGGGTTGTTTCCAAAAGGGCTAACTCTGAACCTAGGTCCAAGCCCCCTCAAGCCAAAAAATGGTTCCATTGTCAGGATCAAGAACTATCTAAGGATTATGACATGATAAATAAGTAGATACTAACTAAGAAAGAGACTGAGAAGTGGATATATCAGAAGTTGCACAAGTTTGCAACCCAGGAAAACAAGAATTTGTGCCTGTCAAAGGAAAAGTGGTTGAATAGATACATGTATACATAAGTACACAAAATTTTCTTCTGCTCTTTTCTATGTAAATTATATGAATGGTTGTCTAAAGTGGTGAAAAATCAAGGAGAAAGAAGCAACAAAAGAGAAGGTCTCTGCCAAAGAGACCGACGCGTAAAAGGATAAAACTACAACTATGTCACAGGCCACCATAGACCTCGTTGAGTCTAACATGGAGCACACCAATCTGGAGGGAGAGATAGAGGGTGAAGAGGAAGGGGGCACAGGCTTGGAATCCCCATTCATCATCAAAAAGAGGAAGAATCAGAGTTCTATAGGGCCACACAAGAAGCAAAAGTCAAATAAATTGATGATCATGATGCCTTTGGTCCTCATGGATGGGGACCTAGATGAGATCGGCGATGTGATATGAAATGCAACAGAGAATATCTGGAACCACATCAAGGACTAGTACCATTAGATGTTGGATAAAGAGTAGTAGGGCCTAAGGGAATGTGTTGGGTCCCTATAATACTAGTGATTACCCCATTACTATTGTATTTATACCCATTATTTATATTGTTGTGCCCCTATTACCCCCATATTTTTATTTCTGTGCCCCATAGAATCCCTCTATTGTTATTTTTGTGGTTTTATATTATTATTGTTAGGTCGGCTGGATTATATTGTGACTCCTTAGACTCCTATATATAGAAAGGAGGTTTTGTCATTTGAATCATCCAAGAATTGTTCATTTATGTAATGTAAAGGAGGTTTCCCCCTCGAAGAGGCTGAATTCTAAGGCGTTGATCTATCTTTTCTATCTTTTCTTGAGTTGGTTTCATAACATTTGGTATCAGAGCTTTGGATTCTAGGGTTTCGCTGCTCCAAACAGGTCATCGTGGCATTTTCGCTATAACTTTTTTCCTGTGACATTTCAGAAGTCGCAAAAAAACCCATTTGAGAAGATATCGTGTTGAACCTTGGGACTGAATTTCAGAGCTTTTCGCACAATATTTGCGGAGATATGATCTGAGGAAGTTGGTCTTTTTGCAGACTACTGAATTACATTCAAAACAGGTGACCTGGGGAAAATCGTCATAACTTTCTCTCTGGGAATCAGATTGAAATTTCGTAAGAAGGTACAGAAAGAGGACGGACTATAGTTTCTTTTATATATTTTTCATAACCAAATATCAAAAATTGTACACGTGGCACTTCATACAACTTTGCTCTTCTGGAAAGGTCTATAATCAGGTCATCTTGGGAGATTGTGCATAACTCTTTCTTGGAGAATCCAATTTGGATCAGAATGGTGGCATTGGAAAGAGGACACAGAGAGCTACTACAGGTCACAAATTCAGAACTAGATGATTGGAAAGTACAGAGATACATCAGAGGCAATATCGAGCTCCTACAAAGTGAAAAAAGGTGTGTAGATTTTTTTAAATTTTTGCTTAAGCTTGGTTTGAAAATTTATTTTGAAGGAATTCAAAGGGCATAGTAGAGCATTATTATCGGTAACTGATGTCCTGAGGAAAGAAAATGCAAACACCTAGTAAGGAACCTGAAAGCTCTAGCATGACTCATGAAGAAGAGGAAGAAATGCTACATGATATATCAAACTTACAAGAACAAGTGCAACAAATTTCACGCTCACAAAAGTTAACAGAAGCTAAGATAAATGGCGTGGAAGCTAAGATGAATGGCATGGAAGCTAAGATGGACAATTTGAAGATAGGCATGGCAGATTTGAAGACAGATTTGACAAATTTTCTACAAGAAATACTTACTAATGGTGAAAAGACAGTAAAGGAAACTCATGATGAGAACAAAAGAAATGTTAATCATGATTCCATAGATGCTAATGTTGGATCGAAGAATCACCATATTCCAAAAATCGATATGAGGAAGTTTGATGAAAAGGATCCCGCCACATGGATATTACAGATGGAGCAATTCTTCGATCTCAATAATGTGCAAAACGCACAAAAGGTACGTATGGCAACTGTATATTTGGAACCAAATCAGTTTGTATGGTATCAATGGCTTTTTTCTCGTAAACAATTTATCACTTGGGAAATTTTTACGGAAGAATTGATAGCACATTATGAGGATACAAAAAGCAACACCTTTTTTAGCCAATTGATAAGTCTCAAACAAAAGGGTTCAATAATGGAGCACATTGAGGAGTTCCAAAAATTGAACATAAGGGTAAAAGATATTCCAGAGGAGCATAGGATTGATGTGTTCATAGGGTCTTTAAAGGATAATATCCAACATGATGTTCACCTTTGGGAACCTGATTCATTAGAGAAGGCATTCAGGTTAGCAAGAAAAATGGAAAGCAAAATTATGGCAACTAGGAAGCATACCACTCACAACTATAAAGACGGAAGTGTTGTTGCCCCTAGTCTTCCGCAACCTACAAGGTTGACACCACAACAATTGGAAGAAAAAAGAGCAAAAGGGCTTTGTTACAGTTGTGATAGCAAATACACAAAAGGTCATAAGTGTGCTGAGAAGAAATTATTCTACATAGATTGTGAAGAGGAAGAAGAAAAGGAGCAAGAAAGGTCAAAAGAAGAGGATATACTCCAGGAACAAAGCCTAGATGAAGAAAAAATAAATTTGACCATATCTTGTAATGCATTGGTAGGAATTACCACTCCTCAAACCATCAAAATAGAAGGACAAATCAAGAATAAAAAGGTAATAGTGTTGATTGATTTAGGAAGCACCCAGAATTTTATTCATTGCAGGGTAGCAAAAGAATTGAATTGCTTCCTATATCCAGCACCAGAGTGTCAAGTGATGATTGCAAATGGAGGAACAATAAATTGCTCTGGAAAGTGCCATAATATCAAGCTATCCATGGGAGAATATGTATTGAATAGCCCAATGCTTTCCATTCCAATGGGAGGTGTTGAAGTTGTACTAGGAGTCCAATGGCTACAATCCTTGGGTACAATAGCTTTTAATTTTCAAGAACTTTTCATCAAATTTTCTACAGAAGGAAAGGAAGTTGAATTAAGGGGTATTTCATGGAAACCAGGAAAGATAATCAGCTCTAATGGCATGACTAAGATTCTAAAAAAGGAGCAAATAGGTGTAATTGCACAATTATGTTCGCTAGATGTTTCCACATTGGAATCATCTATTCCTCCAGATCTCCAAAAAGTCCTGGACAATCATTCCAAGGTATTTGAGACTCCCAAAGGTCTCCCACCTATGCGTGATCATGATCATGCTATTCATCTAATTCCAGGAATTGTTCCTCCAAACATCAGGCCGTACAGATATCCCTATGTCCAAAAAAGTGAAATTGAACGTATGGTTGCAGAAATGCTAGAGGCTGGTATAATTCAACCGATCCAAAGTTCTTTCTCAGCTCCAGTAGTATTGGTGCACAAGAAGGATGGATCATGGCACATGTGTCTGGATTATAGGGAGCTCAACAAGCTCACTATTAAAGATAAGTTCCCCATTCCTGTCATTGATGAATTACTAGATGAATTGCATGGATCAATTTACTTCACCAAGTCGGATCTTCGTTCGGGATATCATCAAATCAGAATGAAGATTGAAGACATTCTGAAAACGGTATTTAGAACTCATGAGGGTCATTATGAATTTTTGGTCATGCCTTTTGGCCTTACCAATGCACCTTCAACATTTCAAGGTTTGATGAATTCAATTTTCAAACCATTCCTTAGAAAATTTGTGTTAGTATTTTTTGATGATATACTAATCTACAGCAAGTCTTGGAAGGATCATGTTGAACATGTTGACAGGGTGCTACAACTATTGGAGGAGAAACAATTATATGCAAAAAGATCCAAATGTTTCTTTGGAGTCCAGGAGGTGGAATATTTGGGTCATATTGTATCTCATGAAGGAGTTAAGGTAGACCCTAGCAAAATTAAAGCCATTAAGGAATGGAAAATCCCCACATCCATAAAGCATTTGCGAGGATTTCTTGGGTTGACATGGTATTATCGCAAGTTTGTTAAGAATTATGGGAGAATAGCAGCACCTTTAACAACATTATTGAAGAAAGATTCATTTTCATGGACTCCGGAAGCAACAAAGGCCTTTGAACATCTTAAAGAGGCAATGTGCCAAGCATCGGTCTTAGCTACACCGAACTTCACAAAAACATTTATTGTGGAATGTGATGCTTCAGGAAATGGAATTGGTGCTGTTCTAATGCAAGATGAAAGACCCATTTCTTTTGAAAGTCGTCCAATCAAGGGAAAGTTTTTAAGCAAAGCTATTTATGAGAAGGAAATGTTGGCAATACTCCATGCACTTAAGAAATGGCGACCCTACCTAATGGGAAGACACTTCAAGGTAAAAATGGATCATGATAGCCTTAAATAAATTTTAGAACAAAGATTATCCTCTGAAGAGCAAAAAAAGTGGGTCACAAAGATGTTGGGTTATGACTTTGAAATCATCTACAAAAAAGGGAAGCAAAATGTGGTGGCAGATGCACTCTCAAGAAAGGATGAGGATGTGGAAGCATTGTTGTGTGCCATTTCTATTATCCAACCAGATTGGATAAACGAAGCAAGGGAGGAATGGAAGAATGACAAAGAAGTGTGGGCACTTATTCGAAAGCTACAACAAAATTCCAGTACTTCTGATACATTTAGCTGGCAAAAGGATTCGTTATGGTACAAAGATCGCTTATACATCTATAAGAATTCCCAGCTAAAACAAAAGATTCTTATGGAATTGCACACTTCTCCCTTAGGAGGGCACTCAGGATTTTTAAAAACTTACCACAGGGTTAAGAAGGAATTTTTTTTGGGATGGCCTTAAATCAGATATTCAAAAGTTTGTGGCGGAATGTTTGGTTTGCCAACAAAATAAAGTTGAAACAATTAAGACACCGGGTCTATTACAACCTTTATCCATTCCAAGCCAACGTTGGGAGGAGGTTTCAATGGATTTTATCACAGGTTTACCCAAGTCTGAGGGAAAGAGTGTCATCATGGTGGTAGTTGACAGACTTACCAAGTATGGACACTTTTGTGCATTATCACATCCATTTAAAGCCAATACAGTTTCTACTGCATTTATGGAAACAGTTCAAAAACTACATGGAAACCCAAAGATTATTGTAAGTGATAGAGATCCCATTTTCACTGGAAATTTTTGGACAGAATTATTTTCTTGTCTTGGTACTCAGTTAGCTCATAGCTCATCTTATCATCCTAAATCTGATGGGAAAACTGAGATAGTAAACAAATGTTTGGAAGGATATCTCCGTTGCTTTGTATCTGATAAACATACACAATGGTTCAAATGGTTGCCTCTGGCTGAATGATGGTATAACACTTCCTTCCATACAACAACAAAAATGACCCCATTTATGGCACTTTATGGGTATCAACCACCATCCATCACATCATATTTAAGAGAAAATTCTAAGGTTCAAGCAGTGGAACATCACATCGAACATCAACAACAAGTCCTCCAACTCTTAAAGGATAATGTTGGGTCCCTATAATACTAGTGATTACCCAATTACTATTGTAGTTATACCCCTTATTTATATTGTTGTGCCCCTATTACCCCCATATTGTTATTTTTGTGCCCCATAGAATCCCTCTATTGTTATTTTTGTGGCCTTATGTTATTATTGTTAGGTCGGCTGGATTATATTGTGACTCCTTAGACTCCTATATATAGACAGGAGGTTTTGTCATTTGTATCATCCAAGAATTGTTCATTTATGTAATGTAAAGGAGGTTTCCCCCTCGAAGAGGCTGAATTCTAAGGCGTTGATCTATCTTTTCTATCTTTTCTTGAGCTGGTTTCATAAAATTTGGTATCAGAGCTTTCGATTCTAGGGGTTTTCTGCTCCAAACAGAGCTTTTTGCGCGATATTTGCGGAGATATGATCTGAGGAAGTTGGTCTTTTTGCAGACTCCTGAATTACATTCAAAACAGGTGACCTGGGGAAAATTGTCATAACTTTCTCTCTAGGGATCGGATTGAAATTTCGTAAGAAGGTACAGAAAGAGGAAGGACTGTAGTTTCTTGTATGCGTGTTGCAGATCCAAAGGTCAAAACAGTGACTCGCGGCACGTCGTACAAGTTCGCTCTACTGAACTAGTCTATAAGCAAGTCACTGTGGGAGATTTCACATAACTCTTCCTTGGAGAATCCAATTTGGGTAAGACTTGTGGCATTGGAAAGAGGACGCAGAGGGATACTATAGCTCACAAATTCAGAAGTAGATGATTGGAAAGTACAGAGATACATCAGAGGCAATATCGAGCTCCTACAAAGTGAAAAAAGGTGTGTAGATTTTCTTAAATTTTTGTTTAAGATTGGTTTGAAAATTTATTTTGAAGGAATTCAAAGGGCATAGTAGAGCATTATTATTGGTAACTGATGCCTCGAGGAAAGAAAATGCAAACACCTAGTAAGGAACCTGAAAGCTCTAGCATGACACATGAAGAAGAGGAAGAAATGCAACATGATATATCAAAATTACAAGACCAAGTGCAACAATTGTCCCTTGCACAAAAGGAACAGAATCTAAGATGGATGGTTTAAAGAAAGATGTAGAAGCTAAGGTGGTTGGTTTAAAGAAGGTGTAGAAGCTAAGATGGACTGTTTAAAGAAAGGCATAGAAGCTAAGATGATTGACGTGGAAGCTAAGATGGATGATTTGAAGATAGATTTGAAGACAGACATGGACGAATTGAAGATAAATATGAATAAGTTGCTACAAGAAATGGTCCCTAAGGGTGAAAGGGTACTAAAGGAAACTCATGATGAGAACAAAAGAAATGTTAATCATGATTCCAATGTTGGATGGAAGACTCACCATATTCCAAAAATCGATATGAGGAAGTTTGATGGCAAGGATCCCGCCACATGGATATTACAGATGGAGCAATTCTTCAATCTCAATGATGTGCAAAACGCACAAAAGGTACGTATGGCAACTGTATATTTGGCACCAAATCAGTTTGTATGGTATCAATGGCTTTGTTCTCATAAACAATTTATCACTTGGGCAATTTTTATGGAAGAATTGATAGCACATTATGAGGATACAAAAAGAAACACTTTTTTTAGCCAATTGATAAGTCTCAAACAAAAGGGTCCAATAATGGAGCACATTGAGGAGTTCCAAAAATTGAACATAAGGGTAAAAGATATTCCAGAGGAGCATAGGATTGATGTGTTCATAGGGTCTTTAAAGGATAATATCCAACATGATGTTCGCCTTTGGGAACCTGATTCATTAGAGAAGGCATTCAGGTTAGCAAGAAAAATGGAAAGCAAAATTATGGCAACTAGGAAGCGTACCACTCACAACTATAAAGACAGAAGCGTTGTTGCCTCTAGTCTTCCACAACCTACAAGGTTGACACCACAAAAATTGGAAGAAAAAAGAGCAAAAGGGCTTTGTTACAATTGTGATAGAAAATACACAAAAGGTCATAAGTGTGCTGAGAAGAAATTATTCTACATAGATTTCGAAGAGGAAGAAGAAAAGGAGCAAGAAAGGTCAAAAGAAGAGGATATACTCCAAGAACAAAGCCTAGATGAAGAACAAATAAATCCGACCATATCTTGTAATGCATTGGTGGGAATTACCACTCCTCAAACCATCAAGATAGAAGGACAAATCAAGAAGAAAATGGTAATAGTGTTGATTGATTTAGGAAGCACCCACAATTTTATTCATTGTAGGGTAGCAAAAGAATTGAATTACTTCCTATATCCAGCACCAGAGTGTCAAGTGATGATTGCAAATGGAGGAACAATAAATTGTTCTGGAAATTGCCATAATATCAAGCTATCCATGGGAGAATATGTATTGACTAGCCCAATGCTTTCCATTCCAATGGGAGGTGCTGATGTTGTACTAGGAGTCCAATGGCTACAATCCTTGGGTACAATAGCTTTTAATTTTCAAGAACTTTTCATCAAATTTTCTACAAAAGGAAAGGAAGTTGAATTAAGGGGTATTGTATGGAAACCAGGAAAGATAATCAGCTCTAATGGCATGACAAAGCTTCTAAAAAAGGAGCAAAGAGGTGTAATTGCACAATTATGTTCGCTAGATGTTTCCACATTGGAATCATCTATTTCTCCAGATCTCCAAAAAGTCCTGGACAATCATTCCAAGGTATTTGAGACTCCCAAAGGTCTCCCACCTATGCGTGATCATGATCATGCTATTCATCTCATTCCAGGAAGTGTTCCTCTAAACATCAGGCCGTACAGATATCCCTATGTCCAAAAAAGTGAAATTGAACGTATGGTTGCAGAAATGCTAGAGGCTGGTATAATTCAACCGAGTCAAAGTTTTTTCTCAGCTCCAGTAGTATTGGTGCACAAGAAGGATGGATCATGGCATATGTGTCCAGATTATAGGGAGCTCAACAAGCTCACTATTAAAGATAAGTTCCCCATTCCTGTCATTGATGAATTACTGGATGAATTGCATGGATCAATTTACTTCTCCAAGTTGGATCTTCGTTCGGGATATCATCAAATCAGAATGAAGATGGAAGACATTCCAAAAGCAGCATTTAGAACTCATGAGGGTCATTATGAATTTTTGGTCATGCCTTTTGGCCTTACCAATGCACCTTCAACATTTCAAGGTTTGATGAATTCAATTTTCAAACCATTCCTTAGAAAATTTGTGTTAGTATTTTTTGATGATATACTAATCTACAACAAGTCTTGGAAGGATCATGTTGAACATGTTGACAGGGTGCTACAACTATTGGAGGAGAAACAATTATATGCAAAAAGATCCAAATGTTTCTTTGGAGTCCAGGAGGTGGAATATTTGGGTCATATTGTATCTCATGGAGGAGTTAAGGTAGACCCTAGCAAAATTAAAGCCATTAAGGAATGGAAAATCCCCACATCCATAAAGCATCTGCGAGGATTTCTTGGGTTGACAGGGTATTATCGCAAGTTTGTTAAGAATTATGGGAGAATAGCAGCACCTCTAACAACATTATTGAAGAAAGATTCATTTTCATGGACTCCGGAAGCAACAAAGGCCTTTGAACATCTTAAAGAGGCAATGTGCCAAGCACCGGTCTTAGCTACACCGGACTTCACAAAAACCTTTATTGTGGAATGTGATGCTTCAGGAAATGGAATTGGTGTTGTTCTAATGCAAGATGAAAGACCCATTGCTTTTGAAAGTCGTCCAATCAAGGGAAAGTTTTTAATCAAAGCTATTTATGAGAAGGAAATGTTGGCAATACTCCATGCACTTAAGCAATGGTGACCCTACCTAATGGGAAGACACTTCAAGGTAAAAACAGATCATGATAGTCTTAAATAATTTTTAGAACAAAGATTATCCTCTAAAGAGCAACAAAAGTGGGTCACAAAGATGTTGGGTTATGACTTTGAAATCATCTACAAAAAAGGGAAGCAAAATGTGGTGGCAGATGCACTCTCAAGAAAGGATGAGGATGTGGAAGCATTGTTGTGTGCCATTTCTATTATCCAACCAGATTGGATAAACGAAGCAAGGGAGGAATGGAAGAATGACGAAGAAGTGTGGGCACTTATTCGAAAGCTACAACAAAATTCCAGTACTTCTGATACATTTAGCTGGCAAAATGATTCGTTATGGTACAAATATTGCTTATACCTTTGTAAGAATTCCTAGCTAAAACAAAAGATTCTTATCGAATTGCACACTTCTCCCTTAGGAGGGCACTCAGGATTTTTAAAAACTTACCACAGGGTTAAGAAGGAATTTTTTTGGGATGGCCTTAAATCAGATATTCAAAAGTTTGTGGCGGAATGTTTGGTTTGCCAACAAAATAAATTTGAAACAATTAAGACACCGGGTCTATTACAACCTTTATCCATTCCAAGCCAACGTTGGGAGGAGGTTTCAATGGATTTTATCACAGGTTTACCCAAGTCTGAGGGAAAGAGTGTCATCATGGTGGTAGTTGACTGACTTACCAAGTATGCAAACTTTTGTGCATTATCACATCCATTTAAAGTCAGTATAGTTTCTACTGCATTTATGGAAACAGTTCAAAAGCTACATGGAAACCCAAAGATTATTGTAAGTGATAGAGATCCAATTTTCACTGAAATTTTTGGACATAATTATTTTCTTGTCTTGGTACTCAGTTAGCTCGTAGCTCATCTTATCATCCTCAATCTGATGGGCAAACCGAGATAGTAAACAAATGTTTGGAAGGATATCTTCATTGCTTTGTATCTGATAAATATACACAATGGGTCAAATGGTTGCCTCTGGCTGAATGGTGGTATAACACTTCCTTCCATACAACAACAAAAATGACCCCATTTATGGCACTTTATGGGTATCAACCACCATCCATCACATCATATTTAAGAGAAAATTCTAAGGTTTAGGTAGTGGAACATCACATCGAACATCAACAACAAGTCCTCCAACTCTTAAAGGATAACCTCGTGTTGGCACAAAATAGAATGAAACAACAGGAAGATCAACATCGCAGTGAAAGAAGTTTTGATGTAGGTGATTGGGTATTCCTACGGCTACAACCATATAAGCAAATGTCCCTAAATCAAGCTAAGAAGGATAATAAATTATCACCGAAGTATTATGGTCCGTACAAGGTGTTGCAAAAGATTGGTACTTTGTCATACAAATTGGAGCTTCCTGCAGCTTCTCGATTGCACCCAGTTTTCCATGTTTCATGTTTAAAGAAGGTTATAGGTGACAAGATCCCAATTCAAACAATATTGTCAGAACTTGATGAGGAAGGAAAAATTATATTGGAACCGGAAGCAGTCACAGAAACAAGAACTCAACAGCTACGAAATCGATCAATTTCAGAGTATCTTATCAAGTGGAAGAACTTATCCGCTGAAGATTCCACATGGGAGGATGATAATTTTATGCAGAAGTATCAAGAACTACTCAAGCGTTGAGGACAACACTTTTTTGAAGGAGAGGGGCATGTTGGGTCCCTATAATACTAGTGATTACCCCATTACTATTGTAGTTATACCCCTTATTTATATTGTTGTGCCCCTATTACCCCCATATTGTTATTTCTGTGCCCCATAGAATCCCTCTATTGTTATTTTTGTGGCTTTATATTATTATTGTTAGGTCGGCTGGATTATATTGTGACTCCTTAGACTCCTATATATAGACAGGAGGTTTTTTCATTTGTATCATCCAAGAATTGTTCATTTATGTAATGTAAAGGAGGTTTCCCCCTCGAAGAGGCTGAATTCTAAGGCGTTGATCTATCTTTTCTATCTTTTCTTAAGCTGGTTTCATAACAGATAACCTCGTGTTGGCACAAAATAGAATGAAACAATAGGCAGATCAACATCGCAGTGAAAGAAGTTTTGATGTAGGTGATTGGGTATTCCTACAGCTACAACCATATAAGCAAATGTCTCTAAAGCAAGCTAAGAAGGATAATAAATTATCACCAAAGTATTATGGTCTGTACAAGGTGTTGCAAAAGATTGGTACTATGGCATACAAATTGGAGCTTCCTGCAGCTTCTCGATTGCACCCAGTTTTCCATGTTTCATGTTTAAAGAAGGTTATAGGCGACAAGCTCCCAATTCAAACAATATTGCCAGAACTTGACGACGAAGGAAAAATTATATTGGAACCGGAAGCAGTCACAGAAACAAGAAATCGACAGCTACGAAATCGATCAATTTCAAAGTATCTTATCAAGTGGAAGAACTTATCCGCTGAAGATTCCACATGGGAGGATGAGAATTTTATGCAGAAGTATCAAGAACTACTCAAGCGTTGAGGACAACACTTTTTTGAAGGAGAGGGGCATGTTGGTTCCCTATAATACTAGTGATTACCCCATTACTATTGTAGTTATACCCCTTATTTATATTGTTGTGCCCCTATTACCCCCATATTGTTATTTCTGTGCCCCATAGAATCCCTCTATTGTTATTTTTGTGGCTTTATATTATTATTGTTAGGTCGGCTGGATTATATTGTGACTCCTTAGACTCCTATATATAGAAAGGAGGTTTTGTCATTTGAATCATCCAAGAATTGTTCATTTATGTAACGTAAAGGAGGTTTCCCCCTTGAAGAGGCTGAATTCTAAGGCGTTGATCTATCTTTTCTATCTTTTCTTGAGCTGGTTTCATAACAGAATGGCAAGTCCAAACAAGAATCATTCAAGTGAGCATTGGACAGGCAAGCTTAAAGCAATCGAGCTTGAAACAAGCAAGTGATCCGGCCTTAGAAATAGAGCTCACCACAAACCTCCACACAGTGCAGTTACCATAGGGGTCAGCCATTAGAAGAAAGGGAGCACCTCTTACACATGAAGGATTTGAGTCTGAACCTGGCAGTGCTTCCTATTCATACATTGCATGAACTGCATCAATGGGTAACAGATTAGCTCAGAGTTCAGGAACAATGCACACTATTGATCATCAATGAAGTCAAAACAAAAAATTAGCAGATGTTCGAGGAAAAGGCGCAGGCCCTTAAGGAAATGGAGGAAGAAATGGTGCGTAGTCAGCAGCTAGAAGAAGCAATAGCGTAGGCCTATAGTGAGCATCTTGAGCTCTAGATTCTAGCAGAAGTGGCCTCTACCAAGAATATTCAGAAGCTAGTTGCCGCAGTAAAGGAGTCGAAGGAGGAAATTGGAAAAGTTTGATTTGAGCTACAGTTGTAGATCTTTGAGATCCAACTTAAGTTGCAACCAACCACTCCTCCAGAAGTTAGAGAGCAGCATGAGGCTACTATTAAAGAAGACATGGCTACATTAGAAGTCGTAGTTAAAGGATGCACCCATATTTTTGAAAAAGATATGGAACTGTGGACCTCATTGCAGGAGGATCCAACTCTACAGAAAATTCAAGCAGATATCTGAGAAAATCAGAGGCAGTTTGATGAGCTTATGTCTACAATGCGAACCTTAGCACTAATCAAAAGGTTCACTAGATTACAGGAGGGAAAGCTCATTTAGAGCAAGATCAATGAGTTGCATTGGAATGAATCCATAATATCTTCAAGGATGTAGCCCTAGGCAGATGAAGCAAGACAATTGACACTGTTAGTACAGAGCAAGCTGAAGGCGATGTAGCAGATGTAGAGAACCATGGGCCTTGCAGTCGAAATCCCAACCACAAAAAAATTGGTTGAGGAATCTCGTCAGACCGTTGTGTAGGGAACAACAAATCTGAAAGTGTCCAAGATCAAATTTAGTGATCTGCAGGCAAAGATTGAGGTGCTGTCAGCAAAGTGACTCAAGGGTGAGTCACGACTTTGTGTTGGGGTCCTGTTGGGAGAGTGTCCCCTGCAATAAATTTTGTAAACATTTTTGTTATTATTTTAAGGTCTCCACATTTTTAGAAGTGAAGCACGGAGGTCATTAGGAGTCAAAGGGGCTTTAGGAAGGTCAAATCCCCTTAGTTTGTTAGAAGTTAAGTTGTTTTATGACCCACACATGGTTCTCGGACCATGGTATTGTAAAAGAGAAATATATAAAAGAGTCATTGAAGGTCATAGAGAAAAGAAAGGAATATAGCAAAGAACACAGATAAGAAAGTTTTGGGTGTGCATTTCCTACTCTATACTTAGGCAAAGGGGAAGGCCCCTGCAGCTGTGTGTCGAAGACCTTGGTAAGTCTGCAAATGAGTGCATAGGCCCTTGCAACTGTGTGCACAGGGAAGGAGTTTGTAATAGAATATCTGAGCATAATAAAGACTATTTTGGAGCAATATATGTGTATCTATGCATTTATGTTTACATCTGAATTTACTGTGTATTCACTCTATTTACTACAATTTATTATCAATCATGCTTAATAGATGAACGAAAGTGGTAGAATTGGTTAATTACATGATGTTATGAATGTTTAGAACACTTAGCGAAGAGTTTATATCTATTATCTATAAGTTACTGTAATTTTTGTGTTTCAATGGTTAGGGTTCGTGAAGGTTAGAATAAATTCCTAAGAGTAATAGAAACACATCACATATACCTTTGGATGTAGAAACCTAGTTTTGCCATCCCCCAATACTATCTCGGGTGAGACTGAAGCCTACACTACATGGGTTGTTGCCGAAAGGGCTAGTAGTGTAGGATTTTGTTGGTTAGTGCAGTTAACTCTGAACGTGGGTCCAAGCCCCCTCAAGCCAACGTTTACCTTCCTTATAGATACTATCAAATGTAAATGAAAGAGGCAAAGATCCAGAAGACAAACTCTTACACACATGAGGGCCATTATGAATTGTGAGTGATTACCTTTGGCCTTTTTAATGCTCCGTCCACTTTCTAGAGCCTCATGAACAAAACATTTCCACTTTCCATGTAGGTTTGTGTTATAGTTAATTGATGATGTGTTTATCTATAACAAAACATAGAATTCCCACATAGAGAATGTCATATAGCCTTGCAACTCTTACAAAGTTACTAACTATTCTTGAAATGATTAAAAAAAAAAATTGGGGCTTCAGGAGATGAACACTTGGGTCACATTATTGTTGAAAATTTGGTAGCTCACGGATGAATTTCTAAAAATATAAAGTCTAAAAATAGAAATTATAAAAATAGAAAGTCTAAAATTAGAAGGTCTCAAGATAATAAATCACCTTCCATCAATTGGTAATCAAGTAATTTTGATGGAAAATCCCTTTTGATCATTAATCAACCCTAATAGTTCAATTTCGACTTAATCATCAATATTATCATTACTAATGTTATCCTTATGATACTATTATATTATTATTAAAAATAAATTCAATTCACTGAATCATGTCTCTCAATAATGTTCTATTACACTATCATTAATGCTCTTACACTCTATTACACTCAATAAAAACATGTCATAAGAGATTCCTCTTATGCATTGTTTAATGCATATGTTACACTATCTCTTAAAAGCATAAATTAAAAAGGCATGTGTACCTCGTTAATGGCATGAGTTACATTTCCTAAATGGGCATGAGTTACACTAGTATTGGAATGTGAGTTACTCTTCCTTTATGGCATGGATTCATTGCTCCTCCTATATATATATGCGTCATTCTTTCTCCCATCACTACTTGTGCATTGTGGAAGAAGAATTCAAACTTGAGAGGGAGTTGGAGAGAGTTGAAGAAGATTTTGAGAGAGAGACTTGGAGTGTAAGAGCAGAACTTGGTGTGCCATGGTTTATTTATTGCTTCAATGTTTCAATGTTGATTCAGTTGAAGGGAAGGTTGATTCAATGTGTGCATCTATTGTTGTTACCAGTGATATTCATGCTACAACTTGTTCAAATTTGGGTGAACTTACTCATTCTTTTGATCTCTCATTGTACTCTATAACTCTGCTGAATGACTGATTTCTAATAGAAGAAGAATCTGGTTGTGTTTTCCCCTTGTGGGTTTTTCCCTGGCAGGGAAAATTTTAAGGATGGAAAATTTTCTTGAAGTTTAAAACATTGGCGAATCTCACTAATCCCTAATATGCAAATTATAAATGTTTATTGATATATTTGTAAAATTAATCAAATTTATAATTATTTTATATATAGTCTCTCTATAATGTTGGCGATTTTTAAGGTAAAATAATTTTATATTCTAAAATTTGGGCGAATCGTCTTTTATAAAATTGGAAATTGGCGAATCTTTTTTGTGGAAAAATCATGGAAAATTAGCCCACTGGGCGAACATTAGCCCCTAAAATTTTCCATGTTCCCTGGTCATTGGACCTAAATTCTTTGTGTCTCATTTTGTTCTTGGTTGTCTTCTATTGTGCATTTTATTTATGTTCTATATACAATTGCTTATCTAATATTGTAGCATAAATAATTTTTGTGATAAATGATTGTTACAACATAGAACATCAAAATTACAATAATTATCATTCAAAATGGACTACAAATAGATCCCAAATGAGTGGAGGCTACATAAGAATGGCCTTGACCCAAGATGTTGAAGATCCTACATGGATTCTTAGGAATTACCAACTAATGTAAGAATCTTTTAAAATATTATGGAAAATTTATTGCCCCCTTAACATTATTACTAAAAAAATCCATTCCTATATAGTGAGTAAACTAAGAAATCCTTCTCAACTTTAAAGAGTTCCATGTGGATGACTCCACTATTAACAGTGTTAGATTTTACTTAAGGTTTTTATCCTATAATGTGGTGGCATGAGAAGAGATCTTGGAATACTTTTGATGAAAGGATACCACACTTTGGCATTCACCAACATGTAGTTGTGTAACCACAGTTTGGATAAATATACATATGAGAAAAAATTGATGATCGCCCTTCATTTAGTGGAGACCTAGCATCATTATTGGATAAGGTGCATTTCTAGATCAAGATTGACCAACATAATCTAGATTTTTTTCTAAAACAAACGTTATCATCATTAGAGAAGCATAAGTGGGTCTCCAAGATGTTGGGATATGATTATATGATTATCTATAAGAAGAGTAAAGAAGATTTTGTAGCTAGTGTTTTATTTTAGGGAATTTGAGGGGGATGGATCCTTCTTTGTCTTAACTTTATGTGTTCTATGCTAGATTGGGTAAGCTAAAAAAGAATAGCTAATAAATTACACTATAGTTCAACTAACCCAAAGGTTGTAGTACGATCCCAACCCTCCATTGATTTATATATGGAAGTAAGATGCATTGAGGTAAAAAGGGGACATTCTTTTGCTAAATAATTTGACATTAAAATAAAGGGTCTTAGAAGAATTTCATTCATCACCTATGGTGGTCACTTTGAATTTCATAAAACCTAAGTGTTTGTTTTCTTGGGAGGGTATACAAATAGAGATTTGATGTTTTCTCGCAACCTATGAAACTTTACAAAGAAACAAAGGTGAGATACTGAATACATCATGTGAAATGTAACCACTACCAACTCTAACATATATAAGGATTGACATCTTTTTGGATTTTATAATGGGACTCCCAATAGTGGTTAATAAATCAGGGATAATGCAATATTCAATGGTAATTTTATTCTTTATCCACATATTTATTATTTCACATAGTGTTGTCATTGATGACAACAAGGTGTCATTGAATTCAAAGGGAATGTTCGATATAGTAACAATATCACTCATGAGTTAAAGGAAGTAGTATGAAAGTTGGATTACCTACATACTCTCATTAGGTCAAGTCAAAGGAAGCTTGAAGATTATAAGTTTTTTTATGATATAGTTATGATGCCCTAATGATTCTACAAATAGAATGGTTATGTAGGCATCATGTAGACATTTCAAATGGTATACCTCACTCTTAAAAACTCCTCCTAGATGAGAAGTTATGGCCATTTGAAAATAAGCATTATTGGAGGCCCAAAACTATGGGGAAAAACACAAAATTGTAATATGTTAAAAAGTGCACAACTTCAATATGAATCCATGGTTCATTGGTGAGGTCAACGGTGGATCTTGAAAAAATTGCATGATCTTTTACGTTGTTAAAGAGTGTGAAAATTTCACATATCAGACTATAGAGATAGGGAAATATGTGCACACCTTATCTAGTGCATAGTGGCTAATCTAGGGATGACACGTGGTGCATCATAAGAGGATAGATCTATGATGTATACAACATAGTCATCATAGATGCCATATGACAATAGGATAATAGGGATGACACATGGGGAATCATGAGAGGACATATATGATGACGTAGACAACACAATCAACATGGACACCACATGGCATCACACAATTGGGTGACATGGCCTCATTACATAGTAAGAAAATGATGTCATCAAGTGATTTCAACATGATGACATGGTGCCACTTGGAACCTCCACATGGTAGGCACATTTGGAAACCTCTTATTGGAAAAAAAACCAAATATGGGTGACACATGCCACCCCTCATGGGATACCACATGGGATGATGACATTATAATGTGGATGATGACTAGGAACCCCTAAGGACACGATCATGTGGAATGGTCATATGAACCTTGGTACAAAACTTAAAAGGAAAGTTTAAGGGCGTGGTCATATGTGATGTTCGTATGCTTAAAGGTCCAGCCTTTAAGGCATGGATGTCAACCAAGGTTCAGCTAAATTAGCTCTAGTACCATGTTGATTGACATATATCTATTTGTGTGGTCCAGCACTCGATTTATAACACTCATGACACACATCATATAATTTTTATGATTGTTTACATTTCGTTGGTATCTAATTGGTCTTTGTTTTCAATCAATCGAGTAAAGGATGAGTTATTTTTTATTGTTCTGATTTGGTCCATGATAATGGAGAGGTAATAAGTAGTGATGGACCTTTGGAATACATGACCATTCTTTATGCATCATCTCTCTTGGTTGTGTTTGGATTTATGTAGAGGTGTCACAATGGATAGGCCCTGCAATGAGTTAATGTGATTCACAAAGTCACCCAAAGGACATGCTATATATAAAAAAATTATCTAACGAAGGTGCCATGGAGGATCGGCCTTATATTACAGTTTAACGAATTTCACAATGATTAAGACCGATGATGGATAGGCCATATATAAGTCTTAAGATAATTAATGTGCCAAAGTAGATGAGACCTTGCAAATATAATTTGACATAATCAAACAGTGACTCGTTCCCATGGTGGGCAGGACTTGCATTGACATGGTAGATGGTACGGATAGGCCTTAACATAAAAAAGTGCCACAAAGGATGGGTTGTGTTAATAGGTGGTATGTATATTGGATACAACACATAGATTCATTTTCCAAGTTTGAGTTACATACTAACATGTGGCTTTTTCCAAACTTGTCGATGAGCTGAAATATACTTCAATAATATGGTCTGAGAAGATGGATGGGCAAGGAGTATCATCTAGCACAATTGGCATGAATTTTTTGTTGTTCCTACTGACACCCAAGTTCGAGCCCTAGTGGTAGTTAGGTCATATTAATTTGTATTTTAATGCCATAGGGTACATTTTTTCAAATATTTAGTAGACTACAGGTGTGCATTATGTAGCGTCGGCATCAAAATTGATTATTCTATCTAAAGTTCCCTATGAAATCTATTTTTCATAACATTTTATTTAATATATAGTCTTCAATGTTTTTTTGGATATTTTGAGCTCATTTTTGAGCCAATTTGAAATTTGAAGGAAGCACAGTGATCATGTTTAGAGGTGGATGCTTTTGAAGGTATAAAAAGAACATTGTTGATACAATTTTGATAAATAAAATATCTTACATGTTTTAAGGAGATATGAGCATATTTTAGTGGTTTTGAATTTATGGCAGAAGAAGTTTTCGAGATGACCCATATATGACCAGATTGATGAATAAGGAGAAGCAGAGTTATGATGGGTCATGATAGGGAATTGACAACAATATGACATAAGTTTGCTATCTAATTTGAAGACTTATATTATTTGAAGAGAAGGTGGATCCAATGTGAAATACTTTGAAAAGATATCCACAAGGAGTTGAAGGAGGAGGTGGTTTCCTCCATTGAGGTTGGGGCCTAGAGTTGGTCAAAGCTTAGTCATCATTGAGGTTGGTTCCTTAATCAGGTTGGATCCTAGAATATGGTGGATATTCCTCATCATCAAGATTGTTGCCTCAATCAATTTGTATCCTACTGCAAGAAGAATCTTGCATAATTTGAGGGTGGGTGCATCTAATAGGTCAGTGCCTACAAATATATGTAATGAATTGAGACATAAGAAGAAGGATTTATGTTTTTCTATCGTATGGGTTTCCAAAAAAATATTGTGTCTATTGTGTTGATATGATGGATTTTTGATGTCTTATTTATGTGATGATATCTTCATGATGCCTTTCTTTATTTATTGATGTGATAAAAATGGTTATTATTGCATGGGACCTATAGGCCTATGTTTTTCATCATACATAATATACTATGTAATGGTGAGTAATACTTGGTAAATATGCAAAGTAAAGTAACTGAAGGGTAGGTTGAGAGTGGGTACAACCACTCTAACCACATCACCCATGTATAAGTATGCATGAATTCTAATATAAACTTGGTTGGAATTACTTCCAAAGATCTATTTATCTTTGTGTATTGTCTTATGTGTGTTTTTGTTGTTCATCATGTAGTTTGTTTAGCTGTACAAAGGCTAGGATTTCAAAATCTTGGTTTCGTTGTAATTGGTACATGGCTTTGGGACTCTAGCAATATTAAAAAAAGATGGTCAGAACATACAAGACGAAAGAAAAAAACAAAGGATCAGTCTACAAGTAAATATCTATTTGATAAGATGCTTCCCATAAAATTACTCATGATGGAAAAATCAACTTTCAAAATCATGGAAAATTCAAATTTCAAACTTTGACTTGTGTTATATTCGACCAACCAACCAAGTCCCGACTAAACCTCATGGAAATTTTCACAAGAGAATGTGTTGATTTGTCTTGTGTTTCATTAATGTTTTAGTTTTCATAGACTAGCTTTTGTTGGAAATACAAAATATCATACCTTCTAGTTTGTCAACCTGGGGAGGTACAAAATTGAATGTCTTGCATGAAACTAAAGAGATGATATTTTCATCGAAAATCACATGTTAAGTCTTTCAGTAAGTCTGGAGTTGGAGAACATGAAATGTCTTTTTTTTTATTTGATAATGGGGGTTTACAATGTCCCATAATGTCTAACAAAAATTTCTACAAAATCATTTAGAAAGCTATTTCTTCATTCACAACTAGTGGAATCTTATCAGTTTCTAAAGTGACCAAGTCTAGAGATCAGGTCGACTTAGTCGATCTATTCAATTGGACTACACAAATGATATGACGTTTGTTGGATGAAGACAAACTGGTTAAATCAAATGTTTGTTGACTCAATTAACATTGCATAGATCGAACCATATAGATTCAACTATCCTATAATCTTAATTGTAATATGAAAGAGTTGATCATTCCATTGGTTGATCTAGTTGATAGGAAGAATAATTGATCTAATCGAGGATTGACATGATTTTTTTCCATTAATTTTCATCATTGTCAACCTCGATCTATAATGATTTCGTGTACAGAATATTTTGACAAATAGATGGTCATGGGATGACCAACTTATATTGGAACTCAAATAAAGGTCCTTTGATGGAAACTAAGCAGTTAAATTTTTGTATTAATGAAACTGAACTATAGGGATGGCGATTTATAAATAGTGGAATCTTCTCAAAAGGATTGATGTGACTACAACTCAAGGGAATTATACGTGAGCACAAAATTTTGTGAAACTTAATTGGCCTAAGCAGATCCACTTCCATTAATTGAGTTATGATCAATATTGTTGACTTTCATGTCTAGAAGATTTAATCAAATATAGAAAATTTTGTATGATAATATCTGGTGGTCGATTGGTAAAGATTTGAATTTATTGAAATTATTGACTAGTTCTAAACACATTGTATAGTGAGGTATGTCTTCATTCAAAATTCCATGAACCCAACCAATAGACTAGCCATTCAACTGAGTTGATTGCTCAATTTAGTTGAAAGGGACAACTTTGACCATCAATGAAAGAAATTGACAAAGTGTTTTCTTGACTTGTTGAAAGTAAAAAAAAAAAGGATTACCATATGTTAGAAAGATTTCCACCTTCATTTGGAATATGTGTATGTGTCATTTCAATCAATTATGGTCGGCATGTATATTTTGAGTAATTCCTTGCATTTTTTTTGAATGGATGGGACTCCATAATACATTTTAAGATTATATTTTAAATCTAGTCAAGTCATGTTTGTCTCTCTGGGTTAGCTAAATTTTGAAATGAATCCAAGATAATGCACTAGATGATTGATTTTTTCTATTACAATGGATTTCTTTAATGCATTATTTGTTGAACCTGTAAATAAATACTATGTAATGAGTCTACATAGTTTTTTATATGAAGGATCATTGAGTCAAGTTATAAACTGAATCTTTTAGTCATTCATTAGAGGCATAAGTTAGGGGAAGGTGAAAAATGAGCCTTTTTCATGGCAGATGATCTTCTCCATATTTGTAATTTAAATCAATACTTTGTTGATGAGATCAACCTTTTGTTGACACTAGTTGATATCAAATCGAAAATTATTGTAAAAAGCTTCGATGGGAACAAAAATTAGTGTGTCTATCTATTAAAGTCATCCTTCACAAATCTAATTGCAGACTTAACAGTAAATGAATCCAAACCATTATTTACATTTGATAAAGCAACAAGCATGATAACTTTAAGTAACATTCATAAAAACAAAACCAATAGAAGACAACAACAAAAAATCATCTACAAGAAACATATCTAATTTTGCAACAGAACTGATAGAGCATCAACAAAAATAACTCTTTCAAAAAAATATTTTCACTACATGAGGAGTGAAAGCACATAGTCTTGAACATTACTAGACAAGAAGAACATACACATAAATATTTGAAGTGACAAATATGCTGGAAACATGATTCTATATTGTTTAATCCCTCCAGTATGAAGATTGCATAATTGTTCTTGGGTTGTGGTAGAAGTAAAAGGAAAGGTGGTTGATATGGAAGATTTTCATTTATTTCATGTTTGAATGAAAGACTCCTATGAACAATAGTCACGTGTTGGACTCCTCTATAGAGAGAGAAAAAAGGACGTCCCTGAATCAAAGAGGAGATGTCCTCGGTTCCTAGTTGGAGTATCAGTCAATATGGTAGAGATATTGCAGAGAATGTGAACAATTGATATATGCAATAAGTAGCCACCAAACAAGTAGAAATCACAATAAGCCTCATAAATGTGCATATTCCTATTCAGCTGGAAATTGTTGTATTGAGTTACATATACGCACGGGCATGCATGGTTGATGTACAATAAGGATATTTCTACAAAAAGTAGTGGTCTAATACATTGTTGCATCCTTACTCAGGGTGAGCAAGGAATTAATGGTGGGGGAGATGTTGAAGGGGACTCTTACGCCTATGTTTGTCATCATCCATAATACACTATGTAAATGTGAGTAATAATCAGTATATATGTAAAATTAAAGTAAATGAAGGGTTGAATGAGAGCGGGTACAACCGCTCGAACCATATTAGCCATGTATAAATATGCATGAATTCTAATAGAAACTTGGTTAGAATTCCTTCCCAAATTTTGTTTCTCTATGTATTCTCATGTATGTTCTTACTGTTCATCATATCTTCATTTGGCTATACAAAGGACAAGCTTTAAACATTTATGATCCACTAATACATCATTTTTAATTAATGAAAAGTTATGAAATGCTTAAATTGTTTTCACACTAAATCACCCCCAATCTTAGTATGATCCTTGGGCCAACATTTATCTCTTAGTTTCCCAATCCTTCATGGATCAAATTTTTAAGTTATATTGGGTTCCCACTTCCATTACATTAGATGAATTTCATACCTTCACAAGAATATTTTGGTATAACCTATTTAAATTTCAAGTTATCTAGTTTAACATGAGCACTATATACCATCCCTAGACATGTGGTTATAAACAAAAGTGGTAAACATGTGCTTACAAACCTATGTTTTATGTGCTACTTCTAAAAACCACATCAATGGACACAATGGATTCTACTTGAACAATAGTGGTACGATATCTATTATCATGGAGCTACCAAAATGACACCATATGAAGCTATTTATGGACTAAACCGATTCCCATTGACTTCCTATTTACTAAGAACCTCCAAGATTTAGAGAGTGGATAATGCGTTCACACTAGAGGATGAAGCAATTCTCTACACACTTGAGGACATTTTGGTTATGGAACGAAAATAGAATGAAACAACAAGTAGACTAGCATCTCTATGAACATTATTTTGTGGTAGGGGATCAATTGTTCATTTCCTTCAACCTTGTAAACAAACATCACTAAAAAGGAAAACAACTCATTAAATAGAACCAAAGTTATATGGATCCTATCATCAAGAACATTATATGAGTAGTCTATAAGTTGGCTCTTTTAGCCCACTCCAAGATTTATCCATCATTTCTTGTTTTTTTACGAAGAAGGTTATGGAATCAAAGTGCAAGGTGTGAAGCATATTACCATAACTTGATGAAGAAGAATCCATTTGGATCCAATAGGAAGTAGCACTGGATACGAAAGAGTGTCAATTAATCCATTATATAGTCCATGAATTATTGGTTTACTAAAATATGTTAAAATCAAAGATGCCACAAGCTAATCAACAGGGTGAAAGCATGAAGATGGGTTACACTTTTGGGCCAAATGTGGTGATGAAATTTCAAGTTTTTCCTCTTTTATCAAATTGAAGCCCTCAAAATTCATATAAGCACTGTGAATTTTGATTCAGAGTAAAATGACAAATTGTGGAGAATTATGTTGTTTCCCTAATGATATTTTTTGCAAAAATATTTAGTGTCATATAATATGTCAATTTTCCATTAAATGAAATGCTTGTCCTTGCAATTTTTCACACATCTTAAGAGGTATGCATGTGTTCATGTAAAATAAATTAGTCTAAAATGTGTAATTTAAAATATATATATATATATATATATATATATATATATATATATATCTACATGGAGAGAGCTACATTTTTCATATTAATTTAATTTTTTATTTAATTTATTTATTTCCTTGAAAAATAATATGTTTTATTATTTTTCGAAGTTGGAAAAGTAACATTTAAATTGCATTTTGTAGACACATGTTCACGTAAGTTTTTTTCAATTATTTAAATAAATTGAAAAACTAAAAGTACACTCTTGAAGAGGACTCATAAACAAAGATAGTGGTATTTAAAAAAAAATATGTTCTATATATTTATAATATTAACTTTTTATTCAACCTCTTTAAAACAGTTCAAACAAATTTCACACATTATGTTTAAAAGAAATTGAATGAAAAATATCATATGAATTTGAAAATGTCAAACACATATGCAATTGGATAGAGTATTCCTTCATGAATCCAATGTGATTAACTCCACCACCTATGGAAAAAGTTATCCCTATGTCTGCTAGGGTATGAAATGGTGTTGCAAGAAATTTTGTAGAAGGGGTGTTGAAATTATGGATTTTAGGACTTAAGAGGCTCAATCGAGTGCTTAAAACACTCGATCAAGGGTTCAAGAAACCCTCTATCGAGCCCTTACCGTGGTTGAATAAAGGCTCAATCTAGCTTTAAAGCTTGATCTAACTTTAAAGCTCAATCTATCATATATCTTGATCTAGAAGTAAGGTTGGATCTAGCTTAAAGGTTAGATCTAACCAATATCTAGATCTAGCTTAAGGCTAGATCTAGATTTAAGGCTCAATCAAGCCCATAGCTCGATTGAAATTTAAGGATCGATAAAGCCACTTTTTTTAATTCCATTCCATGGTTGTATTGGTAGGAAATCTAAAAAACATGGCTCAATTAAGTTCCTGGCTAACCTTGGGTTTCATTATTTAATCCCTCAAATAGCTAGACCAAGCACTTAAAAAAGGCTTTACTGAGTGCTTAAGTGGCTCGATTGAGCCATCATTTTTTCCACCCAAACTCACCCTCTCTCACCAAAAAGTGTAACCCAACTCCATGCTTTCACCCAACAATGATTTTATAAAAAATCTCTCACTTCCACCTTGAGAATAATACTACTTCTAAAGGGTGAGAGCATATATGATAACCTTTCTACTTTGGGCTATGTATAAGTTAGTAAAATTGATGTATATGGTCGTCCTCTTTGAACAAGGCTAATTAGATAGTAGTGGGCAGTTATTTAATGAAAAGGGTACACTTTATCATCTTGCTAGGTAGTTAGTACCCATTAGTCATGGGATTACAAGTAGTTACATTTTTTCTATTGATAATATGCTTAAAGAGATAGGAGGCTATGAATTTTCTTGTCGTGTATTGTTGTATTTGTAGCTTTTATAATTGACTAGTCACCCTATATAAAGAGACAAATGAATGATCGTCATTATACAAGGGTATCTTTCACACATTTCATCTTATTTATTTCTTGTATATCAATTTTCACAATTATATTCTCTATATACTAGGTTGTGTTTCAAGTTTAACAAACATTACATATTTTGTTATTATTTCCTTGGAATATATGGAGATTTAGGTGAATGGCTAAATATATTTATTTATAGTAGAATAGGGGGACCCTTTATAAATTTAACTTTAATGTCATCTAGCTTTAATATGAAGGATTCCATTGTATTGATGAAGTAGTGGGATAAGGATACCTATTAAATATTAGATCAAAGCTAGTTTTGTAAATAAAGGATTCGTAAGGTCCACTTTAGGCCATTGCACCATTTTTCGAAGGCAAACACCATTAATGAGTTGAAAATAATAATCACTTTTCTATTTTAGTGCCACTACATGGACTTTTAATGGATAAGTGCACACCACACTTACAAAAAAAAAAGGAAAATAACAAATAAATTTTTTGGGTCTAACTTGGATATTTGATTCAATTCACGAGGAAAAATTGAGGTCATATGAGGATGTAAATGATAGATATGAGGGCTAAAGGTTTCCAAAGTGATTTGTAAGGATGAAAATACATCTAACAATGTGGGTTAGAAAAATTGGATTGATAATATG
The DNA here is from genome assembly GCA_031772625.1 of Pinus tabuliformis. NCBI lineage: Eukaryota > Viridiplantae > Streptophyta > Pinopsida > Pinales > Pinaceae > Pinus > Pinus tabuliformis. The sequence goes on from CM062812.1 coordinate 757,685,055, forward strand.
AGGAAGGGTGTTGGGGTAAATGCACACTCAAGGCCACTACCATACATAATTAGGTCCTCCTATGACCAATTTTCTTCATGTACAATACATTCCATACCATTTGGGCTCATATCTTATTTTTATATTTTATATTATTAGTAGGGCATGCCACCTAGGTTGATATGTGGTAGTGACTGGGGACTTAATGCACATTAACACGGCTAGTTCCTATTTACTAGTGTGAATTACCTTATATATAGGCTTTGTGTTTACTAATGCACATTTCCTTTCTTATTTTGGAGATTGTGTTATCCACAACATTATCCATTGACCTTATCACCTTATCCTTTGACCTTTACTCTTACTTTTTCAGGTTTCTTGCTATTTTTGAGTTAGTAGTTGCAAGTAGTTATTAATTTAGATATAAATTATTTTTTACTTTACTTATCTTTATTCAATTCTATTTTAGGGTTTCCTACTCCAATTTTAGGATGTTATCTAATTAGGGAAAATGATTTTATATTTTCTAGTGTGCATGTACTATGGAGCCTCAACTTAAGGTAGATTGTTTCCCTCTCAAGGAGTGGTTGAAGTATGTATTCATGTCAAGAAATAATATAAAAAATATTTATGAAGTTGAATTGGTTCTATGATCTACTTAGTATTTTTTTTTTGAAATTTCATTCTCTCTTCTTTATCATTATGCAATTACTAGTGTAGTATCTTGTACACCCCTGATGTTGTGTTTGTGCTTAAAATCCAACAAAGTATTAAATGATACAATTTAGGGATAAGTATTTCAAGGAAAAGAAAACAACCTATGTATTGAAAGAGAGACCCAATAAATGAAAGGCCTTGGAAAAAGGATAAATCTACAATAGAGGCTTATCATAAAAAAATTTGAATAAGTTGAATTGATCTATAAACTACTGTGGATATTCCATTGGATTGCTCATCACAAAAAATCTAAGAAAACAAATAAAAATCTATACTATGAAGGGTTAATTCCTTTTATACTCCACATTTGTTATTATTATTTTGTTTCCATGTGCATGTAGTAGATAATATGCAAAAATTAGAGAATAAGTAAATACAATAACTCAGAAACCACATTGAAGACCAAGATATGCTCTGGTAAAACCTTATGGGTGAAATCCTAGTTGGAAGGTGAGGTTACTCTACTCTCTTCTAACTAGAATGGAAATTATTCAAGTACAAACGACAAGGCACACTCTATGGAGTTTCTTGATACACAAATGCCCTCTATTATTCTCTCTCTTTATTCATGTTCAACGACTCTTCTCTAATATGGAATAAAATGAAAGAAAATATAATGGAACCCCTTTTCATCCTAGTGGTCTCGTTATAACACAACTATATAGCCAACTAGGGTTTAGATTTGAATCTGTCAAATCTCAACCAAAGTTATGACTTTGACCCTTCTAGAGTCTTCTTCAAGGAATTAACATGGATATCCCATTTTCTATGAGTAATGGGGGCTAGTGTGGCATCCTCTCAAATTATGGTGGTCAATCATGATAGGTCAACTTTCAAAAGGCATATAACTTTTACATCCAAACTTTAATTGATGCATTTCCTACATAGTTGGAAAAGTCGTTGAGTGTAGAATAGTGTCATGGTGTATAATACTTAAGAGAGTGATACTTTCCCCTTGAAAACATAGTTCAAGTCCTCAATCTAACGTGAAAGGTTTCAGAACCCAATTATCCAAACTGGGTCTTGCTGATAAAATTGGTATTGTAAGATGATTCATTCAATTTTCCCACTCTAATAGCATTGAGATGGACAAAAAAGTATATAGTCACTATCTAATCTAGATCATACATCCCCATATTGGTTTTATATTATTTTCATGACTATCCCCACGTGTTAAACAATGTGCCATGCATAGTGTGTGTGGGGGGCCAAGGATCACATGGGGACAACAACCCCCCCTATTTATGGGGTGCACAAAGGGGAAGAAGCCCAAGTAGCTTTGGCTTCAGGGGAACACATTTCTGGTTAAGTGCTTTGGCTCGAACTTGTGGTAGACCTCTTCGAGTGGGAGATATGTGGAAGTGATTCTTGTGGTGAAAAGGAAATGGTGAGAAGTTCAAAGATAAATATCGAGAAATTTAATGGGCATATTTTTGAGCTATGGAAGCTAAAATGGAAGATGTTTTGGTGGCAAGAGATCACTGAATCATTTTGGACATGATTGTTGCACCAACAGGGATGTTAATAAAACATTGAACCAAGTTAGATCAAATTCAAATGAAATAATGTGATTGTGTCTCTTATGTTTGTTTCATGCGAAGATATAAGAAAGGCATTCTGGGACAAGTAAGGGGCTTAGTATTAGTCTAAGTCCCTGGTGAACAAATTGTTCCTACAAAAGAAGTTGTATAACCTTAGGATGAAGGATGGAGACTTGGTATCAAAGAATCTAAATGAATTGAATATTGTGGTAAGTCATTCATTACTTCTTGATATTAAGATTTCAGATGAGGAGAAGTGCACTAGTTTGATATGTTTTCTACTATAATCATGGGGTAGTTTGTTTATTTTCATAGGTAGTAGTGCAACTACGTTAAGTTTTCATGAAATAATATCATCCTTATTATAGGAGGAGATGAGATGGAAGAACATGGAAATGTGGAATGAAGATTTCTTTTATATAAGAGGATGCTCCCATAATAGAAAAACAAATTTCATAAAGGTATGTTATAGATGTGGAAAGGAAGGGAATTATAAGAAAACATTGTAGATCTAAAATTGCTGAGAAAGGGATGGAATATGAGGATGCTCCTTATGTATAAGAAAGAACGTCCTAAATGAAATAGGTGATGTGTACTTGAACTCTTCAAGTACACATGTAGATCATTAGGCATGGCCTATTGAGTTAGGCAAATCCTTTTGTATGACTCCTCACGAGAAGTGGTTTTGCAAGTATACAATATTCAATGGTGGTCATGTTTTCTTCAGAGATGGCTCGATGAAAAGAATGATATGATGAGGAAAACACAAGTTGAAGATCATAGGTGGAAGGATTAGAACAATCCTCAATGTTATGTACAATGTAGCATTAGCTAGAAATCAAATTTTTGTAAGAAATATGCACGAGGAAGGAAAAAAAAAAAGTTTGAAAAGGATACCCACAGGTTGGTTTGAGGAGAAATGGATGGTATTGTTAAGGCGAAATCAGATTGGAACTTTGTATATGTTTTTGGGAAGAACTCTTAGTGATGGGCACAATAGTTTTGTTGTTCCTAATAGTTGATCATAAGAAGGAAAAACTCATACAACTTCTAGTGAAAAGGCTATGTTTTGGCATCAAAGATTGGGACATATATAAGAGAAGGGCCTTCAAGTACTGCACAATAATGTTATGGCAGAAGGTATGTCCAATTTATCTTTGGATTTTGATATTTATGAACATTATTTATATGGGAAGTAGAATTGGGTAATATTGTCCTTTAATTCGACAGGGTTGAGGGAATATTACAGTTGGTGCATAGTGATGTGTTTGGACCTATACTATTTCCATAATTGGGTAAATCTATGCATTATGCCTAATTTATAGAAGACTTCTTTGTAGAAATTTTACTAGAGAAATATTAAATAATTGTCGAGAATAACATAAAAAATTAACACATAAACATCAAAAAACATAAACAACTAGCCTAGTGAAATTCCATTAGTCTCCTTTACCAAAACCTTGGCTAAGCCAGCCAAGTAATCCTTCTCTACTCACGTCCCCTAGCATACTTACAATGAATTCTTCCTAGCCTTTTAAATGATACATTACGTGCAATACCATGTGTAGAAAACCATGGGTATGTTGTACCACATGACCAAAACCACCACTATTTGACTTGGTAAAATTTAACTCTTTCCCCGATTCAATTTTACCTAACAATCTCCCCTTAAACCTTGACTTGGGATTTCCTTGGCTAAAACCAACCAAACCTACCAAGTGAGTCAACCTCGCTCACTCTGACCCTTACCCTCCTAAAATTTTATATCCAGGGTATATGTTAACCTAACATATGCCTTAATATCTAGGTCTAAACCAAACTTTACCAACAATTTCCTGGGGGTACATATGCCTTTCTATCTCTTACAGTAGTATGCCCATTTACATGCAAAAATTTCGACTCCGTTGTATTTTTTTTAATTACTTTCCTTTTCCATCCTCTCACCCTTGTTGTTTCCCTAACTTCCTGACACTTAATGTCATCCTCTCACTTGCCACTTAGTTCTCACCTTAACCACCTCTCTTAGGTAATGTGCATATCCCATTTGACATAGTCTACACATCAAAGAGAGATAATTTCATGCCACCATGTCATTTACCATACGAGAATCAATTCCTTGTCCATGAGAACATAGATGTCCAATGGGGACTATTGATGTTGATCTCTATTACGTTCCACGAAACATTGTTTCCCATTGCAGTCCTCATTCCAAAAGCACTTTGTTGCTTCATCATCGAACCTCTAACAACCATATGACCTTTTTCCACCATGAAATTCATGGCCATGAGCTTTTCCACTGGCATCACCACAACAATGATTGTTTGGATCTTGATCTCATAACTACACCATGTTAGCAATCATTCTCTTGCAGAATTTGTATTAGAGAAATCTAAACTTTCATAAATGCTTACACCATCCTTGATAACATTGTGTATCAACCTCGACAGTGCAATGGTACCATTAGAGTATCTCAATACACCACTCCTTAAAATATTTTTCAAATTGTGGTCATTCTTTTATTTTCATTCTTTCACTGCATGTCCAAGGGTTAAATTCAACCTAACATTATCGCAAGCATGAGAGTCATTCTCCATTAGATGCAAGCCATCATCAATGCACACCCCCTCTGCATCAAAATAATGGTTCAAGAATTTACATCCCACAACTTGGTAGTTTTGTTCTTTTCTTCTCGTTGCATTTCTTAACAACTTCTCTTTAGTATTGGGAGGAGCGATGTTGGGTCCCCATAATACTAGTGATTACCCCATTACTATTGTAGTTATACCCCTTATTTATATTGTTGTGCCCCTATTACCCCCATATTGTTATTTCTGTGCCCCATAGAATCCCTCTATTGTTATTTTTGTGGCTTTATATTATTATTGTTAGGTCGACTGGATTATATTGTGAGTCCTTAGACTCCTATATATAGAAAGGAGGTTTTTCCATTTGAATCATCGGAGAATTGTTCATTTATGTAATGTAAAGGAGGTTTCCCCCTCGAAGAGGGTGAATTCTAAGGCGTTGATCTATCTTTTCTATCTTTTCTTGAGCTAGTTTCATAACATTTGGTATCGGAGCTTTGGATTCTAGGGTTTCGCTGCTCCAAACAGGTCATCGTGGAATTTTCACTATAACTTTTTTTCTGTGACGTTTTAGAAGTCGCAAAAAAAACAAATTTGAGAAGAAATCGCGCAGAACCTTGGGTCCTAATTTCAGAGCTTTTCACGTGATATTTTCGGAGATATGATCTGAGGAAGTTGGTCTTTTTGCAGACTCCTGAATTACATTCAAAATAGGTGATCTGGGGAAAATCGTCATAAATTTCTCTCTGAGGATCAGATTGAAATTTCATAAAAAGGTACAGAAATAGGACGAACTGTAGTTTCTTGTATGCATTTTTCAGATCCATAGGTCGAAACAATGACTCGTGGCACGTCGTACAAGTTTGCTCTACTGAACTAGTCTCTAAGCAAGTCACTGTGGGAGATTTCGCATAACTCTTCCTTGGAGAAACCAATTTGGGTCAGACTTGTGGCATTGGAAAGAGGACTCAGAAGGCTACTACAGGTCAAAATTTCAGAACTGAATGATCCAAAATTATAGAGATACATCACATTCAATATCAGGCTTCTACAAAGTGAAAAAAGGTATGTAGTTTTTTTTTTAAATTTTTGCATAAGCTTGGTTTGAAGGAATTCAAAGGGCATAGTAAAGCATTATTATCGGTAACTAATGCCCCGAGGAAAAAAAATGCAAACACCTAGTAAGGAACCTGAAAGCTCTAGCATGACTCATGAAGAAGAGGAAGAAATGCTACATGATATATCAAAATTACAAGAACAAGTGCAACAAATGTCACGCTCACAAAAGCTAACAGAAGCTAAGATAAATGGCGTGGAATCTAAGATAAAGGGCATGGACGCTAAGATGGATGTTTTGAACACATATTTGAAGAGAGACATGACAGATTTGAAGACAGACATGGACGAATTGAAGATAAATATGAATAAGTTGCTACAAGAAATGTGCACTAAGGATGAAAGGGTACTAAAGGAAACTCATGATGAGAATAAAAGAAATGTTAATCATGATTCCATAGATGCTAATGTTGGATCGAAGACTCACCATATTCCAAAAATTGATATGAGGAAGTTTGATGGCAAGGATCATGCCACATGGATATTACAGATGGAGCAATTCTTCGATCTCAATAATGTGCAAAACACACAAAAGGTACGTATGGCAACTGTATATTTGGAACCAAATCAGTTTGTATGGTATCAATGGCTTTGCTCTCATAAAAAATTTATCACTTGGGCAATTTTTACGGAAGAATTGATAGCACATTATGAGGATACAAAAAGCAACACTTTTTTTAGCCAAGTGATGAGCCTCAAACAAAAGGGTTCAGTAATGGAGCACATTGAGCAGTTCCAAAAATTGAACATAAGGGTAAAATATATTCCAGAGGAGCATAGCGTTGATGTGTTCATAGGGTCTTTAAAGGATAATATCCAACATGATGTTCGCCTTTGGGAACCTGATTTATTAGAGAAGGCATTCAGGTTAGCAAGAAAAATGGAAAGCAAAATTATGGCAACCAGGAAGCATACCACTCACAACTATAAAGATGGAAGTGTTGTTGCCCCTAGTCTTCCGCAACATATAAGGTTGACACCACAATAATTGGAAGAAAAAAGAGCAAAAGGGCTTTGTTACAGTTGTGATAGCAAATACACTAAAGGTCATAAGTGTGCCGAGAAGAAATTATTCTACATAGATTGTGAAGAGAAAGAAGAAAAGGAGCAAGAAAGGTCAAAAGAAGAGGATATACTCCAGGAACAAAGCCTATATGAAGAACAATTAAATCCGACCATATCTTGTAATGCATTGGCGGGAATTATCACTCCTCAAACCATAAAGATAGAAGGACAAGTCAAGAAGAAAAAGGTAATAGTGTTGATTGATTCAGGAAGCACCCACAATTTTATTCATTGTAGGGTAGCAAAATAATTGAATTGCTTCCTATATCCAGCACCAGAGTGTCAAGTGATGATTGCAAATGGAGGAACAATAAATTGCTCTAGAAGGTGCCATAATATCAAGCTATCCATGGGAGAATATGTATTGACTAGCCCAATGCTTTCCATTCCAATGGGAGGTGCTGATGTTGTACTAGGAGTCCAATGGCTACAATCCTTGGGTACAATAGCTTTTAATTTTCAAGAACTTTTCATGAAATTTTCTACGGAAGGAAAGGAAGTTGAATTAAGGGGTATTGTAGGGAAACCAAGAAAGATAATCAGCTCTAATGGTATGACAAAGCTTCTAAAAAAGGAGCAAAGAGGTGTAATTGCACAATTATGTTCGCTAGATGTTTCCACACCGGAATCATCTATTTCTCCAGATCTCCAAAAAGTCCTGGACAATCATTCCAGGGTATTTGAGACTCCCAAAGGTCTCCCACCTATGCGTGATCATGATCATGCTATTCATATGATTCCAAGAAGTGTTCCTCCAAACATCAGGCCGTACAGATATCCCTATGTCCAAAAAAGTGAAATTGAACGTATGGTTGCATAAATGCTATAGGCTGGTATAATTCAACCAAGTCAAATTTCTTTCTCTGCTCTAGTTACGCCGTAAGGCGTTCCCCTCTGAAATCAACCTCCCAAAATGTCTCAGTGTCGTAATCGTAGCCGTTAGATCTAGTGTTAGACGATTGTAGAGAAATGAACCGTTGATTAAGAGGTTAAAGTTTTTTAGGGTTTAGAAAAAATCAGCAGAGGGCGCGGGTGTTGAGGGGGCGGCGGCGAACCTGCAGAGGCGGACCTGCATGCGGGTGTTGAGGGGGCGACGGACCTGCAGAGGCAGACCTGCATGAGGGCCGCGTAGTCGTGCGTTGCCTCTGATGTTTCAACTGCCTGGAGGAAGTAATGGAGTCTTTTATAAAGCTTTTTCATGTGGCTTGTAATACTGACAGAGATTCTGGTCACCAGTTTGGGGTTCGCACCTGCTACAGAGGAGAAGGCGCTCCTCCAAAGCCATGCTACGATAGCAGCCGGGTAAGATTACGGACAGTTTCATTTCTTTCTTCATTTCTGGATTCGAATTGTAAAACTGTAATTGCCTTCATTTCCTCTGTAATTAGTGGTTTGTCAATCGCTCCGAAGAAAGAATGTTTGATTGAAGATCTGTGTGCCTCAACATTAATGACCAGTGGTTGGGTTCCTTGCATAAATACACTATTGCTATTGAGCTGTCATTACTATGTCTGATAGAGCTTATATATATTGTCAAGTTAGTATTTTAGTGAAGCCAGGGTTGTATATGAAGCCAGGGTTGTCAACTTGTTCTTCAAGTGGTTTCCCAAATCATTACAAAATCTGTTCAGCGTAGTCTTTAGCCCTTTTACAACCAGCCAATAGTGGTATTTTTTGTTTGTTCATTCCAGCCTGTCCACCTGATTCACCTAACACAAAATTTTACAAAAAGAAATCCAAGAGACAATTTTTATTAACACATTTGCAAATATTTGTCCGTCATGGTCATCATGTTCTCAAATTCCTCAAAATCAATTCTACCATCTGAATTTCTATCAAATCTTGAGATCATGATTTCACAATTCCCCAAATCTGTGGACTCTAAAGTTGTTACAACGCGGTATTTTCTGGCATTCATGTAATACGCAGATAGTTGTGTATTGTTTGCAGGGCTTCAGATTTAATGATCTCTGCTTCTTTGTGATCTTCTTGTAATCGTGTGTTGTGGATGGACTAAAAGCATTTCCTGTGAACAATTGATGGGCCACATTCGTAATCAATGAACCAAATATGAAATAATCAGAATGATGTTATTTGATGTTAGAACCTCAGTATCGGTTAATATAAACAACAAAAGTTATAGTTCTTTAGCCAGAGATATCTTCGAGTAGAGTTGGGTCCATGACTAGCATCAAGCGATTCACATAGGTTCTATTATCAGTTTGGAGTCTGGACTACCCTCTTACATTTTTTATGTCAATCAAGTTATACCAGAGTTGGATACATCAACTTGTTCTCAATCGAACATTCTAGCTCAGACCATTTAGGACTAACTCTTTGCCATGCTCAAGTAAGACTTGGTAAGGTCTTTTTGGGACATGACTTAGTAGGCTGCAAGTCCTTGGTGATAATTGCTGGAAAAACTATAGGTCAGACTTGACAGAAGAGTCTAAGGAAGTCTGTGCTTTGTGATGCAGCTCCTCAAGTATTTTTCTTAAGGAACTTAAAAATGTCTGGTTGTAAATTTCTTCCCCTATCAGAAACAATGCCTGGGAGGTGTTTTCAGATCTCAAAACAATAACATACTTTTTATAAGCATGAAGGATACTAATGAAAATAATTGGCAATTAAATAAAGCCTATTTTCTGGAGTCTCATGATCCATTATTCCAAATATTTAAGCTATAGGTTATAGTTCAAGTGTTGAAATATGGTTGAGTTGATATTTCTGATTTCAAGAATGTGTTGGGTTCCTTGCATAAATACACTATTGCTATTGAGCTGTCATTACTATGTCTGATAGAGCTTATATATATTGTCAAGTTAGTATTTTAGTGAAGCCATGGTTGTATCATTGATGTGCTACTAAGACCTGGTAAGGTCTTTTTGGGACATGACTTAGCAGGCTGGCCTTTTAGGACCAGAGCTCTACTAAGGGCTAAGCTTATATGATTGAAGCTCTACTTATATAAAACCTTTCAGGACCTGAAGTTCTACTTACATAGGACCTTTCAGGGCGTTTCTTTTGGCAAAGGGAAGTTTATTTTTGGAAAGCTCAGGAAAGACCCTTTAACACCAACCTGGTATAGTCCTTCTAAGACCAGAGCTCTGCTTAGATAAGACCTTTCGGGAGCTTTCTTTTTGCAAACGGAGTTTGAAGGAGACGAGGCACAGTGCAAGTCCTTGGTGATAATTGCTGGAAAAACTATAGGTCAGACCTGACACAAGAGTCTAAGGAAGTCTGTGCTTTGTGATGCAGCTCCTCAAGTATTTTTCTTAAGGAACTTAAAAATGTGTGGTTGTAAATTTCTTCCCCTATCAGAAACAATACCTGGGAGGTGTTTTCAGATCTCAAAACAATAACATACTTTTTATAAGCATGAAGGATACTAATGAAAATAATTGGCAATTAAATAAAGCTTATTTTCTGGAGTCTCATGATCCATTATTCCAAATATTTAAGCTATAGGTTATATTTCAAGTGTTGAAATATGGTTGAGTTGATATTTCTGATTTCAAGAATGTGTTGGGTTCCTTGCATAAATACACTATTGCTATTGAGTTGTCATTACTATGTCTGATAGAGCTTATATATATTGTCAAGTTAATATTTTAGTGAAGCCAGGGTTGTATCATTGATGTGCTGCCATCGTTTCCAGTATGAATAACTACGAGTTGATATAACTGTAATTGCTTTACGCTATGGACAATAAAGAACTGAAACTTGTGTATGTATACCTGATATACACTATGCATTGCAGCATGTAGGAGGAATGGTAGTATCTTATGTAGTTCCTTCAGACACCCATATAGAAGTCCGTCCTCCCATCAGATAAAATGTACAGACTTGACAATATCAATGTCTGTGTGATAGGAATATTCCCAGACAAATTGTTGTAAGTTAATATACATGTAACCAATTCAAACAACCAAGAATGAGAATTGAAATTCTGTAAGTTAATATGGAGTGACCAATTCATACAACCAAGCACATTTTAGGAGACAAAAAGAACATTATATTATCCGTTCAATATAAGTAATAGTTACAAGCATCTCAAAAGAAATAACAAATAGACAACCCATTTTCCTTCCTACATAATTGCCAAACCATAATAATCAACCCAAAACATACATATTGTAGAAATATAGTTGCCTCTTAGTTGTATGTAGTTAATCCGAAATCAATATCCTCAACCATACTTTTACAACTTGCCAACTGGGATGCTAGGTCTCCAAGAACTGAAAGATCCATCCAAGGTTATTGAGACTCGAGAGAATGAAATTCCAGACAATGTCAATAGTGGTCTTTTTTGTTTGTTCATTCCAGCCTGTCCACCTGATTCACCTCACACAAATCTGAATCATGATCTTACCAGCTCCCTGGATTAATGCCAACACTTTCCATTTTGTTGGCAGTTCTCACATATAGCCAAGCTGCTGTTAACAGTTCTTATGTAATGACATGTTGCTCAATCTTGTGTATTTGCCTTTGTTTAGGAGAGTGGACTCTTAAGTTGTTACAACGCGATATTTTCTGGCATTCATGTAATACGCAGATAGTTGTGTATTGTTTGCAGGGCTTCAGATTTAACGATCTCTACTTCTTTGGGATCTTCTTGTAATCATGTGTTATTCTATCCATAAACAAAAATTTTCGTTCATTGCTCCTCAAAGTAAATTGCCAAAAGTTTTGTGTAATCACTTTAAATTATGAATGTAACATCAAAAGACATTGACAAATTTCTCTAAATTTCAGCATCTAACACGTTCAGAGTTTTTTCATTTACATTTAATCATATAGTAACCAAGGCACTATTGACATGTCATATGAGGTATGCCTCTAATAACTAGATATTTGCCTGAAAGGAGATATATTAGTCTTCAGATTTTGTTATCATTTGTCTTCCCCTTATTCTTGTTTTGGTAATATTTACATGTTTCTAAGATTCAAGTCTCTGCACTTTGCAGAAGGAAAAATGTATTATGCTGTACTATGCATGTTATTGTTAAGAATTATTGGTGAAAATAAATTTTCATGGCATTAGTGGAGTAATCACTCGCCCTCTTAGGGGATTGAAGAGCTTTCTCCCTTGTGGAACAAGTATAAGCATGAAGATATCTTTGTGTGGACCTCCTAAGGTACGGTGAGAATATGGCTTGCCTAATGAGCATGGAATTGCATATGAGGCTTGAGCCATGAGCTTTGCTAGCTCAAAATCAAAATCAAAATTCCTTTCAAATGGAAACAAATTCTGTTCCTTAGTAGTGTGTGTCCTAAGTCCTCAGGGGAGCAAGGGCAGCAAACGAACTTCTTTCTAAAGAACTAACAACAGATGTGTCTAAGCAAGTTGAATTCTGCTATGTGATGAACTAGGATTTGGTGCCTATTGTGTTGATGAAATTTTTGTGTTGAGGGTTACTTTTATTTCAGTTCTTCTTTTCCCAGGTTTTTTATTAGGAAAAATGTTTGTTCTTTTAAAGTAGAAATATCATTATACAGGCTTTGCTTTTATCTTTAATGAGTCAATATTTTCTTGGGCAGAATTTGGAAAAAGAAATTGTAAGATCGAGGCAAGCTATTAAGTGCCTTTATGAGAACAGGGCACAGCTGAATTCGATATCTACACACCTCGGAGAAAGTGGTGGTAATTTTTACTTTACTACTTGTTCTCGGATCATCCTGCATGTAGTTTAATCTCTGTTCTGTTATTGAATTTGCAGTTGTTTCTCCCTACCTTTATCTGACAATATCCATTTTTTACTATGTGTCAAGCAGTTGCAAGCTAAATATGATATTAACTAATTTGTAGTTGTTGTTCAACTTTCAGCGTTGAAGGACATTTCTGGACGTTCTCTGTATTGCTTCATCTCTGGTAACAACCTTAATCTCCTTTCCGAGTTTTTGCTTCATTTCTATTTCATCCATGGACCATGATAGAAAAGCATCTTCCATCAATTGTACATTAGCCGCTGAGCAACTATAGAGTCTTACTTGAAAGCAGAAAGTGTTTTTCATGTATTTAACATTATGTATATTATAGAAGTAAAAGACGAATCTTTTATCATATTGTTCAAGTTCCTTTGGAGACAATGCTTAATAGTAAGTGGGTATTATGGTATACATTTTTATTTGCTGGGGCACCCACATTTGCCTAGGATTTTATAACATAAGAAAACCTTTAAATTCCTGCAAAACCTTCCTCTTGAGGATTAGATTGTGTGGATTATGTTGGGTTTTCTTCCCGCAAAGACTATTAATTTGCATAGCACTGTGCAGCTTATGTTGGTTACTCACACAACAATGTTAAATACAGATACTTTGCCTTGGCCTACTCTGTTTTGTCACTGGGCAATTCAACTTTCAGCATTGAGGGACATTTCTGGGCGTTTTCTGTATTGCTTCATCTCCGGTAACAACCTTCATCTCCTTTCCGAGTTTTTGCTTCATTTCTATTTCATCCATGGACCATGATACAAAATCCTCTTCCATCAATTGTACATTAGCCACTGAGCAACTATAGAGTCTTATAAATTTCATTCAAAATTATTTCCCGATTGAAATGATTCAGTTATATATATGCTTTCTTGATAATTTAAACTTTATTCCTTTGTGTGGATTATGTTGGGTTTTCTTCCCGCAAAGACTATTAATTTGCATAGCACTGTGTAGCTTATGTTGGTTACTCACACAATAATGTTAAATACAGATACTTTGCCTTTGCCTACTGTATTTTCTCACTGGGCCATTCAACTTTCAGCATTGAAGGACATTTTCTGGACGTTTTCTGTGTTTCTTCGTCTCCGGTAACAACCTTAATCTCCTTTCCGAATTTTTGCTTCATTTCTATTTCATCCATGGACCATGATAGAAAATCCTTTTCCATCAATTGTACATTGGCAACTGAGCAGCTACAGAGTCTTATAAATTTGATTCAAAATTATTTCCTAATTGAAATGATTTAGTTATATATATGCTTTCTTGATAATTTAAACTTTATTCCTTTCTGTTAAACTAATGCAAAGTGGTGCCATCGTGCCTGTCTCGTTTCTAGTGAACAAACTCTGGAAAATCTTAGATACAAACTTCAATAGCTTTGCTTATGTCTGTCAGAATTCTTGAATAGTCATATCCCTATATTGATATTATATTCCACTTGGCATTTTTTTTGTCATGCACACATTAAGAAAGCGGGAAACAAATACATGCATGTACATTTACATTTAGAATGCATGCATAAATTGATTTATGGAACAATTTCACTTCTCTTTCCTTAGTTACGTCGTAAGGCATTCCCTCTGAGAAAGACATCCCTAAGATGTGACGTGTGCGATCCTCAGCCATTGATTTTATGTGTTAGATGGTTGGAGTGTTTTCTGCCGTTCATTTTATCTGTTTTTTCATAGAAAAAATGGTTTTTCCATGGTAATGGGGCATGAAAGGCCAGGCCTGGCCTGCTGGCGATGAGACTCTTATGCTGCCTTCGCAGAGACTGCCTGCTGGCGATGAGACTCTTCGCAGAGACTCTTGGCAGAGACTCTTCATGTCTTTCTTTGTCGACAGTTATATTATTTGGCCTCCATGATTCAGTGGATTAGTAGCTATTTAAGGTTCGACCCACAGCTATCAAACCCTCATCGTTTACGTTTTCCTACTGTTTATTTAAGGTTCGACCCACAGCTATCAAACCCTCATCGTTTACGTTTTCCTCCAAGGTATGAACTCTCTATCCGGTCAATTTGAACAGAGTACTATTCTGTGTGCTTGAATGTGCTTGAAAACCCATCCCAGCCGCATTTTAAAGTAGCGAGAAAAACCGGGTTACTTATATATTGTGTTTTATTTTGCATTCTCTTTTCAGTGGCTAGACTATGCATATGGTTATTTTCTACTTTTGCATGTAAAATATGTGAATTGACATCTTCAAGCACTCATTTCAGCTGGAGTTTGATAGCACATCATTGTTACATTGAATTCTATTCAATGGCTAGGCTATGCATATGGTTATTTTCTGCTATTGCATGTATAACTTGTGAATTGACGTCTTCAAGCATGCATTTCAGCTGGAGGAGTTTGATAGCACATCACTGTTAGGTTGAATCAAATAGCATTAACAATTTGAACTCTCTATCCGGTCAATTTGAACAGAGTACTATTATGAACTCTCTATTCGGTCAATTTGAACAGAGTACTATTATGTGTGCTTGAATGTCGAGAACAAAGTACTATTCTAATTGCTGCCGATTTTCTGTGAATGATATTTACTTCACATCATTATCACCGATAACAATGCATAAATCCCAATCTATTAGCGTAGTTGTAGTTGTGGAAAACCCATCCCAGCCGCATTTTAAAGTAGCGAGAAAAACCGGGTTACTTATATATTGTGTTTTATTTTGCATTCTCTTTTCAGTGGCTACACTATGCATATGGTTATTTTTTGCTTTTGCATGTAAAATATGTGAATTGACATCTTCAAGCACTCATTTCAGCTGGATTTTGATAGCACATCATTGTTACATTGAATTCTATTCAATGGCTAGGCTATGCATATGGTTATTTTCTGCTATTGCATGTAAAACTTGTGAATTGACGTCTTCAAGCATGCATTTCAGCTGGAGGAGTTTGATAGCACATCATTGTTAGGTTCAATCAAATAGCATTAACAGTTTCATGATTTCTGTTGGCACCTATTGGCACCATACTACCATCTCCAAGTCTGCTTCAATCAGGCTTTGTTAACTTTGTCAGTGGTTTATCCTATGCTTGGTGTTTTGAACTATTCTCTCAGGTTATTCAATCAGGCTTTGTTAACTTTGTTAGTGGTTTATCCTATGCTTTCTGCCAAATTTGTGCAACATTAAATATAAATCTAGGCTTCAACTTGGTGTTTTGAACTATGCTCTCAGGTTATTCAATCAGGCTTTGTTAACTTTGTCAGTGGTTTATCCTATGCTTTCTGCCAAATTTGTGCAACATTAAATATAAATCTAGGCTTCAACTTGGTGTTTTGAACTATGCTCTCAGGTTATTCAATCAGGCTTTGTTAACTTTGTCAGTGGTTTATCCTATGCTTTCTACCAAATTTGTGCAACATTAAATATAAATCTAGGCTTTAACTTGGTGTTTTGAACTATGCTCTCAGGTTATTCAATCAGGCTTTGATGTGCATATATATATATATATATATATCCCATGTAACGAAGTACAACCTTATATTCTAGCTATACTCTCAATTACAGAGTATAAGTAGGGTAAAATGTTTTTAAAAGGCCCTCTGTTTTGGCCTGTAAGGGTAGAAAGATAGGTAAGAGTTCACCTTGATGTCACATTATCGAGACATCAGCTTCCCTGACCAAAGGGGTTGCAGTCTGGGTCCAAGCACGCTATCACCACTTACTGCTGAACTCAACTAATTGTCTTCAGAACAAAAAAGCCCATGATTGTGAATATTTAAAAATAATTAGTCCTCTGAGAGATCAGATGTAGTCATGGCTGATGAGGCAGTTCCAACAGATGTGGAAATTATGGAAATTGTGGGTGTCAAGGAAACCATAATACTAACTGGGTTTTGTGGAAAAATCAGAGAAAAACTGGTGTTGCAACTGTCTGAATACTTATTGACGCTAAGAATGCAGGTACTAGGAAGTAGACAATGTGACAACAGCTGGAACTAATTCTTGCACCAGAAATGGATTCTCCTCTGCTGGGTCTGAAAATAACTGGGCTTTATCATTATGGTCATCATTCTGATTATTTTTTCAATTGCCCAGTTGATTTCTTCCATTGAATTCATCTTTTCCTGCTTTCATTTTGGGAATGGTGCATGAGGAAGTTGCAGCTTAAGCTTCTACATTAGCATTACAAGGACCTTCCTTTTGTTGGAAAGCTCACCATCACTTCCAAGATTCTGCAAGATGGTCACATGTATTATGCTTCTTGCTGGTTTCCAATCCAATCTCAATTTCTGAAGCTGGAGAAGATTTTAAGAGCATTCTTATAGGCTAAGTATGGAAGATAATGGGGTCTCTCTTCGCATCTCTGCATCATGCCAAAGCTAGAAGGTTGACAAGGGCTTATTGATATCGAAGATTCTGGCAACAATGTGGGTAGTAAGGAGTCTTGTTGGAGAGCCCCATTTGGAAAGTTTAACTCATCCACAGAGACTATGTAATGCAGTCATATCAGCAAAATTTAGGGTCACTTTTCACTATGTGGAATCATTTGTGCTCCTCAATACTTCAGAATATAGGAATTTCTTGTCCTCAAGAGTGTTTGAACTTTGGGAAGCCTGGAAGCCCATGGCTAAGTGTATTTACTGGGACTTTATTGGCAATAGGAGGGGATCAGATCTCGCCTTCCATCCTATTTAGATTTTGGAGAATGCAATAACAATGCATTAGAACTCACAAGATTTTAGCCAAGGGAACTGAACAAGAAGGGTGTTTTTCTGTGGCATGGTTTTTGGGATACTGATCAAAGGACATGGACAGAGCAGAGAACCCTTGCCTATTCTAAGAGTTTGTTTTCTTCCAATAGAATGATTATCAGAGAATTACATGCTACTATTGATGTCGAGGATCTGTCCAAAATGATCTTTCTAGAAGGGCAATTGGAGAGATTACGGATGATCTCTCTTTTTTTTTAAATTTGAAAAATACTTCTTATATTTACAAAAATAGATATGTCAAGAGAAAACAAAAAATATAAAGGTACATAAAATGGTATTTACATTACAGAATATAAATGTACCTTTTTGGCAGACTCACACTTCAACATCACTGATTGTTTTTAGTGAAGAGAAGTACTGGTCTGCTCCTAGTGCAGTCTCTGAAAGAATGTCGTGTTGTAATATCTTGTCCCTCAAAAGCATATCTGTTATCTCCCTCTTGATTTACTGTGCAACCATCTTGACTCTCCTTGGATGAGCCATGCATATAATCTGATTTTGTTTTGGGAATTTGCTAAATTTGGGTCCATGGGAGTACAGGTAATTCCGATTTGCGGTTTCGTTAAATTTGGGTCCAATGGAGTATTCGAAATGTTTGAGAGTACACAAGCTTAAAGAATGTGTTTTTGTCATCTAGGCATCAACCACGAGTGTGTGGAGGCACTGCTGGGTTGCAGGCAATGACTATAGACTTGTTTGATGAGCTAGGAGTTGCACCATGTTTCGAATCAACAGTGAACGATGTGTCGATATTATCTAATATTTGTTCATCTATTACACCTGTTAATGTGGGTGCCTACTATAATCAGACATTTTTAGAAGATATAAACAAGAGGCAATCTATTTTCTGCTTGTGCATGTAAAATATGTGAATTGACATCTTCAAGCACTCATTTCAGCTGGAGTTTGACAATTTGAACTCTCTATCCGGTCAATTTGAACAGAGTACTATTATGAACTCTCTATCCGGTCAATTTGAACATAGTACTATTCTGTGTGCTTGAATGTCGAGAACGGAGTACTATTCTAATTATTGCCGATTTTCTGTGAATGATATTTACTTCACATCATTATCACCGATAACAATGCATAAATCCCAATCTATTAGCGTAGTTGTAGTTGTGGAAAACCCATCCCAGCCGCATTTTAATGTAGCGAGAAAAACCGGGTTACTTATATATTGTGTTTTATTTTGCATTCTCTTTTCAGTGGCTACACTATGCATATGGTTATTTTTTGCTTTTGCATGTAAAATATGTGAATTGACATCTTCAAGTACTCATTTCAGCTGGAGTTTGATAGCACATCATTGTTACATTGAATTCTATTCAATGGCTAGGCTATGCATATGGTTATTTTCTGCTATTGCATGTAAAACTTGTGAATTGACGTCTTCAAGCATGCATTTCAGTTGGAGGAGTTTGATAGCACATCATTGTTAGGTTGAATCAAATAGCATTAACAGTTTCATGATTTCTGTTGTCACCTATTGGCACCATACTACCATCTCCAAGTCTGCTTCAATTAGGCTTTGTTAACTTTGTCAGTGGTTTATCCTATGCTTGGTGTTTTGAACTATGCTCTCAGGTTATTCAATCAGGATTTGTTAACTTTGTTAGTGGTTTATCCTATGCTTTCTGCCAAATTTGTGCAACATTAAATATAAATCTAGGCTTCAACTTGGTGTTTTGAACTATGCTCTCAGGTTATTCAATCAGGCTTTGTTAACTTTGTCAGTGGTTTATCCTATGCTTTCTGCCAAATTTGTGCAACATTAAATATAAATCTAGGCTTCAACTTGGTGTTTTGAACTATGCTCTCAGGTTATTCAATCAGGCTTTGTTAACTTTGTCAGTGGTTTATCCTATGCTTTCTGCCAAATTTGTGCAACATTAAATATAAATCTAGGCTTCAACTTGGTGTTTTGAACTATGCTCTCAGGTTATTCAATCAGGCTTTGATGTGCATATATATATATATATTTCCCATGTAACGAAGTACAACCTTATATTCTAGCTATACTGTCAATTACAGAGTATAAGTAGGGTAAAATGTTTTTAAAAGGCCCTCTGTTTTGGCCTGTAAGGGTAGAAAGATAGGTAAGAGTTCACCTTGGTGTCACATTATCGAGACATCAGCTTCCCTTACCAAAGGGGCTGCAGTCTGGGTCCAAGCACGCTATCACCACTTACTGCTGAACTCAACTCATTGTCTTCAGAACAAAAAATCCCATGATTGTGAATAGTTAAAAATAATTAGTCCTCTGAGAGATCAGATGTAGTCATGGCTGATGAGACAGTTCCAACAGATGTGGAAATTATGGAAATTGTGGGTGTCAAGGAAACCATAATACTAACTGGGTTTTGTGGAAAAATCAGAGAAAAACTGGTGTTGCAACTGTCTGAATACGTATTGACGCTAAGAATGCAGGTACTAGGAAGTAGACAATGTGACAACAGCTGGAACTAATTCTTGCACCAGAAATGGATTCTCCTCTGCTGGGTCTGAAAATAACTGGGCTTTATCATTATGGTCATCATTCTGATTATTTTTTCAATTGCCCAGTTGATTTCTTCCATTGAATTCATCTTTTCCTGCTTTCATTTTGGGAATGGTGCATGAGGAAGTTGCAGCTTAAGCTTCTACATTAGCATTACAAGGACCTTCCTTTTGTTGGAAAGCTCACCATCACTTCCAAGATTCTGCAAGATGGTCACATGTATTATGCTTCTTGCTGGTTTCCAATCCAATCTCAATTTCTGAAGCTGGAGAAGATTTTAAGAGCATTCTTATAGGCTAAGTATGGAAGATAATAGGGTCTCTCTTCGCATCTTTGCATCATTCCAAAGCTAGAAGGTTGACAAGGGCTTATTGATATCGAAGATTCTGGCAACAATGTGGGTAGTAAGGAGTCTTGTTGGAGAGCCCCATTTGGAAAGCTTAACTCATCCACAGAGACTATGTAATGCAGTCATATCAGCAAAATTTAGGGTCACTTTTCACTATGTGGAATCATTTGTGCTCCTCAATACTTCAGAATATAGGAATTTCTTGTCCTCAAGAGTGTTTGAACTTTGGGAAGCCTGGAAGCCCATGGCTAAGTGTATTTACTGGGACTTTATTGGCAATAGGAGGGGATCAGATCTCGCCTTCCATCCTATTTAGATTTTGGAGAATGCAATAACAATGCATTATAACTCACAAGATTTTAGCGAAGGGAACTCAACAAGAAGGGTGTTTTTCTGTGGCATGGTTTTTGGGATACTGGTCAAAGGACATGGACAGAGTAGAGAACCCTTGCCTATTCTAAGAGTTTGTTTTCTTCCAATAGAATGATTATCAAAGAATTACATGCTACTATTGATGTCGAGGATCTGTCCAAAATGATCTTTCTAGAAGGGCAATTGGAGAGGTTACGGATGATCTCTCTTTTTTTTAAATTTGAAAAATACTTCTTATATTTACAAAAATAGATATGTCAAGATAAAACAAAAAATAGAAAGGTACATAAAATGGTATTTACATTACAGAATATAAATGTACCTTTTTGGCAGACTCAGACTTCAACATCACTGATTGTTTTTAGTGAAGATAAGTACTTGTCTACTCCTAGTGCAGTCTCTGAAAGAATGACCTATTGTAATATCTTGTCCCTCAAAAGCATATCTGTTATCTCCCTCCTGATTTACTGTGCAACCATCTTGACTCTCCTTGGATGAGCCATGCATATAATCTGATTTTGTTTTAGGAATTTGCTAAATTTGGGTCCATGGGAGTACAAGTAATTCCAATTTGGGGTTCTGTTAAATTAGGGTCCAATGGAGTATTCGAAATGTTTGAGAGTACAGAAGCTTAAAGAATGTGTTTTTGTCGTCTAGGCATCAACCACGAGTGTGTGGAGGCACTGCTGGGTTGCAGGCAATGACTATAGACTTGTTCGATGAGCTAGGAGTTGCACCATGTTTCGAATCAACAGTGAACGATGTGTCGATATTATCTAATATTTGTTCATCTATTACACCTGTTAATGTGGGTGCCTACTATAATCAGACATTTTTAGAAGATATAAACAAGAGGCAATCTATTTTCTGCTTGTGCATGTAACATATGTGAATTGACATCTTCAAGCACTCATTTCAGCTGGAGTTTGACAATTTGAACTCTCTATTCGGTCAATTTGAACAGAGTACTATTATGAACTCTCTATCCGGTCAATTTGAACAGAGTACTATTGTGTGTGCTTGAATGTCGAGAACGGAGTACTATTCTAATTGTTGTCGATTTTCTGTGAATGATATTTACTTCACATCATTATCATCGATAACAATGCATAAATCCCAATCTATTAGCGTAGTTGTAGTTGTGGAAAACCCATCCCAGCCGCATTTTAAAGTAGCGAGAAAAACCGGGTTACTTATATATTGTGTTTTATTTTGCATTCTCTTTTCAGTGGCTACACTATGCATATGGTTATTTTTTGCTTTTGCATGTAAAATATGTGAATTGACATCTTCAAGCACTCATTTCAGCTGGAGTTTGATAGCACATCATTGTTACATTGAATTCTATTCAATGGCTAGGCTATGCATATGGTTATTTTCTGCTATTGCATGTAAAACTTGTGAATTGACGTCTTCAAGCATGCATTTCAGCTGGAGGAGTTTGATAGCACATCACTGTTAGGTTGAATCAAATAGCATTAACAATTTCATGATTTCTGTTGGCACCTATTGGCACCATACTACCATCTCCAAGTCTGCTTCAATCAGGCTTTGTTAACTTTGTCAGTGGTTTATCCTATGCTTGGTGTTTTGAACTATGCTCTCAGGTTATTCAATCAGGCTTTGTTAACTTTGTCAGTGGTTTATCCTATGCTTTCTGCCAAATTTGTGCAACATTAAATATAAATCTAGGCTTCAACTTGGTGTTTTGAACTATGCTCTCAAGTTATTCAATCAGGCTTTGTTAACTTTGTCAGTGGTTTATCCTATGTTTTCTGCCAAATTTGTGCAACATTAAATATAAATCTAGGCTTCAACTTGGTGATTTGAACTATGCTCTCAGGTTATTCAATCAGGCTTTGTTAACTTTGTCAGTGGTTTATCCTATGCTTTCTGCCAAATTTGTGCAACATTAAATATAAATCTAGGCTTCAACTTGGTGTTTTGAACTATGCTCTCAGGTTATTCAATCAGGCTTTGTTAACTTCGTCAGTGGTTTATCCTATGCTTTCTGCCAAATTTGTGCAACATTAAATATAAATCTAGGCTTCAACTTGGTGTTTTGAACTATGCTCTCAGGTTATTCAATCAGGCTTTGTTAACTTTGTCAGTGGTTTATCCTATGCTTTCTGCCAAATGTGTGCAACATTAAATATAAATCTAGGCTTCAACTTGGTGTTTTGAACTATGCTCTCAGGTTATTCAATCAGGCTTTGATGTGCATATATATATATATATATATATATATATATATATATATATATATATATATATATATATATATATATATATATATATATATATATATATATATATATATATATATATATATATATATATATATATATATATATATATATATATATATATATATATATATATATATATATATATATATATATATATATATATATTTCCCATGTAACGAAGTACAACCTTATATTCTAGCTATACTCTCAATTACAGAGTATAAGTAGGGTAAAATGTTTTCAAATATGAAGGTCTTACAACAAGGTGGCTGGAAGTTCTTGTAATGAGATCCAATCTTGTTAACTTTGGAAGTAATTTGACTCATAAAATGTATTTATATATTTTACTTCTGAAATCACTATTTAAGTTTGCAAAGTTATACATATTCTATTATTAGTGTGTAAAGTCATGCATATTCTATCTGTAAATTTGAATCGATAACTTTTGAATGATGCAACATATTTTTTTAACCATCAAACTATATTAAAAGATGATATTAAACTACTTGTTCTCAGATCATCTTGCATGTAGTTCAATCTCTGTTTTGTTATTGAATTTCTCCCTACCTTTATCTGACAATATCCATTTTTTACTATATGTGAACCAGTTGCAAACTAATTTGTAGTTGTTGTTCAACTTTCAGTGTTGAAGGACATTTCTGGACGTTCTCTGTATTGCTTCAACTCCGGTAACAACCTTAATCTCCTTTCCGAGTTTTTGCTTCATTTCTATTTCATCCATGGACCATGATAGAAAATCCTCTTCCATCAATTGTACATTAGCCACTCAGCAACTATAGAGTCTTACTTGAAAGCAGAAAGTGTTTTTCATATATTTAACATTATGTATATTATAGAAGTAAAAGATCAGTCTTTTATCATATTGTTCAAGTTCCTTTGGAGACAATGCTTAATAGTAAGTGGGTATTATGGTAAACATTTTTATTTGCTCGGGCACCCACATTTGCCTAGGATTTTATGACATAAGAAAACCTTTAAATCCCTGCAAAAACCTTCCTCGCAAGGATTAGATTGTGTGGATTATGTTGGGTTTTCTTCTCGCAAAGACTATTAATTTGCATAGCACTGTGCAGCTTGTGTTGGTTACTCACACAACAATGTTAAATACAGATACTTTGCCTTGGCATACTCTGTTTTGTCACTGGGCAATCCAACTTTCAGCATTGAGGGACATTTCTGGGCGTTTTCTGTATTGCTTCATCTCCGGTAACAACCTTAATCTCCTTTCTGAGTTTTTGCTTCATTTCTATTGCATCCATGGGCCATGATACAAAATCCTCTTCCATCAATTGTACATTAGCCACTGAGCAACTAAAGAGTCTTATAAATTTCATTCAAAATTATTTTCCGATTGAAATGATTCAGTTATATATATGCTTTCTTGATAATTTAAAATTTATTCCTTTGTGTTAAACTAATGCAAAGTGGTGCCATCGTGGCTGTCTTGTTTTTAGTGAATAGACTCTAGAAAATCTTAGATACAAACTTCAATACCTTTGCTTATGTCTGTCTGAATTCTGGACTAGTCATATCCCTGTATTGATATTATATTCCACTTGGCATTTTTTTTGTCATCCACACATTAAGAAAGCGGAAAACAAATACATGCATGTAAATTTACATTTAGAATGCATGCGGAGATTGATTTAGGACTTTGCGTGTGCTCTCTTCTCTATGTTCAAACAGTTTCACTTCTCTTTCCTTAGTAGCTAGGATTTTCACTGCAAAAAGAAAGTAAACGATTGTTTATCATCTTAGATTGCATATTTAGGAATTGTTTATGTACATCACGCGATCAACCTCAAAGGCAAACTTCTTAAGAAAGATCAACTGTAAAATACATTTCAATAAACATAAAAACGCTTTGGAACCTAACGCACACCATTTAGAAGTCTAGGCTAGAGACGTGTTCCGGCGTCGTAAAGCCTGGTAACTATCACTTTCATCGTAGGTTGGGTGATTCCTCCTCTTTGAAATGACAAGTGCCAGTACGGACTTGTGCTCCCACGTGCCATCAAGTATATATTGGGAGACCACAGTAGGCTATATCCTTTATCCTTAGGAAGCCGTGTCTGCCGCCCTATCGATCGCAATGCACTGAACACAGCATTCGGGAAGATTGACTGCCGTACCATAAAAAGTATTCTGCAGTTTTGCGATTGGTTTGGTAATCCCCCTGTCTGGATATCCATAGTAGTCACTTTCGTTCCTTTTTGGACTCCTTAAAAGAAAAGGACCATCTGAGCACTTGTCACTTCAAGCTCGTTAAAAATCGAAGGCGACTAGAGTCATCTTTAGCTTTTTCTCGACTCTTAAAAAATGAAAAAGCAAATTGTGTCAAAGTGTCATAAAATTTATTTAAATCGGAATAACCTGCACCATCTGAGCACTTGTCACTTCAGGCTCGTTAAAAAGCGAAGGCGACTAGAGTCATCTTTAGCTTTTTCTCGACTCTTAAAAAATGAAAAATCAAATTGTGTCAAAGTGTCATAAAATTTATTTAAATCGGAATAACCTCACTGTTCCCTCGTTGGTCTTAGCGTAGGAAAATTGAGTCCACCAATCAAGGATTTCCTCATGGAGGAATCCTGCTCCCTTTTCCTCTAGGGGAGATGTTGGTGCACCTCATATGGCTACATTGACCCTTCCAGGGCTTGCAATTGGCCTGCCAATATGCCTTTTCTCGACCTCTGCCATTCAAAACACCGTGATTCTTGAGCAATCAGCTCAACAACCAGATGATACTAGAGTTGCCCAAATCGAAGGCGACTAGAATCGTCTTTACCTTTTTCTTGTCTCTTAAAAATTGAATAACCAAGTTGTGTCAAAGTGTCATACAATTTATTCAAATCGGAATAACATCACTGCTCCCTCGTTGGTCTCAATTTGACAAAATGGAGTCCACCAATCAAGGATTTCCCCTTGGAGGAATCCTACTCCCTTTTCCTCTAGGGGAGATGTTGGTGTACCTCATATGGCTACATTGTCCCTTCCAGGGCTTACACTTCGTCTGCTGGTATGGCTTTTCTCGACCTCTGTCGTTCAAAACACCATGATTTTTGGGCAATCAAATCAGCAACCAGATGATACTAGAGTTACCCCAAAACCTTCTATTTCATTTGTTTCTCTCTCTCCTTCCTCTGCGCTTCGTGGAAGTATGCTTAAAAAAAAATGAACGTATAAAAGTTGTTGTAATAAATATTTTTCTTCATTATGTTTACAAGCTTAGATGCCCACTCATTTAGAAAAAAACTGAACATGCTTCTTTCAACATTTTTGTGTTTTGTTTTGTACCAGAAAATGACATCAAACCTCACTGAAAATGCAATTTCCTCAATGTTATCTGGATCAACTCATATTCAACCATACCTACAAATTGCTGAACTTGAGCCAATACAATCAATGCAAAATTCAACTCCACGATATCGTACTGCAATTTCAGACGGAACACATAAGAAACACATCATGCTTCCAAAAGATTTCAATGATCTCGTAGCAACAAGCTTGCTACAAAAGGGTTCTATTATAAATGTTAAAAGTTGGACTACCTCAGCTATTGGTCCTTCAACGTAAGTTTGTTATAAATTTCTTATTTCAAATTTAACATTTTTTTACTTATAACACAACCGCTTCTAACAGTTATTCCTTTGACTCTCATTTGTCGTGTAGGTCTATAAAGCTAGTAGACTTTGAAATATCTGCTTCATATGCACCCTTAATTGGAAATCCAAAAACTATGAGTGTCCCCATCACATCTGATGAAAACTCTGCATCCTCATCGGATCCACATCCTCCATCAAAAAGGCACTGCCCTCTTCCAACTACTCCAACCCCGTCCGTTCAACCGGTTCAAATTCCCATCAAATCGTTAAACCCTTACCACTCAAACTGGTGCATAAAAGGATACGTCCAAAGGAAAACAGCTCTTCGACAGTTTCAGAATCAATACGGACTCGGTAAAGTGTTTGGTTTTGACCTGTTCGATAGAGAGGGTGGAGAAATACATATTACATGTTTCAACAATGTCGCAAATTATTTTTTCGACAAAATCCAAAATGGAAATGTCTACATTGTTTCTAAAGGGAATGTGAAAATGGCTAATAAGCAATACAACCACTTGAACAATGACTGGGAAATTTTGTTGAATGCAACTTCTACCATAGAACATGTTGTCAGTGAAAAAAAACATAATCCAACAGTGTGATTCAGTATAAAATCAATTGATGATATCAGAACAACAAACGTCAACTCCATTGTTGATATTCTTGTTGTTGTCATAGACATTTCCAGTGTATGCACTATACGTAGAAAAGATGGCTCTGAAGTCAATAAACAAACAGTACAGCTTCGAGACATGTCAGGGTATAGCATAGATGCAATCTTTTGGGGAGATAATTTTAATGCCGTTTCACAGGAAATCTCCTCCCTATGTGCTACAGGAAATAACCCCATCATTGCAATCAAATCTGCACGTGTTGGGGAATTTAATGGAAAAAATATCAGCACTACAACGAGATCCATTCTTCTTGTAGATCCTGACATTGAAGAGGCCCATGCGCTAAAGTCATGGTTTAAAAAAGAAGGCTCGACTGCTGCTTCTACATCTTTGACAACAAGCTCTCCTTTTTGCCACCAACAAAAAAAAATAACAATTGCTGACATTTACAGTATGGATTCCTTAGAGAAACCAACATTTTTCCAATTAAAGGGCACAATAACAAAAATTGGTATGGATAGTTTTTACTACATTTCTTGCCCGTCGATTGTTGGTGGGAAAAAATGCATGAAAAAACTTATTCCACAAAATACAGGGGTGTGGTTCTGTCCAAAATGCAACGCTGAAGTAAGCGACTGTGATTACAGATACTTATTGAAAATCGACATACAAGATCACACTGGTGAATTGGCTTCAACTGTTGCTTTCGAAGACGCGGGCTCTACAATTCTTGGAAATAATGCCAAAGACTTCTATCTATTATCTTCAGATCCAGAACTAATCAAGGAAATTGTCTCTAGAGCTCTATGGGCAGATCATATCTTCACACTATCAGTGAAGACAGAAACTTTTAAAGAAGTCCCACGATTGAAATGCGTTATCATAAAAGAAGAAAAACTGCATTTCACGACAGAATGCAAAAACATCCTTCGAGAAATTCAGAGCATCTTGACATTGTAGATAAATATTGCAGAATGTGTTCCTTGCTTTTTGGCAATTCCTATTGTCCAGTTTTATAAATACAACTTTACAAGATATATTGTTGCATGTCTTCTTATGAAATTTTCTTATATACCATTGAAATAGATATTTGTTCTCCATTGTATCTAGCATTATGTTAGTAGACAAAATCACATTTTTTTTCCTTTTATCAGCTTTACACATGAAACTACCTACATGTATGCAAAAAAAATACTAATATGTTCTTTCAAAAACATTTCTCAAATAAAAAAATTCACATGGCACTGTTCAGAACTTAGATTTTTTTCCCCTTCTTTCGCTTTCACTTGCATTTTTTACCGTTCTTTCGCTTTCATACAATAACATGGTTGTTGTCTCCAAATAACATTCTTCTTTTCCCCTCCCTTGCTTATAGGTACCATAAATTTTGTGAATGGCTTCTTCTTCTAATAATGAACGTGCTCGAAGATACTATGCAACAAATAAAGAACGAATAAATGCACGGCGCCATGAGCTTTACCAAGCAAAAAAAAACATCATAGAATGTCAAAAACACAAAAAACAAAAGGGTGACCAACCTTCCTCGTCTGAAATGGCCCACCCTGAAAACAATCCTCCCTTGCAATTATCAGACTCTTTATCTTCTCAGCAAACCTCTCAAACAAATACATCCATGCCTCATTGCCCTAACCCCTCCTTTGCACATGCTTTCAGCAATGTTTATACTGATCAAGCACATCGAGATTTCCGTTCAAAGCTTGATAAACTTCCACCTAAATGCCCATGCTCCATTTGTCTTGAATCATATCCTGGAATACATATCTGCAATTCCAACCACATGTATTGCTGCTCCAGATGCGCCTCTGAAACAAAGGGTCATCGCTTCTCATTATCAAACAACATGGACCCTGGCCCTCAACCAGCTGCCCTTACGTCTCTTTCACAAATAGAAGAAATGCTCATTGCTAGGGTTAATCCTATACTGCAAGTAACACATGCACGTGGTGGCCAGTATAAATACAGTGGCCACACAATTTGTTTTCCTCAAGACATAACAAAAATCGCAAACATGTTGCCACGACGTGTTGAGCACTTGGACATCCTAATTGTCACACGTCATAGTAATGACCATAAGGCTTATGATTTCATTGTCAGTAGACATCGCGTTCTCACTGCATTGGAATACAAATTGGCTAATGACCCATACTATAAGAATGTTCGTATTGATTCCAACGCACTGGCGTCCTTACCAGCAATCCCCACCGATGTCTCCTCCTCCCTTCACCATTCCAATACTATAGAAACCACTGTTTGCCTTCCACTTGAACCACCCCATGAGCTCACCGAAGATTTCACAGACCCATCTGCTGGCCAAACATCATCGTTCGTACCCATCATACCCAATACAAATACAGAAATCCAAGAAATCCGCCATTATTTGCATGCTTACAACCACCAATCTGATACTACAATTGAGTGGCCAACAATTGGTTTATTGCCAGTCAATGAATACAACACAGAAGGTCTACTCTCTATGGCTTTCCCTGCCCTTTTCCCGACAGGCGCTGCAATGCCAAATCAGCCAAGAATGAAAGCTGTGCAGTTACATGAATATGCACTTCATCTCATACGTTACTACGATAACAGATTTGGAAGCCACCCACGCTTTCGTTATTACATATATAATCTCATGATGCGGCATCGCAGTCAAGCAACAGCGTCGATTTTTGCGAAAAAAAAACATCACAGATAACTTTCCAATATCTATTCAAGATCTGAACATTCGATTAGAACAATTTCCAGATGAGCAATTGGCAGAGAAAGTCATGCGATTCGGTAGCTCTTTACGTGGAACAAGGTCATTTTGGCACAAAGCTAAAAATGAACTAATGGACATGATATCTCAACTCGGTTGCCCGACGTTCTTCTTCACATTGAGTGCAACTGATACAAAATGGCCTGATCTTCATGCAGTCATGCTCGGATGTCTTCCTACTGATATTGGAAAACAACAAAAGTGGAGAAATGATAACATTATCTCTAACCCACATTTAACATCACTATATATGCACCATAGATTCACAACATTTCGTGAGATTATCTTGGAGAAACACTTGAATACAAAAGATTACTGGTACAGGTACGCATTCTACCGCATTTTTTTTCCTCCAAGAACTCTAAACAACATTCCTTACCTATTGCAAAATTATCTTACAAAAACGCATACTTGTTAGGTATGAATGGCAACATAGGGGATCTGCGCACATCCATGGTTTCCTTTGGATAGATAATGCACCTGATATGGAGAATCTCCACTGGGAAGACACAGAAGCAGTCGATATTGCAAGGCAATTCTTCGACAAATATATTTCCGCCTGGAACCCTCGTGCTCCTTCGAATTCAAACCAACCAAATGCTTGGACAAATCCTGAAGACCCTTGCCTATTGTCCACACCGCAAATCTTCAGAACCAATCCTTTCAGTGACTATGAACAGCTCGTCAATTGTGTTGAACGTCACACAAAATGCTCAGAAAGCACGTGCCTAAGAAAAAATGGATCCTCACTCCAATGTCGTTATAAATCACCGTGGGAATTACATCCAAAATCGGCCTTATTCATTGATTCCAATGGCCAAAAAACATACACCTCTGCTCGGAACGACGATCGACTCAATAGCCATAACCCTACCATCCTATCTATTTGGCGTGCAAATGTTGACTGCCAACCAGTACTCTCCATACACGCTGTACAAAAATATATCGCCAAATATGCATCCAAAGCAGAAAAAAATTCCGAAAGCTTCCACGACATGCTACGTAGAATTGTCCTGGCTTCACCCATTGCTGACCCAGCAACATCCGCATTTCGAAAATTTCTTGCAGAAACCCTTGTTGATCGTGACATTGGAGCACAAGAAACCTGCCATATGCTGCAAAAATTACCGTTAACATTATGTAGTCGGCCATTCATTTCTTTAAATGTAAACCAAAAAATTCTTATGCGCCTTCCACAAACGGACACCACCTCCACTACATCCCCGCACTTCATAGATACATATATCCAGCACCCTTCTACCCTAGAGTCCACATCACTAATAGAGTTGGCAAGATCCTGGTCATATGATCCTCGTCGCAGAACAAACAAATGGAAACAAAGGCCTACAAAAGCAATTGTTTGGGTCATACCACGTTACTCCTCCATACCATCCACAACAGAACCTTGCTACGCTGACTTTTGCAGGGTTGAACTTATGCTATACAAACCTTTTCGCCGTATCGTACAAGATATAGGAGATTCTGCTGCAGAATTCATCGCAAATTGGCAAGCATTTCGCCCATTCTACAATCCTTGGCATCAACGCCGCACACTATCTGATATTGAATCTGTCACAAATGATACCTCAACTATGAATGAAGCCAATCCAACAGACACCATGGAAATAAATGAATGGGAATTACTTTCCCAATTACACCCTACAAATGAGCTTCTCATAAACGACCTTGACATGCTTGGTCTTCGTGGCTTTGATGACACCCATAACTGGAATCATACCACTATCCCATTGGATCTACAAAATAATGCAATACAATTCATTGAGAATAGCCGCTCCATCCACCGCATTCTTCAAACACATCAACATACCCTGCCGACCCTTACTACATTATCTCCAATGCAAAGAAAAGCTCTTAATATTATTCTTAATCATTTTGCTAGGAAGGATTATTTACCTGCTCTCAGAATGATAATACAAGGCACTGCTGGTACGGGAAAATCCCTCCTTATTAATTGCATCAAAGATATGCTCATAGGCCTTGCAAGCCTGGGACCTTCACCGATCATGCTCCTCGCCCCTACAGGGGTTGCTGCCTTCAACATACAAGCATCGACAATCCATTCTGCTTTGCACCTTCCTATAAAGGATCTTATGCCGTTAGAAGGTAGTGCTCTTGCAAAATTCCAAGAAGAACTCAGGCATATAAGATACATACTAATCGATGAAATGAGCTTCATTGGGCCAAAGCTTCTCAGCCATATTGATGAACGTCTTCGCGAGGCATTTCCCCACCAAAGAAACACTCCTTTCGGTGGTTGTTCCATAATATTGGTTGGTGATCTCGGTCAGCTACCACCCGTCAAAGACATACCTCTATATGCAGGGACGAGCCACGGAAGCGCACTGTGGAACACCTTCAACACAGTCATCACATTAGACACAATATTTCGTCAACAAGGCGACGACATCGCCCAGGTTACTTTCAGGAACATTCTCCAAAACATTAGAGATGCAAATCCAACAATCGACGACTACAATGTACTCATGTCGCGCACAGATTCCTTTTTATCAGAAGAAGAAATATGTTCATTCCATGATTCCATGCATCTATTTCCAACAAATGCTCAAACAACGGTCCATAATAAGCAAATGATGAAATCTCTAAACACTCCTATTGCACGATCCATTGCTGAAGATGACAACACATATTCCAGTCTTTCCTCTGAAGATGAGCAACTTGAGCGAATTGTATTGCTACGCAATGGCGAAAAAGTTATGTTGACTTCCAACCTTTGGGTTTCAGCCGGTCTTGTTAATGGTTCCCTTGGAAAAATTTTAACCATGTTTTACAAAGAATCAACTGCACCACCACAAATTCCAACATTTGTTGTCATAGATTTCCCCAAGTACATTGGGCCTCCTTGGGATGAAAGAAACCCCACTCACTTGCCTATTCCAGCAGTAAAAAGAAATGGTCGTGCACAAATTCCACTGAAGATGGCTTGGGCTTTAACCATACATAAATCTCAAGGTATGACCCTTCCAAAAGCAACAATTGACATTGGAAAAACAGAACGTCAAGTTCTCACATTCACAGCTATTTCAAGAGTGCCTTCTCTACAAGATCTCCGGATTAACCCCGCATTCAGTTTCGATCATTACAGTAAAATTAAGGACAACAAAAACATTGCTCGCAGAAAACACGTAGAAGAAATTCTCCGTTCAATGCCGCCTCCAGATAATCTGCTCCAACCCGTACTTTGACATCACCAAAAGGTTTCCTCCATTTATTTAACTCATTCTATTTCATAACATACTTTTCATATCTTTCAACAACAACAAACTTTAATCAATATTAGTAAAAAAACAAATACTAGAATGTCTTTATATTGTCTGTACATCTCATTCTAACCTTTTCTTTCTTTTGCAGCAGGCCACATGGGCTCAGAAATAACATACCTGCACAACTACATGTAGATTGGCAAGCAAAAAAACTGCATCTCCAGCTGTGCATTGACCTCCAATGGTGTTCAATATGCCGTTATTCACCATGCATCTTCCACTAACAATATATGGATCCCCATAGCAAAGGTAACTTCATTACCATTCATTCCAGATTCATTTTAACACAACTCACCTGCAGAGTATTACTAATAAATTTCTGCAACTGATTTACATATTACTAATTCTAACAGAATAGAAATTTTGCAGGTCCATTGCTGCTTCGCTGCCTCCACCATGTTTTCATACAACTTCAAATATGGAATGACAAGCACAATGTTCTTTAGACTATTATATTCCTTCTCGAACCTCTTTTGTTACAATTCACTATTTGTATTTTCCATGTCAAACTTGAAAAAGGATGTTTCAAGATCAAATACCGTTTTCATTGTTTGTTTCCTCACAACTTTTCGTGTTTTCCATTTCAATCTTTAAAAAGGATGTTACAACACACTTTGTATTTTCCATTTCAAACTTTAAAAAGGATGTTACAATACACTATTTGTATTTTCCATTTCATGCTTAACAAAGGATGTTTCAACATCAAATACCATTTTGATAGTTCATGTCCTCACAACTATTTGTGTTTCCCATTTCAAACTTAAAAAGGGATGTTTTGAGATCAATGCCATTTTGATAGTTTATGTCCTCACAACCATTTCATTGTCAATGGGTTTTAACATATTTTGTTTACAAAATCAATTGACTTTAGTGATTATAATTCATGTTTTCAATATATCTTCATATTAATTTAATTTTCAATTTGAATAATGGTTTCTTAAATAGCCCTTTCCAAATCAATATGGTTGCCCGGTTGTTGTTCGCATATTAATTTAATTTCCCATTTGAATAATGATTTCTTAAATAGCCCTTTCCAAATCAATATGGATGCCCAGTTGTCGTTCGCATGGATTCATTCATTTATCTTCACCTTTAACTCCACAATTTTTCCAACAACAAACAAAGGTCTCTAAACAGGTTCAATACATATTTATGGCTGCTTGCATTCCATTTCAGCGGTTTTAGGCATCGCTCCCTCAAATTAAAGCTCGAATTCATCGACCCTTGCTTCCAAAAAAGCCCGCAAAAGCCTATTCACGTTTCAATATTCTTCCACACACTATGCCTTACGGCGTTTCCTTTGCAACACTAGGTGCAAATGCTAGTAGTATTGGTGCACAAGAAGGATGGATCATGGCGCATGTGTCCGGATTATAGGGAGCTCAACAAGCTCACTATTAAAGATAAGGTCCCCATTCTTGTCATTGATGAATTACTGGATGAATTGCATGGATCAATTTACTTCACCAAGTTGGATCTTCGTTCGGGATATCATCAAATCAGAATGAAGATTGAAGACATTCCGAAAACAACATTTAGAACTCATGAGGGTCATTATGAATTTTTGGTCATGCCTTTTGGCCTTACCAATGTACCTTCAACATTTCAAGGTTTGATGAATTCAATTTTCAAACCATTCCTTAGAAAATTTGTGTTAGTATTTTTTGATGATATACTGATCTACAACAAGTCTTGGAAGGATCATGTTGAACATGTTGACAGGGTGCTACAACTATTGGAGGAGAAACAATTATATGCAAAAAGATCCAAATGTTTCTTTGGAGTCCAGGAGGTGGAATATTTGGGTCATATTGTATCTCATGAAGGAGTTAAGGTAGACCCTAGCAAAATTAAAGCCATTAAGGAATGGAAAATCCCCACATCCATAAAGCATCTACGAGGATTTCTTGGGTTGACAGGGTATTATCGCAAGTTTGTTAAGAATTATGGGAGAATAGCAGCACCTCTAACAACATTATTGAAGAAAGATGCATTTTCATGGACTCTGGAAGCAACAAAGGCCTTTGAACATCTTAAAGAGGCAATGTGCCAAGCACCGATCTTAGCTACACCGGAATTCACAAAAACCTTTATTGTGGAATGTGATGCTTCAAGAAATGGAATTGGTGTTGTTCTAATGCAAGATGAAAGACCCATTGCTTTTGAAAGTCGTCCAATCAAGGGAAAGTTTTTAAGCAAAGCTATTTATGAGAAGGAAATGTTGGCAATACTCCATGCACTTAAGAAATGGCGACCCTACCTAATGGGAAGACACTTCAAGGTAAAAACGGATCATGATAGCCTTAAATACTTTTTAGAACAAAGATTATCCTCTAAAGAGCAACAAAAGTGGGTCACAAAGATGTTGGGTTATGACTTTGAAATCATCTACAAAAAAGGGAAGCAAAATGTGGTGGCAGATGCACTCTCAAGAAAGGATGAGGATGTGGAAGCATTGTTGTGCGCCATTTCTATTATCCAACTAGATTGGATAAATGAAGCAAGGGAGGAATGGAAGAATGACGAAGAAGTTTGGGCACTTATTTGAAAGCTACAACAAGATTTCAGTACGTCTGATACATTTAGCTGGCAAAATGATTCGTTATGGTACAAAGATCGCTTATACCTCTATAAGAATTCCCAGCTAAAACAAAAGATTCTTATGGAATTGCACACTTCTCCCTTAGGAGGGCACTCAAGATTTTTAAAAACTTACCACAGGGTTAAGAAGGAATTTTTTTGGGATGGCCTTAAATCAGATATTCAAAAGTTTTTGGCGGAATGTTTGGTTTGCCAACAAAATAAAGTTGAAACAATTAAGACATGGGGTCTACTACAACCTTTATCCATTCCAAGCCAACATTGGGAGGAGGTTTCAATGGATTTTATCACAGGTTTACCCAAGTCTGAGGGAAAAAGTGTCATCATGGTGGTAGTTGATAGACTTACCAAGTATGCACACTTTTGTGCATTATCACATCCATTTAAAGCCAGTACAGTTTCTACTGCATTTATGGAAACAATTCAAAAGCTACATGGAAACCCAAAGATTATTGTAAGTGACAGAGATCATATTTTCACTGGAAATTTTTGGACAGAATTATTTTCTTGTCTTGGTACTCAGTTAGCTCATAGCTCGTCTTATCATCCTCAATATGATGGGCAAACTAAGATAGTAAACAAATGTTTGGAAGGATATCTTCGTTGCTTTGTATCTGATAAACAGACACAATGGGTCAAATGGTTGCCTCTGGCTGAATGGTGGTATAACACTTCCTTCCATACAGCAACGAAAATGACCCCATTTATCTCACTTTATGGGTATCAACCACCATCCATCACATCATATTTAAGAGAAAATTCTAAGGTTCAGGTAGTGGAACATCACATCGAACATCAACAACAAGTCCCCCAAATCTTAAAGGATAACCTCGTGTTGGCACAAAATAGAATGAAACAACAGGCAGATCAACATCGTAGTGAAAGAAGTTTTGATGTAGGTGATTGGGTATTCCTACGGCTACAACCATATAAGCAAATGTCCCTAAAGCAAGCTAAGAAGGATAATAAATTATCACCAAAGTATTATGGTCCGTACAAGGTGTTGCAAAAGATTGGTACTATGGCATACAAATTAGAGCTTCCTGCAGCTTCTCGATTGCACCCAGTTTTCCATGTTTCATGTTTAAATAAAGTTATAGGCGACAAGCTCCCAGTTCAAACAATATTGCCAGAACTTGACGAGGAAGGAAAAATTATATTGGAACCGGAAGGAGTCACAGAAACAAGAACTCGACAGCTACGAAATCGATCAATTTCAGAGTATCTTATCAAGTGGAAGAACTTATCCGCTGAAGATTCCACATGGGAGGATGAGAATTTTATGCAGAAGTATCCATAACTACTCAAGCGTTGAGGACAACACTTTTTTTGAAGGAGAGGGGCATGTTGGGTCCCTATAATACTAGTGATTACCCCATTACTATTGTAGTTATACCCCTTATTTATATTGTTGTGCCCCTATTACCCCCATATTGTTATTTCTGTGCCCAATAGAATCCCTCTATTGTTATTTTTGTGGCTTTATATTATTATTGTTAGGTCGGCTGGATTATATTGTGACTCCTTAGACTCCTATATATAGAAAGGAGGTTTTGTCATTTGAATCATCATAGAATTGTTCATTTATGTAATGTAAAGGAGGTTGCCCCCCTCGAAGAGGCTGAATTCTAAGGCGTTGATCTATCTTTTCTATCTTTTCTTGAGCTGGTTTCATAACAAGCGAGCTTCTTCTCTACAACAAATTTCTTTTCCACATATTTGTTTTTGCAGGAAACATGCTTTGCCTCCCAAAATATGATCTCATGACTCACCAATTCCCCATGGAGCTCCAATGTCACCCATTATGGATTTAGTGGCCCATCATTTCCCACTAGTGACTCCACTATGCCTAATTGCACCTACAACTACATGATCGACATTGTGGACACCCTTTAAATAAGGGTTGATCTTCTTCTTTGAGTCATGATCATCCATTGTGCCAATCACTTATCTACTTTATGTTGATTCTAACCTATCTAAGTGTTTTCCAATAGATAGTAATTCATTGTTCCTTTTCACAATTGATCTCATGATGGTTATGGCCTCTTCCAGCCTATCTTTCACCAGGTACATTGTGGGGACTTAGACACGAGCTCTAACTATCTATTAGGTCAATGGATGCTACATACTACACCTCCACATTGGGCACATGAAGTGACATATCCATCCTTGACAATAATTTCTTCCTAAGTAGTGGCAATAACACTTAGACCTAGATTTATGAATAGTCTATGTTTATCTTTCCATCTATGAGGCCAATTAATCCCTTGTAATAGAGGAATACCTCTAAAGCCAAATACAAAGCTCTGATACTAGATGAAGAAATTTTATCGAAGAAATATTAAATAATTATTGAGAGGAACATAAATAACAACAAACATAAACATTAATTTTCTCTTCGGAAAACCCGAACTCTAGGGAAAACCCAGCCTAGCGAAATTCCATTGATCTCTTTGGCCAAAAACCTAGCCAAGCCAACCATGTGAGCCTTCACTACTCACGTCCCCTGACATACTTACAACGAAGTCTTCCCATCCATTTAAAGGCTCCATTACATGCAATCCCATGGAAATAAGACCATGTGTATGCTCTACCACATGCCCAAAGCCACCATTGTTTAACTTGGTCAACTTTGACTCTTCCCTAAGTTGACCATGTTAATAGAAGGGAGTTGTAGAAAGGATGAACATGACATTGATGGAGAAAGAAAGAACCATGTCAATTTTGCTAAGTGAAGCTAATAATTTCCAGTAAAGGCAGTGGAAACTACTTGTTATCTAGTAAATATATCACTCCCATCTATGTTAGATGGCCAGACTTAGGTATGGAATAGTAATAAACCTTCTCTTAAACATCTTAGAATATTTTTTTGTGATGATTATGTACACTTTCCAAAGGTGAATAGGAGTAAGTTGGATAAGAAAGTTAAAAAGTGTATCTTTATTGGACATAAAGATGGTATCAAGGGTTATAAGCATTGGAACCAAGAAACTAAGAAGGTTGTGTATAGTCAAGATTTGGTATTTATACAAGTCAAAGATATTATCAAGAAAGGAGTCCTACCAAGGGTGAAAGAACCAAAAAAAAAAAGTTTGAATTGAAGGATAATAAATCAAACTCTACATAAGAATATGAATCAAAAGGAGAATCATAATCTATGGAAATTAGGAGATTGAGTTGGGAAAGAAGGAAGCTATAAACAAATGCTCCACCTAATTTCCACTAAAAAAATTATGTGTTTATTATTTATGATTATCCTAGAATTGTTAGGGTGGTGGTGGATTTAAAGAATGGAAAACTTTGGAAAAAGTCCATGGTTAAGGAAATGGAATCCTTAGACAATAATGAGGCTTAGGATCTAGTGCATTTGTAGGATGGAAGAAATCCCATTGGCAGAAAATGTGTGTTTAGTAAGGATTTGAATGTAGAATGAAGAGTGGAGAAATACAAATCTTGATTAGTAGCAGAGGGATATTCACAAGTAGATGGAATTGAATTTGGTGATATTTTTTTCTCTTGTTTTCAAGTTAAATTCTATTAGATTTATTTTATTTGTTGTTGTTGCTTCTGATCTTTAAGTAGAACAGTTGGAATGAAGACAACATTCCTACATGGGGATGTAGAAGAAGAAATATACATGAATCATCCAGAAGGATTTTTTGTGAAAGGAAATAAAGAGCTAGTATGTAGAATGAAAAGGTCCCTATATGGGTAAAAGAAATCATCAAGGATGTGGTATCAAAAAATTGATACTTAAATATTGGGACTTGCCTTCAGAAGGAGAAAACAAGATCACTACATATATTTCAAATTAGTTGGTGATCATGTTATTTATTTGGTCTTGTATGTTGATGATATGTTTCTAATTGGAAATGATAGGGAAATCATCTAGGAAATGAAAACTCAGTTGTCCTATAAATTTTAATTGAATGGTATTGATGCTACAAATTTTATCTTTGACATGGAAATTAAAATAGATCAAGAAAATATGGAACTCTCGTTAAGTTAGAGGAATTACGTAAAGACAATATTGCATAGGTTTAATATGTAGGAACGCAAATCGATAAAGGTACCTATTCTTGTAGGTGTAAATTTATTTGCAGATGAGTTTCCTAGGACATGGAAAGAGAAGGAAACATGTCCCATGTTCCATATTCCAATGTGGTTGGAAGCTTGATGTATACAATGTTCTATACTAGGTCAAACATCGCACATGTAGTGGGATTATTAAGTAGGTATATATCAAATCTAGGGAAGGAGCATTGAATACTAGTAAACATGGTTTTTAACATATCTCTGTTGATGTAGACTAGGTGAGAGATCTAGATCACAAAATATCTACAAGCGGGTATGTGTTTAACATATTTAGAGGAGTAGTCAGTTGGATGAAAAGAAGATAATTTGTAGTGGCACTATCAACTATAGAAGTTGAAGATGCGATAGCCACTTATGCAAGAAACAAATTAATAAGGTTACAAATACTATGTTTAGGCATTGGATTGGTATAAGAACTTGTAAGGATAGAATGTCACAATAAGAGTGCAATATTCCTAAAGAAGAACCCATATTATCATTCAAAGACAAAGCATATTGATGTTCAATATCACATTGAGAGGGATATTATTGAAGAAACGAAGGTGCTATTAGAAAAAGTGGAAATTTTGAAGAATGTTACAATTTCATTAACAAAATATTTAGGCATTGAGAAGTTATCTTGGTGTAGAGAAACAATGGGCATTATTTCCATATATTTTTGATCACGTACTCCTACAAATCCATGTTTGCAAAGAAAAGAACAAGTGTGAGAATGTAGGGTATGTGTTACATTATTGGCATGACTGTCACCATGCATTGTATAATGCATAATAGGGAGGACATAGGGGGTTCTGAGGGAGTTCCCTTGAAAAAAATTAGGAAGTTTTTTTCATATTTTTTGTGTTTTTTGACACATCATTTTTCTAAAAGAATTTTTGTTGTGCATGGTGTTTTTTCCCATGGTTTTCTGTTTTTTGTCAAGGCACTACAAATGGATTGGTCGATCATGGATGTCATGGGATATATATGTTGTATTGTAATACTATATACAAGAATATATATTGGAAAATGCTAATGGTTTTCCTGGTTTTGGGTTTTGATGATAAAATATATGTGTTTAAGTGTGTGTTTGTCATCGCATCTTTTCTATTTCATTAAGAACTTATTTATGGAAATTAATCGTATAGTGTTAAAACCTATACATCGGATGCTCTAGGTTTCCAAAATATTTGTTGAATAATGGAATGGATGTTTTCCTCTACCTTCACCTAGAGTGTCATTTAACCTTGCCTAGAATTTGTCCTTTCAACCCAATCTACCAATGGTCTTGCCACCCCTTTCTTATAGTTCTAGATATCTTCTGCAAAATTGTGTCCTTTATCAACTTTACTTGAGCATCAAGAGCTAAGTCGTCTATGGAATTTAGGATCTCTTTCTCTTCCTAATTGAACATGGAAGGTTCATAGAGTTTAATATTTTTGACATTCACCAGTGCGTAAATGCACATGTATGGGCGTAGACTGAGTCTTTAGGAATTATCTTCCACTTTTATAGTGTCATAAAAGGACCATATCATAGAGATTTTCTTTTCTTACCCTAAACCTATAGCATGTCCTTGTGAAATTGTAACCATACTCTCTCTCCCAATCTAAATGACCTATGTATCCTATGTTTTCCATGAGAGGCTGTTATCAGGAAAACTAGTGTCTATGCAGAGCTGCTAGTCCCACTAAGACTGGTAGCTATCTTAGAAACAAATAAACTAAAACTACTTTCGTTTTCCTTTATGAGAAGTATATAAGAGGGGAACAAAGGATACCAACCTCTGTCTTGCGCTTGGTTCCTTGCTTGATTCCTCTCCCTTCTGATAAATCTTTGCCACTCGCTTCCTTGTCTACCCAGCTTCAAAGAGCACCTGTGGAATCAAAGCAGCATAACACTATCCAAGAACAGAGATCTACTATCATAAACAATATAGGACCAGATATATATTGACCACACAAATGCATATATCATCAATCATACAAGAATGTGGAGGAAAACTTGAATAACTTTATTAATATCAAGAAAAGCAAAGAGGATTACAACCAATTGTTCTGACCCAGCGTCATCCTCTCAGTAAGAAAGCCCTTCTTCACCTCATGAAAAGCTTAGATCACCCAACACTATGATGTTACACCAAGAAACCAGCAGCACTTCCTTACAAGATATAAAATTCCAACCTCTGGATCTCTGGGATGAGGGATCCATATATAGATGTTTGCAAGGAGGGTGAGTCAGCTTCTGAGATTTGATTAGTGTCCTCTATCTAATAGTTCTTGATTCCACTTGGAGATTGATGATCTCTTACTCATCCCTAGGCGAATGCAGAGAGGCAAGTGTCACAAGAGAAGTTTCTAGAAGATTCCATGATCGTCCACCTCGCAAATTGACTCTGCCATTTGCCCACTCTCGCCCATCGCACCCCATAGAAGGGCTTTTCAGTATGCATCGCACCTCCCGTGTGCATTTAGGTGGGATGCAGCGCACATTGACAATGGAGCAAGTGAGATGGTCCAGTTTTGACCAGTTTTAATCAGCTGACCTTGTTTTTTTAGGGGTTGGAACAACACTTTTAGGGACTTAGGATCCCTTGGTTTATGGACATTTATGATTGGGGTTGCAGTGCCCAAAAATGTCTATAATAGTTGCCCCCTAAAGCATGAGGTCATTAATCTTTTGATGTCAGGTAAAATGCTTTATCATGAGGATCCAAAGTTTTTTTGAGCTGGAAGGCGACTTGTAATAAGATACAATACAATACATTATCTTCATAATATTTTCATGATCTAGCTAAGGCGGGCATTCCCATGCTCAACTTTATAAATTCATTTTCATGTACATAAGACAGACAATCATCTGTGTGCAGACTGATGATTCTGGTAGAGCCAGCATCCCTTAGATTGGATGATTATTTGTGCAACAATGATGTACATTTGATGTCTTTATTTTCCTGAACATATATCGCAGCCCAGATGCATGAAACTAGATCCGGGGTCTTCAATCTCGTTTGATCTTCACTCAAAGTACAAGTCGATCCATGTGAGAGATGTTCTGGAGTCAAACATGGAAAGACATCGCCTGATTACCAGCCAATGATGTAAGTTGTTAACAGGCGCGAGAGGAATCACCGATAATGATGATGACCCTCAAGGTACTACAGTACAATTCACGTGGTGTGAATAAGGGACTTGGTGTCGAACACCACGCAAAATATTTCGATCGAAGGCCATTGATGTAAACCTGTCGCCAGAAGTGAGAAACTTGCCATTGAGGCATGCAAGCTTCAAAGTACTAAAAGGGTTGTTCCTAGATCGACTTCCTGGATAATGAGCTGATGTCGACAAGAAGCGATCCGTCATAGGAGGGCCTTAGTGAATCCCACATATATGACACAGAACGGAGCAAATGATTTTAATGGAGGTGAAAACGATCTGATGATATGAGGTTTAGGGTGGCGGTCATGAAAGAATGGAGCGTAAATGTATTGCAGTGGATGAGAGACAGGTGAATTCTCTGAGCGACTTCTCTTGAACAAACCGGTGACACTGACATGATGGATTGGTAGCGTTAACCCCAAATATGGATGGTTTTATGGACCAATGTTGATATGACCAGTGAACGGAACAACCCAACCTAACTCGGATGCGGAGTGAAAGTGTC
Source organism: Pinus tabuliformis (assembly GCA_031772625.1). Classification (NCBI taxonomy): domain Eukaryota; kingdom Viridiplantae; phylum Streptophyta; class Pinopsida; order Pinales; family Pinaceae; genus Pinus; species Pinus tabuliformis. The sequence continues at coordinate 757,728,628 of CM062812.1, forward strand.
ATGTTCAAGAGCGACTTGCTACCAATAAAGTTTCTTCAAGTTTTCTTCCCAATTTTTCCCCAGTCATTGCTGACCAGTACCTCTTTATTTTTGTCAAGCTTGAGGAGGATAACAAATGCTTGTTCTATAATTTGCCCTTCGAGCAAACCCATCGCTATGTTTTAATGAGCTTAGCGATAGTGAAACTCGTTCTTGTCTGTATGGACAAGTTTGTCGCTATTCGGTTTTAACGAGTTTAACGACAAAGATAACTCGATCCTTTTCAATTCTAGAGAGTCTGAAAAGGGACGTAAAGAAAACTCCAACAATCCTTTTTCGTCATATAATCCCTTAAGTCCGAAAAAGTATAAAATAATACAAAAGGGATGAATTTACAGTAATTTTAACGAGACGAACAAAACAAGCGCTTGATCGTTTTGTGTAATAATCCCTCAGGTCCAAAAAGATTAAAATCTAGAGGAGGGATAGCACTCCCGGTCACTTTAACGAGCTGGAGAGGCCAATTTCTCGGCAATCTTTTCATATTTTACGAGTCAGATGAAAAGAGCTTAAAGGAGACTCGTTTTTCGAGGAACGAGTGATAAATTAAGGTAGCAATTAATTCCAGTTAAGTTTTGGAATTTTCCAATCATGGCAATGTCACAAGGATGGCTAACAGGATCACTCTTCGCAGCTGTTCCTCAAAAAGGGTAAAAAATCAAATGGAGGTGAATGATCGGCCAATACAGAGTGGAGGTGATGATGAGAACACGACCAAGGCTTCAAAGGCTGATGATAATGCATTCACGATGGTTATTTATCGGAAATTGGTTCATTTTTTAATGAATGAGCTTAAACTCTGGGGGAAACATTTTCTCACTGCTTATGTTTAATTTTTAACGAGCTTGAACTCCACATAAAAACTGCTTGATCCAGTCGTATAATAAGGATGTCTCATCTAAGACGACATTTTTTCAAAGCTTTGCCCCGCATCCTTTCTTTATGCAAGTTAGGAAACGACCAATCCTACGAGTTTAAAGGATTAGAGGACCTACAAATTTAAAAAACAAATGGTCACTCTTCGCTTGCATGCCAAAAGGTTTGCATGCCCCCAGGTATAGCGAAAAATTTCCAGGTTACCAAAGATTGTTCTCTCCACACTTCAGACAAAACACTTCCTTGGCGATGTCTACCGAAATAGACAAAGGTGAGTGGCGAAACTTGCCTCCACTCACATAACTTTAACGAAGGAATCTTATTCCAGTTTAATCTCACAAAATAGTCATATATCCTTCGCGAAAACCTACTCTATACCCAAGGTTTTCCTGTCGAAACAGACCAGGGTGCATGCCCCCTAGGTTTCAGTCATGTCCTCCCAAATCACTCGCGCTCATCAGGTGGACAGGCTGGGGATTGATGAGACATTCCTTGCGTGAACAGACCATTCAGGGATGGTATTTGACTATTTTCTATGTGTGAACCAGGGAATGAAAGCTGGTCTATGAGCTTGACCACTCTTCCTTAATGTGGAAAACACATTACTCTAAAGAGTGAGGAGACAATGGCTCCCATGCAATAAATATAGTCGCATCCAAGGAGTAGATTATAATCCAGGGGCCCTTGGACTACCATTACGTTCATGTGAACGGTTTTCCTTTTCAATGTTATCGGCACATTGGGAAGGATCCCTAACGATCGACTCGTTCCTTTGTCAAAGCCTGTTAGATATCTCATCTCAGGCAAAAGCGATGGTGAACTAAGCGCTTTCCAAGAAATTGAGGAAAGGATACTCACAGAAGCCCCTTCATCTATGATGGTACCAGCCATGACCATTCTGTATATTTGAGCAATGATTCGAAATGGTACACTAGCCGGCAAATGGGGTCTGCCTAGTAGATTCCAATCGAAGGAAACAACTAGGTTGCTTGGAGGTGGGATTGAATAGACGGCCGGATATGACTCTGACAAACTTCCTTCCTGCGGTAAAGGAATGGGTAGACTGCCCCCATGTTCATCGGAGTCTGTGTTTATGAAGAGGATTTGAACAGTGTCATTCTCATTCTCTCCGATGACTATATCATCTGAATATGGACCTTCTAAAGGCAAGACCGGGTCAACTGCCGCCTCAAACTTTTGACTTTCGTCTGGTGTGGATTCAGATGGTTTATCTTCAATGATAGATGCTTCGACCGACCACAATGGCGTGTCAGTCAGATTTTCAACTAGTGATGGACTTGGCAGGAGTTTCTTATATCCAGGAGGAAGTCGTAACAGTGAAACCAGGCGGTCGTCCAAAACTCTTTTAGCCTCGTCTAGGAAGGGACAACGGTGGACGGCGTGATCGCCCTCACACAGTTTATAGGGGAATTTACTTTTCCTTTTCTGTCCCGACGTTTTGCTTTCACTAGTTGATGGTGTACTTTCAACATGATCATCAGAGGTTGTTGACACCGGATTCTGCAAACAAGGAGACCAGTCCCTTAAGATCCGAGGGATGCAGGGACAATCTCGATGATAGTGATCTCCTTTGCAAATGACACATGGAGATTTAGGCTTTGACAGTGCAGTGTGTGGATTTTCACTAGATGATGCCTAGTTGCCCCCTTTCGCCTTTGGCTCCTTCTTCTTCTTCTCTTTCTTCTCCATCCCCTTCTTCTCCTTCTTAGTTACTTGATTTTTGGCTTTACCAACTTCATCAAGCGAAGAGGAAGGAGGAGAGGGAGAACCGGACGAAGTAGAAGGTTGGGGGTAGCTTTGGTATCATCTAGTTGCTTACTTGATTGCTCAGGAATCACGGTGTTCTAAATGACAGAGGTCGAGAAGAGCCATACGGGCAGGCCGATTGTCAATCTTGGAAGCGACAATGTGGCCATATGAGGTGCACCAACATCTCCCCAAGAGGAGAAAGGACTAGGATTTCCTCCAAGGGAAACTCCTTGGTTGGTGGACTCCATTTTTCTCGACCTAAGACCAACGTAGGAAAGGTAATGTTTATTCCAATTAAAATAAATTTTAGATGCTTTGACACAACTTGTTTTTTCAATTTTTAAGAGTCGAGAAAAAACAAAAGATGACTCTAGTCACCTTCGATTTTTAATGAGCTTGAAGTGACAAGTGCTCAAATGGACCTCTTCCTTTAAGGAGTCTGAAAAGGAATGAAAGAGACTACTCTGGAAATCTAGACAGAGGGATTACCAAACCAATCGCAAAACTGCAGAATACTTTTTACGGTACGGCAGTCAATCTTCCCGAATGATGTGTTCAGTGCATTTCGATCGATAGGGCGGCAGACACGGCTTCCTATGGATAAAGGATATAGCCTATTGTGGTCTCCCAATATATACTCGATGGTACATGGAAGCACAAGTCCGTACTGGCACTTATCGTCTCAAAGTGAAGGAATCACCCAACCAGCAATCAAAACAATAGTTACGAGGCTTTACGACACTGGAATACGTCTCTAGCCTATACTTCTAAATTTTGTGTGTTAGGTTCCAAAGAGTTTTTAGATTCATTAAATTTATTTTACAGTTGATCTTGCTTAAGAAATTTTCCTTTCAGGTTCACCGCATGATGTAGATATACAATTCCTAAAATGCAATCTAAGATAATAAACAATCGTTTAATCCTCTTTTTGCAATGAAAATCCTAGCTACTAAATCAAAAGAGATGATATTCTTTCAGCATAGAGCAGAGAGCACACACTATATGCACTGTCCTAAATCACACCAACAAATAGTCTAAATGCAAATGCACATGCATGTATTTGTTTTCAGCCTTCTTAATGTGTGAATGATAAAAAGAAAGCTAAGTGCAAATCTGAATTATTTTTCAAAGCAACATTACTAACAAGCTTCTTTTCAAGACAAAATGAAGACAATGATGGCACTTTGTGATTTGGAATTGAAAACTTGCTTTCGACACTTGAAAAAATAATAATTCAAATCAAGTACAAGAGTAACAGTGTAATCGACTATAAAGAACAATTGGATTCTCTTCTATGACTGAAAAAGACACTTGCGACACTTCCAAATCAAGAAACGACAGTTCAGTTACGCTACTTCTTTGTAAAAGAGAACTGAAAATGGTTCACAATACATAAAAACATTTACAGTCCTTTGCACAATGGAGGCAAAATAATGGCAAGGAAGGGGGTTTCCAACAGAGGTATACTGACTACAGACAACAAAACTTCTGAATAGAGCTGAAAAGAGTGAAGAAAAACGAAAGTCTGGAGGAAAAATTAGCCTTTTCTGATCAGTGCACCTGTTACACAGGGATTCCAGTATGCATCCCACCTACAGCACATGGGAAGTGTGATGCATACTGATATCCTTGAAGAGAGGGTGCGATGGTACAGTGCGAGACTTTTGATCTAGTTCTTGATCACAATTTGCAGCACTGTTACACAGTAATTTGTCACCATTTGTCACCGTCCCTGTTACCCCTTTCCCGCACTTTGGAGGACTCATTCCGGGACCTGTGAGAAGTGACATAACTTAAAAACACTTGCATTATGTTCCCCTAAGTATGGACTTCATATGCCTTGAATACATCTCCTACAGAATATCCTTAAAAAGTCCCCTTTTTCCATTAGCGCGGATCCACAGTGTATTACCCGCACCAATGGGGGAAATCCTCCAAAGAGGGCGCGCCAGTTGGCGCTCTGTCTCAGAACTATACACATGCCAACCGAGTTTGGAAAAGCTTTTTAGCAAATGCACGCCCGAAGGTTTTTTCCTTTCGACTCATGAAGCTTTTTAAGGATAATGCCAATCTCATGGATGTCGAGATTCATCGTATCTCCCTTTCCTCTATCCATAATAGCTTTTGAGGATAAACCCAATCCGATGGATGTCCTGATTCATCGTATCTCCTCCTCCTCCATCTATAAAAGCTTGTTCTGTTGCATTTGACAAGCTAGTTCGAGTATAGGGAGAATTATACTTTCAGAAGTCTGAGAGATTGTTGTAAGAGTCTTCTTTGCATTCATAATCAAACAGAGAGAGGCTTGTTCCCAATCCCAACAAGCTTTGCAAGGCATATGTAGTTGATCACCCAGCCAAAGGAGGATCCGACGTCAGAACTATCATGGAAAATTTTAGGGGCTAATGTTCGCCCAGTGGGCTAATTTTCCATGATTTTTCCACAAAAAAGATTCGCTAATTTCCAATTTTTTAAAAGACGATTCGCCCAAATTTTAGAATATAAAATTATTTTACCTTAAAAATCGCCAACATTATAGAGAGACTATATATAAAATAATTATAAATTTGATTAATTTTACAAATATATCAATAAACATTTATAATTTGCATATTAGGGATTAGTAAGATTCGCCAATGTTTTAAACTTCAAGAAAATTTTCCATCCTTAAAATTTTCCTTGGAACTATGGTTGTATTCTTCTTTGTTGTTTATCAATAATAGATGACTATCATTATGGTTCCACTCTTGTTGTTCATTGCCATGATGTTTGAGTTATATCTTTTCTAACCGATATATAATTGCATCTATTGGATTTTATGCTTGTATTTGTGTTGTTCTTTGCATGTGCAGGTGTCCATTCACAGAGATCATGAGGATCGTGACCGGCCGGAGCAAAGGAACTGGAGTGTCGACTCTTCTACAACACTAGTGTTGGAATCCAAGTAGGCTCTCATAATCCACCTTTAATTTGCAATTAGGAACTTGCGTGATAGCATTGTTTGATTGTTGCTAGACCCATTTTGGGCTAGTGGGGATCGCCTCTGTCTGCAGAGGGGATTTACCTCTCCAACAATTTGGCGACTCCGCTGGGGAAGCTATTTGTTTTTTGATTCGTAAACATTGGACGGAGCATGAAGTACGGCCAGGTAGCCTTCGAAACGCTATTGCTCTGCATTAGCGAAGTAGATCAACGCCACTTCAGTCAATCTCCGGTTTGGTTTACGAACCGAACAGCTTGGAGTTTGTCTTGCACTTTGGTTTTCTCTTGTTTTGCTTGCTTAGATAAGCTTTCTGGGTTGGATTCTTTGCTGTCTCTTGCTGCCTGGTCTGTCTGGATACTGCTGGCCTAGTCTTGGATTGCTTGTTTTTTATTTTAGCATAGAAAACTTGATTGGCGCTCTTTTTTGCATGACAGTCACACCAATTGGCGCCACTTGTCAATGTATAGCCCGCGCCAATCCTCAATTGGCACTACTTTTAGCTTGAAAGTCGCGCCAGCTCAGGGAAACTTTTAGAGTTTGCTTGTTTTGAGCCTTCCAAGCTTGGTTTTTGTGTCTGGATACTATTTTTCAATCACTTGAATGTGTTGGAGTCTTGTTTGATTAGTTTTTGGCCTTTACCCTTTGGATGTTTGCTTTTTTCCACCGATTTCACATTTTCAGCCCTAGGGCATCTAGTGGCTTTGTGCATCGAGCCTTCCTTAGGAGTTTTGGTCTTCTGTTGGTCCAGTCAACTTTTTGGTTACTCTCTTGCACTTGTTCAGTGATTGTTAAGCTTTTTATTGCGTTATTCGAGTGATTCACTTCTTTTTCACTTGGATTCCGCTTAGCTTCATTTTGGGCTTAGATCACATAGCTCATTGAGGTCTTTGTGATTTTTCTTGGTTTGAAAGATTGCCTTGGTGTTTCAGGGACTTGATTGTGTTTTCATTGAGTGAAATTTGTTTCTTTTACTCTTTGTTATTATCTCTCAAAATTTGTTTAGTGCATTTTTCCATCGAAAAGAAAACGAACAATCTCTTTTGTGTTGTAGTAGTTAATGGAAATTAGAGCTTTTAATTGCTATTAGCGATTAGTGACTTTAAAGAAAAGTTTCGTTTATTGCCATTAGCGGCATTAGAGTAATTGTTGATTGTTTTATGATCATTTTGTTTGATTGAAAGATCTCAACTCTCCCGTAGTTAGCATTCATCGAATGAAATGATATATTTTGGCATATAGTTTGCATTTAGGAAATTGTGAGAGATTACATACGGTAGGACCTGGAAACTGAAACCTAATCAAAGATCAATTGTAAAATGAACTGAATGAATCTAAAAATACATTGGAACTTAACGCATACATCTAGAGGTCTAGGCTAGAGACGTGTTCCAGCGTCGTTAAACCTAGTCACTATTGTTTCACATCATGGTTGGGTGATTCCTCCTTTTGTGACTGTTGGAAATAATACTGAGAGGGGGGGGTGAATCAGTATTATCAAGTTCTTTTCATAAATCTTCCTTATTTATACTTTGAATTATTTTTGCATGTCAGTACCATAAAATAATGAGCATGAACAAAGAAAACAGATAGTCACACCAAAGAACACCAGATGTAAGGTGGAAACCCAATGTGGGTGAAAACCACCTGCTGCAATATGTCTCTATCTTCTTTCAAATTAGAAACTCCTTTTACAATGGTTTTGTACTGGTGCAGTCCTTTACCAGTACGCAGGCTACAACCTGCAGAGAGCTACAACTCTCTCTCGTTTTCCAGTCTCTCCTGGAAGGGAGCTACAACCCCCTACTTCTTTTCTTTCAAGGATCACTTTTCATAAATTTTCAAACTAGATCCATAAACATCAAGAGATCATCAAGTACAAGTAAATCACCCAGTCAATTGCAGTAACCAGATCAACAATAACGATAAACTAAACCCAGAACACCTTATCAACAGAGAAAAGTCAGCCAACAAAAGATCTTAAGACAGATACGCAGTTTTTCTGTCTCTGGCCTGCGAGCATACGCACTTCACCTTCTGCTCCCCTGCGTATACCCATAGAGACCCTTCTGCCAAACCGCGTACTCACGCACTGTTTCTTCAATCACGCTGCGTACTGTTACTATAGGCACGCACCCACAGATACTATCACGCCGCGTACTGCTACTGCAGCCACACACCCACAGATGCTATCACGCCGCGTACCCACGCACCTACGGCTTCTGAAGCGCCGCGTACTTTCCCTGTGCCCACGCACCTGAACCTTTGTCGCGCTGTGTATCCACGCACTACGCCTTCTTCTACTCTGCGTACCCACGCACTTCTCCTTCTTCTGCTCTGCGTACCCACCCACTTGCACTGTTAATCACCTGCGTACCTCTGCTTAGGGCCGAATTGGCAGTCCACCAGTGTGCTACAGATCGTCAGATGCCCAGATCTGATCATGCGCTCAAGAGATCACCCTTCATAGATTCACTTTCAACTTCACTTTTATATAGATCAAGCTTTTAAAACAATAATCCAATATTTCAGATCTTCAGATATTCAATTTTCAAAAGATACTTAGCCAAGTGATCTCCTTTGCTTTATATAGGCAAGCTCTTCCTAAAATCATGGATCAATACCATAGATAACCAATACAAGGGGCCCAAAAACATGGGGCTCAATAATAATAATAATATAAAACAATACCACGGGCCAAAACCATAGAATCAAGAACGGCGGGCTAAATACCACGGGCGAAACATAGGAAACCCCACGTGAACGTGCTTCTCTGCCTTGAAGTAAGTGAACTGGGGGTACGTACCTTCTAAACTGGTGACCTGCATGTGCGGCCACAGTCCCTTCACGGCGTACCTACGGGCACGCACCTTTTGAACTGTTCTCCTGCGTACTTCTTAATTTCCAACATTTTGAGAGCCTGATCAGGTGTTGCCATCAAGTACAACATCTGTAACATAGAGCCATACCAGAATCATAATGCCAACAATCTCCCCCTTTGGACTTGATGGCAACCTCAAAATCTTCAACGTCATTCTCCCCCTTTGACATCAAGGGCAAAGGGTTATGCTCCCCCTAAGAGCATGCTCCCCCTGACTATAAACCAGATCTGCAAATGAGAACCATACGCCACCAAAACACCATAAATGACCATGAAAGAGATAGAGACATATTGCAGCAATATTCAGACCAGCATCCATGATGTACTTCCTCCATAATGCCAACAATGCATTATATGCTGCCCCTGAACCTGTGCCATTCGATCTTCAACCAATCCGCAACCCAGCAAATGTATGCATATACCCCAAATGAACCTTGCGTACAACCAACCATCAGAAGAGATTCAACAAGATGATGCATCAACAACCCCCAGCTTTTGCTTGAGGTATTCAAAGGTCTTCCTGGGCAATGGTTTGGTGAGTATATCAGCAACTTGTTCCTTAGAAGGAACATACTCCAACTTGACCTTTTGTTCTAGTACTTGTTCCCGGAGAAAATGATACTTGATTGGTATGTGCTTGGTCTTTGAATGCATGACTGGGTTCTTTGAAATGCTGATTGCACTTGTGTTATCACATAAGATGGAGATAGGTGGTGTACAAGTGATTTGAAAGTCATGCAAGGTCTGCATCATCCAAAGGAGTTGAGTGCAGCAAGATGCAACAGCAACATATTCTGCTTCAGCTGTAAACAAGGAAATCGAACTCTGTTTCTTGCTGAACCAAGATACTAATCTGGAACCCATAAAGAACGCACCACCACTTGTGCTCTTCCTGTCATCCATGCTTCCTGCCCAATCTGCATCTGTATAAGCATGAAGTGTGAGATCTGTATCTCTAGGATACCATAAGCCATAATTTTGAGTCCCTTGAAGATATTTAAAGATTCTCTTCACTGCCTGAAGATGAGTTTCCTTCGGATTTGCTTGAAATCTTCCAACTATTCCCACTGCATGCATGATATCTGGTTGGGTACCTGTCAAATAAAGTAGGCTTCCAATCATAGATCTGTAGGTTGGTTGATGCACTGCTGCTGATTCATCATTTGCACTGAGGCTACATCCTGTGACCATGGGTGTACATACTGGTTTTGCATCTTCCATGCCATATTTCTTCAAAATCTGCTTGAGATACTTGGTTTGAGACAGAAAGATCCCTCCTTCCTTTTGTTGGATTTGCAAACCAAGAAAATATGTCAGTTCTCCCAGCAAGGACATTTCGAATTCTTTCTATATCACCAAGGCAAAGCTTTGACTCATAGCTTCTTCATTGCTGCCAAAGATAATGTCATCTACCTACACAACAAGTATTAGCAATTTGTCATTTTCAACTTTTATATAAAGATTGTTGTCTGCTGATCCTTTTGAAAAAGCTTGTTGATGAAGATATTTGTCCAAACGATAGTACGAAGCCCTTGGAGCTTGTTTGAGACCGTAGAGAGCCTTTTTCAATCTGCATACAAGATTTGGATCATTTCCAAGAATGAAACCATCTGGCTGCTCAATCTATACTTCTTCTTCCAAGTCTCCATTCAGAAAGGCTGATTTCACGTCCATTTAAAATACTTTGAAGTTTTGAAAGCTTGAGAGAGCAAGGAACATTCGGGGGGTTGGGGGGGGAGCGCGCGGTGTGGGGAGTGGTGGGTGCAGTGGGGAGGGGCGGCCGCGGGGAGGTGTTTGGGGGTGTAGGGGGTTTGGGGGGATGGGGGGTGGGGGATGGGGGGGAGGGGGTTTTGGGGGCGGGGGGCGAGGGGGGATGGGGCGCGGGAGTGTGGGGGGACGGTAGGGGGTAGGGTGAGGGAAGGGGCGGGGGGGCCGGGGAGGGGGGGAAGCTTAGGGGCGCGTGGGGGGCGCGTGGGTAGGGGCTCGCCCATACTTGTCTAAATGTCTACTTAGCCTCATTATCCCTCACCTGACCTCCCTCTCGCCCATCGACCTGCCTGCCCGTTAGAGGTGACTGGGCAATTCTGATTATACAAATAAAAAATTTATGGTATATTTTTGTTATTAATTTAAGTTAATATGTTTTTTTATTTACTAATTTATGTGTTTTTTTTTTAGGAAAATGGCATCAAGGAAAATTTATGTGAATCTTTCTTGACCAAAGAGTCTTAAAGGTGTATCTTCAAAAAACATTGGTGAATGAACTCCACCTGAGCTCATGCCTACAAATATTTCAAGTGCTTCAAGTGATAAGAAGCTAATCTCAGATTGGAAAAGTTCAAAAGAGGTGAAATTTCCATCAAGAGTCTGGTATGTGAAAGAAAGAGAGAGCACAACTGTGAATATATATCTATACATTGATATACCCCATAATAATGAAAATTTGGAGGTGATGGGAAGAGTCATAGATATGTGTTCGGTACCAAACACTGAAGTTGTTTACGTACTTACAAAAGCTCCCAAGTCACATGAAAGGATTAAATACCGACTATCATATTCATTATATGACACGAGAGAGGTATCTACAAAGTTGTGTAAACAAATCGTAAATGAGATGACACAAAACATCGTAAGTATTGTTATTTGTATTTTTATTTTGTGTTTTGAAAGTGTCTCGCTATATTTTTTTAACTTTGTTTATATTAACATATGATATTTTGTTTGGCAGAATTTTGTTGAAAGCTGTTCAATTAGGTTGGGAGGCATTCATTTCATAGAGCATGATATCATGAAAGTTGTCAGCCATTTTTACTCAGTGTCAGAAGAAGATATGGAAAACATGGAAAATGTAGTAATTGATGATGCTACAAAACTACATCCAAAGAATCAGAAAAAAAGGCCTCTGGTGGATAAATCTAGCAAGGGTAAACAAGTTACTTTTGAGGACGATGAAGTTGAAATTGACAATGAAGCATATGTTGCCATTACTGAAGATGACATTGGAACTGAAGAAGGTCGTAAAAGACCAAAAGTAACAATGCCCAAGAATAGATCTCTTGAGAATGTTATGACGAAAAAAATTAGAGTTGAAGATCTTGAAGTAGTCATTACCAGCAGTCAAGAACCTAGTGAAACTTCAAAAGAAAGCAGAGAAATCATTACACCAGGAGCTGATTTAGATGATGGCATAATCAAAACAAAACAAAATGCCATTCGACAGAATTTGACAAAGAGAAACTTAATTGATGGTGGTCGTACATTTCAGTTAAGTGTCAGACAAACCTATAAGGCAAGTGAAGGACAATGCCAATATCAAGTCAGAAAGCCACATCATCTGCATGTTCACAACTTGAAGACATTGATGAGGTACAATCCATATGCTCATGTGATTAGTTATGTGCTTCTTGTTGATCCACTTCAAGTTCCCAACAAAGAAGCATTTGATAAGTCAAAATGTTTTGAATACAATTATTATGTGCTTGGGGGGAACCATTCTGTTGAAGCTCAAAGACAATTGATGGAGGAATATCCTAATAACCCACGTTTTGAAACAATGAAATGTATCATTTATGCTGGTTTAAATGAAACAGAAGCAAAGTTAGTGGCATGGGATCATAATTCAGATAATGAATATAGGATGTCTATGACTTTGATCCAAAAGGTTAGATTTATTCATAGTGAATTCCTAGAAAAATGTGGTGGGGATAAGATAAATATTACTGCAGATTTCCGAAAGGAATGTTGTATGGAAATAGGCTATCAAATTGAAGAGAAAACCAATTCGAAAGGTGGAAAAGACAGCAGATATAGTGATTTATTCAGAGGTGTTGATAACATTTTCCAATTGGCATTTAGAACTGGAGATATTTGGAATTTTATTGATGACATTTTTAGCATGTGGGAAGACATTGGCATTAAAAACTAGAGGGTCAAAAAGTCTAAGCCATTGATATGTAGCAACAATAAATCAGCTCCTGAACTGAAGCAACTTCCAGACGATATGACCATCACGCCTTGGAGGGCAATGCAAGGAGTGAAAGATGAAAAAATTGTCAGAACAATATTATCTCGTGTGAGGTCAGGGGAATTATCATTGGAAGAAATGTCTGAAGAATTTCAAAAGTAAGTTTGCTGAATTATTTTTACTTATTTCCAGGATTATAGTTATCTTTTAAATAAAACATGTTGTTATTGGTAGTATTTGTTATACATATCATTATATTAACTTTTTCTTACTTTATCTATGCAGTCACAAAGTTTACATGAAAATTCAGGAACAAATGGTTAAATTGTTGAATGAAGATAGTTGGGATGATGTTGTACGCAACTATCCAGATTCAAGTTCTACATCAACATTAAAAGCTTTTTATCTTGCATTTAAAAAGGTAACTTGATTTATACATTCAGTTTTAATCATCTGTGTACTATTTTTAATTTAAAACTTACACATACATTTGTTTGTTTGGTAAAAGATGAGGAAAGAAGATAATGGAGCACCAGATAGTTTCAAGACTTTTATTGAAAAAATAAAGATTGAAAGACTGAGAAAGCAACGTATTAAGAATGTTGAACTTGATCCAACTCTTAATCATTTCATTTGGAATGGGCTAGACACTATTCAATATCAATTAATACAAGGAAGCTGTGAAGACATTGCTAAACTTGTACCAAAAAGGGATTATGCCTGGTTATTGCAGATATTCTCCATGGTTTCAATATTCCAAACATTTACTATGATAGTGACCTTTATACTTATCAAGCTTTTAATAAAGTGGTGGTGGGATTTATGGAAGTGACGCATCACCATTATGGAGATTTGTGACATTTCATTCAGACACACAATTGGCAATGGTATTGTCAAGCTTCAAGGGGAAAACAAATTCAAGGATGCAGCTTACATGGTAAGATGTTTAAAGGTATATTTGATTAATGTTGAAAAATTCATTTATGTACAACTTAATTGAACTTTTACTATTTTATGTTACAGGAAAAAGTCAAATCTTCTTAACAATGAAGATCAACAATTTATAAATGACTGTGAGTTCATTCATGTTGATAGTTGGGCAAAAGATGATAGCCATATGTCTATGATTTTTAATCAGGTGGACAGAAAGAGTCATAGCCAAATACTGACTTATGATGCTGTTGTGAGAAAACTAACATATGAAGACAAAGAAACGAAAGGAGAGATAGTTAACATTTATCAGAAACCACAATTATTGATTAACTATATTATAGACATATGTTCAAATGAAGGAGATTGGGTTCTGGATTTATTTTCTGGCTCAGGTAGGTTTTGCCACATGGAATTGAATTTCAATATGTTCTTTTTTTTAATTAATATGTCATTGTACTAATTTACTTCATTATTTTTTTGTGCTTGATAATTAGGTACAACACTAGCATACTGCCTTCAAAAAGGAAGAAATTGCATTGAAATTGAGAAAGATCCATTACAATGCAATTTCATTCAGCAAAGAATTAATGCTCTTCAATTTCTTCCAGATGCAATGCAAGAAATTGGGTTGAAGAAAGGGGACTTTAGTGAATCACGTGTGGCAAAAAAGGCAAAGGAACCCCAACCACCATTACATGGAATGTTTGGAAAGACATATATTGGGAGATTTGCAGACATCAAAGACCCATTAGAAGAGGAAATTGCGCAAAAGGAAGCAGAAAATATTGTGGAAGATGACAATGATGAAACTCTAGAGGACGAAGAGTTTGGATTACGTGACATTGTTGATTAAATTTAAGTTATACGTGGAAATCAAGCTTTGCAATGTTTTGACTCTGACATTTCATGAAAAGAATAATCAATGAATTAAAGTTGTTATGTGTTCAATATTTGTAATTTGTGATTTTCGCATTGATTTTTAAGTTAATTATTATTTTTTGAAAAAAAAGTTGTTATTATTATTTTTTTGACATGAAATTCATAAAAAAAACTATTATTTGACCATTTTTAGTTAATATTTTTGTATAAAAATTGTGATTTTGACATGTTAATTCTAGCAAAAAATTATCAAAACGTTTAGTTTTTTTGTTATATTTATGTTAAAAATGGTTATTTCTATGTCCATTATTAAAAAATGTTGTTTTTTAGAAACAATTATTTTATGTGGATTGAAAAATTAATTAAGGATGTATAAATATGTAGATTATCTAAAATTCAAACTATCGACTTTCTAATTTAAAAACCCAAAACAATAAAAACCCCACTAAAAAAATAAAAAAAAAAATTAAGATAGAGAACAAGAAAATATGAATAAAATGACCACTTCAAAAACTATTAAATTTAGAAAATAATTTTTTACATTTCACACACTAGAAAATTTAAAGTCAAAAAATAGGTCTTTTAAAAAAAGGGTGTGATGCAGAATACTCACTTTTTAAAATCAGCATGAAAATCGCTACCATTCTAAAACTTAATGCACATGAAAAAAAATAAAGTTCCAAAAACCATGTTCTAAAAAAATATGTGTATTCTGCATCACCACTTTTGAAAATCGGGTCATTTTTTTGCTATCTCTACGAAACGGGTAACAGTATCAGTTCCTGTTTCAAAGTTTACATTGTTGAATCATCAAGGCATCATCTTCAACTAGTTATACATAAAGTTATCAACAACTTATGAGGATCAAAATTACTTCTAAGTAATATCCACAGACTGTAGTCATCAATCATCTAGACAGAAAAGATAATTGATAATTGTTTGAACAATATCAGACCCTTTTTCTCTGAGTTTGTCCCACTGCATCTTCATCAAACCAACATATACGCGATTGTACAACTTCTAACTCATGTATATATGCGACTTGTATTCATGATAACTGCATATGAGAATTAGAACACTGAAATTCCATACTTTTAGTTCCTTCTAATTCTGTTATGTCTGTACACTAAGTTATGCCACATTTTTCTAACTGTAATTCCTTCTTCTTCCATACCTTGGAGTGTGATGATGTTTTCTCCTTTTGGTATTTTGGCTGAAATTTTCTCTTGCATTCTTTTTCTATATGCCCAAACTTGTTACAAAATAAAATCTTATATGTTTCATATTCCTTATAAAGAAATCAATGGCTTTGTGACCAAACATATTGCAAGAAAAACAATATCCATTAAAGTACCTAGAAGCTGATGATCTTTCTGTGTGACGGTTGTTAGCTTGAACCATTCTACTTCTGCATCTTGCTGCAACATGTCCAAAACTATGACATATAACACATTCAACATTATTCATCCTAGGAAAGAATTGATTAACACTTCCATGGTTAGGAGTAAATTATTTTCTTTGAAGACTTTCTTTCCTTGGTTGTTGATGGGGTTGACCTCTTATCTCATTGTTGAGAATTTCAGATTTTGCATTAGAGTTCCTTGCTTCAATTTGTGAGCTAGATTCACCTTTAAGAGTTTCATGAAAACCAAGACCAGGTTTGATGGCAGGAGACCTTTGATTACTAATAATATCATCCAAAATATTAGTACTATCTTGAAATCATAAAATTTTATCCATTTCTTCTAATTTACCTTTTAGGATGTTTACCTTAGCCTAATATTTCTCTTCCTTTTCAACATACTTCTTCTTCATGATTTCTTCAACTTTTTTTCCTTCTTCCACTTGTTGCCTTAATTTGAGAACTTCATTTTCTTGTTCTTCAAATGCTTGAAGTAGTTCTTCATTCTGCTTACCTGAATTTTTAAGATCTTCTTTTAGAGAGACGACCACAACTTCAAGACCTTCACAGTAACTGGGTCTTTCTAAAAGTTCCTTGGTTGTTGTATCCTTTTCATTCACTTCATTTCTCAATGATGTCACTTCATCCTACAACCTTTGACATTGATCTTCCTTTTCCTCGTACTAATTCCTTACTTTGTTTCCTTCCTCCAATTTAGCTTTTAACCTGGTAAGAGCTTCTTTAAGGTTACACTCCCTCTTGTCAAATAGATCTTGTGGATCTCTAATTTTTTTTGTGAGCCTTTTAACTTATGCCTCTATATTTCTATCACTTTCTCCCATAAGAGTAAATTCAGTTGCTTCACTATCGCTTTCATTATCTTCAATATTGCATGAACAAAGAAATTTATCACCAGAAGACCAAAAATTTGTACCTGATAATTGTTTTTCTTGTTCATGTTCAATCGGAAGTGATTCTGAATATGAATACTTACTTCCACCTAATAGCCAATTTTCTCTCTTGTTGTCACTGTTTCTTTGAGATGTCTTCTTCTTTTTAGGTGCTTTCTTCTTTTGCTTCTTTCCCATTATTACAATGGATCTACTTCAAGCGATCAAGCTTCTGCCAAAGGACTTGATCTAATACCAATTGTTGGGAATAATACTGAGAGGGGGGGGGGTGAACCAATATTTACAAATCAATAACTTTTTCATTTCATAATAAGATTTATATACGCTACTTCAGTGAAGGGAACTCGTGTGAGCACGTAATTGTTCTTAAGGCAACCAGCATATATCCAATGAACTTATGATTTAGTTAATTCATCATATGTTGATATTTAATCAGTGCATCAGTAATTTATTAAACATTAAATAGTAACCATATGTAGTAATAACAGAATAAACCATCAGACATAAGAAACACACATGAACACCAAGCTTTAAGGTGGAAACCTAATGCGGGAGAAAAACCACCTACTATTGTTATCTCTGTCTTCTTTTTAATACCAGGAATAAGTTGTTTACAATCTTGTACTAGTGCAGACTCATACAAGTATGTAGGACCCATCTACAGAAGGCTACAACCTTCTCTCGTTCTCCATCTTCTACTGGAAGGGAGCTACAACCCCCTAGCTCTTGTACTTGCTGATATGTTTACCAGTATGTAGTCGTCGACCTACCACCTTCACTTGTTCTCGAACTTCTATTGGAAGGGAGCTCCAACCCCCTGATCTAATCACCAACCACTACTAACGAGAAGCTTCAACTTCCTCAGTGAAGGCTTCAACCCTCAATATCCTCCAGGGACCAAGTTTCATATATTTTTAGACTGGATACTCCTAGTACACAACAACACACTATGAAGGCCACGTTTCATCAAATTTTCATAATGGACCCATCAGTAACATTGAATCTCAAAATCAATCATCACTGCAATACAACCATAAAATACATCTGCATCAACCAATCATTGAAACCCAATCATCAATCTCTGAATCAACCACAACTACGTCAAACAATCATTGAAACCTCTAACATAACTGAATCACCTAATCATCAATTCAACCAATCAATTGGAATAGACAGATCAATGTAACTAGTACGTAAATCTGAACCCATAACATTGCATCATCAACCAAAACTAACTGCAACTTAAAAAATAATATGTTAGAATGTATACTCTACTTCATTGAAGCCAACCTGCATGTACGCGCTACTTCCTTTAACCAAACCTGCATATTCCTCCAAAAATACTGAATCATGAAAACCTCTGAATCAAAACTATACCAACCAGTAACATTCTAAAGATCTACTATCAAATTATAGAGTTCTAAACAGACAGTAACAAAGATAGCCCTTCTTACTTAATCAATCAATCAATCAAACTCAATATCCTTATACATTCAGTTCTACTTTCAGATCTAATGAAGACATCATTAACAGAAAGTAGTAAAACAAGAACACTAATTAGATAGATCAGTCATCTCCGAACAACAACCTTTTCTTTTACATACGCTTCTTGGAAGAGTCAAACCACTATGTATATGCACCTTCACCAAGGCTAACCAGTGTATATATCTGCAAATAAAAACTTATAACTTCATAGCTATTTGAGACTTCAGATATACCCATATCATAGCATTTAAATGACAAAACATTTGTTAGCACTCAGATCTAGCCTATCCATTATCAGATCACATAATGATAAGTCATTATGATCCTGATCCATCATTAGGTCTCTTCCATCATCAACCACTTAGGTGCATACTTAGTCCAGATCAAAAAAAGCATCAGAAACCCATAACGTGCATATTTTCTTTTGATCTAACACTTCATAAGATATTCATTACTTGTGTGCTTATCCCTTTAATTTCTCCTCCTTATATAGTTTTATCCTTTTTTAATACCTCGGACCAAAACAACACTTAGAACATGTGGTGTTCTTGAATGGGATCAAGTAACCATTATTCCGCTCAATATTATGGGCTAATACCATGGTATGGACCCTTGGTATTCTTTAACTTTAATTTTCCTTAATTTTCCATCCAATACGCGCTTTTCGTCTAGTGAAAGTGTGTGCATACGTATATGCTCTTTTTTTACAGTGAACCCGCTTGTATATGCTACTTGGACTAGGTGAACCCATGTATACAACTTAACATACCTGAAAACATTCTTTTTCCTCAATTTCTTGATTCTAATCTGTAGTCCTTTGTTCCATCATCCTGTTCTTCTATACCATTACTCTGTTACCTCTTAATAGACCTGTTATAATGTGATTTTTTTATTGTACATTACTTCTAAACTGATTCCTTTGAAATGCTCTGTAAACACAACTACCATGCATTCTGTCACATCATATTTATACTTTTATCAATTAGTTCATTCATCAAAGAATAACTCTTATCAACACATACTAACAATCTCATTGTATCAAACCATTGACCATTATTATGTCCATCATTATGTCATCTCTAGCTTATATATTCATCTTTGTTCCATTATTCTATCACCTCTAATCTTTCATGTAGATTAATCTAGGTGCCATATACTTGTTCTGCTACAAGTGAGTTTCCATCAAGGACAACACATGCAACATAATTCCAACACCTAGGCCACTAAAAAGGTAATCTAGCTCTGAGTTTGGGCACTTGGAGTGGTTGTTTAGCTCCTAGGTGCAATGTAAGCCCTATAGGATGTCAGTTTGTGGTTGATAAGTTCTAGTTGTCAACCCCACTTCTTTAATTGGATATAGGAGGTTGGGCCATGTCATAGTAGCTCTTCATCTCATTTCTCTGGCAGGCCAATGAAACTAGGTAAATGTGGGAGGGGCGGGTACATAAAATAAGGAAAACCAGGGAAAAATTTAGGGGCTAATATTCATAGCTGGGATAATTTCCATTATTTTGCCAAAAAAGGATTCGCCAATTTCCATTTTTTTCTAAAAATAATTCACCCAAATTTTATATTGTAAAATTATTTTACCCTTAAAATTGCCAAAATTTTATGGGAGACCATATATAAAATCATTAGGAATTTGAATATTTTGAAAGGAATATCAACAAATATTTTATAATTTTCATATTAGGGACTACTAAGATTCACCAAGGTTTCTAAACTTTATGATAAATTTCCATTGTTAAAATTTTCCTTGAGGAAAGCAAATTATCACTGAGGTATTGTGGCTCATATAATTTATTACAAATGATTGGAAATTCAACTTAGAAATTTGAGTTTCCTCCATGTTCAAATGTACATATAGTCTTCCATGTTTCTTTCTTAAAGAAGGTAATCAGTGACAAGATCCTAGTCCAAAATATTCTACTAGAGATTAATAAATAATGAAAAATAATACTAGAAACATAAATAATATTGTAAACAAGTAATAAGAAGTTTAGAAATCAATCAATTACTGAGTACCTCACTAATTAGAATAACCTGCCACGGGAAAAAGTGACATGGGAAGAATATTTTTTCATGAAGAGACATGTCACCCATATGGTCAAGTGTTGAGGAAAAAATTTCTTTGTAGGGGTGGGGCATGTTAAGCCCTATATAAGCCTCGTGTTAACCTTAAAACCTCTCATTAAACCCTAGATATTTTTTTATTACGTTTTTATTGATATGTTTTTATGTAGGCTAGAACCTCTCATGATCCAATTTTATCATGATTGATTATTGTACCCTCTGTGTCCTATATATATACTAAGGAGACCTAGTCTTAAGATCATAAACTATTTTCTTGTGCATTGTATTCATTGTAAAATGATGTTTTCCCATTAAAGAGTATTAAAATTATTGGTTTTGTATCATTTTTAAGGTGAAAGGTTCATAATGGTGTGATGCTTAATAAGGATATTTCTACCCCTAAAATACATCATTTGAAGCCTCAATTTGGCTTTACAATGTTTCAAATCCCAATTCTCCAAACCAGGTCACATCGATAAAATTGCTCCTATAAGTTGATACCTTTAGTTTTTCCACAATAAATTCATTAACATGGATGGAAATTTATGTACTGATCCAATCAAGATCATAAATTGGGGTTGATCATACCGAGAATGGAATTAGAGAGAAATGTGGTCAAACAACAATTAAGAGAATTAAGGAAGAAGTCATGGATTGGATTATAAACACGTGTTTTTATAGAAGGAATGACACCAAGTATTTCAAAGTGTAGGTTTATGTTGGAACACCAATTCCTTAATAGCCAAGGTTATTAAAGGGAATGGGACATAGCACCAATAAATTCCCATTAGCCTAGCACAACTCAACGATAAACTGAGTTAGGTTGGGCATAAGCATGAGATATCAATAATTACCATAAACGGATTAAAAGTTGGGACTAAGGACCAAGAAGAACCAAGGAATACTACCAAATTTTAAGAAAAAAATAGTATATATTTCTAGGAGGGATCCACACCACCATTCTATATGATTATGGACTCCAATTCCAATGTTAAGGATTATCCTTGGTTACTCTAGATCTAGTAATTATGTTTTGGTTTTTCTTGAGATGATAAATAGAAGGAATTACATTATAATTAGTTCTGATATAAATGAATTTTCTTATACAAATATGAACCACAAGAGAGTCATATATATCTCTAGTGTATTTGGATCTTTGGACATCTCCGTTGTCTAATTTTTACATCTATAACTAGGATTCCACTAGAAGCCAAACATAATAAATATTTTTTCTGCATTTTCCTATATACTATTAATATATATAATTGCTAAATTTAAAAGAACACATTGAAGACGACATGTACCCTAAAAAATGCAATGCAAGAAAACCCATCAAGAAAATCCACCTTTCTCTTTTCTTCTGATATTAAAATGTAATACATGAAATTATTCTCTCGCTATGGATTTCAATAGACACTATGACTTGACTGGTTCTTGTAGAGTCTTATTCTTCTTTTATTCTACTCTAATATCCCAATCCTTTTCTCTACATAGATTATGGGACCCTATTAGACCTTCAAACACATTGGACATGTTGGCTATAAATTGGATCTTACTTCCCACTCTGTGATCCACCTAATTTTTCACATGCCTTGTTTAAATAAGGTCATGGAGTCGAATTTCCAAGTTTAGACCAACCTTCTTGAACTAGATGAAGAAGGTTCCATTTACTTATAGTTGGAAATAGTATAGCCACCTAATAGAATTAAAAATGTTAATACATTGAAATGATACATGTCCTAAACACGTCTCTTGGAAACTAGTAGTATTACTATATCAATTTCCACGCCTCCATCCTTAAGGACAACATTACTTCTGAAGAGGGATACATGTGAGGGCCTTCCCATAACCTCCCTAATTTTGTGTACATAAGCGTTAGTCAATTAATATACAAGGCCATCAACTTTGATCACCTTTATTAAATAAGGTCCAGTACAAAGCCATCAACTTTTATCACTTTTATTAAATAAGATCCACTAGATAGTTTGTACTCATTAATGATGGAACACGAGTAATTATGGTTTTGCTAGCGAGAAACTATCTATATACCTAGAGGCTACGTAATATTTTATTGAATATTGTTATTGTATGTTTGACTATTATTTTTATTAGTTTGCTAGTTATGGTTAGTTCTGTTTAGTGGTAGATCACGCCATGCTAACTTTATCTCCTATTTATGATAAAGGAGAATCATTTGTATAGGTTTCTCAAATTTTGTATTGGATTCGTTGTGAAAAAGGAGGTTTCCCCATGAAGTGGATTGTAATAAATTGAATCATTATCATAGTCAAGGCATGGAAATTTTTATTCTTTCTATTCTCATATTGTTTGTAGGGTTGGTGGATAACACATTATATCTCCTATTCTTTGTTGTAATTTGCATTTCTTCGTATATTTCTCATATTTAATTTTTTTCTTGGTTAAGTACATGACACAATGTAATTGTCAATTTCATAGTTAACATGTTTCTATTTTAACCCTAGATATTAAGCACTAAGAAAGATGTAATCAAATATAGATCATATGAACCTATAATTAAGTAAAATATCTAATGGTAAGATGTATTTATGGCAATTTAAGGTTTTAAATGTTGTGCTTGCTGATTAAAAAGAATGAAAGTTCAACTTGTTTTTTCCTTTTTCTTAACACTAAACATGCAACATTGACTTAGTTTTCGCTTTGTTTTAATGCCATCATAAACGCATGGACACATGGATCTCTTCTACCATTATTATTGAATAAAACTACTTCTCTCAATAAAATTAGCACATATAATATGTCATTAAAATTGAAAATGGACAAATACACCCCCACCTCTCAAGGGTTGTGAAAGTTTGTATTTATGCACACATGTAAACCTTTATTGCAAATATTATTGTTTAGCTTCACCTACCTTCAATTCAAAGATATGTGCGTTCGCCCCTTTAGGATGGCGAGTGGTTGGGGTTGAAGAAGTGAATTAGTAACACAAATGTGCACCTTCATTGATCTTTAAAAAAATCATAGTTTCTTTTTTTTAACTAGAGGAATCAAGAATTGTGATAGTTTTTCATGACATGGGTTCAATTCCCACCACTAACATTATAAAATCTATATTCTTATGTACACCCTTTCCTTAGACATGAATTAGTCAAGGGGATTTGAACCTTGAATCTCATAGTTTAAATAACACATTATAATATCAAAATCACTAATTAATGTTTTCCCACTTGGGTTAACTCTCATAGATATTACATTAGACATTTTTTCATAATATTCCAATACAAATATTGGAACGGTATACTCAATTATGTGATAGTTTTTTATCATTAAACTTTTATATTAAAAGCTTACAAAATAAATATTCAAATGTAATAAGAAAATAAGAGAAAAAATGCAATACTAGAAATAGAGCACGCCATTAACACATTTAACGCAAGTTGCACCTTTGAAAACCTGGCAAAAAACTAAAACTTGTTATTTTCTTCTAATATTAAAATTTAAGACGCAAAAACTTATTGTATTATTATGGAGTACAATAAACACTATGGATTCATTGGTTGTTGTAGGGTATTCTTCTTCCTATGTTCTACTATAATATCCCACTCCTTTTCTCTAGAATTATGGGATAGTAAATAATTACAATATGAATGCACCCCTTCCTTTCCTTGTTGCAATCTTTTTACATGTCCCAATATTCATCTAGGGTTAGCGTTAAGGTTTTTACATTCCCCAAATCTAAATTGGGATTAGCTTATTAGAAACTCTAGAATATCATCCGAACACCACACATAGTGAACTCCACATATATGACCAATGAAGGATGGTGTGGAGTAATGATAGAATACATCAATCTCTCATAAATAAAATTCCCTCATACAAACTTCAATTGAGGTTGAAAACCTATTAATGAGTAAAAAATTATCAAGAACCTCAAAACTTTATTCATAATGTTTAATCCCCTAAAATTGTGTTTAAATCCCAAAATAGGATCCAAAAATGTCATACCATTAAAAAACCAAATAATATCTAGCCCTAAAGCCCAATAAATCCATGAATTTGATTTAATCCCCAAAATATATCAAAGTGGGTGAAAAATTATATATTAATCTATTTATATCATTAATTGTATGGAAGTGTGGATGGTACTATGATAAAAGGAGAACATACTTGCACTCCCTAGAAGAGAATATCGTGGATTAGTTAAAGTATATATTTGTAACATAAATGCACACCATAACTTCCTAAAAGGATAGGTGATAAAAAATTAAATATATATAGAATATATCAAATAATCCTCACACTTCACTTTTTCTTGAAGGTGGAAAAACCTATCATAACGCAATTATCAATGACTAGTGATGAGTATAGTAAACTTGGCTCTATTGATCCACCATTGGGAGTATAGGTGAGAGGCTCTTCAGTTAACTTCTAATTGTTTCGAAATACTGAGGAATTATACATTTAATTGTTTGTATGGAACTTGCAAACGATCATGCACTATATATTCTAGTAAAATATTGTTAAGTGACAATGAGGTTTTAGTATTCTAGATATGCCTTAGAGCAAGATATAATGTCTTTTACAAGTCACAATGGAAAAAAAACAACATTTACAGGAAATTAAAGATCACACTTGTAGAATTGAAATAACACACTTATGCTTAGTGGGCCTTGAAACCTTAATGTTTTAACCAGAAACATAGGAAGAACAATACACATAAGCTTAAAGTAAATCATACAGGAAAAATAAAATCACAATGGAAGTAAAGTGGTGACTTTCTCAAGGTTTATGGTGATATTGATCCCTAAAATAAGGAATCGTGTGAAATGATGGAATGTTGGTACACTGCAATATATAAAATCCAATCCCACTAAATATAATAATGACAATATTGTGAATCTTGAAAAATGAGTAATGAAATACAATATTAAAAAAATAGAGTAAGTTTCTTATTCAAATCTATGAGTTACAAAAATATATGAGAATAAAACTACATGTTAGATTTAGTATCATAATGGGAAAAAGTTGATTATCTTAATAGTAAGTTGTAGTAGCATGCATAAATAATTACTTTTCAGACATTGCAATAACGTATAGAAGAAGATTAATTTATCAGAGTAGTGAGTTGCAACTGCATACGTAAACTAAGTAACTTGTTAGGTTAACAAGTTGCAAAAAATGGGTACTTTATCTAATCAATAATTTGTAGCAAAACATAGTAAGTTATTAAAATAACAAGTCATAGCAAAAGAAATTAACAAGTTGTAGCAATGTAAAGAAACTAAGTTATATAATTGAAACTAGAAACTAATCTATAAGGTTACATCAATAAGGAGGCAGGGTAACGCCTTAAGAAATGAATTGTTTATGAAAGTAGATTGCCTAAGTTAGCAACACACCATTCATATAGAACGTAACAAGAAATGAAATAGAACCTTGATCACTTTATTAACAAAGGCTCAAAAAACAAAATGCAATTAATTCTCTCCACTCAATCGAGTAAAGTAGTGTATTTTATGCATAATCACAAGAATATAAATTGGATTAAGAGTTTGTTGTAGCGGCTACAACGCTCTCCAAAATTTTTACCTACACTCAAATTTTGGACCCAAGTGTGAATTGTGTGATTGGTCGTTCCGTAGTCACTTATTAGTAAGCTGATGATTTCAAGGTCCCCTCTTCAATTTCAAGAGTTGTTCATGCTTTATCTTTATATAGTAAGTGTCATCTTCGGGCATTAGAGTTATCGCTTGTCACACAAAGGGAAGTTGTTTTTTGCTTCAAGGGTGCATCTTTGTGAAATTGAGTTGTTCCCATCATGTATATATGTTTTGCACTCATTTCCAAAGTTTCACACATTATTACACAAGTGTCATCATTGTCCTTACAAAGTCTATCGTCGAAGCGGCACTTGTCATAAGCTGCCACAAAGTTTGTTGCATTAAGTGAATCATGTTTTTATATGTTCTCAATGATCTATGTCGTACCACTAGGTTTTCAAGTGTGTGGTCACAGTCAAGTTCTATCATTGTTCACATCAGTTCCACTGATCCCACAATTAACCAAATTTTGAAGAATTCCTAGCAACCTAGCCTCATCTAGTCTTCCTAAACTACACACTTTGCATTAGCAACCCTCAAGAATTTTTCCTTGCCTACTGGAAATATGCAATGCATAGAAATCCCAACATCCCTTGGCATTGAAAACTATGCAGAGACTACGTCCAGTGACCTTCCCTCATCCGAAGCTAACTCTCCCCAAGAACTGCACAGATTATTCCTCCAGTGACCTTCCCTCAACCGAATCTCACTGCCCTCAAGAACTTCATAGATATAGCCTCCTAGCAGCTATGTTTTCCCATCTCCCTTGCGTCTGAAAACTACAGAGATTTATCCTCTAGGGCCTCATCCCGCAGCAGCCACTACATGCTTCAACTATGCAATTTTGTCCCTCAATGGGCACTGCGCAAATTTTCCCATAGTAGGCACTGTGCAGTCTTATCCCTCAGTCCATCCTAACCACTAAGCCTTCTCCCCCTTGACCTTATACCAATTCTGACTCAATCGGTGGATTATCATGCAACATATTAGACTAGGGGTTTAATAGAGTGATATCATCTTGTCATGAGAAGATTACCGATACAATAATTCAACCAAGCTATGGCAAGATAATGGAGAAGGAGGACAAGCTAGATGATACTTAAGGAGCTTAGGAGAAAAGGTAATGATTAGATAAGAAGACCAAGGAACCCATGGGTATGATAGAAGATTGGGACCGCATGAAGATTCCATTTGATTCACAACCCATTGGAGGGTAGGTATGCAAAACAAAGCACATCGTTCATGAAATACACTTCTTAGCATATTATGAAGGAAAACTTATCATCATCATATCACTATGTCTTCAATGACATGTATGGTTGCAAACACTCAAATTCATTCCATGTGTTTCCTCTAGATGTTTTTCTCCCTTTCGCTTGTTGGATCAACTGTCATCTTTTGGCATGTTTGGCCATTATGTCATGTTTGTGAGTCTTTTCTAGTGGTGTTGAAGGCCGACCTCTATGCATACAAGTTTTCCTAGTCATGTAAACACCTATCACACTCATACACAAAGTCTTGAGCATTGTCTTACAAGTTTCATCATGGTCATCCTGAAGCCTATCTGAAGTGTCGCACTTGTCGCTTCTTGTCATGAGACAGTCACACAAAGAGTAATGATTTATTATTCCTTTGATGGGATATTTTTTTGTGTCATATAAGTATGCTAAGTGTGTGATCACAAGTTCAAGTTCATAACAAGTCTATCTTCCTCTTGCACTTAGCCATTTTTCTGAAAATATTCCCGACCGGGCAACTCAGCTGCACCAAACCCTGACTGAACTGCGCACTGCACAGTCTCAGCCCTCATTGTCATGACCTTGCTTCTTAGAACTACATAGTACATAGTCACTATCATCTAGGGAAGTTGTACTGTGCAATTACAGAGCCCAAAAGCCTTCCTTCACCCCTAGAATTGTGCAACAATTCCTCCCAATCTAACTTGAACTGCACACTTCGCACTTTCAATCCTCAATATTTTCCCTCGCTTACTGGAACCCCACAGTGTGCAAATAGCCTAGCCTCCCTTGACCTCCAGAACTGCGCAGATGTGTCCTCTAGTGACCCTCTCTCAACCAGAGCTCATTGTCCTAAAAAACTATGCAGATTCACCCTCCAAGCTTCTCTTCCACCTAATCTTCCTTCCCTTTGAAAACTACGTAGAACTGACCCCCCATAGCCCCATCTCACATCAGCCACTACTGGCTCAAATTGCACAATTCTGAATCTAAGTGGCTACTCATGCAATTTTTCTCCCTGGTGAGGACTGTGCTCAAAATTTTCTCAATCAAACCTGAGTTGTGCTCAGTGCAGTCTCAGTGATCAACCTATCTCCCTGTCACTTGGAACTGGCAATCTGCAGTGACTGGGCCCTCTTTCCCAGCCTGTCACTTGTCCTGGTTTCAGTCTATAGATAACGATGCATCATCTTAGACTAGGGATTTTTTGGACTGATGTCATCCCATCATGAGTGAACTGCATGAGCAGGTACACTATCAGATCATGGCGAGACGATGAAGAAGGAAAGGAAGGAGAAAACATGCTATAAGACTCACTTGCAGCTGGACGGGAAAAGGAACTTATCAGGAGTAAGAAAAATGAACACATGTATGCAACCACCTCTCAAGACCAAAGATCATTGAGGACCCTATATCATCAAGCTATGCGGAGAAGAAGAGAAAGCATATCCAAGGAAACATTTATCACTCAGCGAAAATAGTGACTCAAAATTGCCACATGACCAAGCCAGTCCATGTCAGTAATGTCGTGTCAGGTCATGTCATAAGTTATCACCTACCACATCACTATTGTGGGCCATGTTTACTGTAAATAAAATTTATTATAAAGTGGAAGTCTAATGGACACACATGAATAGGAAGAGTCATGTAAGTTGAAAAGTCATAGGAAGTTGAATATTCATGAGGGTAGTCAAAGAGTCACAAGGGGCTAAGCATCCCCCCTTGGTTATATATACCCCCTTATTGTATGAGCAAAGGAATTTTCACCTTGGCTCCTCCCGTAAAGCATAGAGAGTTTCAGTCAGTTCTTTGAGGAGCAAGGAGTGGCTCCAATGTCCCACTACTAGGGCTAGTGATGTACAATGTAAATATGTGTCTTGGAACTTTTGCTTAATTACATAAGCCTTTTTAGTCAGCACATTTCCATGCATGACTTATGGATGTTTGTAAGACTATTTTGTGAGCATTTATATTTCATGTTTGTTTTCACATGTACTAAGATAGTTGAACTATTTCAATTGTTTTAGTGCTTATCTTGTTGGGAATGTGTTGTAATGGTTGTCACTGTTGTCTCATCCTTGTGGACTATTCCACAGGATACTAGACAAACCTTTCCTTACTTATTGGTTATAATGACCATCACATCCGTTGTGGACTATTCCACTAGATGTTCGATGGATCTCCCTTTGTTCATTGGTTGTAACAATTGTCTCATCTGCTATGGACTATTTCGCTAGATGTTGGACAGGCCTTTCTGCTTCATGTGTGTCTCTTCCTGGGTGGTACTATTACCTCTCACTTAGCGGCTCACTTTTCTCCCCTGTTTTGGAGTAAGAGAACCTAGACATAGTTGTGCACACTCACAAAGCACAATCACCTTTTTATTCGAAGACACCATTGCATTACTCTCCCGTGCTGACAATTAGAGCAAAGGAAGATCTTTCAGGATTTCAAAACTGGGCCTTTATACTGGATGGGACTCCTACACCAAAGGTTGTGAGGTCTAATTGGGACTTCATATCGAGGAGATCCCCTTGGTTGACAAATTTCCAGCACTGCAACCAAAATGGAGCTAAAAGGAGGGCAAGATGACAGGCTTTGCCCATTGATTCTGGTTTGAATCTCTCATTTGAAATGGCTCTTCCTCAAATCATAATTTCGAGATGTTTTTCTAAAGATATTAATTGTACCATCCCTAAGGAAGTTATTCATGACCTGTTCGAATTTAAGTTCGACGATGAGGGTGAATCAACTTTTCATGAACATCTGTTTCAAGTTGTCTAGATTTGTTTTTTTCATGGAATATCTTCCGAAGATGTCAGGGCTATATTTCTCACCCTCACATTTGAAGGTTGTGTTAGTCAATGGTGTCATAGATTACCCATTGCTTCTATTCATTCATTCGATCAACTTGCTAAGATTCTTCATAAAGCCTTGGATAAGTATAACCACCAAGATGTTTGTGAAAGAATCGGTCATTTAAGAACGAAGCCTGATGAATCAGTTGAGGATTTTTCTGATCAGTTCCTCCACCTCAGTTGTGAAATTCCTGAAAAATAGTTGAACTGGTATTTCTTGAAACAAGATTTTGAGCGCTTGGTTCATGTCTCCTTATACAGTGAGCTTGAACCTCCTTTTTTCCCTTCTTCCCCAACTCTTGTGAATCATGAGGCACCTCAAATCTCATAGGAGGATATTACTACCCCTTTTGTTCCTTGTTCTCCTCCTTTTTTGGTACTGATGAGGGTGCCTCCTTGCAGTGATTATAAAATTTTGAAATATGTGAATCAAATCTCCAGTCCATCTTCTCATTCTTCTTCCGCTTCAGTGGAGGAAATTCCATAATGGATCATGAAGCTTATGATGAAGACTCATTCCTCTATTTTGCAAGAGGGTGTCACCATTCACAACACTAATCTCAAGGCTAATCCAGATTTATGTTATCCTCTATAATCTTCACATCAATACTCTTTCTATGATAACTCGCTTGATCAATCTACTCCACCAGCTAGTTCTTCACATTCTCTTGATTCTTGAGTTGTTGGCTCAAATTAAGATCAAGTGCAAATCAATCACTGTACCCAGGTAAGGAGAAATAAGGTGAAGACACTTTCAATTTTTCCTCTCTATTTGGAAATCTCCCGTGTCAAAAAATGAGTTTCCATTTTTGAATGATTCTCAAATTGCTAGTCTCGGTGGAAAATCCAATACAATCAATTCTTTCTTGGGGTAATAATTCCAATGATGATAAATATATTTTTGTATGTCGTAACGAATTCCCAAGCACATCATATGATCTTTTGGTTTCTCATGAAGATTTTAATTTAGAACTATAATTTGGTTCGATCAAAGAAGAGGTTCATATCTAAACTTCCCCTTCACCTCACTTTCCCTTGTGTACTACCATTCGTAACACAGCCACTTGTGATGGAGATACTCCATGCTCTTCAGTTTATTCATCTGATGAGTTATCCCCTCGATTGACACAAGTGATGAGGTTGTCCATGGTGAAATTTAAAATAGCCAAAGCACAAAGAACTCTTCCCACCCCTCATCATCTCTTCTTTTGAATGAAGACAACTCTTCAAATAATCTTTCTCCTTAGATCTCACCAATTCATTTATATTTGAATGTGCTAACAAAATATCCTCTCCATTTGAGAAATCCAGTTTTTGAACTTGAAAAGTCCAGTAAAATATGTAACAAACATAGCTTATGTCCGATGAGTAGTGGTCATACTAAAATCAAAAATAGCAATTATCCTCAAACCATGCATGATCTGGTTCAAGCTTCAAAATGTGATTCTACAATCCTGGAAAGTTTTGGGACCTACTAGGGATTTGAGACACTTCAACTTTCATTGATGGTTATGTCAAGATCTCGCGACTCTGGTAAGCCCCTCGATCTAAATCAAATCTAGTTTCTCTTACACAATCTTTCTATCTGCATGGTTTCATTCGGTGTGGATTTCCACGTGAAAAATGTTTGGTATTTCAAGCGTGATATTTCGAATTTTCAAAATTTTATTATGACCGAACTCACGAATCTATCATAGTTCATCCGTCTTCATCAAAATCCCTCACATCAAACCTGGGTTGGGAATGTGCATCATGGAATTGTGAAGTTGATCATCTCAAGGACTATCTTCACCCAAAATAATTATGCTTATCGAATTCATCCCTTAATGGTCATCTCTATTGGGTCTTGAAAATGTCATTCATTTCCATTAAACTTTCACTATTATGTCCATTATATCACCTCCATTTCACCTCCATTTCACTACTATGTCACTACATTCATCCCACTTTCATTATCATTGGGCCACATTTATGTTTTTCCAAACTTTATTAATTCTTAGCCTTTTTAAGTGAATTTGTGGTTGAAGATTAGAAAATAATGTGCATATGCTTATACCTAACAAGTGGGTTGAGATTTTTGACATGTGTAGGTCAAAAGGGGGCTTCTAGAAGACCCTTATGTGGCACTCTAAGGCCAAATTCGAATTTGAGTGGAAAGAATCATGGGATCATGAGGATATGTGTCACATCTCCTAATTGTATTGAAACTCTAAGAAGACATGTGTCTTATCAGTTCCTATTTTGATTAGGACTCTAGAGGTAGAGAGAGAGATTCATGGACTCTCATTAATGAGATGGCTTCTCATCTTTTTGTATAAATAGGAGATCTATCTCCTTCATTTGTAAGCTTAGATTTTAGAGCTTAGCTTGTGAGTCTTAGCTTAGCTTAGAGTTTGTAGTTCTTCCTTGA
Source organism: Pinus tabuliformis (assembly GCA_031772625.1). Lineage (NCBI taxonomy): Eukaryota > Viridiplantae > Streptophyta > Pinopsida > Pinales > Pinaceae > Pinus > Pinus tabuliformis. The sequence goes on from CM062812.1 coordinate 757,760,909, forward strand.
TGGCTTTTGAAAGCTTTGGAAAGCTTTGTTGTACTTTGTAATTTTGAAGAATTTGAATAACGCTTTGATGTTCTCAACATGGAAGGAGATGTGAATTAGATGTCATGGAGCATATTAGAATGTAAGGTAGACTAGATTTCATTTTGTGATTTTGCTTTGATTTCATTATGTCATTTGATTGCTTTCAAGTTTGATAGATTAGATTTTCCATTCATGCAATTTTAATTCATGTAAGTGTGTTCAATCGGTTTATTGTAGATTAGTTTTTCTTTACATGTTTTTGCATCAAATAGTGACATGAGATTTGCCTCTCTGCTGACTTTGTTTTTTTATCTTTTCAATTTCAGTTATGCTTTAATTTCATTCTTATTCATTTGCTTTGTTAGTTAGTTTAGATATCAAATTCCTCATATCATTGATGTTATCTCCTAAAGCCATAGCTTAGACTACCTAGCAAGCTATCGGACTATGAATTATGTGATTTGATTTTAGCTTTATTTTTTTGCAATTAGATATCAAATTCCTCATATCATTGATGTTATCTCCTAAATCCATAGCTTAGACTACCTAGCGAGCTATCAGACTATGAATGATGTGATTTGATTTTACTTTTATTAGTTTGCAGTTTTTGATTTGTTGAGTGCAATAGCTTAACTTTTATTTATGTATTTAGATAAACAGCAGAGATAGTGATTTCATGATCAGTAGTTCATCATTTGTTTGATTTGAATAGTAGCACATTTCCATTCTTGTTTAAGTACTAATTTCATCAATAACATGTTTTGAGATCTTTTGAAGTGATAAGTTTTGGAAGTTACCATTAGGGACATAAACCTTGTCTTGAAATCTACATCCATACTAAAGGGACATAAACCTTGTCTTGACCTTTAAAATTATCCTTAAGACCTTAGAATAGGATTTCCATTTGCATTAGACACTTTAGGATATCAACAAGAACAAAACCCCCCAAAAAAAAAAATCTATAAAACAACTAAGTAAGAAAAAGGTTAACTAAGCACATATGGTGCACCACACTTCATCAGTTTACGATACCCGGATTGATAACTTATGTAGAGCAATTTAAGACGTTAAATTGACTAGAAAATCTCCTGGGTCTTCTTGTGAATTTGGTGTTGCAAATCTATCATCTCATCACACCAGAAATCCTCTTGAGTGGTAATGAATGTGTAAGTTGTCACACAAGTCAAGTTCTTCTTCATTCACCATGTCCCAACTGGTCTCATACATTTGTGGTGCTAGCATCCTTTTTAAACTCTTTTGATGAACAAGATGCTTGTACAATTTGTCACTAGTTTCAGGAAGGTGGTGTGTCATATTTGGTTCACAACAAACTTGGTTTGATTACTCAGAGCATTTGCAAGATTGTTCAAACTAGTTTTTCTTCATTTATTACAAACTAGGAATCTGAAGTTTCAATTAGCTTATCTGATCATTTCTCTATCTTTGGTGGTTGTCATTCAGCTTATCATTTTCCCATCAGCACATCCAATGACAGTTGTTCCACACCCCTTGATATTCATTGTTCAACACCTCTCTCTTCATATTTTTGTCAAGAAAGCAAGGCACTTCATCCTTCTTTGATGGTTATGGTAGGTCCTCATTATCTTGCCATGATTGTTGGGTATGATCAGATCTATTTTCCCTCACAAGATTCCCATTGTGATCCCATTTCTCTAATTGAAAATTCACCTTGTTCAATATTTTGGGGTTTTCAAGAGAGCCATCATGAATTTCACAATCCAATCGTTGAATGGTTGGAAAAATATTACTTGGCAAGCTTCATAGCAAACAACAAGTTTCAATATTTTTTCACGCTTGCTAAGGAGCTCAGTGTATATGAAGACACGTCCACAAGAAGCTTTTCAGGTTTGTTGAAAAATGGTATTCATCGAAAAGGTAAGCATGTGGATTGGATGAAAGTAGTTGTTGTGACCCACATTTCTACCTACAAGTAAGACCTTCCCTTTCTTGTGCAAGTTTTCCAAGTTTTTATATATTATGTTGTGCATCACTTTTTATATGTTTTAATTGTTCCTATCTTTGTGGATGCAGGTCAGGAACAATCATGGTGGCTTCACTGGAAATTTCATTTTACGTGACCCTGACCTTCTAGCTATTATGATAGGGTAGGATTAGTTGCATCTTAGTTTTACCTTCCTTGCTCTCATCTTGCACTTGTTCCCTATAGTTTTTCCTGGTTTTCTTATTCTAGTACTATGTCATGTTTACTTTAGTCAGTTTGTTCTCTTGTCTTTTGATTTGGTTTCTAGTTTCTGTTTTCTTTCTTTTACCTTGTTTTATTTCCTGTTTAGTTTTCCTTTTCGTTTTCATCATGCACATAAGTGTTGTGCCTGGACCACGTTTGGCTTCTTAGATTCTTGTGAAACTTCAACATTTTGCTAGCCATTTTTCCATCTTCCTTGTGTTGGTTACACTTTTGGTCGATGAAGTTCTAACAGAATATACGATTCATCCATAAAGAGAGTTTTGGTCCAACCATGAACCCATGTCTAGACTGGAAACCTCATGCCTATACTCAATCTTTTCTACTTTGGTGTTCTCAAGCTTATCCAATTAGTAGAAATGAAAAAGGGTAAAATGTGAATGAGAAAACCTAAATCAGAGGTCTCTATATGCTTCTCTAAAGGAACAACCTCTTCTACTCTCAATAATTTGGTATCCCTCTTCCGTCCAAAAATAAATAAGTGTCGATGCACAATCCTCTTTAAATAAATAGATAAAGGCACAAGAAGAGAGAGGCTTCCTGTGCAAAGAGGTGAAAAAATCAACTCCACTCGGGTACTATCCAAGCTCGCTGTAAGTGGAGAAATGTTTGTGTTCCTGCATGACTCTGTCGGGGTGTTACACTCGACAAATCCCTTTTGCAGACAAGAGAGATCTCCCTAGATCCTTGACGAAAACTAGAAACAAGAAATACAATTGAACTGACTCTTTCCCAAAGTTAGACATATTTGAATGATAAGAATTAAAGCTAATGGATGATCCTCTTACCTATTTCACGAAATGCTCGATGAAGATCCTATGTTGTGACTTGATGCAACTCCTCAATGCTTGACAAGAACTGCAACCATAAACCATAAAATGATCAAAAGCATATGCGATATAATAATCCATACAAAAATTAACCTAATGATCAAGGAGATTAGGAATTGAATTTTCCTTAATAAACATTTTAAACAATTATAAAGCATTCATCATTCCCATAAGACAAATCAATGGGAAAAAGTGTTCATTTTTATTAATCAAATATAAAGAGGAGCCTTACAACCTTTGCCTTGATGTCTGGAGGTTCCTCCCAAATACCTTCAATCTCCTCCTTAGATGAAAAGCTTTCCAATCTCAATCTAGCAGCATAAGTTTATCTTCTCTCAGTTCTAACCTCCTCTAACCCTCTAACCTCTATTCATTTTATAGGCCAAGAGGAGGAAGTTTCAAATCCAAAATATGAGGGTGAGATCCCCTAATTAAGGATTAGGTTTCCATGAGGAAACGAATAAAGATACATCATCCGAGGGTTATAGTTCGAATAGTCATCACCTGCAAGCTTTCAGTTGGGAAAAATTCGACCAACTATGTTTCTAGAATGTACTTTTTATTTTTACTTTATTGAATTCACCTACATGGGTTTATAGTGGCAAACAAAGAACATCTCTGTGTTGTTCTTAGAGTTAATTCCAGTGAATGCATGAGAAAAGTTATCAAAATAAGCGCAAGTGAAACTTGACAAGGTGTGACAACTATTATTCCCAAATTTCTCATTTGCTTCAAGATATTTTTGGTTGTTTGACTTCTAAGAGAGTTCAATAAAAAATGTTTGTGGATGGTAAAAACACCCATAAACTGATCAAGTTTCATGGCGACAAATTGACATGTGTTATGAAACCAGCTCACAAAAAGATAGAAAAGATAGATGAACGTCTTAGAAATAAGCCTCTTCGAGGGGGCAACCTCCTTTACATTACACAAATGAACAATTCTTGGATGATACAAATGACAAGACCTCCTTTCTATATATAGGAGTCTAAAGGGTCATAATATAATCAGAGCCAACATAACAATAATAATGTAAGGGCACAATAGTAACAATAGTGGGCTTCTATGGGGCATAATAATAACAATATGGGGACTACATGGGCACAACAATATAATAAGGGGGTTGTACTAATAACAATAAGGGGTTACACTAGTAGTATAGGGACCTAACATGCCCCTCTCCTTCAAAAGTGTTGTCCTCAACGCGTGAGTAGTTATTGATTCTTCTGTATAAATTCTTATCCTCCCATGTGGAATCTTCAGCGGGTAAGTTCTTCCACTTGATGAGATACTCTGAAATTGATCTATTTCGTAGTTGTCAATTTCTCGGTTCTGTGACTGCTTCAGGTTCCAATATGATTTTTCCTTCCTTGTCAAGTTCTCGCAACATTGTTTGAACTGGGATCTTCTGCAACTTTTGAATGAGTTCCCACTCCTTTGGGGATATGGATATCTGTAAGGCCTGATGTTTGGAGTAACACTTCCTGGAATCAAATTAATAGCATGATCATGTTCACGAATAGGTGGGAGGCCTTTGGGAGTCTCAAATACCTTGGAATGACTATACAAAACGTTTTGGAGATCTGGAGAAATACATGATTTCGATGTGGGATCCTCTAGTGAACATAATTGTGCAATTACACCCTGATTTTCTTTATTTAGAAGATTTTTCATGCTATTAGAGTTGATTATATTTCCAGGTTTCCCTTCGGTACCCCTCAATTCAACTTCCTTTCCTTCTCAAAAAAAATTCAAGAAAAGTTCTTGAAAATTAAAAGCTATTGTACCCAAATATTGTAGCCATTGGACGCCTAGTGAAACATCAGCACCACCCATTGGAATGGAAAGCATTGGGCTATTAAATACATATTCTCCCATGGATAGCTTGATATTATGGCACTTTCTAGAGAAATTTATGGTTCCTCCACTTGCAACCATCACTTGACACTTTGGTACTGGATATAGGAAGCAATTCAATTCCTTGGCTATCTTACAATGAATAAAATTATGGGTACTGCCTGAATCAATCAACACTATTACCTTTTTCTTCTTGATATGTCCTTCTATCTTGATAGTTTGAGGAGTGGTAATTTCTTCCAATGCATTACAAGATATGGTCGGATTCATTTCTTGATGCTCGATGTGATCTTTCAATTCTTGAACATTTTTCTTCTTGATATGTCCTTCTATATTAATAGTTTGAGGAGTGGTAATTCCAACCAATGCATTACAAGATATGGTTGGATTCATTTCTTCTTTCTCGATGTGATCTTTCACTTCTTGAACCTTTTTCTTATTGATAAGTCCTTCTATCTTGAGAGTTTGAGGAGTGGTAATTCTTTCCAATGCTTTACAAGATATGGTTGGATTCATTTCTTCTTTCTCTGGGGTGGGTTCCTGGAGTATATCCTCTTCTTTTGATACTTCTTGATCCTTTTCTTCCTCCTCTTCATAATCTATATAAAATAATTTCTTCTCAACACACTTATGACCTTTAGTGTATTTGCTATCACAATTGTAACAAATCCCTTTTTCTCTTTTTTCTTCCAATTTTTGTGGTGTAAACCTTGTAGGTTGTGGAAGGCTAGGAGAAAAAACACTTCCAAAATTATAGTCATGAGTGGTGGGATTCCTTGTTTCCATAATTTCACTTTCAATTTTTCTTGCCCACCTGAATTCCTTCTCTAATGAATCAGGTTCCCAGAGACAAACCTCGTGTTGAATGCTATCCTTTAAAGTCCCTATAAAGACATCAACCATTTTCTTCTCTGGAATATCATTTACCCTTATATTCAATTTTTGGAAGTCCTCAATGTGCTCTGCCATTGAACCCTTTTGTTTGAGATTTATCAATTGGCTAAAGAAGGTGTTTCTCTTTGTATCCTCGTAATGTGTTATCATTTCCTCTGTGAAAATTGACCACGTGACAAGTGGTTTACAAGAACAAAGCCCTTTAAATCATAAAAATTGATTCGATTCTAAATAATTAGATGAAATACATACCTTTTGTAACAGTGGTACACCATGTAGATCAAAATATTTTTCCATCTGTAGTATCCAATTTACCAGATCCTTGCCATCAAACTTCCTCATCTCTCTTTTTCTTGATTTTAGGAGCTCGATCTTAAAACAACTGTAACTCTGTACTTTCGGATCTTTAAGTTCTAAAATTTCGATTTTTAATAGCCCTCTGAGTCCTCTTTCTAACTCCGCAAGTCTGATAAATATTTGATTCTCCAATGAAGGGTTATGCCAAATCTCCCATAATGACCTGAGTATAGAATGATTCAATAGATTGAACTTGTATGACGTGCCACAGGTCACTGTTTCCACCTTAGGTTCTGAAAATGATATCCAAAAAAATACAGTCTGTCCTCTTTCTGTAACTTCTTACGAAAATTCAATCTGATGCTCAAAGCCAAAGTTATGACTATTTTCCCAAGGTGACATGTTTGGAATGTAATTTGGGGGTCTGTAAAAACCCTAACTTCTTCAGATTATATCTCCGAAAATATTGCGAGACAAGATCTGAAATTTGGAAGCAAGGTTGAGACCGATTTCATCTCAAATGGGTTTTTTTATTATCTTCTGAAACTTCGTAGTGAAAGAGTTATAGTGAAAATTCCACGATGACCTGTTTTAGATGAAATTCTAGAGCTTGCAAAAACCCTAACTTCCTGAGATCATATCTCTGAAAATATAGCGAGGCAATATCTGAAATTCGGATACGATGTTCAAAGAGATTTCGTCTCAAATATTTATTTTTTTTATCTTCTGAAACATCACCAAAAAAAAGTTATAGCGAAAATTCCACGATGACCTGTTTGGAGCAGCAAAACCGTAGAATCCAAAGCTCTGATACCAAATGTTATGAAACCAGCTCACAAAAAGATAGAAAAGATAGATGAACGTCTTAGAAATAAGCCTCTTTGAGGGGGAAACCTCCTTTACATTACACAAATGAACAATTCTTGGATGATACAAATGATAAGACCTCCTTTCTATATAGGAGTCTAGGGGGTCATAATATAATCAGAGCCGATATAACAATAATAATGTAAGGGCACAATAATAACAATAGTGGGCTTCTATGGGGCATAATAATAACAATATGGGGACTACATGGGCACAACAATATAATAAGGGGGTTGTACTAATAACAATAAGGGGTTACACTAGTAGTATAGGGACCTAACAACATGTAACACGAGGTACTGTCCAAACCTGCTGGCAGCGAAGCAACACTAGAGATAAACAAATATACTCTGAAAATCTTAAGCTCGTGATCTAAACTACCCTTCCCAATCCGAAACATTGTGATTATACTGAATCTTATGTTATGTTCAACCGAGAAGGTATAGAGAGGACCATGACTGTTCATGGGGTAAGTGGGAGGGGCAGGGTAATATGCACGATGAATCACTACTCTGTGAAGAACCAAGGCCCTGCACAAAAGGAGTTAACCAAAACAGAGAAGTTGGATTCTACCAGTGTGTTGCCAAGTGTTGTAGCGACTGCAACACCCTCCAAAATTTTGGCTTACACTCCAATTTTGGAGCCTACTATGGATCGTGTGATAAGTTGTTCCATAGTCACTTATTGGTAAGTTGATTATTTCAAGCTCGCTTCTTCAATTTCAAAAGTCGTTCATGCTTTATCTTTATATAGTAAGTGTCATCTTCGGGCATGCTTGTCACACAAAGGGAAGTTTCGTCTTGCTTCAATGTGTGATCTTTGTGAAATTGATTTTTTTTCCATCACGAAGACATGTTTCGCACTCATTTCCAAAGTTTCACACACTATTACACAAGTGTCGTTATTATCCTTCCAAATTTTATCATCGGAGTCACACTTGTCGTAAGTTGCCACAAAGGTTGTTGCATTAAGTGAAGTATGTTTTTATATGTTCTGGATGATCTTTGTTCATCACTAGGTATCCAATGTGTGATCACAGTCAAGTTCTATCACCATTCACATCGGTTCCATAGGTCCCACACTTAGCAAAATTCTGAATAATTCCTAGCAACCTAGCCTCATCCAGCCTTCCTAAACTGCACACTTCGAATTTGCAACCCTCAATCCTTTTTCCTTGCCTGTTGGAACTATGCAATGCGTAGAAAACCCAACATCCTTTGGCATCCAAAACTGTCTAGAGGATACCTCCAGTGACCTTCCCTCAGCCGGATCTCACTTCCGTCAAGAAATACACAGATCTGGCATCCTAGCCTCTCTGTTGTTGAGTCTTCCTTGCCTCTAAAAATTGCGCAGAATTTTCCTCCCAGGCCTCATCCGGCAATAACCACTACATGCTTGAACTGCACAATTTTGTCCCTCAGTGGACATTTCCTGTGCAGTATTATCCCTCAGTCGAGCCCAGTCACTAAGCCTTCTCCCCCTTTACCTTATACCAATTCTGACTCAGTCGGTGGATTATCATGCAGCATATTAGACTAGGGGTTTATCAGACTGATGTCTTCTTGTCATGAGAAGATTACAGATATAAGAACTATACCAGGTTATGGAAAGATGATGAAGAAGGAGGACATGCTAGACGATACTTAAGGAGCTAAGGAGAAAAGACAATCATCATATAAGAAGACTAAGGAACCCAGGGGTATGATAGAATATCAAGACTGCATGAAGATTCCATCTGATTCACAACCCTTTGGAGGGTAGGTATGAAAAACAAAGTACATATTTCATGAAATACAATTCTTAGCATAGTATGAAGTACAACTTATCATCCTCATATCACTATGTCTTCAATGACATGTATGGTTGCAAACACTCAAAGTCATGCCATGTGTTTCCTCTAAGTGTTTTTCTCCCTTTCACTTGTTGGATCAATTGTTGTCTTTTGGCGTGTTTGACCGTTATGTCATGAATGCGAGTATTTTTTGGTGGTTTCGAAGGTCAATCTCTATGTATACTAGTTCTCCTAGTCATGTAAATAGTTGTCACGCTCATACACAAAGTCTTGAGCATTGTCACACAAGTGTCTTCATGGTCATCCTAAAGCCTATCTAAAGTGTCGCACTTGTCGTTTCTTATCATGAGATAGTAACACAAAGGGTAATTTTGTCTTGTTACTCCAGTGGGCTATGTTGTCATGTCATCAAGGTATGATAAGTGTGTGATAACAAGTTCAAGTTCATCACAAGTCTATCTTCCTCTGGAACTTAGCCATTTTTCTGAAAATCTTCCCGACTAGAAACTCTTCTGCATCGAACCTTGATTGAACTTCGCACTGTGCAGTCTCAGCCCTCAGGGTCATGACCTTGCTTCTTGGAACTATGCAATGCGTAGTCATCGTCCTCTAGGGAAGTTGTACTGCAAAATTCCAGAGCCCAACAACCTTCCTTCACCCCAAGAATTGTGCAATAGTTCCTCCCAGTCTGACTTGAACTACGCAATTCGCACTTTCAATCCTCAAGCGTTTCCCTCGCCCATTGGAACCCCATAGTGCATAGAGAGAACAACCTCCCTTGGCCTATAGAACTATGAAAATGTGTCCTCTAGTGACCCTCCCTCATCCAGAGCTCACTCTTTTAAAAAAATTCACAAATTTGCCCTCCAAGCTTCTCTGCTGCCCAATCCTCCTTTCCTTTGAAAACTGTGCAAACCTGACGCCTCATGGCCTCATCTCACACCAGCCACTATTGGCTCGAACTACGCAATTCTGAATCCTAGTGGCTACTGTGCAATTTTTCTCCCCAGTGAGGACTGTGCTCAAAATTTCCTTAGACAAGCATGAGCTATGCTCTATGCAGTCTCAGTGATCAACCTATCTCCCTATCACCTGGGACTGTGAAATGTGTAGTTATTGGGCCCTCTTTCATAGCCTCTCACCTATCCCAGGCTCAATCCATGGATAACAATACATCATCTTAGACTATGGAGTTTTTTTAATGATTTTGTCCCATCATGAGTGAATTGCGGGAATAGGTACACTGTCAGATCATGTCAAGATGACGAAGAAGGAAAGGAAAGAGAAAACATGCTAGAAGACTCACTTTCAGGTGGACAGGCAAAGGAACCTATCAGGAGCAAGCGAAAGGATCGCATGTATGTAACCACCTATTAAGACGAAATATCATTGAAGAACCCACATCATCAAGCTATGCAAAGAAGAAGAGAAAGCAAATCCAAGGACACATCTATCACTTAGCAACAATAGTGACTTGACATTGCCACATCATCAAGCTATTCCATGTCAACAGTTTCATGTCAAGTCACGTCATAAGTTGTCACATGCCACATCACTATTGTGGACCATGTTTATTGTAAATCAAATGTATTGTAAAGTGGAATTCCAATGGAAACACATGAATATGAAGAGTCATGTAAGTTGAAAATTCATAGGAAGTTGAATACTCATGAGGGTAGTCAAAGAGTCACAAGGGGGTAAGCATCACCCCTTGGTTATATATACCCCCTCATTGAATAAGCAAAGGAATTTTCACCTTGGCTCCTCTTACAAAGCATAAAGAGTTTCAGTCAGTTCTTTGAGGAGAAAGTAGTGGCTCCAATGTCCCCACTATTGGGGATAGTGATGTAAAATGTAAATATGTGTCTTGGAACTTTTTCTTAATTACAGAAGCCTTTTCAAGCCAACATATTTCCATGCATGACTTATGGATGTTTGTAAGACTATTTTGTGAGAATTTATATTTCATGTTTGTTTTCACATGTACTAAGATAGTTGAACTATTTCGGTTGTTTTAGTGCTTCTCTTGTTGGGAATGTGTTGTAATGGTTGTCACTTTTGTTTCATCCTTGTGGACTATTTTGCAAGATACTAGATAGACCTTTCTGTACTTATCGTTTATAATGACTATCACATCCATTCTGGACTATTCCATTCAATTTTAGATGAATATTCCCTTCTTCATTGGTTGTAATGATTGTCACATATGTTGTGGACTATTCCATTGGATGTTGGACAGGCCTTTCTGGTTCTTGTGGGTCTCTTCCTGGGTGGTATTATTACCTATCACGTAGAGGCTCACTTTTCTCCCCCATTTTGTAGTAAGAGAACCTAGACACAGTTGCACTACACACTCACTAGGAACACTCACCTTGTTCTTCAAAGACACCATTTTATTACTCTCCTATTCTAGCAACTAGAGCTAAGGCATACCTTTGAGGATTTGGTAGTCAAACCTTTATACCAGATAGGACTCCTACACCAAATGGCGTGAGGTCTAATTAGGACTTCATATCGGGGAGATCCCCTCATGTGACGAATTTCCAACACCGTCAATAAAGTTCGAATGAAAACCATGAGAATATTCATATTCTTCAATTGTTCCTTATTAGTTACAACAATTTTCCAAATATAATATACCAAACAAAGGTTGAGTCATTTGACAGTTGCAATAAGTGGCATCTTGTTGATTTTTTGTTGTGATCACCCTTCCCTTGTTGAAAGACAACTACATCTTGTCACTTTCTTAATTATGAGGTCAAATAGTATTCCTACAACCTATTAATGATAGTTGTGGAGTTAGAGGTTGGATAGAGGTTTGTTGTGCCAACTGTATTTGAGTGGTAGTAGTTATCCTCAACAACTAATTGTTAGCAAGTATGTAAAAGCACGTTAATGTGTCTCATTATATGGCAAAAGAGAAAAGTTACTCAAATGAAAAAAGATAAGAAAAAATGAATATAAAAATATCAATTAAATGAGTTGAGTTTCATACTAGTTAGTTATAAAAAATAAATGCTAAATTTGTAACAAAGCTAACTGACAATAAATTTTAGTAAAAGCTATAGTGAACCTATTTAATGGGTTCAAAAAATATAAATAATGTTATAAAAAGTAAATACTAAATTTGTAAATAAGTCAATTGATAGTAAATATTGGTAAAAACTATGGTTAATCACTCACAAAATATAAATAGCTTTTTTAAATATGCAGGTTTAAATATGTAAAGTTAAATGAAATGCTAAAACTCTTTAAAAATATATATAAAAATAGAATTAGAATTTATAAACAAATAATTTTATATATCATATTTTGAATAATATAAAATATGTTATTATAATCATATTTAAAAATTTTATTATACAAAATTTTAAATATGTTTTTAAAAAAAAATAAAAATAATTTTAACATTTTCTTATATGTTATTTTCAAATTTCTATTAAAAAAATTTGATTTTATAAACTTGAAATGATAGTTTCTTGGGTCGCGGTTTTATATATATACAAAAAGATTATCATTTTTACTAGTATTTTAATAATAATTAAAAATATTCTTACTTTTTATTTTTAAATTTGTTTAGCAATCTTTAGAATGTTTACAACACATCTCTTAAAGAAATTGGAATTAAAAAACATAAATCAATAGAGAAATGGGGGGTCGCAGTTTTGTCACCACTTAAAAATTTATGTAAAATATTAATAAATATCTTTTAAAGAAAATGAATAAATTAGATAAAAAATATATATTAAATTTTAGAAAAAATATGACATGAAATTGAATTTAAATTGACATGTTTTGTCTTCTTTTACCACCACCTAATTCTTGATGATTTTGTAAATTTAAGAGTAAACATTCCAACTCCATTTATTTTTATAAAACTTCTTTGCCACAAAAATGGAAAAAGTGATACACATTAACATGCATAGTTTTTTTTGTGTTTCATCTATGGAGTTGTAGCTCTGTACTTTGCTATATTGTAACAATGGATTTGTGGAACAATGTTCTATCATGTTGTGGAAATAAAATTCACAACACTGTGCTCCTTTCATGTTGCAATCTTGTGTTGCATCACTAAACCATGTTCTTATTTTAATAGTTGGAGTTGCAACTATTTCCTTGCAGTCATATTGCAACAATGGGTGTTGTATTGTATTGTAGCAACAAGAGTTGCAACACCGTGTTGCAATGACGAGATACCTAGGTGTTGTATTGATATGATGGTGTTACTATAACCTAAAAGTGTTGCGACAACACATGATGGTATTGCAACAACTATCCTTTTCCTTTGTTTCAAGAGTGACTCCCTGAGTTTGCCAGAGGTAGTTCTCATAGATTCTCATAGGTTGGCATAAAAAAGTAAATTATTTCCTAAATGAATAAGAATGAACATTAAAGTTCCATAATAGGAAGCAAAATATACCTCAAAAAAAATGCATCAATATGGGAAAAATAATTCATAGGGTGGTATGAAAAGGGAAATAATTGTTAAAAAAGGTGTTGGACATGTGTTGAAAAATGCTAATTTAGCCACCCATCATCTCCCCCCAATAAAAAAAATTGGACGCTACAATGCAACCAGGCAATCAGTATGATTTTGAGAGGGTGTGGCTTCCATGGAGATTGTTCAAACTATAGTCAACTAACCCTGCTTCATTGGCATGATAGTATCCTTTTCTCTTTCTAATTTCCATCCAATAGGAGTGACCTTCATTATTAGTCATGATTTAGTCTCTCTGATATTGTGGGTAAGGAACCCCAATCATAGGATAATGGAAATGGAGGCATACTCATTAATTTCCAAAAGTTTCCATGCATTTGATGTTTTCATGCACTTTATCTAGTACTACTACAATATTACTAGGATTTAAGGGGTCCTTTCGATGTATGTCCTTTGAGGCCTACTTCCACCACTGATCATAACCCTCCATAGTTATCTATGATAATATCTCAATTCATATTCTACAATGGTCAATGGATTCTTATCTGTTGTGGGCCATAAATTCTCCATATTGTCAGAGTTCACCTAGTTGTAATGTGTAAGGAGAACATCCTTAGGCCCATAATACTCCCCTATGATTAATAGATTGCATTTGAAGTTATTTTCTACCACCTTGTGATCAATTAACTATTCAATGTAGTTATTCAGAAAAGATGCAAAGGATTTTAGTTGAAAATCTCCCACAAAATGGTGGGGATTCCAAACTAGATCATGGTGTAGTAGGATGTTATTTTGGTACAAGTCATGAAACAAGTTCTTATCCTTATTATGCTTACATAATAAGCTCCTAGGAAGGTGTTTGGAGAATTGTTTTCATATGGTTTGTTAGTAATATTTACCTTCCTCTAAAACATGAGGCATTTATCCTGTAAGTACATGCTATAGACAAGAGAGTGAGCCTCATAGCTAAGTGCAGATTCTACTAGCAACCCAAGTTGAATATATTTGATTTCTAGCTTGTCCACCTTTCTCTAGAGTTTTATGGTTTTCTTACCTTCCTCCTTCATTTCCTTCCCCCATTTATCTCATTTGGATATATGGGATTCTAACTACTCTTCCCACTTTTCTCTAAGTATTTTGACAGCCTGTTGGTGATCCTTGAGGGGAAAAACCTCTTCTTCATAGGGTACCATCATTCCTTTCCATATTTCATCTTTAGCGTTTCCCCACACATTTAGGAGATCTATTTGTAAAACCTTATTTTCCATCAAAATAAGATTTGTTTGGGTTGTTACCTCTGTTAATTTGGGTTTTTCACTCTTTGTTTGGATAGCCTACTCTTCAGTAGGAATTGTCTTCTTTTGAATTTTCACCTCTACCACATGAGTAAGCTCCTCATTTTCCATTATGTCAAGGACTTGTATTTCCAAAGAAAGACAATATAATCCCTTTGAAGATTGGTTTCCTCTCAATTTGTCCTCTAAAGCTCTAATTTTAACTTGTAATTCCTTATTTTTCTCTTCGATAACTTTATTCCTTTTGATAATAAAACAATGAACATGAATAAAGGATAGAGTACCAACATATTTCTTCTTCTTCATGACCTTGTATTTTTTCCTAAGGCTTTAGGAAACAATAATGGCCTGGACAGCTGCAATTTCTTTTTATGTTCCATCACTTGGTGCTCTAGCCCTTCTTGCTTCTTGTGTTGAAGCAAAATTTCTCTGTGATTTCTTCTCTATTAATTATTGTGTTGCAATAGAAACTTCAATCTCTCCTTCATCCACCCCTACTCATTCTTTTGGTTTAATAAAGCCTTTGTATTCTTTAATTTCTCCTACTAGTTCTTGTGTTGAAATAAGGGCTACCTCTTCCTCTACAACAATTGATGCCAATTATTTCCCTTTGCTATAATTTTTTCTCCTTTTCCTAGGCACATCTATGATTGCAGGCCTTTAGTCATCTACTTCAACCTCAATGTCAGGGGTAGTATTCTGGTGAATTCTAGGTCATTTCCATGCCCTTCCCTAGCCTCTTCTTCATGTTCCTACAAATTACGAGATAAAATTATTTCAAGAGTCATAGAAACAACTTCTTCTTTAGGATTCATGATAATTGCAACCTTTGGTGGATTTGCAGTAGTTGCATATTTTGGTGGAGTTGTAGCAGTTGTTACTCCTACTTTTTCTTTCATAATGTCATCATGAGTGTCCTCTTCCTTTTGGAGTGTTTTATCCACTATAAACTTGATGAGATAGTGATGGGGTAGGGTGACCTTCATCTTGATATATTTTTTTAATGTTGGAGGTAATTTGTTGTAGTGTTATCCATGGAGAGAATAACACATTAACAAGGCATTGGTGCCTAAGGTGGTCCAACAACTACAAATGATGTTAATAGATGACCCTGTGGTGTCCTTCACATGTGAAGTACCTCTGTATGATGATAGATAAGTCTACCTAGGGTGTTAGTATATGCTTCTTGTCGAAGCCACATCATTTCTTCACTAAACCCTCTACTAGTTCAAGAAACTATTATCTCTATTTGGTCTTAGGATTCCTTCTAAAATTCCATTGTTCTTCAACTTGTGGTAGCCCAAACACTATGGCTATGGTATCTTCATTGGACTAGACGATTATCCCTACTACCATGTACCTTTGATGTTGGAAATTTAGTATAAGTCCCACAGTGATGGCATCATCATAACCTTGCAAACACTCGACATACTCTATCCAACCTACAACTTGAAAAAATGCCTAAATGCTTTCATCATCTTGCAACATGAGGGTTTATGTGCACTTTCTCTGATTCAATTAACATCCCATTGGTTTTTCTCAACATTCAAATAGTCTACTAACTACAGTTTCAAATGGACAATTTACAAAGGGTGACGGTTTCTAAGTGAGGTAGGGTAATCACGGGTTGATGGTGAAAATTGTTTCATAGGCTAATGGTGATGATGGAGTGTTACGATGAATGATACATGCATTATTGTGGAATTAAGTGAATATTATGTATATTAATGTCATTCATTATGCAAAAGGAAAGATTTACATTTTTCTACTTACCATGGCTTGTCATATTTTTTTAGGTTGGCGACATAGGTTGTCATGTCTAGTACGTTTCATGATGTCATCTCATTCAAAAAATGACTATAATCCATCTTTGGAAGGGTATTGTATCATGTGTGTTGCAACACTAGGTGTTGTAGGAAGGGGTCTTACAACACTATATGTACCTCTGTCATAGTGGCTACTCTAGCCAGTCTTGCAATAGATACTCCATCTGGTGTTGTTGTAATTGGTTTGACGAAAAGGGTAGTGATGTATTGTAGCATGATAATTGTAGAGCTGTAACAAGGGTCTCTTTCACCTCTAGTTATGCCACATTAATAAGTCAATCCGGGAACGCTTTGTTATTGCAAAGAGTAACTCAATCCGAGGCTATTCGTCAGAGTAATGCTTAGTAGTACAGTGTCTAGAAAATACAAGAGTAAACGGCTGCTAAACTTATGACTAAATTGCTCTAAAAAGAATAAAATCACACAACGCAGCTTATCAGTCAAGGGTACGGAAGCGATAACCCATCCCTCTAGAAACTGATGGAAAGGAAATTAGAGCATGGACCATAGGTCTGGGAGCTAGGCAGCGACTTGCTGAGGCTCACTACAGCCTTAGACCTTCTCTCACACCAAGACAGTAAATGCAAGTAAATGGAACGGCAGAAAGTAAAATGGAACAGCAAACAGAAAATGGAACAGCAAATCTGAAATGGAACAGCAATAAATGGAACAGCAATCCAATAAACTAAATCTCGCGAGTCAGACTAAGCTTGCTCTATTGAATTAAACTCACATTCTGCAATCAAATAGCAATCTTCTCTCTAAAGCAACTTCAATGAATTATACTTTATGGAACAGTATTCACTAATGAATTATGGAACAGCAATCATCAAACATATATACACAACACACTTACTATAGCAATCTGATGATTAAAGAGAATATGACTATGTTTCCAAATAGAATAATATTACTTCCGGATTCCAATAACTGAGATTTCAAATGAATCCAATACAGCAATATTCAATATGAAGGCTCTGTAACAGAAACAGTTGGCTTAAGTTGCTAACATGCAATCAACTCTGAAAAGATTCACTCATACAATACAGAGTCACTACATAAATCTCTCGAAAGAAACCATTAATGAATTAATTGTAACAGAGCATGGAATAGCATATGAAAAACATGTCAGATTACCAAACTGTAAAGATAAACAAACCACACAGAAACCAAATTATAATGATACAAAAGCAAGTGTCCTTCGGAGCCGGGCCCTTAGCTTCCAACGGCACACTGCCTTAGATTACTCCAGACGCAGAGATGAAATAAACACCAAGTCTTTTGTATTAATACATCAACAAATGTACAGCAAAACAAGTCTTAGTGAGAGTCGATGATCAAAGTTGAATCTGGAATTCACAGTTACATATATGAACAAAAAGTCCTTTTGCTTAACATTGCTGTCCCTTTTTATAAGAATAACGGTGGAGGTATCTAGGTAGCAAAAATAAGCAAAATAGCGATCCCTCAGGATCAAAGATCCTGAGGGATTCGCCCAGCCGTTAATCCTTTACTTTTCCTCCCCTATTCCGCCGAGTTGATAATCCTTCTTTCTTTCCAGGGTCGTCTTGCTTCGATCTGTTCGATCTTGTTCGCATCCGGTTTCCTCCTAAAGGGACAGCAGTTATTCCTTTTTTGTCTTTTCCTTTCGAATGGCAGCCCTTCGTTTCCACCCTTTCCTGCATGGAAAAATAACGATTATCAGCGATTAAGCTTTCCATACTAATTCTCACACATTCTATTAAAATTCTTTATTTCTTTAAGTTCATTATGCAGAAAGGGTTACAATTGTTACTGAAAAGTCACTAAATTGTTCGTCAAAAACATACCTTTCCAGTGCTCCACAATAATTGCATTTCCCTACATAGTGTTGTAGTGTGGTTTTGGTGTCCACTCATTCAGGGGAATTATAGAAGTCGTGTTGCAACAACCATGTTGCGGAAATTATGCTAGTTCAATCTTGTGTATGGTTTTTCAACAATGTGTTGCAACAATCATGTTGTATAAATAAGGTCATACCCTTATACTTCTCAATCAATCTTGCAGAAAAATGTATTAGTAGATCAAATAATTACAAGGAACTTGTAGATAACATGACTAGGAGGATCTTGAGATACCAATAAAAAGATTTTGAAGTGCCCTTCTACTCATGAATTATTAACTTTATTCAAAAATAAATTATATATATATTTCTTAATTTTTATTGTTTTAATTATTTTAACGTGTCAACCACCTAAGTGCTACTTTTTAGGGGTTTTCACTAGTGGAATATATATATATATATATATATATATATATATATATATATATATATATATATATATATATATATATATATATAGATATATATAATTGAAACAAAATGATTGAATGAATCTACCATTAATGATTTCTCCCTTATGGAAAATATCCATATGACTATCAAGAAATCCTTCATTGATATTCCTTAGAAAGCCTTCTTTTGACAAGGCCTTGTGACATAATCAAATCTAGTGTCCATTTTCCATTAATGAATTTATTTCCTTTTCAATTGTATGAAGCTCGATGACCCCATATTCATACATAGTCTTGATCTCATAGGGTTTGAGCTAGTGGATAATGAATTTTCGTCTGAAATACTTGAACTTTGAATCAAATAATAAGGTCCAGACTCCATTTTTTAACCTCTTATTCTTCATATACTTGTCATGCCACAAATATCTTTGTTTTTTTATCTCTATTGTGTGATGTAGGGTAGCTTGACAAGTCATTGTTGTTGTGCTTTAAATAGGTCCATACCAAGTTGCACTATTGTCCTTAGGAATTGTATCTCTATATTTATTTGTAAAAGAACTCCATTCCCATAAATGAACTCACATGGTGTGAAACAAATAGTAGTTTTCCATGATGTTTGATAGGCTTGTAGTGTTTTTGAAAGTCGGTTTGCCCTGTCCTTAATGTGAAATCAGATAGTTTTTATAATAATTTCCTCGACGATCTTATTTATTCTTTCTACCTATCCATCAATCTACGAATGATATAGAAATGTTACTTTGTGTTTGATATTGTATGTTTCCATGAGGTTCTCAATGAGATATGAAGTAAATTGTGTTTCTCCATTGGTAAAGGTATCCCATGGTATCCTGAATCTGGTAAATATTTCTTCATGGAGAAAATATGGTACTCCTTTCTCTATTGCAAATAAGAGTTCTTTTGTTTCCATCCATTTCATGATACAGTTTGTGTAAACTAAGATGTAGGAGTTATATTGAGAATGGGGATTGTTGGTACAACAAAGTCAAGGGCCCATTTCTTGAAGGGTTTAAATACTAGTTGTGGTTTTAGTTCCATCTCATTTGATTTTATTTTCCTTCCCATATATTGAAACTATCACATTTCTTTACACACTACTTGGGATATCTAAAGATTATGCACCAATAGTACCCTTGATTGGATACTTTATATCCTATCCTCTTATCTACAAAGTGGCCCCCATAATGGCCATCAAGGAAAATCCTCAATATTTCATGGAACTCATTCTCTCACACACATCACCAAATAATAGTATCTATCCCTATATAAAAGAGGAATTTGTTGATCCATGTAAATCCATAGCTCTGTGTAATGATATTTTGTTGTTCTTTTGGAGATAGGTGAGTTGGGATTTTTGTTGTAGCTAAGTAGTTAGAAAAATATGCAAAGCATGAGGAGTTAGTAGATACTACAAAGAGATGTTCATCAAGAAATGAATCTTCAATAAGTGGCCCATTCTCATTTATTGTAAGTATAGAAATAAAATATGGTATTACAATATATTTTCTTATTTTATTTAAGATGGTAATCTCAAATTCTGACAATAGCAAGAACCATCTAGTTACCCTGTCACTGATTATTGGTTTTTTCATTAAATATTTAATGGAGGCATGGTTGGTTTCTAAGTGAGGTAAGGTAATCATGGGTTGATGGTGAAAATTGTGTTATAGGCTAATGGAGGTGGTGGAGTGTTATGACTGAGTGATGCATGAATTCTTATTGAGGTAGATAATTATAATGTCTATTAGTGTCATTCATTATGAAAAGGGGAAGATGTACCTTTTGTTACTTACCATGGGTTGCTATATTTTTCTTGGTTGGCGGGAATAGGTTGTCATGTCTCGTAACTTCATGATGCATATCATTCAAAAAACTTAATATAATCCATGTTGGGAAGGGTGGTGTAGCATGTGTGTTGCAATGTTGGGTTTTGTAAGATGGGGTGTTACAACACTATATGTACCTATGTCATAGGAGCTGCTCTAGCCAGTGTCACAACAAATACTCCATCTAGTGTTGCAAAAATTGGTTTAACCAAAAGATCAGTAGTGATGTGTTTCATTATGATAATTTTATTTACATACATAGTTTTACAACATGGGTGTGGGGTCCACTCATTCAAGAGCAGTATAGAAGTCATGTTGCAACAACCATGTTATGACAAATGTGTTTGTTCTATCTTATGTATTGTTTTTAAACATTGTATTATAGAAATAAGTCCATACCCTTCTACATCTCAATCTATCTTAGAGAGTGATTTATCAATAAATTAGATAAATATAAGGAACTTTCAAATAACATGACTACGAGGATAACATGACCATCAAAAAACTATGAAGTGTCCTTCAACTCATGAATTATTAACTTTATTCAAAATGATATTATATATTTTTCCAGTGGAAAAAGCTGTAACCTTTTATTAAAAAATGAAAAGTTACAATTGCAGATGCATTAAGCATTTCCTTAAGCTGCCCATTGGGCTCACGTGCTTTCGCACTCTTCACGATAATACACAACTAGCGTGCAAAAAATGAAAAAAGAAAAAAGAAAGAGGAGAAGAGGGAAGAAGGGGAGGAAGCAAGGAAAACTGAATTTGGCCTTCAGGTTTTCCTTCCTTTTTTCTTTTCGACCTTGCGCCACTCTCCTTGAGTAGGCTCGATCGAAGCTATTACTAACTGTGTTTCTACTCTCTGCGAGCCTAGTTCCTTGTCTGAATCTGAAGAATCTGATTGGTGAAGTCATTTAATCCCTCCCATGCTCTGATCTTCGGTTGTCTTTTCTGCCTGATTTGGATAGTACTGAGGAGTCTTGTTTTCTGATGTATTTTCCTTCTGGTTTCCCGTTGCTCGGGGTGCTTCAACATTCTCCGCAGGGGGATCGTCTTCTTCTGCTTCTGATTCTTCAGCCTCTGAGTTAAGATGGGTGAATTCCCATCCTTTCCTCTGCTTCCCTTTCTGCTTTCTTTTACTGTTTACTTTCTTGGCTTCTGGACATGTGCTTTGCAAGTGTCCTGTTTGTCTGCACAACCTACATCTGAAGGCGGTATTTTCATAGTCTAGTACTTGCAGCCAATCTTGTTGTTTATAGATCAGCCTTATATTATCTGGCAGCCCTTTACTTAGATCTACTTCCACACAGATTCGTGCGAAAGTGAAGATCCTTTCGTCAATCCTTTCTAGATCTGTTTTGATGTATTTCCCTATGCTGTTCCCGATTCCTTCCAAAACTCTTTCACTCCAAAAATGAAGGGGAAGGTTATGAAGGCGTACCCAAACCGGCACTTTTGTTACAGTCATTTTGTTTGGGTCAAAATCTTTGAACCATGGGGTCATGAACAGCCCCGCGGTTCCCCAGAACCAGGGCCCAGCACTGATGATAGTGTCTCTTACCTCCTTTGATGTAAATCTGACTATGAAAAACCCTTTGGAACATAGATGAATGTCGCATTCCATGGTCCAATTGGTAAAGATCCAGTGAAATAAGTCCATTGGTTTTGGCCAGAAGCTGTTGAAACGGCAGATTAGAGCTTGTGATTCATAAGACTTAACGTAATCATCAAGCCCTGTGTCCTCAATATTGAAAGCTGGAGTTTGTCCTAACTGGTCAACTATATAAGGCCGGGGTGTATATCCACCTTGATCTGGGGAGGATCCTGATTCTCTGTTGCCTTGGAGAATGTTTTTATAGGATGGCGCTCCCTTGGGTTTGTGCTGGGGTGCTGTTTTCCCCTTGTCCCCTCCTGAATTGCTTGGCTGTCCCTGAGATGGGGCCCCTCCTCTCAGCCTGAGATTCAGAACAATGGTTTCTCCAGAGCTAATCTCGTAACTTCCCAGGGTTCTGTCGTCCTGGAGGGACCACCTGCCGCTGACTAAGTGTTGGGTCTGGCCAGGATAGCCAGTGGAAGTACAAATTTGCTGCTTTAGCTGCGAAACAGTGCTATCTGCACTTACCCAAATTAAGAGAGATTTCATCTCAGGGGTTTTAATAAAGATCTGAAATCGATTTTTAATTACCTTATATCTGCATTTTGGCTGAGCTCTGTCTGAACCGGTGTCTTTGCTGGCTGCCAGATATTCCGGGTGTGTGCGTTCTTCCAGGTCTTGCCTCCTATTGGGTCGATCTGCTGCGTGCTCTCTGCTCAATCGATGCCCATTCCCGCCGATCTGCTGCCTGGGATCTTGAAACTTACTCCAAAACGTTAGATCTGGCCTGGATCTGTAATATTTGAGGCCCATTTCGAGTAGATCCGGCCCAGATCTGCAGAGATTGGGCCATGCCGTTATGTGATGGGGCAGATCTGCGTCATGCAGTCCCCCATCTTTGCATGCAAAGGTCCTGAGAGAAAGACCAATGTTGGCGTGAACAATCAGTCCAATCCCAGGCGATTTGCCACCTTCAAAATGGGTTCTGTACCCAGAAACGATTATTATGTTCAGATCTCTGACCTCGTGCTCCTTCTCGAGCTTCGCTTCCAGATCCATCTCTGATGCGTCTGTCTCAGCAAGAAAATGATATTTTGGGCGAAGGGAAAACGTTGTGCCAGAGCCGTCTAATCTTTTCCAGGCGTTTTGCCGCACCGCAGAACCCTTGCCGGCACCTCGAAAGGAGTCTGGGCGCTCCAGCTCCATGCTCTTGAGACCGGTCCTGATGAGAGCAGAGGCTGAGGCCAGCCTTGCAGCGCCGTCTCCAACCACCGCCGCGTCTGTGGTTCCATTAGCAACGCAGGAGAAACCCTCGTCGGTGGCCATCTCGCGTCCTCTCTCCAAAATGATATTATATATATATATATATATATATATATATATATATATATATATATATATATATATATATATATATATAGATATTTCTTAATTTTTATTTTTAAAATTATTCTATTATGTCCTATGCCAAATGGGTTGGTTTTCACATGTCATGCACTTAGGTGTGGTATTTTAGTGGTTTCACAAGTGGAATATATATATATATATGAAACAAAATGTACAAATGAATCAACCATTAAGTATTTCTCCCTTATAGAAAATATCCATACACTATCAGGAATTTCTTCACTGATATTTCTTTGGAAGACTTCTTTTGACAAGGCCATGTGATATAGTCAAATTCGATGTCCATTTTCCGTTAGTGAATTTATTTCCTCGTCAATTGTATGAAGCTTGATGGCCCCATTGTCATACATAGTCTCAATCTCATAGGGTTTGAGCTAGTGGATGATAAATTTTCCTCTGAAGTCCTTGAACATTGAATCAAACAATACGGTCTTGTCTCCATCTTTAAACCTCTTCTTCTTCATATACATGAGATCCTTGTTGTTGGATCATTATTGTATGATGTAGGGAAACTTGACAAGTCTTTTTTGTTGTTCTTCATATAGGTCTATGCCAAATTGCGCTATTGTCCTTAGGGTTTGTATCTCTATATTTGTTTGCAAAATAACTCTCTTCCCATAAGCTAACTCACATGGTGTTTAACCAACAGTATTTTTACATGTTGTTTGATAGGCTTGTAATGCTTTTGAAAGTCAATTTTCCATATCTTTAATGTGCAATTGGATGGTTTTCTTAATAATTTCCTTCAGTATCTTATTTTTTCTTTTTCCCTGTCCATCAACCTATGGATGTTATGGCATTGTTACCCTATGTTTGATTTTGTATGTGTCCATGAGGTTATCAATGAGCTTTGAAGTAAATTTTGTTCCTCCATTGGTGAATATCTCCTATGGTATCATGAATATGGTAAATATTTCCTCATGGAGAAAAATTGGTACTACTTTCTCTACTGCAACTAAGAGTGCTTTTGCTTCCATCCATTTCCTACCATAGTATATGTAAACTAAAATGTAGGATTTATGTTGAGAAGCAATATTCTTGGTCTAGCAAAGGAAATGGCCCATTTCTTGAAGGGTTCAAATATTAGTTCTAGTTGTAATGGCATCTGATTTGATAGTATTTTCCTTCCCATATACTGAAACCATCACATTTGTTTACGCAATACTTGGTCTCTGAAGAGTGTGCACTAGTAGCACCCTTGATGGAGTACTTTATATCTTGTCCTCTTGTCTACAAAGTGAACCCCATAGTGGCCATTATGGAAAACCCTTAGTTTGTCATGGAACTCGTCCTCTCACACACATCAATGAATAATAGGATCTATCCCTATATAAAATAGGAATTTGTTGATCCATGTAAATTCCTAGCTTTTCTTAATGGCCTTTTGTTGTTCGTTTGGAGATAGATGAAGTGGGAATTTTCCTGTAGCCAAGTAGTTAGCAATAATTGAAAACCATGATGAGTTAGTAGATACTACAAAGATATGTTTATGATGAAATGAATCTTCAACAAGTTGCTTGTTCTCATTTATTGTAAGTCTAGAAAGAAAATACGGTACTATGTTACATTTTCCTAGTTTATTTAAGATGGTAACTTCAAATTCTCACAATAACAACAACCTCCTGTTATCGTTTGGTTATTGGTTTCTTCATTAAATAATTAATGGAGGCATGATCAATCTGTAATATTGCATCGTATCCAATTATATAGTGCCAAAATTTATTAATAGCATGAATTACAACAAGAAACCTTTTTTCTATTATTGTATAGTTTAATTTTATATGAGAGATCTTTTTTCTAATAACATAAATCAATTATGGATGATTTCATTCTTGTTGTTCTAAGACAAATCCAATAGCAGTATATGATGCATCTATAGATATATGAAATGGGAGAGACCAATTAGGCCCTCTCAAGATAGTATCTTTAGATAGTTTAGATTTAAGTTCTTTGAAAGCATGTTGGCAACTATCTGTCCACACAAATTTAGCATTTTTACATAGTAAGAAAAAAAAGGATGACTTATTTATGAAAAATATTCAATAAAACACTAATCAATAACTAGCATGTCCAAAAAAACTCCATACCTCTTTATGAGTCCATGGAGTAGGCAAGTCTATTATTACCTTAATTTTTGTGATCCTCCTTGATGCCTTTTCAAGAAATAATATGTCGTAGTCTTATACCTTCTATCAACATCATTAATAATTTTTCATTACTAAGTGCGACATGGCATTACTTACACCTAATTAGTACTTTTTCTATATTTTCTAATGCTATATCAAATTCATCACCATAAATTCATCCATGTAGATTTCCACATAACCATGTAGTAAGTCAAAGAATATACAAATTCATCTTGTTGAAAAGTTACATGAGAATTATAGAGTCCAAATGCTAGAACATGGTAGGAGAATGTTCCCTAAGGACAAATGAATGGGGTCTTCTCCTAGTGTCGTACAGTGATATGAATTTAATTGTACCCATTAAACCCATCAAGGAAATAGAAGTATTTCTCTCATGTTAGTGTGTCTAGTACTTGGTTGATGAATGGTAGTGAATAATAGTCCCCATGCATGGATTTTTTGAGTTCCCTGTAGTTGACAAAAACCCTCCACTTGCAATTCCTTTTGGGTATAAACAAGAGAGGAGACCCATTGGCTATAAAAAATGGGGTAGATATAATTAGCTTAAAGTAATTTTTGAAACTCTTGTTTAATGGCATCTCGCAAAGAAAGATTCATACACCATTGAGCTTTTTAGTTTGGTCTAAAATCCTCCTTGATATAGATGTGTTATGTACTAAAATTAGGATGGATCCCCTTCATGTTCATTTAGTCATAGGAAATAACATCACTATGCTTTTGTAGAACCTTGATTAGTCATTTCTTTTGGTGTCTCGTCATCCATCGATTTATTTTCAATGTTTTTATAGGGATGATTTATATGGCATCCAAAATTGACCTTATTCTTATTTAGAAGAGGAATCATGTTATATATTTCAAGCATCTGTGATGGCGAGAGAAGCATGGAATTCAAGGTCCATTATGTAGGTGATAATGTGTGAGTTGGACTAGAAGGAGGAGGCTATAAAGTCACTCATTTATTGCTCCTTAATTTTGTCTCTAGGGGGAAGATATTTGTCTATAATGAGTACTTGATGAGTGAACTATCCCTCGTCACTTTCCTCTCTATCTACCCAAAAAGGAATTTCAAGATTAGTGTTAGGCTTAGCAGGAGGATATAGGGTATTTTTTTTACTAGAGGTGGATCATGAGAGATTCTCATGTTACCATATCTACAGTTGATGTGCACATCTCTAATGGCCAGCCATGGCCTTCTCAGGACTTACGTTGTGGAACAATGAATTTAGTAGGACATTCCCATTAATTTATTGAGATCATTATATCCTTTGAGATTCCTTCCATTTATATGGTAGACCAGTGAATGAGTTGTGAGGCTATGGGGGTTTTCCTATGACCAAAAAGTCTCATGGCTTCCGTTGTCTCTCAAGGAATTACAATAATAGTAGCACCAAGGTCAATAAATGTATCAGGAATAACGATGTGGTTAATTTCTACATTGACTATAGGGCTATCCATATTTGAATACATCACATCAAATACTACCTCCATCATAAGTTCTAATAGTTTTCCCATGACATGCATGGTCTGGGGATCTTTTCTTCTTCTTCTACTGAGTCTACTTACACACAACTAGCTTACTACCTTTGAGTAAATAGAAACATATTTAATTGCTTAGAAAAGTGATGTATGAATGTGCACATTCTTTAATTCACCCAAGAAATCCAAGTCAAGCTTGGTGATAAGATTTTCTAGATCCAATATTTCAGGGTAAGGAGGAACTTAATATTCTAGGAAAGCTTGAGTTTTTATTTAGGTCTCAGGATATTAAATATGTTCTTTTTTTCATTTGGAAATTTCTCATTACAATCTTCAATTTGCACCGGAGGAGTTAATTTATTCATGGTCTTCCTTGATCTAAGGTGGATGTCGTGACAATCAAGGAAAGAGATGTACAAAGTGGGGTAAGTGGCAAGCCTAGTAACTTGTGTTTACTGAGATACCTTACCATTATTTGGGTTAAGAATGGGTTGTGTAATAAGTTGAGGTTGAGGAGGAGACGATGTGGATGGTTGCATGGGTGGAGAAGGAAGAAGTGGCATGGGTCGTTACAATAAGGCTTGTTTAGGGACTCTAAAGGATGGATACTTCCATCCATGTGGCCAAGGCTGGTTAGGTGGGTGAGCCATCCAAGGCTAAGCATGCAAAAACCATGCTAAGAAGAATATTGCATTGAATTATTAGTCCAATATGAATTATGTTGGAAATAATACTGAGAGGGGGGTGAATCAGTATTATTAAATTCTTTTCAATAAGCCTTCCAGATTTATACTTTAATTTATTCTTCAAATATTGATCTTAACTTGTATATCAGTACCATATAATAATGAACAAGAACAAGGAAAAACAAATAGTCACACCAAAGAACACCAGATATAAGGTGGAAACCCAATGTGGGTGAAAACCACCTGCTGCAATATGTCTCTATCTTCTTTCAATTAGAAACTTCTTTTTACAAGGATTTTGTACTGGTGAAGTCCTTTACCAGTATGCAGGCTGCAACCTGCAAAGAGCTACAACTCTCTCTCGTTTTCCAGTCTCTCCTGGAAGGGAGCTACAACCCCCTTTGCTCTTCTACTTCTTTAAGGACCACGTTTCATTAATTTTCAGACTGGATCCAAGATCATTAAATAATCATCAAGTACATGAGAATCAACCAATCTCCTTATACAATCAAACCAATGAACCACCCAACTTCTCAGAATGTTGTAAACAGAAAACCAATACCAGTAATCTAAACCCAGAACTCTGCAGCAATAGATAAAAGGCAGCCAATAAATATTTCAAGAAAATTCCGCAACTTCACCAATATAAACCTGCGGATATCCGCAGCTCTTCTGTGGCTGAACAGCGCAGATCCACACCTGGTCCTTCTTCTGCTCTGCGTACCTCCGCACCTACTCCTTCCGCTGCACTGCGTACCTCAGCTCAGATCCGCACCTACACTGTCTGTCTGACAGCGTACCCCGCACTGGTCCTTCTGTTCCTCTGCGTACCTCCGCACTGTGCCTTTCTGCTGCTCTGCGTACCTCGCACTAGCACCTTCTGCTTCCCTGCGTACCCCCGCAACTGCGCCTTCTGCTGCACTGCGTACCTCCGCACCTGCGTCGTGGATCACCTGCGGACCTTTGAATAGAGCCAAATTAACAGTCCTCCAATGTACCACCGACTGTCAGATCCACAGATCTGATCACGTGCCCAAGAGATCACGACCTATCAAAAGATCCACCTTACACTTTACAAATTTCACCTTGATTTAGATCTAGCTTTTAAACCGATTACTCAAAATTTCAGATCTTAAGATATTCAAATTTCACCAGTGTCTAGCCAAGTGATCTCCTTTCCTTTTTATAATCAAGCCCTTATTCAAACCATGGGACAAAACCATCGAAAACCAATACAAGGGATCCAAACCGGGGTTCAATAATTTAGATCCTATACCACGGGCCAAAACCATAATATCATGAACGATGGGCTAAATACCAAGGGCCAAACATAAGAAACCCCACATGAGCACGCTTTTGTGCATTGGAGTGAGTGAACTGGGGTCCGCACCTTCTGAACGAAGAACCTGCGGGTATGTCCGCACTTCTTGGACGGCGAACCTGCGGGTCCGCACCTTTTGAACGTTGCACCTGCGAACCTCTTATTTTCCATCATTTTGAGAGCCTGAACAGAGTTTTTCCACTTGAGTGAGTTGCCATCAAGTACAACACTTGTGCCATAGCGCCAAACCTGAATCATAATGCCAACAATCTCCCCCTTTGGACTTGATGGCAACCTCAAGATCCTCAACGTCATTCTCCCCCTTTGACATCAAGGGCAAAGGGTTATGCTCCCCCTGAGAACATGCTTAAGTCTTTGCTCTGCTGATCATGCTCCCCCTGACTATAAACCAGATCTGCAAAAGGAAAAATTTCTTCAAGAAGAACCATAATCCACCATACACCATAAATGACCGTGAAAGAGATAGAGACATATTGCAGCAATATTCAGATCAGCATCCATGATCTCCTTCTGTACTTCCTCCAAGATCTTCTACCATAATGCCAACAATGCATTATTAGAAGAATATATGCTCCCCCTAAACCTGTGCCATTCGATCTTCGACCAATCCGCAACCCGGCAAATGCACGCGTATACCCCATATGAAACTTGCGTACAACCAACAATCTCTGAAACATATGAGATTCAACAACAAGATGATGCATCAACAACCCCCAGCTTTTGCCTGAGGCATTCAAAGGTCTCCCTAGGCAATGGTTTGGTGAGTATATCAGCAACTTGTTCCTTAGAAGGAACATACTCCAACTTGACCTTTTGTTCAAGCACTTGTTCCCTGAGAAAGTGATACTTGATCGGTATGTGCTTAGTCTTTGAATGCATGACTAGGTTCTTGGAAATGCTGATTGCACTTGTATTATCACATAAGATGGAGATAGGTGGTGTACAAGTGATTTGAAAATCCTGCAAGGTCTGCATCATCCAAAGGAGTTGAGTGCAGCAAGATGCAGCAGCCACATATTCCGCTTCAGCTGTAGATAAAGCAATCGAACTCTGTTTCTTGCTGAGCCAAGATAAATCTAGAACCCATAAAGAATGCACCACCACTTGTGCTCTTCCTGTCATCCATGCTTCCGGCCCAATCTGCATCTGTATAAGCATGAAGTGTGAGATCTGTATCTCTAGGATACCATAGGCCATAGTTTTGAGTTCCTTGAAGGTACTTGAAGATTCTCTTCACTGCCTGAAGATGAGTTTCCTTTGAATTTGCCTAAAATCTCCCAACTGTTCCCACTGCATGCATGATGTCTGGTCGGGTACCTGTAAAATAAAGTAGACTTCCAATCATAGATTTGTAGGTTGGTTGATGCACTGCTACTGATTCATCATTTGCACTGAGGCTGCATCCTGTGACCATGGGGGTACATACTGGTTTTGCATCTTCCATGCCATATTTCTTCAAAATCTGCTAGAGATACTTGGTTTGAGACAAGAAGATCCTGCCTTCATTTTGTTGGATTTGCAATCCAACAAAATATGTCAGTTCTCCAAGCAAAGACATTTCGAATTATTTCTGCATCACCAAGGCAAAGCTTTGACTCATAGCTTCTTCATTTCTGCCAAAGATAATATCATATACATACACAACAAGTATTAGCAATTTGTCATTTTCAATTTTTATATAAAGATTGTTATCTGCTGATCCCTTTGAAAAACCTTGTTGATGAAGATATTTGTCCAAACGGTAGTACCAAGCCCTTGGAGCCTGTTTAAGACCATAGAGAGCCTTTTTTAGTTTGCATACAAGATTTGGATCATTCCCAAGGATGAAACCATCTGGTTTCTCAATGTACACTTCTTCTTCTAAGTCTCCATTCAGAAAGGCTGATTTCACGTCCATTTGAAATACTTTGAACTTATGAAAGCTTGAGAGAGCAAGGAACATTCGGATGGCCTCAATTCTAGCAACGGGAGCAAAAGTTTCTTCAAAGTCTATTCCTTCTTGTTGAGCATACCCTTTACAAACAAGTCTGGCCTTGTTTCTAATTACTTCCCCATTTTCATTCAACTTATTTTTGAAGATCCATTTTGTCCCTATGACATTCTTATCTTTTGGTCTAGGAACCAACTCGCAAGTGTTGTTCTTATCAATTTGCTCAAGTTCTTCATCCATTGCCTTGACCCAACATTCATCTTTGCATGCCTCTCTTACATTTTGTGGTTCAGTGGAGGAGAGTAATGCCAAATAGCTTGAAGCTTCTGCAATTGTTCTTCTTGTTTGTATACCTGCCTCTTTCTGCCCCAAAATCTGAGATTCTGGATGATTCTTCTAAACGTACCTAGATGGAGTCTTCTCTTCTATCCTTATCTGTTCCTTTGGTGCCTCTTGAGGTTCTTCTTCATCATCAGTCTGATTTGGAGAGTAGTCTTCATCCTCTTCGATATTTTCATAATTTACTTGCCTAGGAAAGTATCCTTTTTCATCAACCACTACATCAATGTTGTCAACAATTCTTCCAAGTCTTTTATTGTAACACTTATATGCTTTGCTGTGGGAAGAATAACCAAGGAGAATGCCTTCATCTACTCTAGGTTCAAGTTTGCCAATTGTTCATCATTATTCTTAATATAGCATTTGCTCCCAAAGATTTTGAAATGCTTTACCAAAGGAGTCTCACCATACCAGAGCTCATGAGGAGTTTGAGTGTTGTTCACTTGGACATTTGTTTTGTTGAGAATAACAACCGCAGCAAATGCAACTTCACCCCAGAAGGTTGCGGGAGTTCCAGACTCATCAAGCATAGCACAAGCCATTTGTTGAACCTTTATGTTCATCCTTTCCACCACTCCATTTTGCTGAGGAGTCCTAGCTGTAGAGAATTCCCTTCTTATTCTATGTTCTTCACAGAAATCGAAAAATTCATTTGAGGTAAACTCCCCACCTTTGTCAGACCTGAGGCACTTAATTTTGTGATCTGATTTGTTTTCAGCCAAGGCTTTGAAAGATTTGAATTTTTCGAATGCTTCATCTTTGTGTTTCATAATTCCCAACCAAACCATCCTGGAGAAGTCATCAATGAATAATATAAAGTATTCTTCTCCTCGAGGTGAACTTGTCCTAAATGGACCACATACATCTGTATGGTCTAGTTCAAGAGGCCTACTGGCTGATCCTTCCTTCTCAGGGAAGTTAGTTCTAGTTTGCTTACCAAACTGACATGTTTTTCATATGGTGTTGTCTGGAATTTTGATATCTGGAAGACCACGAACTGCCTGGTATTTGCATGCTTTCCTTATTTGTGAAAAGCTTAGATGCCCCAACCTCTGGTGCCATAACCAGTGTTCATCATCCTTGCTCAAATAGCATTGTTGTTGTCCTTCTTCAAATATGTATAGGTTATTTGGAGTTCTTCTGCCTTTGATCACTGTTTTTCCTGTATCTAAAACACGAACACTACATCCATTTGATCGAAATATTACCTCGGTTCCTTGATCGCACATCTGACTGACACTCAGTAGATTATGTTTCAAGCCATCAACATACAAAATGTTGGGCCATGAATACGACCACTTTGTAACACTTATTTCATCCATTTTTACTCTTCTCTATTATATCATCTATTATAATTTATCATTTAAATCCATTTTATAAATGATTTATGCTCTCATGGATGAATATTATTTATTCTCCTTTATTTCTAATAAATTAATGATTATGCATTATTTTATCAATGATAGTTCTAATAAGTTGGTTATAACATTATTCACCATTTTTAGCCTCCAAGGTACCTTCCAGATTGAAGATTTGATTTTTAAATCTGCCAACTCAGGAATTCGATGGTTTAAGGAGTGACAGTTTTGTGGTTGAGATTCTGAGCAAATGAAGACGAATTTCAGAAATCCGGAACATGGGTTTTGTCCAGAACAGGCCCAATCAACTTTGGCAAAGAATGGTTTGCCCAAATTCGGCTTGTACAGAGAGAAACGTAGGGTTATTTGAGCACGACCAACTCAGAAATTCGCTGGTTTAAGGAGTGACAGTTTTGCGGTTGAGATTCTGAGCAAATGAAGACGAATTTGAGAAATCCGGAACATGGGTTTTGTCCAGAACGGGCCCAATTAACTTTGGAAAAGAACGGTTTGCCCAAATTCGGCTTGTACAGAGAGAAACGCAGGGTTCTTTGAAAACGATTTTCTCAGATTTGCAGTTGCGGCCGTCCTCCAAATCTCAGCTGCAAAGCCAAATTCGCCTTGTTCTTGTTGATCAAATGGTTAGAAGCAAACCAATTTTGTAATAGGAATCATGTTGTACTTATCCTTATTGTAACTTCTCTCTGATCTCTCTCTATTTAAATGAAAACAGAGATCAGAGATGGGGATGATTTTTTGAAGAGACTTCAGGATGACTTTGGGGATTCGAATGATGGCGAATTGATGATTTGAATTAGAGATTTAGAAGCAAGGATTCATGATAGGATAGGAGGAAGGAAGGATTGTTTTATGCTGTAAGTCTCAAAGCTTCAACTATTGTAATGATTTCACTCTTTAATGATTAATACATAATTTGGGCGTTGCTGTTCACTCTTTTCCTTCTGAAGTAACCCAGCAGCGTCCGCTGGCGGCTAAGGGCCCAGCCTCTGGTGGAGTACGTTGTTGCTGTGTATCATATATTTAAAATTGCTGCTGTGTGACGGTTTGTTTTCCTTTTCATTTCTTTAAATTGTTTTGTTCAGCGATCTTTTGTTTATGAACATTTCGCAGAAATTACTTTGTTATATTGAAATCATAATTGGATTGCGTGAGTGATAGAATTATTAATTATAACTTGAAATGCACTGCTGATAATTTCGATCTAATACTGCGCTATCTAATTAAGAACCGTGGTCCATTTAACTGCTGCTCATTTATAATTGCCATGGTTGTTCAATTAAGTTACTACTCAAATATAACTGCGATTGTAATTGCTTCAATAACTGCGATTAATGTTCATGCTGCTGGATTAAGGTTGCTGATTCAATTACATTTATAGTTTGTTGTGTCTTTCCAATTACTTAGTTTTGTTGTTCGGTTCCTTTAATTCCAGTTTGATGTTCCATTTACAGTCGTTCCATTGTAGACTTGCTCTTCCATTTCCTATTTGCTGTTCTATTTTACTTTCTGTCGTTCCATTTACTTGCATTTGCTGCTTTCGTGTGAGAGAAGGTCTAAGGCTGTAGTGAGCCTTAGCAGTCGCTGCCTAGCTCCCAGACCTATGGTCCATGCTCTAATTTCCTTTCCATCAGTTTCTAGAGGGATGGGTTATCGCTTCCGCACCCTTGACTGATAAGCTGTCTTGTGTGATTTTATCCTTTTGAAGTAATTTAGTCGTAGTTTAGCATCCATCTACTCTTGTGTTCTCTGAACGCTGTACTACTAAACATTACTCTTGAGTAAATAGCTGCCTCAGACTGAGTACACTCTTGAAATAAAAAGTCGTCCCTGGGTTGATAATTAATGTGAAGGTAATTAGGAGTTCAAAAGACACCTTTTTATCGCTCCACACAAAACATTTCCAGCTTTGACCTTTCCTTTCAACTGAGCAGTGCCTTTTCCTTTTATGGCTGCATGGGTATCATTTCCAAAAGAAACTTTCTTTCCCTTTTCAAAAGCAGTATATGATTCAAGTTTTTCTTTATCGCCTGTCATATGCTTCGAACATCCGCTGTTGATGTACCATAGATTTTCCTGTCCTTCTGCATAAAAAGCTATCCCACATCTTTCTGGTTGTGGTTCCTTTATTCTCCATGTTCTGGTGCTAGAGGCTTGTTCCTTTGTCTGCCGAAACCTGCTCCTGCATTCAGAATCTTCATGACCGAAGTTATTACAAATAGAACATTCAATTTCACTTTCAAGGGCAGAAAAGTTGTTATAGGTCCTTTTCGTGATTCCAGTCATGCTTCTTTGTTTTTGAGCTTCTCTAGTCATGATTGTCTTATAGGCAACACATTGAGCTGCCTTGTGACCAAAGTTATGGCAAGAGAAACATTGGCCATTGAAGTAACTCCTGCGATTATCAAATCTATCAACCAACCGATTGTAGTTTCTACTGACATCCATTCTTGAGGCAAATTGGGAAGGTTTTACCTGTGGCTGGTTGTAGCTTCTGTTTGCCCTTAAGGTAGATTGCCCCTGATTTTCTTGATAGACTTTGTTCATTCTTGAGGTAAATTGTCCCTGATTTACCTGATGATTTCTATTAGGCCTTTGCACGCTCCACCTTGTTGCATCAAGATAACTTTTGAAGGTGAATGCTTGAGAAGTTTCTCCATTATACCCCAGAGCTGTCTTGATTAGTGGAGAACGCTGCACATTGATAATCTCATCCAGAGTTTCAGATCCTTTAACAAATTTAAGATTAATAGCTTTTGTCTTCTCAATCTCTTTTCTAAGACCAACAATTTCACATTCCAACTTTTCATGATGTTTTTCCCTTTCAGCCAGTTGACATTGCAGAGAATCAATAATCACATTTTTCTCTTCTAAACAAATTTTGAGATTAGAAATCTCTTCATAAAGACCTTCTTCATCTATAGCATCCATGTAATCATCATCTTCAAAAGCCATTAAAAGTTTATAATCATTACCTTGTTCATCTTCGTCACTATTTGAAAGTCCATCACTATCTTCATGAGTGTAATAGCTTTTCTTATTTGCATTTTGTTTCTTGTTCCATCTAACAAGTTCCTTCCCCTTGTCAATCTTATCCTTATGAGGACATTTGGCAGCATAGTGTCTGACTCTTCCACAAGAAAATCATTTGAAAGGTAACTTACCTCGGAATCGTCTAGCACCCTGTTGAAGATTTCTGACAAAATTTGATTCTTCTTCTTCTTCTGACACGTGTCCTGACTCATAGTAGTCTCCTTTGGCTGAAGCCTTGAAGGCAGCTTCTCTTCTGTCTGATGGACCTCCTTTCCTCATTTCATAAGCAGTTAGAATTTCGTGCAGCTGTGACATTTTGAGGTTTTGTAGATTCTCTTTTTCTTCTATTTCATAAACTTTAGATTCAAACCTAGGGGACAAAGATCTTAGAACTTTTTCAACCACAACAGCCTCTTTTATTTCTTCACCCAAGTTTTTCATACAATTAACAATCTCATCTACACGAAGAAAATAGTTAGCCACACTTTCATCATTTTACATTCTGATATTTTCATACTGAATTCTTAGGGTTTGAAGTTTTGCTCATTTTACCTGATCATCTCCTTCATAGCTTAGAACAATCTTGTCCCATATTTCTTTTGCGGATTTATACTGCATAACCTTGACAAATTCTGATTGAGATAGACATCCTAATAGAGTATTGACCTCCTTTGCATTTGTTTCATATTTCTTCTTCTCAGCCGGATCTGTAGGAGTTTTTGATGGAAAAGTATACCCTGTATCTATGAAATCCCAGACTTCTATACCAAGAGATTGAAGATAGGCAATAACTCTTACCTTCCAATATACGAAGTTTGTCCCATCAAAAACCGGTAGCCTAATTGATGCTTCCCTCTCATAGTTGCTCATGATGAAAGATCTTCCTTCAAGCGATCAAGCTTCTTCTGAAGGACCTGCTCTGATACCAATTGTTGGAAATAATACTAAGAGGGGGGGTGAATCAGTATTATCAAATTCTTTTCAATAAACCTTCCAGATTTATACTTTAATTTATTCTTCAGATATTGATCATTAACTTGTATATCAGTACCATATAATAATGAACAAGAACAAGGAAAAACAGATAGTCACACCAAAGAACACCAAATATAAGGTGGAAACCCAATGTGGGTGAAAACCACCTGCTGCAATATGTCTCTATCTTCTTTCAATTAGAAACTTCTTTTCACAAGGATTTTGTACTGGTGCAGTCCTTTACTAGTGCGCAGGCTGCAACCTACAGAGAGCTACAACTCTCTCTCGTTTTCCAATCTCTCCTGGAAGGGAGCTACAACCCCCTTTGCTCTTCTACTTCTTTAAGGACCACGTTTCATTAATTTTCAGACTGGATCCAAGATCATTAAATAATCATCAAGTACATGAGAATAAACCAATCTCCTTATACAATCAAACCAATGAACCACCCAACTTCTCAGAATGATGTAAACAGAAAACCAATACCAGTAATCTAAACCCCAAACTTTGCAGCAATAGATAAAAGGCAGCCAATAAATATTTCAAGAAAAGTCCGCAACTTCACCAATATAAACCTACGGATATCCGTAGCTCTTCTGTGGCTAAACAACGTAGATCCGCACCTGGTCCTTCTTCTGCTCTGCGTATCTCCACACCTACTCCTTCTGCTACACTGCGTACCTCAGCTCAGATTCGCACCTGCACTGTATGTCTAACAGCGTACCCCCGCACTGGTCCTTCTTCCTCTGCGTACCTCCACACTGTGCTTCTCTGCTGCTCTGCGTACCTCGCACTAGCACCTTCTGCTTCCCTAAGTACCCCTAGAACTGCGCCTTCTGCTGCGCTGCATACCTCCGCACCTGTGCCATGGATCACCTGCGGACCTCTGAATAGAGCCAAATTAACAGTCCTCCAATGTACCACTGACTGTCAGATCCACAAATCTGATCACGCGCCCAAGAGATCACGACCTATCAACAGATCCACCTTACACTTTACAGATTTCACCTTGATTTAGATCTAGTTTTTAAACTGATTACTCAAAATTTCAGATCTTAAGATATTCAAATTTCACCAATGTCTAGCCAAGTGATCTCCTTTCCTTTTTATAATCAAGCCCTTATTCACACCATGGGACAAAACCATCGAAAACCAATACAAGGGATCCAAACCGGGTTCAATAATTTAGAACCTATACCACGGGCCAAAACCATAAGATCATGAACGGTGGGCTAAATACCAAGGGCCAAACATAAGAAACCCCACATGAGCGCGCTTCTGTGTATTGGAGTGAGTGAACTGGGGTCCGCACCTTCTGAACGAAGAACCTGCGGGTATGTCCACACTTCTTGGACGACGAACATGCGGGTCCGCACCTTTTGAACGTTGCACCTGCGAACCTCTTATTTTCCATCATTTTGAGAGCCTGAACAGAGTTTTGCCACTTGAGTGAGTTTCCATCAAGTACAACACTTGTGCCATAGCGCCAAACCTGAATCATAATGCCAACAAATTATAATGCTATGCTTAGGCTTGAATCATACCTTCTAGGCAACTTTGGTTATTCATCCTCCTAATAAACAACTTTTAATCAAGGGAAGGATGGAAACTTTCTTATATCATGTTCCTCAAAACATATTGCACAAACCTCATTATGGTCCAAAGAGAATTCCTTCAATGGGAGCTTTCTTATATAGTTTGGGAAAAACATTATCAAAGCTAGTTCTTCTTCTCCCTTCTTCCTATTCATGTGTAATGGGTACAGTTGGGAACTCAAAGAAATCAATATTTTTTTGTTAATTATTCTAACATATTTCTAATATCATCTGTGGTAATCCTATTACGAACAATCTTGGCAACTCTTGCTAATATGTCCCATGGTCCTTTTCAAATATTTATAGTACCTCTAAAATATCTCTAACACAACTTAAGTCACTATAAGAATGCTAGGATACATATCCTCCATCCATCAAGTTTAAAATATCAATATAACCATTTTGGTTCCTTGTAGCAATAGGATATACGATGTGTTAGGATCCAAATCTCCCATCTTTCCCTTTGTAGGTTTTAGTTAAATATGTCAACGTAGTCTTCAAGGCTCGTGTCTTCATTTTCTGTCATCTTTAAGACTTCCCCCTCATTTATTTACCTTTACAGTAATATTGTTAGTTCTCTAAGAATTTATATTTCATCTATGCCTCGGTACAGATGTTGTTACTACCAAGGTTCATGAACTAGTGAAGTGCAACATTCTTGAACATAGCAAGGAAAAGCCTTAATTTCTGGACATTTGTCACATAATCATATCTTTTTCAAAGCACATAAAATTTAAAGAGGAAGCTTTCAAGATCATCTTTTGATAATCCATGGAAATTAGGAAAGGTTGAGTGTGGGATATTCTTCATGTTTGTCTCTTTATTTGATTCCAAGATAGAAAATTTGGAGTTGAATGCCCTTTCCTTGATAGTGTCATGTGCCATATTTTCTTGAGAAATATCCTCCTACTCTATAGGTGCTTTGGGAGAGTCCATAATGATCAAATATTCATGTGGGCCTACTCTTTTATTAGACCTTTAAGAAACATAATTTTTGTTGGTTTAGAGGATGAATGTTGTACAAGATCATGTTCCTGAACAGAAAGTTTAGGTTTATTATTGGAAAGGGAACTTGTTTTAGGAGTTAAATAATTTGACAAACTATGCCCCTTCTCTTATTGAGAGTGTCCCACATTGTTAGCCTTATGGGGGATTTTGGTGGAATTAACAAATATAACTTGCTCGTCTCTAGCTTTGTGCATGGAAAATTAAAAAGACATTATTACTAAAAAAAATACTAAATGAAATACTTGAAGGAAACATGTTAGAAAATTTATTTATTTTTTAATTACCAAATAACAAAAAAAACAATCACATTTTTTATAGTTCCCTAGAAATTACACCAAAAAAGATGGGTTATTAAGTTACCTTCTAATTTTTTAGTAGATAATTAAGGAATTGTACATTTAATTATCAATCTGGTGTTCATATGGAACTTGCAATTTTTTTGGACTGTATATGCTTCTACAATACTATTAAGTGTCAATGAGGTTGTAGTATTCTATATGTGTTTTAGATCAAGATATTAATGTCTTTTATCAATCACCAAGGTAACAAACCACACTTGCAGGAAATTAAAGATCACACTTGCACAATTGAAATAATAAACTTCTACCTAGTGGCATATCAAGCTAAGTGTTGTAACCCCCAACACGGGTAGAACAATCCACAAAGGTATAAAGTAAATCACATAAGAAGTAAAGTGGTGTCTTTCTAAACGTTTATGGTGATCTTGATCCCTAGAACAAGAACTCATATGTAATGGTAGAATGTTGGTGAAATATAATATATAGAATCTAATCTAATCGAATACATTAAATACAATATTATGAATCTAAAAAAAGTACCAATGAAAGAAATTCATTAGAAAACTATGTGATTTGCTCATTCAAATTTATGAGTTGCAACAATATATGAAAACACAATTACTTGTCAGATTCTTTAACATAAAGGAACAAAGTTAACTATCTTAATTAGTGAGTTGCAACGACATGGAGAACTAAGTGCTTATCAAACTTGTTAGTTGCAATAGTATATAGAAGCAAATTAATTTAAATAACTAGTAATTTGTAATAGCATACAAAAACTAAGTAACATGTCATATTAACAAGTTGCAAAAAACTATGTAGTTTACCTAATCAATGAGTTGCATTAAAAGAAAGTAAATTATTAAATTAATGACTTGCATCAAAACAAATTAACAAGTTGCAAAAATGTAAATAAACTAAATTTCAAAATTGAAACTAGAAACTAATCTATAAGGTTAAAGGCATTACCTAACTAAGGAGGGAACCCAACCTCTTGAGGCAAGGCACTATTTATGAAAGAAGATAGCCTAAGTTATTAGCACACCACTCGTATAGAATAGAAATGGAATGGAACCAAGATCTATTTATTAACAAAAGATAAGAAATCAAAATTTAGTTAATTTTCTCCTCCCTAGCTCAAGTATAGTAGGATGTATTGTACACAATCATTAAAGTATAAACTAGATTAAGAGGTCAAAGGATAATCATGAGAACCTTCATATTCCTAGGTGGTTCCTTGTCGGTTACAAAAAATTTCCAAATTGAAGATATCAGACAAAAGTTTACTCATTTAGTAGCTGTCACAAGTTGCAACTAGTTTATTTTCTATTGTAGCCAGCCTTTCCTTGCTCGTAACTAACTATATATTGTCACTTTCTTCATTACACAGTCAAATGATCTTCTTGTCATCTATTGATGAAATTTGTGTAGTTAGAGGTTCGCTGGAGATTCATCGTGCCAATTATCCCTTATGTTGGAAATAATACTGAAAGGGGGCTGAATCAGTATTATCAGATCATAGTTTTTCATTCCCCAAACATATTTATATACGCTACTTCTGTGAAGTGAACTAGCATGTACACGCTACTATGATTAGTAAAACCAACGTATACCCAAATAACTTATGATTTAGTTAACTTATCATGTGTTGATCTATAACCAGTGCATAAGTAACTTATTAAACAGTGCAGTAAAAACAGAATAAAGCAACACACATGAACACCAAGATTTAAGGTGGAAACCCAATGTGGATGAAAACCACCTGTTGTTGTCATCTCTGACTTCTTTTAATAATAAGAGACTATGTTTACAATCTTTTATTGGTGCAGGCTCTTACCAATACGTAGGCACCCACCTACAGAATGCTACAACCTTCTCTCATTTTCTAGCTTCTACTGGAAGGGAGCTACAACCCCCTAGATCTTTTACTAGCCAACGTGTTTACTAGTATGTAGGCGTTGGCCTATAGAAGGCTACAACCTTCTCTCTTCCTCCAGGGACCACATTTCATAAATTTTCAGCATGGATGCTCCTGGTACACAAAAATAGACATGAAGGCCTCGTTTCATCAAATTTTCATACTGGACACATTAGAAACTTTGAAACTCAAACTGTGTCAACCAACAATCGGATCATTGTCAACAGAACACTGTG
Organism: Pinus tabuliformis; assembly: GCA_031772625.1. NCBI lineage: Eukaryota > Viridiplantae > Streptophyta > Pinopsida > Pinales > Pinaceae > Pinus > Pinus tabuliformis. The sequence continues at coordinate 757,802,731 of CM062812.1, forward strand.
CTAAACCCAGACACCTGCATCATCATTCAAAACCAACTGCAACCTCAAAAATCATGCATCAGAATGTATATGCTACTTTACTGAACCCAACATGTGTGTATACGCTAGTTCCTTTAATCAAACCTGCGTATACCTTCAAATCTACTGAAACATAAAACTTCTGAATCAAGTCTGTACCAACCAGCAATATATTGAATATCTACTATCAATTTACAAAGCCTTACACAGGCAGCAGCAGAGATCACCCTTATCACTTATACAATCAATCAATTAGATATCAAACTCCTTATAGATTTAGTTTTACATTTATATCTAAGAAGACTTCATTGACAGATAGCAGTAAAACAACAGTATTGATCAAATAAATCATTCATCTTTGAACAACATACTTTTCTTTTTCATATGCTACTTGGAAGAGACGAACCGGTGTGTATACGCAACTTCACCAAAGCGAACCAGTGTACAGATCTGCAAATATTAACTCATAACTTCGTTGTTATTTCGGACTTCATACAAACCTAGATCATGATATTCAAAGAATAAAACAGGTGTACACAATTAGATCTGGCCCAACCAATATCATATCATTCAATGATAAGTCATTTCAGGTCTCATGATCCTAATCCAACATTGAATTCAAGGTGCACAAAATATTTCAAATCAAATCACCAACATATCCCCTGCAACATAAAATATACTTTAGATAGAAGTATTCCCTAGAAACCATTTTCACTTGCACACCCTGGCCTTATGATCTTCTCCTCCTTATATAGTTTTAGGATTTTCTCAATACCTCGAACCAAAACCACTTAGGACCTATGGTATGCTTGAGCGGGATCAAATAGTCATTACTCCGCTCAATATTGTGGGCTAATACCATGGTATTTACTCCTGGTATTCTCTACTCTTGAAATTCCTTGATTTTCCAACATGTACGCACTTTTCCTCTTACAGGAGTGTGTGTATATGTATACACATTTTTTTTTCTATAGACCTACGTGTACACGTTCATTTGACTAAGTGGACCTACGTATACATCTTAAACAGCTTTTCACCATCCTTTACCTTCAACTTCTTCATTCTGATTAGTAGACTTTAGTTCCATCTTCTTGTTCTTTTGTACCAATGCCCTGTTACATCTGAATGGATCTGTTACACTATGGGTTTCCTTTCATCAAAACTGAACTGACCTGTGAGTGATTTTCCATCAAGGACAACACTTGTATCATAATGCCAACAATCTCCCCCTTTGGACTTGATGGCAACCATGTTGGTGTTGATTACTACAAGCTGTAGAAATTGTTAGAGATACCAAGCAACACCAAAATACTCTCCCCCTTTGACATCAAGGGCAAAGGGCAGACCAAGCTATTCTCCCCTTTTGATATATATTATGATGTCTATGCTCCCCCTGAGTACATGCCGAGCTTACAAAGATATGTTTCAAAAGAATAACATGACTCTATAACTCAATTAAGTGAGTATGACCTTCCTATGACCAATGACTCATACATACATCAATCACCCAACCAAGTGGGGATACACCATATTTGACTCATCCACCCAATCAAGTGGGGATATACCAATTGTTTATACATGACAGAAATATAGCAATAATCCAACCCATGAAAAGTGGGGATACAAATTACATCATATGTCCAATAGGACTCATTGAAATATAAACCATGACAGAAGAAGTCATATCACACCCTAGATCTTTACATGACTTATGCAACAAATGATATAAGTATCTGAAGCCATAGCTGAAATCAGCAACCATGATTCCAACAATGCAGAATGTGTGTGAAGGCTTTCTCCCCTTGAGCCTGTGCTACCTCTGCATTGTCAACAAGTCATTTATCATGGCATCTTTGTCAGTCAAATAGAAATCAATGAACAAATCATATCGTCAAACTGTAATCATAAATATCAGACAGAGCACCCATATCAGAGTCTGACCCACTGTTTTTATGTCAGAAAAACATATACACTTCTTCAGCCACAGAAACCCGTGTTTATACACGACTATACTTCATGAAACCCGCATATAATAACCTTGCTTTGAAAACTTGATTTAAAAACAGGATGATGCAACAACTACTCCCAGCTTTTGTCTGAGATATTAAAATGTTTCGCTGGGAAGCAGTTTAGTGAATATATCAACAACCTATTCTTTGGAGGGAAAATACACCAATTTAACCTTTTGTTCAAGCACTTGTTCTCGTAGAAAATGGTACTTAATGGGTATGTGCTTGGTCTTGGAGTGCATGACTGGATTTTTTGAAATACTGATGGCACTTGTATTATCACATAGAATGGAAATGGGTGGAGTACATTTGATCTGAATGTCTTTCAATGTTTGCATCATCCAAAGTAGTTGAGTGCAGTAAGATGAAGCAGCCACATATTTTGCTTCAGCTGTAGATAAGGCAATCGAAATTTGTTTCTTGTTGAACCAAGACACCAACTGTGAACCCATATAGAATGCTCCTCCACTAGTACTCTTTCGATCATCCACATTTCCTGCCCAATCAGCATTTGTATAAGCATGAAGAGTAAGATCTGTATCTTTAGGATACCATAGACCAAAGTCTTGAGTTCCTTGAAGATATTTGAAAATTCTTTTGATTGCTTGGAGATGTGATTCCTTTGGATTTGCTTGGAACCTTCCAACAATTCCTACTGCATGCATGATATCAGGTCTGGTACTTGTTAGATAAAGCAAACTCCCAATCATAGATCTGTAAGTTGGTTGGTTTACTACTGGTGATTCATCGTTAGAACTAAGACTACATCCTGTTACCATTGGAGTACATACTAGTTTAGAATCTTCCATTCCATATTTCTTCAAGATCTGCTTGAGATATTTGGTTTGTGAAAGAAAGATACCATCTTTTGTTTGTTGTACTTGTAGACCAATAAAATAAGTAAGTTCACCAAGTAAGGAAATTTAAAATTCTTGCTGCATTACTGAAGCAAAATTCTGACTCATGGGTTCTTCATTGGTACCAAAGACGATATCATCAACATACACAAAAATAATTGGCAGTTTATCATTTTCAATCTTTTTGTATAAATTGCTATCTACAGAACCTTTTGTGAAACCTCGTTGTTGTAGATATTTGTCAAGGCAGTAATACCAAGTCCTTGGAGCCTGTTTTAGACCATAGAGAGACTTTTTGAGCTTTCATACGAGTTTTGCATCATTTCCAAGAATGAATCCTTCTGGTTGTTTAGTATAAACTTATTCTTCTAAATATCCATTAAGATAGGTTGATTTTACATCCATTTGATAAACTTTGAATTTTCGAAAACTAGAGAGAGCAAGAAACATCCTTATGGCTTCATGCCTGGTAACAGGTGCAAAATTTTCTTCAAAATCTATACCTTCTTGTTGAGCATACCCTTTACAAACAAGTCTGGCCTTGTTTCTAATAACTTCTCCATTTTTATTCAGCTTGTTCTTAGATATCCATTTTGTTCCTATGGCATTTTTATCATGAGGTCTAGGAACTAACTCTCAAGTATCATTCTTTTTAATTTGATCAAGTTCTTCAGCCATGGCCTTGACCCAACATTCATCTTTGCAGTGTTCATTTACATTTTGAGGTTCAGTGGAGGATAGTAATGCTAGGTAGCTTGAGGTCCCTGTAAGAGTTCTTATTGTCTGTACACTAGCCCCCTTTTCACCTAGAATTTTAGATTCTGGATGATTCTTCTGAACATACCTAGATGGAGTCTTTTCCCTGTCCGTTGTATCTTCTTCTGGTGCTTCATTGGTTTCTTCTTCTATATCATTTTGATTTGATGTGAGAAATAATTCCGCAACTTTCTCACTGTCATATTCCTCTGTTGATTTCATTTTTTCATGATTTCTACATGCTTCATCAATTACAACAATTTTCCGAAGTCTTTTATCATAACATTGTATCCTTTACTTTTGGATGAATAACCAAGAAGAATTCCTTTGTCAACTCTAGGTTCGAACTTAACAAGTTTTTCATCAGTCCTTTTGATGAAACATTTTCTTCCAAACATTCTAAAGTGTTTTACAGTAGGAGGCTTACCATACCAAAGTTCATATGGAGTTTGATTGCTATTTATCTGAACATTTTCTTTGTTGAGAATAGTCACGGAAGCAAATGAAGCTTCACCCCAGAAGGTTGCAAGAGTTCCAGATTCATCAAGCATTGCTCGAGCCATTTGTTATATTCATTATTTCCACCAAGCCATTTTGCTGAGGATTTCTTGAAACGTGGAATTGCCTCTTTATTCCATGTTGTTCACAAAAGTTAAAGAATTCATCTCATATGAATTCTCCCCCTCGATCAGATCTGAGACATTTTATCTTTCGGCCTGATTCATTTTCAACTAAAGCATTGAATGCTTCAAACTTTTCAAATGATTCATCTTTATGCTTTATTAGACCTATCCAACAGATCCTGGAAAATAAATAAAATAAAGTATTCTTCTCCATGAGGTGACCTTTTCCTTGTTGGTCCACATAAATCAGTATGGATGATTTCAAGAGGCTTACTTGCTGATCCTCTTTTTTCATTGGAGTGAACTCTGGTTTGCTTACCGACTTGACATGGTTTGCATATGGTATTTTCTGGGATGTTGATATCTAGAAGATCATGAACTGCCTTGAGACTACATGCTTTTCTTATTTGAGAAAAACTTAGATGTCCCAATCTTCTATGCCATAGCTAGTTTTCATCAGTTTCGCTTAGATAGCATTGTCGTTGTCCTCCTTTGAGTATGTATAAGTTGTTTGGAGTTATTGTTCCTTTGATCACAGTCTTTCTTGTATCAAGCTCACAAACCACACATCCATTTGATCGAAACACAACTTCATTTCCTTGATCACACATTTGACTGACACTCAACAGGTTATGCTTTAAACCATCTACATACATGACATTTCCAGCTTTAACCTTTTCTTTCAAGAAGACAGAACCTTTACCTTTAATGACAACTAGAGTGTCATTTCCAAATGAGACATTCTTTTCTTTTTCAAAAGCATTATATGAATGAATTTTCTCTTTATCACCTATCATGTGTTTGGAGCATCTGTTGTCGATGTACCACTAATTTTCTTGTCCTTCTGCTTACAGAGAAATGCCACATCTTTTTTATTGAGATTCCTTCTTTCTCCATATCTTGTGATTTAATGATGTTTTCTTCTTTTTAAGTGATGGCCAAAATTTTCTCCTGCATTCAGATTCTTCATGACCAAAGTTGTTACAAATCGAACATTCTACTTCATTTTCAAGAGGAGAAAAGTTATTATAGGAACTTTTCTTGATTCATGTTACACTCCTTTGATTTTGTGCTTCTCTAGTCATGAAGGTGTCGTAAGAAAAATGTTGAGTAGCCTTATGCCCAAAGTTATGACATGAAAAACATTGCCCATTAAAGAAGTTTTTGCAATCATAGAATCTTTTGGCATTGTTTACCTGTTGGTTGAAGCTTCTACTAATATTCATCCTTGGAGTAAATTGGGTATGATTTACCTAATGAGTAATTTTAGGCATTTTTTGATGATTGACATACTGTTCACTGGTCTTTGCTGCATCAAGATAGCTTCTAGTGGAGGCTGACGGCTTCTGTGATTGAGATGGTTCTTCAGTATATCCAAGATCTGTCTTTATCAAAGGAGAACACTAAACTTTGATGATTTCATTTAAAGTTTCAGATCCTTTATGTTAGGTCCCTATAACACTAGTAATTCCCCCATTACTATTGTCATTGTATCCCTTATTATTATTATTGTGTCCCTATTGTCCCCATATTGTTATTATTGTGCCGCATAGAATCCCACTATTGTTATTTTTGTGCCTTTATATTATTATTGTTAGGTCGGCTTGGTTATATTGTGACCCCTTAGACTCCTATATATAGAAAGGAGGTTTTTTCATTTGAAATATCCAAGAATTGTTCATTTTTGTAATGTAAAGGAGGTTGCCCCCTTGAAAAGGCTGAATTCTAAGGTGTTGATCTATCTTTTCTATCTTTTTGTGAGCTAGTTTCATAACATTTTGTATCAGAGCTTTGGATTCTAGGGTTTCGCTGCTCTAAACAGGTCATCGTGGAATTTTCACTATAACCTTTTCTCTGTGTTGTTTGAGAAGTGAAAAAAAGAACCCATTTGAGGTGAAATCTCGCTGAACCTTAGGTCCGAATTTCATACTTGTCTCACTAAAGTTTCGAAGATATGATCTGAGGAAGTTAGGGTTTTTGCAAGCTCCATAATTTCATCTAAAACAGATCATCGTGGAATGTTCACTATAACTCTTCCTCTACGAAGTTTAAGAAGCTTAAAAAAAAACCTATTTGAGAGGAAATCGGTATGAACCTTAGCTCCGAACTTTAGATCCTGTCTCGCTATATTTTCAGAGATATAATCTGAGGAAATTAGGGTTTTTGTAGACCCCCGAATTACATTCCAAACAGGTCACCTTGGGAAAATCGTCATAACTTTCTTTCTGAGCATCAATTTGAATTTTTGTAAGAAGTTACAGAAAGAGGACGGATTGTAGTGTTTTGGGTACCATTTTCATAACCTAAGGTTGAAACAGTGACCTGTGGCACGTCATACAAGTTCGCTCTACTGAACAAGTCTATACTCAGGTCAGCGTGGGAGATTTGGCATAACTCTTCATTGGAGAATCCAATCTTGATCAAACTTGCAGAGTTAGAAATATTACTCAGAGGGTTACAGCAGGAAGAAATTTCAGACCTTGGAGATCCAAAATTACAGAGATACATCAAATTCAATATCGAGCTCCTACAAAGTGAAAAAAGGTGTGTAGTTTTTTTTTTTTTTTTTTGCATAAGCTTGGTTTGAAAAATTAGTTTGAAGGAATTCAAAGGGCATAGTGAAGCATTATTATCATTAATTGATGCCCTGAAAAAAGGAAATGGAAACACCTACTAAGCAACCTGAAATCTCTAGCATGACTCATGAAGAAGAGGAAGAAATGCAACATGATATATCAAAATTACGAGACCAAGTGCAACAAATGTCACTCACACAAAAAGTAATAGAATCTAAGATGGATGGTTTAAAGAAAGACGTAGAAGCTAAGATGTATGGCGTGGAAGCTAAGATGGATAGTTTAAAGAAAGGCATGGAAGCTAAGATGGATGGTTTAAAGAAAGGTGTAAAAGCTAAGATGGACGGTGTGGAAGCTAAGATGGATGATGTGGAAGCTAAGATGGATGGAGTAGAAGCTAAAGTGGATGATTTAAAGAAAGGCATGGAAGATTTGAAGATAGATTTGAGGACAGATTTGACAAAATTTCTACAAGAAATTCTTACTAATGGCGAAAGGGTAGTAATGGAAACTCATGATGAGAACAAAATAAATGTTAATCATGATTTCATAGACTCTAACATTGGATCGAGGAACCACCATGTTACAAATATCGATATGAGGAATTTTGATGGCAAGGATCCCGGAACATGGATACTACAGATGGAGCAATTTTTCGATCTCCATAATGTGAAAAACACACAAAAGGTATGTATTGCAACTTTATATTTGGAACCAAATCAGTTTGTATGGTATCGATGGCTTTGCTCTCATAAACAAATTTTCACTTGGGCTATTTTTACGGATGAAATGATAGCACATTATGAGGATACAAAAAGCAACACTTTTTTTAGCCAATTGATAAATCTCAAAAAAAAGGGTTTAATGATGGAGCACATTGAGGACTTCCAAAAATTGAATATAAGGGTAAAAGATATTCCAGAGGAGCATAGGATTGATGTGTTCATAGGGACTTTAAAATATAACATCCAACATGAGGTTTGCCTTTGGGAACCAGATTCATTGGAGAATGCATTCAGGTTGGCAAGAAAAATGGAAAGCAAAATTATGGCAACAAGGAAGCCTACCACTCACAATCATAAAGATGGAAGCGTTGCTACCCCTAGCCATCCACAACCTACAAGGTTGACACCACAACAATTGGAAGAAAAAAGAGCAAAAGGGCTTTGTTACAGTTGTGATAGAAAATACACTAAAGGTCATAAGTGTGCCAAGAAGAAATTATTTTACATAGATTGTGAAGAGGAGGAAGAAAAGGAACAAGAAACATCAAAAGAAGAGGATATCCACCAGGAACAAACCCTAGAAAAAGAAGAAATGAATCCGACCATATCTTGTAATGCATTGGCTAGAATTACCACTCCTCAAACTATCAATATCAAAGGGCATATCAAGAACAAAAAGGTAATAGTGTTGATTGATTCAGGAAGTACCCATAATTTTATTCATTGTAAGATAGCCAAGGAATTGAATTGCTTCCCACATCCAGCGCCGGAGTGTCAAGTGATGGTTGCAAGTGGAGGAACCATAAATTGCTCATGAAAGTGCTATAATATCAAGCTATCCATGGGAGAATATGTATTGAATAGCCCAATGCTTTCCATTCCAATGGGTGGTGCTGATGTTATACTAGGAGTCTAATGGCTACAATCCTTGGGTACAATAGCTTTTAATTTTCAAGAACTTTTCATGAAATTCTCTTCAGAAGGAAAGGAAATTGAATTAAGGTGTATCGCAGGGAAACTGGGAAAGATAATTAGCTCTAACGGAATGACAAAGCTTCTAAAGAAAGAACAACGAGGCATAATTGCACAATTATGTTATTTAGAGGTTCCCACATCAAAATCATCCATTTCTCCAGATCTCCAAAAAGTCCTGGACAATCATTCCAAGGTATTTGAGACTCGCAAAGGCCTCCCACCTATTCGTGATCATGGTCATGCTATTAATTTGATTCCAAGAAGTGTTCCTCCAAACATCAGGCTTTACAGATATCCCTATGTCCAAAAGAGTCAAATTGAACGTATGGTTACAGAAATGCTAGAGGCTGGTATAATTCCACCTAGTCAAATTTCTTTCTCTGCTCCAGTAGTATTGGTTCACAAGAAGGATGGCTCATGGCACATGTTTCCATATTATAGGGAGCTCAACAAGCTCACTATTAAAGATAAATTTCCCATTCCTGTCATTGATGAATTATTGGATCAATTTACTTCACCAAGTTGGATCTTTGTTCAAGATATCATCAAATCAGAATAAAGATTGAAGACATTCCAAAAATAGCATTTAGAACTCATGAGGGTCATTATGAATTTTTGGTCATGCCTTTTGGCCTTACTAATGCACCTTCTACATTTCAAGGTTTGATGAATTCCATTTTCAAGCCTGCCCTTAGAAAATTTGTGTTAGTATTTTTTGATGATATACTAATCTAAAGCAAGTCTTGGAAGGATCATGTCCAACGTGTTGACATGGTGCTCAAACTAATGGAGGAGAAACAATTATATGCAAAAATCTCCAAATGTTTCTTTGGAGTACATGAGGTGGAATATCTGGGTCATATTGTATCTCATGAAAGTGCTAAGGTAGACCCTAGCAAAATTAAAACCACTAAGGAATGGAAAATCCCCACATCCATAAAGCATCTACAAGGATTTCTCAGGTTGACAGGGTATTATTGCAAGTTTGTTCAGAATTATGGGAGAATAGCAGCACCTCTAACAACATTATTGAAGAAACATGCATTCTCATGGACTCTAGAAGCAACGAAGGCCTTTGAACATCTTAAAGAGGCAATGTGCCAAGCACCAGTGTTAGCTACACCAGACTTCACAAAAACCTTTATTGTGGAATTTGATGCCTCAAGAAATGGAATTGGTGCTATTTTAATGCAAGAAGAAAGACCCATTGCTTTCGAAAGTTGTCCAATCAAAGGAAAGTATTTACACAAAGCTATTTATGAGAAGGAAATGTTGGCAATACTACATGCACTTAAGAAATTGCGACCCTACCTAATGGTAAAAACAGATTATGAGTCTTAAATACTTTTTAGAACAAAGATTATCTTCAGAAGAGCAGCAAAAATGGGTCACAAAGATGTTGGGCTATGACTTTGAAAGCATCTACAAAAAGGGAAGCAAAATGTTGTGGCAGATACACTCTCAAGAAAGGATGAGGATGTGGAAGCATTCCTTTGCGCCATTTCTATTATCCAACCAGATTGGATAAACAAAGCAAGGGATGAATGGAAGAATGACGAGGAATTGTGGGCACTCATTCAAAAGATACAACAAGATCCCAGTACATCTGATACATTTAGCTGGAAAAATGATTCGTTATGGTACAAGGATTGGTTATACATATGTAAGAATTCCCAACTCAAACAAAAGATTCTTAGGGAATTGCACACCTCTCCCTTAGGAGGGCACTCATGATTTATAAAAAACTACAATAGGGTTAAGAAGGATTTTTTTGGGATGGCCTTAAATTGGATATTCGAAAGTTTGTGGCGGAATGTTTGGTTTTCCAACAAAATAAAGTTGAAACAATTAAGACCCCAAGACTATTACAACGTGTATCCATTCCAAGCCAACGTTGGGAGGAGGTTTCAATGGATTTTATCATTGGTTTACCCAAGTCCAAAGGAATGAGTGTTATCATCGTGGTAGTTGACAGACTTACCAAGTATGCACACGTTTGTGCATTATCTTATCCATTTAAAGTAAGTATAGTTTCTACTGCATTTATGGAGACAATTCAAAAGCTACATGGAAACCTAAAGATTATTGTAAGTGACAAAGATCCCATTTTCACTGGAAATTTTTGGACAGAATTATTTTCTTGTCTTGGTACTCAGTTAGCTCGTAGCTCATCTTATCATCCTCAATCTGATGGGAAAACTAAGATAGTAAACAAATTTTTGGAAGGATATCTTCATTGCTTTGTATCTAATAAATAGACACAATGGGTCAAATGGTTGCCTTTGGATGAATGGTGCTATAACACTTCCTTCCATACTGCAACAAAAATGACCCCATTAATGGCACTTGATGGATATCATTCACCATCCATCCCATCATATTTAAGAGGAAATTCTAAGGTTCAAGCAGTACAAGATCACATCGAGCATCAACAACAAGTTCTCCAACTCTTAAAGGATAACCTCACCTTGGCGCAGAATAGAATGAAACAACAGGCAGATCAACATCGCAGTGAAAGAAGTTTTGATGTAGGTGATTGGGTATTCCTACGGCTACAACCATATAAACAAATGTCCCTAAAGCAAGCTAAGAAGGATAATAATTATCACCAAAGTATTATGGTCTGTACAATGTGTTGCAAAATATAGGTACTATGGCATACAAATTGTAGCTTCCTGAGTGTGCCTAGTTTTCCATGTTTCATGCTTAAAGAAGGTTATAGGTGACAAACTTCTAGTTCAAACAATATTGCCAGAACTTGATGAGGAAGGAAATATCACTTTGGAACCAGAAGTAATCAAAGAAATAAGAACTTGACAGCTACGAAATCGATCAATTTCAGAGTATCTCATCAAGTGGAAGAACTTGCCCGTTGAAGATTCCACATGGGAGGATGAGAATTTTATACAGAAGCATCCAGAACTTCTCAAGCGTAGAGGACAACACTTTTTTGAAGGAGAGGAGCATGTTAGGTCCCTATAATACTAGTGATTCCCCCATTATTATTGTTGTTGTATCCCTTATTGTTATTGTTGTGCCCCTGTTATCCCCATATTGTTATTATTGTGCCCCATAGAATCCCACTATTGTTATTTTTGTGCCTTTATATTATTATTGTTAGGTCGGCTTGGTTATATTGTGACTCCTTAGAATCCTATATATAGAAAGGAGGTTTTATCATTTGAAACATCTAAGAATTGTTCATTTGTGTAATGTAAAGGAGGTTGCCCCCTCGAAGAGGTTGAATTCTAAGGCGTTGATCTATCTTTTCTATCTTTTTGTGAGTTGTTTTCATAACACTTTAGCAAATCTAAGATTAATATATTTTGTCTTCTCAAGTTCTTTTCTTAGACCCACAATTTCACGTTCTAGATTTTCATTGTGTTTTTCTCTTTCAGTGAGTTGGTGTGTCAACGTATCGATGATCATATTCTTTTCTTCTAAATAGATTTTGAGTTTAGTAATTTCTTCAAGAAATTCTTACTCTTCTAAGGCATCCAAAAAATCATCGTTGTCATAAGCCATGAGTAGTCTATAATCTTGGTTAGTTTTATCTTCATCACTATTGGATAAGCCATCACTATCTTCATGCGTATAGTAACTCCTTCTATTCACAACTTGTTTTCTATTTCCTTTTGCATATTCCTCTACTTTTTCATATTTATCTTTATGAGGACATTTGGCAGCATAATTTTCAACTCTACCACAAGAAAAGCATTTGAAAGGTAGCATACCTATGAATCTTCCAGAACCCCGTTGAAGCTTCTTGACAAAATTTACCTCATCTTCTTCTTCTGAGATGTGTTCTTCCTTTTCTTTTCCCTTTGCTAAAGCCTTAAAACCGGCTTCTCTCATATCTGATGGACCTCCTTTTCTCATTTCAAAGGCAGTTAGGATTCCATGGAGTTGAGTCACAGTAATAGTTTGAAGATCCTGTTTTTCTTCTATGGCATACACTTTTGACTCAAATTTAGAAGACAAAGATCTCAAAATTTTCTCAACTAAAGTAGCTTCCTTTATCTCTTCACCCAGATTCTTCATACAATTAACAATCTCATCTATACATAAAAGGTAACTAGCAACACTCTCATCATTGTGCATCTTAAGAGTTTCATCCTAAATTCTAAGAGTTTGAAGCTTAGCACGTTTTACCTGAGAGTCTCCTTTGTAGCTCTAAATGATTTTGTCCCATATCTCTTTCGTTGTCTTGAGCTGCATGACTTTGACAAATTCTGATTTTGACAGACTTCCCAATAATGTATTGACATCTTTGGAATTGGTTTTGTATAACTTCTTACCTACAGAGTCTGTAGGAATTGCCACTGGAAATTGATATCCTCCTTCCACAATTTCCCAAACATCGGCTCCAAGCGATTATAGATAGGCTCTGGTTCTTATTTTCCAATATACTAAGCTTCTCTCGTTGAAGATTGGTGGTCTAATGGATCCCATGCCTTCTTGATTATTCATCTTGAAAGATCCTCCTTCAAGCGATCAAGCTTCTTCTGAAGGACCTACTTTGATACCAATTGTTGGAAATAATACTAAGAGGGGGCTAAATCAGTATTATCATATCAACAATTTTTTATTTCCCAAACAGATTTATATACGCTACTTTTGTGAAGTGAAGTAGCATGTACACGCTACTATGATTAGTGAAACCAGCGTATACCCAAAGAACTTGTGATTTAGTTAATTTATCATGTGTTTATCTATAACCAGTGCATCAGTAACTTATTAAACATTGCAGTAAAAACAGAATAAAGCATCACACATAAGCAACACACATGAACACCAATATTTAAGGTGGAAACCCAATGTGGGTGAAAACCGCCTGTTGCTGTCGTCTCTGTCTTCTTTTAATAATAAGAAAATCTATTTACAATCTTTTACTGGTGCAGACTCATACCAGTACACAGGCACCCACCTGCAAAAGGTTACAACCTTCTCTCATTTTCCAGCTTCTAATAGAAGGGAGCTACAACACCCTAGCTCTTGTACTAGTCAATGTGTTTACTAGTATGTAGGCACCGGCCTACAGAAGGTTACAATCTTCTCTCTTCCTCCAGGGACCACGTTTCATAAATTTTCAGAATGGATGCTCCTGGTACATAACAATACATATGAAGGCCTCGTTTCATCAAATTTTCATACTAGACCCATTAGAAACTGTGAAACTCAAACTGCATCAACCAACAATCATTTAATCTAAACAATTAGATCATTGTTAGCAGAACGCTGTGGTAAACCCAGACACCTGCATCATCATTCAGAACCAGCTGCAACCTCAAAAATCATGCATCAGAATATATACGCTACTTTACTGAACCCAACCTACATGTATACGCTACTTTCTTTAATCAAACCTGCATATACCTTCAAAGCTACTGAAACACAAAACTTTTGAATCAATTCTTTACCAACCAGCAATATATTGAACATCTATTGTCAATTTACAGAGCCTTCCACAGGCAGTATCCGAGATCACTCTTCTCACTTATATAATCAATCAATCAGATATCAAACTCCTTATGCATTCAGTTTTACATTCAGATGTAAGAAGACTTCATTGACAAACAACAGTAAAACAACAGTACTGATCAAATAGATCAGTCATCTCTGAACAACATAATTTTATTTTGCATACGCTACTTGGAAGAGCCAAACCGGCGTGTATATGCAACTTCACCAAAGTGAACCAGTGTACAGATCTACAAATATTAACTCATAACTTTGTTGCTATTCCGGACTTCAGACAAACCCAGATCATGACATTCAAAGAATAAAACAGGTGTACATAATTAGATCTGGCCCAACCAATATCAGATCATTCAATGATAAGTCATTTCAGGTCCCATGATCCTAATCCAACATTGAATTCAAGGTGCACAAAATATTTCAGATCAAATCACCAACATAGCCCGTGTAATATAAAATATACTTCAGATAGAAGTATTCCTTGGAAACCCTTTTCACTTGCACACCCTGGCGTTGTGATCTTCTCCTCCTTATATAGTTTTAGGCTTTTCTCAATACCTCGTACCAAAACCACTTAGGACCCATGGTATGCTTGGGCGGGATCAAATAGTCATTACTTCGCTCAATACTGTGGGCTAATACCATGGTATTGACCCCTGGTATTCTCTACTCTTGAAATTCCTTGATTTTCCAACCTATACGTGTTTTTCCTCTTATGGGAGTGTATGTATACGTATACGCATTTTTGTTCTGTGGACTTGCCTGTACACGCTTTTTTTACTAAGTGGACCTGCATATACGCTTAAACTGCTTTTCACCATCCTTTACCTTCAACTTTTTCATTCTGATTAGTAGACTTTAGTTCCATCTTCATGTTCTTCTATACCAATGCCCTATTACATCTGAATGGATCTGTTACATTGTGGGTTGCCTTTCATCAAAACTGAACTGACCTGTGCATGAGTTGCCATCAAGTACAACACTTGTATCATAATTCCAACACCTTAATGGTAACAATTATGCTCAATAGATAATTTCCAACATGCTGTAGCATCATGAGTGTTGCAACAATCGTTTCAGGCATGTTGTGACACTAGTTTTATTGGTTTTGTCATGTTACAACAATAGAGTTGTAGCTTTTTACTTTGTTGTATTGCAACAACAGAGTCGCAACACAATATTATATCATGTTGTAGCAATTAGAATTGTAGCACTATGCTCTTTCCATGTTGCAGTGGTGTGTTATAACACCAAACATTTTTATCGTTGTAGAAACTAGAGTTGCATCTATTTTCCTATAGTTATGTTGCAGTACCGGGATTTCTAACACCTATTGGGTAGTTGTATTCCAACAACGAAATTTGAGCGCTTTGTTATAGCAACAAGGTATTTGGGTGCTTCAATGATATGGGGGTGTTGCTACAACTTGAAAGTGTTATAGCAACACATGATGGTATTGCAACAATTATTTGTCACCTTTGTTTCAAGGGTACCTACTTGAGTCTACCTCAAGCAGTATCTCATTAATTCTCACAAATTAGCATAAAATGGTAAATTCCTTCCTAAATTCATAATAATGAGCATTAAAGTGACATAATAGGAAGATAAATGTATCTCAATAAAAAGATGCATCAATATCGAAAAGATAAGTGATAAATGATATGAAAATGGAAAAGGGATATAAATGGTGTTGGATGGGTATTAAAAAGATGCCAATTTGGGAACCCATCAATAGGGAACTATGAAAACCTGATTTCTCAATTCTCTATAATTTGTTACTAAAGCTTTCCTCTTTAAACCCATTTTCAATAAAAAATTGTTTTGGAAGTAGACCAATCTCATTGGATGATGATTATAACTCACCCATCAATCCTCTATTGACCTTCTATAGGGATATATTTCCCATAAAATACATTTGAAATAGTTATTTCTGTCTACTATCCACTAACTACCTATATAGTCAATTGGTGTTGACTATATAGACAGATCCATTATTTGTTGACTATATGCATGGATTCAACGTATAATAATCAACTTAACTACTCTACAATGTATTCTATCTGCATTACCTTACTTAATTCCTCAACTAAGGTACCCTAGTACCATAATTCAAGTTTGTCATAGTTTCATGCATACTACCATGTTATTCATTAATTAATATTATGAGTAGGATAGTACAAATATGCATAAACACTTAAAATATATACACAAAAATGAAGACACCATTAAGCATTGAAACACATAATAGAAATACTTATCTTTTGTAAATCACCGACTGGTAGTAGACCTTGGACATTCCACCGAACCAATTATACCTTAATACTCTAAATCTCTTAGCAGTTGGTCACCTCAATTTGGGGCTACAATTCCACCAATGCATAGACTAAGCTATAGAAAACTTTGATCTCATAGTTAGTAACAAATAAGTATTAGGCCAAGTACCAACTCCAAAATCCTTCCTAACTATAGTACTGTGTCCATCTTCCTACAAAATATAAGGTGTCACACTCCCTTCTCTACCTCTATAGCCCTTTAAGTTGTGCCACAACCCTTCCATGGATTATAGCATAGGCCATCAATGAAATTTCAATGTAACATAGCCCTGGATGGTCCAATTTCCCTTAGGAGTCTTATAGGCACCCCCCATGCCTCACAGTCGCAATCTTACCTAAGAAATTCCACCTCCAAGCTCTAGCCTTACATAAGACAAGGAAGGAAAATTTGCCACAAAATCCCACTAAGGAATCCATGATATTTGATTAGGTCATGGGGATCATTGGTCGTTCAAACTCACTTAACCTTATTTTGTAACATAATCATACAAGGGACCAGGGAAGGATGTTGAAAAAATTATGGTTGAATTCTCATGGAATGATGGAAAGAACCATTGGAAAATAAGACTTAATATGCATATGTTCTTTTCACCGAGTGTCACCCAATGAACTTACCCCCACCACTTGGGAACTTGAGTAGACTAACCATCAATTCAATTTTGGACTTGGGATAAAACAACAAAATATGACTTAGATTTATACCACTCCCTTTCATAAAGTGACTTTATGAATATTTATTATTTTCTTGCCTTAGGATCCATATCATGGTTCCACCCCCCTCACCTTTTCCTCTCATGGAGTTCTAGCTCCTCGCCTCTCATGTCTAACTTGGTCTACATTTGTGGTATTTTATTAGCATAGGTGTAATTACATGTTATATAACTAGGCACACTAGCCTTTTATCACATAGTCTCTCTAACTTTAATCACACGGGAACTTTGGTCTCAATACATAAAGACACGTGAATGTAGACCTCAAGAAAAAATAATAATAATAATAATAATAAATAAATAAATAAAAATAAAATATATATATATATATATATCTATATATATATATATATATATATTCTCAAAACACCCTGACTCACCAAACTAATAGAATATGTACAATATATAAAAGAAGTCATTTTAAGGGTGGTACAAGGACAATAATCACTATTTTCCATTTTCAAATGTGAGATGACTAATCATCATTATTCAAGGAAAATCATGCTACCTAAAATAACCTTATAGTGGTCTTTATAAATGCATTTGTCTTCATGATCTCTTAGGAATAAGGTTGACTATTATGCTTGGGGGCTAGGGAAAGTATCAAACAATCTAGTTAAAGCTTATTCATAGTGGTGAGGATTTTCCATCACAAATAATAAAGGATAAAGGATATGATAGTGTTTGGTGGACGATGATGATCAATAAAACAATGGTAGGTTTAGAAAGCACAGAGGATCAAATTGAACTCATTTATCTCTCTGATCAAACAAATTCTTCCAAAAATTATGTTTAGAAATTATAATTTAGTTCTTTGATTAATTTAGTGATTATTTATTAACACTATAATCAATTTAGTTCATGGTTAATATAATAATTATTATTTATTAACACCCTAATTAGCATGCACACCTCATTAAGTAAGAGTTGAAGGTGGCTTAGAAAGGAGGAATCATGGAAGCTTTCCTCTCAACACCACATGGCTGACAAGACTTCAACCATGTTAATTCAATGGATAGATATAATATTCAACAAGAAATATGGGAATATATCATTTCAACAAGCCACTCCAAGATTTATTGTGGGTGAATTTACCTTTGGGTTTCAATGGATTTGAAAACTTAAGAAAGCTCAATGTTGAAATATAGGTGCATTGAGCATTTTAGAATGGATATGGTCAATCATGTGTTGGGATAAATTTCGTTCAAAGCTATTCAACAATGATGGTTTTATGTTACACTAGGCCTTTAATATTGGTAGTGTTCTATGTTCTAACAAAACACGTTTTGATTTTTGTCTTTGTTCTTTTAAGCTTGTTGTTTTCAGTGTCTTTGAAATTATAGTTGGGAATAGTTAATGGAGAAAAATCTTTTGCATGATTTGGAAATTGGTCTTCTAGTTTGGGGATTTTTATTTTGATTATTTGGTTGTTTGTCTTTATTAGTCTACCCAGTTTTTTTCTTGGCTATATAAATGTGAAAAGTATAATTAATTTTATTACTTCTACCGATGTCTTTCTTGGTTTTGTAAATGTGGAAAGTATAATTAATTTTATCATGTAAATGTGAAAAATATAATTAATTCTATTATAAACAAGTGTAATATGCACCCCGGATGCGGGTGGCATTGAGACATTCAATGGCGAGCCACATGCCGGGCATGGGCTGCCACGTGATAGCGCTTCAACCTTAAATGCTGCAAGCCGCCGAAACTTCACAACTGAAGCGGCCTCTGAGCATCCTTAATGGAGCCGAGGGAGGGAATGGCTATCCTGCGAGGGGCATTCAATGCTGGTCTTTTCATTGGTAATGTTACGCGGTTTAAGTATGTGGATTGCTTGGGGAAGGGAGCTCATTCTGGTGAGGGGAATTTACAGAGCGTTGAGCGTCTGTGCTGTGAGCTGGAGGTTGAGAGTTGGGCCGAGGTTTATAACACACCTGCATTCCCTGGACTGGTTATACGCCTATTTATGCTTTGCTCTGTCTCAAACTGGGGATTGCACGTTGTGGGGAGGGCTCAGATACAGTGCCGGACCTCGTCTGCCGGGGAACGGAACAAAGGCTTGGTGGCTATCATGGTGCGTGAGAGGATGCCTTGTCGCAGAGGACCCGGGCGTGGAGAATCCTCTCGCCCCCCAGCTGCAGATGTTCATCATCATTGTTGTTGTTGTTATTGTTACCGAAGGATGGGAGCCACCCCTATCCCGGCCTGTCAAGTCATGGAAGTGGGCAGCTCTAGTGGAGGGGAGCCCAAGCTACCTGCATTTGGTTCAGTTATATTCACTCTGGGCAGCTCTGGGGATAATCCAGGCATTAATGCACACATCTCTGTGCTTTTCACCCAAATTCAGGAGGAGAACGCAGAAGAATCGTCTCTGGTCCTGGCGGAAGACAATAATGCGCGCGGTAAGGGGAAGCTCCCAATGGGGGAGCCGTCAATTGAAGCGGAAGGCTCAGCAAATGTTCGAGGGAAGCTCCCAGTGGAGGAACCGGCGAGTGAGGAGAGCAATTCAGGGACAGAACGCTCTCAATCCCCCACCCAACATCGAGCTCCCGAGCAGCCAGAACCAGCGCACAATCCGTCGGCGATGGAAGAAGAGCCAGAGGATTAGCTCTGGATGGTGGTCCTGTGTTTTTGCCTTCCTCTCTCAAGTCGGGTTTCGGGGTAGGAACAATTTCAATTTCCTGTTTCACATGGTCGTCTGTGTTTTTTTGTTGCTAGTTACTGTATGCAGTCTCCACCATTGCAGTGGGGACGATGTCTCCTGTTGGGCGCAAATCCTTGGTGATTGCCTGGTTTTTTGTATGTTCATGGTTATGTATTCAGTTTCCATAGTTTGTCTGGGTTGTATGTCTTTTTGGAATTGCCCCTGCGTGGGTCGTTATGGAGCCATTCTGGAAACTCTCAGCATTTTGAATTTTGATCCTTCTGATCTTATAGCCCTGCGAGGCAATTGTATAAGTCTAAAAATGCAGCCCATGAGCCGCAGTTGGCCTTGGGCAGCCAGCTTCTTTGAATGTAAAGTTATCTGTACATATTAATATAAAAGTAGTTAATCTTGCCGAGAAAAAAAAAAAGTGTAATATGCAGTATTGTTGCATAGTACCTACTCCTTATGCAAAAGTAATAGCATAACTTATTGTAACTAGGATAAAAAGAATACTACTACTATGTAAAAAAATTCTATATTTATAGAGAATTTTTAACATATTTTTCTAGGTTGATTACTATGTTGAGTAGAAAAGTTACTTTTATGCCTGCTATGTTAAATGGAATGAGAAGAAAATCAAATTTTGTATTTATCTTATGTATAAAACTATCATTATAGAGGTAGATGAAGTTGTTTGTAAATAAAATGTTGAAATCTATAGGTTATAAACAAATTAAATTGAATTAGTGGAATTTTTTTAAATTAATTTTCTAATCATGAATGTTATTATGAAACTTTCCCCAATGGAGGTGACAACAGGTAACTTCGAGGTGAGTAGTGTTGGGTGTGGACCCTGATTATCTTCCTAATTCAGAGGTCTTGTTTCAACCATGTTTGGATCCAATTCCCTGATGGGGGGGTTTGGGGGGTGGTTTGTCTTCCGCTATTGTTGTTAGGGGAGACATCCCCCCTTTGCTAGGCTTTGGGGGAAATGCCCCTGAAAGAAAAATTTATAGAAAAGTTTCCTTGTAAAATTTTGTAATTTCGTAGTTAATTTGGGTGATTCATTGGGCGGAATATCTAGCTATAGAAGTTATGTTAATTCAGGGTTTTTTACCCTAGAAAGTAACCCTCAGTTTATATGAGGGAATTCTATTGTAGTTGTGTATTATTCTATGTGAGAAAAGGAGAGGAGTTTATGTGAGAGTGAAGAGGAAGTTACAAATAATTTGTTGTAGGTTGTATCTCTTCAATTATTGGATAATATAAAAGGAAGGACTGGTTGTTTCTCTTTCGACGTAGCCCAAATTGGGTGAACAAATTATATTTGTGTCTCTCTTGTTTTATGCTTTTCTGTGTTTATTTTTCGCAATATTATATGTGTTACATTTCTTTGTTATTTAATTTCTAACAAGTGAAGACATTATTAATGGTTCTCTCATGTAGCATTAAGGTGAGAAGACGTGGCAAGGATACTCTTGCTTGAGAAAAGGTGATGAATGTTCTTGAGATAAGACAAAGGCATAGGTTAAGTGTTATTATTCTAGGAAATTGTTCGTATTGTTGGTTGTGGGTGATGGGAGGAACGATTGAAATGGGATTTTTTTCTTATGGTGTGTAGGGTGGCTCCTCATATCAGCCATCCCTTGCCCCTAGTGAAGTGAAGTTTGTATCGTGTGATGACCACAATAATTCTAAGTTCAAGTTTAGAGGAGCGAAGGAAGAGGGTGTTTTAGTGTTGGATCCTTGCCTGAGATGACGAGCTCGAGTGAATTATAGACAATTCAAGCTCCAGGAAATGCGGGGAGGGTGGGTTAGTGCATATGTGGCCTCCGATAGCATGAATTTATTGGCAGGGCTTCCTTTCTCACTTGTGCTATAGTCCAGGATTTTTGTGCATTTTGTATTGGCAGTTTCTTTTTGTGGTTCCTCAGTTTGGCTATAGTGGTTTTTAGTATAAGATGGCAGAGAAGGCAGATGCCACTTGATTACATGTAGTCTTTTCTCTTTTAGTGGTTGTGTCAATGGGATTATTTGTGGTGGATGTTTGAGCACTCTAAGCCAAGTCTTTATGATGGTGTTCTAGGTTTCCAGTCACATGTGGAGGTAGTTATTTGGAAAATCCCATCCCTATGGAACCTCCTCTGGCTTACTAGGCATTCAAGGTTTTGGTTTTATAGTGGGGTTTTCTATGGAGGATTCCTCTGGATTTGCCCATCCCTATTGGAAATTCATCAATGTTGTATTCATGGAGGGGGGTGTACAATTCAGTGAGGTGTGTGTGACAGAATTGGGTGGTTTGGTCTGTAGAAGGCCCATGCAACAACAATGCAACTAGATTTATAGAGGTGTGGTTTTGTGGGGTCATGGCGTCACCCACTTGATGGAATTAGGATACCATGGCATGGAGCTTGACTAACAACCTGCTCACTCTCCTAGAAGAGTTGATATGTCATTGCCATTTGACACGTTGGAAGCTAAAATTAGACAATTGACCCTCATGGTGGAACAATTGGCTAGAGACATGCATGATTATTGAAATGAGGTAATTTCATTTATGAATGACCTCCAACACAATTAGTGGCACATCCTTGACAGGTTGGTCTCTCTACGACATGGACATAAACAAATTCAGGACCAGCAGGATCGACCGGAAGGGAGAATGGATCACATGGAGGCCCATGTTCATGAGGCATTTTGTCTTCACAAACCACTTGATAATGACATGAACACTATTTCCACAGGTAATATAGTTTCATCGGGATGACAATCAAATGCATGCTAAGTTTAGGTATTTTTTGGTCACTTTGGATTATTTGTATGCGTTATTCTAGCTTTCTCTTATGACTGTCTATGTTTTGTTGCCATCACCTTTTGGCTAACAAGTCTATTAAGAATGAGGCCCAATGTGTTTTGAAAGAAAGATCCTCACGTTGTATATTTGAAATGATGCAATAGAAAATTTTGATTTACAGAGAAAAAAAACTTATTTAAAGTATAACATAATTAATATTTGTTAAAGATTTCAAAAATAACTGTTATACTTAAAAAAGCAAAGTGAAAGTTGATTATTCAAACTTATGAATTATTTTATTAAGAAATTAAAATTTAGTTTTAAAATACATATTACTAAATCTTAAAATAGTTTAATTTTAAGATACACAAATTGTTTGAAGTATGAGAGTTTAAAATTTAGAAAAAATGAAAATAATGGTCACTAAACTTTTTGTAAAAGTAAAAAATGTATGTTAAAATAAATAATTGAAATTTATTAATGGGTTAATAATACAACGAAGGAATCAAAGTGTGACATTTTAATTTGGAACTTGATTAGACACCATGTTTTAGAAGCATATCATTGTATATCTATTTTAACGATGAGTTTAATTAAAAAATTAAAGGGATTACATTTTTAAGATGTAAATTTATTTTTATATAAAAATTGAAGAAAGATTTGTGCTATGAGAGATTTGATTCCTCTCAACCCTTAACACATATGAATTTAAAATAAATTTATGTGCATTATTAATAATATTATTTATATAAATTTCATATGTTTATATCTAAATATATTCTATGTTTCAATTTATTAAAACATTGATAATACATATATGCTACACTTAACTTTGGACATGTTTTATAATTATTATAATTTATTTTTTAATGTGTAGCATGATTACAATTAATTGATTATGCTGATGATGATGATTAACGTCCACTAAGACCAATGTGGTCTATCAAACCTCAAGAAAAGAGAGTCTAATTGACATTCTTCATAATCTTGTTTCTGTGATCAAGGAGCAGGGAAAGAAGTGTTCCAAGATCGCTATAGTTGGGTTGGATTAATAAGTCAAGAAGATTGGAGGTGTGGATGATGATAAGGAATTGAGAGCGGATGTGAGCAAGAGTCAGACAGAGTAAAAGGAAGTTCTTTTCATCTTCCACCTTCTTAGTATCACAAATCTGATAGATTTTATTTTCCCAAGGAGTTTTGAGAGTAGACCACTACCCTGTCTCACTCTGAAGTTGATGAGAGATAGTTCTAATCATAGCAATGTTCGTTTTCTTCTTAGTTCTAGTCAGCATAGAGAGATAATCCTGGTTATCAAGGGTGGGGTTGATCACCTCCTTATAGTACCTTAGCTTCCTTTTACCCTCCAGCTCCTTAGCATCCAACATCTTGTCCTTAAAACTGGAGGTAATAGTATCTTTGATATTGTCCTTGCTTCTCATGACGATCTCCTCCTTAATCCCTCAAAGGTTGAGCCAAGGCCGAGGATCTTGATGCCACCCGCACTTGAGTCGTCGGTGGGGGCTTTGACTAAAGTTAGAAGCAAATTTTGGGAGCCTCTTGGATTCGATATTGTGAAGTTTCTTCTTATACATTAGATATCTAAACATAGTTGCACTTTCAATGGGGGACAGGCCAACTTCGATCAAGAGGATAGGATAGGGAGTATTTCCCTTGATATTGAGGTTATAGGTTATGAATTGCTTTTGGATCATCTCAATATTTCTCCACGACTCGCTATATATATTGCACCCCCAAACTTCACATCTGTATCAGATAATAGGGTTGATGAGGGTCTCAAAGAGGAACCTTTTTTTACTCCAAATGTAAATATCGGCTAACTTACAATTGTTTTCAAGCTCATAAATATAAGATTTCCAACCCCCAATAATTCTTTTCTCAATGCTATAATTCTAGTTAAGCTGATGAGGAAAGTCAATACCCAAAATATTTATAAGAATAAACTTGCTCAAGATAATGGTTATCATAGATGAAACTACCATGGGTGATATTTTTGGATTTAATTATCATGACTTTAGTCTTTTCGGTATTGACTTTCGATGTAAATACCTAAAAGGGTAGGGGAAAGGGGACCACCTTGCTTAACCCCGATATTACATTTAATATCTTTAGACCACCCTTCGTTGGTCTTAATCTTGGCAATGACAGTCTTGTAGAGGCAGATCACAACAATCCTTAGTTCAGGAGGAACCATGAGCTCTTCAAGCCTCTCCCAGAGCTTATCTCGGGGGACAGTGTCGAAAGATTTTCTAAATTCCATAAAAAAACATAAGAGATCAGTTTTACTATTGCGACATTCCTCTGAAACGATATTAAGGGTGGCAAGGTGGTCAATGGTCGAGTTATGTCTCCTAAAACCATATTTCCCTTTACCTTTTTATATATCGTTTGTGGTATATATTTATATATTTATTAGTTATATATTCTAAAATATAATAGTTATTAATAATATGAATTATCGTTATTTAAATTTATTTGAGTGTGACATGTATATTAATCATTTTGTAGAGAAATATTGTTTACAATATGGGAAACATCTTAAATACTCCTATAGAGGAGGATATCTTCTCTTTGGAAGACGTAGATTTCAGGATTAAGAAGCTCACTAGTGGGAAAACTAGGCATATTGAAAGTTACCAAGATGAAATTTTCAAAATGGGAAGATCTATCATCATCCCTCATATTCACAAACTTCTCAATTTGGAATTAAAACACGGCTTCCCTAAGCTTTGGACACAAAAGTTTATTTTGCCTATCTTTAAAAGTGGGGATAAAAACATTCCCTCTAACTATAGGACCAATATGATTAGCCACATTTTAGCCAAACTGTATGGGCTCATTTTGGAAAAGAAGATTAGCCTATGGCTTGAGAGTCATGGTAAAAGAGCTAAAGGGCAAGATAGATTTAGGAGAAAATACTCAACTATTGACCATCTTATCAACCTTAGGATCATTGCTGAGGAATGTCATAGTAGTAAAATTGATGTCCTTTGTTGTTTTGTTGACTTTAGAAAATATTTCGACACCATTTGTTGGGATAAGTTATGGAAAAGACTCGTAGAGATGATGGTTCCTCTTGAGTTGAGGGTTGCTATAATTTTACTATACAAGAATGTTGTTGCCAAGCTTAAGACCGCGTAGGGTGGTCTAAAGAGATTAAAATCAATATCGGTGTTAAGCAAGGGTGCCCCCTTTCCCCTACCTTTTTTGGCATTTACATTGATAAGCTAGAAGATTGTTTGGAATTTACAGGATGCAAGAACCCCAAGCTCGCTACTATGGTCATTATTATTTTTCTTTATGCCGGCTATATTGTTCTTCTAGCTAGAAGCCATGATGATCTCAATAAGTAGCTTAAAAGCCTCCATGATTACTACTCCAAAATGGGTAATGACTATTAATTTACCGACAAGACTAAAGTCATGATAATTAAATCCCAAAAGATCAACCATGATAATTTTATCTATGATAATAATTACTTGGAGAAAGGTTCTTCATACAAATATTTAGATATTGACATGCATCATCGGATCCACTAGAATTATAGCATTGAGAAAAGGATTATTGGAGGTTGGAAAGTTTAATATGAGATTGAAAATAGTTATAATTTGGTTGATCTTTGGGTTTAGAGTAAACAAAAGTTCCTCTTTAAGACTCTCATCACCCTTGTTATTTTATATGTATTTGAGGTTTGGAGTTACAATATATCTAGAGAATCATGGAAGAAGGTTGAGTTGATCCAAAACCAATTTATAACCTACAACCTCAAGATTAAAGGAAATACTCCCTATCATATTCTCTTGATTGAAGCTAGCTTTTCCCATAGTGAAAGCATGGCTATGTTTAGGTATCTTATGTATAAGAAGAATCTTTACAACATGGAAGCCAAGAGGTTCCCCAAAATTGCTTCTAACTATATTCAAAACCCCTGCCTCCATTTCAAATGGTGATGGCACAAGGATGCCTAGTCTTGGCTCGACCACTGGGGGATAAAGGAGGAGATCATCTTGGAGAAGAAGGATAATATTAAAAATACTATTACGTCCAAATTTAAGGATAAGTTGTGGGATGATAAGGAGCTAATGGGGAAAAGGAATTGAAGGTGTTATAAGGAGGTGTTCAACCCCACTCTTGCTAACAAAAATTATCTTTTTGTTTTGATGAACATTAAAAATAAGATGAACATTGTGAAGATAAGAACTAATTCTCATGAGCTTCAAAGTGAAACTAGGCATTAGCCCATTTCCAAAACACCTTGGGATGAAAGAATATGTCACCTTTGTGATACTAAGAGAGTTGAAAATGAAAATAAATTTCTCTTGAATTGCTTAGATCTTACTCACATTCGTTCGCATTTCCAAAACATTTGTGACACTACCAACCTTCTTGACTTGTTAAGTCAACAAAACTATATTGTTCTAGTAACACTTAGTTCCTTTCATTTTTATCATCGAAATAAAATATTAAAGAGTCTCAATTAAACTCTTACTTTCTTAAGCTCTGATAGACCACATTGGTCTTAGTGGATACTAATCATCATCATCATCAGCATCATCACTAAAAAGACATTACAATATCACAAATTCAATTTAT
This sequence comes from Pinus tabuliformis, assembly GCA_031772625.1. Classification (NCBI taxonomy): domain Eukaryota; kingdom Viridiplantae; phylum Streptophyta; class Pinopsida; order Pinales; family Pinaceae; genus Pinus; species Pinus tabuliformis. The sequence goes on from CM062812.1 coordinate 757,829,846, forward strand.
TATTTTTTTATTGATCCAATGTTTTATTTTATTATTTAACATGTAATTATAATATTTCTTCCATATTAACCTATTTTGATATTTATTGAATTTAAAAAATAAATAAAAAAATACATATTTGAGAGTGGAGAATTCCACAATTATATATTGTTTGGATTTTTCGGAGATGATTTGTGTAGATGTTTCCCTTGTCCGATGTTTCAGGTGGACACCACCCATCATCAGGGGATGATGGGTGGAGTGTCCACCCAAAACATCGGACAGGGAAAACATCTACACAGTTCATCTCCAGAAGATTTAGGCAAAATACATATTACCTTATAATAATATTTTATGAATCAAATAAAATACATTTTATAACTAAAATTTTATATCAAAATAAATCAAATAAACTTTAAGATAAATGTTTTCAATTTTTTATTTTATTTTTGTGTAAGGCTCGACATTTAATTACTGATGAGAATAAGTACAAGCAAGTCTACTTGGTGTTAAGGGCCACCTAACAAGGAAACCGACCCAAAACCACCAATTTAAAGTCTTGAGGTTACATATGCTAAACTTAACTAATATGTCTTTCAAGATCATATACATGAGTGAGCGTGATTTGCAAAATGACACAGGATATCCAAAATTTTGGCTTGGAGCCACAAAAATGATAGTGTTAACACTATGCATAGCTAGTCTAACTTATGAAGGACAGAAGGCCACATATAAGATGACCAACCAATAGACTGAAAAGAGATGACTGGACCGCGCAACTAGACTGTGAAGAGACACAAGCCCCGAGTAGTGAATTTAATCATGCATAGAAGGAATGTCATCAGCACCCTCGAAGCCTTAATTTCAATGTTGCCCCAAAAACATTTGATGAGCAACCTCCACGAATTTCCATCTCGCCAGCCTAGTTTCACCTTTCCTTTTAGCCAGTTGACAGCCCATAGTGCCCTGTTGTCAAACCTAACCAAGTTTTAAACAACTCCAAGGTACCCAGAGATGCTCCCCCTAAGCAACACTCGCGATTGACGAGCCAGCACGTCGGGATTACCCAACAACACTCTAAAATGTCGAGACAGTCTGCCATCACTATAGACCATGCCCCTGATTAAGCCATAACAGAGAGAATAGACAAACAGAGTAACCATGAACCAGTATCCTCCATAATTGAGCTTATAGATGATGATTAAGCACTATGAATCCCCCCTGGCGTGATAATTCCATTGAGAGACTAGATGCCCCGGGTCTTAAATGCGAGTTAGAGGGTCGAGGTGGAGTCCTTGTTCATCCATAAGAATTCTCTAGGTCATGAATTGCCCCATGTCTAGTGTATAGCAAGCCCCAATCTCCATGCGAATGAAAAAAGGAGAATTTTGCATGAAGGTGTCATCCCCAATTGCTAGTGAATTTCCAAGATGAGTGACATTGCATTGACCAAACACCATAACTCGAGCTGCAACCCAAAACACAGTATTATTCTCCATGAAGTCAAAAGGATGTATGTATTCCTCACACGCCAGAGCATTAAACCCACTCAAGTCTCCCATAGGTGGAATGACCTTGTAATTATGATGCTCCATAATGAAACAAGCTCGGAGGTATTGTCTCGCATCTATAGTGGATGCTCCAACCATGATAAGATTTATGGGAGTGTATCGTTGAGCCTATGTTGACATATGTCCCCCCAGGTGTAGAGCCCAGCCATTGTTGGCAATCATATCAATTCGATAGCCCGACATTTGCACCCGCGATGGGGAAAAGTTTACAAATTAATAATCGTGCATTTTTAATTAAAAAAATATTTGAAAAAAATATAGTTTAATATAAAAGTTATAAAAAATATGTCATATACGTAAATTAAATGAAAGAACATAATAGCAATTTTTAAAACAATATGTTTAAAAAAAATAAAAAAGAAGAAATAACAATAAGTGGGTATCATATTGTCATATATAAAGATTTGATGGTACACAAAATTAATGGTTAGGACACTTGACCTTAATTCAAATTATATTACTCTGTCCTATATACAGATTTGTCTGTCCTATATAGATTTGATGGTACACATAATTAATACTTAGGACACTGAGTGATAATAAAAAATAAATAAATAATTTTGTTTTCTAATAATTTTATTTAAAACCACATAAAAATAAAAATTTCTTGTAAATTCACTAATAAAAAATAGAAATCTAAATTTTAAAATTTTCAAAATTAATTTTTAATTTTCAAAATATTCAATTTAATATTTAAGATAATTTTCCAAATAAAAAAATAGCGACGTAAATAGTAACATTAAGTAAATAGTAATGGTCTTATAATTATTATAAGGTTATATTGTTTTTTATTTTGGTTAAAATAGCTTTGACTTTCAAAAAGTTTTGAGATTTAAAAAAAAAATCTATGAAGTTTATAAAAAAAATTGAAAAAAATAAATATTAAACAATATTTTGAAAAAAATTATTAAAATGTAAATTATTTTTTTCTAATTGGTTGATGGCTATTTTTATGTGGCTTTAAATTGAATTATGAAATATAAAAGATTATATTAAAAAAATCTAAAAATTATTTGGCATAATATTTGTTATTGCAGTGTTTACATAACAGAATGCCATGTGGATAGCTCCTCACCATAATTTAAGCAAGTATTTGCATAAAATATGGTGGGTAGCTATCCACATGCCATTTTGTTGTGCAAAGAATGCAATAACAATCATTATTCAAGTTTATTTGAGTATTTTTATGTGATTACCTTTTGTCCTTTATTTTATTTTTTATTTAAAAATAAACTTCTAACCACAAATTATATAGAGTTCATTAATTATATAAAAACAATATTTTGATATCAATTTACTTTCAAAATATACTTTATAAAAATAAACACATCCACAATAATTATAATATATTATTTTTATATATACATCCAATAATATATAATGAATATCGTAAATAATTTTTACAATATTTATATAATAAGAAAAAATAATTTTAAACCATATATCAATTACATTTATATACAAATAACATGAAATTTTGAATAAGTACACTCACCAAGAGTTGTTAGTGCCCACCATTATTTATGTTCTATTTAACACTTTATAAGTAGGAGTAAAAATATATGTATGTAGACTTAATTATATAATTTTACTTAATATCAATAAAAAATGGGTAAAAAAAAAATATTAGTAATAAATTAAAATGGTTATTAATTCAAACAACAAATAACTATGTAATTAAAACAACTCCATTTTTAATATTTATAATTTTTCATTGTTGAAAGCATTTGTCTACATTATGCAATTTTAGTTCTTTTTTCTTTTCATGCAAACTACAACAATATCTTATTGTTCATATGGAATCAAAGATACAAAAACATGGCTATGCCATATGAAGGAAACCATAGAGGGTCCAACTACAATAATTATTCATATTTACATGACTCAAAACTGATAAGAGAGCCACCGAGAAACTATCAAAAAAACTAACTAATCATTCATACATTGAAAGTCTAGAAAAGAAAACCCATAGATTCTTCCAACCATAATCTGAGAATTTTCCACGACATAAAAGAGAGATACAAACATTATTTTTATAACATTCATACTCATAATCAACATATGATTAATTCAAAAAGCTATAACTAGTTTTAGATACAAAAAACAAAGATAAACAAATCTTAATTGGTGGAAGACCCAAAAAAGATGATAAAGACCAGAAAAGAGGCATTCTCCTCTGATCCATTCTTTAAGGTGGATTGATCAATTTTTTAGATGGAGTCCATTATTTGAGAGATTGATTTGCTTGTTGAACTCCCTATGGATATAAGGGAAGGATAAGTATTGGAACTCCTGCAATAATTTCTTTATCTTTGATTTCCAATAACATAAATTTAAAACTTGTAGATCAGATTCCTGCATAGCCAATCAACAATACATTTATAGTGTCCCCCAATCATAAGCTTAAGAATTTTTAATGACTTTTCAATAAGCATGAGAACCCAAGAAGCTAAGAGTTCATCTTTAGTATTGGTGCCTTGACCAATACCTAAACAAGCTTTCAGGTAATGATTCTGAGGTAGCAATATGATAAAGCCTCCACCACACACATCAGACTGAGAAGCACCATAAAAAAAAGTTGTGGGAAGATCAACATTTAGAGTGGGAAAGACAACCATTCTATTCCAAAACACTTTTTCCTTAGGAGGATATTCTCATAAGGAAGCCACCACTTTTGAAGTAGCCTGCACTAGATTTGGGGGAATATTTTCAAAGATTTTTTTCTTCTTAGACCCCATAGACTCCATGCAATGCAAATTTCATATTTTTGTGACAAAAAAGAGGGCACTCTTCAAAGGACCTGAAAGAAACTGGAAGAATGATCTCGATCGCTGAATATTTTTTTGACCAAAGTTCTTTTGCAACCTCACAATTGAGAAACAAGTGGGTTATGTTCTCCTCATTTTCTCGGCATAAACAACATGAATTGGGACCTTGAATTACCCTTTTTTGCAAGTTGTCCCAAGTCAAAAATTTATTTCTCACGACCATCCATAAGAAAGTTTTGATCTTAGTGTGGAGATTCCATTTCCATATTTTAGCATACAACCAATGAGATGTCGAAGAGCATAAATATGTGGATATGGCCATGTAAGTTGATTTGGCTTCCACACTGCCAGACACATTATTCCAAGCCCAAACTAAATTATCATCCTCATTTGTGAGATGAACTCCACTTTGAGACAAGGTATTGATGAATCTTTCCCATTCTAAAGCGAGGTTATCTTTCAATTGAAGATCATAAGAGGTAAGCCACTGACCCCTGGAATAGTCAAAAGGAAAGGAGTTGTAGGCTTGGGCAAGCAGATAAAGGCCTTTCAAATTAGTAAAATTAATCAGAGGTCATGAAAGAAAGAAATGAGAAGAACCACCTAGAAAAGGGTCTTTATCTAGATGAATTTGGAAGCCATTCACAACCTTTCAAATCAACCATTTGAAGAGGCAAGTGAAAAAATACATAATAACCTCTAAACAAGAGAACCAGAAAATGAAAAAACATAGGAAGCATTACGAATCCATTCAATCAAGGAAAATCTTTTAAGATATTTTTCCTTGATCACTTGACTCCAAGGCCCATTTCCAAACAAATCCCCCCAAAGGTTCTCTAAGGTTAAATCTTTTTCAAAGTAGGAGAGGTTTTTAATCCCCAACCCCCATGATTTTAGGCTTAGAAAGAGATTCCCAACTGGCTTGATGGAATTTATCCTCCTCATCCCTTCCTAACCGTAAAAAGTGAAACATTCTTTGTCTAATTATGTTGAGAATAAAGGATGGAACTCTTACCAAGCTCAACCAGAATATTGGGATTCGTTCGAGGATAGATTTAACAAGCATAAAACATCCTCCAAGGGGTAGTCACTGTTAAAAATGCAACAAGAAAGTCTCAATTTTGATTTTGGCTTAATCAAATTGAGGAAATTTGAAATTCCACATCAGCAGACAACTTGGAAGAGTTAACTAAGGTGACATGGCTCTTGTCACTTGGTTAGCTCAGTTAATTTTAGTTACGGGCATGGAGTTCAATTGTATGTAGTGATTCCTAAATTTTAGAAGCCTAGGTTGAGTTAATTTCAGTTGTAATCAGTCAAACTAGTTCTAATTGTTAATAGAACTAGTTGGTGGTTAGTTAAGTAGTGGGACATAAGTCTAACTTATAGATGATCTTGTTAATTTATCAATCAACTAATAATTAGATCATGCATGCAAATAATGAGTTTCCTAGTTGTGGTGGAGTTTCCAAGGCAATTAACCAACAGTTGTAAACTAGTTGAGTGTACATGTGTTTCATGAGGTTAGGTGATCAACCCTGAGGAAATTCCCCAGCATTTTGAAGGAAATTCCTAATTAATAGGGGCCTATTTCCTCACCAATTTCGCAAGAAAATAGGGAATCAAGCAGAGGAAAAAATTGACTAAATCGGGGTCAGAGGCCTTCAGTGCACAGAGAGATAGGTTATGCACTTGCAGGGTGTGCTTAATTGAGTAAAGAAATTGTAATACATCTCTATTCATCATATTAATGCAAGCATACATTGAGGTTTTTAGCAATTTTCTTTCCTCGAGAAAAATACTATTTGCATTTGTGTGAGTTCTTATTCCATGTCTGAGATTTTTGTTCTAAATTGTGAATTAATGTCCACAGAGCAGAAGAGTAGGTTTGTGTCTTGTGAATTTGATTAAAGCTTCATGAGAAGTTGCAAATCTACAGCATAATTTCTACATGGTATCAGAGCAGGATTCACATTAGAGCAGGAATTTTGAAGTTGTTTCTTAGGAGGTTTGAATTTGAAGATCAATGTAGCAAGATTTCTTCAGAGTTGAGAAGATGACTTTCAATGGACTAAGGTTAGAGTATGCCTTGGTAGGCACTTAAAATTTTGTTGCATGGAAGGACCGCATGGAGGAAGTATTGGATGACATTGGATTGCTTGAATATATCAAGATAGATATCCCAAGACCACCAACAACTGATGTCTAGGACCTTGCACAGTGGAAGAAATATGTAGTCAAGGTGAGGAGAATAATCTTGGAGGGAGTACGCAATCATATTGTTTTGAATCGTGATAAAAAAGAAATTATGTTCGCGATGTGGAAATCACTCACAAAATTGTTTGAGAATAGTAGTAACCACAGGAAGCTAGTGCTCAAGTAAAAAAATCGAAGTATCAAGATGCAGAAGAATGACACTATACCGTTGTATCTAAGCAGGTTCACACAATGTCATGATGAACTGGGCAAGGTCAATGTTACTGTCCCTGAAGATGACTTGGTAATCCTAGCCCTTCTGCAACTTCCCAAGAGCTAGCATAGCTATCAATATTCGGTGAATGGGAGGGAGAAACTACTGTATTGGGAGCGCTTATGGTCTAATTTGGTAGAGGAGGAAATAAGGCAGAAGACCAAAGATGGAACCTCATCCAAAGAAGAGGAAGAGGACTTTTCTCTAGTCAGAAAACGAATGGAGGCCAAGGGAAAGAAGTCCCAAGGTGAGGATGAATCCAGCCAAGAGGGAAAGAAGAAATATTTGTCAAAAATTAAATGCTTCAATTGTCATGAATTTGGGCACTAGACTACTAAGTGTCCACACAAAAGGTCTAGAAAGAAGGAGTCTGCAGTAGCAGTAGCAGGTGAAGCTTTGGCTTCACAGTTTGAGCTAGATTTCACCATTATCACATGTATGGCTAGATCTTTGATGGGGAGCATGTGGTACTTGGATTTGGGTGCCTCATTCGACATGACTGGGCGTAGATATTTTTTCAATGACTTGGAGGAAAAATATCTCTAGATGAATATTGAGTTTGGAGATGATGGTAGGTATAGCACAACTAGGATTGGTACAGTCATCTTACAAATGGAGTCATGATCCCCTCTCAGACTCAAGGATGTCATGTTCGTTCCAATCCTAAAGAAAAATCTCATCTCTGTTGTAGTTTTGGAAGACTGTGGTTATGAAGTGATCTTTAGAAAAGGAAAGGAATTCCTCAGACACATAGCCACAAGATAGGTGACACAAATCAAGGTTCGAGTTAAGAACTTGTATGCACTTGAGGTAGAAGATGCATGCAAAACCTTGAGGATCAAGGCAGAGACTAGAGATATGGTGATTGAGAGGGAGCATGTTAGACCTCTCAACATGCAACCTTAGAAGGAACTTCAGGAAGTTTTGGAGAAGCCACAAATGGAGAGGCAGAGAGGAGGAAATGTGGAGACATCCACTAAAGAAAATATCTCCAGTAAGGGGACAGTGTGAGCCAAGTGGGAAGAGGGAGCACATGCAGTTATACCTCCAGGAGTGAGGTGGAGTGATGTAGATCCTTAGTCCAGGAGTTGTAGAAATTTGGGCAGCGTCCATTGAGGCATTCCCCTCATGGATCATTACCTAGATATGGGGGCTCACACTATTCAGTAGCAGGAGGATCAATGTCAGTCAGATACCGAGGAGTGTTGACAACAGAGCAGGAGGCCTAGTAGAAGAGTCAACAGTAGCACAATTTTCCCATTAGACAATTGCAGACACAGTTGATTCAGTTTTTTTTTTTTGTGGATGCTTCTCAGATGTAGATGTTGTAGTAGCAGCAATGAAAGTGAAAGGTGTTGCATTAGTACATTCCATAGGTGTGGGATAGGGGTTGTTGGTAATCCCTTTCCTGCTGAAAGGGAGTGTTGAAAATGCACCAAGAAAGTCTCAATTTTGAATTTGCCTTAATCAAATTTAGGAAATTTGAAATTCCACATCAGCAGAAAACTTGGAGGCATTAACTGAGGTGACATGGCTCTTGTCGCTCAGTTATCTCATTCAATTCTAGTAAGGGGCATGAAGTTCAATTGTATGTAGTGATTCCTAAATTTTAGGAGCCTAGGTTGAGTTAATTTTAGTTGTAATCAATGAAACTAGTTCTAACTGTTAATATAACTAGTTGGTAGTCAGTTACATAGTGGGACATCAGTCTAACTCAGAGATCATCTAGTTAACTGATCAATTAGCTCATGCATGCAAAGAATATGAGTTGCCCAGTTGTGGTGGAGTTTCCAAGACAGTTAACCAATAGTTTTAAACTAGTTGAGTGTATAGGTGTTGCATGAGGTCAAGTGATCAACCTTGAGGAATTTCCCAAGCATTTTGGAGGAAATTCCTAATTAATAGGGGCCTATTTTTCCTCATGAATTGTGCAAGCAAATAGGGGCTCAAGCAGAGGAAAAAATTGACAAGCCTGGGTGAGAGGCCTTCAATGAAGAGAGAGATAAGTTATGAACTTGCAGGGTGTGATTAGTTGAGAAAATCAATTGTAATACATTTCTATTCTTCAAATTAATGTAAGCAATCATTGGGGTTTTTAGCAGTTTCCTTTCCTTAAGAAAAATAATATTTGCATGTGTGTGATTTCTTATTGCATGTCTGAGATTTTTGTTCTAAATTGTGAATTAATGTCCACGAAGAAGTATATTAGGATTGTGTCTTGTGATTTTAATTAAATCTACAACATAATTTCTACAACCACCTATAGCACCAGCACCCAACTTTCTTTTCCACCTTGTTGACCAGCCAAGGAAGTCCTCTTTCTTATAATTATTTGGATTTAACCAAAAGCCTAAATATTTGAAACCCTTGTCCAACTCATCCATTTTGAAGGGCCAAAATTCCTTAATCATGGACAAGACCAGGGCCTCAATCTCATGCTGAAGGAAGTTGGATTTGTTGAGACTAAATTCCATTCCTAAGGCCATACAGAAAGAGGAAATAAATTTTTTATATGCTAGCCATTCTTCCATTGAGCATTTCCCAAAATAAGCACGTCGTCAACGAAAAGTAAATGAGTAATATATATGCATGTATGTATGTATGTATGTATGTACCTTGGATCCTTCGAGCCCTTTTTTCATGTAGGATTGGACGGCTCAAGCCTTCTATAACTAGAAGAAAGAGCAAAGGGGACAGGGGGCAACCCTATCACAGACCTCTAGAACTATGAAAGAACTTAGTTGGGGAACCATTAATCAAGGCTGCAGTGTTTTTCGAGGTGAAACAAGCCATAACCCAACTGCTAACTGAAGGCCCCAAACCAATATGTATCAGAAGCATCTTAAGGAAATCCCATTTAACCTTATCATAGGCTTTCATCAAATCCAATTTGAAAATCAAAACCCTGATATTTTTCACCTTTATAGAATGTAAGCACTCCTAAGCTATGTTGATAGCCTCATGGATCTTCCTTCCATGGAGGAATCCAAATTATTCCATCGAGATTGCCATAGATAAATTTTTCTTCAACCTATTAGCAATAGTTTTGGATATAATTTTGTATACTAGATTGGAAAAGGAAATGGGTTGATATTGGTCAAAAGACAATGCTTTGGAAGACTTCAAAATCAAATGAATGTAAGTGGCATTAACAACTTTATTAACTCCACCTTTGACCATTGATTCTTCAACAACCTTTATAAGGTCTTGACTGAGAAGGTCAAAGAAGTGAATAAAAAATTCAACTAACCAACCGTGCGAGCCTGGACTTTGGTCTTTAGCACAACTTTTTAATGAGTTTTCAACTACCCTTGGAGTGACCTATCTACCAATAAAAGCGGCCTCCTCCTCAGAGAGAAAGTCGGGGAACTGGTAGTTGTTCCAATAAATTATTGACAAGAAGGTTGCTTGAAAAGAGAAGAAAAATGAGAAACCGCAACACTTTTTAGATCTTCTTGTGATTATATCACATTCCCATCAGACCTCTTCAATTCCCAAATGGCATTGCTAACCAAGAGCCTCTAACAAGACTATTAAAAGAAAAATCTTTGAGCCATATATGATTGAATTTGAAGGGAATGGAGGATTTTGGATGAAAGTCTAGCTCCAGGAAAATAGGCATATGATCAGAAAAAGTATCAAAGATTGTCCAAGATCTTTATTTGCTAATGGAAGAGGCCAGATTTTCAGCCATAAAGAAGCGATCCAATCTTTTAGGCATATGATCAGAAATAGTATCAAAGAATGTCCAAGATCTTCATTTGCTAATGGAAGATGACAAATTTTCAGCCATAAAGAAGCGATCCAATCTTTTGACTACAACATCCCCACCTACCCAACCATTATTCCAAGTGGAAGCAATAGGGATAGAAAAATGTCAATGAAATTCACAATTGATGAAATAAAAGGTTAAAGGATCCATCCTGGTTCTGCTGCCCCAAACCTCATTAGTAAAACATGATTAAGTTAGACTATAAATTATTTTTTGTTTAAAAAAAAATTAATTTTTACACTACTGCATATTACACTTATTTTATGATATATTCTAAAAATTCCAGATCCCATGGAGATTGAATATCCAAACTCCCTTTCCTCTCATGTTAAATTAACATGAAACTAGAATGTTCTCTCAAAGTGGGTTGTATCATGTTTAAATATCTTAAACATATTACTAGCAGAAATAGTTGGAAATGTGGTTTAGAAAAGGCTTCCTCAAAATATAATCTGAAATTATATTAGTCAACGCAACAGATTTGATAACGTGTGGGATACTTCGAGACCCTTCTGTCATAATGCATACCGTGCTCTTAATATGCATATGGTTGGTAAAATATCATCATTACACAATTTTTCAAACACAGTGAAACACAGTGAAATATAATATAGTCAGTGTTTAATGCCTACTCCATTAACAAATCTGTTCTACATATTTTGTCCTGTCTCATCAAAAGCTTTTCATGTCCTGGAAAGTGTCTCTGTGACAAAATATTTCTTATATTATAAAATTTTCAGATACTTTGACATATATGGTGTCCAGTGATTATTAAATTTCATTCACCTTGCATATCACGTGTAACAATCAACGCCTGCGTATAGAACAGTGACACGCAATATTTTAATGGCATGCGCCCTTCCTTTCTAGGGTACCTGCCTCAACCACTAACACAAAAGTAGCCTACTTTTGGTCTCATGCTGTACATACATGCTGCCAACAAAACTAAAGAATGTCAAGACCAGATTTCTCTGAGTGCGTGTGAAAGCGACGTTAATGATTTTGACACCATGAAACATTTTTAGAATCATGAATATCACTCTGAAAATCCAACTCTTTTCAGCATCAACATCCTTCTGGAAGCAGAGCTCCATTATTTAGAGGACGCTATCATATATTAAGAGGACTCCATTGACAAATTTTGAAGTGGTATATGACTCATATCATAAGAACAATGGTAACTCTTTATTAAAATAATGTATAAATGAAGAAATATATCAAATATTCTCAATTATTTTGATCAAAATTATAATTCATTGTGAATTTAAGGTTGAATTTACCATAATAAAATTTAAATGAAAGTGATATATGAAAATGATATATTTTGTTGTAATATTTTACAAATTAAATTAAATTAAATTAATATTTATATTTAGGTATTGTTAGTGTTAAAGTTTTTAATTGATATTTATATTTAGGTATGGTTAGTGTTAAAGTTTTTGACTAGAATTTTATGAAATAATTTTGTGTTAAATTTTGATATTTTGTTATTCTAACAAATTCTCAAACTCTATTGAAAAATATTCTAAAAAAACTCCAAAACTTATGACAGGAAGACTATTACTTGTATTTATATGTGTATGTATGAATTCAGCAAAAATTCCTGGGCATTAGAATTTTGGAAAGTTCACAACTTACACTTGTGATTCCAACCATCCCTTCCTAAAAAATTCTAAAACTTATAACAAAGACAATATTGATTATATTTATGTGTATGTATGTTGCTATTCCAAAATTTTATATATATATATACCTTCTAAGAAGTACAAAGAATTTGCTACTTGTAAATTCAGAATTAGAATGCCAACAACCCAGAAACCAACACCTTATGAAAAAGACAGAAGACTTCTGATAAAGTTAAATTCTATATATCCATCTGTGTTTCTACCTTTATCGTAACATGCCAATTAGAGAGGATCACAACTAACTTTCCCAACGAGTCAAATTACCATGTACATTAAAACCGATCGCAAGTAGTACAGTGATATGGGGTTTAACGGTAAGTTTCGTTGGGTGAAACCCACGAGACGGAGGTTCAAATCTCGTTGAGTACATGGCCTGTTGTGTCTTGGCTAGAAGAGTAGGCGACCCCAGAGTGGACGTCTCGGCTCTTGTTGAGGCATAAGTTCTTGCTATGTGTGGCTTGCAGGTTGCTGCACCTAGCCTAGGTTTATAGTGGCAGCCAGTTGGATTTGATCCTGGGCCTGCCCAGGATAACTCTCACCAGTTACCGATTGTCCTAGTGTTAAAAAAAAAAAAAAAAAAAAAAAAAACCGATCGCAAGTAACTTTCCCAACTATTCCAGATAAATCCAAATACCAATAAATGAACAAACTTTCCCAACTATTCCAGATAAATCCAAATACCAATAAATGAACAATCTTTTTGCAAATCACAACTTAAATACATCTTAAACAACACAAAATTAAATCCCTAAAGCTAAATTTAAATTGAATCTCTTACATATACATATATATATATATATTCCAGATAAATCCAAATAACAATAAATGAACTTAAATATTCCAGATAAATCCAAATAACAATAAATGAACTTAAATATTCCAGATAAATCCAAATAACAATAAATGAACTATCTTTTTGCAAATCGCAACTTAAATACATCTTAAACAACACAAAATTAAATCTCTAAATGTAAATTTAAATTGAATCCCTTATATATATATAACCATTCATATATTATCCATTTATCTCTTTTTCTTAATAATAAAAAAAAAAAAAAAACACTCTTTTCTTTTATAATATTTTTTAATCTTATCCTCTTTCACATGTTTCAGTACAACAAATCAAATCCATAACCATAAATACATATCCTACCCAGGTCAATATTCTCTTCATTCCTTCAGGCAAATCTTCTCTTCATTCCTTCAGGCTTTTCTCCTTGCTATTCCTTACTACCCATCCAATCTTCTATTCACTCTTTCCAGGTTTTCCTTTTTTTGGGTTGTTTTTGGACTTCAATGTTTTGATAATATTTTGTTTATTTTCTTCATGTAATCATTTGATCTGTTCATCATGTATTTTGATTTTTGATAGGGTTAGATTTAAGTTTCAAGCAAAAATTCTTGATGAAACAGTTTTTCCTTGCTAGTTATTGTGTTAACAATACTTGGTTAATTTCTTTATTTAAATATTTGATATATTCTATTTTGATTGATATATTGATTGATATTCAATTCAGTTTACGAAGAAATAGCTTTAAATTGATTTGGGAGTTTTACATTAATTTAGAGCATGGTTGATTTGACTCTGATTACAGAGTCAGATATATTTAAGTCATTTGCATACTAGCGTTTCAGTAGTAGCTCTGTCCTTATGGTTGTTATCATTGCAATCCCCTGCTCTGTAAGTTGCATAGCCGCCTTTGTGCGAGTTAGATTCTGAACTGGACAGCCAAAGATCCTCCCTATGTTCACTATCCTTCAGAAGCTATTACACATGGTGCTTCTATGGCCCTAGCTTTGCTTTTGGCTCTGTGATATAAACTTTTTTCTTAGTTTTCACCATTGTTGCCTGTTGCTATAGGACTAGCTTCGGGGCTTCCTTGAAAACTCCCAGCGTTTGTCTCTGCAATCATTTCAGATATTAAAACCTTTTGCTGAATTGGGTAGATGGTGCCTTCTCTAATTCAAATTGATTCATCACAGGTGATGGAGTCAGAAACAGCAGCAGTAACAGGGTCTCTACCTTTTGGAACAGATAAAATGACTATGAGGCGAGGATCTGAAAATGTTTGCCCTGTTTTTCCCTCTTTAACAGGCCTGCAATCAAACCAGATGCTTATTTCTCATTCCAACCAAATGGGCTTCCACAAAAGTTCTGTAGTCCCAATCCATGCAGCAGAATTAAGCAGAGAAATATATGATATGGAAAGTACCCAATACAACAATATTCACTTTTCTGCTGATGGGGAGAATCCTGGAGCCAAGACTGTATTGCCAATGACGATTTCAGCGCCTGTTTCTGTGGACCAAAGGTACCCTACTCAGGATTTATTGCATTCTCCTGGACCCAATGGGAAGGCCATCTCAAATTCCTGGAGCAATTCAACCTCTGATGAAACAGAGGACTGGCGAGTGATAGATGTGAGGAAGAAGAGAAAGATGTTGTCTAACAGAGAATCTGCAAGAAGGTCTAGGCTCAGAAAACAACTTCACTTGGACGCACTGAAGGCTCAGGTGGCTCATCTGAGAGCAGAGAATGCGCAGATAGTGAACAATTTCAATATTGCTGCACAACAGTACGCTCAGATAACAGATGAGAATTCCCGGTTGAGATCACATGCGTTGGACCTGATTCACAAGCTCCAGAGATTGCACCACACAATAAATGCTCAATCTCACTGTGCCTTCAATACTATGGGTATTGATACTGGGATTTGCAATGGTGCGCATCTGAGGACAGAATCAGGGACCATTGCTCAATGCTTGACCGAGTCATCCGATCTCTTGTTTTGAGGCCAAACGAAATGCGTGTACCGTGGAGTACTACAGGTGTTTGTCATCTTAGCTCTCTGTTGTATGTGGTTTTCTAACCAATGGACTTGCCTATGGCAAATATTCAAACGGTTATAATTTGGAATTCTGTAATTTTTGGATTGAAAAATCTTATAAAATTTTAGGGGAGTTTTTTTTTTTTTTTTTTTTGCAATTTTTTGAATTTTTTGGTGTTGGAATTTGGCGGAAACATTTGAGGTAAAATCTTGATTTATGTTATTTAAACTAGTTTATTATTATTATATATGGATTCAGCACCTTCAGAAACCCCAAGGGCACTTAGATTGTGCAGCGTTACTGGTTAAACTTGTGATTTCAATAAATTCTTGTGGGAGACTGGAAAAACCCACCAGAAAAGCTTCCAAAAAATCACACTAAAGACAACTCGAATTTTTAGTGTTTTATTTCAGTAACAAAATTGTGACTAAGTTAGAATGTAATTTATTAGTGTATGTAATATTTATTTATTTATTTTTAATCAACTATTTCATAAATGTTATAAATGGACTAGTCATATCTTATTAGTATATGTAATATTTATTTATTTATTTTTAATCAACTATTTCATAAATGTTACAAATAGACTATTGACATCTTATTAATAATTTGTTAGTATATAAAATATTTATTTATTTTTATTTAAATATTTTATAGACTATTTATTTTTACGATTTGACTGCTAAGTCCAACAAGGCATACATACTCTACCCCTTCTGTTTTGAACGGGTGACCTCTTGGAAGAAAACATATGCTCTTAACCATGAGACCCACTCAAACTGTATAACCCATTTTATTTTTAAAATTACAAAACTTTTATAAATATATAAAATTAAAAAAAAAAAAAAAATTAAAATAATGTGATTTTTTAAAGATCTGCCAATGTTACTTCATTTTCTTCATTGTCTAGTTTTCTAATAATCTTATAAGATTGTAAAATATCAATAATTGATAAAATATGATTATACATAATTTTAATTATATTTTATTAATTATTAATAGTTTAAAAGTTTAATTATTTTATTATTAGTGTTTATGTTTAATATATCTTTATAGTAGTTTTAAGTGTTTTGTTGAAATTTGGTTACAAGTCAAGTTTTACTAGTACAACTAGTTGAGGATGGGTCTCGTTAGCAAGGTGACCTAGGATCAATACTTACGGGGTGGTTGTGACCTGTTTTAGGGGGAGGAGACAGTCTGCTTAGGGTTGTTGTGGCCTAGGTCAGGTGTGATCCCCAAGTGGCTTTGACATATTAGATGGTGTGGCCTAGGTCGGGTGTGATCCCCAAGTGAATTTGACATATTAGATGCCCCTGATTTGTAGCTCCTTAAGCCACAGGCAAGACTGGATTATAGGCAACTTGACAAACACGAAAAAATAAATTTGTTTACAATGGTTGAAAGAGTAATAATTTTTTTAATATTTAATTTATTTATGTATTTAAATAAGTATTTTTAACCATAATTTTGAGAGTTAGCTCAATTAGTCAAGTCTCTATAGTTAAAGTATCTTTGCTTATTGAGAAGTCATACATTCAATTATCTAGATACTCTTGAAGTTAGACTTTTGATTAAATTGACCAATCCTTCCATCTACTAAGTTGTATTTTTCAAATTTACCTTAAAATCTTTTTGCTTTTGATTATTTATCTTCTTGTATCCCCATAATAGGTTCTTATAAAACCTTCACACTTCGTAAATTAAAATAATCTTATTTAATAGAATTTATTATTATCTATGTAAATTTTGGCCATGTAAAAATATGTTTAGATTTATAATTATAATTTAGATATGCCCTTTGATTCCTTAAAGGATTTGTTCTCTCATGTGAACATGAGGGATTCAATACTGTCACTGAAACTAAGGATAAGGAAATGGATTTATAGTAGGGTTTGACAATAATAGGGTTAAATTAAAGGAAATTTGGTTAAAATAAATTTAAACTTTATTTTAGAATTATTGTCGTGCTTCCATGACTTTTATCTTAATTTTTAGGTTTTTGGGAAAAAATATTACTAAAGAGAAATTTGTAAAAGAAATTTTAGCTTATTTGTTTTAATCATGTTGGGGCCAATTCATTTTCATAGATCATGATTAAAAATTATTGAATTTACAAATGAATATATTTTTCTTTATACATTTAGGAGTTTGTTGATCTTTAGTCAATGAATTTGAAACATGGAGTGCATTCAGATTCCTCCATAATGAAAGACTCTAATTGTGGAGTCTTTCTTTTCAGATTGGGATGCATTATTGTTTGTAAAATGTCCATCTAAAGGAACAAGGATTCATATCCGAAGAAGATGGTTTGCTCTTTATCTCCCTGATAGGATTAAAGATGTCACTTCATTTTGAGGAACTTTAGCCTTTGGAGTGTCATTAGAGGTGAAAGAAGTTTTTGTCATGAAAATATTTTGAAGTGTTACATGAAAAATAATAATGAAGAAATAAATGCAATAACTTGTAAGAAAACTTGTTAATAATTAAAAAATTGGTATAGTGTTGGTAAAGGAATGGAAGTTTTGTTTCTCATGTTACAAGTACAAGATTGTCAAGGAAAAAGAGTGGAAATGTCTAACTTTCGTTGTGAACAAACACCACATACACACTTTTGACTAAGGAGATATCTACTAGTGAATTGCAATCCTTTCACTAGCATAACTTCAAACCATGTTGTTAAAATTAAGAAAACATTTCTAGGAAGACTCAAAATTGATGCATAAAGTTATTTGCATCTATCTTCCTTTCACTAGCATAACTTCAAACCATGTTGTTAAAATTAAGAAAACATTTCTAGGAAGACTCAAAATTGATGCATAAAGTTATTTGCATCTATCTTCAGTACAAGGAAAACACCACTTAAGGGGTGTTTTTAGCAAACATTTTTAGTGTCAAAAAGTTTCAAAAAACAAAAAATCCACTAAATTAATTATTACTGACAAAAATGTTTTGGGAAAGAATTTGGTAAATGTTCAATATAACTAAAAAATTTGGGTGGCTAGAGTCTATAATGGGGAATCTTTTTCCAATGAATTTTAAAAAGGCACATTGTTGTGTTTAAGATATTCTAAAAGCATTAGTGCCCACCATATATTTTAAAGCATTCACATGAATTTTCTACTATTGTGTAAAGGTGCAAATGATCTATTATTTCACACTAGTGCATGCATATTATTATGCACCATAAAGTCTTGTCATAATGATAATGATATATTGACAACAATGGTAATGGCATTGTTAGAAACTAGGACAATACTGAGAGGGGGGTGAATCACTATTGTGAGAATTTAAAAAATTCTTTCAGAAAATAAAGAACACTTAAAAACTAACAATATTTTTAACAACACTTCATGTAAGCATGAACACAAGAATCACATATGCAGCACATAGATATTTCAATATTTTTCTCAATTTATTTTATAATGGAAAGCTTCAACTTCTTGTTGCATCAATTGGTAGGCTTCAACCTACTTGAGATCTACAAGCCTTAAACTACTGCAAACTCCAACTTGATGGATTTTTAGGTTCTAATTTGAAGGAAGCTTCTACTCCCTAATTTATCAGATGCTACTGAAAGGAGCTACAACCCATGATTTGCAAGTTACAACTTGCTAAGCCTCTTTGGTTCCTCTTTCATCACATTTTCAAACTCAAACCATGAAGGCCACTCATCCTCATAAAATAAATCAATCTCTCCTCACTCGATCACCACAAAATCACCTTGACCACTCTGCTTCTCTAATTTCTTATTCATACACACACACTTTGATACAATTATGTTGTTTTTAAAACTTTGAGTTAATATTTTACTTTTTGCATTTTAGTTTAGTTCAACTCATAACTTTCACTTAATAGAGATTTTGATCTCATTATATTCATTTTTTTCAATTTATTTTTAAGTCTTGTTAATGTGATCTGATAGTCCTCTGTCTCTATTCTATTATCCTGATATGGAAAACTGAGTCAAACTTCTAATTTTGCAATTTAGGACTTTAGCTAAGTTAAGCTATTGTGATGATTTCTTGAAGTTTATTGATGTTATGATCTTGTTCTCGTACTTTTTAACTCGTGTTAATTCATGAACAAATTAGTTTTAAATCCTACATTGTGATCTGATCTCACTCTTTTCACTTAACTATTATTTAAACTTCATTCATTCTATTGTTTAAATTTATATATATATATATATATATATATATATATATATATATATATATATATATAGATAGATATATTAATTTTAATTTTAAATTTAAATTTAAAGAAAACACATTTACTTACGTTCCTTTTATACACCATTGTGCATTCGAAAAAGCATGCCCATATCATATAAAAAAATAAGTCAACCAACAAAAATATACATAATAAAACAACATTATATACATCATCTCCTCTTAGTCTAACTTCATTAAATGTATGAGAGATTTTTCGGCGTAAATCACATGATATTTCATTTGTCGACGCGTTTCGAACCAACCAATGTGGTTCATCGCATGGAAAATTTTAGGGGCTAATGTTCGCCCAGTGGGCTAATTTTCCATGATTTTTCCACAAAAAGGATTCGCCAATTTCCAATTTTATAGAAGACGATTCGCCCAAATTTTAGAATATAAAATTATTTTACCTTAAAAATCGCCAACATTATAGAGAGACTATATATAAAATAATTATAAATTTGATTAATTTTACAAATATATCAATAAACATTTATAATTTTCATATTAGGGATTAGTGAGATTAATAATTATAAATTTGATTAATTTTACAAATATATCAATAAACATTTATAATTTTCATATTAGGGATTAGTGAGATTCGCCAATGTTTTAAACTTCAAGAAAATTTTCCATCCTTAAAATTTTCCTTGGTTCATCGTCAGGACAGGTTGAAGAATCAGATCAAGAATTGCATGCTAAATAGTCCCAGCAAAACCTCCAATGGCTATAATTCTTGACCAGGCAACAACAATATTGACTAATGGGACTAACGGTTAAATATGATTGGGGGACAGCTAGACGGACCAGGGTCATAAAAATAAATTAATTTCATAGCTGGTTAGTTAGTTATATTATTATTAAATTAAAAGTCAAAGGGACATATGAATTTTCTAAGGGGTTTTAAATATATATATATAAATAATAAATTAATTTTAAATGATTATTAAGTTGATAGTTAGTTATAAAAAGTATTAACTATTTAATAAAAATATATAATATAAATATTAGAACAAGTCAAGTGTTAGAAAAAATAAGATTTTAAATATTCAGATTTAATTAATTGTTTCTCTAATTGTCACATTAACCTAGAGGTATTAACTAATTTAATTGTTTATATGAATTTACCTAAAAGTCTCTACCATTTTATAAAAAAATTATATATATAGATATATATATATATATATATATATATATATATATATATATATATATATATATTTCTTAAGATAATAGTTAGTTATAAACAAAAGTATATTGATAGACTAAGTGAAGTGAAAGTTTTAACAGCCTAATGAGGAATTATTACAAACAAGTTAAATAACATCGTATTTTCTTAAGTTGAAATATTATTTTCTTATTTCATAATATTTTTTCCTAACCATTTAAGGAATGTTTTGGTTCTTTTATAATATTTATTTTTTGTATTTTTATTAATAAATTATATTTTTAAGAGGTTAATATATTAAATTATATTAATGTGTTTTATTTATATATATTTACATATTATTAGTTTTTGCCTCGCTAGGGACTATAGCATTTGCCTCACGGTCAAAATGCATTGAGTTTTCATTATTTTGTCGTGTTATGTAATTTTAATCAAAGTTTTAGGAAAATGCTTAATATTTCTATTTTCTAGTCAATTCAAAAATAATTTTCTAATTTCTTAGAAATCTTATTTCTATTTTTTTATTGGATCAACGACCTTTAATGGGACATAATTCCTCTGATCGAGAGGGTTTTAGTTTTGGTATTTGTTAGTGCATGACAGTTGATTTAAAAAAAAAAAAAAAAAGGTAATATAATTTTGTGAGTGGCCATTCTCTTGGTGAGTGCTTTGACACTAACACTAACATTGACATTGTTATGGTACTACTATGCCCAATGATGCCAGAATTGACTTGGTTGTAGGTCGTGGTTGTAGGCATGGGGGGGGGTTACTTTTACAAATTTCCACATCATATGTTGTATTGGTAATGGAATTATTGAAACTATAACTTTAACTTTTTATTAAACTCATGAAATTAATCATATTTTTACGAGTTAAACATGTTTCTATTTTGAGTGCCATGAATAGGTATGGTAATACAATGTAAAAAGTTTTAAACCAAAGCATTTAACGACCCAATAATCCAAAAACCTTGTCGTTTATCTTATTATTTGTTCATGCATATCTTTGTCATCTCATAAATCAATTCTATTCCAATATATTAAATTATTTACTAGACTTGTGTAGAGATTTGCTTGTGCATATCTTTAATAAAAAAATCTTATAGTAAAAATAGGTAAAACAACATCAATTACCAATCCAAATAAATATGCTTTGAAATAAATGATTAACTGGTAAAAATATGATTAATTTTATGAATTTAATAAAACGATAAATCTATAGTTTCAATAATGTCATTACCACTATGGAAATTTGTAAAAATAATAGTCATCTCTTACTTAGCTCCCCAACTCACGTTAAAAAATAAACCTTAAAAATGTTTACTAGACTTGTGCAGAGCTTTCGCTGTGTGGAAAGCTCTTCACAAGCAAAGCTCTGCACACTTCTTTATTACAATATATATTCAAAAGTATCAATATATGTTAGTGTTTTTTTTTTTTTTTGTCACACCTATATAGTAAACATTTATTGAGCCAATGTATTAATGTAACAAGTTGATACTCTGTATAGTTGGACTTGCGTGCATAATAATATATTGAAATTTGATGCTTGATGTCTATATTAGTCAAAGTATATTGGCACATTTATAAAATTAAGATGAACTACTGCATGCCTAAATTTGCACTAATATTTCATTTGAAAGTGTACTTTTTTATTATTTAATTTTAAGCACACATATGCTAGTCAAAGAGAACATCTGCAATTTTGGTGATATAACTTACAATTGACTTTGGAATAATTTTCAGGATGATAAAAATAACTTTTGTATTTTTGTTAGTCTTGAGGGCTAGTTCAAATTGTCCGAGTCCTCATTGTTAAAGAACATTTTCTATTAAGAGGTTATGGGTTCAATTCTCTCAGCACTCTCAAGGTCAGGCTCCATGGTTGAGCCGATAGGAAGTGATCTCTTATGGTGGATTTACCTGGTAAAAATATTCCATGAACATAGTAGTCACTGATCTCCAGAATCCATGAACCGTATAGATATGTGTGTGTGTGTGAGAGAGAGAGAGAGAGAGAGATAATGTTTATTGATGATATATTGATATACTCTAAGAATGAGGAAGAGCATGTAGAGAACCTCGCAACAATGTTAAGATTGTTGAGAGAGCATCAGTTGTAAGCCAAGCTTAGCAACATACCTCAACAAATCCAGAAACTTGAAGATGCATGTGACAAGGAGAATGTAACACCTTATAAGAAGTTCAATTCAGTTGATAGAGGACATGGATTTTAGCTAAAGGAGCAGAATAAGGGTAATGGAAGGAAGTCTTTGAGGTGTTGGACTTGTGGTGGAGAGCATTACAGGAGTGAGTTCCCATCGCACTAGGGTGGCAAGCCTCAATTTTACAGTTCTCAAGAGGAACAAATAGTTGGATATGTTGGGTAGAGTATTCCTTGGATTTATACATCAATGGATAATAGGTAGGTTGATCAACAGGAATCCATTATTGAGATGGAAGGTAAGCTTCATCATCGAGTTGTTTCCATTTTGATTGATCCATGATATACTTATAGTTATACCAGGCTTGACCTAGTGGGTAAGTGTTTCTTGAATAAATAAGTGCATGCAGAATCTTCGTTGGTGGATTTGGCAATAGGGACCAAGGGAAGAGTTCATCATTGGGTGAGGTCTTGTGCCTACATCAACACATCTAAATGTGCTTCCTTTAGGTTCATATAGTATTATTTTGGGCATGGATTTGTTGTTCATTGACAGGACTAAAGTGATTTCCTATGATAAGGCTATTGAGTGCCAAGATGATGATGGAGAAAGGAGAGTCTTCAGAGAAAGAGGAAGCCTACATCAATGAGAACGATTACATCTATGTAGGCAAAGTGCGGTTGGCAGAAGGGATGTGTATTTTTTGCAGTTCACATTTCTAGTGATGAAGGGAAGGATGTTGAGGATGAAGTCCTGAAGAGGTATCCTATTTTGCAGTTGTTTCACGATGTGTTTCCTTCAGAGATTCCAGGGTTTCCTCCTCATAGGGGAGAGGATTTCTCTATTGAGTTGGTACTAAGAGTAGCACCAACAACAAAGGCACCATACATGATGAGCACTCCATATTTGGTAGAATTGAAGTTGTAGCTTAAGGTTTGCTTGATAAGGGATACATAAGGCCAAGTGTGTTGCCTTCAGGTGCACCAGTATTGTTTGCAAAGAAGAAGGATGATACTCTCAAATTGTGCATTGATTATAGGTAGTTGAATAAAGTGACTATCGAGAAAAGTTATCCATTACCACAAAATGATGCTTGCTTGATTAGTTGAAGAGAGAAACAATGTTATCAAATATTGATTTGAGATTGGGATATCATCAGGTGTGCATCAAAGAAGAAGACATATACAAGACTACATTTCATACGAGGTATGGACATTATGAGTTTGTGGTGGTTCCTTTTAGTCTTACTAATGCTCCAGCCACTTTCATGTGTTTGATGAACAATGTGTTGCGTCCTTACTTAGACAAGTTTGTGATAATGTTTATTGATTATATATTGATATACTTTAAGAATGAGGAAGAGCATGTAGAGAACCTCGTAGCAATGTTGAGATTGTTGAGAGAGCATCAGTTGCAAGCCAAGCTTAGCAAGTGCAGTTTATTTCAATCTCAGATTCACTACTTAGGACATGTTGTTTCGAAGGAGGGGATAACAGTGGACCTGGAAAAGGTTAATGCTATCATGGAGTGGCCAACTCCTAGGAATTTGGATGAGGTCAGATCATTCACGGTACTAGCAGGTTACTACAGACAGTTCATCAAGAACTTCTCAAGGATTGGTTATCCTATTACATATTTGTAAAGGAAAGGGAAGAAGTTTGAATGGACCAATGAGTTTGCAACTAGTTTTGATCAGTTGAAGAATTTGCTTAGAAATGCTCCGGTTTTGAATATTGAAGATCCTAATAAGGAGTTTGTGGTTTGTATATATGCTTGCAAGGAAGGCTTGTTGGAGTCTTGATGCAGGAAGGACAAGTGGTATGCTATGACTCAAGGAAGCTGAATAAGCATGAGAAAAATTATGTGACTCATGATCTTGAGTTGGTAGCAAGCATTCACGCATTGAATATGTGAAGACATTATCTCCTTGGAAGGAGGTTTGTTCTTATGAGTGATCATTGTGAGCTAAGGTACTTGTTTAACCAACACAATATGAATTCCAGGAAAGCTAGATGGTTGGCTACCCCCAATGAGTTTGACTTTGAGATCAAATACATCAAGGGAAAGGAGAACATAGTTGCAAATGCTCTTAGCAACAAAGTGTAGGTGAATCACATTTTGGTTGTGAGTTCATATGGGACAGATTTATAGGAGCAGATCATGCATGTAGGGAATCGTGATGACATGTACTAGTAGCTGAAGTAGAGATTGCAACAGGAGGGTGACAAATATGAGTTGTATACCTCACAACAGATGACTTGGCCAGATTTAGGAACAAGATTTATGTGCCAAATAGCAGTGAGCTCAAGAATATTATCTTGAGGGAGTTTCATGTCAAGCCATATTCAGGCCACCTGGGATATTAGAAGACTTTGAAAATTGTTAAAAAGTTCTATTATTGGTCGAACTTGAAGAAAGAGGTGGTCGAGTTTGTTTTGAAATGCTTGAACTATTAGTAGGTGAAAGATGAGTGTAAACATCCAGCTAGTCTATTGCAACCTATTTCGATTCTAGAATGGAAATGGGAATTCATTTCCATGGACATCATTACAGGTTTTCCGAGGACATCGAGATATCATGATTCCATCGTGGTTATGGTTGACAGGTTGAACAAGGTAGCTCACTTCATTGCAATGAAGTCTTTGAATTTAGCTAGTCAGGTAGCTTAGATTTTCAATAGGGAGATAATGAGATTGCATGGTGTTCCCAAGAAGATTATATCAGAAAAATATGCCAAGTTCACTTCCAGGTTTTGGAAGGAGTTGTTTGTGGGCTTGGGGATAGATTTAGCTTTCAGTAAAACTTATCATTCGTAGACAGATGGGCAGATAGACAAGGTTAACATGATTCTTGAGGATATGTTGAGGATGTATGTCATGCATCAGTAGGGGAAGTCAAAGGAGTATCTTTCACTTGTAGAGTTTGCATATAATAATGGGTATCATGAATCCTTGAGAATGAGTCCATTTGAGGCTGTCCATTGGTGGAGTTGTAATGCTCCTATCAACTGGAGTGATCAAATGAATAGGATATTGGTTGGACTAGATATGTTGGCTGAGATGGAGAAGGAGATGTAGGTTATTAAAAGGAATTTAAAGGTAGCACGGGATAGAAAGAATAGTTATGCATATCAACATAGAGCATTTAAGGAGTTTCAGGTTGGAGAGTATGTGTACTTGCGCATCAAGCCCAAGAGGAGAACCTTGAGGATTGGGTCATGTGCCAAGTTGGCACTGTGGTATTGTGGGCCTTTTGAGATCCTTGAGATTATTGGACTAATGGCCTACCAACTTGCACTGCCACCAATAGTGAAATTCCATGACATTTTCCATGTTTCATTGTTTAAGAGATATGTTCAGGATGTTGATCATGTGATTGATTGGCCTATATTGTAGGTGGAACTAGAGGGATAATTTCATCTAGAAACTCAGTACATTTTGCAGTGGAAACAACTCATGCTCCAGAACCAAGCAATAGAGCAAGCTAAAGTGCAGTGGAAACACTTTGGACCTAATGAAGCTACATGGGAGATGGTTGATAAGATGCAGGATTTGTATCCTTCTTTATTTTCCGGTTGAGTATATGTGTTTGATTTATGTGTTTTGGTTTCTATTTATATAAGGAGTATGTTGTAAATACTGCATCGAGTTGTGTTGTAAAGCTCCAATAAGTAGTATGGTGTTCATGGTTTCAACAATTTGGTATGCTGTAAATATTGCATTGAGATGTGTTATAAAGCTCCATGGGTAGCATGTTTTGTTGGTTATAAGTGTCCGATTGAACACTGAGGACAGTGTTCCCCCAAGGGGGAGAGTTTTGTAATAGCCCCTGGTTTATTTTCCATGTAAATAAACTACGACCAAGTTCTTGGGACATGTATTCCAAGCTAAATGGTGGGGTAAACATTATAGTGGGAATCACTTGTGTTTAATTAATGGATATGGAAATTGGAAAAGGCATTGGCAAAGGCAAGAGGCAATAATTGGCATTTAATTGTGAAAATAAAGGAAAATAGGAGAAAATAAAAGTGAAGAGACATAAATTTACATGTAAGGGAAATTAGAGGGAAAATGGAACAGAAATGGGCCATCTATAATAAAAAGGCATCAGAGAAATACTTGATGGATATGTTAGTTTAGTAATTTGGCTCTCTTACACTCTTTCACATTTAGAGTATTTCTTGGATCACTTTAGCATTTACCTGGATTTGGAAGAAGACAAGCAAGAAAACAATTGGAAAGCAAAGGAAAGAAAGGGAGACAGTTGGATTAGGGGCTACAACAGGATTAATTTGTAGGAAACAGGTTGCGTGTGTGATATCCTTGTTGGTTTTTAGATACATGGTTAATGCATGTGGTTTCTTGGTTATGTACTATCATTTCCATCGTTATTTTCCTAGATTGACAGTGGTTTCATCCTTGCCTTGCCATTTACTGGATAACCATGGTGTAGTGGGTTCCCAATTAATTTTTCTAATTGGTTCTTAGGTTTCCTATGGCTCTAGGTTGGGACAAATTATTTGGAGCCCTGAAATAGCTTTGGTTCCCTGGAGGCTGTGGGTTGAGTTACTAGTCCCTAGAGCCTGCGGGTTGGGACAAATTCTCTAGAGACCTGAAATAGCTTGAGTTTCGTGGATATTGTGGATTGAGTTACTAGTTCCTAATGCCCCAGACAACTTGAGTAGAGACCAATCTCGTTGATATTGGTGAATTCTAGACCATATAGGTGAGATCACTTTGATTGAAGGTTGAGGTGGTTTTTCCTCTGAAAGCCTTGGATGCTTTTATTTTCGTTTAACCCTTATGATCCCACATTCATGCTTGGAATATGGAACGAGGGTAATTAGTTGAAAGAGAGATTTTGGTTCAACCAATCTATGGTTGGGTGGTATATGGAAGTCCTTGAATTGGTTAGCATTTTCATATTTTAATATGAGTTATTTTCCTATTATGATCTATCAGCACTTGTACTAGTTATTATGTTGATCTTATGGTTGATTTGTCATAGTTTCTATTATGGTTATATGCTAGTTATGCTTGGTTTTATGATGTGCTCTAGTTATGGCTCTTGTTCATGATTTGATAAGTTACTGGATTGTTGATGAATGCATGGGCTAACAAGTGTTATTGTAGCTAGCTAGAGAGGGCATTGATCCTTCTTGGTGATTTTCATATGAAGTTCAAAATTTTATGATCAGATATGCATTTGTGACCTATAGCTTATATGTCTACTATCTGTTTGACTAAATGTCTATCTGGTATTAGGCATGTCTAGGTCAATATCTTGCTCAAGCTTTGATTGTTTAGCATTGTTATCATCATTGTCATGATTATGGAAAGTTACAGGTAGTTCTATGTAGTGGTCTAGAGGCTAGCCTGAAAAAGTGGCATAGATCTCGCAACTGCATGCATTGAACAGGGAAATTTGGGTCCTAACTGCTTGTAGGCAGGCTATTGGTTGTAGTTGGATCCTTATAACCACATGAAAAGTGTGTCAAGGGTGCGGCTGGGGAGTAAACCTAGTGAAAAAGAGTTACAACTTAGGGATTTATCACTTGTGGTGGTTGGTAGGTTCCTGAGTGGTATGTAGTCCATGAGGGAATTCAATCTACTTTTGGTTTGTAGGCCCCACTTTTATAACTAGAAATTAGAGGTCGGGTCATATCATAGTGACACTCAACTCATGTTTACCTTGTACAACTTGTCAAGGCGGGTAAATGTGGGAGGGGTAGTTACATTTGCGATATCATTTTCCCTACGTGTGTTGTTTTGGTTGTGTCGAGGCTAGTGTTGGCTAGTGGATTTTTTTCTAGAAGGGATTTAATCCCATAAAAATGGGTCGCACACTCTATCTTCTTGGAATGTTTTGAACCTCAAGTAGGGGGGGTTCATATGCCTTCCATATTTTTATGAAGAATGTGCACGTGAAGGCATTCCTATTCTAGATAAATGCCTCAAGCTCTGTTTATCTTTTGAAACATAGTATTGAGTGTATGGGGGACATTCCTTTAGAGATTCAAAGTCTCATATATGAAAGGAATCTTCTCCAAGACTGTAGAGAGATCATAGACAATGGAATCATATAGAGTTCATCCATAGTTCTGAATTTGAGGTTGCATAGTGAAGCTTCAGGACCTAGGACACGAAATGTATCGGTTCCTTACAAGGAAGCAATAAAAGGAAAGGCTCCCCTTCCTCCTAAACAACCCAAAAATAATCTAAGAGCATAGATCCAAAACAATCTCGGTCCCTACATTGTTGAACAAGTGGAGAAAGTTTGAGCCATGGAAGTAAACCTTTATGAGGTAAAATCTTTCTTTTTTCCCCTCAAATATAAGGTTTTCATTTGTAGGTTTAATGGCTTTTGGCCCAAATTTGAAGAATTACACCAATGGATTTTTTCTCTTTGGATGCCAAACTACAATATTTCTTTATGTTCCAAAGGATTTTTCATTTTTCAATTTGACACACAAAAAGAAATGGATTTTGTCCTGAATGAGGGGATATGGTTTTAGGATAATGCTAGGATTTCATTATGCCAAGGTTCCCATAATTCGATGCTACAACTATGGTGGTTTCTACAATGCTAGTATGGGTGAGACTTCCAAATATTACCCTACCTTTCTAGCACCATAAGGTCCTAGAGGACATTAGGAACACTATTAGAAAATTCAGGAAGATGGACCATGAAAGGATAAAGAGGTACTTTTACTTTTGCCAAAATATGTGTAGAGATAGACCTTAGTAAAGGGCTAGATGGACATATTCAAATGAAACACAAAAATTTAGGAGGACCCAAGTATTATATTATGAGAATACAAGTTTTAGATGTCAAACATGCTTTCAAACCAGATGCTTGTAGAACACATGTCCTTAGGAAAAAAAGAACACAAAAAAGAAAAAGAGGCAAGTCTATGAACAAAAAGGATGGAAGTTTCCAAATCCACACCTTTCAGATGAAGAGGATGAGGAAATCTCAGAGAGCCAACTAGTCTAAGAAGAAGAGTATGCACAAGTTCATAATGGAAATCACATAGTAGGGGAAGATGACACTCATATCATTTCTTCTCTTAATCAGAACAAGGTAGCTACAGAATCAATCCTAATTTCAAATCATTGGGCAAAAGAACCACTCACAGAGGATGGGTTGGTGGGCAAAGCTTAGACTTAGATAAAGAACATCCTCCTGAGACATCCACGAGTGAGATGAATATGGTTCCAGTTGGCCAAAATCCTAGGGAATGGTAGCAGGTCCAGAAAAAGAAAGGAAAGAAGGGGAAGATATATGCTTTCTACATTACTTGATCTTCCCCATTGTACCATATTTTATTTTTTCTCTCTTTTGTTTACGCCTCTCTTCTGGGCCATCCTTGCTATCTTCTCTTAATGCTTTAAGCATATGATTTTTTTTCATTGTATGACACACAAAGATCTGGGCAGATCCATGGTGAATGCACACATCTAGTGTGTATATACAAAATGTATTTTGTTTCTAAATTTTAATGGAAGTACATTTTTCTTTTCTCAAGAAAAACTTTCATTTTGAAATTTAAGTCCAAATCATTTCAAATATGAACAACACATTTGATGGAAATTATCAAGACTACTGGAATTAGATAATCAAAATTTCACTCAAATTAGATGAACAAGATAGATCATCTTCTCTGATCACAAGAGATTCTTTAAAAAGGGATCCAAGCTTATTTTATTTCCCATTTTTATAGTTGCAATAGTTTTGGCGTTTGAGTTTCTAAATTTTAATTAGAATAATATCAAAGATCATTTTAAGTAAATTTTATTGTTTATTATTTTTAAATTTTTTAATAAAATTAATTATTTAAATTAAAATTTGTTTTTTACCATCATTTTTTTAATTTAAATTAAATAAAATTATTTTATTTATTTTTTCAATTTAATTTTTTTTTTTTTAATTTAAATAATTAAAATATGATAATTGTTAGAAAAAAATATATATTTATAAAGTGGTAAATTTTATAATAATTTTCCATGATGGGGTGGGAAAAGCCCAAGTGGAGGCCCCTTTTCAAGGCATAGTCGAACCACCTACGCATCACTAATTAACGTGTGACGTGTGAAGAGAGTCCAACAAAGCGCAGGGAAGAGAAAGTTCTAGAAATTCTTATGATTATAACCACAATGGGCTAGTTTAGTTGGGACATTTGGTTTGGTTGGGAGATGAAGTGGGGAGTTTGGGGAGCTATTGTTACAGAGAAGCTGGGAGGTTGTGCGCCCAGGTTTCGCCCGCTCTCAGGTCGATAAGTGAGTAAGAGACTCTTCGTTTGGAAGAAAGCCAGTGTTGTGTAGAACCCTAAGAAGATGCAACATGCTACCTATGATCCTAGCTTACAAGGCTCTTTGGTGAATAAAGTAGTCAAAATGTAGGTTGGAGGGAAGGTGGTTGTTGCCTTCGGGTCCTCTTCCAACCAATGTCAAGGGGTTGTAAGTTATACATTCTCTTTGGCTTGTTTGTTTTGTTCAATTTCTGTTGTTTTCCAACCGCTTTAATCTCTAGCTTGGTGGGAAACTGAGGCAAGTGGGGTGGGGGTTAAGGTGGTCTATGTGTGTAATTGGTGGCCATGGTGGATTTTTCTCAATTGTCTCCTTTATTTATTGGAGGGTATTGTGTGATCCTCAAGTGTATTATGGGTTTTCGGAGGTTGGAGTTCATTTCATTGTTTGCCAAAAGTTAGTGAGCAATCATTGTTGGTCATTGACGAATGTTGGTGGGTTGGAAGGTTAATTCATGCGAACCAAGGTGCTCAGGGTTGGATCATTTTATTGATGTTGAATGAGGGTGGTAAAGGTCATGGGCAATGTTCAATTTCAGTTGTTATCCAACCACCTTGGTCTCTGTCTTATAGGGGCTCTGAGGCATCATGGGTTGAGGGTGTAGGGATCTATGTGTATAGTTGGTGGTTGTGGGGGCCTTCTTCCTACTACCTGCTTTCTATCTGGGATAGTCTTGGGTTTCCCTCAATTGTCCTAGGGGATTTTGGAGGTTGGGGTCTATTTTTGTTGATAACTAGTCAGCAGTCTTTGTTGATTTGTGGTGGTTGCTTGTGGGATGATTGTTCAACTCACATTGGCTAGGGCGCTCAGGGTCGGGGTATTATATTATTTGTGATTGAAGGTGGAAAATATCGTGGGATTTGTATGCCCAACATTGATTTTCTAACTATCATAAGTGGTATTTGGGATGTTTGGAAAGGCCATGCACTTGTTGGTTTCATTCGATGGTGGGGAGTGGGAAGTGAGGTGTCATCTATAGTTGCATGGTGTAGGTGGACTTGGGAAGCCATCTCTGATAAGGGTTATGCTATTGTTAGATATGCTTCATTAAAGACGAAGGCCTAGAAGGGGGGTGGGCCCATGAGACCTGGGTGTCGGCCACCTAGTTGCTCAAATAGACAAGGAAGAAGATCTGGTGCAACCGCAAGAGGCATCTATGGGGCGTGTCGACCTTCCACCACCCTTTGACTCTTTGGAGGCCCAAATTGAAGTCATTACAGGGAAGTGGAACAATTGACAAGAGACAAGTAGCATGACCATAATGAGGTCATAAGATTTCGGCAATGTATATAACACAATGAATGGCAAAGCTTAGATCAGAAAAATTTCCTTTATAGAGGCCAAAAGCGTCCTCAGGAGCGGATGGATGCTTATGAAGGAATAATGGCACATATGGAATCACACATGCATGAATATTTTCGATGCCCTCGAGGTGGAGATATTGATCACCCAAATCCAGGTAACATTGCTGGATAACTATGATTTTGGGACACTTCTTGCTTTGTGGACAATTCTGGTCACTGTGGGTTATTAATTTCTAGTCTTCTTGTTTTATATGGTTCTTCTATATGTTTTTTTGTTTGTACCTGAAGGCCAATAAGTCCAATAGGAGTGAGGTCTCAAAGATTTTGATTTGGTGCCATCCACGATGTAATCTTCTTATGAATGAATAGAAAATGGTTGATTTACAAAATAAAAAATAAAAAATTATAATAATTTAATTCTCATCCATGTGCTCTTGGATAAACGGTGATCGGGTGCATTATTAAGACACTCCTAGATGTTAAGTCTCTAGTTCAATTCCTCGCCCTATTCGGGTGTCATTCATGGACATGACCATGATGTAGCCTCATCGTCGTCAAACTACATAAGTGATAACATTAATTTTCATTTCTTATTACGAATTGATGTTTATCTACATTTACCATTCATTTAATTGATATGGCTATGCTAGTTACTACCTATAAATGTACTAATACAAAAGTAAGACATCTAAAATAATATGATTCTATAATGGGTACACTTTTACTTTTTATTATTCTTATTTTTTGTTTTTTTAGCTATAAACTCCACTTTCCTTTTGTAAAAAAAAAATGAGCATTTAACCCATCAATAATAGTTTGAGGTGGGGCTTATGGTTGTAGGAATATAGGGAGTTGAGGGAGCGGGGCGAGGCAGCCAAAACCCTAGACGCCACGACTTTGGTTCATGTCTCTGTTGTTCCCCTTGTTCGTTTCTACCGCAATGTTTTCCCTTTGTGGGTGGAGCAATTATCCATGGGTGCATTTCTATGGGTTTTTGGGTTTCTACCACAATGTTTTCCCTTTGTGGGTGGAGCAATTATCCATGGGTGCATTTCTATGGGTTTTTGGGCATTATGGTTTTTGTGAGAGTGTTCTCAGGTGCTCTCTTCCAAGGCCTTCTTTTGAGGTCACTTTGTGTTGTCACCAGTTCCTTCGTCATTTTGTTGGTCCCATGTTGTGTCTGCATTTTCCGACTTTGGGGTTGTCGTTGGATGTTATGGGTTGTGTGCCCCTGTTTCCTTGCACCTGCTGGGCTCCCTTTGTTAGTGTCTTATCTTCCTGAGGTTTTACTGCGGGTTGCATGGGGCTTCTCTGCCTTGGTTTCTATGGCATAGCCAATTTTGGCTTGATTTCAAGGCTATATGAGCAACTTGTGCTCAGTTTCGGCCAACATTCTGAGGGTTGTTCTTCATCCTTTGATGTTGGTTATTTTCACTAGGGTTTTTTTACCCCATTTTGTAATGTTGGTTGCCTCTAAGCTATCGAGGTCTTTTGACCCAGTTTGTAATGTAGGTTGCTTATTAATGGACATGTTATGTTTTTTTATGTATAATTTTTTCCATGACTTTTTAGATGATCATTTTCCTCTAAAATGCATTCTACACATATGTAAAATATAATTTTTTATTCTTTAATAAATAAAATTAAACATCTTTTTCTTTGAATAATAATAATAATAAAATTTAAACTCAAACCCAACCCAACCCAACCCTACCCTACCCTACCCTACCCTACCCTACCCTACCCTACGATTAAGACATTTTATAACATCTAACATTCATAGCATATACAAAAACCAAATAAAAGCCTACCCTACCCTAAGATCAAGACATTTTATAACATCTAACATTCATAGCATATACAAAAACCAAATAAAACCCAACCACTATCTTGATTGTAATTTGATCGTTTAGCCAAAAGAAACATAATGCCTATAAACATAATCGTATATGTATATCATACAGAAATCGATATGTGCGTCATGCCCATATGTGTGAAGTCAAACGAAGAGCTAAATGCACTTAAGTATGGGGGATTTACGCAGTGATGATTGATGCTATGCGATTCGGGAGTTCTGGGATGGGTGACCTCCTGGGAAGTCCTGGTTACCGAGTGCAAGCCCCGGAAGTGATGATTGATGCTATGCGATTCGGGAGTTCTGGGATGGGTGACCTCCTGGGAAGTCCTGGTTACAGGGTGCAAGCCCCGGAAGTGATGATTGATGCTATGCGATTCGTTCTCCACATTTCACTAGTTTCAATCCCACTTCTTCACCCCTGTGAGCATCACCCGATGCAATGAGTGCTAAGTGAACTATTCAAAAAATCATGAGAAATTAGTCAGTTACGACTACCTCTCATGGAAATGGTCATACGTTTGAATGACTTACTTAACGCAGTTGAATCCCAAAAATGATATCTAAGCTAAATGCACTCTCAAAAGCTGCAGTTCCACTGGGGCCAAGAATTTTGATTGTTATAACATTCCAAAATGGATATATTGTATAATATAATCATGAACTATGGGCCTAGCTGTAGCCATTATAGTTTTTATCTTAATTCTTCTCTAGCCATTATATAATTTTGTTTATGTTGGCGCAAACCATAACACATTATTGGACAAGAATATCTTACATGTTTTTGGTGATGATAGATCGAAAAAATGAATTTCTCAGGGACGGCTTAAAAGTACTTAAAAATTATATGAACATATAATAATGTAATTTTATTATACTAATAAAATTATTGTTTTCCTTTTGGAATTATATATGAAAAAATGTATATTTTTAGATGTTTAATTTAGAATTAATATGATGTATTTAAAAATATATATATTAATTATAAAAAAATATTTTAATAATTTTTTTTTAATAAAATATTTTGATTTTCCTCTATACATTATATATTTTTTATAATTATAATTAGTTAAAATATTTCAATAATATATTAAAAAATATTATTTTTTTGATATTTAATAGGAAATGAAATGAAGTATCGTTTAAAGAGTTGTTTTTAGTAAGATTTTTTGGAAGTTTTTTCTGGTGGATTTTTCCGGTTTAATTTCTCTAAAATTTAACAAAAAATTATTGAAATCACAAGCTTGATAGGTAACCACTGTACAAATGAAGTGCCCAAGGGTTTTTCACGGTACTTAATCCATATATACAATCAAAAAACCAGTTTAAATAACACACATCAAAATTTCACCTCAAAATTTTCAACTGAATTCTAACACCAAGAAATCCAAAAAATCTCATTAAAAGCATAATTAATAAAATTGTGACACCGGAAAAACGTTGATTCCCCTTTTTTGTTATTTTGAAAGGGACGGAGAAGCACATTTCCCTAAATTTTAAGGGCGAATAACATAAAGAGTGTTCTGTCTTTTACTGTTATACATGCGTTTTCCTTTTCATTTTGTCGGAGGTGCTTCTGGTTGCTGCTGATTGCACGTGTTTAACAAATTGAAAGGAAAACGAATAAGCATGAGAAAAAGCGACAAAATGTGATGTTGTATATAGGTATTTAAATGTAATTATATTATTAAAAATTTATGTTAATTTTGAACATAGGTGACCTTCATTTAATTTTCTATGTTAAGCATAGATAGATATAAAAATTACGTGGATGCATGTTAAGCATAGACAGGTATAAAAATTATGTGGATGCATTATGATATCATTCAATTTAGAAGAATTTAAAATCGCTCCTAATTTGTATATGAAAGTAATGATATAAAAATAAAAATATAATTATTTTTTATTATAATTATTATTTAAATTTTATATTTATAAGAATGAGTAATAATATAAAAATATAAATTTAATTATTATTGAATATAATCATTATTTAAAGTCCCAAGAGTTAGCTCAGTTGATCAAAAACTGTGCCTCGCCATCGGGAGGTCACAGGGTCGATTCTACCCGAAGCCCTTGGATTAGGTCTTGCTAGTAGGCCGAGGGACGATTAGCCCAGATTTTCTCATGGACGTAGCGACACTCACTGACCAAAGTGTTCGTGAACCACAGCGTAAAAACAAATATAAATAAATTAAAAATTAAAAAAATAAAGCATCATTATTTAAATCTTATATTTATAAAAATAAACAATGATATAAAAATATAAAT
This sequence comes from Pinus tabuliformis, assembly GCA_031772625.1. NCBI lineage: Eukaryota > Viridiplantae > Streptophyta > Pinopsida > Pinales > Pinaceae > Pinus > Pinus tabuliformis. The sequence continues at coordinate 757,866,208 of CM062812.1, forward strand.
TTAATTATTTATTTTATTTTTAATTATTATTTATTTATTTATTTATTTTAATAACTTAATTCTTCTATTATTATTATTATTTATTTATTTAATAACTTAATTATTAATTATTATATTTTTAATTATTATTTATTTATTTATAAACTATTACTTAATACTATTATTTAGTAATATAATAAACGGTTACTATATACTATTATTTAGTAATCGTTTTTCTTGTCTCTTATTTTATTTTTATTTATATTTATATTTTTATTATTTTTATTATTTATTTATTTTTATTTTTTATTTTTTAATTATTACTTATTTATTTTAATAACTTAATTCTATTATTATTATTATTATTATTATTATTATTTATTTATCTTTAATATCTTAATTTTATTATTATTATTATTATTATTATTATTATTTATTTATTTATTTATTATTTCCAACATTCTTTCATCTTAATAACCCTTAATAACCCATTTATATGTTTATTATAAGGAAAGGTCCGTTATTACTTTTAATATTTTTAACTAATAATATCAATTTTTAATTATTTTTACATTTTTATTTTATTTTATTTTATTAATTAATTTTAATTTTGTTTATTTATTTATCCGTTATATAACCACTTTCCTTTTAGTTTTTAATACCTCTAACTAACTATAATTATTTTATATAGTTTTTGTACTTTATTTTATTTTATTTTCGTTCTATTTATTTATTTATTTAATTTTTATTTATTTTTATTATTTAATTTATTTATTCTATTGTTCTAATTTATTTATTTATTAATTCTAAGTAATTAACCCATTAATTTGTTTACATATTTATATATTATAAGAGAAGTTCCGTTACGTAACTACTTCCCTTTAGTTTTACCTTTTAAGCCAACTAATGATACCATTTATAATTTATTTTTATTTTTCATTTATATATTTATATATTTATTTATTTTATACCTAATATAACTAAATTTGATCTTGCTCCTTAAGTCAACTTTTTGCCCAGGTAACCGCTGGTGTCTCTGCTCTAGCTATTTAAACAGGCTAAGCTGGATCTGTTTTTCAACTTGTCCTGACGATGAACCACACTGGTTGGTTCGAAATGCGTCGACAAATGGTTTCTCATGTGATTTTCACCGAAAAATCTATCACTTGTTATGGATCACAGAAGCCTCAACTCTACAAATTTAATTATTATTAAATATAATTATTATTTAGATTTTATATTTATAATATTTTTATTTTTATAAATTTAATGTATTTTTTATTTTTCCTATTTTAAATATAAAACTTAATATCATGAATAATCTAACATACATATATATATATATAAAATAAATTTATATTTTTTATTATTTTCCATTATTATATAATTATTATTAAAAATAAATATAAATAAAAAGTAATTAATTGAAATTGGTGAATGAAATGTTCCCCAAAAGCATGCTTCATGCTATCCACAAAAGATCTCAATAAATATTTTTGGTTAAGAGGATTTAGATTCCATTTTGCACTAAGGGTAAATCAACTAGACATACCTTATCCTTAAATTTAAACAAGCAATTTTTAATTTCTCTTGTAAAATCGATAACCAATCCTTGCATTAACACCCTTCCATTGGGGATAACAATACAAGATATAATAGAAGCTAACTCAATCTAATAATGCCCAACGTCGAATTTCTAACCTAATAAGAGTATCTCATCCCATAGTTCCAAACTATTACACAATTCTAGAAACTTAAGAGTATCTCATCCTATAGTTCCAAACTATTACACAATTCTAGAAACTTACCTGGTTGAATGCCTCTTCTATCATTGAACACAATGGGATCTGTAAATGAATCTTCATGCTTTTCTTGTTGGCTTCCATGGGGGCTGATCCTCTACATTCACAAGTTGCATGCATGCTGAAGCATACATATTCAAAGTTCCCATGTTGCTTCGAGTGACAATTCCCACAAACTTCATACAATGGATCACGTGGCCAGACGTGCCAACACTCCCCTCATGCTTCAAATGTATTAACTGCATCTCTAGAATACACTCATTGTCTCCTCCACTTGGCATAATCATGGTATGGGGAGGTGACTCACCCTTTCATTTACATGAAGGGTGCCAATATCTAACTTATATGTTGTATTTGCTAATTAATTAGCTTCAATTTTATTGTACATAAGGACATGAACTGCCTTGACCTTGACCATATAACTCAACAATTTTTAATCCTTTTCAAAAGGGTTTTAAGCTTAAGATATGATGGGGAATACCCTATATTTATATGTCAAATGATGACCATGGAGTCTTTTGCATTAATCAATTTTTTGATATTTAATTGTAATTGATTGAATAATTCTTTGCAAAAGAGCACATGTTTTAGCTTGAGGTTTAATATAAATCTTTTGGGTTTATAATCATGATCAACCATAGTCAATCATGGTTCAATGATACATTGTGACAAAGATTGTCTCAATATGAAAATCAACCATGGTCCAACGTCGTATTGTTAACCATGATTATTTTAGGGTTTATAGTATTTATTTTAGACTTTATATATGTTGGGTTTATAATATCAAACCCTTGGGTTTAATATTATTTCCTAGGGTTTATAATCCCTTAGGTTTATAATATCAATCATTTGAGTTTATTAATGGATTCATATTCCTAAGGTATAATATTATTCAAAAAGTTTATAAGATTAATCCTTAAATTTATCATAAATCTTTTGGGTTAAATTAATTAACAAAAAATAATATTAATTATAAAATATTATTTAGATAATTAAATAAATAATAATAATTAATTAACAATAAAAAATAAAAATGAATTAATAATTTTTTATTAATTAATAATGATATTAAATTTAATTAACAATATTTTTTTGTTAAACTTGATAAGACTCTTATTTTCAATTTTACATATCCATTATTCCTCCCATAATGGGGAGGGTAGTACAAGGTTCAAACTCAAGATCTTTAATTCGATGAGACTGCATTCCACGACCATCACCACTTGAACTACTCCAGGCGCACAAATTTAATTAATATTATTATTATTATTACTAGTTAATTTTTACTACTCACTATTATTAATAACAATTATTATTTTAAAATAATAAAGATAATAATAATAATAATTTTTGTAATATTATTATATATTTATCAATTTGCATTTAATATAGTCATTAATATTAGGGGTATATTATTAACACCTATCAGTTTTTTTCAACTACATTTATTAAATTAATACGAGTATTTTTCAACTATATTTATTAATTAAATGTAGTTATCCCCGTTATAAAAATCATTAAAATTTTCACATACCTATAAACATAATTGTATATATATATCATACAAAAAATCGTTATGTGTGTAAGGCACACAAGCATGTTACATGTATGTGTCAAGTCAAACGAAGAGCTAAATGCACTCTCAAAAGCTGGAGTTCGAGTGGAGCTAGGAATTTTGATTGTTTTAGCATTCCAGAATGGATATATTGCAGAAAATAAATATGAACTATATACCTAATAGCCATAATAGTTTCTATTTCAATTCTTCTATAACAATAGACCTTTTTTATTGTTTTAACAATCCAGAATGGATATATTGCATAATATAATCATGAACTATGGGTCCATTATAGCCATTAGAAAAATTAATTTACTTTTCTGAATATTATTTTGTTTATGTTGGTGCAAACCATAACATAATTGGACAAGAATATCTTACCATGTTTTTGGTGAAGATAACATGCATGCATGGTTTAGAAGTAATTAAAATTTATATAAAGCTATAATAATTCATTATATATATATATATTTTTTAAAGTGACCATGTATCATGTGATAGTCGGAGGATCAAAAATCAAGAATTGGGTTGTGTCGATTTAAAGGATAGGTTAATGGAGTTGTGAAAGTGGAAAGAGGATGATTCCCCCTTTTTGTTATTTTGAAAGGGACGGAGAAGCACATTTCCCTAAATTTAAGGGCGCATAACATAAAGAGTGTTCTGTCTCTTACTGTTACACATGCCTTTTCCTTTTCATTTTGTCAGAGGTGCTTCTGGTGGCTGCCAGGGATGGATTTTGACGGGCATTTTGCCCGTCATCAGGCATTTTTAACCGTATTTGATGGTCAGAAATATTTAAAACCCGTTTTCCTAGACGTGTTTGGAATGGTTCAAGACGTATTTTTGATGGTTAACTTTTTGTTGAAAGCGTCATTCACGAAAGAAAGCGGAAGCAAAGGTAGTAGACTGAGTTGTGGGACGCTTGTTCCCCTTGATATGGCTACTTGTCCGACCTCCGGCAACGTTTGTCTCCCACCTTTCAACGACTTCCATTTGGTATCTGTGTTTATAAGTGATAATGCTTATGTGTGGATAAGTTTACATCGACTCCATGTTTCAAATTAAGCACGCAACAACGAAATTTTGAAACCCAAATAGCAGATCGGGATTTTGGTGGCTGGTTGGTTGATCATTCTTTGCAATTCATTGGAAAAAAAAATATCAATGACCATGTAAATGCACGTGATGTCATGTTTTATGCATTACTTCTTTCTTTCTTTTTTGTAAATTGGGTTTAAGACTAATGAGATTTATTTGAACGTAGTATTTCAGAGTATCTAAAGCAAAATTTTCATGCAACATTCAGATTATAATTTCAATTTTGAATATATTTAAATTAAAATATTTATATGAATATATTTAAACTAAAATATTTATATAAATAATGATAAGAATTAGTGTTTTTAATTAATATAATGAGGTTTATTAGTTTTTATTTAAAACCATATTCTAAAAATTTAATATTTATATTAAAAAAAAATTATGATTTTAATTAAATTTATTATAAGAGAATTTGTTTTTTTTTTAAATTGTAGATAAAAAAGCATACTTTAATTTATATATGAAAGGGTTTTTTTCACTATGTCATACAATTTCAAGTAAGATCATGGTTTCTTTTATTTCTTTATTTTTTTGAATGTATAAATAGATTTAGTAGTCTAAAAAATAAAAATCTCTGTCAAATTTCAATTAAAATTAACAAAAAAAACATGAAAAAGTCATTTCATGGATAAGAAATAATTTAACTACTAATAATAATGATTCTAACATATTTAGATGGACTTTCCTAAATTAAATAATCAATAAAACAACATATTTCAATTAAATGGGGATATTTTTTTAATATTGTATTTGAGTAATGAAATTTTCATTTAATAAATTAAAATTAACAAAAAAACATGAAAAAGTCATTTCGTGGATAAGAAATAATTTAACTACTAATAAATGATTCTAACATATTTAGATGGACTTTCCTAAATTAAATAATCAATAAAACAACATATTTCAATTAAATGGGGATATTTTTTTAATATTGTATTTGAGTAATGAAATTTTCATTTAATAAATTGGTTTCGATATAAATACTATTTTTTTTGTTACCATATATATCTTTTGAGAAAATGAAGATTTCCTTCTTTTCTAAAATATTTGTGAGCAAAGCACTCTCTAATATGGTAGAGAAGTTATAATTTCCTTTATAACATTTGATTTAGTCAAAATAAAATTAAATAAATAATTAACAACAAATTATAATTAATAATTAAACTAATTTAGATCCATCTTAAATGGGGATCTACCAAGTGGCCAAAAACTTCAAATCCAAAAATTCTCTTATTATAATATTTGAAAGGAAGATAATTCAATTATAAAAACAATAATTATTTATTATTTTGATATATTTGTTTTAATCTAAACTAAATTTATATTGTTTTAAGTTTATTAATGTTACATAATATAAACTAGTCACATTATGCTTAATCCATATTTGAGTATATTATAGAGTGCCCCTTGCTTTGTTTATAGGTGCAAACAAGAGTATACAAATCCTCTCAAATCTTATTTCCCCGACATTTTAAAAAGTATATATTTATTTTAATCTCAAACCTATTAAACATAGATAATGATTAAAAATATAAAGAATCCAAAGCATAAACATTTGTATGACAAAATAAATTTGAAGTCCAACACAATAAATCCAGTATAATTAAGCTCAAAGTATTACATTTTTATGTAAAATTAATCTTAAAAGAATAAAGTTCTATAATAGTGAAGGCCACTACACTACATATTGGAGACTGAGATGTTGAATTTTTTTTAATCCATTTGCATCTCATATAGGTAGGTGTCCCACATCTTACCAACCTTTTTAACAATGCAATAAAATATATCACACATTTATATTGGAGAATTTTGCTACTATGACATAGCATCTCTCTTTATGCTTCTCAAGATGCATTTAAATATGAGCATATTCTTTTGCACATATATCCAATCCCCCTTTTTCTTTGGATGTAATGCATAGCTTATGGACAACTTGAGACCAATGGAATTTAGAAACTTGTATGTTGTGACATCAGTTTGGTGTAATTGGATTTTGGAGTAAACCATTATTTGGAATAGTATGTATATGTATCAACTAATAATTTGTTGTCAAATGAATTTCACTTATTAGATGGATCTAAAAACTGGACGTTGGTGGTATGTTATGGTAAGTACTCTACCCAGGACTGATTATATACTTTCAATTAAAAAAATAAACATGTTTCAAATGTTCAACAATTTTTGTTGAAACCTCCACAATTGTAGTTGTCAAAGTATTATATTTTAAAAATATTTAATTTTTAGTTGATATGCCTACAAGTTAGATTAAAGTGTATAATCTCTAAATAATACACCAAGGTGAAAATTATTTTTAATTTTCAATAAAACTCTTTTGCCTAAAAGAATAAACTAGTTAGATACTCTATTGTATTCAATGTCATTTTAATATAAGTTGGTTTTTTTATTTTTATATACTCATTTCACTACATTTTAGTGATAAATAGAAGGATTTGATGAGAGCATGCTTTTTCCACATTTAATACTTATAAGTGTTTTCTCTCTAAGAATGTAATAATATAGGAAATCCGATAACATGATGTTAAGAGATCTACAATGTCCATTTATTATAATTTTAGTCTTTTAATTTTTAAAAGGTTCAAATACTATGCATTCAATCTTATTAACATTAGTGTATATCCCATGATCTAAAGCAATGCTAAAATATATAAGGTAAAATGTACTTTATCTTTAGATCCACTAGTACATATTAGATTAAGCAAATCATAACATAAATCATATTAATTAATCTACTTTCGAGTTTTTATTGATAACATTCAATAGTTTTACTATGTTTGTCATCTTATATGTCCCATAAGATATCCTTAGTCATATCTCATATATACAAATGCTATGGCATGTTCGGGGCAAGGACATTTGATTTCAAGTTCCAAAAAAATTATTGTGAGTGTTCCATGCAATTTCAAACCAAGATTCAAGATTTAATAAGTCATTTGTTTGTTATGGTCATTTTGTTTTATTCCTTATGGTAAATATGTGAAAACTTTAACATAATTATGTTATTTAAGGGTAATTTTTTAATCAAGCTTTTATTGGTGAAGGGTTAATTTTTTGTAAGAACATCACTCTTGAAGGGAAAAATTTTAAACATAACATTTCTTGACGGGGAGCATAAGAACCCAAAACATCAAAAAAAAATTGTATGACGGGTAAAAAGAAATCCAAATTCCAACTTGGTGGCTGCTGATTGCACATGTTTAACCAATTGAAAGGAAAACGAATAAGCATGAGAAAACTCAGCATCATATGATGCTGTATATAGGGTGTTTAAATGTAATTATATTATTAAAATTCTATATTAATCTTGAGCATAGGTTAATTTAATTTTCTATATTAAGCATACACATGTATCAAAATTATGTGGATGCATCATGAGAAATCTAAAATCGCTCTTAATTTATATAAAAGTAATGATATAAAAATATAAATTTAATTATTAAGTATTGATTTATATGAATTGAAAGGATCAATTTTTTTGAGGTGTAAATTATTTTTTAGAGTGCAAAATACAATGTGTTATATTTCATTGTTTAAATTGTATTTTTGAATGTGAAATAGAGTATAATCATAAAACATAATTTTTTATTAAAATGGTTTTTTTACTAATATATTTTTAAGTATATGTCAATATTCATTGGTACTAAAATATTTTATTGACAACCTACATTGAATATTTTTTTATATGCAATATTAAAATATTTTATTTTAACAATTTTTTTATATATGTGAAGTTTATATCAACATAAATTAGTTAACATAGATCTACAAACAGTTTATTTAAATCTCATGTTGGAATATTTTTTTAAAATTTTAAGGTTTAAACATCTTACTCACACATTGCATATTCATTTTTTTTACATTATTTTTCTATATAGAGCATTTTTTTAATGGGGCACATGTCAACTTGGACGGAGGGAAAAACTTACACATCCCCTCGTGCTGGTTTTGTAGAATAAGCCTCTCAGTTTAATAATCATTATTTAAACATTATATTTATAATATCTTTAGTTTTACAAATTTAATATATATTTTTATTTATTTTTTTAATGTATAGAACCTAATGTCATGAATGATACAATATTATTCAAAACATTAGATTATATAAATTTATATTTTTTATTACTTTCAATTAATGAATTATTCAAATATTTTTTTATTGATTATATATCTATTATTAGAAATAAATAAAATAAAAAGTAATTAATTGAAATTGGTGAATGGAGTTTTAGCCAAAGGTATGTTCCCCTACTATCCGAAGAAGAGAGATCTCAATAAATATTCCTAGTAAAGAGGATCCAGATTCCATTTTGCACTAAGGGTAAATCAACTAGACATGCCCTATCCTTAAATTTAGACATACAACTTCTAGTTTCTCTTGTAAAATTGATAACCAATCCTTGCATTTATACCCTTACACTGGGGATGACAACACAAGAGATGATAGAAGATGACTCAATCCAATAATGCCCAAAAACCAATTTCTAACCCAATAAGCAGATCTCATCCCATAGGTCCAAACTTTTGCACAATTTTAGAAACTTACCTTGTTGAATGCATATTCTATCCTTAATCACAATGGGGTTTGTAAATCAATCTTCATGTTTTATTTGTTGGTTTCCAAGGGGGGTGATTCCATTTCAAGTGTGAGATAATCCCATCATGTATTTCCATCCTCTACATTGACAAGTTGCATGCATGTTGAACCAGACATGTTCAAAGCTCCCATGTTGCTTCGAGTAATAGTTCCCACAAACTTCATACAATGAATCACATGGCCCTATGTGCCAACACTCCCCTCATGCTTCAAATGTATTAGCTCCATCTCTAGAATACACTCATTATCTCCTCCACTTGGCATAATCATGGTATGGGGAGGTGACTCACCCTTTCATTTACATGAAGGACGCCAATGTCTATTATATATGCTTCATTTTCTAATTAATTAGCTTCAATGCTATTATACCTAAGCACACGAAATGCCTTAACCTCGACCATAGAACTCACTGAAGTTTTAATCCTTTTGAAAAAGGTTTTAAGCTTAAGCTATGATGGGGAAGATCCTATATCAATATGTCAAATGATGACCATGGAGTCCCCTAAATTAATCAATTTTTTAATATTAAGTGTAATTGATTAAAGAATTCCTTACAAAAGAGCACATGTCTTAGCCTAGTTATTAATGGCCTATCCCAAACTCCAGGAAAAAGGTAATTCATTTCACCCATTGAGGCGTACTAGCACACTGCTACACCTGCCACCCTTGGATTATCCTTAGAATCTCCATCAAAGCATAGAATATAATCTTTTTATGGGATTTCAGCTAAATCTTAAACTCCTCGGGAGGTTTTCATAATTGCCAAATATTTAACAACAAAGGGGGTTAATAATGGATGGCTTCGGTTAAACTTAGAATACTATCCAATTATGCAAGCTACTATGAAGAGGAATGTTTAATGGACTTAGAGCTCATATGCTCAGCCGACAAGGTGACAACCCTTCATACCACTATATAAGGATGAGAAAGGATGTTATGGAAGATTGCTTAATTTAATTCAACCAAAATTTCCAAAGAATAATAAAAAAATATATAGAGCTAACCATAGTATTTAACGACTAGTTTACTAGAAATAGAGCCCAGTTAAAAAAAAAAACCTAGAGTCCAAGAATTGTTGAGGACAAGTTGCCTATTGAGTCATGGGAGAAAGATTATGAAGAGACAAATTCCACATAGACATTGAAAATTAGCAATCCAGAAAGATATGAGAAATCACTTCACCACATTTGATACACAATAAACATTTATATGGGCCTTCGATACCTCCCCTAGCTAGATTTTATGTCATGAGAAGATTATCGTGAGCTAATGTCCAACAAAGAATATCAATATTCAAAAGAACATATGGATTACCTCTACATAGACAAATCCAAAATTTAGGAGGATTACCCTTTGGAAAGAGAAGAGTCATATCCTTTCTTCACTGTATAGTCAAAGACTCATCATCCTTAATAATATTCCTTGTTACTGTGGTTGAGATCATAACTCATCAAATGGGACTCTAAAATATGAATCAATGGCTACAAATGGGAGGGGTTTGACCCAAAATTCAACCTTCTCCAACATCCATCTACTAACCAAGGAGACATATCAAAGAGTGAGGTCATTCTTAATTCATACAACCATTCCCATAGAGATAATAGGCCAAGAACACATTCAATAGGAAGTAGCCTATCATATTATGCATCCATAAACTGATGTGATATGCATTACCATGAACCCATGTCAATTGATATTTAAGGAGAGGGATAAGAGGCATTAGAAGCCTCAAAATTTGAGAACGTCTTCTTAGTTGGAGGGGATACTCTAGATATGTTTTCTAATCTTCCCTAAAATATTTTCTATGGGTAACTTGTTTCCACTAGTGGTTTAATGCATAATCAACCTTGAAAATACTTTGGTTCTATGGGCTAGATTGGAAAGGAATTAGAGGAAATTTGAGGTATGAAGTGGGCCTCCTAAGGAAATTAATGAAATAATAGTTAAACTAATAAAATAAGAGTTATTAATTTTTAAAGAATAAGAAAGAACACTATTATTTTTATTGTATTTTCAACTTATCTCCTTATAGGTTTACTCAAATGTCAACCATAAACACCCGTTGGATTTGGAATTAAATTATACATCTAACGAGTACCCACTTTGCATACTTCTAAATAGATCCACATCAGAAAAAAATGAAAATAAACACATTTTATTCATGTATTTTCATATTTTCCTGATGTGGGTCTACTCAGAAGTATGTAGAGTGGGTAATCTATAACACCCTCCTCCCACACTTACTCAAGTTCACTGATCCAATGGGGTAAATATGTGACGAAGAGTTACTATTATATGACTCAACCTCCTTGATCACCTTAATGAAGTGGAATTGACAAAACCAAAACCTTACTAACTTCGCTCAAGTGCTATAGGACCCCCAAGAGCTAAACCACCCTTCGAGGTGCCCAAACCCTGAGTTAAAGTTATTTTTCTCTGAATTCAACTCCTAGTCACATGCACAAGCTTGCATCCATGCAATTGTAGGCCTCCAGTTGCATGCATAAGCCAGCAAGGGAGGGACTGAAATCTCATTTTCCCATTTTTGTGCCTGCGACTGTGAAATCTGAGCCACTTTTTCAGGGCTAGTCTCCATACCACTGCCCAGAACTTTATGAGGCTTTCCAAAACAATAAATGATGCCAAGATAAATCGTCTAACACAAAACTTGATCAAGGACATAGCCTAACCAAGCCTAACCATGACATACATTCCGTCAAACACATCATGAACATGTAATCTACAGGTCATGAATGCATAACTGAACATAGGGGCCTGAAACTTATCTGAGATTCACCAAGAAGGTATAATTCCCTCTCATAATAGATGCAATAACATTTGTTCATCCATGCATTCATAAACCGTTCATATATTCATAAAACATATCAAGAGCCATAGACATTATACATCATATAACAATCATATAGTCAACAAATAACCAACATATAGACCATGACAATTCATCCATAACATCACCATCATAATCAATACATATGATCATAGATATCAATAGAAAATACCTCTTATTAATATATGAAAATTCCAACCAAGTCAGGGACTTCCATGTATCACTCGACCATAGATTGGGCTGAACCAAATCTCTCTTTCAGCCAATCACCCTCGTGCAATATTCCAAGCATGAATGTGGGATCTCATGGAATAAAATAAGAAAAAACAAACCAGGGATTCCAGAGGCCTAACCACCTTAACCCTCAACCAATGATTCCACCTCACAGTCAGACATCACTAACCATCACCAAATCAGTCTCTACCCAAGCTATCCAAGGCTCCAGAGAATTTGTTCCAAACTGGCTCTAGGACTAGTAACTCAACCCACAATTGTCGCAGGGCTCCAGAGGGTTTGTCCAACCAAGGCTCCAAGACTAGTAACTCAACCCACCAAGGGTTCCAGATCGTTTGTCCAAGCAATGCTTCCAAGACTAGTAACTCAACCCAAGTTATTTTAAGGCTTCCAAAGCGTTTGTCCAACCAAGGCTCTAGGAACTAGTAACTCAACCCACAACCATAAGGAACATGAGAACCAATCAATAAACAATGGGAAAACCCACAACACCATGACTACCCAGGAAATGGCAAGGTTAGGAAAAGCCATTGTCAATTCAGACAATCCTCCATGTCAATGACATATCATAACCAAATAATCACATGCATATACCATGCATGCCAAAACTAGTAAGGAAATCATACATGCAACTCAATACCTACAAAGAAATCCCATTGTAGCTATTGATTCCGTTGTTCCCTTACACTTTCCTTCTTTCCTTTGCCTTCATTTTCCAGATCCAATAAAAACTAAAGTGCTCCAATCATGCTCCAATCATGCTCCAACAATGCTCCAACATTTCTCTAAGTGTGCAAGAGTATGAGAGAGAGAGAATAGAAAGAGAGAGCTCCACCATAGAAGTGACCAAAGATAACACTCACAAAAGCCATGAACTATTCCTTAGAAGCCATTTTATTATTGAGGTCTCTATTTTCTTAATTTTCTTTCATTTTTTCTCCTCACATGCAATCTGTGACCTTCCCTTTCCTTTTCTCCTATTTTCTTTTCTTTTCATAAATAATTTTCCAATTAATGCCTCTTTCCTTTTCAATGCCTTTGCCAATTCCTTTTTTAACTTCCCCTTAGTCATAATAAACCAAATGAACACCTGCTAGGATGTTTTTCCCAACATTGAACATGGAATATGTGTCCCATGACATTGGTCTTACATTTTTTTACATGGAAATTCAATCAAGGGATGTTATATATGCGTTTGATGTGAAATTTAGTTTTGCATGCAACGAGTGTCTACACTTGAAATTTTAATAAAACTACTAGGTGATAAGCTAAAAATATGATTAAAAAAAAGTAGTTTTCTTCCTTTCCCTCCAAAATATTCTCCCCTAGAGAAGACAACATCATCTTTAATCTTATTAGTTCTGTTAAAGTTAATTTTGTTAGTACATTTTTTGTTTTGTGGCCCATTTTTTACCTTAAAATTTCCCTAATGGTGAGACCTGTAATTCCAAGCCTCCCATGTCTCTTTAGGGTTCTTACCACTCATCAATTTACCAAATGAAATATTTTAGTGTTAGTTTTTTCCCCTTGCCATAAAAATTTCTTGATCTCTTGAGAAATTACAATTCAAACTCCAATTAAAGTAAACAAGGAGGTAAATTGAAAGAAAGGAAGTGCTAAGAGAACATATTTTATAAGATTAGACATCCCATGGGATTAATCCACTAAGATCCCCATTGAGATAAATTTATTTTTATATTGGAGAGGAGGGGCAAGCATGAAGGGTGAGGAAAGGGTTTATGATAAATAGTAATATTCAAATATCTAAATTTTGACTAGGATTCTTGAATAGGGAACTATAAATTATGACACAACATTGCATGTATGAGCAATAAATATTCCATGTAGAGGGCTAGCTCTTATTCGATTTGATCAATTCACTTGATGCATTATTAAAAACTATGTAATACATATTTAAATTTGGATGCAATAATAAATCAAGCATGCTCGAGAGGAAAAGCATCATTATCAATCTGAGAGTGACTAATACTCTTTAATCCCCTCAAATAATTAATTCTAGAGAGAAAGTCCACACTTTTTTCATATTCTAATTTCCCACTTAGGGATTATGCCATGATAATCTATAATATAGGAGAAAGAGGACAACCTTTCCTTAATCCTCTTGTAGATTTGAAAAGGCCTACAAGTTTCCCATTAACTAAAGGGGAAGTACACGGGCCAATAATGCATGAGGAGATCTGTTTAATTGTTCGAGGCCCAAACCCAAACTTTTGAAGGATATAAAAGCAAGAAGAGTGCTTAACATGATCAAAGCATTAGTCATACCCAATTTTACTATCACACATTCTTCTCCTTGATTTCTACTAGAGTGTATGGCTTCTTGAATAAATATTTTACTATCCACCATTTTCATTTTCCCCATGAAATCCCTTTCATATTCAGATATCAATTTAGAGAGCAGGGGTTTTAATTGAGATTGTATAATTGTTGATATTATTTTACAGGAGATATTATAAAGAGAGATAGGGATAAATATATCAAAATAATATGGTTTTCCCTCCTTAGGAACAAGAACAAGGAAATCCCAATTGATTCCTCCTCCCATTTTTGAGAAGTTATGCACAAAATCAATCATTTTACACATTGAGTAAAATTTTATTAGGTGTTAACATTTCTTATAAAAGTGAACTATGAATCCATCTATACCTATAATCTTGTTAGGATGGAAGGAAAGGCTCACCTTCCATATCTCTTCTTCCTTTATGGGGCTCATCATCCTGTGATTTTCTTCTATACATATGATTTGAAGAATATGCTCTAGCATTTAATTTTTTGTGTTTAATCTTGCTCCAAGAAGAGATTATGGAAATGTTAAAGGAGCATTTATTTTATTTTATCATAATAATAATAAGTTTCCCCATTCTAGGTAATTGATGTCACATTATTTTGCTAAAAGCACATCTTAGTCTGCTTGTGGAAGAAATATGTATTAAGGTTTGTATATCTTAGCCACAAGCTTTGATATTTTAGAAACGATAGCTCCTATCCCACCTTAAGAGGTTTTTGGAGGGTGAACTCTATTTTCTCCTCCTTTAATAATTCTTGCATGACTATTCCATTCCCCATTTGTTGTTGCATCAATTTTGAATTTTATTTATGCACTAGTATATCCTTGTCTCTAGCATGAATGCTTTCCTTAGCCCATAAATTGAGAGCTATTTTCATTTCCCTAATTTTTTCTTCCCAAATGAAAATTGGGAATCTAGACACCCATTGATATCATGCTTATGAGACAACTTCATAGAAATTAAGGACGTAAGTCCAATATGGATTCGACCTAAAATGAAGAGGGCCATAGTCTTCTTGATGGTGCAAAGTTAGTACTTTTGGTCTGATCCACCCAAGACTAGATCTTGAGATGAGAAGGAAATTTGTTATTCCAAGAATTCACTCTAAAATGGAAATCTGTCTAGCCTAGCTATAATATGCTCAAGACACATTATTTGATTATTCTATGTTGATTTTCCTTTGGCCAGTTTAATTTCCGTCATATATAAATGTGAGATAGAATCTTCCTTTTCTTCTCTAAATGGGTCCTGAATTGGGCTACCCCATTTTTTCTCCCAAGGATGAATGGTAGAATTAAAATCCCCTCCAAAATATTGTTCAATCCAAAGTTTTTCTATGTTAGTTGACAAAGAGAGGATCAACAAATTATTGTTTCCTAGTAAACTAAAGACATATAAACATTAACGGCATTACAACTTTGATTTGAAGGGAGATTAAAAAGTCAAAGCACTAATTAGTGATGATATTTGTCAATCTATATTATCTTAATATATAAGAGGACCATAAAGAATAGATGCCTCTAGATGCTATTTTTGAATCTATATTATCTTAATATATAATAGGACCATAAAGAATAGAGTTCTCTAGATGCCCCTCTTGAGCCAATTGCCACTACACTACTTGCCCACCATATACCACTACATTTTTGTAGAAATTATTGTTCCCCCAATTTTGTCTCATAGAGTAGAAGGATTTGGGGTTTTTCTTCCTTTATTAAATTCCAAGATACTGAATTTTCCCTTCACTTCGTAGAGCCCTGCAATTCTAGGAGACTAATTTCATTATTTATTTAAAGGTTTTGGGACACCTCCACATTGAGCCACATTTTTTTCTTTTATCCTTTGGCCTCTATTATATATTCCTTCAATCATGAATTGTATTCCCATTTATTTATATTTATCTACTTGCTTAGTTCTAATGTATTAATTGTATTTTCTACCTATTTTTTCTCGAGCTCTTCCAACACCTAGGTGATTTTCTTGTTCACCCTTTGTTTTTTCATCTGTGGAGCCTAAGAATAAGGTCCCCTTTGGAATCTTACTAGCTATTGGGGATATATATATACCCCCTCATCCTTTGATTCGAGGCTTTCTGTAATTTGATTTGGAATCAAGACATCCTACAAATGGGGCATCTCTACCGATGGCCTCTCAATTTTTTCTCTAGATGCATGGGGAACTCTTCATTTTCCTATAATATATGAGGATTTTCCAAGTTTACTAGAGGTGCAAGAACCTCATACCCACTTCTTGAAGGATCATGGCCTCTAGTTTTATTGTTGGAAAAGGGATACTCCTTGGAAGAGTGCTTCAGGGAATGGTGATCCCTTGCATTTGTTGAAGAAGGCTCTGGGGCCTTTAGAGGAACAATGTTTTTTGTTAGGCCTTGATTACTCTTCGGTTGCCTTAACTATTCCCAAATCCTTGATTGTCATTTCTCTTCCATCTTAAGACAATTCCTAGCCAAATGTCCAAAAAGTCATATGCAAAATGAAGCAGACTTTAGGGTATTAAACGAGGATGAAGAGTAGTAGGATGTTAGAACGAGGATGAAGAGTAGTAGGATGAAGAGGATTTGGGACATATAGCTCAGCGGTTAGAGCCTTTATAGGGTTGCAGGGTTCGAGTCCATATTCATGGCACATTTGTACTTGAAATGGATCTAATCATAATCTACATTATGAATAAATGATCAGTTATCTAGAGAAAGTTGGATAGCCTTTGGGAGAACTCAAAGAAAAAATGATGGAATTTTTGTAGTTGTGGAAAGATTCTAAAAAATGGCACATTTTATACCATGTTAAAAAACAAATGATGCCACACACATTGCAAATTTAGTTTTCAAAGAAATTTCTAGATGACGTCGGATACCTATAAGTATAATCTCAAACCAAGAAACTAAATTTGTTGGGAAATTTTGGAGAAATTTTTGGAAGAATATTGGGACAAACCTTGCAAACATATTAGCCTAGATCACCCTCAAACAAATGGTAAAACTAAAATGGTTAATAGAAGATTTGAAAACTTGCTAAGAAGTTTATTAAATAAGCACAAAATCTAGTGGGACCAAGTTTTTCCCCAAGCTAAATTCACCTACAACAATTCATCCTTAACCGAAGCATGAGAAGAAGCCCATTTCAGATTCTGAATGGTATGTACCCCATAGGCATTGTTAAACTCAGGAACTTGGGAAAAGAAGAAATGTGAAGCATTGATGCAAAGGAATTTGTCATGCCATGTAAATGATACATGAATATATTAAAGGGCGACTACAAGACAACGACCAGAGATACATGCAGAGAGAAAATCTCAAAAAAAGAGAAGTCAATTTTGAAGTGGAGGACTTGGTTCTAGTACATTTAAGAAAAGAAATTATTTTGAAATGAATACAACAAGTTGAAGTTGAAGAATATTGGGCCCTGCAAAATCTTGAGGAAACTTTTAGCTAATGCCTATGAGATTGAGTTACCTCCTAATATAGGAATCTCTCTAATATTTAATGATATGGGATCTTTTCTTCATGAATGTTTTCAAAATTGCATGAAATATCGTGTAAAAACCATATATGAAAACAATTAAAGAAGAAGCAGCATAAAGGAGACCATAAAGACAATTCACACAAAAGTTTGATAACAGAGTTCATCCAATGTGGACTACATCTCCAGGCCCTACTTCAATAGTGGGGAGGTTTCTTCATTCATATCAGCTAAAATGAAAATTAATAGATAGAAAAATACAACATTATACCTCCAATCCTGTGAGTGACCTGAAAATGGGATACTCAGATCCAAAAATAGACTGCACCAATGAAATCCTCTCAAAATTCTATGTAATTTGAGTGTAAAATTGACTATATTATGTCACCTTTAACTATGGCCCCTCAAAGAATCTTTTAGATTCCACAATAGATTATGTGGGAATATTCTAGGAATATTTCCCTAAAATATTCCTCCTGGAATAGTGCGCCATCTTGATTCTGCACACGTGAGGTTCTGTACTAGTTCAAGATTTTACAGCCTCCACATTCCAGCCTCCTCCACGCTCACAACTTTGTACTACATTTGGTTGCATATAAGGTATGAGTTTAAATAAGTGGTGGCGAGAATCATTTACAAATCTCATCGGTTAGAAGAACAGTTAGGGCATGGTTATGAAAGGAATATGGTTGTGGTGGTCACAGTTTCCAACCCCGCAGACCTCCCCATCGTTATTGTTTTATTATAATATATAGTGGCCCATTTAAAATCATCAATTGTTTATTTAAATCGCTCGCCATTTATATAACCATTAATTGTTTATTGTTAACCATTTAACACTTTATTGAATTTCTAATGGTGATTTATAACATATTCTATATTAAACCTACTACTCGTTTCCATGTTTGGTTGTATGGGTTGGTTGTCGGTTGGCCACCTGCCAACCATACTTTTTTATTATTTTATTTTTATTTTCTAAACCGCCCAATTTTTTGCTAGTCCAACATGTGCCCGCCAAGTTGGTTAAGGCCAGTTTGGCCGCCCCTTGAGTGCCATGTGGCCCCACATTATTGGGCCAAGTTTGAATTTTTTCCATATTTGGCGTTTCTAAAAAATTTAGCTACAGTTAGATTCTTCACCAAATTTATCCAAGGGCCACCAAATTTGGCTGCCAGTTTGGTTAGACCACTAATTTAGAAATGCTCCGGTTTTATTTGGCGCTCTGCTAACTTTTTTCCTTTAGCCAAGTTTGAGAATAACTTTGAATAAGCATCAGTTTTGTGTACAAACTCAGATTGAGACGTCATTTGCGTCGTTGGTTTCCTTGTGATGAGATATTTGATGTGTTCCTAGTTTCATTAAGTTTTGAAGACTTTGTTTTTGGGCCATTATGGATCCTCCTGGATAATTCCTCCCCACTGAAGGACTTCTGGTCCTCCAAAAGTATAAAAAATATTGCAATCTTGATCTGCATAACAAATGTCTATAATAGGCCACCTTTCCTTTCCTTGACCTTTGTACCTCAAAACCGGGAACGATAAAGCCGACACCTGTATCCACATGAAAATTTGTAGCTTCCAATAAATATCTCATAACTTGCAAGTTTCCAAGCAAGACCTTACTTGCCGAGAGTTTATAAAACACTCATGGTCAAGTTTTACAATAGAACCCATATCCCTTTCTATTCAAATAAAGGCCAAAATATCACCATGTTGCATATTCAAGTGATATTATACACTTCATCACTTTTACAAAGATTTTCCCATTTATGGGGTCTTTAAAAAGTAACTTGTGATTTACAATGGTGGCCATGCTCAATTACTTAAAAAAGAGACCCATCTCTTACCTAACCAAGATAATGGGTTGTCTTCCTGTAATCGGCTTCCTTGTTGAACTTCTTCTTCGGTTTATTTCATAGGTTCTTTCATAAGCTTCGGGTCCTTCTTTGGGTGTATCTCTGGATTGAGATTCCAACACGTGGATTTCTAATGTCCTACCTTGTTCCAATGGATGCAATGGTTTTCCTTCATCTAGACTTTCTTGACCTTCTTTTGTGTCTCCTTCTTAGGTGACACATTTTTCCTTAAACTACTATCTTTGGTGTAATGATGGTGAGGAGATCTTTCCTTAGCTCTTCCTTTGAAATTCTCACTATCACTCAAAGGTTTTGATGTCCTCTTAGCATCTTGCACTGTGTTAGACTTGTCGCTTGAAGGCTCTCTTGTTTTCATGGGTTTGGAGTGTCTTTCAAATGCACCAAAATCATCATCATAATGAGAAGAAGGAATTGAAGAGTCACTGACATCAAAGAAATTTTGAGGTCCAAAATGGACCTGCTAAGGAATATTATAAAATAATAGTGGAAATCATAACATAAGATTAGATTACATCATCAAATTTTAGAGGGAAAAAAGAAAAAACTACTTTTTCAACTCGTATTTTCAACTTATCTCCTAAAATTTTACTCAAATTTTGAGCGGGAGCACTCATTGGATGCGGAATGTAATTCCTAATCTAAGGAGTACCCTTGTTGCATACTTTCGATGGACCCTGCTATACGAAAAATGAGAAATATATGAAAAAATGTCATTTGGAGTGTCTTTCAAATGCACCAAAATCATCATCATAATGAGAAGAAGGAATTGAAGAGTCACTGACATCAAAGAAATTTTGAGGTCCAAAATGGACCTGCTAAGGAATATTATAAAATAATAGTGGAAATCATAACATAAGATTAGATTACATCATCAAATTTTAGAGGGAAAAAAGAAAAAACTACTTTTTCAACTCGTATTTTCAACTTATCTCCTAAAATTTTACTCAAATTTTGAGCGGGAGCACTCATTGGATGCGGAATGTAATTCCTAATCTAAGGAGTACCCTTGTTGCATACTTTCGATGGACCCTGCTATACGAAAAATGAGAAATATATGAAAAAATGTCATTGCAATCATGTTTTTTCATGTATTTCTCATTTTTTGTGTAGCAGGGTACATCGAAAGTATGAAACATGGGTAATCCTTGGATGAGGAATTAAATTATGCATCCAACAAGTGCTCTCACTTGAAATTTGAGAAACATCGTAAGGAGGTAAGTTGAAAATACGAGTTGAAAAAATAGTTTTTTTATTTTTTATTTTTTAATCTTTTTACTTTTTTTACTCCCAAAATGGCGAATCATTTCTTAAGGTTGACATCATCATCTTGAATCCTATTGGTTGTTATAAAGTTTATTTTGGTTGTACATTTTTGTTTTGAGGCCCATTTTAGACCTCAACATTTCTCTAAAGCATTGTTTACCTTAGTTGTCGATTATGAAGTGAGTGATGATGACTTCGCTAAGCCTTCACTACACTTCAACTTTTCCAAGGCCTTTTTTGTGGCTTCTTGTAGTAATCTTCTCAATTCAACATTCTCTTCTTAAATGTTTTGGTTGATCTCCTCAAGTTCTTGGAGCCATGTATTATTTGACGTTCTACCCATCATTGGTCCAACACTTGCAATCCAAACAACTATGATATCTGTCTCATCACCTAAATTAGAACCCAGAGCAATGGGTCCATCACCTGCAATTCCAACAACTGAGATCTTCATCTCATCACCTGAATCAAAACTCAGGTCATGTTGCATTATAGCAACAATTTTCTGCTTCCATTAATTTCCATTCTTCTTAGGCTTCAATTTTGGATGTAGTTTCCAACAATTCTCCTCATCATGCCCTTCTTTCTAGAAATGAGTGCATAAGAGATTTTCTGCCTTTTTCTTTGTTTTCATTGTCTTCTTTACATCTTCATTGTGTTCATGGTTTTCCCTGCTTTCAAGGTGAATAGCTTTCACACTAGCTTCATCATGAGTAGTGGGATCAAACAAAAGCAATGAGCATTAGAGATAACAACGTAAAGCACCAATATATTTCATCAAAGTATCAGGTGAATCTAAAGGAATTCCCAATGTCAATGCTTGCTTCCTAAATTCCTCTATGAAACTTTGAACATATTGATCTTTGCCTCGTTTCATATTGTACCATTCCATCACGGATTTCTGTCGATATCCCAATGGATAAATTTTCCCTCCTAATGTAGAAACAAATTCAAAACAAGAAGAAATGAGTTTACCCATATGCTTGCTACCTTTCTGAAGTTTTCTCTCCCACCATATAAGAGAAGTACCTCTTAGTCAAAGAGATGTTAACTGGATCTTTGCCTTATATTCTTCGATCTATTATATTCAAAAATATACTTCAATATATCTAATCTAATTGTTTATCTTTTCTACATTAGATTCTCCATTAAACATGGGCAAATCAAATGTTACATCCATTTTTAAAAAATGGATTTTTAGAAGCATTTCTCTGATTATTGTCAGGGTGATGAGAATGAGATGAAAACGTAGAAAATTCACTAGAAGATGGAGATGGAGGTTCAAGAGGTTCTCCTCCATTTCCCTGATTTACCAAAGCATGGTCTTTTGGTTTCTCTTTCTTCTTCTTTTCCTTGTTTTCTACTCTCTTACCATAATCTGCAAACAATTTATCTACCTTATTTTCCATGTCGTAGAAATACTTTTTGAAAGTTTTTTCGTTCTCGGTGCAAACATTGTCATTCTCCATTTCCATTATTTGTGTTGCATGTCCAATATTTGGGTCAAAATAATTGAGTTTTACTTCACCCTTTTTTATTTTGGCTATGGTTATCATCCACACTCGTAATTCACATTAGCAAGAAGACCACTTTGATACCAACAATATCACGTGATTTTTTCTTCATGGATGTTTTTAGAATTGCATGAAAGAGTGTGTAAAAAGCATATATGCATAAACTTAAAGAAGAAGCAACATAAATGAGACCATAAAGATAATGCACACAAAAGTTTGATAATGGAGCTTGTGTAATGTGGACTACATCTTCGGGCCCAACTTTAATAGTGGGGAGGCCTCTTCATTCATCTCAGCCGAAATTATACCTCTAATCCTAGGAGTGACCTGAAAATGTGCTCCTCAAATCTAGAAATGGATTGCACTAGTGAAATCCTCTTGAAATTTCGAGTAATTTGAGTATAAACTTGACAATATTATGTTACCTTCAACTCTGGCCCTTTAGAGAATATTTTAGATTCCACAACAAGTTCTATGGGAATATTATGAGAATATTCCCCTAGAATATTCCTCATGGAACAGTGCGCCCGCTTGGTTCCACACGCGCGAGGTTTCGTCCTAGTTCAAGGTTTCGCGGCCTCCACGTTCTGGCGTCCTCTGCGCTCATGGCTCCGTCCTCCATTCGGTCACATATAAGGTATGAGTTTAAATAAGTGGTGGCAGACAACCTTTACAAAGTACATTGGTTGAAAGAACGATTAGCGCTAGGTTATGAAAGGCATATGATTGCGGGGGTCATATGTTCAAACCTCGCAGACCCCTGAGTTGTTATTATTTTATAACAATATATAGCGACCCATTTAAAACTGTTGACTATTTATTTAAACAACTCGCCATATATATAATCATCGACCACTTATTATTAATCGTTTAACTCTTCTTTTAACCGCTAACAGTTATTTGTAAAATATGGTATACTAAACCAACCACTCATTGTCGTGTTTGGTTGTACGGGTTGGTTGTCGATTGGCCACATGGCAACCAAACTTTTTTATTTTCTAAATCGCCTAATTTTTGACCGGTCCAACATGTGCCTGCCAAGTTGGTTAAGGCCAATTTTGTTACCCCCTAGGTGTCACCTAGAACCATTTGGTTGGCCCCACATTATTTGGCCTTTGAACTGTTGCCACATTTGGTGGATGACGCCAGATTTAGCGTTTATGCCACATTTAACTGCAATTATATTCTTCCCCAAATTTATCCAAGGTCGGCCGAATTTTCCTAGGCTGGCAATTTAGAAATGCTCCATTTTTATTTGGTGCTCTGCTAACTTTTTTCCTTTAACCAAGTTTGACCACAAGTTTGACTAAGCATAAATTTTGCATACGAACTTGAATTGAGGCACTCTTTGTGTCATTGGATTCCTTGTGACAAGCTCTTTGATTTGGTCCTCGTTTCACTAAGGTTTGAAGACTTTGATTTTAGGGCCACTAGGGATCCTCCTAAATCATTTAATGTAGAATACTTGTACCCTTATAGCAAACCTAAAGCTGAGGACAAGGATGATCAAGAGAATATGGAAAACCAACTACCCACATCTAAGACACTGCAAATGGAGAAGATCCTTGACTAAAATAATTCCAAAAGGACTAGAAAGAAGGATTATTATGAATACTTGGTTAAGTGGATGGGACTCCAAGTAGAGTATGTAACTTGGATAAATGTTGTAGAGATCTAGAATCATGGCCAAACTATAAAATATCTGATGGACAAGAGACCATGACAACTTCTATGGAGCATCCTGAAGAATTTTCTTTCGTTATTCCATGTTGATATTTTTCCACCAAATCTGCTTTTTATTCTTATGTGTGCCTTACAGGGCATATAAACATAATCGATTAGATACATTTCTATAAGTTGTCCAAATGTAATCATGTGAGCGACACTTTTGACAAACAACCTCCCATTTTTGTTATGATATATTTCCCTCTATTAGTAGTAAATGTAGATGATAGGCTCCTTCCAAAAGGACATGCACAAACGACACAATTGTGGAGCTAATGAGAAAAATGCACAATGGATGAGTAATTTGATTCTAGAGGATCAAAATTTGCACTTGTTGATGGTATTTAGACCAAACTGATCTTTTTCTGAGGTAGGATGGATTTGTTGGTGAGATCAACAATTTCTTTGGTAGGCAGCAAGTAAGGCATTGGTGTGTAGATTTGTTGAGGGAGGTTTCCGATATGGTAGTTGGTTTAGATTGGTAGGATTTGTCTCCTCATCAAGCAGGTTTGGATCCAAATCTAATCCTTAAGTCCTAAGAGAATATTTTCATTGGGGAAAGTTTTCATGTTGTAGACGAGCCAGTCGAAAGTGCAATGCTTTTTTAAGAGTTTTTGGAGGGAATTTATGCAAGTGATAGCTTCATTTTTCTATGGATGATTAGCACCTATTCTTTTAAGTTTTGGCTGCTAGTTTGAAGTATTTACAACTATTTTATTAGATCGGTCCCTTATGGGCCTATCTGAGTTATAAATCATTTGGATCCTTGATATTAGTGATGTATCATTTGTTGGGAAGTCATGTGTTGAGGCTCTTTATTAGTGCCTCATGGCCACAAGTTATTTTATTTTTTCTTGCTTCTGGTGGGATTCACCATCTCTAGT
Source organism: Pinus tabuliformis (assembly GCA_031772625.1). Classification (NCBI taxonomy): domain Eukaryota; kingdom Viridiplantae; phylum Streptophyta; class Pinopsida; order Pinales; family Pinaceae; genus Pinus; species Pinus tabuliformis. The sequence goes on from CM062812.1 coordinate 757,891,389, forward strand.
TACTGTAAGGTGGTCATCAACATGATTATTCCTTTGCAGTGATTGACCTTTGGTTTGGCTTTTTTTTATCGACTGTTGAGCCTATATCATCCATGTCTTCGGAGGGAACTCCATTCAAATTGTGTCGGTAAGGGGTGGTAGGTGGGATCTTTATGAATTCTACTTAGTTCCTGTTCAAGCCTTCATTGGTCATTGATTGTCCCTTCCTTTCAATTTATGGCTCCTCTTGGGAATGGGACTTTAAGATCATTTGAGGGATTTCATAACACTTAATGAGATTCTTAGGAAAGGCTTCTATTTTAGAGGTGGTTGAGTAGTCATTACCCATGGCGACATCATTGAATCTGCATTTACTTATATAGAGGTGACATGCAAGTAAGCCACATATTTTGTGGCGGGATTCTTTCATAAGCGTTGTGGGGATATTTTCCTTTTTCACTACTTGGGGTGGTGATTAGTGTTGATTTTTCCTTTTCTCTATATTATCGGGATTTCCACTTCAAAGGGGCTGGTATGAGGGAAGGATGACGTGGAAGGATCCTAATAGCTAGCTTCATTATCTATCTTTTTTAGTGGATTTCTATTGTCCATAGTATGGTTTTATGAGATGGTATTGGTGTGTCAACCTTTCATGGAAGTTGGCCTAGCGTTTTCGCGGGTTGTTCTTTGGTTGATAGTGCCAGAAAGGTCTCTTATGTGTGAATTTTCCCCATGGTTTGAAGATTTTATTGAGCTGACAATGCTAACGAAGGAAAATGATAAACACGGACTCAGTAAGCCCATGGTAGAGTTGCAAGTAGTCATCACAAAGGGTTCAGATCACTAGGGTGATACTAATAAGGGCAGTTTTGCTCTGATGAACAGTGGAAAAATTATTATTGGCTTGACAAAGAGCTATAAGAGAAGGAAGGATATTAATTTGTCCAAGAAAATACAAAGTTTTGTTTTCGAGGTGGACATTTTTGTGATAAGGTGGAAGGTTTAAACAAAGGGAACTTGTCGGTAGATGGGAATTTTACAAGATGTAGATGGAACAGATGAAGGCCTGGGTTGAGAATCATTAGTTTCCAATTCTAAAATATAGACCAAAGGTTAGTTTTCTTTTCCACAGATGGTTTTCATTTCACTTTCTGTGTTCATAAGATGCTACGTGAATCATTTCTTTCCCATGGGTTAAAGGAAGGGGGCTCCCTATCACTCTAATAGTGGCATGCTATCTTCAATCCACTAAAGGACGTGCCTAGGTGTAATATTTTATGGGTGAAGTTGCTAGGTATTCCCTTAGTATTATGGTAAAACGTTACATCTATAACAGACAAATTTGGAAAATTTTATTTCCTAGAGGAAGGGAGGTTGGGAAGCCTCAACAAAAGGATTTCATGGGTTTTAGTTGAAATGGATTACACTGGTGGTATTCCAACATAGATTAATATCTTCTAGATGCATTTTTCTTTCAGACAATGTGTAGACTTATACTGGGGGTCCCCTTCAGGTTCCTTTATTGTCACACGATGGGTCATCTCATGGAAAAGTGCCCTGGTTGACATGTTGTGGGTCATAAGATAGGTTTTTGTTGAGGAGAACATTGCAAACACATCAAATATGGATCGAGCCAATAATCAAAATCCCCTCGGCTCCAACCAACAATGAATCTTCTCCTCCCATTATTAATGATGTCCATATCCATTGTGTTTTATATGTTGTTACGCCCCATTCTAATGATGTGGTATCCCCATAAGAAAAATGTATCAATCTTGTTATAAAGTATGGTAAAAAGGGTTTCCCTCGGCCCTCGTATTTGATTATCGATTCCCTTGAGTGGTGGATTGGGATGACATATACCAAAAGTGAGTGTTTCCACGTTATACATGACTAGTATAGTGCAGAGGGAGACCATACTATGAAGAATATTTATTTCTCTTCTCTTATCCATTTTGGGGCGTCCACGGGCCTTACACCCTCCCTGATCTTTGACGATGTGGAATTGGATTGTCTGCCTTGGCATGAGTCAATTGGATTGGAACCACTCACTATCAAAAAGTATTTTTTTTTTAAGATGATGTTTATGTGGGTCAAGAATCTAGGAAAAATGTTACTACCAAGAAGAAAAAAGGAGTCAAATATAAGAGAATTACGAATTATTCCATGGCCCCTTCTGATCTTCTTTCTCTTTTTTAGGATCCTTGGAGGATCCTAATCCTCCAATTAATGATCTCGAGGTCGTTCGTTTGGATGTTGCACTTTCTAGATCTCGTGTCCTTAGAGGGAATATACCCACATAGCATCCCCTACAATTATTATTATTTCATTTAATGTGCAAGGTTTGGGATCTACCCCAAAATGTAGATCCCTCCACAATATCATTCAGATTCATAAACTGGATGTTGTTCCCTTTCAAGAGACTATGATTTGTAGGAAAAAGGTCTGGTCATTTATGTTGAAGATTTGTACATTTTGGAATGTTTGCATGACTAATGCCTCTAGCCTATCGGGAGGATTGACTGCAATGTGGAATCAAAATGCTATTAATTTTATAGATTTTAAATCTGGTGCATGGATTATTTTAACAGGTTTTTAGAGAGGTTCCAATGTGCATATTCATCTTCTTAATATATTTTCCCCTTTCATGGATAAAAGGCGCTTCTGGGAACATTGTGAAGCCAACAATATATTGGACCTCAACTCTTTGATTTTAGTAAGTGATTTCAATTTAACAATCGAAAAGGATGAGGTTTGGGGCTCAAATAGCAAGGAGGATAAATTTGGGATGTTTTTTAAGGACTCTTTTGCTCAAAAATATTGGAAGGATATTAGGCTTTATTGGAATCACGATTTTTATTACACAAAAACCTGATTTTCAATTTTAATCATTTTTGGCTTAAGGAAAAATATTTTGAAGCTTTGGTTCAAGATATATGACTCTCTACATGTTCAGGATGTGGGGAATCAAGCATGAACATTGTCTGCTCCAAGTTTCATTAGAGAAATTTTGAGGTTTAAAATGGGTCTCAAAACAAAAATGTACAACCAAAATCAACGTTATAACAACTAATATGACTCAAGATGATGATGTCAACCATGGGGGATTATTCACCATTTTTGGAGTAAAAAAGTAAAAAATCTAAACAAACAAAAAAAACTATTTTTTCAACTCATATTTTCAATTTATCTCCCTATGGTTTTACTCAAATTTTGAGCAGGAGCACTCGCTAGATGCATAATTTAATTTCTCATCCAAGGAGTACCCATGTTTCATACTTCCGATGGATCTTTCTATATGAAAAATGAGAAAAAAAAATGAAATAAATGCGATTGCAATCACATTTTTCATGTAATAGGGTCCATTGAAAGTATGCAACATGGGCATGCTTTAGATGAGGAATTAAATTATGCATCCAGCGAGTGCTCTCACTCAAAATTTGAGTAAAATCATAATGGGAAAAGTTCAAAATATGAGTTGAAAAAAAAGTTTTTTCATGTATTTCTAATTTTTCATGTAGTAGGGTCCATCAAACGAGTGCTCCTTGGATGAGGAATTAAATTCCACACCCAACGAGTGCTCCCGCTTGAAATTTGAGAAAAATCATAGGGAGATAAGTTGAAAATACGGGTTGAAAAAGTAGTTTTTTTCTTTTACCCCTCTAAAATTTGATGATGTAATTTAATCTTATTTTATTGTTTCCACTATTATTTTATAATATTCCTTAGGAGGACCATTTTAGACATCAAAATTTCTCTAATTAAAGTATTGAACAAAGCTGTTAGGATTTGGGTTAATGTTAAGAAAAAGGAGTTGGTGGGAGAATTGATAAACATTGATAAGAAGATTATGGCTCTGGAGGACCCAAAGCATCTAGGATATTTTACTTCCTCCACTAAAGAAAACCTTCTCAATATGGAAGAGAAAAAGAATAATATTTTTATGTCACACGAAGAGGAAAGGCATATTAAGATCAAAGCGTCGTGGGTGGCTGAAGATGACAAAAATATGTGATTCTTCCATAATCACTCGTCATTCAGGAGAAAGCAAAACACCATATGTTTTATCAAAGATGAAGAGGTTAACTCCTACACTTCAAAAAAGGAGATTCAAAGGGAAGTGACCCATTTCTTCAGCTAGTTATAAAAAGTCAAAGAAGGGGTAAATTTTGACAAGTAGATGGAATTTATCAACCTTTTTCCCTAAAATGGTCAGATGAGGATACATATCATTTGGGGAGGTCGGTCAGTAAGGATGAATTTCTAGAGGTATTAAAAGAATTGGCCAGAGATAAGAATCCAAAGCCAGATGGATGGTCTGTGGAGCTCTTTAAACATTTTCAAGATATTATGATTGATGAACTAACTATTATGGTTGAAGAATATCGTCCCCTTTGTTTGATCTCAGGCTCGGTAAACACAACCTTCGTAGATATTATCTCTAAGGCTACAAATCCTTCTTTCTTTTCCGACTTCTGTCCTATTTCACTCTGAAACATGGTTTACAAAATGAACTCCAAACTCATAGTTAATTGAATTAATTCATGGTTATCGAAGCATATTACATCTAAGCAATTCAAGTTTTTAGAAAATCGATTCTCAAGTGTGCATTCTTTCTATCAAAACTTGTAAGAATGAGTCATGTCGCATGAAGATAGATTTAATGAAAGCATATGATTGTGTAGATTAGGAGCTTCTAAGGATGATACTTCACATGATTTATTTTGGAGTATTAATGGTTGAATGGATCATGACTTGTATCTCGTTGGTGAACCTCACAGTCATCACTACTGGGATTTTTTCTAAGTTCTTTAAGGCATCTAGAGGTCTCAGACAGAGATGTGGCCTTTCTCCTCTCTTTTTTCTAATTGTTATAGATGGTCTAAGCATAAGGATTTTGGAGGATAGGTCTAGGGGGATAATATTTAGATGCAGGATGTTAAGGAATATCACTCTTTCACATCTGATGTTCATCGAAAATATTCTGTTGATCGGGAAAGCATCAATTTTGGAATGGAAATATTATCATAAGATTCTATCTAGTTTTGGTGATGCATTGGGTTTAATCATGAGCCAAGGTAAGTTTGCCTTGATCTTGTCCAACCATGAAGAGCATTCGATGGAGGAGATAACCAAAATATTTGACATTTAGTCGATTTCATTGTATGGAGGCTTCGAATACCTTGGTTGTTCATAAAACCGAACATATATGAAAACAAAGACTGGGATTGGATTATTATAAATTTGAAAAGAACCTGACATCTTTGTCTCACAAATGGTTATCATTAGGGGGTAGACTTGTAATGATCAAATCAATGCTACAAAGAATTTCTATTTATTGGATGCATATCTATAAGCTTCTGAAAGAGTCAATTAATAGAATCAATTATATTATAGCTAATTTTCTGTGGGCTAGTCCAGGCAATTCCAGGAAAATCCACCTAGCTAACCTTGAGGTTTTGTCTAGACAGGTGGATTTAGGGGGTTTGGGCCTCAAATACTTAGAAAGTTTTAACTTAGCACTGTTGTTAAAGACTTTATGGAGGGCCATTTGTGGTGTAGGTATATGGCACCAAATTAGAAAAGACAAATATTTAAAGAACAAAAGAGTTGGTAAGTTAGACCAAAGAGGGGGCTCTAGAGAAAAATGAAACTTCTCTATCGTGGAGAAGTTTGATGAAAATAAAGCACTGGTCCTTTGATGGAAATATGATATGGGAGGTTGGCTCAGGTTCTAGGGTGGAGATTAGACTAGCTGCAATCAAAGGTTTGGTATGTATCCATACTTTTTCTTTCCCTCTACTTTCACATTTACATCAAAGAGGTCTGTTCCTTCTAAAAGACATTTATGTAAATTGAGGAACAATTTTTTTTTTCAAAATCATGGAGAGAGGTCGGGGAAATAGGAATCATTGTTCCTTTAGTTGAAGAATAGGAAGAATATACACTTCAATTGAGGTTAGGAGGTATAATTTTGACAAGAAATAAAGATATGATGTCATGGAACGGTAACATGTTTAAAGGCCAAGTTTTAGTTAAAGAATTTTTACTCTTACATCACACAGGGGCATATTGTGGATCCAAGATGCATTTGGTTCCAAAATCCATGGAAATGGGACATTTCTTAGAATTTGAAGTGTTTTATCTGGTTACTGGGCCACAATAAGATACTTAAATGGGAAATTTTACAAAAAATAGACATTCAAGGTGCTGATAGATGTGAAGTATGCCATATAAACACAAAATATGTGAATCACCTCTTTCTTTTGAACCCATTTGCAGTATCAATTTGGATGGGGGTCTTTAATATGCTTAATCTAAGAACTACTTGGGACAAATTCTCTATAGGGGACTGCCTATCACAATGGTTCACAAATTATAAGGAATTCAGAGCCCTACCCTTCTATGACATGTGGTGCATTTGGAGAGCTAGAAACATGAGGATCTTGAACAAGTTGATCCAGATGTGTGGGGTACATGCATAAAGGTTTTGACATTCTTTATGGAAAAAGATCCTATTAAGGAGAAGATACCAAAAGGAAATTGCTTTTAAAGGATAGATTCCCTATAGGTTTCTTTGATGGGGCCTTATCCTTCGAGTTATGTGGCAGGAAGATCTTTAAAGTATTGAGGCTTGGAGATTTCTATGAGGTCATATGGTTCAATTACATAGGCATAAACACTAGAGCGAAGCTTCTAGCTCTGTGGGGAGTCCTCATTTGTGCAAAATGGCTAGGCATCGACGAGATTGATGTCTTTGGTGATTCGAAAGTGATTTACGAGTGAGTTAATTAAAGAAATGTTTTAGAGTCTCCAACAATATCAAAATTGATGAACAAGATCCACTTGCCGATCAAATTCTTAAAAGGATTTTTGTTTCTCACATATACAGAGAACGAAATCATGTGGTTGATCTATTGTCAAAAAACGAATGCAGTCTTGACCCATACTTGATCAGTTTCTCTATTTATGAAAAAGGCTCTTTCCAGAGGTCAGGGATCATTAAAATTTGAAGGGCAAGTTATAAATTTCTATTTCTCTTAAGTTTCTATACCTGAGCTTGCATATGTATTTTCAGAAGTATTACTTTTTTGTGTTTTCATCGGATACATAGAAGAATCTAAATAGTATTTGCATGTTAGAAAAATAAGAAATAATATGTAGAAACAGAAAGAGGAAAGAAAGCAAAAATAAAACTTAGAATCTAAGTGTCATGAGAGCTATTTTTTGTGATTTGGGGGAAACAAAAGAAAATCGATGTAGAAGAACAAATCTGATAGACTCTGTAATATTTTCTCTTAATAAAATTATTATTTTCTTATGTCTATATTGAAAGATATCATTTGATTTTTCTTCCCTTGATTGTGTATTAGTGTATAAAAAAATCCCATGTTTAGCCTTTCATAAATCATTAGCTCCGACCAATTTGGAATTTTCAGCCTTTTACAAGTTTAGAGTTGGACCTATGGAGATTTGAAATTCATAAAAAGATGTGGCTCGCTGGAAATTGAACATAGATTGCAACCCACAAAGTTTGAATGGAAATTTTGAGGTTCTAGTTCGATAGCCCCTTTCCCCTCTCATATCCCGCCGACAACTTTAGGTTTGCATTGAACGGAAGCAGTCACGCTTACTGGGAGAAGAGTCGAAGGAAACAAATGATGTCTGTATCATTTCACTAAATGAAAATGTTTGTGGGGTTCATTGCAGTCTTTTTCTTGATTTTAGCTGTTCAGGGCGTTCCTGCTGGGTAAGAATGCCTGGAAGACAGGAATAAAATGTTGCAGAGGAGGGAGACTGAGAGAAACCTCTGGATGAAAAGAAACGAGATGGTGGGTTCGATCATCTGAGGCAGATAAATCTTTGACGCCAGAAACGAGACGCGGGTTCGGTTTTACCTCCAGGTATGTTTCATTTGGTGCTCGCGGGATAAGCTATTTCTAGGCGACTGGTTTTAGTGGTCTATGGTGTATTAGTGTATATGTTTTCGTTTGGCCATGGGATTGTATAGTTTTCAGATTTTGTTGATCGCTCACGATGTTGGGTGCTAGAGGTCGATTATAGTAGTTATGTGCTCTGGTTTTGGGATTTTGGTGGTGGCTATTGCGCTTCATTTGTAGACAATACCCATGAGGGATTTCCATATATGGATTTTGTGGTCTTTATGTGATATTTCAATATAGTATGTCTGTATTCTCTCTGGACGTATTTTCTCCCCTCCATAATTCGGAAATATTACATATCATTATGTTTTTTAATCACGGCTCTATACATTCTAGTACGTATCATTAGGAGACACTCTCCATCAACTTCCTCGCATCTAGATGCCTATCTGGACTGACCTCATTTTGATTTCTTGCCCACTACATTACCCAGGGGGAGGGTTCCTGCTTACAGACAATCAGTTTCTATTCTCTTTGGCGTCGATGGTGTAACTCATTCATCAAATCCTGACCATGCAAGGATTTTGGTATTCATCTATGTAATAGATGGTGGTCTTGCTCGGGCTACTACCGCATTTTCTGTTGTGAAGATATTTAGTGTGTTTATGATTAATTTGGGATCTGGTTTTTTCTACATCCTACAAGCTCTGGTTTCTCTGGTGTATGGGGTTGCTTCGGTGATCAAATTATCACATATTCCAGCGTCTTTTGAACTTATTCTTGTTAGGAGGATGGGATCATTATATCTGATATGACATGGGTCTAAATCATCGCACAATAATCCCAGCTACCTATTGACGCTTTGGGCCATGGGTGCATACGTGTTGATCCTCCCGATCGGGCACTAGTTATTTTTGGATTATGGGGCTACATTTTTTCCATGTCAGGTTTTTGTTTTGGAGGCGTTTGCCCTCGACTGGTGTGATCCAGGTTGGTTTATGTGTGGACACTGAAATTCTCCCTATGGAACGTGGATCTCGATACATTCTCACATGATTTATGTTCTTTTTGTCGGGCGCTTCACCTACCTCCCCTGCTCCCTGTTAATGCAGTGGATCACCTAGATGGACGCATTTGCGTTTATTCGGTCCACCTTGTATGCTGAGTCACTCCACCACTCATGCCCGAGGTATGTGTGGGGGATGGGCCCTTCGCTCCCTTAGGTGGCGCCCCTTGGGTTTGGGCGAGATCTTTGGACAGATGGCGGGCATGCTCCATATGATTCACACGGGGCATGTTATATGGGTGGAGTCAAGCGGGGTTCCCATAAACAACGAGCCATTAAAATTACCACCCCAACTCCTTTCCTCAGTTTTGGTCATGACGACCTGATTGATAAGGTCACTAGTTTACAAAAAAGAGCACTAATTGGTAAATGGTATTTTGCTGAGGTTGATGAAGGTGAGATGAGGAGTTGGGCGGAAATGAAATGGAAGGCATTACTTGGCTATATTCCCTCTTTGATTCGGCTTATGGGAGGTTGGTATAGTTTTCATTTCCTCTAAAAGGAGGATTTATGAAAAATTAAGGCTCTTCCATGGATCAAGGGACAGGGTTTCTTTACTCTTCATTCATGGTACAACAGATTTAATCCACTGAAGGAGACACCAAAGAACAAGCTCGTATGGGTTAAGCTGCCAGGTTTTCCAATTGAATTTTGGACCAAACAAGTATTTATGGATATCAGGAATGAAATTGGTAAATTTGTATATGTCAATTGTGAGTGTCTAGGCACCTGCAACAAAATAATCGCATGGATATTGATTGAGAAGGATTATTGTGGGGCATTTCCTAATCATATTGAGCTGAAATGGGAGGATACTAATTTAATGCAATGACTGGACTTCTGGGGTATACCATTTCACTGCCTTATATGCCACCATACTAGCCACCTTATGGCATAGTGTCCTCGCGAGAAGGGTGGTCGTCAGTTTCCATGCGGTCGCTATCATACTGGCACAAAAGATATGGTTGGGGGCCGCCCAGAATATTACAAGACTGGGCAGGGGAAGAATATTCTACAGGGTGGCGCACAAAATTCTACAGGTAATCTGAATCTTTCTACACATTTTCATACTTCTATTTCACTTCCAATGGAAAATGATGTGTCTGTCCCCATATATGTTCCCTCATCACCTTGGACATCCGAAAAGTTTGGCTCCCCCAACATTTATAACCCATCCCCGATGGAACTGAACCCACTACTTTCCATCCCTGTCCCCTCCCCACCGGATTTTGTTCCATCTCAAATGCCTCCTTTCGACGTCCCCTCTACATCACACATTACATACACTCTAGCTCGGATCCCCTCCCCCTCCATTTACCCCCCTATTATGACCCCTACTCGACCTATTTCACCTAGATCTCTGATGACCTCACCAACTAACTTGGTAGACAGTGATTTAGAATTTCTACTACAAAGGAAGACCCTCGACCTCCATTCGCTCACCATCCATAAACCTCTGGGCTCTTCATCCCCGGTCATCATCCCATCCTCGACTCGAAACATCACCGTCAGAAGGAAACAAAATAGGGGTAGTCGACATTTCCGAGGATGATCTTTCCATAAAAATACTGCCCCTATAGACTCTCCTTCTCTTATTGACATCCCTATTACATCTCCCATTTCACCTCGGGCCCTTAGAGCAAACATGCCCATATCTCGCCCATCATGAACTTCATCCTTTCAATGAACATTCGGGGATTGGGGGCATTTAAAAAATTCCTCACCCTCAAGGAGCTCTTACTTTTTTCATGTCCTTACATCATTCTCATACAAGAAACTATGCACCTGGCTCGACAGTCGATTGAATATTTCAAGTGGATGCTCCTGACCTGGCATATGGTGGCCACAAATGCAGCTAGGTGGTGAGGGGTGTTATAGACATTTTTGTGCCTTATAGCATTGAACATGAAATGTCCATAATCTAAGGGATCCAAAGTCCCTAAACATGTTGTTCCTACCCCTAGAGGAACAAGGCTAACAAACCACAGCAATTCACAAAAGTTCTCCACCTGAAACTACTCAAAAACAAGTCAATTCAGGATCATGTCAGCTGCTCCACTGACCATCTGCGCTGAATGTCAATGGCTCCACTGGCTACCTGCGCTGAATGTCAACTCCAACACTGGCTACCTGCGCTGAGCGAGATTGGACAAGTGGCAGACTCATTCCTCAAGGTGTCAAAACCCAGGAAGCTTCCAAAATGACACTTGCCTCAAGGAATTCGACTGGTGATGAGTAAGAGGTTCCAAATCTCCAAGTGGAAGCAAGAACCTCCAAGTGGACTCAAGAACTGACAGAGGGAGAGGACACTAGTCAGATCTCAAGCTGACTCATCCTCTCTCCAAACATCTATATATGGATCTCTCCTCCATGAGATCTAGGGGCTGTAATTTTATTATTGCAAAGAATTGCTGTTGGTTTGAGACTGGAATCATTGGGTGCTTAATGCTTTGAAGGGGCTGAAGATAGGAATTCCATTTGCTGGGAAGGAGATGTTGCATTAGAGCCCTCTGGGTTGTATCTCTTCCTGAACCTTGTTATTCATCAATAAAGCTATCTTGGTTTCTCCTATATGCTGATGTATTTTGATGTTTGAATGTATTAGTGTATTTGGTTTATTTCTAATCCTAAATCAGTTATGAATGTGAATATCTGTCTTTGCGTAGTGTTCTTCTCTTGTCTCAAGTAGTTGTTCTCTTGTCGCAAGTAGCTGTTCTCTTGTGATCTTGCAGGAAGTTGTAGCTGGATAAGTAGGAAGGCAAGTAGCTGTGAACACCCAAAGAGAAGGGAGATTGGATCGAGGGACAAACGGAAGACACCGGTAAGTCTATTGATCTCTCTTCTTTCACATTTCATAAAGGAAGAAACCAGTATAGCTGTACTCGTTTGTTGCTAAGGCACTGTCACACCTTAGGTGGATAGGATCGTCCTGCATAGGCATTTTTCCCCACAACAAATTGGCGACTCCGCTGGGGAGAATTTGTTTAGTCATTTTGTTTGTGTTTCTATCATTTGTTTGCATCATAGACTTGACAGCAACAGTCGAACTGCATCTTTCCCGGATGCAAAGTAGAAAGTTGCTGCTTTGATCCAATTGCTGGACTTGTCTATGATCTAAACAATGGATCCACAAATGATTTGATGATCCTTGTGATAGATCTTAGTAGCTTTCAAAGCATCCCTTTGATTATACCTTGCTTGTGTTTCTGATTTGGCCTGAAACTGTTGATTTTTGAGCAATTTGTGACCCAGAACCCAGGAGAAACGAGAGTTTCTCCTTCAGCGCAACTGCTGTGAAGGCAGTCTGCATTTCAACGCAGGTCCCGTGAAGGCTACCTGCGTTGAATGTCAAGTCCTTAGTGTTGAGGTTGCGCTAAACCAGTTTGGCCTTGTGCAGCTGGGGTTCTCTGTTCTCTGTTGCCCTGTTTTGATCTCTGTTTTTTGCAACCTTTAACCAGCATAGGTACCAGTCAAATAAATCCTTTTCTTTGCTTAGATTCTGCCTCCTTTTGTACAAAAAGACTGTGAGTGTTTTTATGTGTTTGTGGCATCATTTACAGTTTTCCTTTGCATGAGTGAAATAATCATCCTGTAGCCCTTGATTCGGATCTGATTAATTGTGATCTTAGAAGAGAGTTCATTGGCTGTTTGCAGATTGATTATATATTTACTTTTGCTTATTGGTTTGAATTTGTCTCTTTTAAGTGTCAAAACAAGTCTTTATTTCGAAAATCGTTAAGTGTTGTAATCTCTTCTATCTTCTCTGATTTCGAAAAAGTGAACTTGTTTGTATTGATCATTTAAAAGCAAGTTCAAAGTTGTACAAAAAGCTTTCTTTGTAGGCATCAATACTAAGAAAGCGGAAAAAAAACACCTGCATTGTGCATTTTGCATTTTGCATTTGATAGTTTGCATGTTGGATTTAGGAAAAGTGCATTAGAGTGTGCTGATTGCTCTTTGAGAAAAGATGGTGTCTTTCTTTTCCCTTAGTAGCTAGGATTTTCAAAGTTGAAAAGATATAAAGCTTGCTTATCATCTTTAGACTGCATTTAGGAATTTGTATCATACATCTCGTGGTGAACCTTGAAAGGCAAACTTTAAAAATATCAACCTAAAATAAACTGAATGAACCTAACAACGCTTTGCAACATAACGCACAACATAGAGGTCTAGGCTAGAGACATGTTCCGGCGTCGTTAAGCCTAGTGACTGTCGATCTCGTGGAAGGTGGGTGATTCCTCCTGAGGGACGATAGCGCTAGTATGGATTGTGCTCCCACATACCGTCGCGTATATATTGGGAGACCCCTATAGGCATATATCCTTTATCCTTAGGAAGCCGTGTCGGCCGCCCTACTGATCGCAATGCAGTGAACACAGCATTCACGAAGATCGACCGCCCGTACCCTAAAAAGTATTCTGCGGTTTTGCGAAAAGTTTGGCACACCCTCTACCTAGAACTCCAGAGCAGTTCCTTTTGGCCTTTTTCAGACTCTATAACAGAAAAAGTCCATCCGAGAATTTGTCACTTCGGGCTCGTTAAAACATCGAAGGAGACTAGAGTCATCTTTAGCTTTTTCTCGACTCTTTAAAACTTAAAAAGCAAGTTGTGTCTAAAGCGTCGTTAAAATTTATTTTAAACGGAACAATCACCCTTTAATTCCTGCGTTGATCTTTGGGTTGAAATATGGAGCACACCAACCAAAGAATTCCCCTTGATGGAAATCCTAGTCCCTTCTCCTCTTGGGGAGATGTTGGTGCGCCCCACATGGCCACATTGTCGCTTCCAGGACTGACAATCGGCCTGCCAGTCTGGCTCTTTTCAACCAATGTCGTTCAGAACACCACCATTCCTAAACAGTCGAGTCAACAGTTAGACCAGACTAGAGTTGCCAACCAGCCTTCTACTTCATCTTCCTCTCCTCCTTCTTCTTCGCTAGACGGAACTGGTAAAACAAAAAACCAGGCTCCTAAGGAGAAGAAGGAGAAGAAGAAGAAAGAAAAGAAGAGGAAGGAGCCAAAGGTGACTGGGGGCAAACGAGAGTCGTCTGACAAAAATCCACACACAGCACTGACCAGGCCTAAATCGCCATGAGTCATATGCAAGGGAGACCACTTCCATAGAGATTGTCCCTGTATCCCTCGAATACTAAGGGACTGGTCTCCCGGTTTGCACAATTCGGTAGCATCAACCTCTGATAGCCATGTTGACTGCTCACCATCAACTAGTGAAAGTGAAGTCACAGGACAGAGAGGGAAAGCTAGATTTCCCTGAAAATTGTGTGAAGGCGATCACGCCATCCACCGTTGTCCCTTCTTAGATGAGGCTAAAAGAGTTTTGGAATATCGCCCGATTTTATGAGCGCAACTTCCTCCTGGATATCAAAAACTCCTGCCAAGTCCTTCACTAGTTGAGAACCCGGCTGGCCCGCCTAGGTGGTCAGCCGAAGCACCTATCATTGAAGATGAACCGTCTGGATCCATGCCTGACGAAATTCAAAAGGTTGATATGGCAGTTGACCCGGTTTTGCCTTCAGAGGTTCTATCTTCGAATGATACCATCACAGAGGAGAATAAAGACGACACCGTCCAAATTCTCTTCATCAACACTGACTCTGATGAACAAGGGGGCAATGCCCCCATTCCTTTATCTCTGGAAGGAAGTTCGTCAGAGCGATATCCGGCTGTTTATTCGGTCCCACCACCAAGCAACCTGGTTGTGTCCTTTGACTGGAACCAACTAGGCAGACCCCGGTTGCCAGCAAGCATACCATTCAGAATTATTGTTCAAATATACAGAATGGTAATGGCTGGCACTATCATTGATGAGGGGGCATCTGTGAGTATCCTTTCCTCTATTGCTTGGAAAGCGCTTGGTTCGCCAGCGCTTTTACCTGAAATGAGAAATCTATCAGGTTTTGATAAAGGAACCAGTCGACCTTTAGGGATCCTCCCCAATGTGCCTATAACATTGAAAGGGAAGACCGTTCAAATGAACGTGATGGTCGTTCAAGGACCCTTGGATTATAACCTACTCCTTGGACGAGACTATATATATTGCATAGGAGCTATAGTCTCCTCACTCTTTAGAGTAATGTGTTTTCCGCATGAAGGAAGAGTGGTCAAGCTCGTAGACCAACTTTCGTTTCCCGGATCACGCATCGCAAATAGTCATGTACCATCCCTAAATGGTCTATTCATGCAAGAAGTGTCTCAACCCACGGTCCGTCCTCCTGATGAGCGCGAGTAATCCGGGAGGATATGACTGGAACCCAGGGGGCATGCATCCTGGTCTGCTTCGGCAGGGAAACTTTGGGTATAGAGTAGGTTTCCGCGGGAGAATATGACTGGTCTGTACCCCGTCCAAAGAGGAAGAGGGGTTATTCTGGAATAAGATTCTTTTGTCAAAGTTATGTAAGTTGACGAGAATTGTCACTCACCTTTGTCTATTTCGGTAGACATTGCCGAGGAAGTGTTTTGTTTAAAAGTTAACGAGACAATCTTTGGGTAACCTGAAAGAGGTAGGCCTCTCTCTTTAAAACAATTGTTTTGAAGGAAGAGAAGTAGAGGTAACCTTGAAATCGTACTTTATACCTGGGGGCATGCAAACCTTTTGGAGTGCAAGCAAAGAGCGGTTATTTATCTGTTTTTTGGGTTAGCCGTTTCCTAACTTGCATAAAGAAAGGATACGGAGCAAAGCTTAGTAAGATGAAGCTCCATAAAAAATAGAATCTTGATGAGACACTCTTATCTTATGACTGGGTATTCGAGCAGTTTTAGCATAAAGTTCATGCTCGTTAAAAAATAAACGCAAGATCCGAGCAGTTTTAGCAAAGTTCATGCTCGTTAAAAAATAAACATAAGATCGAGCAAATGTTTCCACCCGCGTTTAAGCTCGTTAAAAAATGAACTATCCCGGTAAATAACCACTGTGAATGTAATATCATCAGCCATTAAAGCCTTGGTCGTGTTTGCACTGTCACCTCCACTTTTCATTTGGCCGATCGTTCACCTCCATATGATTGTTTACCCATTTTGAGGAACAGCTGCGAAGAGTGATTTCACCTAGCCATCCTTGTGACACTGTCGTGATTGGAAAATTCCAACCTGTACCTGGAATCTGCTGCTAACCCTGTTTATCACTCGTTCCTCAAAAGACGAGTCTTCTTTAAGCTCTTTTCAATTGACTCGTAAAATATGAAAAGATTGCCGAGTTTTGGCCTTCCAGCTCGTTAAAGGACAGGAAGAGCTATCCCTCCTCTAGATTTTAATCTTTTTTGGACCTGGGGGATTATTGCACAAAAAGATCGAGCACTTGTTTTGTTCGGCTCGTTAAAACTATCGAAAACTCATCCGTTCTGTATTGTTTTATACTTTTTCGGACTTAAGGGATTAGATGACGAAAAAGGAATTTTGGAGTTGACTTTATGTACCTTTTCAGACTCTCTAAAAATGAAAAGGACCGAGTTATCCTTGTCGTTAGACTCGTTAAAATTATTAAATAGCGACAAACTTGTCTTTAGACGAGAACGAGTTTCACTATCGCTAGGCTCGTTAAAACATAGCGATGGGCTTGCCCGAAGGGCAGGTTATAGAACAAGCATATGTTATCCTCCTCAAGCTTGACAAAAATAAAGAGGTACTGGTCAGCAATGACTGTGGAAAAATTGGGAGAAACCAAAGAAAACTTTGATGGTAGCAAGTCGCTCTTGAACATGACACTTTTCCTCCGTACCACAATCGGGTTGGGTTGTTTCATTCACCGGTCACATCACCATGGTCTCACCATACCATCCATATTTGGGGTAATGCTACCGATCCATCGCATCAGTGTCGCCATATGTTCAAGAGAAGTCGTTCAGAAAGAGTCAACCGTGTCCCATCCACTGCCATACATTATCCTTCATCCATTCATGACCGCCACCCTGAATCATATGTCACAGATCGTTTTCACCTCCATTAAAATCATTAGCTCCGTTCTGTGTCACTGATGTGGGATTCATTAAGGCCCTCCTGTGACAAATCGATTCTTGTCGACGTCAGCTCATTATCCAAGAAGTTGATCTAGGAACAACCCCTTCAGTACTTTGAAGCTTGCATGCCACAATGGCAAGTTTCTCACTTCCGGCGACAGGTATACATCAATGACCTTCGACCGAAAGATTTTGCGTGGTGTTCGACACCAAGTCCTTTATTCACACCACGTGAATTGTACTGCAGTACCTTGAGGGTCATCATCATTATCGGTGATTCCTCTCGCGCTTGTTAACGGTTTACATCATTGACCGGTAATCAAGCGATGTCTTTCCATGTTCGACTTTAGAACATTTCTCACATGGATCGACTTGTACTTAGAGTGAAGATCGAATGAGTTTGAAGACCCCGGATCTAGTTTCATCCATCCGGGCTGCGATATATATTCAGGAAAGATAAAGACATTGACATGTACATCATTGCAACAGATAATCATCCTACTCAAAGGATGATAATTTCATCAAAATTATCAGTCTATCATCAGACGATTGTCTGTTCTATGTACAGAAAAATGAATTTATAAAGCTGAGCATGGGAATGCCTGCCTCAGCTAGATCATGAAAGCAGTATGAAAAATAATGTATTGTATTGTATTGTATTACAGGTCTCCTCCCAGCATTGGATGAACTTCGGATCCCCCTGATAAAGAATTTCGCCCGATAAACAGCCTCATACTTTAGGGGGCAACTGTTATAGACATTTTTGTGCCTTACAGCATTGAGCATGAAATGTCCATAATCTAAGGGATCCAAAGTCCCTAAACATGTTGTTCCTACCCCTAGAGGAACAAGGCTAACAAACCACAGCAATTCACAAAAGTTCTCCACCTGAAACTACTCAAAAACAAGTCAATTCAGGATCATGTCAGCTACTCCACTGACCATCTGCGCTGAATGTCAATGGCTCCACTGGCTACCTGCGCTGAATGTCAACTCCAACACTGGCTACCTGCGCTGAGCGAGATTGGACAAGTGGCAGACTCATTCCTCAAGGTGTCAGAACCCAGGAAGCTTCCAAAATGACACTTGCCTCAGGGAATTCGACTGGTGATGAGTAAGAGGTTCCAAATCTCCAAGTGGAAGCAAGAACCTCCAAGTGGACTCAAGAACTGACAGAGGGAGAGGACACTAGTCAGATCTCAAGCTGACTCATCCTCTCTCCAAACATCTATATATGGATCTCTCCTCCATGAGATCTAGGGGCTGTAATTTTATTATTGCAAAGAATTGCTGTTGGTTTGAGACTGGAATCATTGGGTGCTTAATGCTTTGAAGGGGCTGAAGATAGGAATTCCATTTGCTGGGAAGGAGATGCTGGATTGGAGCC
Organism: Pinus tabuliformis; assembly: GCA_031772625.1. NCBI lineage: Eukaryota > Viridiplantae > Streptophyta > Pinopsida > Pinales > Pinaceae > Pinus > Pinus tabuliformis. The sequence continues at coordinate 757,909,676 of CM062812.1, forward strand.
CTCTGGGTTGTATCTCTTCCTGAACCTTGTTATTCATCAATAAAGCTATCTTGGTTTCTCCTATATGCTAATGTATTTTGATGTTTGAATGTATTAGTGTATTTGGTTTATTTCTAATCCTAAATCAGCTATGAATGTGAATATATGTCTTTGCGTAGTGTTCTTCTCTTGTCTCAAGTAGCTGTTCTCTTGTCGCAAGTAGCTGTTCTCTTATGATCTTGCAGGAAGTTGTAGCTGGATAAGCAGGAAGGCAAGTAGCTGTGAACACCCAAAGAGAAGGGAGATTGGATCGAGGGACAAACGGAAGATACCAGTAAGTCTATTGATCTCTCTTCTTTCACATTTCATAAAGGAAGAAACCAGTATAGCTGTACTCGTTTGTTGCTAAGGCACTGTCACACCTTAGGTGGATAGGATCGTCCTGCATAGGCATTTTTCCCCACAACAAGGGGGTTTGGCTGCCATATGGGACCCTCACTAGGTTAGGATGAAGACCTTCTCTTGTTCTATTGGTATTCTTCTAGCGGGGCACATCAGGGGCCTTCCGGGAGGATACATATTTTAAATGTATACGCCCCATACAGGGATTGGGACATTTTTTGGCGCAACATATGTTCTTCTGGAATATTGCATCTGATTTCTCTGATATTGGTGGGAAATTTGAACTGCACTATTGGGCTGGATGAAGTTTGGGGATGGTCCTGAAGTATTGATAACATGATCGACATGTTAAAAGAAATTATCTATGATCATTATTAACCTGATTGATATATGCCCTCCAAAGATTGCGCCTACCTGGTGATCTGAAATGAGGGTTTAACATCTTCTCATACTTACAAGAACCTCTCACTCTAAAGCTTAACAATTATTGGATCTAGCTTATGTTGACAATTGCGGAATTAAGTACTTGAAACAGGTGTATGTCTTAGTTTGTTTTTATCTGTTTAAGTGCTTTAAGTTGATTTGTTTGTTTTAATATTAGAGACACATATCAGCCATATAATGCAGCAAATAAACATCAACACATAACAACAAATTTAATCTAGGAGTTCACCCGAATATCATGGGCTACATCTCCTTGAGCTTCTGTCAATTTGACTTGGCTCTTTGGGATTATGGCTTCAATTCTTTTACAAGTTCCACACTCAAATCCAATGGTTATTGAGGCTTAGAAAACCATCTATATCCATGTCATGGCTATCATCATTCTACAAACAGATCTGAGATCCCTTAGACTTGATTCCTTCAATCAGTGCACTGAGCTTCCCTGAGCTTCTTGATGGCACAAACTCCTTCAGAATTCTTCAAATGTCTTTGAAACCTCTTCTACTATCTCTAGCACATATTAGACATCAACAATAGACTGTTCATTTGCTCAAAATGAGCACTGCATCCCTGATTTAAGCCTTCCTCCACGAATGGCATTGGGTTGCCTCAAAATTCCCTGTAGCATCTCGGCATTTAGAAGTCTTTAGATGCTTCTGTAAACCCTTGCAATGGATTCAGAAGGCTCATTACAGTCAGGAATGACTGTTGGTTCGCTGAGAACGGATATTGGTAGCTCCTGCAATTGCCTCCAACCCCTGGTGGCCCTGAGCTCCAAAATCTCCCTAGATGAAAATCTCCTTGAAGATGGTTTCTTCAACTTCTCTGGACTATTACATTGGCTTCAGAAGGCCTCAATTAACCTAGCTAGACTCTTGGTTCACTCTCTTAGGTCAAAAATCACTTCTGGAGTGCATTTAATCAGTTTTGCCCTAGAGATCCTCCACTAACTTTGGAAAACTGGAAGTTAAGGCCACCAAATCTGGCAGTAGGCTTGAAATTAGTGGAATCCACCAACTTTAGCGCTCACTGCTAACCGTAACTGGAACCTCTACCGTGCATGTGATCGATATTACTGCCGATGATTAGGGATAAGGTTGGCGGTTAACTAACGTTCAGCCACGTGGAGAGGCGCTAACACCGACAGTTACATCGTGACATGTGAACAAGGTTATGGGGACCGCTGGCGGTCCTGCCCCCAAACCGCCGACCATTACAGTTTAAATAAAAAATTTATCCATACATTGTTAAGAACAACCGTAGCGGATTCGGTAGCACGCATTCAGGTCTTGCCAGAGGTCAAGGGTTCAATCCCCCCTAACCCCAAACATAATTTTACATGACCATTCTAGGGCCAGGTGGCAGCCTCTGGGATTGCCACATGTCAGCACCTGATTGGTCAACCAAACAAGAATATTTTGGGGAATATTCTTTTTTTAATATTTCCCAAAAATCAATTATTCTTGGAAATTGCAGTTTATTGGACTTTTTCAAATGGCGATAACTTCTTCATACAGTATCAGTTTTCCGAATTGTTCACGATGCCAGAATTAGGAAGACGAGATCTATCCGGTCATTTAGGTTTGATACTCTTTCGAACACTTTGAATTTTGAGCTATCATTAAAGTCCTGGATCAATATCTGATCACTCCTCCCCATTGGGAATCTTTTGGACCCCAAAAGACTGATATACTGATCTGAACAAGAGATGAGAGTACAGTGCCCTCTTCTTTCAGCCTTCATACACTTTCCTGCATGGCAGGTGCCTTTGAACCAAATATCGAAGGTAGTCGACACTTCCCTTATTGGATGCGCTTGTCCTCCTGTTAAGAACTATCTTCCTTGAACTCATTCAGAATTTACAGAACGTAGATGAACATCGCTTCCAAACCACTTCCATGGTGACCTTTGTTGCTGCAAATTTCCTTCAACAGACGATGTCAAATGAAGAAAATAACTTGATGAAATAAATTCTTGTTTCAACAAAAGAAACAATTTTCACATCATGTGAATCACCATCATGTATTTACATTGTGTACAAATGATCGACTAAGTCACAAGCCGACTAAAACATGTCCTTTCAAACATTTGACCCTTCAAGTTAAGCATGTACAAAAAGAACTTTAACAATTCTTTTACAAAGAGGAAACATTTCATCATTATCTCCCTTTTACAATTTTGGAGACGAAATAAACTTTTCCAAGTCGACATGACATTACATGCATGTTTAAACAAAACAATATGATGGTCGATAGCTTTCCATCAAGTCAATTACATACATGTTCAAAAACAAGGAAAAATACAAGGAAATCATTAACATCCCTGTGTTCATACATTCTATTCTCATGCATGTATTTGATTCTTCAACTTTCTCTTCAATACAATCATGAGTACAAGATCCTCGATCACATGTACATGTACTTTCAAATCTGAAATGATTATAGCTTTGCTACAATAAAGTGAGTCTACATACTCGACTTTTTCCATCCTGCAACTTGCATTCCATTAGCAAAGAAATGTAAATAGATGTGACACATTTCTTTTCTCATAAAAAAACATGTAACTTTAATTAGATAATAACTCTAACCATTTCTTACCAATCCACACCAAAGGTGCTTCCTTTAACTGCAAATCGACATCAACATGTGGATCATCCTGAAACACATCGATTATGGAAACTTCCTTTCCATTCACTACAACAAAACCCTGTGATTAGCATCCCTTTTTGCTTCCTTTTTTGCATCTAGAGACCATTTTTGGTGCTATTTTTGTCCATTTATCAAATATGGTGCAAAACATGATGCAAAGTTTTCACCGAGTTTTGCACCAAGTCTTACATCAAGTTTAGCACCAGGTATTGTAATAGGTTTTACAGTAGATTTTACAGCAAGTTTTACACCACGTTTTATGCCAAGTTTTGTGCCATCCTTTGCACCATGTTTTGCATCAGGTTTGGCACCTAATTTTGTTTCACCATCTTTTGCATCTAATTTTTGCACCTACACGTGCATCAACTTTTGCATCATCTCTTGCATCCTCTTTTGCATCATTTTTAAAATCATTTTTTGCATCTAATTTTGCATCTACTTTTGTTGCATTGAATTTTACATCTTGTTTTGCATCCATATTTACATCCTCTTTTTCATCTGTTATTGTGTCCACTATTGCATCCATTTTTCTTGTGCCATAATTTGCACCTAGTTTGACACCTCCCTTTGCACCCTTTTTTGTTTCTAAATTTCCATCCACGATTGCATCCTCATTTACATCTAGGTTTTCATAGACTTTTACATCTATTTTTAATCCTTTTTTATATCCACTTTCGCAGTAAGATTTGCATAAGATTTTGTGTCTCGTATTGCATCTACTTTTGCATAGAATTTTGTTGCATCAACTTTTGCATCATATTTTACATCCATTGTTTCACCCATGTTTACGCCCACTTTTACATCCCTTTTTGCATCCTATTTTTCATCTTCATTTGCTTCTTTTTTTGCATCTATCATTACATCCACTTTTTTTGTGACACAATTTGTGCCATGTTTTGTACTTACTGTTGTACCCACATTTTCTTCCAATTTTGCATCCATCTTCGCATCTTGTTTTGCATAAAATATTGCATCTATTTTTGCATCCACTTTTGTGTGGGTTTTGCATCTTATTTTGTATCTTTTTTTTCATGTACTTCAATTGCATCCAATTTTGTTTCTCATGTTGCACCCGTGTTTGCATCCACTTTTACATCCCTTATAGCATCTTGTCTTGCATCTAAGTTTGCATCTTTTTTTTTGTCTATTATTACATCCACTTTTTTTGTGCTATGATTTGTGCCATATCTTATGCCTATTGTTGCAACCCACATTTTCTTCCACTATTTCATCCACATTTACGTCCTCTTTTGTGTCCAAGTTTGCATCAAACATTGTTTATGTTTTTTGCATCCCATTTCGAATCTACTTTTACAGCCACTGTTGATTCGTCCAATTTTGCAACTAATTTTGTGTTCACTATTGCACCCATGTTTGGCCCATGTTTACATCCCTCTTTTCATCCAATTTTTCCTCCTTTTTGCATTCAAGTTTGTGTCTTTTTCTTTTTTACATTCATTGTAGTATCCACATTTGTTTCACCACAATTCATGCTAAGTTTTATGCCTACTATTGTGCCCATGTTTTCCTCCACTTTTTCATCCATGTTTGAACCCTATTTTGTGTTCAAGTTTGCATCAACTATTGCATCTACTTTTTCATCCAATTTTGTGTCAGTTTTTCTGTCTTGTTCTGCATCTACTTATGTTGTGTCCACTCTTCCTCAAAATTTATGTCTATTTTTACCCCCATTTTTTTGTTCACTTTTGCATCCCTTTTCCAACACACATCATATTTTTTTCATTGATGATATTTCTTATGACATTGAAAATTATGAACAACTGATGACAATGTCAATAATTATAACGATGATGATAATGAAGATGATGACGATGACATGAATTGTGATTGTTTTGATAATGACAATGATGATAAAGACGATGGGAGTTACAATGACAATGATGATGATGATGCTAATGAACTTGGCCATTCTTACCAATTTTTAAATGTTTTCATGGTCAAAATCATAATAGTTATCTTTGGTGTCATCTTCCAAGTCATCATCATCTGATCATCATTATCATTATTTTCATCTTGGTCATCATCAAGAACAATAATGACATGAATGATGATTATGATGTTCATGATGAAGATGACAGCGATTATGATAAAAATTATATTAGTTATGATGATGGGGATGATGACAATTATAATGATGATGATAATGGTAGTAATGATGATGATCGTCGATCATCTCTAAAAAATAAAGTTGTTATTTTTCTTGCATATATCGTGTGTCCTAACAACCCTTTTCGAGCACTCGTAACATTTTTTAGGTTGATGATATTTCTTATGATGCCTATAATTATGAACAATTGATGACAATATCCATAATGATGATGATGATGATGATGAAGACATGAATTGTGATTATGACGATAATGAAATGATGACATTGATGGTGGTGATGATGACGATAATGAAGATGATGACCCTCCCTCTAAACTAGGGAGGTAATCATAATGAGACAAAAAATTACTCTCAAGTTGAAATATTCATATAAGAAGGGATTTGGATTGATAAACATCAGTGATGATTTACATCATCATAACCAACATTGTCAAAAGAGTAAGGCCTTGACTAACAAGTTTATCTCTCCATTAAACCAGAGCACAAAGTTGGGAGGCATAAATTTGAACACCACTACCTCTCTAGGCACTTGCCCCACCAGGATGTTCACGAGGTATGTCTTCACATGATCATTTCCTAATCCACTATCATAATATTTGACACTAGGAAATGTCAATCCTCATGACTATTCTTATCTTGGATTAATGTACTTGACTTATGGTGATTAGTCCTAGTCAAAGTCCAAATTCTCAAAGAATATTGGTCCCAGATGTTTATCCAATCCACCATTCTCCCTACTAGTGTCTTTACTAGGCTTACGATTGTTAGTCCTGGCCATAGTACATGACAAATGGATAATATGGTGTCTACCCTCACTCCCTCTCAAGCAGAGAGGAGACATGCACAAGCATTAGATTTTCTCAAGAATACCCATTATTTTCATAGAGAATAACATCAAAAATTTGTTTTCATCACATGACGCCTTTATGATTAAGCATTCATAGATTTGTGGCAAAATATTTCCCCTTTTGTCATTTGTGATGAAATAAAATCAAAAAGTGAAAGACAAAATCATTAAAGATACACTATATTGATTTATATAAGTCTAAACTCTAAGGTTGAAGTGAAAATTCATGTAAATCTTATATCTATGAGTTGTGCCAAACTTATGAAAACCTTATTCCCTAAGTCCTCTATTTAAGAAAATGAAAAAAGAAAGAAAAATAAGGGCCAATGAATGGTAACTCATGTATTCCCTCCCTCTTTGGAAAATATATGAATATATACACTCCTAGTCACACTTGATCACATGTTTGTGATGGTTAAATCATGAATTCTTCTTTTCTCCTTGCATTTTCACTTCATCATTTAAGCACCTAATTGAGGATCTAGGGAATGTTTGTTGCATATGGCTTTCATGTCTACTCTTGGTTTACTTATGTCACACTACTATAAATTTATGTGATAGAGTGAAATACATAAGTTTGTGGAGTTATTAGAGCGGTGTATTAAGTTAGTCACCACACACACATGTGTTACATCTCATTGATCCACATGTGTGGGTTGGAGATTCATTGCTTGACAACTTTAATGGAGACTACTTTATGGCTTTAATGGTATAGCTTACAAAATATCTCCTTAAACATTGCGATTCATCATTTCTTTTCCTCGAGACACTTGATAATATTGAAGTCACTCCCAATAATCCATGGAGATGGGGAGTATAAATTACTTGTGCTAGAAATAGAATTGAGAAATAGAGGTTTTCCATTTGCGATATTGGAGTCATAGACATTGGATACATGGTAGTAGTCCTCGATGTCAATTAACTAAAATTGTATTGTCATAATGCGAAAAGAGGTAAACATATTGGTAACCTTGATGTCTTGATCATTTCAAATAATAACCATTCCACCCAAGTATCTCTAAGCATCAACCACTACTACTTGAAAATTCCTCCCCCATTTTCTAATTATATGAGGTAGAACCTCACTTAATATCTTTTGCTTCTTATATCAACATTATTGATGGGTGCTTTGTGTACCATTTTTCTTTTAGGAGTCTTTGTTTTCCTTTACTATTGAGGCCCCTCATGTTCCATGAGACTATTTTCATCGAGAATTTACATAGAAAGGAAGTATAATGTGACTAAAAAAAACATGTCTCAATATTTAAGTGCTTGGACAATTCCACTTCATGACTCCTATATTTCCTTAACCTGGGACCGAATGGTGAACTTGATGGCCTTAAGGGAAATTGACCAATGAAAATCTAAAAAAGAGGTGACTTTTGACTTATCACATACAATTTAATATACTAAAAAAATATCCATAACAATTTCATCAATCAATGAATCATTAAAAAAATATCCAAAACAATTTCATCAAGCAATGAATCATTGCATTATAAAATACAATCTATAAACATTTTGGGAATGTTTTGCTAAAACATGCTCAAAAACCAACATATTTAATATTAATATTTAACAATAATATGGACAATAACACATTTTGATAAATTAAATAACATATTATCAAGCCTAAAAAATGTCACTAACAGAAAACTATAAAGCATGCAACTAATGGAAGTGACCACTCGAGGCCACCATAAGACAATTTATCTATTAAGACCAAGATTAATGGGGACAAATATATACAAAGGACAAAGGCAAACCTATTTTAACTTTATTGTTTTATTAGCCTGGTTCAAGATGAACATTTAAAGATATCATGAAGAACATAATTAGCTTTATTGCATTAAGAAAACCCAAGCACATTCTATAACTTAGCAAGGAAGAGATGTATAACACCCATCTCAGCGACACAAGACATGGCATTGAGTTACTTTTTTATATATAATTTAAACTCCTATCATAAAATCACAAATTTAGCATGAATGGAATGTTTAAAATCCATTTTTATAGAAGCAAAATATAATTTTTCTTATAGAAAAAAAATACCAAGAACTAAATATATTTTTTTAGAAAATAAAAAATACTAAAACTAAATATATATTAAAAAAAACTAAATCATAAGCAAACTAGATTTTGAATTTGACACTCTTGTTCACTTTCGGAAACTCATATGGTGGAATGTGATCTCTTTATCCTCGTCTTTAGCTTTTTCCTAAAAAATAAAAGCATACAAAAGCGAGAAAGAGCCATAAAGCATCAGGAAGATTTTTCCTAAGCAAAAAAGCATATAAAAAGTGGAAAAGGCCATTTTTATATGAGGAAACATTATTCACCCAAAAATATTTTTCCCAAATTGAACTAATGAGGAATTTGTGAAATATTCATAGCCTTCACTTTCCTATATATTGGAGGCTTGGCCATTGAAAAAAATGATGGGAATTCTTGTATTGTCACGCTGCTGAGATCTATCTTGAGAGGGAGAGTTTTGGAGCTACGAGTTGGGGGAGGTGCTATTGGAACTACATTTGATTGTTGTAACTTTCCTCCAACTCCTTTATTCATATAGATCAATGGTTCTTCCTTCCATATGTTTCTATTCATTCTTTACTTTTTCTATTTAACTAATGGATATATGGAATTTTTGTTTGTATTTATTTATTTAATAATATTTATATGTTTCTGATAGTTTCGATTATCAAGATGTGAAGGTTTCTTTATTCTCTCTATTATGTGTAGGACCAAGCTTTGGTGCTAGCTAGGAGCACTTCCTAGCTATACTAAAAACTCCAAGAAGACCTGAATACGAGGACTCACAAGAATTCATTCTCTTTTTCTTAATCTATACTCTACATCTTGATCTACTAAGAATCCGAAGCCTTATAGCAACCTTTCTCTTAATTGGTTTGTCCTAGGTTTCTGGGATAAACTGAGAGGGTTTTATTTTCATCTAACCGTGCATTAAATACTACAGCAAAATAATATTTAGGAACTTTAATATATTTCACTATGTAAATGAACTTAGTAAAATGAACCCATAGAGGGGGTTATAAATGGAAATAAAAGTAAAACTCTAAACAAGAAGCCAAAAGTGGATTTAACCATGGATGCAAAATTGGGTGTAGAATTGGATTTAAACTAACCATCAAAACAAGATATAAACAATGACACAAAAAGGGTTTTAAAGCAAAATTAAAAAATGGTGCAACACTAGACACAAAGAAGGGAACAAAATAGGGCATATGAAAGGATACCGAATTGGGCACAAACAAGGATGCAAAAATGGACACCAAAATGAGAATTCAAAGAATGGTGTAAACTTAGGATGAAAAAAGGATGTAAGAAAAGACACAAAACAAAATGCAAAATGGGACTAAAAAAGGGTGAAACTAAGGATGTCAAAAATGATGCATAACTAGATGAAAATTCAAATTAAAATCTAGGTGCAAAATGAGATACAAATGTGGACACAAAATGTGGCAGCAAAAAGGATGCAAATTTGGAAGCCAAAAAGGATGAAAAACTAGATACCAAAAAAGATGAAAATTTGGACATAAAAAATGGTGCAAAATTGGGCACAAATGAAGAAAAAATGGTGCAAAAATGGGCATTAAAATGGCTCAAATTTGGATGCAAATTGAGATGCAACATTGGATGTAAAATGAGGTGCAACAAATCATTCAAAACTTGCTGCAAAAACAAATGCAAAAATAGATGAAAAATGGCTCAAAATTGAACGTAACAATAGACACAAAATGGGATGCAAAGGTGGATGCAACATATGGTTCAACATAGGATGCAAATTTAGATGCTCAAAAGGATGCAAAATTGGATGCAAGAAATGGTGTTAAAAATGATGCTAAATTGGATGCAACAAATGATGCAAAATTAAATGAAAAATATGGTGCAAAATAGGATACAAAAAAGGGAGATAAATAAAACACAAAAGTGGATGCAAAAAATGGTGCAAAAATGCATGCAAAATTTGGCACTAAATCAGATTCAACATATGGTGCAAAATTGGATGGAAAAAATGGTGTAAAAAAAGGTAGAAAAACTGACACAAAAATAGATGTAAAAATAAGTACAAAATTAGAAGCAAAAAATGGCATAAGACCAGATGCAAAAATTGGCAAAAACTAGATGTAAAAAAAGGCACTAAATCAGATGCCAAAGATGGTGTAAAAATCGATGCAAATTATGGCACAAAACTAGAAGCAAAGAATGCCACAAAAGAGGAAGCAAAAGGTGATGCAAAAATAGATGCAAAAAATGGCACAAAACTAGAAGCAAAACCTGTTGTAAAACCAAATGAAAATCTTGGTGCAAAATATGATGCAAAAAATGATGGAAAATTTGGCATAAAAAAGATGCAAAATTTGGTGCAAAAAAAGGACGCTTTAAAAATTGTACAATAGAGCCAGATTTAGCGCCAAGCTGCTCATCCCAATTGAGAAAAAAATGCACTAAAATCTGGTGCAAATTCCCTGTTTTTTTGTAGTGATTCTTACCATACTCTTTCTCCACTTTCTTCAAATTTCGTGGAAGCATTGTTGGATTCAAAGTCCAACACCTTTCAGAAATATGTCCTTGCTTATGGCAATAAGTACAACACATGTTCATCTTCTTGATAGCATAATTTTCCTTGTCCAATGGACCTTTGGCTTCTTGCCTTCTTTCCTTCAAAAGTTTCCTATATGTGGCCATTCTCTTCCAACATCTAGAAACACTATGGTTAACCAAACCACAAAAGGAACATGCAATTCTTTTCCAATTCTTATGTGGAAATTTACCATGCTTAACATAATCAAAAGAAGTGTGATGGAAATCAGATTTATACCTTTCTCTTTCACCTTCATTACCTTCATGAGGAGGTGAATCAAATGAATAAGTAGCTCCCTTTGGAACACCATCAATCCCTTCAATGGTTTTAGAGCTTACACAACTCTTTGATTCAAGTGCATGCTTATGAACACCTTCTTCCAGAAAATGAAGTTTCAAACAATTGCATTCCCAAAGAATATAATTTTTAAAAACTTGAGGTAGGGAACCTGAAATGAAACTCCTTCTAGGAACTCTTTCAATTTCCTTCATGGCTGTTTTGGAACTTTCTCCATAAGATTGTCCATAGCCAAGACCCAAATACTTAGGCCTTTCCTCAACCATTATTGGCTCAAAAATACCCTGTGCATGTTTTCCCAGTCCTTTTCCTTCATAGCCCATTTTGGACATTAACTTGGACCCTATGCCTCTTGCATGTTTTTCAAAAGAACCAACATAAACATTCTTAGAGGAAATTGAAGACAAACTAGAATTGTTTACCTCTTCTTCAAGCTGATACTTGACTAAGGCTTCTTTGGCAACAAGGAGTTGTGTCTCCAACTCATTCATATTTTCCAAATCCATATTTACAATATGAAGTTGTCTCTCCATTTCCTGCAATTTGTCAAAAAGTAATTGCTTCTCTTCCTTCATGGAATTCAACTACTCTCGGAGTTCGGTGCTCATTTCTCTCACCATATCCATCATGATGCATAAATCTCGCTTCAAGTCTTCATCAAAGAATCTTGTGAAAGAGGAGGATTTGGAAAACTAACTTGTAGAAGTTGTCATCATCAAAATGAACAAAATCACTTCAACACAATTCACAAAGCTTTCAAATAACTAATGACAAATTTCTGAACTAGATGTCAATAGAATCAAATTCTTATTCAAGCAACCTTTTGTAAACAAACCCTCTTGTGCTTCATGGATTGTCTTGAGGTCCTTGGGGTAAGGAGAATGCCTTCATCCCTTCTTCCTTATTGTCCTCTCCTGTACTTATCCTATCAGTGGCTTTCCCTTCACCTTTGCAAACCCAAACAATAGTCAGTTGACAAACAATCAAACAGTAGAATCCTTTGTATTGTTTAAACACCTATCAAGTCAAACAAGCAAATAGATTGCTCTGTCAATCAATCATCCTACTCCGATACCACCTGATCTGAAATGAGGGTTTAACATCTTGTCATACTTACAAGAACCTCTCACTCCAAAGCTTAACAATTATTTGATCTAGCTTATGTTGACAATTGCAAAATTAAGTACTTGAAACAGGTGTATGTCTTAGTTTGTTTTTATCTGTTTAAGTGCTTTAAGTTGATTTGTTTCTGCTGATATTAGACACACATAACAGCCATATAATGCAGCAAATAAACATCAACACATAACAACAAATTTAATCTAGGAGTTCACCCGAATATCGTGGGCTAGGTCTCCTTGAGCTTCTATCAATTTGGCTTGGCTCTTTGGGATTATGGCTTCAATTCTTTTACAAGTTCCACACTCAACTCCAATGGTTATTGGCTGAACCAATGGGCTTAGAAAACCATCTATATCCCTATCATGGCTGTCATCATTCTGCAAACAGATCTGAGATCCCTTAGACTTGATTCCTTCAATCGGTGCACTGAGCTTCCCTGAGCTTCTTGATGGCCCAAACTCCTTCAGAATTCTTCAAATGTCTCTAAACCCTCTTCTACTATCTCCAACACATATCAAACATCAATAATACACTGTTCACTTGCTCAAAATGAGCACTGCATCCCCGATATAAGCCTTCCTCTACGGATGGCATTAGGCTGCCTCAAACTTCCCTGTAGCATCTCGGCCTTTAGAATTATTCATATACTTCTGTAAACCCTTGGAATGGATTCAGAAGGCTCATTATATTCAGGAATGACTGTTGGTTCGCTGAGAACGAATACTGGTAGCTCCTGCAACTGCCTCCAACCCCTAGTGGCCCTGAGCTCCAAAATCTCCCTGGATGAAAATCTCCTTGAAGATGGCTTCTTCAGCTTCTCTGGACTATTCCATTGGCTTTAGAAGGCCTCAATTAGCCTAGCTAGCCTCTTGGTTCACTCTCTTAGGTCGAAAATCACTTCTGGAGTGCATTTAATCAGTTTGCCCTAGAGATCCTCCACTAACTTTGGCAAACTGGCAGTTAAGGCCACCAAATCTGGCAGCAGGCCCGAAATTAGCGGAATCCGCCAAGTTTAGTGCTAACTACTAACCATAATCAGAACCTCTAGCACGCATGTGACTGGTATTACCTCCAATGGTTAGGGATAAGGTTGGAGGTTAATTAACATTCAGCTGCATGGAGAGGCGCTAACACCGACGGTTACATCGCGGCATGTGAACAAGGTTATGGGGACCGCTGGCGGTCCTAACCCCCAAACCACCGATCGTTATAGTTTAAATACAACATTTATCCATAGATTGTTAAGAACCACCGTATCGGAGTTGGTAGCGTGCGTTTAGGTCTTACCGAAGGTCACGGGTTCGATCCCCCCTAATGTCAAACATAATTTTACATGACCATTCCAGGGCCACGTGGTGGCCTCCGGGCTTGCCACGTGTTAGCACTTGATTGGTAAACCAAATAAGAATATGCTATGGAATATTCCAAGGAATATTCCTTGGAATATTCTTATTTTTAATATTTCCCAAAAATCAATTATTCTTGGAAATTATAATTTATTGGACTTTTTCAAATGGCGATAACTTCTTCATACGATGTCAGTTTTCTGAACCATTCATGGTGCCGGAATCAGAAAGACGAGATCTATCCGGTCATTCAGGTTTGACACACTTTTGAACTCTTTGAATTTTGAGCTATCATTAAAGTCCTAGATCAATATCTCATCACTTGCGATAACAGTAGGGCTAGGCTGGAATATGTTGCAAAGAGGCTGGACCATTTTCTAATTCATGAACAAATGGTGGAGAAACTTGGCTTTGTTCAATCCAGTATTGTTAATAACTATACATCGGACCATCACCCCATCATCCTAACATGGCATCGTGGGGATATAAGATTTGGTATGCCATTTAAATTTAATCGGTATGGCTGGAAGACCCTGATTTTGAGGCCCTAATAAGAGCACACTGGAAACGGGATAGAGGGGCCAATATCTCTCCCATGGTTGATATTTTGAACAGACTATGTGCCTTGAAGATAATGGTTAAGGCATGGGAACAAAGGAAGAAGTCTAAAAAAAAAAGGAGTTGAACGATATCGACACGAACCTAGCATCTCTTTAGCATCACATGATCTCACATTCCCCATATGACGTGGTGCGAAATGAAATTCGTGCACTAGAGATCAAAAAGAAGAAAATCCTACATCAAATGGAAATGACTTGGCGACTAAAGAGTCGGGCTATATGGATCCAGGAGGGTGATAAGAACACTAAGTTTTTTCACCACTATGCAAACCATAGAAGGAAGGTTAATACTATTTGGGAGATATCAGATGTTGATGGTAATTGCTTTCAGTCACAACAGGAGATTACTAATCTAGCGGTTACTCATTTTGAACAAGCCTATAGGCGCAGGGATCTTGAATGTGGGGAGGAGCAAGTTTGGGGGGTAAGTGAATACCCTTTGATGTTTGATGAGGAGGCAAACTTGGCGCTATATAAAGCTGTCTTGGTCGAGGAGATACATCAGGTGCTAAAATCACTGAAGGGGGACAAAAGCCCTGGTCCAGATGGCTGGATAGTTGAACTTTTTGAATATTTTTATGATATTTTCCAGGATGATCTCCTTGACATGGTGGAGGAATCTAGACAGCGGGGGTTTATTCACTCTCACATAAATTCTACATACATAGCTCTCATCCCTAAGAAGGTACCAACGTGCACATTTTCTAACTTTCGCCCTATCTCACTCTGTAATCTTATATATAAGATTATCTCAAAGACAATTGCTTCTAGGATGAAGCACATATTATCGAAGTACATTCCCCGGAACAATATGGTTTCTTACAGAACATACAAATTCACGATGTTGTGGCTATCGCACAAGAAATCCTACACTCCATACATGTTAAAAAAATGAATGCAGTTGTTATGAAGGTCGATCTAAAAAAGGCATATGACTGCTTAGATTGGGGATATCTTCGGATGGTCCTTCACAAGATTGGGATACAGACCAGTGGAGCTGAGTGGATAATGGCATGCATTACTAATGTCAGGTACGTTGTTGTTGTTAATGGATATCCATCCCATTTTTTTGGGGCGGGTAGGGGACTTAGACAGGGATGCTCACTTTCTCCCCTTTTATTTATTCTTGCTATGGACGGACTAAGTCTACACATCAAAAAAGTTGTGGCAAAGGGCCAATTTGATGCTTTGCACATAGGTAGACAAATTTCTATATCTCACAGTTTTTTTGTTGATGATATTCTGATCATGGGAATGATCGATAGATTTAAATGGCTCACATTATCACATATCTTCAACAAATTTGGTCGGGCCATGGGCCTCATTATGAATGTTCTTAAATCTACAATTTTATATGGCACATGTAATATGAATGACATTGCATATATACAGAGAATTTTTGGGGTGGGCACAGATTCACTAGCTGTGGGCATGAAATATATGGGATATCACTTAAAGCCTTGTAAGTACATAAACAACAATTGGATGTGGTTGGTCGATCGATTTTACAAGAAAATCAGGGGTTGGGAATTCAGGTGCCTCTCATTGGGAGGATGTATTACTCTCACTCAATCGGTGCTCACCCAGCTGGGGGTCTATTGGGCTCATTTATATCGACTTCCTCAGCTCATTATTAACTCTTTGAACCACATTATGGCTCAATATATTTGGTCTGGGGTTGCACAAAATTTTAAATACCACCTGGTCAAATTGGAAAACATTTCTAGACCAAAAAAGCTGGGAGGATGGGGCATTATAAACCTTCGGCGCTTTGGATGGGCATTGCTACTGAAGTCTCTATGGCACGGTTTATTTGGAGAGGGCATATGGGGTAAAGTGATAAGATTCAAATATATTAAGGACAAATACTTTGTATACTGGATGCGTTGGGGTCCATGGCATTTCAATGGGATAAACTATATGGCTTAGTTTTAACAAGATCAAAAATATTTTTCTTCAAAATCTATGTTGGCAATTTGATACTGGACACCGGATTATGATAGGAGGGGATCAGATCCTTGGTATGAGTAGGGGATCATACATTTTTGTAGACTTATTACATATTTTCAATAACAGAGGTATTTTCTTTTGGAACCAAGTCATCCGAGAATGGCTTGGCTGCATACCTATTTGGAAGAGGGCCAATGAGCTGGGATTGTCTGGCCATTTGGCTCTTGAATGGGAACACATCAGAATCATGATGAAATCCATTGGTATCTGTCATGATGGAAGAGGAGATCAAGTCACATGGGCTGGTAAGAAGAATATCGGGGAGATTGAGGTAGCAGACACCTATTACAACCTCTGCACACAGGAGCTTCATCTCACTGAGATATGTTGGTTCTACAAATTTTGGCACACGAAATTACCCACCAAGATCATCATGTTCCTTTGGCTGACCTGGAAAAACAAAAACCTTACTTGGGACAACCTACAAAAGAGAAAGCAACAAGGGCCAGGGATCTGCTATCTATGTTGGAATGAAGGGGAAGATAACAGTCATTTATTTTTGAATTGTCCATACTCGGTATGCATATGGTGATACTTTTCAGTTAAAATGGGCATACCATATTTTCAATATGTTAATATTTCTGACTGTTTAAATTGGTGGAGCGAACAATGTTCCTCATGGAGGCTGCTTCCTCTGGTTGTCTTCTGGGAGATTTGGAGGTGGCGCAACCAAATTATTTTTGAAAATGTTAAGGTAAAAGAAGACAAGGTACTGGCCCGTATTACAAAATGGATCAACGATGATAATGATATCAGCAGAGTGCCCAAGGATAAGACTTGTAAGGGGGCTGGTCCATGCATAGTTTACCCCGCGGGTTTTTTGATGGGGCATCCCAAAGAGGGATGTGCGGATGTGGTTTTTGGATCAAGTTTTTAGAAGTGCAAGAGTACTGGGTACACTGGAATGTGGGAAGGGGCACAAACATGAAGGCTGAAGCCATGGCTCTGTGGGGCTTACTTTGGTTTGCAAATTACATGGACATACCTCACATACACATTTTTGGGGATTCCCGGATCATTATAGATCATATCCTGGGAAAAAACAAGATTCAACAAAACACACTTCATGGCTGGCTATGTCTGATTGAAAAGCAATGGGCCACTTTTCAGGACTCCACTATACAACATATTGGACGGGACCATAACCAGAATGCAGATCAAATGTCCAAAATGGGTCTTCTAGATGCACCAGACGGAATGAACATTGAAATAAAGATGGGGACACTTACTATGGGTGTTGGATGTCTCCTCTTGCTGGGTAGTGAACACATCCTACAGTCTCTAAACAAAGATGGACGCTGCCAGAAGAGATAAGTAAACATCATATGTTTTATCATTTTTTTTATATGGTACATATATATAGCGGAATACACCATGCTTCAGTACATAGTTGATAATGATGGATACTCTCTCTTTTTTGTATACACATTAGTGCCACATAGTGTTGATGATCTGTATGATGAATATGGGGTTTATGTATATGTATGCCAAATATAGATTATAGCTACTTGCAGAAGTCGGCTATATAAAAGTATATACAGCAAGAAATTACCAAATAATCCATTTTCAACTGTTATTTTATACTCAGTTGCATTTTTCCGAACGCTCCACCAGACAATTTCAAATTGCCTATTTAAAAAAATTTAATATATATATATATATATATATATATATTATTTTTATATATACAAATATATTGAACATTTAATTATATTATAACATTTGAATTATATAGATTTTACAATTTAAATATATTACTTTAAAATATTTTTTCCAAAATTTTAAATAAAATTTAAATAATAATAATAATAATAATAATAATTAACTTAAAAAATAATATATCATTTTTTTTTATTAATAAACCATCTATATCCATTGTTTATTGGACCTACTTAATTAAACTACTACTCCAATATTGTAGTTATAAATACACTAATTTGAATATATGAAAATCCACTACTTAACTTCATAAAAATAATATTAATTTATATATTATGTTAATTAATAGATTATTATATATTTGTATAAATTTACGACAGCCTTAAATTTTATAACGGTTTGCATATATATCTTTTCAATTACGATAACATGCCATAAGCATGATTTTTTTCCTATGGTGATAACACAATATGTGTTAATATAGTAAGTGATAAAATATTAAGAAATTTTATTAAATTTAAAAGGCTATATATTTATAAAATGTGGTATTTAAAAAATAAATTGCCAAACATTTAGGTTTGAATTTTCAATATAGAATAAATTTAAAATTAAAATAAATTATGTTAATTATATTTATATACAATTATTTTAAAAAATAAAATTAAGTATGATAATAAACTCATCATGTTATACATATAATAATAATTTTTTATGTCCTCTCAAGGATTAGTTTGAGTCGTCTCTAATCGGATATTAATGGTTTCAATATTATTGCTAGTTGTGTTGATTACTCATTAAACTCTCTCCAATTTCCTTTGATTAAGGCCCTGTAATTAGGGTTGACAATTCTTTTGGAAATAGGGTTTACAATTCAGGAAATGTAACAAAATACTCCAAAATTTTCATGCTTTTATTCCAAGTATATATATATATATATATATATATATATATATATATATATATATAATTTTCTTTCTCTTTTTCTTTTTCTTATTTCAGAGTATTTGTTTCTCTTCTTAATATATGTAATATAATTTGGTTCTCACTTTTAAAATGTTACTATTGACATATTTCTATAACATACATAAAAAAAAATTCCAATTCAAGTTAATGAACACCCCAAATTTACGCCCATTTTATTTTTTAATTACATCATCATTATTATTATTGACTCTATTCATAATATGGATCATTCATATTTATTATCTCAGATTCACTGTTCATATTACGAGACATGATTTATTATCCCTTTTAAAGAACTAATATACTTCAAGCTTCTTTAATTAGCCATGGTACTTGGAACCACTCTTTTTTTAGTTCCATATATCCCTTCTAAAAGAGGGAGTGTTCTTGTCGACTTAATGGTAAGAGGTCATTACCATAACACAATTTTTTTATGCATAGCAAGGCGAGCGTTAAAGTCATATTTCAATTAAGTTCTTGGTTAAGCAGCAGTTGGTATACACTATGCTATCATACTTTGTTTTTATGAGCATTTTATATTATGTTGGTATTATGTCTATGATGTATTTGCATGGTTACTGAAGTGGTTCCAGCTATCTTACCCTTCACGTGATGGAGGCCACATGGCTTGGAAACTTCAAGGCAACCCATCCCCGATCATGTGGGGGAAGAACGCGGACGGTGTAGATTACTCTTGTGAATTCAACAACAAGATTTTGTTATCCAGTAGTTAGGGTAACTACTCTCCTCCCATCCTATGTTGCCTCGATCGTTTGCACACCCAGTTCTTGAGAGCAAAGCTCCACAATTCTAAGGAAATTCATGTTACCAGGGTTTTTATTTCCACTCGAACATGCTACTGTGGTATATTTCTGTCAAATAATGAAGTTTATTCTCTAGTTATTATGCTTATTGATACTGATAGAGACAATCTCTCACATTCCAAGTTATAATCAAAAATTTTGGTCTCTTCCTCTTAGAATTTCCTGAACCCATCACCTAGTATTTACCTCACAACAAATATTAACTAAACAAATACACAACTAAGTTCCTAACCAAGATATTTAGTGGAAGCAAAATTACTCAATCTAAATCACATAAACAAAAAACATACTTTTTCCCAATCAATAGTTCTTCATTAATAAATTAATCACATAACCAACTTGGGCTCCTGTCTTGGGATAATGTCCCAACTAAGAAGATACAAATTACAAAACAAATCACCAGCCTCATTGCACTCCCTCAGACCTAGCACAAGCTCACTGAGAATCCTCTTTCAATCTTGTTTTGTTGTTGTGTCTTAAATCCTCACTTTAGGCTCAATTTATAACTTTCCTAAGCTAAGATTGATGGCCAAAATTAGCTCGTCAATTTAAGTGAAGATAAGTGACTTTACTTTAGTTAACTATCATATATTTAGCTTTCTCTACTTTAACTCAATTACAAGTCTGTTGTAGCGGCTACAATCACCCTCCAAAATTTTTCCTTAACTTCGTTTTGGAGCCTCCCTACCAACCTTCACAGCAGCAAGTCTTGCTTCATCAAGTACACAAGCTCTAGTGATTTTCTTGCAGAGAGACAGCCTGTCGATCAAACCTTGATGCATTCCCCTCACAGGTTGTTTATCCGGACTTGGTTCAGCAGCAGGCTGAGTAGCTCCTTCAAGAATTTACGCAAATCTGGAGGGAAACCAACCTTACCTCCAAAAATTATGCACTCCTAGTTGGCAACCTGTTGGGCCCCATAATTGTGCAATTCTATTGAGCAAGATTCACCCAGAAAATTGCACAATCCTTCCCAGTTGGGCTGCTCATCCCAGAATTTGCGCAAATGTGGGCAATAGTCAGTTGCTATGCCCAGAAATTGAAAAAATCTTCTGAGCAACCAACCCAACTCCCAACCAGAAATGCACATTTTCTCCCAGCAGTTGAGCAGCCTCTTGCATGTGCAGCTGAGTTGACCAGTTCCCTCTGAGATTGAGAAAAATAGACTTGCATGGATGGGTTGATTCTCCCAAGGTAGCATGCAAAGGCATCCCTTATTTCAGAGATATGTTTTTGGCAGTTGAAGGTTACATGCAAGGATCATTTCAAAAACCTCCCACCAAATGTCACTTTCCTTAGATTTGTGGCATGCGCATCACAACCTCGATTTTATCAAAACTCATCAACCAGATGCTATAGATCTCATTCCTCGCATCAACTTTGCAGCTTTGACATCCCACATCACATCTAGGAGTTGTCGGCACATTCAACTCAGTTGTTTTGGGATAAGCCCACTTTCCATGTCTTGTTTTGCATTTTTTGTGATTTTTGTGTTTCACTTTGTATGAATGTTGTCTACTTGATTTCTGTGAGGGCTCGCTATTGTTTTCATTCATATTAGCTTGTACTAGCACCGTTTCATTTTTCATTAACATCTCATTATTTTCACATGCATGAAATTGTTTTTCATGAACGGTCGCTGATTCGGCGACTCGCCTCACCCACATGCAAGTTGTTCTATTTTCTTAATTTGTCATTCATCGTTTGCATGCACGATCATTCTCTTATATTTACACTCAATATCACCATGCATTCTCTTTCACATTTGTGTTCAGTTGCTCGTCGGCGAGTCTGGGCAGCCTCGGCCCAGACTCTGCTTCACCAAGACAACATTGCGCAATCCTAAGAGGGAAGGATTTGCATTGGACTTCTCTTGGAAGGTGTTAAGGTTAAGAAAGAAGATGGTAGCCTTATCTATTCCATTCTCACAAAGTTAGGACTGGCCTACTCTATTTTTGTTTCCACCTTCCATTCTACTAGAGAAGCCTTTATTTCTCAAGGACAAGCCTACAAGTCCCCCTCTTTTGATGCCTTTTGTGATTTTTTAATAATAGAACAAGAAAACTCTTACATCTTGGTCTTCTTAATCTTGGAAACTCTTCTAAGAAAGCCTTAGCCGCCCAGAAACAACCAAGTTCAAAGAATCCTCAGAAGCAACATCCTAAAAAGAATGGTCCTAAGCCAACCAAGGGTCCTAAGCACTTTCAGTCTCAAAATGAAAAATCAATTCAACAAAATGATAAGGAAAATAAAAACAAAGGGAAGAAGACTGATGAACATTGCAACTTTTGTAATCAAGATGGCCACTTAGAATCCAAATGCTTTAAGAATATGGATGCCTTGGAATCAACAATGAAGAAGCATAACATCCATTTGGAGCACTCTTCAACCTCAACTTCATCTTCAAGAATAGCACTTCCTGCATGTGGTTTTCAAGCATCTCGGTCTGGTTATGCATTAAATGTATCTTCTTCTTCACATTCTCATTAGTGGCTCATTGATTATGGTGCTTCTTATCACGTGGCCAAAAACAAAGCCATGTTTTCTTCTTTAAATTATTGTAACACCAAAAATATATATGTTGGTGATGATAGATCTCTTGGTGTTGTAGGGACTAGAACTATTCATCCAGACAATGGTCAATTTAATGATGTATTATGTATTCCAACCTTGTCCTGCAACCTTCTATATGTATATCAGATAATTCATTTAGGTGAAGGTAAAATCGTTGAATTTTCACCTCATGATGTTGTAATTAAGGACCTAAGAGATCCTAGACATATTTTAGCTACTAGCATTGCTGATGATTCTACAAGGTTATATAAGTTTAACAAATTTGGGTCATCAACTCTTCCCTCAGTATTTGTTTCTCATAATGATGAAGTGAACAAACTTTGGCATGAGCGATTTGGTCACTTTAACTATCGCTCCCTTCAAAATCTATGTAAAGAAAATATGGTGACAAGTCTTCCTATGGTATCTTGCAGAGATGGTGTTTGTTCCAGATGTGTACTCGGAAAACATCATCAGGATAGTTTTGAAAAACGTGCCTCTATGCATGCCTCAGCCCCTTTACAGCTTGTGCATAGTGATTTATGTGGTCCACTTCTAGTTGTTTCATTCTTTGGCTACAAGTATTTATTAACTTTCATTGATGATTTCTCCAGACGCACTTGGGTATGCTTCTTAAAACTCAAGAGTGAAGTATTTAATATGTTCTTGGCCTTTGTTGAGAAACAATCTGGAGATCAAATTCTTAAGCTAAGATCTGATAATGAGGAGAATATGTTAACGAAAAATTCATCAACTTTTGCGCTGAGCATGGAATTCAAATGCAACACATTGTTCCATATACTCTACAACAAAATTGTGTAGCTGAAAGGAAGAATCACACCTTAAAGGAAATGGCTAATTGTATGCTTCAATCTAAAGGACTTAGTCTTAATTTTTGGGCAGAAGCAATTAACTGTGCAAATTACATTTTAAATCACACTCCTACTAAGGTTTTAAAGAATATCACTCTAGAAGAAGCGAGGAGCTCAATTAAACCAGATGTAAGTCACTTTTGTGTTTTTGGAAGTGAAGCATGGGCCCATATTCCCAATGAGAAACATAAAGCCTTAGAACCTAAGAGTGAAAAATGTATTTTTGTTGGATATTCTGAAGATGTCAAAGGATATAGACTTCTTTCACCTAAGTCCAAAAATTTTATCATTAGAAGAGATGTAAAGTTTGCTGAAAATATATCGGCCTATGAGCCTAGTTCGGCGGATGTGCCACCTCTCTCTATCCCTTCTACTTCTGAAAATATTTCTTCTTCAGATGATGACAGCGAGGATGACAATCCTCCCCCACCTTCTTAGGATCCTCCTTCAGCTCCTCAGCTTCCAAAATGGGTCTGTGCTACTCGGGATGCAGCAGGTTCTCTTGCAGGTGATCCTATAGATCAGCGACATACACGTTCTCAATTCGATAGAACCTCTTCTTTACTGGCTCAAGATTCAGCGAATTATGATCTTGACACCTTTGCAGAAGCTTTAGGCCATCCAGATTGGGATGCAACTATGAATGAAGAATAACATTCACTCTTGGCAAATGATACATGGGATCTTGTTCCTCTTCCAAAGGGAAGAAAACTTGTTAGATGTAAATGGGTTTACAAGACCAAGTTTTGACCAGATGGAAAAGTTGATAAACATAAATCTCATCTTATTGCTAAGGGATTTTCACAAGTTGAAGGCATTGACTACATTGAAACCTTCTCCCCTGTTTCCAAAATGAACTCTATCTGCCTTGTTCATTCCCCTGCTGCCTCTTTCAAATGGGAAGTCCATTAGATGGATGTTAAATCTGCCTTCTTGCATGGGGACTTGCATGAAGAAATCTATATGGAACAACCTCTTGGCTTTATACAAACAGACTCCAACCTTGTATGTCGGCTTAATAAATCCCTTTATGGTCTCAAGAAAGCCCCTTGGGCTTGGTATGAGAAAATGGATAGCTTTCTTTTAGATACTAGATTTTCTAGGTGTCATTCTGACAATACTGTCTACACCAAGAAAATGGGTAAGTCTCTTATCATTCTTGTTCTTTATGTTGATGATCTTATCCTTACTGGTAGTGATCCCAACCTTATAAACCATGTGAAGTCCAATCTTAGAAAGAAGTTTGAAATGATAGACTTAGGACACTTGCATTATTTTCTTGGTCTTCAAGTCTTGCAATCCAAGGAAGGTATTTCCTTTTGCCAGTCCAAGTATGCTTGTGATCTTCTATGCCACTTTCACATGGAAGACTATAAGCCAACCCCTTCTCCCTTTTAGTCTAGAGCCAAACTTTTAGTCACTTGTACTTCCCCTGAAGTTGATGCTACCTTATACCGTTAGCTTGCAGGAAAAATTTTGTATCTGATCCATACCCGTCCTAACCTTTCCTTTGTCGTTGGCCTTATTTCTCGGTTTATGCAAAACCCACGTGAAAGTCATTGGAAAACAGCTAAAAGAATACTTCATTATGTTCGAGGTATAGTTCAGTTTGGGATTCACTACAGTGCAGAAGCATCTCCTCTATTGGTTGGTTTCACTGATTCCAATTGGGCTGGTGACCCTGATGATCGGAAGTCTACTGCAGGTTATGTCTTCACTCTTGGTTATGGACCTATTACATGGGCTTGCAAGAAACAAAGTGCCATTTCTCTTTCTTCAGTAGAAGCAAAGTATCGTGGCGTCATAGAAGCTTGTAACGAAGCCATGTGGCTTCATCAAATCCTGTCAGAGTTTGGCTTTCAGTAGCAACATCTGACTACACTTTGGTGTGATAATCAAAGTTCCATTCAACTATGAAAAGATCTAGTCCAACATCAACGCAACAAACACATTGAACTACACATGCACTTCATCAGAAATCTCATTCATGACCATGTTCTTGAAGTGCAATATTGTTCAACCGATGATCAAGTTGCATACATCTTTACAAAGGCTCTCACAGAGGCGAAGTTTACTAAACTTTGATTTATGGTTGGATTTCAGGAAGTTGTCACTAAGGGGGGATAGGCTTTAATGCCTCCTTCCTTATCCTATTGTGTCATATTTGTACATCCTTCAATCCTATCCCTAGTTGTTCTTAAGGGGGGATGTTAGGATATTCCAACACATAGGAAATAGTTAAGTATAACTTGGTCTAGTGTAGAGTTAGGTAAACTGTGTTTCTTTACTATGTACTTTTGTAACTTACAATCTGAAGGTCACGATATGTTCTAGACATGAAGTGATCTAACGGTTCATTCTCTCCTCGATATTACCAACACTTGATCCATGGCTTAACACCCAATTGGTGCATGATCTCTATTTAAAGAGCATGGAGGGTCATTTGTAGGGTGACCGTTCATGAGAGAAGCTTATGTAAATTTTCTTTCTTTTATTAATAAATTGCCTAAAGTGGCCACATTGGCTCAAGCCATGGACTGTTTCTCTCTTTGAGGGTTTTAACCACGTCAAGAATATTGGTGTATTGATCTGTGATTTGTTTATGAGCGGTGTCCTTTGGTGTTCTATATGAGAAACTTACCCTGTAAATTCCTACAACCTAGCTTAACCTTGTTTATGACTTGTGATGATCTAGACTAACTAAGCATGGAATCTGATCTAATTTAGAAATTGTAGGAAAAAGTCCTTTTTTGGTGTTTTAATTTTATGAATGCAAATGCTAATTTTCACTTGTTCTTTGGCAAGGGAGACAGGTATGGAGGAAGAGGTATGGACTGGTCTCAAGGGTATGGAATCCAAGGAGAGGCTTAATCCAAGTTTAGATGACAATTTTTCTAAATTCAAACTTAAAACCTGATGCTACAGGTTTCCTATATTACTACTATAAGATGTCCTAGTTCTACTACAAGATGCCCTATTTTACTACAGGAAACATGCTGAAAGCTTAGGAGATGGTAGGGAATGTAGAATGAAGTGTGGGAAAGGTATCTGATGGAGAAATAAGGCATGGAGGGAGTGAACACTATCCAAGGCTCAGTCAGATGCTTCAAGATGGTTGGATTTGCTCAATGGAAATGGAAATTTTACTTACAAAACAAGAATTCGGATTTAGGGTTTAGTGGAATTTGGCAACATGGTTGGATAAGGATTGGATGAGGAAACTAAGATGAGGTCTCCCTGGAAATTAGAAGCTCCTGCAACAACATACATTCTTTTCTTCATTTATGCACAAATTGATCTATGCATGGAAAACAT
This sequence comes from Pinus tabuliformis, assembly GCA_031772625.1. Taxonomy (NCBI): domain Eukaryota; kingdom Viridiplantae; phylum Streptophyta; class Pinopsida; order Pinales; family Pinaceae; genus Pinus; species Pinus tabuliformis. The sequence continues at coordinate 757,936,313 of CM062812.1, forward strand.
TTATTAAATGGAAGAAAACAAAGTTATTATTAGCTAATGACTAATTTCATGAATGTAAGTGCTTTCAAACCATAGAAAAACTTAAGATATCAGAATGAAAATTGCAAATAATCCTAAGAAACTCAAAGATAATGACCTACTCATCAAGAAATCTTATATCATGTAGTAAAAAAAGGAATCTGTTTTGGGGTTGTGTGAAGGGAACCCTCAAGTCATGATCCCATGAGGGAGATGAGGTGAAAGCCACTATCACAAGATTCTCTTGAGTGTCCACTTGTTAATAAGATACCATTGATCTAACTATGCACAAATGGAAGAAAACTAATTAATCATCTAAATACTTGCAGATTAACAAAACTAAAATCACTTTTGCAGCTAACTATGAATGTAATCTAAGCATACATGTACAAGAAGAGGAACCTCTGCTACTAGGGTTGGGCCCTAACCCAAGAGCTTCAACCCTCTGAGTCAACATAGTGCTGGATGAAGGGAATGCTTCTCATTTTAATTAAAATATCAACAATACATAAGAGTCATCAATCATAATGTCTTAGCTTAAAAATGCCTCTTGGCTACAATAAAAATAGTTGAATCATAATGAAGCTCTAGGACTTCTTATTTATACAACTGAAGCTACCAACAACTTCCTTAAATTTAGAGAGGCTTAGCTCCCAACTCGAGATCAACTGGTCTTCAACTATCACTAGATTGACTGCCAATGACCTTAATGGCTCGACTGCTTGTAACTACGAGCTGATGAGATATAGTGGAGGAATCTTCGAGTGAGTAAGGAGTTAAGGAGGGGGATCCAATCTCCTAAAATACCTATTTCTTGTCTACTTCGAGTTCCTGCACTTTAATTAGCCAAAATTTGCTCCAAAACCTGCAATCAATGCACATTAGACCACAAGAGATGGCACCTACTCTTTACCCTTCTCATTAAGAAGAATATAACAAAACATGTAAAGAAATGTGAGAAAAGTTGATTTTAATAAGTTGGAGAGTGGCATTAAGGTCCATATAATTTACCCATTGATGAGCCTCATCATCACCCCCCTACTGAAAGTGTTTCTCATCCTCTGAGAAACTCAATCTATGTCCATGTCTTTCATTGCTTTGGTGGCCTCCCTGACATTCTAGGCTTCTGTTGTTGTATCCTCCTCTTGTGGATAAAATCTTGCATACTTCTCTATTTCTTCCCACTACTTTATTTCTTCTTCTTCCTTTCTTCCTTCTAACATACCCAAGAGCAATGGTGAACTGAGTTTCAAGCCAATCCAGTTGACTTTGAGTCTCTGCAATGCCTTCTTATACAGTGGGGTCCTTTCTAATGCATCCCTCATTCTTTCAGGGGAATGATACTCCTTGATCTTTAGGCTATAGGGTAAGGTGTTCCATCTCCTTTGGCATGCTTGTTGGATTCCATCCCCTAGAAATCTCAAAGTTTCCTCAAAATGAGTGACTAGTTGCTCTTGTGTAGCTAGGTATCTTGGTGCAAGCTGGGGGTCATTGGCGATGAGGTTGTGGGTGCTAACAACAACCATAGAATGGCTATGTTCTGCTCTAATGTAAAATGTCGTTGTTTCTTCTCTTTCCAATACCATTTTTACTTCCTTAGCCCTAGCCTCCTCATGAGTCAACCATGATTCCAAGGCCATCAGTTGTAAGTCCGCCAGCTTTGGATTGGGGTCCCACACATTCAAGTTTGTTAGGGCCAAGTTATGTAAGTAGAATTCAGATATATTGGCCCTATCCTCCAGTGTGCTTTGGTCACAGAGGTCAATGAATTGCCTATAGTCTTGGAAAGGCATAGTCCCTCATTGTGCTAGGGTTTTTATCTGAAACTGCAACCATTGTTCTTTGAGGTATAAGGCATATGATTTTGTTGGCATCCTGCACTGGAGTGCCTCCATGGAGAGACTTTCCATAGTTTCCAATTGGCTCTCTTTTTCCTGTACTTGCCTCCTCAACCATGTGTTCTCAACCTCTAGTTGAGATTTCATCACTCTTTCCCTGTCTCTTATCCTACTCAACTCTCTACCCATCTCTAGCAGCTTCTCTTCCATATGGCCCACATCCTCTACACTTTTTGATTTAGCAATTTGCATCCAACAATGTTTCCTTGCTCTCTCCTTTTCAAGATCAAAGAATAGAGGGATGACAAATTTTTGTGGTATTACTCTTCCACCCTTAATGAATCTATAATAGGAGCTTAGATTTGGTTGTGGGATAGGTTCCTACAGCTCTGGGGACTCTCCCTTTACTATCTTTGAAGTATCTATCTCCCCTTGTACCTGTGTTGCTGCTTCTTTTCCTTCCCTTTGTTCCTGCTGTCCTCCCTGCTCCTGTTTCCATTTTTCTTGTAGCTTTTATAGAGTTTCTTATAGGACCGCCTGTGTTTCCTGTAGCTCTTTCCGCGTTTCTTGTAGGAGGCCTCTTCCTTTTTGAATAGGGGTCAAAGGATCTTTAATTTGATTTGTTGAGGTAGACTTGGTTACATGCCTCCTAACATAGGTGATTGGTGACCTTAATGAAGCATGTTTCGATGTTCCCTCTTCAACTCTCATTCCTAGAGAGACTAACTTTTCTTGTTCTCTTGGTGAGTCCTCAATGATTAAAGAAATCTTGGTAGGTGTTTGAGGTCTCCTTTTTTTTTATCCTAGTGCTCCTCCTTGTTTGAAGTATAGGGGAGTCTACCTCTGCCTCTTTCCTTTTGATTTTATAGGTGTACTTAGAGCAGTTATGGTAGAATTTGCCTCCTTCTCTGTGGGCTCAGGAGACACTCTTGGGGATTCCTCTCCTTCCTTTATATGTATTTCAGGACTTGATCCATCCTTTTGTGCTTATTCCCTACTTTCCTTTTCATCCTCTGTCTCATTTATTTCTGTCTCCTCTTCTTCAGGCTCTTCTTCTTCTTCTTCATGCTCCTCTTCTTCGGGATCTTCTTGCTCTTCTTCAGACTCTTCTTCCTCTTCTTCAGGATCTTCTTCACCACCAGGAGTAGGGTCTCTTTCATACTCAATGGATTGAATTGCATCTTCTCTATTCATGTCTGCAAATGTTGACCACATAATAGGGATTCTTAAGTTTCTTAGGGTATCTTCTAGTATGAGCTTGATCAGTCCATGATGTGCCAGTTGTTGATGCTTCCCTTCTTGTACTTTGATGCTCATGTTGATTATTGATTGCAACAAAAAGTAGGGTACACTAAGTCTTCTATGAGGAGGTAACTCTTCTCCAAATCTCAGCTCATGGAGGAGTCTAAACTGGTAACCATAGACTATATTGAGCCTACCCTCACAAGAAATATACTTGAGAATGTGATAGCTTACTTCATCCCAAGGATATGGAATGCTCCCCCTTATAATCCCATTTTTGTCCTCAATTGGTTCCTCTCCTTCCAAGAAAAAGTTCTTCTTGGAAAAAGTGCTGCTAGCTTTATCCTCTTTTCTCCATTGCAAACCTAGAGGAAGTGTAGTGATTCTGCTAATTCTTTCAGGGATAATTGTCACTGACAATCCCCTCACTACAGCGATGGCACTGACTCTAGCTATAGGTATGAGTGACATTTTGAATTCCCTATCTATATCATCATCATATCCCCTAAGTAGCTGGAAGAATCCCAACCATTGATGCCTTGTAAAGATTTATACCACAGGAGGATGTTGATGTATTCTAGTTGTTCTGTTGGGTTCCCTTCTGTTGAAACCCCATGTCATCTTCTCGCTTTCTCATTATGATTGTATGAAGTTTTGGTGGCTATAGCTTAAGAGTTTTTCTAGATGATGAGGGTTTAGAGTTTAGGAGGGTGATGACTCCAATCCACCCTTTACTCTACCCAATACTCCACACAATTTTGCCTATCTTTCTGCAAACTATAATCACTAAAAGAAATGACAATTTCTTTTCTTTTCTCTTTACAAATGAAAGCACAAAGGATATGTCACCTACCTTTTACTGCAATGCCTTTGTTGAGGATAATTCTCAAATTGCTGGCCCTAGGCACCCCCTCAAAACATTTTTGACAATTCTCCCTTTTTCCTGCAGTTTTCCGAGACTAGCTTTCCTCATTGTTTCTTGTAGTTTTCTGATGTTTCATGTAGGTTCTCACTATAGGATGACTAAGACTAGATTTTCCTTTTGATGGCTCCTCCAAGTGGTCCCATCTCTCGAAATCTCGAAATGAACAATATCTTGCATGAAATTTAGGGAATATTTCTATTTATGGACAATTTCATTGAACGATGTGTTGGCTGGTTGAGTACGTATTTCTTCTTTTGGACCATTGGTCCCACTATTAGTTATAAGAAACCCTTCCTCGTAATCATCAGCCACTCCTCTTCATCTTAACTCAACCAACTTTCTGATTTATTCCCTTTGATGTGACTTTGCCACGTGTCTAGTTGACTAGCACTTTAACTTTTTGTTATCGCGCTAAGGGTGGCCAAGTTAATTGGCCACCTTCACTTATAAAACCATGTTTTTACATATTCCTACAGTTTTAATCATATTCATACTTATGAGAGAGTGTGGACGACGTGACATACTTGTGGATTCCTTTGTCTTGTTGATGCATGATGGAGGGCGACTCTTTTGTGCTGGTCGTGGCTTAGGTACATCTTCTTTATTGCTCTCTTTTTGTTGATTTAAATATGTTGATGTGTTGTCTTCTTGTTGATGTGCAGGGGCTGGCTTCCTCTGTTGCTACTGATATTTGGAGAGGTGCCATAGTGCTTGCAGTTGTGCTGCTCCTTTTCCAATGCATGGGTGTTGAATGTTGGGATTGGAGCCTGTTGCTGCTTCAAAATAGGGTGCTACAAGGTTTCCTGTAGTACTACTACAGGAAATCACGTAGTTTCCCCTTTTTTTTTGAATTTATGTGGCCTTTTTTCTTTTTTCTTGGATGGTGAATAGATATTGGAGTGAGTGGAAGGTGTGGCCATGGAGTGGTAGGTGAGGTAGGCTGCTGGTGGTATGCCCCTTTAATTTTTCTTTGTTTCTTCTCTTTCTTTTTGTTTTTTTTCTTATATTTTTTTTCTTCTTCTAAGTATATTTTTTTGATGGACATAGAGGGTGACATGGTCATGAAGGGTGTTGGTTGAGATGTGGTGAAGTCAATGGCCTCATTTTTTCATCCAAAATAGGCCTACATCATAATTTTTCAATCAGACTTCCTTTCCTGTAGATTTTCAAGACTTCCTGTAGTACTACAGGAAACTCCTGTAGTAACTACAGGAAATCCTGTAGAAGTCACAAAATTGCCTGAAATTTGGATTTTTCTATTGTTGGAGATGAGTATGGATGAATGAACATGGGGGTTATGAAGGAGATGAAATGGATGAAGAAAAACACGGGGTTTCACATCACTTGTTGCCCTCTGATCTCTGTGTCCATTATCTTCTTGAAAACTTGCAAAAACCAAAATTGTTATGAGTGGGAAGGTTTGAGGTCCCTACCATTATTTTTGTTCTCTCTCTCTCTCTCTCTCTCTCTCTCTCTCTCTCTCTCTCTCTTTCTATATATATATATATTTGAAAGACAACCAGGTTGCCTCAAAGGAGGTTTTCACCCAAGGGGTCTTTTTTTTCTCTTTTTCCTCTTTTTTTTTTTTTTTTTTTTTTTTTTTTTTTAACTCTTGGGTTGCCTCAAGGAGGTTTTCAACCTAAGAATGGGCCTCAAGTGCCTCATGGAGGTTTTCACCTAGGTCTCTTATTATATTTTTTTTTCTTTCAAAGATTCAACAATCCTCAAGAACCTAGTGAGTTGGAAGCCGAGACTCCTTCAATCATCATTACTACCTTACTGATACTACTGATAAACTCCTTCTTTGATAAAGGCTTTTCTAGACTTTCAACCTATACCCATTGAAAAGCAAGGGGATACCTTCTTCATCCATGGTTCTTATCTGAACAACCTCATTGTCATGGCACTTTTCTATCACATATGGGCCCAAACATCTGGTCATCAACTTGCCTTTGAAATATTTGAACCTGGAATCATACAACAGAGCCCAATCGCCTTCTTGAAACAATTTGTCTCTGATATTTTTGTCATGCCAAACCCTTATTTGTACTTGAGTCACCTTTGTGAGTAGGAGGGCCTACATAATGAATTCATCTAACCCATTGAGCTGGAGCAACCTCTCTTGTTGTGCCCTTGTAACATCTAGATCTAACTATGTTGCCATCCTTAAAGTATTGTACTCAAACTCAATGGAGAGTATAGCCTTCTTCCCATAGACCAGATCATAAGGGGTGAAGCCAGTGGTTGTCTTCCAAATTTTATTGTTTTCCCAAGTGGCCTCCACCAGTCTGTTAGCCCAATCCTTCCTACTACTGCTAACCACTTTTGTCATAATGCTTTCCAAAGCTCTGTTGGTGACTTCTACATGTCCATTGGCCTGAGGGTGGTAAAAAGTGGAATTCATGTGCTTGATCTTATACTAGATTAACAGATTCTCAATCATGTGTGAGGCGAATTGAGTGCCTTGATCAATAACTAGCTCTCTAGGGCATCCAAACTTATAAAACACATTCTCCCTTAAGAACTCAGCCACTTTCTCTTCTGTGGCTAACTTGACAGCTTTGGTTTCATCCCACTTTGTTAAGTAGTCAGTGCACACAATGATGTACTTTTTATGTCCTGATGAAGGATCAATGTGCCCAATGAAATCCATGCCCCACTTGTTAAATGGCTCAAAAGTCACTTGAGGTTGCAAAGGAATTTCATCCCTGGGAGTAGGTTTCCCCATTCTTTAGCACCGATCACACTGGCTAGTATACCTTCTTTCATCTTAGTGGAGAGTGGGTCAGTAATAGCCAACTTGTAGTATCTTGAAGGCTTTTCTTTTGCTGCAAAGTGACCTCCACAAGGCCCATCATGCTAGGCCATAAGGATGTCAAAAAACTCCTCCTCCCTGACACATCTTCTCATAATTTGATCTGGGCCCAAATTGAAGAGATTGCCTCCAATCCAAGTGAACGGGGTGCTTTTCCTTATAATTCTTCTCTTTTCCTTGGAGGAAATATTTGGAGGGGATTGTGCAGCTACTAAGTAGTTGACTATGTCAGCAAACCATGGAGAGAGAACTAAAATGGCAAATAAATGATCATATAGAAGCTGGTCATCAACCATTCCTTTCTCACTTGTAGGCAAAGCCAATCTAGACAAAAAATCTGTAACTACATTTTCTCTGCCAGGCTTATCAATAATAGTTAGATCAAAATGTTGTAACAAAAGTAACCATCTAATAATTCGGCCATTCACGTCAGGTTTTTTCATCAAATATTTAAAGGCAACATGGTTAGTATGTACAAAGGTCTCGTAACCAGTAATGTAATTTCTCAATTTATTCAAGGAATGGACAACAACTAGGAGCTCCTTTTCAGTCACTATGTAGTTCAACTCAACTTTGGATAGATTTTTCCTGATGAAGTAAATGACATAAGGTAGCTTGTCATCAATCTAGATGAGAGATGCTCCTATAGCTTTTTCTGAGGCATCAACATGTATGTGAAAAGGAAGAGCCCAATTTGGGCCTCGGAGTATAGGTGTAATAGTCAACTTGTCCTTTAGGGTTTCTAGGGCCTCTTGGTAGCTTTCTGACCATAAAAATTCGGATTCCTTGGACAATAGTCCAAAAAACGAAGAGGGTAGATTGCTAAAGTCTTTTATGAATCTCCTATAGTATCCATCTAAGCCTAAGAAACTTATGACAGCTCTTTTATTCTAAGGAGTAGGGACCCTCTTCATGATAGCTATCTTATTTGGGTCTTCTTACAGTCCTTCCTGGGATATTGAGTGACTGAGAACAGTCCCTGCAGTCATAAACAACTCACACTTCTTGGGACCAAGGGATAGGTTCATTTCAATGCATTTGTTTAATAACTTTCCCAAGTTAGAGAGAGCCTCCAGGAAATCACACCCATAGGGGGTGAAATAATCCATATAAATTTCCACATAATCATGGACTAGCTCTGCGAAGATGTTCAAGACTTCCCTCTGAAAAGTGACAGGGGCATTGCATAAACCAAAAGGAAGGACCCTATAAGAAAAGATACCCCGGGGACAGGTGAAGGTGGTTTTATCTTGGTCCTCTGGGCTGATCTGGATTTGATTGTAACCACTGAATCCATCCAAGAAAGAGAAGAACTTATTTCTTGCTAGACCATCTAATACTTGGTCAATGAAAGGTAGAGGGAAATGGTCCTTTTTTGTGGCTTTTTTTAGCTCTTGATAATCCTCATAGATCCTCCAATTTCCATTTTTCTTTGGAACCAAAACCAGAGGAGACACCCACTCACTATCAGAGATGGGGTAAATGAACCCTACATCCAACAACTTCTGCAGTTCTTCTTTGACTATATCCTTGAGGATTGGGTTCATTCTCCTCTGAGGTTGGCACACTTGCTTGCATCCTTCCTTGATGTAAATGTGGTGAGTACACACCGAAGTGTGCACTCCCTTCATTTCCTTGTAACTCTAGGCAAAGGAATCCAGATGCTTTCTTAGCATGTCACATAACTCCTCTTCGTGATGTACAGAGAGAGGGGTTGATTTTCAATGTTCTTTCTGGGCCAAATTCTATCATCTTGACATGAGTAGAGCTTGATTCAGCTAGGCATAGATCAATCCAAGGGTTATCTTCGGCTTCCTTCACTAACTCCTCAACATAAATGGTGTTTGGGGAATGATTTTGGAGGATTTGCTCAATCAGGTCATCTTCATCAGGCTGTCCCCCTCCTATAGTAGCATCTAAGGTATAGATTGGGGAAGAGTAGACTTCATCTTCTTCCTCCTCTTCTAACCCTAAAGGTAAGTCATGCTCCAAAGATGGTTGATCAGGAGGGTATAAGGCCAATTGTTTAGACAGATTCCCATTTTTAATGGTCATATTCCCAGCCTTGCAACTTATGTAAGCATCGGCAGTGGCTAACCATGGCCTCCCAAGGATGAGAGGATAACCATTGAATTTGGTCTTAGGTTGGAGACCTAAGAAGTCAGTAGGGTATTCCCACGAATCAATGGAGACCATCGCATCCTCAAAAACTCCCTCGGGAGCTACTATGGACCTGTTCGCAAGCTGCAAGACTGTTGTGGTCTTTCTTAATGATCCCTAGATATTCAGTTTAAGTATAGTCTCTTTAGTCATCACATTGATGACAACTCCAAGATCAATAAAGGTATGGGGGAAAATGATGCCATCAATGTGTACATCTACTACAAGACTTCCAGGATCTAGATATTTTGGGCAAATCACTCACCCCAACATTAAGTTGGACAGTTGTCCAATGACATTAATGGTAGGGGTATCTTTCTTTCTCCTTCCCAAATGTCTAAAAGACTTCTCCTTGATTAACTTGTTATAGATGGGGACATCCTTCATAGCTTGGAGAAGAGGGATTTAACACACAAGTTTTTCAATTCACCCAGAAGTTCAGTCTCTTTTGGGGTGTGCTAGACAGGATGGGTCAATCTTTCAGGAATAGGAGGTGGAATTTCTTGAGGGACACTCTCCTCCTTTTCCTCTTCATGCTCCTCAGGTGGATATGGAGGTTGATTGTCCTGAAGAACTCTTCTAGACCTTAGGTTAATTTCATGAATTTCCACATCATGGGCAGGGTAGGATGTTTCTCCATTGTATACCTATTGTGCTTGTCTATTGTTAGGGTTCAGACTTGGTTGGGCATGCATCTGAGCTTGCTTAGGTGGAGTAGGGTGTAGGAGCTGTTGTTGAGATGGAGGTGGAGGCAGTAAAGCTGGAGCTTGGTTGTATGGGGGCCTCCACCCTTGGGATGGTGCATTCCACAGAGTTTGTGGAGGAGAATATGGATGAAATGGTTGGTTGGAAGGTTTGGAATGGTATTGAGGTGCAAAAGACCAAGGAGAAGGTGTGGACCATGAAGGATGAGTAGGAGGGAACCAAGGGGGAATGGATGTATTCTGGTTAGGGTTGTAATATGAATAGGATGCCCCTTGCATGCCTTGTTGGTATGGTCGAGGTCCTTGAGGCCTCCTTTGGTTGATGTAGTAGATTTGTTTAGTCACCCCTTCAGTTCCTTGATACACAACTTTTAATATAGGTAGAGAATGGCATTTGTATGTGGAGTGGTTTTCCTCATAGACCGAGAATATTTCTATACGATTTAATGGACATTCATTCCTAGGGTGACTCATGGTGTATCAAGGGTAGAAGACAGCTAAGGCTCTCTCTGCTTCCTCTTGCTTCCTCTTGATTTGCATGGTGTCCATTTGTAGAGAAAGGGTATGCAACATTTCACTCTTAAAGTCTTCCAACATGTTCCCAATTTCACTTTTTATGGATGTGTTGGAGGAGGATGAACTGGCCAAAGCTTGACTAGCCCTACCATTCTTTCTAGCTGCCCTAGAATGATTCTTAAAAACTGTCTTGATATCATCATAGGGTAACTGATAGATGTCCCCTCTTGACAGCAGGTTTAGGGTTTCTAGGAGATCTTCCCTGATCCCCCTAAGAAGGACTAGCTTAAGTGATTCAGGATCAAGGGTGCACCTGGCCCTTTTGTAGCTGAGTTGGAATCTTTCCTCATAATATTCTAAAGATTCATCATGTCCCAAGGTCATTGTGAAAATTTCCTCTTTGGTATCTTTGGACCTGCAGTAGTCCCTATACTTATTGTTGAAGGATTTTTGCATCTGAGCCCAGGTGGTGATATTGTCCCCAAGTAAACCCATGAACTAGCGCAAGGTTGCATCTTTGAGAGTGGATGGGAATGATTTCAACATATGATCATTAGAGGTTTAATCATAAGTTATGCATATGACAACAAACTCGAACAAAAAGGTATCCAGGTCTTTAAAGGTCGGGCCATGGAAGTGAGGAAGAGAAGAGGGGCTTATGTTTTTCATCCTAGCATCCCCGTTAGTATCTCTAATGGGAAAAGCACCCTCAACTCTATTCTCAGCTCCTTCTGTGTCTTCAATCCCATTTCTATTTTCAACCATGGTGTAAGTTGGTGGAATGGTCTCTTCCTCTTCCCCGATAGGATCTTCAAAAATATCTGGTTGTTTGCTTAATGGGTCCTCTAGATCACATCCACCAAAGAAGAGGGAAGGTTGCCTGTTTGATGTGGTGGGGGTATTTGGAAAAAATTTCCCAAATTTGTCTCTACTCCTACGAGGCATGAAAGGAGTTTGTTTTTTCTTTTTAGGGTTTTTTAAGAACTTCTTGCATAATGGAAAGAAAGAAAACCCAAATTGAAACTACTTGTTGAATGGAACTATATGGAGAATTGGAAAGAAAGAAAAATATTGCAACTATATGCTGAATGGAACTATTTGCATAAAGAGAAAGAAATAAGGAAAGAAAGAAAGCAGAAATCACATCTACATAAACACTTCCCCAATAACGACGCCAAAAGTGATGAGCACCTGTATTGCAACAATAATGCTGCAACTCCTATGGCTACCAACTTTACTTCATCAACTTGGGGTTCTTACAAACTTGGAGGTGACAATGTTGTATACACAGTAGATGTAATGGTCTACTCTTGTCACTTTTCAACTAGGGTGATAGACCACTAGGGTTTCTCAAACCAGTCTTCTATTGACTAGAAGAAGTCTGACTACCAAATGGATAAGGGGAAAATTATCCTTAAATGGAAGAAAAGGAATGTTGCCTACTTTAACGAATGAAATACTAAATTGGAAGATGCCTGTAAGTGACATGAAATCCTTTACCTACTTAGTGACACATTTTGCTTGCAAAAGAAACCTATCTTAACCTTGTTTATGACCTGTGATGATCTAGACTAACTAAGCATGGAATCTGATCTAAGAAGTATTATGACTGCTGCATGCATGTGCTAATTTAGAAATTGTCGAAAAGGTCCTTTTTTGTGTTTTAATTTTATGAATGCAAATGCTAATTTTTACTTGTTATTTGGCAAGGGAGATAGGTATGGAGGAAGAGATATGGACTGGTCTCAAGGGTATGGAATCCAAGGAGAGGCTTAATCCAAGTTCAAATGACAATTTTTCTAAATTTGGACTTAAAATAGGCTACAACAGGGTTTCCTATAGTACTACTACAGGATGTCCTAGTTCTACTACAAGATGCCCTGTTTTACTACAAGAAACGGGCTGGAAGCTTAGGAGATGGTAGGAAGGTATAATGAAGTGTGGGAAAGGTATCTAATGGAGAAATAATGCATGGAGGGGGTGAACACTATCCAAGGTTTAGTCAGATGCTTCAATATGGTTGGATTTTCTCAATGGAAATGGCAATTTTTCTTACAAAACAAGAATTCAGATTTAGGGTTTAGTGGACTTTGGAAACATGGGTGGATAAGCCTTGGATGAGGCAACTGAGATGAGGTCTCCCTGCAAATTAGAAGCTCTTGCAACAACATATATTCTTGTCTTCATTTATGCATAAATTCATCTATGCATGGAAGACATTTATTAAATGGAAGAAAACAAAGTTATTATTAGCTAATGGCTAAGTTCATGAATAAAAGTGCTTTGAAACCATAGCAAAACTTAAGAGATCATAATGAAAATTGCAAATAATCCTAAGAAAATCAAAGATAATTACCTACTCATCAAGAAATCCTATATCATGTAGTGAAACAACGAATCTGCTTTTGGGTTGTGTGAAGGGAACTCTCAAGTCATGATCCCATGAGGGAGATGAGGTGAAAGCCACTATCCCAAGCTTTTCTAGTGTCTACTTGTCACTAAGATACCATTGATCTAACTATCCACAAATGGAATCAAACTAATCAATCATCTAAATACTTGCACATTAACAAAACTAAAATCACTTTTGTAGCTAACTATGAATGCAATCTAAGCATACATGTACAAGAAGAGGAACCCCTACTACTAGGGTTGGGCCCTAACCCAAGAGCTTCAACCCTCTGAGTCAACTCAGTACTGGATCATGGGAATGCTTCTCATTTTCATTAATATATCAAAAATACATAAGAGTCATCAATCACAATGTCTTAGCTCGAAAATTCCTCTTGGCTACAATAACAAGAGTCAAATCCTAATGAGGTTCTAGGCCTTCTTATTTATACAACTAAAGCTACCAACAAATTCCTTAAATTTAGGGAGGTTTGGCTCCCAACTCGAGATCAACTGGTCTTCAACTATCACTGGCTTGGCTGCCAATGACCTTAATGGCTCAGTTGCTTGTAACTCTGAGATGATGAGATCTAGTGGAGGAATATTCGAGTGAGTGAAGAATTAATCAGGGAGATCCAATCTCCTAAAATTCCTCTTGGTTGTCTACTTCAAGTTCCTGTACTTTAATTCGCCAAAATTTGCTCCAAAACCTACAATGAATGCACGTTAGACCAAAAGACATGACATCTAATCTTTACCCTTCTCATTAAGCAGAATATAACAAAAAATGTAAAGAAATGTGAGAAAAGTTTATTTTAATAAGCTAGATAGTGGCATTAAGGTCCATATAATTTACCCATTGATGAGCCTCATCACTTATCTTGGTATTGTATGTTGATGACTTGATATTTACAGGGAATGAGTAATTGATCCACTCTTGCAAGGAGGACCTTGCAAGAGAATTTGAGATGAAATGCATGGACTTAATGCATTACTTCCTTGGGCTATAAGTATGGTACGATGATGGTGAGTTGTTTGTGATTCAGGGGAAGTATTGCTCTAAAATACTACAACGACTTCAGATGGAGAACTGTAAGCCTATGGACACACCTCTAGCTACAAACTAGAGGAAGGAGAGTGCTTCTTCAAGAGAGGAATTAGATGCCACCATCTATAAAAAACTTGTGGGATCCTTAATGTATTTGGTGAACACAAGGCTTGAAATATGCTATGAAGTTAATTAGTTGAGTCAAGCCATGGTGAAGCCTACAATGTTGTATTAGAAGGCAACAAATCATGTTTTGAGGTACCTTAGAGGCACAACCAATTATGGGTTATGGTATAGGAGGACGAAGGGATTGAAGCTCCAAGGCTTCACTGATGTAGATTGGACATGGAGTCCATCAAACATGAAAATTACATCTAGTGCTATCTTCAGTGGTTGGTCTGCAACTATTTCCTGGTATAGAAAGAAATAGAGGTTTGTGGCACTCAACTCAGTAGAGGCTGAATACATGGCTACAATTCAAGCATCAGGTGAGGTCATATGGATGAGGAAAATACTTGTCGGTATTTTCAATTGGGGGATGGATATGACAGTGATTTATGTGATAATCAGAGTGGTACTAAACTCTCTAAGGATCTAGTATTTCACGACAGGTCCAAGCACATTGATATCGGGTACCATCATTTGCGGGATTGTGTGTAGAGGAGAATTATTATGCTACAACACATTCCAACTGAGGAGCAGGATGCAAATATCTTGACAAAGGCATTGTCAAGAGGTAAATTTGAATTCTAGAGGTGTAGGATAGGGTGGTGCAAAATCCCTTTTTTGTTAAGAGGGGTTGTTATAAATTGTAGCAAGAAAGGCTAAATTTGACTTGCGCCTTAGTCAAATTTAGTAATTCGATTTTCCACATTAGCATGATGACTTGGATGGAAATTAGCTAGAGTGACATGGCCTGCTCTACTAATTAACTCAGTAAATTCAATTTATATGCTTGGAGTAGAGTTATGCATGTAGTGATTGCTAAAATTTAGCAATCTAGTTCAGTTATTTTCAGTTGAATTCAGTTAACTGAGATCAAGTCATTATTTGAGTCAGTTGAAGGTCAGTTGACTAGAATAATTGTTGATAATTCAGTGATCACTCAGTTAAATTAGTCAATCATCTAAAAATAACCCATACATGCATGGAATTTGAATTTCCTATCTGGAGTGGAGGAAAAGGCACATTGTGATTGTCAATTGTATACTAGTTGAGTGTATAGGATTGGAATTGATGCAAGTGAACCATTCCTTGGGAATTGCATAGTAAAATAGGAAGAAATTCCTATCTTTTAGGAGCTAATTTCTTCAAGGATTGCAAAAAGAAATATGAGGAAGTTGGGGCCTTGAGTTAGCTAAGTGTTGGCCAAAGCAAGACAATTAGCAGGAGAATAGGTTTATAGTGCGGGGTGTGCTTCAGAATCAAGGCAAGACATTGTAATAGTTTCTCATTCTCATCTGTTTAATGAAAAGTAGTGGAGGTATTTTTCTCAGTTGGGTTCCCCTGTAAAATCATTTTGTTCTTGTGGTTTTGATGGTTGCATGTCATTGCATGTGTTTCTAAATTGTGATTTCCATTCCGCATAATAGTAGAAGAAATTTTTAATCTCTTATTTTCAGTTCAAATTCATCACGGAATCATCAATAGTAGCAGATTTCTATTAATTTCTACATTCTATAACTTACAATTGTTTTCACATCAATACTCCTATTTAGCCAATAGTAAAAATACTTCAATTGCTCATATGTCTTGTCATGTCCAAAGTGTCCAACAAGACCTCCACTAAGCTTCTATTTGATTAAATTCTCCCTCATTGAACATTTTGGAACAAATCTGATTGTTCTTAAACAATAATCCTTCTTGAAGCATGTAATCGAGCCACAAACTCCTATCTTGGATTGTTGGGTTCTTACACACCCTTATAGGCCTCCTTAAAATATGCATTTTCCTCATACAACTCTATGAGGTCAAACCCCATGATTTGGACTTGACACTCCTGCATAATGAAATCCCTCTTGCTCGATGCATCAACAATTTTATTAGCTTGGCCACTAATATGCTTTAAAGAAAAAGTGAAATTTTGGAGATATTCAATCCACTTGACATGCTTTTGATTTAATTTAGGCTACTCAAAATGTGTTGTAAGGTATAGTTATTTGTGTGCAAAAAAAATTCTTTAGAATATAAATAATGCCTCCATTTCTTTAAAGCTTGTAGCACAACAAAAAACTCCTTGTCATAAGAAGTATACTTTCTCCTTGCCTCATTCCATTTCTTGCTGAAATATGCTATGGGATTATATTCCTAAATTAATACAACACCAATCACTTCTCCACTAGCATTGCACTTCACTTGGAGAGGTTTGCTAAAATATGGTAACACCAACACAGGATGTTATGTAATCTTCTTTTTCAATAGCTTAAAGCCATTTTTTGTTTCAACAGTCCACTAGAATTGTTGTTTGTCCTTATTTACGGTCTTCACAGTTGGAGTACTCATCTTGCTGAAATTCCTGATGAATTTCCTGTAAAAACTTGGCAAACCATGAAAACTTCTAACTTCAAAAATGATTTTAGGAGAGGGCCAATCAACAATAGATCTTAACTTCTCACGATCCATCTTTAAACCGTCCTTGGATATGACAAATTACCAAATACATAAGAAATGTCTTCAGGATTGAACATTTCTTCAGATTGATAAGAAATTTCTCTTGCCGGAGCTTCTCTAATACATACCTAAAATGTCTCAAATGCTCTTATTTGGATTGAATGTAAACCAAAATATCATCTAAATACATAATTACAAATTTCCCTATGAGCTCCTTAAGACCTTATTCATCAAACTCATAAAGATATTGGGTGCATTTGAGAACCCAAATGGCATGACTAGCCATTCGTACAACCCATTATTGGTTTTAAAATTTATCTTACACTCATCTCCCTGTATAATCCCGATCTGATGATACCCACTCTTCAAATAAATATTATAGAAACAACTAGCATCACTTAAACAATATAATAAATAATCTATGTGAGGTAACATAAATATGTACCTGATTATGATCTCATTCAATGCTCTGGAATATGTACACATGCACCAACCTCCATCTTTCTTAGGACTCAACACTGTTGGTATTGCACATGGACTAAGGCTCTCCCTAATCAACCCTTTATCTAATAGCTCTTGCAATTTCTTTGTGATTTCTTCATTCTTCTGAGGGGTCATTCTGTATACAACCTTATTTGGTAGACTTGCTCCCAGTATCAACTCAATATGATGACTTATACTTCTCATAGGTGGAAACTCATTAGGTAATTCATCCACTACGATATCACTATACTCATTGAAAATATCTTAAATTAAAAAAAAAAAAAAATCATTTATAATAGTGGAAGTAAGAATTACCTTAGGTGTACACACTAAAACAAACATCACCTCATCATCTTTCATCCGTTGCAAAAATTCATTCTGCTCAACAATAATACCTTGGAATCTTTGCCCTTCGTTGTCTATTCATGCAAAGGAAAAATAGTATGGGTGATGTCATCCTTTTGGAATTTGTATATGTTCTTCTTCCTATCATGCATAACTGTCAAACTTCCATAGTCTACCCAATCAAATATGGCACACATCCATGGGCATGATATCACACATGATTTTATCCTTGTAGCTACCTATTTGCAAATCCACTTCACATTGTTAATTTGCCAGTAATTGATGACTCTTTTAAAGCCATGACACCTTATAAGGTGTTAGATGCTTCATCTTCTTCAATTTCAAATTCTCTGCCACTTTTATAGACACCAAGTTGTATGTGCTGCCACTGTCAATCACCATATTGCAGGATTTCCCTTAGACTTTACAAACAATCCTGAACAACATCTTACAATAATAATGAAAAATGTCTTCAAATAAGTAAATCAATAATAGAATTCAAAATAATGAGAAACCTTCTACTCACATGATCAAATAACTCAGACTTGAAACTCTTCTATACTACTTTAGAGACTCAACCATAAAAGTAATCTATCCTTCATTAAATAATAATACATAACTCCGAACTCCAATCTGTCTTACCGTTTTCCTGCTCAGGTGTTTGACATAGAATTTCTTCCCTACGAAGTGAATATCATACCCCTTATCCTATAACTTGGATATTGAAATCAGGTTCATACCCAATATTGGCACATGCAATACATTTTTTTCCTTTGAGCTAGCTCAACAACTTCCTTTTCTGGTTTCAACAACATCTTCTTGAGTAATAGAGACTCTTCTATCTGTGGTACATTCTTTGCCTCTTGTACCTTTGGTTCCCATTTTTTTGTTGGGAAAACAACACTTCCTTGGCATGCTTCTTTGTTTTCTAGACATTCATATGCCATGTGTCCAAGCTTGCCACACTTATAGCAATGGGTCTCTCTTCCTCTACCTCTTCCTCATACTCTAGAAAAGGATGTTTAGCATCTGAAGTGTCCCTTTTGTTGTTGTTGTGGACTTGAGCTATTAACTCTTTCTTTTTGTGATGTATATCTTCCTTTGGTTGAATTTTTTCCTCTTACTCTAGTAATACTTTCCCCTTTACCAGACTGCTTCCTTACAAGCTTCTCCTCAACTTTCAAACCTAGTTGGTATGCCTCTACTATTTTGGGCAATAACGCAATGATTTCATCTTGGATGTCTAACCTGAGACCATTAATATATATTGTTGTATTCTCTACAGACTCTTCTGCATATCCGACCTTGATGTTCGCCTTACAGAAATATTTTGTGTAACCCCTTACAATCATCAAACTCTGCCTAAGATTTTGCATCTACCTAAATAAAGTGAGTTGATAATCTTTGGGAAAAAATTGCCTCTGAGCTTTGCTACCATATTGTCCCAAATCATAATCTTCTTCTTATTTTTCCTTCTCCTTTCAACCTGTACACCATCCCACCATAAAGATACATGCCCATTCAATTTGGCAACAACAAACTTGACCTTCTTTTCCTCATCCATCTCTTCATACTCAAAGAATTTGTCGATCTTTATAATCCATTATATAAGCTCCTTTGGGTTCATGTTGCTAGTGTAAGAAGAGATAGCTTGTTTCACCTTCATAATAGATTCTAGAACTGCTTTCAATATTTTGGCTTCTATAAGATCTTCAACTCCTTCTTTTGTCCAAGATTCTTCTTCTTCCTCGCTTACATCTCTAGCTTTAGGTTCCCTATGTTTGGTTGTTTTCCATGGTTTTCATTCTTTCTCCCAACTATTACATAACTCTCATCACTTCAGTGTTAGCTACAAGCCTTTCTCCTCTCTGACCTCGTTTGGAACCTCATACAACTCTCTACGCCATGATCAACTTAATTTTCCTTGGGCAGATGCAGGATCTGCTCTGATACCAACTAATGCATGCCTTACTTTATGCTTAATTTTATTTGGTGGGTTAAATCCAAATGTGCTCTTTTTGGTCAAATATTTGTTCAAATCATGGATTAAGATTTTATAAAGGTGTTAACTCCTGCATCTCTATTCTTCTAGCGCTCATGCTTGCAACATGACCACCTCTTGTGACCAGGGCCCCACTCTCCTCTATATTAGCATGCAATTTAAAGTAGATACATCATCATGGGCTCATGTTATCCTAACTCGTTCACAGAGCAAGTACCAAAAATCCCCATGAGTCAAATTCTGGGATTTTCCCATCAACTATTAACCTCGAGCTTCGTCAATTGATGATCCTGCTCCTTTCTAGAAAGCACTCAAGCTTTCCGCCTCCGGGATGAGTCAACGTCCTTTCGCAGTCCCACTTATGCTCTATGCTAGCCCGACTACCTCCTTATTGATAACTTTACACGGCATCCTAGTCCCTATCAACCTAGCTACTCCCTTGTGTGCTTCTATTTGATCATTCGAGAAAGAACCTCTGAGCTAATGTTGTTAAATGATGACCTTCCTCCTGACATAAATTTGACTTCCATCTCTCGGTGTTGTTAAGTAACGAATTCTTGTCGGCACTTGAAAACAAAAAACGAAGTGTTTTCTCCTCTTGTCAATGCCTTTAGGCTTCTGCCCTGTCGATGTTTCAACTCATTTGTCACTCCTGCAACCTCCACCTGCATAGTAATGAACAACACTTAATACCTCTACAAATTTAATACGCTGCAATGTTATGTATACATATATGTGTGACAAACAAAATACAATGATTGTAGAAGGATTGGTTGGAAATTAAACAAGGTTACAGAAGGACTGATTAATTGGAAAGTCACTCTCGCCACTCCACATTTGCTGCCTCTTCTTGTTGATTCAAGCAAATAAATAATACATCACACTATCAGTCTAGATCCATGAAGATATGATCAAATGGATCAATTTTGGGAAAATGAAACAAATTACAACTATTTGCTAAATTTAATGAGTTACATGGCAAGCAAAACAAATTTTATCGCAACAGCCCACTCATTGAGGAACCGAATCCTCTTGTTAATGATTTTGATCTCTAGGTCAATCAAGCTTTTACGGATGCCCTTGCATCAATATTCCACCAAACTAGTTATGTCAAAGTTTAATTTTTTTTCTTCTCAAAAGGTCCCATAATTAATAGTTTCTTGTTTTCATTCTTATTTCTATGTCAATCTTAAGGCATATAGAAACTCATATACTTAACACATAATCACAAATAACCCAAATACTTATATGAAATTTCTAAAAAGATAATAGGAGTTATGATGCTCCTACCAAGAGATGAATTGTTGCTCCAACAATTCCCCTTGAGTTCTAGATTCCTTTTCTCACAAGAAACAATCAATAAATTTCAAATTTTCACTTATTCAGCCCTAGCAACGTCATGCCTGAAGGGGTTGAATTTTTTTTCTATACAAGTCTAATCTTTATCCCCCACACCTTAGTATTAGTTTTATTTCCAGAAAGATTCTTTTTCTATACAAGTCCAATCTTATCTCCCACTAACACCTTAGTTTTATTTGAAGATTGTCTTTCTCCCCCACAATCTTGATTATGAAAACATAATCCACTGATGACATTTCTTTAGAGTCATGTAAATTTTTTTCTTTTACGTGTCACTATCGTTTTTTTGACCATAACTGATTGTAATTGTTACTTGATAATTAAGAGCCTAACTACTTACGTGGTGACTCCTCTTGTATCATAAATAACAATAAGTAAAACAACATTAAAAAATAGTAATAAATATTTATAATCTCAAAAAATATTCACTTTAATTTTCATCCTCACAACCATTTTCAAACTTTTTAAAATCATAAAAATCTAAATAAAAATTGATTCACCATTTCATTACAATTTCACTAAATCATGGTTTAAGCACCTACAACATATCCATTTTAAAATTCATAAACACCTTATTGAACTACCCATTTTGAAATGCGCTAACCCCATATTGAACTTGCCACAAAATCCCCATCTTCTTACATTACATTATATTACATTACATTATTTATATATATATATATTAAAAATTCATTTTAAATATATAAAATTAATCTGAAAGGAAATTGCACTTCCTCTCGTACTCATCAAAGCTCGTGTATTACCAAGACAATCAAAGAAGAACTTTCGGATAGAACAAGGAACTTTAGAAAAAGGGGCAACTATCGACAGTACCGTTTGCCACAGCGTTTTTCTTATTTCAAGATCTCTCGTTGTAAATTTGCTCACAAATATTTTTGGAATTTGGCATGTTTTTTTTAAATGGATAATAGTAGTATTTATTAAATTAAAGTTTAGATGATTTATATTAAGTTTATGAATATGTTTTTGTGTGATAATCCCATTAAAATTTATTTGTTTTAATAATAAATTATATTTGCTGGTTTGAAATAGGTGGACAAATAGATTTTCCAAAAACATGTTCATAAAATAATAATATTTTAAAAATTTGAGAAATACAAATAAATTCAAGCTAATAAAAAGTAATGAATTCAATATTATCAAAAACTCTGAGGTAGAAATGAATTCAACATCATGAAAAACTTGAAATTTTTAAATTTTTTTAAATAGAAATAAATTCTAACATAATAAAAAACTTCTTCACGCCGGAAATTTTGAAATTTTTAAGCTTCATAGCTATAACCAATTTCAAGATAAATTAGGCCAGAATTTCCATTGTTTTGTTGGGAATTTTGAAACCTCGTTACAGTACGCGGATCATAACGGTTTCTAATAAGACAAACTTATACTTTTTATGCCTCACGGGTTTTATCTGACCGGTCATCCATTTGAATGGTAAACTGCGCAACTACAGGTTTGTCACGGACTCTCAAAGCGAAAATCCAGTTGCAACAGACAACTGCGCAATCACAGGTTTGTCACGGACTTCCACAGCGAAAATCCAGCTGCGACAGGCACCTTAAATTTTGGTCCTGACGGCTCAGAATTTAACCATAAAGAAAGCGTTTCGTTTTTAAACTATACTTAAATCTTACACCTACATCTTTAGTGGATGGTGTGTATATATATATATATATATATATATATATTTTGGAGGTGCATGAACCTCACACATTGAATAAATAAACTTTTCTCAGCGGAAGGCCATTGAATTTCAGCTCTGATATCTGACTGCGTGCATTTAAACGAAGGTGTGTCATTAGAAATCAGATTATATAATAATTTAACCATTCAGGAATTCTTAGGAATTCTTACCTTATAGTATTTTGGTGATAAATCTCATTGATTAAGAAAATGAACTTATTTAGCGGTTGTATATGGAAATTTTAGATAGAAAATGGATTAATTTAGTGGTTGTATATGGAAATCTCAGATAATTGATTACAACAACTCCAATGCTTTTGATAAATTTATATCGAACTTAAACATAACTGAGCCTTTAAATGTTAGAGGGCCTGTAGGAGACTCCCATCCTTCTTATTTTAAAATAATTATGAATTTCTTAAAAAAAAACATCCTCTACATAATATTATTGGTTGAAGTGTTAGAATCTTCTCAAATTCTTATTTATTTATAATAGAATTCAAAATTGTTAAGAAATCAAATTCAACAACTCCAATGTTTTTTATAAATTCATATTGAACCTAAACATAATTGACCCTTTAAATGTTAGAGCGCCCGTAGGAAACTTCCATCTTTCTTATTTTAAAATAATTATGAATTTCTTAAAAAAAAAAAACATACCCTATATAATATTATTGGTTGAATTATTAGAATCTTCTCACATTCTTATTTATTTATAATAGAATTCAAAATTGTTAAGAAATCAAATTAATTATTTTTTTTCAAAATACATTATAATTAATAAATTTAAGCCCAAAGAACTTTTGAAAATGGTTCGACATGATTTATAAAAAAAATTAAAATTACATATAGTACAATGATTATAAATAATTACGTTATAGGTTAGTTTAATAATAGGTAAAACTTAGTTCTAAGAGTTAGCTTAATTTGTTGAGTTCTGTTGTTAAAAACATCTTGTTAATAAGAAGTTAGTGGGTCAATTCTCCTTAATTTGCTAATAAATAGAGAAGAAATGATCCATTCAAATAAATCTGCCTCTGATAATTTGTCTATAAATAACTACCACCAATTTATAAAATATAAATAACAATAATAAATAAAACCACAGTTAAATATACATAATCTTTCTAAAATATTATAAAACATTTACACCTACCATTTTACTTAATTGACATGTGAATAAAAATTTATTTAGCTCATAGAAATTGATTGACTGTTCTGAATGTGGCTGAGAGAATCTATAGCAAACCAACCATCACATTCATTTTTTTTGGGTCCATTTTCAATTGTTCTTCATACAATCTCATTTCTAAAACAGTAAACGTGAAAATAGCATTTCCAACCTTGTTGAATCAACCTCCGAATGTTTTCATTTGTATTAAAAACACTCACAAAAGGAGATAATGCATCTGTATTGATGTTTTTTTAGGTATTTCTAAAATATTAAATAATTTGACGCAGGAGGTTGACAAAATAGGATGATAATCTAAAAATAGACTAATGGTTAAGTTGATGACCAATTAGTTACGTTTGACCGAATTCTGTATGTGATTTACCTGCTTTTCCCTTAAACACCGTCGGTCCCACTTTGACTTTACCTTTTAACCAGTGCTTCACTCTGCACCATTGATCTCCTCTCTCAAAATCTAATGGCTATCGCTCTCCCCAATCGCTAACTAGCCCGTTGATTTTCCACAGTCAATTACTCCATTCCATCCAACAATCGTCACGTGATCTCGCGCAGACTCTAGCACAATCTTTACCACTTTGGAGGCACGCGAGAAAAGTTGTTTTCTCCCTCCCTTGTCTGCTACGTATCGAGCTCTAAAGTTAATTGCGTAGACTTGGAATATTACCACTTACCACTTGAAAGGCACGCGAGATACCACTTATGGTTTTCTCGAATACTACCACGTGCATAAATCAAACTTTAATAAAGCACTTAAACAGAGGTTTAGCATTTAATCTCGATATTCACTTTAAACACGAATCGACAGTGATTTACGATGAAACACATAAACGATGAGATTTATAATTAAAATGGTAAAACAGAGGGAATACCCGTTTAGGGTCCAGAGGAGCGATACGCAAACACAATTGAACTTCTACACCAGAATTAACACACAACTGCACACTTAATCAATTTATTCAATCAAATAGAAATTACAGGGTCTTGGCCCTCTCGGCTCAATTACAACAGTTTTATTTGACCTTTGTCACAACCTCAAACCCTATCTATCACTCCAACTCTCGCTTACTCACTCAAATCTCTATCATCTCAGCTAATCCTTCTCCATTACATTCTTTTCTCTTTTATGAGTCAAATCCTATTCTAACTACATTAACAACTCGATTTCTATTTTAATCAATCTAACAATTAAATCTCTATTCTTAAGCTCTGTTACAAATCTATCCTAACAGCTTATCCCTTAGTCTAAAAATAATACAATTCTCTAATTATTACAATGATGTGGTGAAGATCATTTTCGAGAGATCCAACTCTCTCTACTACAACTGACTTTTGACCACTCAAGTCAATGAAATTCAACTCATTTAGCCACAACATATGAACAAACCATCACATTGTTGGCTAAGTCCAGATGCTCCTGCATCAGACTCCCAGGGAAGAAAATAATCATCCCTTAGACTTTCAGGGTTTACTCCATACTTCTGCAACTCTTTTGTTGTCAACCAATTAGCATCCTCCACTGGCTGCCCCTTCCATTTGACTAGATACTAAAAATAAACCTATCCTCCGGTTATTTTGGATACCTTTTTCACTAAAACAACTTCCACTAATTTCTTGACTGTATTTGGCATTTGTTCTTCCCAGTTCAAAGTTTGAACTTTATCTTCTGTAGCTTCCTTATGTAGCTCTGTCTCTGTCTCTTTGTATGGATATAAATATGCAACATTGAAGATAGGTGATATTCCAATCCCTTCTTGCAATTCTATTTAATAAGGATTAGTTGAAAACTTCCTCACAATTATGCATGGTCCTATCTTTTTCATCTTTAGTTTATTGTAAGTCTTAACAGGAAATCTTTCTTTTCTCAAGTATACCATCACTAAATCCCCCACTTGGAATTCTTTTTCTCTTCGCTTCATATCATCTCTCTGTTTGTATTTGCCACTACTTTCCTGCAATCTGCCTTTGACATCTTCTTTTAGTTTCTACATCTGCCTCTGCAATCTCTTCATATTTTGCACTTCTTGTCTCCTGTTTACTCAAATTTCTGAGCTCATACACACATCTTGGATTCATTTGAAAAACAATCTGAAATGGACTCATTCCAGTACTTCGGTTTGGAGTGTCATTATAGGCAAACTCTGCCTGAGCAAGTGTTAAATCCCATTGCTTAGGATTTTGATACACTAAACTTCTCAATATGTTCCCCAAGCTTCTGTTTACCACTTCGGTCTGTCCATCTGTTTGAGGATGGTATGTTGAACTGAAACTAAGGTTAGCACCTAGTTTCTTCCAAAGAGTTCTCCAGAAATGCCCAACAAACTTTGTATCCCTATCAGACACAATACTTACAGGAAATCCATGTAACCTTACAACTTCTGAAAAAAACAGATTAGCAATATGTGTTGCATCACTAGTCTTCTTACATGCAATGAAATGTTCCATCTTGGAAAATCTATCTACCACAACATAAATGGAATCATTCCCCCTTTGAGTTCTAGGTAACCCAAAACAAAATCCATACTAACTGCATCCCATGGTCGGTCTGGTATTGGCAATGGCTGGTACAATCCTGTATTTTGGCTTCTCCCTTTAGCATGCTGACATATCCTGCACCTCTCAATAAATATCTTAACATCAGTTTGCATATTTTGCCAATAGTAAAAAGCATTTACCTAAGCAAAGGTTTTGTCTTGTCCAAAGTGTCCAAATAGTCCTTCACTGTGTTTCTCCTTAATTATGTTTTCCCTCATAGAACATTTGGGAATACATAATTTGTTACCTTTAAACAACAAACCTCCTTGGATAAGATAATCCAACCACTGGCTTCTATTATGAACTATTGGATTTTGTACAGCTACATAAATATCTTTGAAATCTGCATCCTCTTTATACATGTCAACCATTTCTTCAAATCCTATAATACCAATTCCTAATTCTTACACAACGAAATTTACCCTGCTCAAAGCATCCACAACCTTGTTCAACTTACCAATGGTATATTTGATCACAAAAGTAAAGCTTTGTAGAAACTCTACCCACTTGGCATGTTTCTGGTTCAATTTTGGTTGGTTGTTTATGAACTATAATGCATGATTGTCAGAATACAATATAAACTCCTGTGGTAGCAAATAATGTCTCCATTTTTTTAAAGCTTGTACAATAGCATAAAATTCTTTATCATAAGAAGAATACTTCTTCATCTCTTCATTTAGTTTCTCACTAAAGTATGCTATTGGTCTCTGTTCCTGACTCAAAACTACTCCAATTGCAACTCCACTAGCATTTGTTTCAATTTGAAATGCTTTTTCAAAATCAGGTAAAGTTAAAACTGGTTTATCTATGATTTTCTTCTTCAACAACTTAAAATTTCTGTCTGTTGCTTCTGTCCACTTGAATGGCTGGTTAGTCTCCTTGATTGTTTCAAGAATTGGTGCACAAATATGACTAAAACCTCTGATAAATTTCCTATAAAAACTTGCAAGTCCATGAAATCTCCTTACCTCAAATATGTTCCTTGGAATAGGCCAGTTCCAAATCACTTGGACTTTCTTTGGATCCATTTTCAAACCTTCTTTATTAACTACAAATCCCAAGTAAATTAATTCTTCTTTCACGAAACTACATTTCTTCAGATTTATCAGTAGTTTCTCTTTCTACAGAGTTCTTAAAACCAACTTAAGATGCTCCAGATGTTATTCTTTGCTTCTACTAAAAATTAGAGTATCATCAAGATAAACAATAACAAACTTGCCTGCATATTCCTTCAAGACTTCATTCATCAATCTAATGAATGTGTTAGGTGCATTAGTGAGTCCAAAAGGCATTTCTAACCACTCATACAAACCATTGTTTGTTTTAAATGCAGCCTTCCATTCATCTCCTTCTCTAATTCTTATTTGATGATATCCACTCTTCAGATCTATTTTAGTAAAATACTTTGACCCACTCAAACAATCCATCAAATCATCCATGCATGGTAAAGGAAATCTATACCTGATAGTGATCTTGTTTATGGCTTTGGAATCAGTACACATATGCCATTCACCCCCATTCTTTGGACTGAATACTGTTGGTACAATAAATGGACTAAGACTTTCTCTGATTAGTCCCTTATCCATCAGTTCTTACACTTGTCTCCCAAATTCTGCATTCTCTTGAGGAGTTAATCTGTATGCTGCTTTGTTTGACAAACTTGCTCCTGGTATTAGGTCAATATGATGACTAATACTCCTTATTGGTGGCAATGCATTTGGTAACTCATCCACAATAATATCAACAAAATCATTCAACAAAGTTTTGCTTTCTTTAGGTAAATCATCTAAGTTTGTGGAAGTCAAAATTACCTTAGGTCTCCCTATGACAGCGAAATTCATTTCTTCACCTTTTCCAACCTCTTGCAATAGCCCCTTTGCACTCATTAGCATAACATTGTTTCCAGTTGTTCCTTTGTCAGATTCATCCTTCAATGGCAGCAGTGTATGTTTATTTCCATCTTTCTCCAAAGTGTAAGTATTTCTTCTCCCATCATGAATATCTTTCCTATCAAACTGTCAAGGTCTTCCCAGCAATACATGGCATACATACATTGGCATTACGTCACACAATATCACATTTTTATAAGTACCAATTTGTATCTCTACCTAGCATTGTTCTGTCACAATAATCTGATGTCCTTGTTGCAACCTTGACACTTTGAAAGGAGTAGGGTGTACTGTCTTCACTAATCCCAACTTGTCCACCATTTCTATAGAAACAAGGTTATCAGTGCTTCCACTGTCAATTATCACTTTACAACATTTGCCTTTGGATTTGCATGTAGTTCTGAATAAACTCTTTCTCTGAGTTGGTTCTCCAGTCTCCTTCTCTGCCTTAAGCAATACCCTTTTTAACAACAAGGATTCTCCTACTTCAGGGGATTCTTCCTTGTTTGCAATTTGAGGTTTTTCTTCCTTTGCCTCAATCACATTCACATTCCTTTGACTTTTTTCTTTATTATGAGGACAGTCCCATGATCCATGTCCCCATTCTCCACATGTATAACACCAAATATCTCTTCATTGGTCTCTTCCTCTGGGTGCAAATCTCCCTCTATTAAAGTCTTCTCTCTGTGGTGGTCTACCACTTGAACTTCTTGCTTCACGCTGATGTTGCTGCAACCTTGGGCTGGTATTTCCTATACCTCTTACTGAACTTTTCCCTCTATTACTCTGATTTTGTTTCCTCAACATCTTCTCTTCCACCTTCAAACCTGCTTGGTAGGCATCTTCAATTGTCTTCAGACTCAACAAGCTGATCTCATCCTGTATGTCATATCTCAAGCCATTGATGTATCTGGCTACCTTCTCCATGTCATCCTCTGCATGTCCTGCTCTAATACTCAGCCTATAAAACTCTTCTATATATTCTTTGACAAACATTCCTTTTTGCCTTAAATTCTGTAACTGTTTGAAAATATTTAACTGATAATCTTTTGGCATAAATTTAGCTTTCGTTTTACCCATCATTTTATCCCATTTCTTGATCTTGGACTTTCTTTTTCTTGTTCTGGATGCTTGTAATTCATCCCACCAAATAGCTGCATGACCCTTCAATCTGGTAATTGCAAATTTCACCTTCTTTTTATCATCAACTTCCTCATAGTCAAAATATTTGTCCAATGCACTGATCCAATCCATCAGCTCTTCTGCATTGAGACTCCCTTCATACATAGGAATTTCCACCTTTGGCATTCGACCTACTTTAGCCAACATTTTGATAACTTTGGTAGTCTCATTTTCCTCCTCTTCTTCTTCCTCAGAAGATTCTTCTACAGCATTGGAAACTCCTTCATCGGGTGCTCTCCTCTGAGCAGTCTCCATTGTGTCCATCCTTGTACGCAGATTCTGGATCTCCTCCAGCAGAACTGCATTTGCTTCAGGTCTTCCTTGACCTATGCCAGCTCCTCTCCTTGGTGGCATGTTTACTATAGTAAAACTCAATCTCTGTGCTCTGATACCAAAATGAGGCAGGATGTTGACGAAATAAGGTGATAATCTGAAAATAGACTAATGGTTAAGTTGATAACCAATAAGCTACGTTTGACCGGATTCTGTACGTGATTTACTTTTCCCTAAGGGTACCGCTTTTCCACTAAACACCGCGGGTCCCACTTTGACTTTACCTTTTAACCAGCGCCTCACTCTGCACCATTGATCTCCTCTCTCCAGATCTAACGACCATCGCTCTCCTTGATCGCTATCTAGCCCGTTGATTTTCCACCGTCGATTTACTCCGTTCCATCCAACAATCGTCGCCTGATCTCGCATGGACTCTAGCACGGTCTTTACCACTTCGGAGGCACGCGAGAAAATTTGTTTTCTGCCTCCCCCATCTGCTACATGTCGAGCTCTAAAGTTCATTGTGTGGACTCAGAAAATTACCACTTACCACTTGAAAGGCACGCGAGATATCACTTATGGTTTTCTCGAATACTACCATGTGCATACATCAAACTTTAATAAAGTGCTTAAACAAAGGTTTAGCATTTAATCTTGATATTCACTTTAAACATGAATTGACAATGATTTACGATGAAACACATAAACTCTGAGATTTATAATTAAAACGGTAAAATGGAGGGAATACCCGTTTAGGGTCCAAAACCACGAAACGCAGACACAATTGAACTTCTACACCATAATTAACACACAACTGCACACTTAATCAATTTATTCCATCAAATAGAAATTACAGGGTCTTGTCCCTCCCAACTCAATTACAGTAGTTTTATTTGACCTCTGTCACAACCTCAAACCCTATCTATCACTCCAACTCTCGCCTACTCACTCAAAGCTCTATCATTTTAGCTAATCCTTCTCCATTACATTCTTTTCTATTTTATGAGTCAAATCCTATTCTAACTGCATTAACAACTTGATTTCTATTTTAATCAATCTAATAATTAAATCTCTATTCTTAAGCTCTATTACACACCTATGCTAACAGCTTATCCCTTAGTCTAAAAATAATTCAATTCTCTAATTATTACAATGATGTGGTAAAGATCATTTTCGAGAGATCCAACCCTCTCTACTACAACTAACTTTTGACCACTCAGGTCAATGAAATTCAACTCATTTAGCCACAACATGTGAACAAACCATCACATTGCTGGCTAATTCCAGAAGCTCCTGCATCATAATTGACCTAGTGTAACAATCCCCGTTAATTTAAGTATTATTTCTTTTACTGCAACCAAACAAACTATTATTTTTCTGAAAACATAAACTGTTTCTGAATTAAGTTATGAGAAGGAATTTTGTAGTTATTAGTGAAAATGATGTTTCTTTAATTAATTAGTTAAAAGAAGCAATTACCTATTCCAAGAAAAGAAACTAAATCTTAGAAAGTATTTGAAGGAAAAATATCAAGAGGATAGGGGTACCTGAGATCAAGGGAAAGAGGAAGAGAACTGTGCTGAGAAGTCAGGAAGTTGTGTTAGCTATGTCTGGTTAAGACCAGATAGCTAGATACACACTTAGTCTCAAATGAGAAAGAATTCCATGGAGCAGGGATAGCACGGGGGGAGATCTACTAATATAGTAAATCTCATAGTAGGGAGGTAAACACAGTGCAGGTCTATGTATAGACCAAAACAGGGAACAACCAAAGCAGATAAGTTGAAAAATTTGTTGGAAGTCATAACATCATATAAGTGATACTCTTTGTTTGAAGCTTACATCGAATGAGTATTATTCAGTGAGTTTAATTCATGTTGGTTATCCTAGAGATTGTATTAGTAAAGAGCCTTTTAACAGAGGTAATGAACTCTTTGCATAACTATTAAATAGAAATTACATGAATAAGTATGAGAGAAAATAACACATTTATTACTTAGAATGAAGATTGTAGTAATATCTAGGAAGACAGTGCATATAACTCCGTGAAAGAGAAGCTAGTAATAGAATATTTTCAGTAGTAAATTCAGATAGTTAGTGCATATAACTTTGTGAAAGACAAGCTAGTAACAAAATATTTTCAGTAGTAAATTCAGATAGTTATATACTAACTTACGTACTAGAGATAGATAAGTTCAATTGAAAGAATTTACAAGATTTCAATCCATAGGGGAAATCTTAAGTTTAAAAGAATGTCAAAACAAATTACATAGGAAAGTAAAGATTCTTTTTTTCTTTAAACAACAAAACCATTATAAGGTTTAGTACTTGTTACACAAATAAACAAACAGGAAAAACATCAGAAATATGAATAACTTCTTGCAATAAATAGAAATTTTGAATGCAAACCCTAGATGCATACATAGACTCCAACAAAACTGGAGTCAGAAGAAATAGCAGGCATATCGAAACAGTTCGGCACTCCCCAAGGATTCCATGCAGACTAAATACCTTACAAAAGATTTGTAGGATTAGTACTTAAACTCTAAAGTAGAAAAACGAAAGTTATAAATGCCAAAAATTCCAGGAATTCCGAACCATCACCAGAATTCGACATGGCTTAGTTATGAGACGTTATTACGCTAGTCAGAAACTGAGGAATTCATCTATTCCTTCACCATATCAAAATAAACACATATCTTTCCTTTAAAGAGAAAATCAAAACATTCTCGACATTACCACAGATCCATAAGTTATCAAGATACATATAAATCCCACTGTAAAAACTATAAACTTATATCGCTAGGCTAGATATGAAATAGAGACATGACAGATGAACTGAGAATGAATTAAACCAGAACCATTCATTATATGAGATCTCAATGAGTGAAACCATATGTATTAGAGACAGAACCGAGATTACAAACAATGGTTGGGGCCATTTAAATCTTGAAGCATGAAACCGATATTACAGTGGTAATCCGACTTCCATAAGCTAAGAAAGAAATATAGAACTACCAACATAACAAAAAAAATACACAGCAAAGCCAGCCCTCTGGCCACAGAAACCTTGTTAACAAAATAACTTAATAACCCGGTGCCTAGTGGATTCTTCCTCCTGGAAGATGAAGCCGGAGATGGGGTTTCGACCTCAGTAACCTCTGAAAGTTGCGGTACCTAGGAAGGGTTTCTGCGTAGACATAACCAAAGATAGGGATTAGCATTATTCATTTATATAACCACTGTCATATAGAAAAGTCAGGCAGAACAAAAAGGAAATATTTACCATCGTATAACCGTCTAGAAACCTAATGCAGTAGTTGAACTCCAGCACGTCCAAGCATTCAAGGCAAAGGGCCAGCAAACCCAGAAGAAAACCAGGAGTCAAGTAACAGAACCAATGGATAGGCACGCACTCACATTAGGAAAAGTAACCCATTGCACCAGGTTCCAAATCATCGGACTAGATCAGAGCCGAAGACTATCGGGGTTCCAAATAATTACTATGCTAAACAGGACCAAAATCACTAAAGGGTAAATGTCAAAACCCTTGAGAATCGAACGATCATCCAAAATGATGAGGGTCGTCGATGAGGGAAGCCGATCCCAAGAAATGTGCTACAGGTAGCTCGCATGGTGTATAACAGTACGCCACCTAGGCTAGGATAGCCAGGGCCATTAATGGAGCTTAAACAGAAGGCGATCCTTGAGGAAATGAAATCCAATGTATAATTAGGAAGTAGTGAAAGCTAGTTAAGTTGAAAACGATTTCCATTATATGTCAATTAATACCACATGCATATGTTACTACCTTGGGGTATGAGAGACCCATATAGAATAGGTTCATAAGATTTAATTCATGCTTTTGTTGAATGTTGTAAATAGAAAAGCGATTATCATGTCAGGTTTTTGTAAAGTAAGTGTTGTGGTACTTTAGTAAAGAAATCGAAGTTTTATTTGTCTTTATATTTAAATTTTGTTTTATATATAAATAGATGTGTTACATATGGTATCACAGCGGCTCAAGTTTCCAAAATTGAGACCTTTGGGCTAAGAAATAACAATCTTGATGATGTGCACGTAGGAGGAAGCAAAGGCCAGTATGAGGTGAACTGGGAATCCACTTCACGGTTTTGTATTGGGAACAGGAGCAACACCATTTTAGGAAGGAAATCCTGAGGTTTGGGTGCAGCTGGGGGATGAGTCGCAAAAATCCCAATATAGACTTCTGAACGACTGTACAAGAATTGAAAGGTGAAATGGCCCGACTCCAGGTAGACAACAAAATATTGATGCAAGAACAAGAAAAGATTTTGAAAAGCCTATCGGATAGACAGAATCATTGACCCTTAGTCCCCAGCCTAGAGCGCGGCCATACAACCAGGGAATAAGAATTATGAACTGAAAATGTGGAAACAGAGGGAGGTGAAGAAAACCAAGAAGAAGAATCAGATAATTTGTCTGATCATAAGGCTCAAAAAGGCAGAAAATTGAGCTGCAAGGAGAGTTTCGGAAAATCAAGCCTCCTCTCTTCGACGGAGAGCAGGAAGAGGCGACAAAAGCGTGGTTAATTAACATGAATAAGTACTTCCAGTTGTACGAGTATGATTTCAATCTGAAGGCCCATCTGGCCATTTTCCAACTTCAAGGGAAAGCCACGTTATGGTGAGAGAAGGTAAAAACCATCCGTGGGGTAAATGATCAAAATATAACATGCGAGAAATTCCAAATTTTTTTTAAAGAAAAATATCTAATCGAAAGGTTTTACGATGAGAAAGCAAAAGAATTCCATGATCTCTGCCTGGGCCAAATGACCATGGATGAGTTTATAACAAAATTTACATCATTATTGCGGTATGTCCCTTATATTTGCGAAGAAAAGGCCAAAGTACAATGGTTTATCAACAGTCTTTCGTTGTTCATGAAGGAAAGGTTGGAATTCGACAACCCAAATGCTATGGATGAAGTCATTCAGAAAGGGTTGTCAAGTCTATGCCATCCAAGTGGGGTATGCTGACGCAAAGGATAAATCTGTATCCCTTGAGAACATACTTGTGATACAAAATTTTCCAGATGTATTTTGTGAAGAAATACCAGGTCTACCCCAAAAAAGAGACATAGACTTTACCATTGAGTTAATTCCGGGAGCTACCCCAGTTTCTCGAGCACCATACTGAATGAGTATACTAGAACTAACGGAATTAAAGATGCAACTCCAAGAGTTGCTCGATAAGAACTATATCTATCCTAGTGTGTCCCCTTGGGGAGCTCCGGTATTATTTGTTAAAAAGAAAGACGAAACCCTGTAGATGTGCATGGATTACTGCCAGCTAAACAAGTTGACCGTTAAAAACAAATACCCCCTTCCCAATATAGATGAGTTATTTGACCAGGTGAAGGGTGCAACTGTCTTCTCAAAGATCGATCTTTATTCTGGGTATCATCAGATCAGGAACAAGGAGTAAGATATTGCAAAAACTAGACACGTTCTGGTCATTATGAGTTCGTAATTTTACCTTTTGGGCTAACTAATGCCCCAACTACCTTCATGTGTCTCATGAATAGCATTTTCCATCAATTCTTAGATAAATTTGTATTAATCTTCATTGATGACATACTGATCTACTCTCAGAATATGGAGGAGCATAAGGAGCATCTCTGCATTGTGCTACAGGTCCTAAGAGAACATCAACTATACGCTAAGTACAATAAATGTGACTTATTTAAGGAGAAAATCCAATAATTGGGACACGTCATCATCAAGGACGGGATCGTGGTCGATCTGGAAAAGATAAGAAGCATTATGGAGTGGCCAGTGCTAAAAGATGTGGCCGATATAAGATCATTTATGGGCCTGGCTGGTTACTACCGAAGGTTTGTGGAGGCATTCTCTAGACTGGCATATCCTATTACCTCCTTCCAAAAGAAAGGAAAAGATTTCAGGTGGACCCCTGATTGTTCAAAGGAGCTTTAATTAGCTCAAACATCTTCTTACCACCGCACCTATTTTGAGCATTGCTGATCCCAACAAGGAATATGTGGTTTGTACGGATGCTAGTAAGGAAGGTGTGGGTGGCATACTTATGCAAGAAGGTAGAGTGGTGGCTTATGAATCTAGAAAACTAAAATAATATGAACAAAATTATTTAGCATACGATTTGGAATTGAAAACGGTCATTTACGCTTAAAAAATGTGGCGACATTACCTATTATGTAAGAGATTTTTATTCATGACTGACCACCATAGTTTGATTAATTATTTCAAACAACAAACTTTAAATTCCAGGCAAGCTCGTTGAGCGTACTTCCTGAGTGAATTCGATTTTGAAATCAAACACATAAAAGGAAAGGAAAATCAAGCGACAGATGCTTTAAGTCAAAAGGTAAGTTGTTTATATGAAATTTCTTTTAGTGAATCACGAACTACCTTTTTTGGGAAGATTCAAGAATCAACCATGCAAGATTCAACATATAGACATTTATGGCAGCAAGCAAAAATTTCTAACAACCATGAACAACAATTGGGTTATGAAATAAATGCAGAAAATTTACTAATTTATAGGAAAAGAATATATGTGCCCAACCAGCAACATCTCAAAAATTTAATTTTGGATTAATACCATAAGATTCCTTATGCAGGTCATCCCAGTTACCAAAAGATGATTTCTGCCCTGCAGAAGGAATTTTTCTGGCCCATTATGAAGAAGGAAGTGGCAGAATACTTAGCCAAATTCTTGGAGTGCCAACAAGTGAAAGCTGAGCACCAACATCCAACAAGGTTACTTCACCCTCTGCCCATTCCAAAATGGAAATGAGAAACAATATCTATTGATTTCATTACCAGATTTCCTAAGTCAAGAAAACAAAATGACTCCATTATGGTGGTGGTGGACAAATTGAGCAAATCAGCTCATTTTATACTTGTCCAATCAACTTATAGAGCAGTCCAAATTGCCAATATTTTCATGCAAAACATTTTTAAACTACATAGAATTCCCAAGATGATCATTTCCGACCAAGATGTAAAGTTTACGACATATTTCTGGAAAGCCATATTTGAAGGAATGGGAACACAACTACACTTCAGTACAGCTTATCATCCACAAACGGAGGGGCAAACTGAACAAGTGAATCAAGTTATCGAAGGCACGTTGCGTGTTTATGTCATGCAACAACCCGCTAAATGGGAAGACTATCTTCACCTGGTGGAGTTTTCCTACAATAACGGGTACCATGTGTCCTTATGAATGAGCCCCTTCGAGGTACTATACGGGTGCAAGTGCAGGACACCCTTGAGTTGGAGTGGATCGGAAGATAATTTGTTGCTAGGACCAGACATGTTAGAAGAGATGGAAGAAATAGTGAAAAAAGTAAGAATCAATTTAAGAGTTTCTCAAGACCGGCAAAAGAATTTTGCCGATCGGAAGAGAAGCTTCTGGGAATTCCAAGTAGGGGATCATGTCTACATTCAAGTTCGAGCCAAGAAAAGTACCTTACAATGGGCCGGGTGTGCTAAATTAGCACCCCAATTTTGCGGGCCCTTTCAAATCCTGGCTCGAATCAAACCAGTGGCTTACCAACTTGCCTTACCCAGTCACATTCGTGTACACAATGTCTTCCATGTCTCTCTACTTAAGAAATATGTTTATGATGCTAATCATGTAATCAAATGGCAAGACATTCAGGTAATATATATATATATATACATATATATATATATATACATATATATATACATATATATATATATATATATATATATATATATATATATAGATATAGATATAGATATAGATATAGATATATATATATATATATATATATATATATATATATATATATATATATATATATATATATATATATATATATATATATATATATGGTTTCTCTTTAGGGATATATATTAAACAAACTTGTTAACACTTAACAATTTTTTTTTTTTTGTTATATTCAAGTCAAACCGAAAGGTAAGCTCCTGGCGAACCTCTAGTTATACTAGATCAAAGAGAAGTAACGCTGCGGAAACGAGTTATCACCCAGGTTAAAGTGCACTGGCATCACTATGGGCCAAAAGAGGCCACTTGGGAAGATGATCAGGTTATGAAATAAAAATTTCCGGGGTTATTTGCAGGAGAAGAACATCGAGATGATGTTCCATCTTGGGGGGGGGGGGAAGATGTAACAACTCGCATTAATGTAATTAATTATTTCTTTTACTGCAACCAAACAAACGATTATTTTTCTGAAAACATAAACTGTTTTGAATTAAGTTATGAGAAGAAATTTTGCAATTATTAGTGAAAAGGATGTTTCATTAATTAATTAGTTAAAAGAAGAAGTTACCTATCCAAAGAAAAGAAACTAAATCTGGAAAGTATTTGAAGGAAAAAGATCAAGAGGATAGGGGTATCTGAGATCAAGGGAAAGAGGAAGAGAACTGTGCTGAGAAGTCAGGAAGTTGTGTTAGCTATGTCTGGTTAAGACCAGATAGTTGGATACACACTTAGTCTCGAATGAGAAAGAATTCCCTGGAGCAGGGATAGCACGGGGGGAGATCTAATGATATAGTAAATCTTATAGTAGGGAGGTAAACACAGTGCAGGTCTAATATAGACCAAAACAGGGAACAACCAAAGCAGATAAGTTGAAAAATATGTTGGAATTCATAACATCAGATAAGTGATACTCTTTGTTTGTGTTGGACACCTAATCCTAAATGGGTTAGTGTGGAAGCCGAATAGACCAAAGCAGTCCAAGAGACCTTGGGATCTGAAACCCAAGAGTCACGTATTGTACTATAAATGTATATCTCATGTTAATAAAAAAAAAGGTATTGCATGTTTTATCTTTCATATTGTCTTTGCTGTCCATGTGTGTTTAACATGGTATCAGAGCCAGGTTCGTTCATAACCTTCTCAATATTGTGTAAGCCACTTGTTTTTTGTGGCCTGTGTAAACCAACGCTTCTATGTCTTAATGAGTTTTTTTATGGTCCATCTCTGCAAATTAGTTGGAAGACGTTGAACTCATATATGTTTGGAAGTTTTTATGGTATATAAAAATCATTAAGTGGCGTATTGTGTTGAGAGTGGAACCGTATACAGTGCATGTTTCCTGTGCATTAAAAACTGAAACTTGAAGGGGTTGTATTCCTTTATTTGGGTCAGCATGCATTATGTCATAAATAATTAGTTCTGAAATTTCTGATCTGTGTCAGAAGTGTTTTCAACGCTGTTGCGCTACTGTGTTATAACGCATCTGTCCATGAATGTTTGTCTATTTGCCATATACCTTTTACAAAACCTGCGCCCTGCGCTTCTATTGTGATGTCATCCTGACATTAAAACGCTTGAACGCTGTCCTATTCCTAAACGTTCACCTGAGCGCTGTCATAACCTGAGCGCTGCCCTGACATATTCATTTGAATGCGCTCAGACTCCAAAACCATTCCATATTCTCTGCAAACTGGGCTCTGTCCATAATTAATGCATCTGTCCTCAAATGCCTCTCTCGTTCATTTGCAACACGTCGTGTGCTGTGCTGCGTCTGCCTCTCCCTCCAACTACGGTTCTTCCCTCCGAGGGCTCATCCACCGTATGAAAGAAGAGCGGCTCAGTCGCCGACTGTCGTCAATGGACATCATCGAATACCCAACTGCTGTACAGGGTGGTTTCTAATTTGTCATTCCCTCTTGGTTCTGAGGTAGGGTTTTAATCGCCCCCCCAAAAAAAAAAAAATTCTACAACAGAGACATTATTTCCAAATCCTGCGGATTTTAATCTCTTCAGAACCGTCATAACTACAATTAGAAATTTTCTGCTCGGCCACCATCGTTGTTATTGAATATTTTACGTTGATCCATTTAGGGCTTTATTATACATATGATCGAACTTCTGGGTTTCCGTCCTGGAAAAGCATAAGGGATCCCTTTGCAAAATACCGTGGGAGATGTCGTTCTTATTCCTGTGAAATCGATTCATCAAGAACGCTGCGCGCAAACCCATTTGCGGCGTCATTTTCATAAAATTCAGTGAACCCTCGATGCTCCAACTATAGGGTAAGCGTCTACAAAATTGCCTCTTGTGGTTGTCTGGAGTAGAGTCAGAGCCAGTATTATCTTTGATCATAAAGAAGCCTTCGCAAATGGTCTGACTGAGTCCTCCTGGGCTTTTGTTGTTTTATGAGGAAATGTCGTGTAAGATTGGGTACGTCTACCAATAAAATTCTACGGACATAGTATAGAAAGTGCGGAACATAATTTTCTTGTTTGGTATATTTGTTGTGCCCACCAGTGCGACTGGGGGCATACTGTATTGGCTGCGAAGAACGCCATTTTCTAGTCTGGCAGCAGTGGACGATTTTTGGTAATTGAAAATAGTTTACGGAGGACAGTGGTTGATTTTAGTGGGGACAGATTGATGTTTCTTGGATAGAGTCAAGTTAGCTGTTAAGGTGGATTGATCTATATTAAATGTATCTGTTTTGTACCAGTCTAGCATCAAATTGTTGTCAAGCATAAGATGCTTCCGTGTTTATGAGTTTCTAGAGTGAACCTTCTTCCAACTGTCCAACAATAGTGTGCAGGTGCTTTTTGGCAGAGGCTTTTTAATGATAGAGTTGAAAGCGGAAGCAGTATGGATGAGTCCAACTATCTTTGATGAACATTTTGACTTTCAACTTGAGGATGGCAACGGTATAAAATTTTAGAAGTGGTTTGTATCAATTCAATAGATCCGTTAAAGGTCTGTAAGTTTTCCACGCTCAGCAGGGTAGCCTGTTATTGGCTGATGATTTGGTTGCTTTACATCAATCGCTGGGATTTAGTGTAATTCTAAAAGTGTCCATACAAATATTTTGAAAGGGAAAAATAAAGAAGGTTCCCTGTTCGTCAGATACGAGTCACTACTCGTTAATTAGAAAGTTTCTGTTTCCATGTTGTGGATTCACTGCTTTCTTTTTGTGTGGCTGAAGTGAAGCCGAGAGCACTCTTGCACAAGGAGCAGAGTATGCTACTTTTTACAGGCTACTGAATTCATTTCTTGCAGCCAGAATAAAAATGCAGTAAGGTTTGGGTTCGTGTTTTTGCTTGCTCGGCCTTCTTCAAAGCTTCTATTATTGTGTATTTGAAAATTGGATTTGAAGGATATTTTCAGTTCAATAGAGTCAGGGGTTCAAATCTTTATTTGCTGCAAGGTGCTGGTGTAAAATTCAAATGTGAATTCTCTCATTGAAACAGTGTGGAATCTCCTTGCTTTTTGAAAATGGGGCAAGACCCTAATGATCAGTATGTAGATTTGAAGGGTTCACTTGATTCAAATACAGTTGTTCCTTCCAAAAATGCCAAACATTCTTATACAAGAGAATTCCTATTATCCTTCGCTGAATTAGACAGTTGCAATAATCAGCCAAGTGGGCTTGATCCTCAGATTCTAAGAAATCACTTTGTGGAAGTAGTAAAGGTAATATTTGTATAATTTTCATAGTTTCAAGATATCTCTGGTTGGTTTTTTTCCTTTAAGCTACAGGGCCTTCTTGTGTAACTTGAAGATATTTAGCAGCTTACATTTTTCTGTGGGATTTGGAGGATTTTTAAGGTGTAGAAAAATGGCTAAGCTTGAAAGAATATTAGAGTTATTGAGAACTCTAATCGTATCCACTGCTGACAACGCAATCATAATCAATAAAGACATTATTGCTGACATTCAAAAATGTATACAAAATGCACAAGAAAAGATAGAGTTTTTGCAGCTTGAGACAAAACTACAGCAAGAAGAATTAAAACAAAGGAGTCATCATTCTGAACCTGTTTCTGTTCAGAACAATGAAGCAGACACCCATCAACAACAAGTCAATAATGTTACTGTTCATTCAAATAAAGCAACAGTTGTATATGCAGATGCAGAAACTCAGTTTGCACTTCCCAAGCCCATCATCAGACCTTGGGAACAGCTTGTCCACAACAAGCACAGAACTGGTCTTGGATATGACAAGGACTTGTCCTTTCATATTCCAGACTACTCAAAGCCCATTCAGTTTCAGAGTGCTGGATTCATTCATGACAGTTCACCAGCTCTTCATGACAGTTCAGCTTCAGCTGTTCCAGACTCTGCCCCTCTTCCACAGCAACAACAACAGATCGTGAAATGCCAACACTGTGACCGAGTTGGCCATCTGAAAGATCACTGTTTTGATCTTCATCCATGTAAGCACTATCATAAAACCAGCGATTCTTCACACAGATGCTTCAGGAACAAACGTCCTGCAAGAACAAAGATTCATCTTGGATGGATCGCTTCTTGGCAATGGGCATCAACAACCAAGAAGATATTCCAAACACATGTCAAAACTTGTTCCAGAATATTGAACAGTCTTGCAGTTGAGTTTTATCCATCATCTCACCTTGTATCTGATAGGGGGGGAAATGATGGTCATCTACAAGCTTCAAAGCCACATCAAGCGAGTCTGAGCCACAACCTGCCACACCAGTTTCAGAGTTGTAGCCAGAGACAAAGATGCCCGTGAACATGCCTTCAGTTGGCGATCTGGGACACTTCCTCTAGCAGAAGACTTCAGCTTCTTGCCAGTTTTGGAAGAGTTCCAGGAACACAATTGAGAACACTTCCTCTAGCAGAAGACACCAGCTTCTTGCCAGTTTTGGAAGAGTTCCAGGAATTGCATTAAGCATTCCAGAGTTGTTGGTCATCCTTAAACCATCACAGGTTGAGACTTCCCTTTTCAGGTTGAAGTTTTACCTTTTATGTGGGGTGAGACCTCCCTTTTATGGTTGAAGGTTTCCCTCTTTAAAACAATAGGATCACTTCCTCTAGCAGAAAACTTCAGTTTCTTGCCAGTTTTGGAAGAGTTCCGGGAACTGCACTAAGCGTTCCAGTGTTGGTGGTCATCCTTAAACCACCGCCCTTTTTACCAACATTTCATAGAGCACATTCAACCTAGTGCTTCCATGCATTTTTTGCACATTTTGTATTACAGCTCTCTTCTTGGACTCATACATAACCCTTCGGATTAAGGGGGGGAATGTTGGACACCTAATCCTAAATGGGTTAGTGTGGAAGCCGAATAGACCAAAGCAGTCCAAGAGACCTTGGGATCTGAAACCCAAGAGTCACGTATTGTACTATAAATGTATATCATGTTAATAAAAAAAAAGGTATTGCATGTTTTATCTTTCATATTGTCTTTGCTGTCCATGTGTGTTTAACAGTTTGAAGCTTACGACTTACGTATATTAATAAGTCTTATCCTGTGATATCGAATGAGTATTATTCAGTGAGTTTAATTCTTATTGGTTATCCTAGAGATTATATTAGTAAAGAGTCTTTTAACAGAGGTAATGAACTCTTTGCATAGCTATTAAATATAAATTACATGAATAAGTATGAGATAAAATAACACCTTTATTACTTAGAATGAAGATTGCAGTAAATATCTAGGAAGATAGTGCATATAACTCTGTGAAAGACAAGCTAGTAACACAATATTTTCAGTAGTAAATTTAAATAGTTATATACTAACTTACGTACTATAGATAGATAAGTTCAGTTGAAAGAATTTACAAGATTTCAATCCATAGGGGAAATATTAAGTTTAAAATAATGTCAAAACAAATTACATAGGAAAGTAAAGATTCTTTTTTTTTAAACAGCAAAACCCTTATAGGGTTTAGTACTCGTTACACAAATAAACAATAGGATAAACATCATAATATCTTTGAATAAATTCATGCAATCAATATAAATTTTGAATGCAAACCCTAGCTGCATACGTAGACTCCAACAGAACTGGAGTTAGAAGAAATATCAGGTATATCGAAACAGTGTGGCACTCCCCGAGGGATTCCATGTGGACTGAATACCTTACAAAAGATTTGTAGGATTAGTACTTAAACTATAAAGCAGAAAAATGAAAGTTATAAATGCCAAAAATTCCAGGAATTCCAAACCATTGCCAAAATTCGACATGGCTTAGTTATGAGAAGTTATTACGCTAGTCAAAAAATGAGGAATTCATCTATTCCTTCACCATATCAAAATAAACAGAGATCTTTCCTTTAAAGAGAAAACCAGAACATTCTCGACATTACCATAGATCCATAAGTTATCAAGATACATATAAATCCCACTGTAAAAACTATAAACTTATATCATCGGGCTAGATATGAAACAGAGACACAACCGAGGAACTGAGAATGAATTAAACCAGAACCATTCATTATATGAGCTCTTGATGAGCGAAACAGTATGTATTAGAGACAAAATCGAGATTACAAACAATGGTCGGGGCCATTTAAATCTAAAAGCATGAAACTAGTATTACAGTGGTAATCTGGGTTCCATAAGTCGAGAAAGAAATATAGAACTACCAACATAACAACAAAAACTACACAGTAAAGCCAACCCTCTGGCCACAGAAACCCTATTAACAAAATAACTTAATAACTGAAATACCCGGTGCCTGGTGGATTCTTCCTCCTGGAAGACGAAGCTAGAGATGGGGTTTCCGCCTCAGTGCCCTCTGAAGGTTGCGGTACCTAGGAAGGGTTTCCGTGTAGACATAACCAAAGATAGGGTTTAGCATTATTCATTTATATAACCACTCTAAT
This sequence comes from Pinus tabuliformis, assembly GCA_031772625.1. Taxonomy (NCBI): domain Eukaryota; kingdom Viridiplantae; phylum Streptophyta; class Pinopsida; order Pinales; family Pinaceae; genus Pinus; species Pinus tabuliformis. The sequence continues at coordinate 757,980,164 of CM062812.1, forward strand.
ATAGAAAAGTCAAGCATAACAAAAGTGAAATATTTACCATCGTATAACTGCCTAGAAACCTGATGCAGCAGTTGAAATCCAACATGCCCAAGCATTCAAGGCAAAGGGCCAACAAACTCGGAAGCAAACCAGGAGCCAAGCAACAGAACAGATGATTAGGTAGGCACTCACATCAGGCAAAGTAACGCATTGTACTAGGTTCCAAATAATTGGACCAAAGCAGCGTTGAAGCCCTTTGTGGTTCCAAAGAAGTATTATACTGAATAGGACCAAAATCACTGAAGGGTAAATGTCAAAACCCTCGAGAACCAAACGATCATCCAAAATGATGAGGGTCGTTGATAAGGGAAGCCGATCCCAAGAAATTGTTGCAGGTAGACCCATATAGAATAGGTTCATAAGATTTAATTCATGCTTTTTCTAAGGGTATTTCATTGAATGTTGTAAATAGAAAAGCGATTATCATGTTAGGTTTTTGTAAAGTAAGTGTTGTGGTAATTTAGTAAAGAAATCAAAGTTTTATTTGTCTTTATATTTAAATTTTGTTTTATATATAAATAGATGTGTTACATATGGTATCAGAGTGGCTCAGGTTTCCAAAACTGAGACCTCTAGGGTAAGAAATAACAATCTTGATGATGTGAACATAGGAGGCAGCAAAGGTCAGTAAGGTTAGTATGAGGCGAACTAGGAATCCGCTTCACAGTTTCGTATTGGGAACAGGACCAACTCCATTTTAGGAAGGAAATCCTAAGGTCTGGGTGCAGCTATGGGATGAGTCACAAAATCCCAATACAGACTTCCAAACGACTATACAAGAACTGAAATGTGAAATGGCCCGACTTCGGGTAGACAATGAAATATTGATGCAGGAACAAGAAAATATTTTGAGAAGCCTAGCGGGTAGACAAAATCATTGACCCTTAGTCCCCAGCCCAGAGCGCAGCCATACAACTGGGGAACAAGAATTATGAACTGAAAATGTGGAAATAGAGGGAGGTGAAGAAAACCAAGAAGAATAATAAAGTAATGTGTCCGATCATAAGGCTCAGAAAAAGTAGAAAATCGAACTGCAAGGAGAGTTTCAGAAAATCAAGCCTCCTCTCTACGACGAAGAGTAGGAAGAGGTGGTAGTTAATTAACATGAATAAGTACTTCTAGCTGTACGAGTATGATTTCAATCTGAAGGCCCATCTGGCCATTTTCCAACTTCAAGGGAAAGCCACGTTATGGTGGGAGGAGGTAAAAACCGTCCGTGGGGTAAATGATCAAAATATAACATAGGAGAAATTCAAAACAAAAAATTAAAGAAAAATATCTAACTGAAATATTTTACGATGAGAAAGAAAAAGAATTATGTGATCTTCGCTTGGGCCAAATGGCCATCGATGAGTTTATAATAAAATTTACATTATTATTGTGGTATGTCCCTTATATTCGCGAAGAAAAGGCCAAAGTACAATGGTTTATCAGTGGTCTTCCGTTGTTCATGAAGGAAAGGATGGAATTCGACAACCCAAAGACTATGGACGAAGTCATTCAGAAAGGGTTGTCAAGTCTATGCCATCCAAGTGGGGTATGTTGACTCAAAGGATAAATATGTATCCCTTGAGAACATACTTGTGATACAAAATTTTCCAGATGTATTTCATGAAGAAATACCAGGTCTACCCCCAAAAAGAGACATAGACTTTACCATTGAGTTAATTCCAGGAGTTGCCCCAGTTTCTCAAGCACCATACCGAATGAGTATACTAGAACTAATGGAATTAAAGATGCAACTCCAAGAGTTTCCTGATAAGAACTATATCTGTCCTAGTGTGTCCCCTTGGGGAGCTCCAGTATTATTTGTTAAAAATAAAGACGGAACCCTGCGAATGTGCATGGATTACCACCAGCTAAACAAGCTTACTGTTAAAAACAAATACCCCCTTCCCCATATAGACGAGTTATTTGACCAGGTGAAGGGTGCAACCGTCCTCTCAAAGATCGATCTCTGTTTTGGGTATCATCAGATTAGGATCAAGGAGGAAGATATTGCAAAAACTGGACATGTTATGGTCATTATGAGTTTTTGGTTTTACCTTTTGGGCTAACTAATTCCCTAGCTACCCTCATGTGTCTCATGAATAATATTTTCCATGAGTTCTCAGATAAATTTGTATTAATATTCATTGATGACATACTGATCTACTCTCAGAATATGGAGGAGCATAAGGAGCATCTCCACATTGTGCTATAGGTCCTAAGAGAACATCAACTGTATGCTAAGTACAATAAATATGACTTCTTTAAGGAAAAAATCCAATACTTGGGACACGTCATCATCAAGGACGAGATTGCAGTCGATCCGGAAAAGATAAGAACCATTATGGAGTGGCCAGTGCCAAAGGATGTGACCGATGTAAGATCATTTATGGGCCTGGCTGGTTACTACCGAAGGTTTGTGGAGGGATTCTATAAAGTGGCATATCCTATTACCTCCTTACAAAGAAATGAAAAGCTTTCAGGTGGACCCCTGATTGTTCAAAGGAGCTTTGATCAGCTCAAACATCTTCTTACCACCACACCTATTTTGAGCATTGTTGATCCCAACAAGGAATATGTGGTTTGTGCAGATGCTAGTAAGGAAGGTGTGGGTGGCATACTTATGCAAGAAGGCAGAGTGGTGGCTTATGAATCTATAAAACTAAAAGAATATGAAAGAAAATATTCAGCATATGATTTGGAATTGACAACGATCATTCACACCTTAAAAATGTGGTGACATTATACCTATTAGGTAAGAGATTTTTATTGATGACTGACCACCATAGTCTGATTAATTATTTCAAACAACCAACTTTAAATTCCAGGCAAGTTCGTTGGGTGTACTTCTTGAGTGAATTTGATTTCAAAATCAAACACATAAAAGGTAAGGAAATTCAAGTGGCAAATGATTTAAGTCGAAAGGTAAGCTGGTTATATGAAATTTCTTTCAGTGAAGCACAAACTACCTTTTTTAGGAAGATTCAAGAATCAACCATGCAGGATTCAACATATAGACATTTATGGCAGCAAGCAAAATTTTCTAACAGCCATGAACAACAATTGGGTTATGAAATAAATTCTTGAAAATTTACTAATTTATAGGAAAAGAATATATGTGCCCAACCATCAATATCTCAAAAATTTAATTTTGGATTAATACCATAAGATTCATTATGCAGGTCATCCCAGTTACCAAAAGATGATTTCTGCCCTACAGAAGGAATTTTTCTGGCTCATTATGAAGAAGGAAGTGGCAAAATACTTAGCCAAATGCTTGGAGTGCCAACAAGTGAAAGTTGAGCACCAACATCAAACAGGGTTACTGCACCCTCTGCCCATTCCGGAAGGGAAATGAGAAACAATATCTATTGATTTCATTAGCAGACTACCTAAGTCAAGAGAACAAAATGACTCCATCATGGTGGTGGTGGACAAATTGAGCAAATCAGCTCATTTTATACTTGTCCAATCAACTTATAGAGCAGTCCAAATTGCCCATATTTTCATGCAAAACATTTTTAAACTGCATGGAATTCCCAAGATGGTCATTTTCGATCGAGATGTAAAGTTTATGTCAGCTTTCTAGAAAGCCATCTTTGAGGGAATGGGAACACAACTGCACTTCAGTGCACCTTATCATCCTTAAACAGATGGGAAAATTGAACGAGTGAATCAAGTTATCTAGAAACATTGCGTGTTTATGTCATGCAACATCCCACTAAATGGGAAGACTATCTTCACCTGGTGGAGTTTGCCTACAATAACAGGTACCATGCATCCTTACGAATGAGCCCCTTCGAGGTACTATACGGGCGCAAGTGCAGGACACCCTTGAGTTGGAGTGGACCGGAAGATAATTTGTTGCTAGGACCAGACATGTTAGAAGAGATGGAAGAAATGGTGAAAAAGGTAAGAATCAATTTAAGAGCTACTCAGGACCAGCAAAAGAATTCTGCCGATCGAAAGAGAAGCTTTTGGGAATTCCAAGTAGGGGATCATGTCTACATTCGAGTTCGAGCCAAGAAAAGTACCTTACAATGGGTCAGGTGTGCTAAATTAGCACCCCGATTTTGCAGACCCTTTCAAATCCTGGCTCGAATTGGACCAGTGGCTTACCAACTTTCCTTACCCAGTCACATTCATGTACACAATGTCTTCCATTTCTCTCTACTTAAGAAATATGTTTATGATGCTAATCACGTAATCAAATGGTAAGACATTCAGGTAATATATATATGTTTATATATGGTTTCTCTTTAGGCATATATATTAAACAAACTGGTTAACACTTAACAATTTTTATTTGTTATATTCAGGTCAAACTGGAAGGTAAGTTCCTAGTCGAACCTCTGGCTATACTAGATCGGAGAGAAGTAACATTGCGGAAATGAGTTATCACCCAGGTTAAAGTGCAGTGGCAGCACTATGGGCCGGAAGAGGCCACCTGGGAAGATGAGCAGGTTATGAAAGAAAACTTTCCGGGGTTATTTGCAGGAGAAGAACATCGGGACGATGTTCCATCTTAGGGGGGGGGAGATGTAACAACTCCTGTTAATGTAAATAGTTATTTCTTTTACTACAACCAAACAAACTATTATTTTTCTAAAAACATACATTGTTTTGAATTAAGTTATGAGAAGGAATTTTGCAGTTATTAGTGAAAAGGATGTTTCTTTAATTAATTAGTTAAAAGAAGCAGTTACCTATTCCAAGAAAAGAAACTAAATCTTGGAAAGTATTTGAAGGAAAAATATCAAGAGGATAGGGGTATCTGAGATCAAGGGAAAGAGGAAGAAAACTGTGTTGAGAAGTCAGGAAGTTGTGTTAGCTATGTCTGGTTAAGACTAGATAGGTGGATACATACTTAGTCTCGAATGAGAAAGAATTCCCTGGAGCAGGGATAGCATGGGGGGAGATCTACTGATATAGTAAATCTCATGGTAGGGAGGTAAACACAGTGCAGGTCTATGTATAGACCAAAACAGGGAACAACCAAAGCAGATAAGTTGAAAAATCTGTTGGAAGTCATAACATCAGATAAGTGATACTCTTTGTTTGAAGCTTACGACTTACGTAGATTAATAAGTCTTATCCTGTGATATTGAATGAGTATTATTCAGTGAGTTTAATTCCTGTTGGTTATCCTAGAGATTATATTAGTAAAGAGTCTTTTAACAGAGGTAATGAACTCTTTGCATAGCTATTAAATAGAAATTACATGAATAAGTATCAGAGAAAATAACACCTTTATTACTCAGAATGAAGATTGCAGTAAATATCTAGGAAGACAGTGCATATAACTCTGTGAAAGACAAGCTAGTAACTGAATATTTTCAGTAGTAAATTCAGATAGTTATATACAAACTTACGTACTATAGATAGATAAGTTCAGTTGAAAGAATTTACAAGATTTCAATCCATATGGGGAATCTTAAGTTTAAAACAATGTCGAAACAAATTACATAGGAAAGCAAAGATTCTTGTTTTTTTAAACAGCAAAACCCTTATAGGGTTTAGTACTTGTTACACAAATAAACAAATAGGAAAAACATCAGAAAATCTCTGAATAACTTCTTGCAATAAATAGAAATTTTGAATGCAAACCCTAGTTGCATACGTAGACTCCAACAGAACTGGAGTTAGAAGAAATAGCAGGTATATCGAAATAGTGTGGCACTCCCCGAGGGATTCCATGCGGACTGAATACCTTACAAAATATTTGTAGGATTAGTACTTAAACTCTAAAGTAGAAAATGAAAGTTATAAATGCCAAAAATTCCAGGAATTCCGAACCATCTCCAGAATTCGACATGGCTTAGTTATGAGAAGTTATTACGCTAGTCAAAAACTGAGGAATTCATCTATTCCTAAACCATATCAAAATAAACAGAGATCTTTCCTTTAAAGAGAAAACTAGAACATTCTCAACATTGCCATAGATCCATAAGTTATCAAGATACATATAAATCCCACTGTAAAAACTATAAACTTATATCATCGGGCTAGATAGGAAACAGAGACACAAAAAAGGAACTGAAAATGAATTAAACCAGAACCATTCATTATATGAGCTCTTGATGAGTGAAACAGTATGTATTAGAGACAGAACCGGGATTACAAACAATGGTCGAGGCCATTTAAATCTTAAAGCATGAAACCAGTATTACAGTGGTAATATGGCTTCCATAAGCCGAGAAAGAAATTTAGAACTACCAACATAACAACAAAAACTATACAACAAAGTCAGCCCTCTAGCCACAGAAACCCTATTAACAAAATAACTTAATAACTAAAATACCCGGTACCTGGTGGATTCTTCCTCCTGGAAGACGAAGCCGAAGATGGGGTTTCGGCCTCAGTACCCTCTGAAGGTTGCGGTACCTGGGAAGGGTTTCTGCGTAGACATAACCAAAGATAGGGATTAGCATTATTCATTTATATAACCACTGTAATATAGAAAAGTCAGGCATAACAAAAAGGAAATATTTACCATCATATAACTGCCTAGAAACCTAATGCAGCAGTTGAACTCCAGCATGCCCAAGCATTCAAGGCAAAGGGCCAACAAACCCAAAAGCAAACTAGGAGCCGAGCAACAGAACCGATGATTAGGCAGGCACTCACATCAGGCAAAGTAACCCATTGCACCAGGTTCCAAATCATCGGACCAGAGCAGAGCCGAAGCCCATTGGGGTTCCAAAGAAGTACTATGCTGAATAGGACCAAAATCTTCGAAGGGTAAATGTCAAAACCCTCGAGAACCGAACGATCATCCAAAATGACGAGGGTCGTCGATGAGGGAAGCCAATCCCAAGAAATGTGTTGCAGGTAGCCCGTGTGGTGTATAACAGTACGCCACCTAGGCCAGGACAGCCAGGGCCATTAATGGAGCTTAAATAGATGGCAATCCTTGAGGAAATGAAATCCAATGTATAATCAGGAAGTACTGAAAGCTAGTTAAGTTGAAAACGATTGCCATTATATGTCAATTAATATCGCATGCATATGTTACTGCCTTGGGGTATGAGAGACCCATATAGAATAGGTTAATAAGATTTAATTCATGCTTTTTCTAAGGGTATTTTGTTGAATGTTGTAAATAGAAAAGCGATTATCATGTCAGGTTTTTGTAAAGTAAGTGTTGTGGTAATTTAGTAAAGAAATCGAAGTTTTATTTGCCTTTATATTTAATTATATATATATGTGTGTGTGTGTGTGTGTGTTACACCTAGCCCATGTCAATAAAATATTTCGGGATTCTATAAATATAAATTTTGTTAAATGATTATTCTATTAAATAATTGACCTAGCTTATGTCAATTTGAATCCCAAAATATTGACAAATTCTTATTTATTTATAGTTCAATTCAAAATTGTTAAGAAATCAAATTAACTATTTATTTTCAAAATACATTATAATTAATAAATTTAAGCCCAAAGAGCTTTTGAAAATGGTTTAACATGATTTATAAAAGAATTTAAAATTACATATAGTATAGTGATTATAAATAATTATATTATAGGTTAGTTTAATATAAGTAAAACATGGTTCTAAGAGTTAGCTTAATTGGTTGAGTTCTGTTGTTAAAAACAGCTTATTAATGAAAGGCCACTAGGTCAATTCTCCTTAATTTTATAATAAACAGAGAGGAAATGATCCATTCAAGTGAATTTGCTTCTGATTCTAAAATAGTAAAAGTGAAAATAACATTTCCATCCTTGCTAAATGAACCTCCTGCTAAATGAACCTCCTCCAAATGTTTTTGTTTATATTAAAAACACTCACAAAAAAATAATACATCTGTATTGATGTTTTTTTAGATATTTCTAAGTTGATTCTAAATTTCTAAAATATTTTGGGATTCTATAAATATAAATGTTGTTAAATAATTTTTCTATCAGAAAATTGACCTAGCCCAGGTCAATTTGAATCCCAAAATATGGTAGAAATCGCTTTATTTGAGTCTTCTCCTTTGTTTAAGTCTTCTGGCCAGAAGAAAACATCGAAAAAGTGCAAGATACTACACGCTTCCATGACCGCATAAATATATATTTGTGAATGTAAAATAAGATCACTTTAAAAAAATTATAATAGATCACTTTAAAAAAAAAATTATGATTGCGGAGGTAAAAATGGATCTAGCTTTTTAAAATTATAGGTTAATGTAAAAATTGATCGGCATTTTAAAACTATTTAAACATATAAATCATATCAATTTAATAATTTAAGATTTAATTAATAAAATTATATTTTTTTATTAATTAAATTGGAGAAAAAAATAAACCAAATATTTTACCAAAAAATAAAAAATTCACCACCTGGACCGACTACTTCCACCTGGACTTCATATAGTTTCGTGGCACTGTGGACTGACGCATTATTCCGACGGATCTCTGCCATCATAAAACGTATCAAATGCCAATTAGCATATTCGTGGATAAGCTGTACCAAGTTTCCAACTATATACGTGGATAACTACCAGAAACTAAACACTGTACAGCAGTTGCAGTGACATTTCACTACATCACTCAAAGTGGGCAGAGTATCACAGAGACACACCAGGTATTCAGTGGGCAGAGTATCACAGAGAGACACCAGGTATTCAGTGGGTAGAGTATCACAGAGACACACCAGGTATTCAGTGGGCAGAGTTTTAAATGTGTATATGGAGATTCAAAGTTTCTCAAAATATCAAAATTCTGGTCATAATGTTCTTTGTCTTACTCTACCCACTTTGTGTGCAGTGAATTTAAAATTGTGCAGTGAATTTAATGGAATTTAAGAAGGTAAAAAATAAGTGAAGGAAACTCACTTAAAAGGTCAAGAAGGTTGGTATTCTAACAAATATTTTGAAAATTAAATCAAATAGGAGTATAAAGTGGGCAATTTAAAAGAAAGTGTTTTTAATTTTCAATCTTCTTAGTATCTCAAACTCTTTTATACCATTGTGTTTTGGGAATTGACTAATGTCCAATTTCACTATAAAGCTCTTATCTTACCGTTGTTCATAGTTTTCTTAAAAAGAGTCTAGACACAAAGATGATTTTAGTTTTCCATATTTGAGTTTATAACCTCCTTATAAAATCTTAGTTTTCTTTTTCCCTCTCACTATTTATCATTCTCCAATAGGCCAAGGAAGCCTAAGCATCCTTATGCAATTCTTGTTTGAGTGAAATGGAGGGTTTTGACAAGAAACAATTTTAGGAAATCTCTTGGCTTCCATGTTATATAACTTCTTATACATAAAACACTAGTCATAACTATGCTTTAAATGGTAAAAGACTTACTTCAATCACTAAGATAAGATATGGAGTATTTCGTTATGAAAATAATATTGATTTTTATTTTTTATTTTTTATAATCTAAAATAAATCAAGTTTCAATGAATTTGAGTTTGATTCTATATATAAAATTTAATATTAATATTTTTAAAAGTTAAGAAGGCATATAAATTAAATGTCTTTTAAATGTCAATTATTAATTATAAAAATTAATATATGAGTTAAATATATGAATACATTTAAAAAATGCATAACAAGAAACACAACCATAAATAGTAAGACTTCAATGACACTTGTAGACATGGCATTAGAGAGGTCCATCTACATAAATATGATTAAAGAAAGTCATTTGCTTGTAAAAAGATACAATTTAATTCCAGTGATATTGAGAGTTTATTCATGTTAATCAACACTAGTTAAGTGAATTATAGAGATTCAAAATAATTTTAATGATAATTAATGATAAAGGGTTGAAATTTACCTCTAAGAAGGTTATGTCTTTTTTTTTTTTTCTTTTTAACTTAATTAGAGTTTCTTTTGTTGCTTTTAGTTTTTTGATCGGGTGAAATTATTGTTTTTTTCAAATTCTTTTAAAAATTCACCTCCGCCAAGACCCGCTACTTCCACCTGGACTTTATATAGTTTCGTGGCACTGCGGACTGGCATTAAACCGACGCATCTCTGCCACCATAAAATCTGTCACATGCCAATTCACATATTTGTGCATAAGCTGTACCAAGTTACCAACTAACTACCAGAAACTAAACACTGTACAGTCGTTGCAGGGACATTTCACGGCAAGGCACATTGAGGACTTTATTAAACCATTAATAAGTGGGTAGTGTATCTTAGGTAAGAGTTAACTAGTTTGTCATATGGCATTAAATGATTGGTTAGGCAAGAGTTAACCAGCTTGTCATAGGGCATTAAATGACTGGTTACATGCATATTCGATATCACGATAACACATGTGCACGGTGACTAGATAAATAAAAAATAATGGCGGTGTGTTGTCGGGTTATTGAATATGTATGTAACCAGACATTTAATATTATAACTAGCTGGTTAACTCTTGCCGTGTATCCTATCACTAGATAATGTACAAAACAATATATGTCTATTACTATTATTAGATAATGTACTTGTTTTAATTTAATGATAAATATATTAATAGTAAACGTAAATATTGATGGTCACATTTCACTGCATCATTCAAAATGGGCCAAAGTGACCAGAGTAGGACAGAGGACACACCAATCATTCAGTGACAGAGTTTTAAATGTGTGTATATGGAGATTCAAAGTTTCTCAAAATATCAAAATTCTGGTCATAATGTTCTCTGTCTTATTTAAAGTGCTGAATTATCAATTGTATCATTGATTAAAGAAGTAACAAATGTTGTAACTTCACAATTTTTTAATAAAAAATCATAATTTTATTGTATGTAAAAAAAATATTTTGAAAAATGATATATTTTAAAATATAAATTATATAGTTATAATTTTGTAAAATATAAAATTTTGTTTATAATGTAGTTTTTTGTTAATTTTTTTTTAATAGTTGGAAAATTTATCATAATTTAATTGTCAAATCAGCATTGGTGATAGCTATAATTGGTTGCTATCTTCAAATGCAGGGTTACTCATCATTGTTATTCAAAGAAAACTATGCCACCTAAAATTATCTGTTGGTGGTCCTTAAGGGGGCAGGTTTCACTCCTGCCAAATGCCTCTAGGACTTAGACCCTTAACTTGTTTCCTTACTAGCCAAGAATATTAGTTCGTAGGTAAGTGAGATGTTAATTTTTTTCTTAATAAATTAGTCTCAATATTATGTTCTAATATAATAGTTTCAAATTATGTTATGTAATAAAAGTTTAAATAAATTGATGTTGATGATGATAATTAATGTTCATGAAAATCTATATAATTTAATGGACTTTAAGAAGGTAAGAAAACAAATTAAGGAAACTTTACCATATCACTATAATTTTGCTCACTTAAAAGGTCAAGAACATTGGTATTTTAACAAATATTTTGAAAAATATATCAAATGGGAGTATAAAATGGGCAATTTAAGAGAAAGTTCTTTTAATTTTCAACCCTCTTAGTATCTCAAACTCTTTTATCCTATGGTGTTTTGGCAATTGACCAATGTCCAATTTCACTATAAAGCTCTTATCTTAGAGATGTTCATATTTTTCTTAACAAGTGTCAAGACACAAAACCAATTTTAGTTTTCCATGATCAAGTTGATCACCTCCTTATAAAATCATAGTTTTCTTTTTCCTTCTAACTATTTATCATGCCCCAATGGGCCAAGGAAGCCTAGATATCCTTGTGCAATTCTCATTTGAGTGAAATGGAAGGTTTTGACTAGAAACAATTTTAGGAAATCTCGTGGCTTCCATGTTGTATAGCTTCTTTAACATAAAACACTAGTCATAACCATGCTTTAAATGGGGAAATACTTACTTCAATCACGAGGATAGGATAGGGAGTATTTCCTTTAACCTTGAGATTGTAGGTTATAAATTCCTTTTGATTATGAAAATAATATTGACTTTAATTTGGTTTATTTATTTTTTTAAATCTAAAATATATAAAGTTCGAATGAATGTGAGTTTGATTTTTTAACACCCCTCAGTGAAAAGTAAATAGTTAATTGATTTTGGAAATGTAATGTTTAAAGTTTATTTTGATGTTATTTAAAAATTGGAGGGAAGTAGAATTTTCACTTACCAAACAGCTAGAGACAATTACTCCCATCCCTAGAGATACATAATCTCAGTTTGGGGAAAGAAGCCAAGAGGGTAGAGAGGAAAACCTGAGGCATCTGAGAAGGGAGATGGAAAAACAATTGGATTCCTCAATAGAACGATGTTGAGGGAGGGCATGACGCTGCCAGATAGGGTATTCCTGAGCTGGTTGACCAGTGCAAACACTAGTCAGACTTGTAGTGTGTAAAATTCCTAGACTGAACTTGTTTTGGTTCCAAAAGTCTTAGGAAGAATCTGGTGAGGTCTCTGTTTACTATTGTCCGGAAATGGAAACTAGCACGGGGGGAGAAGTGTTAAAGGTGCCATTCTCGTTGTTCGGGAGGAGTGTTCTTGCTCCTTGTGGATTCTCTTGGCAACCTAAACCAAAATTTCTAAGTTTCTCTTTATATTTCTCCATAACTTTTATTGCTTTTGTAATATATTGTGGAATGAGTATATGTTGTAATTATAATATTACTTAATTGAATAATTATGGAAAATCTTGTTGAAAAGTAACTAGGTTTGGTCTTCATAATGATATGTCTAATTGTGATTTTATGTAATTGATGAAAATAATAAAAATAAAATTATTATCGTAATTCTTGTCTCATGGGTTTCATGAGAAAGGAATTTTATTTTAGTAATGGCTCCGATATTGAGCCTTTAGGATCTGTCATATAGTCATAAAAGTCAATTTGAGTCTATGTCATGTATGAAGGACCCTTCTTGGGCATATTACATTTTGTATGAGTCATTAGATAATTATAATTATCCCTCCAAGACCAAGCAAAGTCTCCTCCTCAAGGTCGGCTTCAAAAGGAGTAATCAAGCCTCCACATAAGACACATTGACTCATCCTCCTACCATGTTGGCTTACTATGATGACATACAACGATAAATAGGGTTGTTTGTACTCCATTACAGAGAATAATTTCAGAGAGATTTTGGTGAAGGATTCTGTTATGGTCTGCAGTTGGAGAAAGTGCGCGAAGGGAAATGGAAGCCTAATCATTAGCAAGGGAATAAGGAAGAAAATCGAAGCTCATAGCTTCATTTTATTGGGTTTGTTTTAAGGGTGTTTTTGCTATCAAATATGCATAGAAGGAGATCACCTATTGTATTAAGGCCGAGAGGAATTATAGTTCTCTTAGATAGACGAGTTGGAAGAAGAACAAGTCTAAGAGGAAGCGAGGCAAGCTAGAAGGAGTCCATATCCAAAGGAGGCCGAAACTAATGAAGGACTAGGCTGAAGTTGAAGGGTAGCTGAAAAGAAGGAAGGAGTAGAAGTTTGTCTATTTTTTATTTGAGCTCGGAAGAGAAGTCGAGAAAGAGGACTTGTGTCTTGGTATTCGTCAATTGGAATCTATCTAATAAGAAGAATTTGTTCGAGTTTTCCTATTAAAGAGTGAGAGGTTTTGGCTTCGGCTGATAGCCTATATTGTGTGTCTCTTGTCTCTTTATGGTTTATACATTGATAGTTGTTTAATGAAGAAGAACAATAATAACCTAAGTAAAAGAAGATCCTAATCTAAAGAAGTAAAAGGTACTCACAAGCAATTACTAATAGAATAGAAATTACTTAATCTTTATGCCCTAAATTTCTCAACAAATATTTCTTGTAAACACAGTAGCATAAATAATTTCTATAAATACTATGGTATGTATTACTGGTTGAGACATTGAATGAAATGGAGAATTTTTCTGTTAATGAAAATTGCGGTTGGGTGATTGAAGAAGAACCATAAATATATATAAAACTACATTGTCAATAATTAAATCAATAATGTATTCTTGACATGAGACTGGTGAAAAACAATTAGTCAGTTGGTAAATAAAAGTTTGATATCTAGGATGGTTCATGTTCAATATACATAAATACATGATATGCTCCAAACGGTGAGTGGTAGGGCCCAGAGGAACCAGGTCCTACTCACTCACTAGAGCGATAGTATTCATATTACTAATACAAATTTAACCAAAGTAATATTACTATAGAAATAACCATAGAAATAAGATTTTTGGCATATTGGAATCACTAAAAACGTTAGTATATTTCTACATTAGTGAAGAAAATAATTTTAGGTCGTATAGTACATCTATTTAGGAACGATATGAACCAATAAATAAAAAATTATAGACCGACGTCATGTCGTAAATAAAATATTAACAATGACCCACAAAAAACTAATCATAGTCTTGCATTTCGATATGAAGATATTCGGAAAAGACGAAGCCTCAAAATTTACTACCATTAATACATGGAAACAAAGCCAACGACCAAACCCTAAGTTAATCTTGACAATAGATAATACCATAACCTAATATTTTGAGGAAAGACAAGTGAATATTTCTTTTATACTAACGATAATAAGTAGTGCTACTGTATTAAATTTTCAATAAAATTCAAACTGTTGACTACCATGCCAAATAGAAAGTCAAACTTTAACCATTTGGGTGAGTAATTAGAGATAAATTTCATAACAGAATGATTATTTATAAAATGAAAATATCACAAGAGCCAATTGGCTCAGTAGCAAAATTGTAACTCATCACTTGCATAAACCACAAAAAACCTTTGGCTCTCTATAATTACATTAAGAAAATTTTACAAACGAGTGCAAGAGTAAGAATTGCTTCCGGTAAAAAAAGGAACTCAAAATGAAGCAATGTAAATTTGTGGGTTCCATCAAAGAAAACCCTGGAAGAATTATAAGTTTAAGCCTATCCAAACACCTAAAAGAAAAGGTATGCAACTGACAGGACGTAATTAGTGTTGGAAGAATACAAAGAGAGTTTGGTAAAAAAAAATCTCTTAAATATTTTAAAAAGGAACAAAAACCCTATAAAAGTTTGAGTCGAATTATCAACACCTAAACTAGAGGTAGTTATAAATAAAAGTGTGAGTTGAATGAGCTTGTTGCAAGCATAACCCTAACTAGTACCCAGAAAATGGCCAATTAAATTAATATTACATTTTGTCTTGAGCAATGTTAGGTCCCTATAATACTAGTGATTAACCCATTATTATTGTAGTTGTATCCCTTGTTAATATTATTGTGCCCCTATTGTACCCATATTGTTATTATTGTGCCCCTTAGAATCCCTCTATTATTATTTTTGTGGCTTTATATTATTATTGTTAGGTCGGCTGGGTTACATTGTGACTCCTTAGACTCCTATATATAGAAAGGAGGTTTTGTCATTTGAATCATCCAAGAATTGTTCATGTATGTAATGTAAATGAGGTTGCCCCTTTGAAGAGGCTGAATTTTAAGGCGTTGATCTATCTTTTCTATCTTTTTGTGAGGTTGGTTTCATAACATTTGGTATCAGAGCTTTGGATTCTAGGGTTTCGTTGCTCCAAATAGGTCATCGTGGCATTTTTGCTATAACTTTTTTTCCGCGACGTTTCAGAAGCTAAAAAAAAAACCATTTGAGATGAAATCGTACTAAATCTTGGGTCCAAATTCTAGAGCTTTTCGCACTATATTTGCAGAGATATGATCTGAGGAAGTTGGTCTTTTTGCAGACTCCTGAATTACATTCCAAACAGGTGACCTGGGGAAAATCGTCATAACTTTTTCTATGAGCATCGGATTGAAATTTCGTCAGAAGGTACAGAAAGATGATGGAATATAGTTTCTTGTATATATTTTTTAGAGCCAAAGGTCAAAACAGTGACTCGTGGCATGTCATACAAGTTCTCTCTACTGAACTAGTCTATAATTAGGTCACTGTGGGAGATTTGGCATAACTCTTCCTTGAAGAATCCAATTTGGATCAGACTAGTGGCATTGGAAAGAGGACACAGAGGGCTAATGAAGGTTGCAATTTCAGAACAGGATGATCTGAAATTACAGAGATACATCAGATTCAATATCAAGCTCCTACAAAGTGAAAAAAAGTGTGTAGTTTTTTTAAATTTTTGCATAAGCTTGGTTTGAAAAATTAGTTTGAAGGAATTCAAAGGGCATAGTAAAGCATTATTATCAGTAATTGATGCCCCGAGGAAAGAAAATGCAAACACCTAATAAGCAACCTGAAAGCTCTAACATGACTCATGAAGAAGAGGAAGAAATGCAACATGATATATCAAAATTACGAGACCAAGTGCAACAAGTGTCACTTGCACAAAAAGTAATAGAATATAAGATGGATGATTTAAATAAAGATGTAGAAGCTAAGATGGATGGTATAAAGAAAAGCGTAGAAGCTAAGATGGATTGTTTAAAGAAAGGCGTAGAAGCTAAGATGAATGACGTGGAAGCTAAGATGGATGATTTGAAGATAGATTTGAAGACAGAAGACAGATTGTACAAAGTTTCTACAAGAAATTCTTACTAATGGCGAAAGGGTAGTAAAGGAAATGCATGATGAGAACAAAAGAAATGTTAATTATGATTTCATAGACTCTAATATCGGACCGAAGACCCACCATATTCCAAAAATCGATATGAGGAAGTTTGATGGCAAGGATCCCGCAACATGGATATTACAGATGGAGCAATTTTTCGATCTCAATAATGTGCAAAACACACAAAAGGTACGTATTGCAACTTTATATTTGGAACCAAATTAGTTTGTATGGTACCAATGGCTTTGCTCTCATAAACAAATTATCACTTGGGCAATTTTTACAGAAGAATTGATAGCACATTATGACGATATAAAAAACAACAATTTTTTTAGCCAATTGATAAGTCTCAAACAAAAGGGTTCAATAATGGAGCACATTGAGGAGTTCCAAAAATTGAACATAAGGGTAAAAAATATTCCAAAGGAGTATAGGATTGATGTGTTCATAGAGACTTTAAAGGATAATATCCAACATGATGTTCGCCTTTGGGAACCTGATTCATTAGAGAATGCATTCAGGTTAGCAAGAAAAATGGAAAGCAAAATTATGGAAACCAGGAAGCATAAAACTCACAACTATAAAGATGGAAGTGTTGTTGCCCCTACTCTTCCACAACCTATAAGGTTGACACCACACCAATTAGAAGAAAAAAGAGCAAAAGGGCTTTGTTACAGTTGTGATAGCAAATACACTAAAGGTCATAAGTGTACTGAGAAGAAATTATTCTACATAGATTGTGAAGAGGAAGAAGAAAAGGAGCAAGAAAGGTCAAAAGAAGAGGATATACTCCAGGAACAAAGCCGAGATAAAGAAGAAATGAATCCGACCATATCTTGTAATGCGTTGGCTGGAATTACCACTCCTAAAACCATCAAGATAGAAGGACAAATCAAGAAGAAAAAGGTAATAGTGTTGATTGATTCAGGAAGTACCCACAATTTTATTCATTGTAAGATAGAAAAAGAATTGAATTGCTTCCTATATCCAGCACCGGAGTGTCAAGTGATGGTTGCAAATGGAGGAACAATAAATTTCTCTGGAAAGTGCCATAATATCAAGCTATCCATGGGAGAATTTGTATTGACTAGCCCAATGCTTTCCATTCTAATGGGAGGTGCTGATGTTGTACTAGGAGTCCAACGGCTACAATCCTTGGGTACAATAGCTTTTAATTTTCAAGAACTTTTCATGAAATTTTTTGCGGAAGGAAAGGAAGTTGAATTAAGGGGTATTGCAGGGAAACCGGGAAAGATAATCAGCTCTAACAATATGACAAAGCTTCTTAAAAGGGAATAAAGAGGTGTAATTGCACAATTATGTTCGGTAGATGTTTCCACATCGGAATCATCTATTTCTACAAATCTCCAAAAAGTCTTGAACAATCATTCCAAGGTATTTGAGACTCCCAAAGGTCTCCCACCCATTCGTGATCATGATGATGTTATTCATCTGATTCCAGGAAGTGTTCCTCCAAACATCAGGCCGTACAGATATCCCTATGCCCAAAAGAGTGAAATTGAACGTATGGTTGCAGAAATGCTAGAGGCTGGTATAATTCAACCTAGTCAAAGTTCTTTCTTTGCTCCAGTAGTATTGGTGCATAAGAAGGATGAATCATGGCGCATGTGTCCAGACTATAGGGAGCTTAACAAGCTCATTATTAAAGATAAGTTTCCCATTCCGGTCATTGATGAATTACTGGATGAATTGCATGGATCAATTTACTTCACCAAGTTGGATCTTCATTTAGGATATCATCAAATCAGAATGAAGACTGAAGACATTCCGAAAACAACATTTAGAACTCATGAGGGTCATTATGAATTTTTGGTCATGCCTTTTGGCCTTACCAGTGCACCTTGTACATTTCAAGGTTTGATGAATTCCATTTTCAAACCCTTCCTTAGAAAATTTGTGTTGGTATTTTTTGATGATATACTAATCTATAGCAAGTCTTGGAAGGATCATGTTGAACATGTTGACAGGGTGCTACAACTATTGGAGGAGAAACAATTATATGAAAAAAGATCCAAATGTTTCTTTGGAGTACAAGAGGTGGAATATCTGGGTCATATTGTATCTCATGAAGGAGTTAAGGTAGACCCTAGCAAAATTAAAGCCATTAAGGAATGGAAAATCCCCACATCCATAAATCATCTGCGAGGATTTCTCTGGTTGACAGGGTATTATCGCAAGTTTTTTAAGAATTATGGGAGAATAGCAGCACCTCTAACAACATTATTGAAGAAAGATGCATTTTCATGGACTCCAGAAGCAACAAAGGCCTTCGAACATCTTAAAGAGGCAATGTCCCAAGCACCCGTCTTAGCTACATTGGACTTCACAAAAACTTTTATTGAGGAATGTGATGCTTCAGGAAATGGAATTGGTGCTGTTTTAAAGCAAGATGAAAGACCCATTGCTTTTGAATGTCGTCCAATCAAGGGAAAATTTTTACACAAAGCTATTTATGAGGAGGAAATGTTGGCAATACTCCATGCACTTAAGAAATGGCGACCCTACCTAATGGGAAGACACTTCAAGGTAAAAGCGGATCATGATAGCCTTAAATACTTTTTAGAACAAAGATTATCCTCTGAAGAGAAACAAAGTGGGTCACAAAGATGTTGGGTTATGACTTTGAGATCATGTACAAAAAAGGGAAGCAAAATGTGGTGGTAGATGCACTCTCAAGAAAGGATGAGGATGTGGAAGCATTGTTGTGCACCATTTCTATTATCCAACCAGATTGGATAAACAAAGTAAGGGAGGAATGGAAGAATGATGAAGAAGTGTGGGCACTTATTCGAAAGTTACAACAATATTCTAGTAAATCTGATACATTTAGCTAGCAAAATGATTTGTTATGGTACAAAGATCACGTATACCTCTATAAGAATTCCCAACTCAAACAAAAGATTTTTATGGAATTTCAAACTTCTCCTTTAGGAGGTTACTCAGGATTTTTAAAAACTTACCACAGGGTTAAGAAGGAATTTTTTTGGGATGGCCTTAAATCGGATATTTAAGAGTTTGTGGTGGAATGTTTGGTTTGCCAACAAAATAAAGTTGAAACAATTAAGACCTTGGGTCTATTACAACCTTTATCCATTCCAAGCCAACATTGGGAGGAGGTTTCAATGGATTTTATCATAGGTTTACCCAAGTCTGAGGGAAAGAGTGTCATAATGGTGGTAGTTGACAAACTTACCAAGTATGCACACTTTTGTGCATTATCACATCCATTTAAATCCAGTACAGTTTCTACTGCATTTATGGAAACAATTCAAAAGCTACATGGAAACACAAAGATTATTGTAAGTGATAGAGATCCCATTTTCACTGGAAATATTTGGACATAATTATTTTGTTGTCTTGGCACTCAGTTAGCTCATAGCTCATCTTATCATCCTCAATCTAATGGGAAAACTCAGATAGTAAACAAATGTTTGGAAGGATATCTTAGTTGCTTTGTATCTGATAAACAGACACAATGGGTCAAATGGTTGCCTCCGGCTGAATGGTGGTATAACACTTCCTTCCATACAACAACAAAAATGACCCCATTTATGGCACTTTATGGATATCAACCACCATCCATCACATCATATTTAAGAGAAAATTCTAAGGTTCAAGCAGTGGAACATCACATCAAACATCAACAACAAGTCCTCCAACTCTTAAAGGATAACCTCGTGTTGGCACAGAATAGAATGAAACAACAGGCAGATCAACATTGCAGCGAAAGAAGTTTTGATGTAGGTGATTGGGTATTCCTACGGCTACAACCATATAAACAAATATCCCTCAAGCAAGCTAAGAAGGATAATAAATTATCACCAAAGTATTATGGTCCGTACAAGGTGTTGCAAAAGATTGGTACTATGGCATACAAATTGGAGTTTCCTGCAGCTTCTCGAGTGCACCCAGTTTTCCATGTTTCATGTTTAAAGAAGGTTATAGGCGACAAGCTCCCAGTTCAAACAATATTTCCAGAACTTGACGAGGAAGGAAAAATTATATTGGAACCGGAAGCATTCACAGAAACAAGAACTTGATAGCTACCAAATCGATCAATTTCAGAGTATCTCATCAAGTGGAAGAACTTATCCGCTAAAGAGTTCACATGGGAGGATGAGAATTCTATACAGAAGCATCCAAAACTACTCAAGCGTTGAGGACAACACTTTTTTGAAGGAGAGGGGCATGTTAGGTCCCTATAATACTAGTGATTACCCCATTATTATTGTAGTTGTATCCCTTATTAATATTGTTGTGCCCCTATTGTCCCCATATTGTTACTACTGTGCCCCATAGAATCCCTCTATTCTTATTTTTGTGGCTTTATATTATTATTGTTAGCTCGACTGGGTTATATTGTGACTCCTTAGACTCCTATATATAGAAAGGAGGTTTTGTCATTTGAATCATCCAAGAATTGTTCATTTATGTAATGTAAAGGAGGTTGCCCCCTCGAAGAGGCTGAATTCTAAGGCGTTGATCTATCTTTTCTAATTTTTTGTGAAGCTAGTTTCATAATAGGATGCTCGAGGAAAATTAATACCTTTAATGGTTTCCAGTCGAGTTTGTGGGTGCCACACTAGAAGACAAAGTTAAGAATGTTAGCAGGCTACCGCAAGTTATAATGGGTTCTCGACATAAGCGAGAACAATCTATTGATAAGAAAAAAAAGAAAAGAGCGGAGAATATAGATTACCTTGACGAGATAACATTGAACTCTCATACTTGCATGACTGTCAAGTGACCCTGACCCTGTCACATTTCACCAATTCTAGAAGCTAAAAAGACAAAAAGATAGAGACATTGATTAGCAAGTATAGGGGTTAAACGACTTGGAAACTAAAACTGATAAGGGTCTTGTAAGGGATAGAACCGCCATGAATACCTTGGTGTTCAATTCAATGAATGGTAGCATGAAGAAAATATAGGGTTAGTTTCAGACGACAAGAGATCCGCGAAACAAATCAAAAGAATGAGAATGAGGCTAGCGTCAGGGTGGTGGGAGGGGGTAGTTACTGCTTAACTGCCTAAATCCATCATGGATTGTCAGATTTGAAAATTTATGTCTCAATGGTGGAGATCGTGGCATTTGTTTGCACCAGTGTTTACCACATCGTTGTGCATTACAACTATGGTTCAAGAAAATTTCCCAGAAGTTCATTCAATAGCTTATAAAACAATCCAGACAGGGTGCAGTGGACGGACAATAATTATTTTAAGAGAGAATATCATAATATATATATATATATATATATATATAGATGTTCAAACCTTTACAACCACCAGTGAATAAGATTGACTTCGGGTATGATATCCAACTATACACAAATGTATGATTGTAAAATGAGAATCAAAAGTCCATCACAATAACTATAGTGTAGCTATAATTATAAACGTGAAGTGGGTTATCACCTTGACTTATCTATAGTCAGAGTATGATCATGCTATGGAAGGTAAAAATAAAAATAAAACCTACAAAGGGATGTCACAAGTGTTAACCTTCCAATATTCACCAAGAAGAAGGTTGTTAGAACAACACATGAATTTAGTCAACCGTAAAATACAATTATGAATAAATATTTATACTCGTAATAGAATATGGTAAAACAAGTAAGAAGGAAATAATAATTTGTCCCTTTATATGCATTAAAGGCATGCCATGCTTTATATATATATATATATATATATATATATATATACCCATTTTTTAAAGTGTGATGGCGAAGTGTTACAAGTGGTATCAGAGTTGAAGGGTTTAGCATTGTGGCCCATAAGCCTGACTACAACTAAAATAAAATAGGCTTATTATCAGATGAGAAGCAAATGACAGTTGGAAGTAATTAAGAGGAAATATGTACGTAGACAACAAAAAATAAATAGGGTAGTAATACATTGTTAAAAAATTATAGAACATTAAATAGAAATGTTTAAAAAAAAGGCAGGGTGTTGCATCTGAAATCACCCTGAAAGAAAACGATTATCTACTTGATAATGGTTTTTTGATAGTTGAGCCCTTTTGTTAAGTTGTAATGAACTTCAACCCCTATTTAATATGTTTTTAATATATATATATATATATATATATATATATATATTACAGAATTGAGGACATAAATGACCTATTAAGAACTGGCAAAAAAAAATATTTTGAAATACATATCTATGGGTAACTTCAGTTATCCATGCTGGTGGAATTATTATCTACAAAAACAAACTTATTGGGTGCCTAGGTAAACAAACCATTGTTTATTTAACAATAAATGATAATTAAGCAAATCATATTCCGTTACTGTTGGATACCGAGGAAGTTCATGATATGAAACGATGGGGGCGAATGTATGCACTCATAAATCAGAAGGCTAATAACGATGAATTGAGAACAATAACATTCCTACATTTTGGATATGTTGGAGGAGGATGGGTGCTGCCTGTGAGATCATTCTAAGGAATGTGGGACTATCTGTAAGATGAATTCCTATTAATTGTTACGAGAATATTTTGTTAATCTACAATACATAGTTTATAAACCTTGTTAAAAGGATGATTGAAGAGAACCATCGATGATAACCTAAAATTAAAAAAAAAAAATCAAGAACCTAATGATATACTGTTATCGGGAAAACTAGTGTCTATGCAGAGCTGCTAGTCCCACTAAGGCTGGTAGCTACCTTAGAAACAAACAAACTAAAAACTACTTTTGTTTTCCTTTATGAGAAATAGATAAGAGGGGAATAAGGAGACCAACCTCTGTCTTGCGCTTGGCTCCTTGCTCGATTCCTCTCCTTTCTGATAGGTCTTCGCCACTCGCTTCCTCGTCTACCCAGCTTCAAAGAGCACCTGTAGAATCAAAGCAGCATAACACTATCCAAGAACATCGATCTATTATCATAAAAAATATAGAACTAGATATATATTGACCACACAAATGCATATAACATTAATCATACAAGAATGTGGAGGAAAACTTAAATAGCTTTATTGATAATCAAGAAAGAGCAAAGAGGATTACAACCAATTGTTCTGACCCAGCATCATCCTCTCAGCAAGAAAGCCCTTCTTCACCTCATGAAAAGCTTAGATCACCCAACACTATGATAAAGCACCAAGAAACCAACAACACTTCCTTACAAGATACAAAATTCCAGCCCCTAGATCTCTGGGATGAGGGATCCATATATAGATGTTTGCAAGGGGGGTGAGTCAGCTTTTGAGATTTGATTAGTGTCCTCTCTCTGATAGTTCTTGATTCCACTAGGAGATTGATGATCTCTTACTCATCCTTGGGCGAATGCAAAGAGGCAAGTGTCATAGGAGAAGTTTCTGGAAGATTCCATGCTCCTCCACCTTGCGGATTGACCTTGCCATTTGTCCACTCTCGCCCATCGCACCCCATAGAAGGGATTTTCAACATGCATCACACCTGTTGTGTGCATTTAGGTGGGATGCAAAGAACTTTGACCATGGAGCAGGTGAAATGGTCCAGTTTTGACCAGTTCTGAGTAGTTTTTCATGGAGAACTTCTGAGAGATGCTGTAATCAGTTGACCTTGTTCTTTTAGGGGTTGGAACAACACCTTTAGGGACTTAGGAGCCCTTTGTTTATGGACATTTATGATTGGGGTTGCAGTGCCCAAAAATGTCTATAAAAGTTGCCCCCTAAAGCATGAGGTCGTTAATCTTTTGATGTTGGGTGAAATGCTTTATCATGAGGATCCGAAGTTTTTTCAAGCTGGAAGGCGACCTGTAATAAGATACAATACAATACATTATCTTCATAATTTTTTCATGATCTAGCTGAGGCGGGCATTCCCATGCTCAACTTTATAAATTCATTTTTATGTACATGAGACAGACAATCGTCTGAGTGTAGACTGATGATTCTGGTAGAGCCATCATCCCTTAGATTGGATGATTATCTGTGCAGCAGTGATGTACATTTGATGTCTTTATTTTCCTGAATATATATTGTAGCCCGGATGGATGAAACTAGATCCAGGGTCTTCGATCTCATTCGATTTTCACTCAAAGTACAAGTCGATCCATGTGAGAGATGTTCTGGAGTCGAACATGGAAAGACATCGCTTGATTACCAGCCAATGATGTAAGCTGTAAACAGGCGCGAGAGGAATCACCGATAATGATGATGACCCTCAAGGTACTACAGTACAATTCACATGGTGTGAATAAGGGACTTGGTATCGAACACCACGCAAAATCTTTCAGTCGAAGGCCATTGATGTAAACCTGTCACCGGAAGTGAGAAACTTGCCATTGAGGCATGCAAGCTTCAAAGTACTGAAAGGGTTGTTCCTAGACCAACTTCTTGGATAATGAGCTGATGTCGACAAGAAGCGATCCATCATAGGAGGGCCTTAGTGAATCCCACATCAATGACACGGAACGGAGCAAATGATTTCAATGGAGGTGAAAACGATATGGTGATATAAGGTTCAGGGTGGCGGTCATGAAAGAATGGAGCGTAAATGTATTGCAGTGGGTGAGACACAGGTGAATTCTCTGAGCGACTTCTCTTGAACATATCGGCGACACTGACATGATGGATTGGTAGCATTAACCCCAAATATGGATGGTGTGACGGAACCATGGTGATGTGACCAGTGAATGGAACAACCCAACCCGACTCGGATGCGGAGTGAGAGTGTCATGTTCAAGAGCGACTTGCTACCAACAAAGTTTCTTCAAGTTTTCTTCCCAATTTTTCCCCAGTCATTGCTGACCAGTACCTCTTTATTTTTGTCAAGCTTGAGGAGGATAACATGTTCTTGTTCTATAATTTTCCCTTCGGGCAAACTGATCGCTATGTTTTAATGAGCCTAGCGATAGTGAAACTCGTTCTTGTCTGTTATGGACAAGTTTGTCGCTATTTGGTTTTAATGAGTCTAACGAAAAAGATAACTCGGTCCTTTTCAATTTTAGAGAGTCTGAAAAGGGACGTAAAGGAAACTCCAAAAATCCTTTTTCATCATTTAATCCCTTAAGTCCGAAAAAGTATAAAATAATACAAAAGGGATGAATTTTCGGTAATTCTAACGAGCCGAACAAAACAAGCGCTCGATCTTTTTGTGTAATAATCCCTCAGGTCCAAAAAGATTAAAATCTAAAGGAGGGATAGCACTTTCGGTCACTTTAACGAGCTAGAGAGGCCAATGGCTCGACAATCTTTTCATATTTTATGAGTCAGTTGAAAAGAGCTTAAAGGAGACTCGTTTTTTGAGGAATGAGTGATAGATTCGGGTAGCAGCTGATTCCAGGTAAGGTTTGGAATTTTCCAATCACGGTAGTGTCACAAGGATGGCTAATAGGATCAATATTTGTAGCTGTTCCTCAAAAGGGGTAAATAATCAAGTGTAGGCGAATGATCGGCCAATACAGAGTGGAGGTGATGATGAGAACACGACCAAGGCTTCAAAGGCTGATGATAATACATTCACGATGGTTATTTACCGGAAAATGGTTCATTTTTTAATGAGCTTAAACGCTGGGGGAACATTTGCTCATTGCTTATGTTTATTTTTTAATGAGCTTGAATTCCGCGTTAAAACTGCTCGATCCAGTCATATAATAAGGATGTCTCATCTAAGATGCCATTTTTATGGAGCTTGCACCTTACAAAGCTTTGCTCAGAATCCTTTCTTTATGCAAGTTAGGAAACGGCCAATCCTACGAGTTTAAAGGGTTAGAGGACCTACAAATTTAAAAAATAAATGATCGCTCTTTGCTTGCATGCCAAAAGGTTTGCATGCCCCCAGGTATAGCGAAAAATTTCCAGGTTACCAAAGATTGTTCCATCTGTATCACAGACAAAACACTTCCTCGGTGATGTCTACCGAAATAGAAAAAGGTGAGTGGCGCAGACGCCTCCACTCACATAACTTTGACGAGGGAATCTTATTCCAGCCTAATCCCATTTTCCTAAACAGACGGGTGTGTCAGACTAGTCATATATCCTCCGCGGAAACCTACCCTATACCCAAGGTTTTCCTGCCGAAGCAGACCAGGGTGCATGCCCCCTGGGTTTCAGTCATGTCCTCCGAATCACTCGCGCTCATCAGGAGGACGGACTGGGGATTGATGAGACATTCCTTGCGTGAAAAGACCATTCAGGGTTGGTATATGACTATTTGCTATGTGTGAACTAGGAAATGAAAGCTGGTCTACGAGCTTGACCACTCTTCCTTCGTGCGGAAAACACATTACTCTAAAGAGTGAGGAGACAATGGCTCCCATGCAATAAATATAGTCTCGTCCAAGGAGTAGATTATAATCCAAGGGTCCTTGGACTACCATTACGTTCATGTGAACGATTTTCCTTCTCAATGTTATCGGCACATTGGGAAGGATCCCAAACGGTTGTTGTTGGGAAAAGTATCCAATACGGAATGACCCTATCCCACTCTAAGGGTGATAGTACCTCAGCAACAATCAAAGCAAAGCTATTCAAGATTACTTCTTTATGAGATGTAAGAGAGAGGAGAAAGAGATCCACTAACCGTTATCTTCCGCTAATGATTGATCCAATCTTCCCTCTTTGCTGCTTTCTCCCAGCTCCTTGCTCTTTCGCTGGCCAGCTACACAAAGATCCTGCAAAAGC
Organism: Pinus tabuliformis; assembly: GCA_031772625.1. Classification (NCBI taxonomy): domain Eukaryota; kingdom Viridiplantae; phylum Streptophyta; class Pinopsida; order Pinales; family Pinaceae; genus Pinus; species Pinus tabuliformis. The sequence continues at coordinate 758,007,223 of CM062812.1, forward strand.
ACAAGAAAAGGAAACTACAAGAAGCATACATCCATAATTGATTCAAGGATTAGAATAAATCAAATATACAAGCATCAATACGCCACAGAGACACATGCATATAGAAGAACCTCAAATGCTTTATTAATGGAAGAAGTAAAGTTCTGAGAGTGTTACAACCATAAGAGGCCCAATCCAGCAACACCTCCCAGCAGAAAGAAATCTCCTCTTCACCTCCTTCAAAGCAATCACCCAATAGTTCTATACTCAAACCAACAGCACTTCCTTACATTCACAAGATTCCAACCTCCTAGACCTCATGAGAGAGCTCTATATATAGGAGTTTTGGAGAAAGGATGAGTCAGCTTGAGGCTGGCATGAAGTTGACTAGTGTCCTCTCCCACTTCAGTTATTCTTCAGTTCTTGAGTCCACTTGGAGTTTCTTGCTTCCACTTGGAGATCTAGATCCTCTTACTCATCACAAGGCGAATTCCCTGATCCAAGTGTCATTTTGGAAGCTTCCTGGGCACTTGACACCTTGCAGAATGACTGTGCCACTTGGCCAATCTCGCCCAGCGCAGGTAGCCTTCATTAGAGTTGACATTCAGCGCAGGTACAGAGTGGAGCAGTTGACATTCAGCGCAGATGCTCAGTGGAGCAGTTGACATGATCCAGAATTAGCTTGTTTTTGAGTGTTTTCAGGTGGAGAACTGATTTTTAGTGTTGTGGTTTGCTAACCTTGTTCCTCTAGGGGTAGGAACAACATGTTTAGGGACTTTGGATCCCTCAGATTATTGACATTTCATGCTTCATGCTGTTAGGCACAAAAATGTCTATAACAGTTGCCCCCTAAAGTATGAGGTCGTTTATCGGGTGAAATGCTTTATCAGGAGGATCCGAAGTTCATTCAATCGCTGAGAGGTGCCCTGTAATAAAATACAATACAATACATTATTTTTCATTCTGCTTTCATGATCTAGCTGAGGCGGGCATTCCCATGCTCAGCTTTATAAATTCATTTTGGTACATAGAACAGACGATCGTCTGATGGTAGACTGATAATTCTCTGCTGAAATTATCATCCTTTGAGTAGGATGATCATCTGTTGTAATAATGTACATATCAAATGTCTTTATTTTTCCTGAATATATATCGCAGCCCGGATGGATGAAACTAGATCCGGGGTCTTCAAACTCGTTCGATCTTCACTCTAAGTACAAGTCGATCCATGTGAGAATTGCGCTGAAGTCGAACATGGAAAGACATCGCTTGATTACCGGTCAATAATGTAAACCGTTAACAAGCGCGAGAGGAATCACCAATAATGACAATGACCCTCAAGGTACTGCAGTACAATTCACGTGGTGTGAATAAAGGACTTGGCGTCGAACACCACGCAAAATCTTCTGGTTGAAGGTCATTAATGTATACCTGTCGCCGGAAGTGAGAAACTTGCCATTGAGGCATGCAAGCTTCAAAGTACTGGGGGGTTTGTTCCTAGATCAACTTCTTGGATAATGAGCTGAAGTCGACAAGAAGCGATCCGTCAAAGGAGGGCCTTAATGAATCCCACATCAGTGACACGGAACGGAGCTAATGATTTTAGTGGAGGTGAAAATAATCTATGAAATATGATTCAGGGTGGCGATCATGGTTGGATGAAGGATAATGTATGGCAGTGGATGGGACACGATTGACTCTTTCTGAACAACATCTCTTGAACATATAACGACACTGATGTGATGGATCGGTAGCATTACCCCAAATGTGGATGGTTTGGCGAGGACCATGGTGATGAGACCGGTGAATGAAACAACCCAACCCAATGTGATACGGAGGACAAAGTGTCATGTTCAAGAGCGACTTGCTACCATTAAAGCTTCGAGGTTCTCCCAATTTTTCCCCAGTCATTTCTGACCAGTACCTCTTTATTTTTGTCAAGCTTGAGGAGGATAACATATGCTTGTTCTATAACCTGCCCTTCGGCAAGCCCATCGCTATGTTTTAACGAGCCTAGCGATAGGGAAACTCGTTCTCGTCTAAAGACAAGTTTGTCGCTATTTAATCATTTTAACGAGTCTAACGACAAGGAAAACTCGGTCCTTTTCATTTTTAGAGAGTCTAAAAAGGTACAGAAAGTTAACTCCAAAATTCCTTTTTCGTCATCTAATCCCTTAAGTCCGAAAAAGTATAAAACAATACAGAAGGGATGAGTTTTCGATAACTTTAACGAGCCGAATAAAACAAGCGCTCGACCTTTTTGTGCAATAATCCCTCAGGTCCAAAAAGATTAAAATCTAGAGGAGGGATAGCTCTTCCGGTCATTTTAACGAGCTGGAAGGCCAAAACTCGGCAAACTTTTCATATTTTACGAGTCAGATGAAAAGAGCTCAAAGAAGACTCGTCTTTTGAGGAACGAGTGATAAACAGGGATAGCAGCAGATTCCAGGTACAGGTTGGAATTTTCCAATCATGGCAGTGTCACAAGGATGGCTAAGTGGAATCACTCTTCGCAGCTGTTCCTCAAAATAGGTAAACAATCATATGGAGGTGAACGATTGGCCAAATGAAATGGAGGTGGCGGGTGCAAACACGACCAAGGCTTTTTATGGCTAATAAATTTACGATCACAATGGTTATTTACCGGAATAGGTTCGTTTTTTAATGAGCTTAAACTCTGGAAGAAACTACTGCTCACGCTTTTCTATTTTTTAACGAGCATAAATTCCACGGTAAAACTGCTCGATCTTATGTTTATTTTTTAACGAGCATGAACTATGTGCTAAAACTGCTCGGATCTTATGTTTATTTTTTAACGAGCATGAACTATGTGCTAAAACTGCTTGATATAATTTTTGTATGCCCCCAGCATAATAATGCAAACGAGGCACATGCCCCCTAGTCTTTAGGGGGTCGTTTCATTTTTTTTAATGAGGTTGACACCGTAAAGAACTATCCTCTTGACTCTTTATTTCATTTTTTAACGAGGTTGACCTGAGATAGGAACTATCCTCGAGCTTAGATCCATTAGAAAAAGAAGGTTTCATATTCCACTGTGGCCTTCTTTAGGTGGTTCGAGCGCCAGGAGATGGCGTTTTCCGAGTATCCATATGTGGGTATGGATTTCCGAGGTGATCCGGATTTGGTGCTACCGGATGGCGAACAGTGGGGTGCCATTGGTAAACTCCTTGACCATATTACTGCTTATTGTTCTTATTCATAATGTTAATGTGCTTTATTCTATCAAGACTTTTAATTGTACTCTTGGGTGCATGCAGATATTGGTCCTGTTCGTCCAGCAGTTCGTCCGAGATCGCCAGTTGCTGCCCCGGCAGTGGAGCCTGCTAGGAGAGTTGTTATCCTCGATCTTGACGATACTGAGACCCTTACAGCTGTGCAGGAGCAGGTTGAGAGCCTTACTCGCGGTCTTCCGGATGTACAGATTGACGAGTTACCTTTACAGCTGCAGCGGCATACTATCGGCGTGCCTAGACAATGGACTCGTCTCTTGCGCATGATTGCACAGGCCGTGACGTACTATCATGAGCACCACTAGGCTAGGGTGCCCCCTAGCATCTTTTTTGAGTTTTTAGGTCATATGACCAATTTTTTCTTGGTTACAGAACATTATGTATGAAATTATATAAACATCTTATATATTTTGATTTTCGAGTTTTATTCTGTTTGAGTTATATGATCCATATGTACAATCATTAATGATGTGTCCTTTTTATAAATTTTGCAAATGTCTATCTAACACATAGTTTGCTAATGAGTCAGTTAATGTGTTTAAGTTTCTTGAAATATGTTGATATTGAATTGAATCAAATCGTCTTTCCAAGATCTTAACCCTTAGGAACATGCGATAAATAGCTGGATTGCGAACAGAATATATACCATTGAGTTGTAGTATTACGAGCTGTGAGTCTAGCCTGACAATTAGTCGGCGTATGCCACGTGTGATGGCATCAGAGAGTAGTTCTATCAACGCGCTATACTCAGCGATGTTATTCGTTGATTGCCCAATACATACACCTCTGAAACTTACTAACTCGTTGCTTGGATCAAAAATGGCCCAGGCTGCGGAGGACAGGTTCCGCGAACTACAACTCGCTCCGTCGGCATATCCAACACATGTCTCCAGAAGGTTCGACATCTGCAACGGAAAAAGGTGGATCACTTGACCAGAACAAACACTTTAGCGAAAACAAAATACAACAAAAGCATGCAGGTTACTATTTAAGCATAGTAACGCTTGAGGTACAACCCGTTGCGGGGCTGTGCCAGTGGAATTCCATCGTAATCCATTAACTCGTAGGCTCCTTTTGCTAACACCCTTTTAACAATATAAGGGCCCATCCATAAGGACTTGAATTTACCTGCTCCCAATTTATCGGATTCTTGGTCATAAAGCAAGACCAAATCACCTTCTGAGAAGACACGGGGTTTGACATTTTTGTCGAACTGAGCGTTGACTCGTTTCTTATGGGCCTCGTTAGCCAAAGCGGCGTCACGACGGGTTTCATCCAGCTGGATTAATTCCAAGAAACGAGCCTCTTCTTCTGAAGTTCCGGGGAGAAGATCGATTGCGAGTTTAAGCGACGAAATTTCGCACTGGATTGGCAAGACTGCTTCCAGGCCATACACCAGTTGAAAAGGTGTGAACCCGGTTGCGTTCTTTACCGACGTTCGGTAAGCCCACAAGGCTGAGTACAGGATTAGGTGCCACCTTCTTTTATGAACCCCAATCATCCTTTGCAACATACGCTTCAGGACCTTGTTGATTGCCTCAACTTGTCCGTTGGCTTGCGGATAATATGGGGTAGAGCTGTCGTGAGATAGCCCTAGCTTGGCAGCTAATTCGACCATCATGTGATTGCGAAAATGCAACCCATGATCTGTAACTATAGCCTGTGGTACGCCGAACCTGGCGACTATATGATTGAAAAAGAAAAGGGCAGCTGTTTCACCAGTGTTATCCAATGTAGGCATCGCCTCGGCCCATTTGGTAAAATAGTCAACAACGACTATAATATACCCATGCCCCCCAGTCGAGGTGGGGTTACATTGCATGAAATCGATGCCCCACTTGGCGAAGGGCCCAACAGCAACTATCGGCTGTAAAGGTGCGGGTGGTCGTCTGGTTTTGCTATCAAAGATTTGACAAGCATGGCAACTTCTGACTGCGGTTATGCAATCTTTGAACATGGTTGGCCAGAAGTATCCTGCTCGTAAGATTCTTTGTGCTGTTGCATATCCAGATTGATGCCCCCCACAAGCGCCTGAGTGACAATCATTCAGGGCTTTTTCGGCCTCCTCATGGGTAAGGCACCTCCTCAGAACTGTATCGATACCACGACGGTAAAGTGTATCACCGACGATCATGTAGTCTTTTGCTTGGTATCGTATACGTTTTTGTTCGGAGCGAGAGGTGTTAGGCCTAAACTTTTGGGTTTGGAGATAAACTATGATATCTCCATAGCACTCATCGCTTACAGATATCAGGAACAAACTTTCGTCCATGATTGACTCTTCCGATGTTTCATCGTTGGACGATGATGGGAGATCGCACAATAATTCTGCGAAAACTAGAGCTTTCTTTGATTTGGATTTCACAAATTCCAGATCAAACTCTTGAAGGATCGCTATCCATTTTGAATATTTGCCCCCCAGCAACTGTCGCGACAGTATATAAGTCATGGGGTTGCAATCTGACAAGATGGTAGTTTTCCGAAAGAGGACATAATGTCGAAACCTTTGAATCGCTTGAACAGCTGGAAGCGCTAGTTTTTCAACATAAGAATATTTACTTTCTGTATCGTTTAAGTTTTTACTTAAATAATAGATAGGATGTTCAATTCCATCGACTTCTTGAACTAAAACCATCGCAATGGTCGTATCCGCTGCAGCCAGATACAGGTTAAAATCTCTTTGATAGTCCGGGGCGTACATTAATGATGCTTTTACTAGACAATCTTTAGAGCATCAAAGGAAGCTTGCGCCACCTGGTCCCAGACAAAAGGTACATCCTTTTTCAAAAGACGAGTATAACCCTTAGCAAGTTCTGCGTAATTTGGAATGAACCTCCTCAGAAAGTTTGCTTTCCCTTGGAGTTTCTGAATCTGACGCAAATTTGAAGGTGGAGGCAAATTAATGATTGCCTGAACCTTACAGGGGTCGAGACGAATCCCATCTTTAGAGACTACAAAGCCAAGTAAACGACTAGAACCGACGCAAAACACACATTTGTGCGGATTGAGTCTTATCTTGTAGTGTCGGCAACGTAGAAATATCGCTCTTAAATGCTGCGGATGATCAGTCCGCTTTCGCGAATGAGCCGGAAGATCGTCGAGATAAGGTTGAACAATGTTCTTGATGTCATGGAAGGCATAATTCATCGCCCTCTGAAACGTCGCCCCTGCGTTCTTTAAACCAAAGGGTAATTTTCGATAAGCGAATGTGCCCCACGGACAAATAAATGCAGTCTTTGACTGGTCCTGTGGGCGGATATTTATTTGATTATACCCGGAGAATCCATCCATAAATGAAAAGATTTCACACCCGGCGCATTCATCAATTATCTGGTCGATGAAGGGTGTAGGGTAGTTGTCCTTCGGACAAGCTTGGTTTACATCCCTATAATCAACACACACTCTAATCGTCCCTTGTTTCTTCATAACAGGGACAATATTCGATACCCAATCGGTTAGAGGAACTGGGTAGATGAATCCAGCATGGAGGAGTTTTTCAACTTCCGCCTTGATGGCAGCGGCTTTCTTCGGGTGCACTTGCCGAAGCCGTTGCCTTACTGGTTTGACATCAGGATACATTTTAATTTCATGTTCAACTATACTCGAGTCAATGCCTGGCATTTCATCATATGACCAAGCAAAGACATCTCTAAATTCATGAAAAAGAGCGTTATATATTTCCAGTTCTGAAGGGGAACAACCTTTGCCGACATAAATATTCTCTACAACATCTGTTTTAGTCGAGATATTTATGGCTATAGTCTCTTCAATATTGGATAGGTTTCGCTCGGAATCCACCTTGTTTACAGTATTTGTTAGGAATTCAAAAACTGAAGGGTGATAAAGGTCGCTTTGAGTATCTTCTTCATATTCCGGAAGAAGGGAACGATGGTGGTGATCATTCCATGGTGTCCCCTCAATCATCATTGATTGTAAGATTCCTTCGTCAGTCCCATGTACTTTCGACCAAGGATCTAATAGGGTTCCATATTCTCTAGACCTATCTACCCAAACGCTTGACGAGCATTGATTTGGGCTCGCCTCCCATGCTTGAAACATTGATTGATACAATATTTCTAAAGGGCTTGGGGCAAAACCATTGAATGATCCATGTTGACCTTCATGGAAGATATCATGTTGCAGGTTGCTACAAACGGTACATTTCCTGTATAAATAGGAGGGGGTAGCGCGAAATTTCCCATCAATGTGGGGTCTTTCAATAATCCTACTCCGATATCTTGAATTGAATGGTTGCTCTCATGGATCATGGGAATGCTTCCTGTAACTTGTGAACCATTAGGGAGGAAATTCTGTTGGTCGACGATCGTAATCCCTCCTTCAAACGGGAATGCGATCTTCCTAAAATAAGTCGACACGACAGCTGCCATGGCATAAATCCATGGTCTACCCAGTAGGATGTTATAGTCAAGATTTCCATCAATGACTTCTACATCAATTTCTACTGTTTTTCCTCCTAGTTCAACTTTCAAGTTATTAAGGATACCGTATGGGGTATAAGTCCTTCCGTCGAAAGCTTTTAATGTCGTCGCAGATCGCGACAAGGTTGGAGATCCTAAAGTTTTCCAGCAACTCATTGACATAATACATGTCGAGGCTCCCTCATCAATTATTGTTCTGTGAACAGTTTTGTTGAGTGCTTTCACTTGAATAAGGAAAGCTAGCTGAGCTGGTAACTGAGGATCATATCCCTTGTGATCAAAGGATACAAGATTGGAATCCTTGGATCAACCCCACCAATTGCCGATAACAACGCCTGCCTTTGGGTTGGACAATTTTGTAGCACTTCAAGGGTCGACATAGCGGATGGCGATTGGGCCAAATCTTCCACTATGTTATAATGCTGCGCCGCTCTGGCACGAGGATTAAATGTCGACTTGTGTACTACACCCTTTGGCGGTTTTATTGTTAATTCAGGGATGGTGGGTGTTACAACTTCTGTCGAAGTTGTTGTCGAACTACTTGGTTGATCTTTACCTTTTTCGTTCGACAGCTGAGGATTCCCATAATCTTTGTTCCTTGTCGAAATCAAAGCATCATTCTGCTGTTTCGAAACCGACAACATAAGGACTTGCGACGGGGAAGCATTTCCACTATCAACCAGATTTTGACCTGGGTTGGGAAATGGATCAGTTAACATAGCTGAGGTTTGGGAACTTTTAAAGAACCTCTTTAACTCAGCTTTGAATGGGCAATTCTTTGTGCCATGATCCTTATCATCACATATTAGACATGGATAATTCTGTCTCCCTTTCCCAGGAGGGTTTGAAGAATTTTTTCCAGGGGATGACTCACCCTGTTTCTTTTCTTCCCTTTGTTTTGCTTCTTCTTGCTTCCTGGTTGATTGGTTTCTTTGCCTTTATCTTCCGATACGGCATTTACTTCCGAAGCAAGAATTTCCTCTTTTTCATTTTGATCCGAATTCTTACGGGCTTTCTTTGACGAAGCCTTTATCGATTTCGCGTTTGCCGTGCCAATCACGCCGTCACCGGCATGAGAGTCACTATTTGATTTAGGAGGGGGAGGAATTGAAAATTCCGGTCTAGGGGCATCAGGTATTTTGTCATAGAGCGTGCCGGACTGAGTATAAACTAAGTCCAAATACTGCGCACGAGCAATGACTTGCTCCTCTGTTACGACTCCCCCTTTGGCCACATCTTCCGTAATAGCCGGAAGTAACGACTTTATAAACCATTCAGCTAATAGCTGGTCGGGAACATATGTTTTCACCATCCTACGACGACGACGCCACTCATGTATATGATCAGATATATGGGTAGCAGTTGTCTGTTTGAAGTTGGTTAATATTTCTATTCCCGTTTCGTACCTTATTGGTAATTGAAAATGGGTTAGGAAAGTCGTGGCTAGGGAACTAAAATTGTCGAAAGAGGCTCTTGGCAATTCAATATACCATTTAGCCGCTGGACCTGTCAATGTCCTCTGAAAAAGGCGAAGCCTTATCGAATCATCGTTAAGGGTGTTCGACGAACACCACAGATGAAAAGTCATCACGTGATTCGATGGGTCTTCACCTGGATTTCCATTGAATTTAGGAATGTCAGATGGAAGTTTATGAGGAATCCCTGGCCACCAAGGGGCATAAGCAATCGGATCGTTGGTTAAACGGTGTAAATCGGGTAACTCTAAAGTTGCCACGAATGGTAACTGTTGATTCAGGTTAGGCGAAGCGTAACCAGGGTACGATGGAATCGCTTGAGCAGTGGGTCTTTGCATACCAGCATAATGTAATTGATGTTGGTATGACTGATATGGTTGGTGGTCTTGACCACTGTAAAGTGGTTGGTTTTGACCGTTTTGGATATACGGTTGTCCACTTTTCGCAAAGATCTACTGCTCAGAACCTTGGTACACTCGCTGGAATTGTGGTTGTTGGTATTGTACAAGCCATGGTTGTGACGCCATGTTCTGTTGTGCCATGCTAACCATTGGACCAAGGTGTGGGGTAATTGTACCCGTTTGTACTTGTGTCGTCCCACCAGTTGGTGATTGTGGTTGTGACCCATGGTCAAGCGACTGTTGCATTACAACCTGAGAAATCTGAGGTTGACATGTAACAGGTATCGCTTGAACTTGTGACACGGTTACAATAGCCGGTGTGGTTGGGATGTTCGTCATAGGTACACACTGTTGCATAGAATATACAATCCTTGGTTGTTGAGGTAGCATAGGTACCCAACTACTTGATGCAATTCCAGTATAACCTGAATACTGTTGAGAACTGCCATATGGATATCCTCCCGGAGGAGGTAATGAAAGGGCATATTGCCCCCCATATGGTAGCAATCCGGAACTCAGAGGGATTGTTAGTCCTTGAGGACTAGATGGCCCAAATTGACCTCCATGAGGATCAATCTGTTGAGTTTCAACATAAGAATTACCGGGTGTTACTGGATGAACAAACTGGAACAGACCATACTGTCGAAATAGTCCCTTGGTGGACTCCTTCTAGCTGTTGAGAGCTAGTTGGGACAGCTGGTATGCCGGCAAACATCGTTGGAGTGACGGCAGGGACTTCTGCTGTCGCCGTGTCATTTGACACAGTCCTAGATGATGACGGTTGTTCAGACATTTTAAGTCTATCCAATAGATTGCCTAGCGATTCTACAGGGACTTCCACTTGTGGTGGATTAACCTCTGATGAAGGAAATAGAGTGACCCCGACTCCAAAATGGGTTGGAGTACTTGCTTGCGGATCCTCTGCAATTTCCTCTATCGCAATCAAACCCAGTGGAAGAGGAAGACCGTCAGGTCCGTAAAATATTTCTGGTGCCGAAGGAGTGGTTGCTTCGACAGCGATAGTTGTTTGAGGAACAAAACTTTCTGGACCGGTTACAGATGGAACTGGTTCAGTTACACAAGTATTTGCCCCCAGACTAGGATCAGTATTACTGTCCTTCTGTGGCTGTTGAACTTCTTCTATAGAGGCAGGGTTTCCAGAAATGTTAGGAGTAACCGGAACCTCAGATGCAGTTGGAACACTTGTTCTAACTTTCAAAGGAGATTTTGAACCGGTTAAACGAGTTCGCTTTGCCCGTACTGTTTTCGATTCCGGAGACAAAGACGGTTGACTTGTAAGCCTCCACAAACGACGAGGTTTCAATTGACTTTCTTCCACGATTGCAGATTACTCGATCAACTAAAATATTAAAAGGGGAAATTTGTGTTTCCGAATTGAATGAATTTTATTAGACGCTTTTAGACACAACTTGCTTTTTCACTTTTTAAGAGTCAAGAAAAAGCTAAAGATGACTCTAGTCTCCTTCGATGTATTAACGAGCCCGAAGTGAAAAATGCTCGGTTGGACTTTTTCAGTTATAGAGTTTGAAAAAGGCCAAAAGAAACTGCTCTGGAGATCTAGGCAGAGGGTGTGCCAAACCTTTCGCAAAACCACAGAATACGTTTTACGGTACGGGTGGTCGATCTTCGTGAACGCTGTGTTCACTGCATTGCGATCAGTAGGGCGGCCGACACGGCTTCCTAAGGATAAAAGATATATGCCTATAGGGGTCTCCCAATATATACGCGACGGTACGTGGGAGCACAAGTCCGTATTAGTGCCACCGACTCTCAAGAGGAATCACCCACCTTCGTCGAGATCGACAGTCACTACGTTTAACGACGCCGGAACACGTCTCTAGCTTAGACCTCTATGTGTTTGCGTTATGTTTCAAAGCGTTGTTAGGTTCATTCAATATATTTTAAGTTGATCTTTTTAAAGTTTGCCTTTCAAGGTTCACCACGAGATGTTTTGATACAAATTCCTAAATGCAGTCTAAGATGAGAAGCAAGCTTTTTCAATCTTTTCGACTTATGAAAATCTTAACTACTGAGGGAAAAGAGAGACAAAATCTTTTCACACAGATCAAAGAGCACACACTAATGCACTTTTTCCCTAAATCAACATACAAACTTATATGCAAAATGCAAAGATGCAGGTATTTCTTTTCTCTTTCTTAATGTTTGTGCGACACAAAAAGAAAGCTGTTGTATAACTTTGAATCCAATTTCAAATGAAAGCAAACAAGCTTGTCCAAAATCAAAAGACACCTTAAGATTTACTTGTTTCGACACTAGAAATATATAAACTCAAACCATATGACGAAAGCAAAAGCTCAATCAGCTATGAACAGCAAACAAACTAACTCTTAAGACCAATACGACACTTTATCACAGGTCTAGATCTAAGAGGCCACAGCAAGACTAGTTCACTTTCGTTATGGGAAACTGTAAATGATACAAGAAATACATAAAGAACAAACACAGTTTCTTTATACAACCGAGGCGGAATAGTGACAAGGAAAGTTGGTTTCAGATAGGCACATTGACTGGTAACAGGCAGCAAAAACAAGAGTGAAAACAGGGCAAGAAACAGCAGGAAACCCCAGTAGCACAAGGCAAGACTGGTCCAGCGCAGGTAGCCCCTTCGGGAACTGCGCTAAAATGCAGACAGCCTTCACACAGCCTGCACTGAAGAACGAAACTTTCGTTTCTCTTGGTTTCCGGGTCACAGATTGCTCAAAAATTCACAGTTTTTGGCCAAATCAGAAGCTATCAGTCAAGTACACACTAAGGGATGAAAAGGAGGATGAAAAGCTATCACTAAGAGCTTATTAGAGTCCTTGTGGATCAGCTCTTCAAATCATAAACTTGCCCAGCAACTGAGCTAGAGTAGCTGCCCTCTACTTTGCATTTGAAAGATCCAAATACAGTTCGATTCGGTACTCCTTTTGTTTATGAAATGAATAGCAAAAACACAAACAACCAACAAGATACGATCCCCAGCGGAGTCGCCAATTTGTTGTTGGGAAAAGTATCCAATACGGAATGACCCTATCCCACTCTAAGGGTGATAGTACCTCAGCAACAATCAAAGCAAAGCTATTCAAGATTACTTCTTTATGAGATGTAAGAGAGAGGAGAAAGAGATCCACTAACCGTTATCTTCCGCTAATGATTGATCCAATCTTCCCTCTTTGCTGCTTGCTCCCAGCTCCTTGCTCTTTCGCTGGCCCAGCTACACAAAGACCCTGCAAAAGCACAAGAAAAGGAAACTACAAGAAGCATACATCCATAATTGATTCAAGGATTAGAATAAATCAAATATACAAGCATCAATACGCCACAGAGACACATGCATATAGAAGAACCTCAAATGCTTTATTAATGGAAGAAGTAAAGTTCTGAGAGTGTTACAACCATAAGAGGCCCAATCCAGCAACACCTCCCAGCAGAAAGAAATCTCCTCTTCACCTCCTTCAAAGCAATCACCCAATAGTTCTATACTCAAACCAACAGCACTTCCTTACATTCACAAGATTCCAGCCTCCTAGACCTCATGAGAGAGCTCTATATATAGGAGTTTTGGAGAAAGGATGAGTCAGCTTGAGGCTGGCATGAAGTTGACTAGTGTCCTCTCCCACTTCAGTTATTCTTCAGTTCTTGAGTCCACTTGGAGTTTCTTGCTTCCACTTGGAGATCTAGATCCTCTTACTCATCACAAGGCGAATTCCCTGATCCAAGTGTCATTTTGGAAGCTTCCTGGGCACTTGACACCTTGCAGAATGACTGTGCCACTTGGCCAATCTCGCCTAGCGCAGGTAGCCTTCATTAGAGTTGACATTCAGCGCAGGTACAAAGTGGAGCAGTTGACATTCAGCGCAGATGCTCAGTGGAGCAGGTGACATGATCCAGAATTAGCTTGTTTTTGAGTGTTTTCAGGTGGAGAACTGATTTTTAGTACTGTGGTTTGCTGACCTTGTTCCTCTAGGGGTAGGAACAACATGTTTAGGGACTTTGGATCCCTCAGATTATTGACATTTCATGCTTCATGCTGTTAGGCACAAAAATGTCTATAACAACGGTCGATTGGTTCCTTTGTCAAAGCCTGTTAGGTTTCTCATCTCAAGCAAAAGCGATGGCGAACCAAGCGCTTTCCAAGCAGTTGAGGAAAGGATACTCACAGAAGCCCCTTCATTTATGATGGTACCGACCATGACCATTCTATATATTTGAGCAATGATTCGAAATGGTATACTAGCCAGTAAACAGGGTCTGCCTAGTAGATTCCAGTCAAAGGAAACAACCAGGTTGCTTGGAGGTGGGACCGAATAGACGGTCGGATATGACTCTGACAAACTTCCTTCCTGCGGTAAAGGAATGGGTAGACTGCCCCCATGTTCATCGGAGTCTGTGCTTACGAAGAGAATTTGAATGGTGTCATTCTTGTTCTCTTCGGTGACTGTATCATCTGAAGATTGATCCTCTGAAGGCAAGACCGGGTCAACTGCTGCCTCGACCCTTTGACTTTCGTCTGGTGTGGATTCAGATGGTTTATCTTCAATGATAGACGCTTCGGCCGACCATAAGGGTGTGTCAGCTAGATTTTCAACTAGTGACAGACTCGGCAAGAGTTTCTTATATCCAGGAGGAAGCCGTAATGGTGAAAGTGGACGGTCGTCCAAAACTCTTTTAGCTTCGTCTCAGAAGGGACAACAGTGGACGGCATGATCGCCTTCAGACAATTTACAAGGAAATTTATATTTTCCTGTTTGTCCAGGGGCTTCACTTTCACTAGTTGACGGTGTGCTTCCAACATGACCATCAGAGGTTGATGACACCAGATTGTGCAAACGAGGAGACCAGTCCCTTAAGATCCGAGGGATGTAAGGACAATCTCGATGATAGTGGTCTCCTTTGCAAATGACACATGGCGATTTGGGCCTGGTTGGTGCAGTGTGTGGATTTTCACTAGACGATGCTTGGTTGCCCCTTTTCGCCTTTGGCTCCTTCTTCTTCTTCTCTTTCTTCTTCTTCTCCTTCTTCTTCTCAGTTACTTGATTTTTGGCTTTACCAGCTTCATCAAGCGAAGAGGAAGGAGGAGAGGAAGAATTGGACGAAGTAGAGGGTTAGGGGGTAACTCTGGTATCGTTTAGTTGCTGACTTGATTGTTCAGGAATCACGATGTTCTGAACGATAGAAATTGAGAAGAGCCATACAGGCAAGTCGATTGTCAATCCTGGAAGAGACAATGTGGCCATATGGGGTGCACCAACATCTCCCCAAGAGGAGAAGGGACTAGGATTTCCTCTAAGGGGAACTCCTTGGTTGGTGGACTCCATTTTTCTCAACCTAAGACCAACGTAGGAAAGGTGATGTTTATTCTGTTTAAAATAAATTTTAGACGCTTTGACACAACTTGTTTTTTCAATTTTTAAGAGTCGAGAAAAAACAAAAGATGACTCTAGTCGCCTTCAATTTTTAATGAGCCTGAAGTGACAAGTGCTCAGATGGACCTTTTCCTTTAAGGAGTTTGAAACAGAACGAAAGGGACTGCTCTGGAAATATAGACAGAGGGATTACCAAACCAATCGCAAAACTACAGAATACTTTTTACGGTACGACAGTCAATCTTCCCGAATGCTGTGTTCAGTGCATTGCGATCGATAGGGCGGTAGACACGGCTTCCTATGGATAAAGGATATAGCTTATTGTGGTCTCCCAAAATATACTCGACGGTACGTGGGAGAACAAGTCTGTACTGGCACTTTTCGTCTCAAAGTGGAGGAATCACCCAACCAATAGTGAAAACAACAATTACCAGGCTTTACGACGTCGGAATACGTCTCTAGCCTAGACTTCTAGATGTTGTGCGTTAGGTTCCAAAGCGTTTTTAGATTCATTAAATTTATTTTATAGTTGATCTTGCTTAAGAAATTTACCTTTCAGGTTCACCGCGTGATGTAGATGTACAATTCCTAAAATGCAATCTAAGATGATAAACAGTCGTTTGATCTTCTTTTTGCAATGAAAATCCTAGCTACTAAGGAAAGAGAGACGATTTTCTTTCAACAAAGAGCAGAGAGCACACACTATATGCACTTGTCCTAAATCGAACCAACAAACAGTCTAAATGCAAATGCACATGCATGTATTTGTTTTCAGCCTTCTTAATGTGTGAATGATAAAAAGAAAGCTAAGTGCAAATCTAAATTATTTTTCAAAGCGGCAATTACTAACAAGCTTCTTTTCAAAACAAAATGAGGACAATGACGACACTTTGCTATTCGGAATTGAAAACTTGCTTTCGACACTTGAAAAACTATTAATTCAAATCAAATACAAGAGTAACAGTGTAATCGACTATCAAGAACAATCGGATTCTCTTCTATGACTGAAAACGACACTTGCGACACTTTCAAATGAAGAAACGACAGTACAATTACGCTACTTCTTTGTAAAAGAGAACTGAAAATGACTCAAAATACATAAAAATATTTACAGTTCTTTGCACAATGGAGGCGGAATAACGGCAAGAAAGGGGGTTTCGACAGAGGTGTACTGAATACAGGCAGCAAAACTCCTGAATAGAGCTGAAAAGCATGAACACAGAAGCCAAAATCTAAGAGCAAAAGAGGTCTGATCAGCGCACCTATAGCACAGGGAAAATGAAATGAAACGCACCTACTACACTCGGGAAGTGTGATGCATTCAGGTTTCAAAGAAGACACAGTGCGATGGACCAGGGACGAGACTTTAGCTGGGTTCCGGGTCACAGTTTGTAGCTCAGTTCAGGGATTTAGGCCGAGCAAGTGGTAATCAGTAAATCAATCACAGGGGTAGATCTAAGGAGGTTACTAGAGCCACCACAAGGGAAATTAGAGAGATTGTAAATCAATTGTTTAATTCATAAACAAAACCCGGAGATAGACTGAAGCAACATTGATCTACTTTGCACTTGCGTAGAAAATGTAGTTCGAAGGCTAGCTGGCTTGACTTCAGGATCCATCTGTAAGTTTATAAAGTAAACAAATGTAGATAAACAACAATCTATTCGCTCCCCAGCGAAGTCGCCATTTTGTTATCGGGAAAACTAGTGTCTATACAGAGCTGCTAGTCCCACTAAGGCTGGTAGCTACCTTAGAAACAAACAAACTAAAAACTACTTTTGTTTTCCTTTATGAGAAATAGATAAGAGGGGAATAAGGAGACCAACCTCTGTCTTGCGCTTGGTTCCTTGCTCAATTCCTCTCCTTTCTGATAGGTCTTCGCCACTCGCTTCCTCGTCTACCCAGCTTCAAAGAGCACCTGTAGAATCAAAGCAGCATAACACTATCCAAGAACATCGATCTATTATCATAAACAATATAGGACCAGATATATATTGACCACACAAATGCATATAACATTAATCATACAAGAATGTGGAGGAAAACTTAAATAGCTTTATTGATAATCAAGAAAGAGCAAAGAGGATTAAAACCAATTGTTCTGACCCAACATCATCCTCTCAGCAAGAAAGCCCTTCTTCACCTCATGAAAAGCTTAGATCACCCAACACTATGATATTGCACCAAGAAACCAACAACACTTCCTTACAAGATACAAAATTCCAGCCCCTGGATCTCTGGGATGAGGGATCCATATATAGATGTTTGCAAGGGGGGTGAGTCAAGTTTTGAGATTTGATTAGTGTCCTCTCTCTGATAGTTCTTGATTCCACTTGGAGATTGATGATCTCTTACTCATCCTTGGGCGAATGCAGAGAGGCAAGTGTCACAGGAGAAGTTTCTGGAAGATTCCATGCTCCTCCACCTTGCGGATTGACCCTGCCATTTGTCCACTCTCGCCCATCGCACCCCATAGAAGGGAATTTCAACATGCATCGCACCTGCTGTGTGTATTTAGGTGGGATGCAATGCACTTTGACCATGGAGCAGGTGAAATGGTCTAGTTTTGACCAGTTCTGAGTAGTTTTTCATGGAGAACTTCTGGGAGATGATGTAATAAGTTGACCTTGTTCTTTTAGGAGTTGGAACAACACCTTTAGGGACTTAGGAGCCCTTGGTTTATGGACATTTATGATTGGGGTTGCAGCGCCCAAAAATGTCTATAACATATACACAGCAAAATGTATGACATAATGATAACCTTGTCCAAGTTGAATGGGATACATGATGCTTATGATGATTACATATATGTAAAATATGAGTCAATGGTGGAGTGATTAGAATCCTTTCTATCGACATGAAAAATATTGGCAGAGGTGACACTAAAGAAAAAAAAAAAAAACATATATAAATAAGTCCAACGTAACCATACTAGATGGTACAAATTTCATGATTGATGGAAACAAATTCCAAACTAGTAAAGGAATTTATTAACTTTTGCACCGAAAATTCTCTTAATAAGGAACCACAAAAATATTGGTTACTACTCTGGAGCAATTGTCAAAAACCATCAGCATGAAGAACCATATCAAGTGGTTGCGAGCTATAGTAGAATTGTTGTACATGAAAATGGAGATAAATTGTGACAAATTTCATGGAAGAAATTAGTCACATGAATAATAAGTAATATATATGGAAGCACATCAAAACAATGTTTCTGATGCCCATAAAAGGTATCTGTGTTACATCAACATTTAGCAAGTGCAAAGTGGACGAGACTAGAGTCAAAGATATGAAACTTTACCAAGGAATGCAATGGCCCTAAACATGGGAAGGGAATCTAGATAGTTTTTTAATGTTTTGGTACCTTGTGAACATAGAGGGATTAAGAATACTAGAGTTACAGACTCGCAATACTAAATCCTAGAACGATTCATTGAATGGACTGTATTATAATTGCCTCACTATCAAGAAGGCTAAGTGTGATTGAAAGAAAGATGATAATGGGATTTTGGCTAATTGAAATGACTAACAATTATAATATGACATCTAAATATTTGAGATAAGTTGATATAATAAGGTGAACAAGAGTAAATGCACACTAAATTTCAGAGGCGATTTATTACAACAGCTAGAGGTTATATAAAAAGATCATATGGTATTGTTGTAACTATGATAAGAACTCTTAACAAAATCCTTGTTGGTTCGATCCCTTTTCTTAAAATTTTGGCCAATAGCATAAGCTGAAAAGGAATACACACACACACACACACACACATACACACACATGTATAGGTGTGTGAGGAACACACAACAATGAACGAGTATATTACATTCCATTGTCTTAACATGCCTCAAGGCATGGGTGGTGGGTTCAGGTAAAATGATGATTAGAAATGAACATATAGCCGAGTAAGATAAGGTAAGGGATATGGCACCTAGTTTTAACCAAATTTAAAGTTGAGAAATGAGAAAGTTGATGGCACATTAGCAGAAGCAGTACTTATTCCTATTGGCATGGAAAGAGCAATGTGCCACTAGTCAATGTTACTCCGAATAAATGCCTCAATTACAACTCCTATGGATACAATTGGTTAAATGATTGACTAGAATTGTTGCTTACAAATACCATGTCGAGATAACCACACTAAGGTAATATATTGAGAAGTATTGTTGCTAGATTTGGTGACATGAATTTCTTGTTGATTTTAAGTATAACATATTATTTCACATAGTGACTCTATTAGTATTATTATGTGTTTTTAAGCCTAAGGATGAATAAAAGTAGGGAACTTAATAAAAGAGTAATTCAACTATAAAACTTTGATTAATACTTCTACATGAAATGGTGAATGAATAAATAATGTTGACAAAACCGAGTCCACCTAAATAAAAAAAGGGGTTAATATTTGCAGTAAAAACGATAAGTTGAGTTGACTATCCAAAAAATCATGGTAATGCTTGATATGGAATATTGGTATTCTAGAACTATGATGGTGTCTAAAGAATAGATCTTTAGTTGTAAGCCATCATGAGGACAAGGCCAGGGAATCTTCCTTGAACCTAAACAAACAAAAAAAATGATGACAACAAAATGTCTTTTGTGGAATGGATAATTAATCCCACATTGAGTTAAAATTGTTAATTCTTTTAATAACCACATGAACCTAAAGGCTACATGTAGTTATAATCAATTGGCGTAATCATTGGGTAAGTAAAAAAATTTACAACGATGTAGTTATAATCATGCTGCTAACTCTTATTGAGTGTAGGTTACTGACCCCTGTTGGATTGTGGTGTATGTTAATGATCCTTGTTGGGTATATAGATAACAACTGATAGAGTAGTAACAAAGATTGAAACAATATATATATATATATATATATATAAGCATTGATGAGAAACTAATGATCACAAGGGTGGCGAATGTAGGTAAAACTAGAGAGGACAACCATAATCAAACCTCTGCGTGTTATCATTCAGAGGAAAATTTTCTACATAAGTAAGAAGTTACCATGTTAAGTGAGGCGGAGGCACTTCAACTGGGAACGGCTACTTGTGAAGATGGGAATATAGATTTTATGAGTAAAGCGTACTCCAGCCTACGTTGAAGGCTAGGAAAACCTGAGTATGGTGTTTCTCTCAAGAGGGGGAAGATGTAACACCCCTAAGTGAAACGTAAATAGTTAATTCACTTTTACTATAGTAACTCAATGAACTATGGGAAATGTAATGTTTAAAGTTTTGATTTTATTTTAAAAATTGGTTATGGCAAGCCATGGAATTTATGAGGAAAATACACTAACTGAAAGTCTCACTTACCAGACAGTTAGAGAAATTTACTCCCATCCCTAGAGATAAATAATCTCAATTTGGGGAAAGAATCCAAGAGGGGGAATCTGAGAAGGGAGATGGAAAAAAAATTGGATTCCTCAACAGGATGCTATTGAGGGAGGATAAGACGCTACCAAATAGGGAACTCTTGAGTTCGTTGGCTAGTGGAAACCGTAGTCATACTTGGAGTCCGTAAAATTCCTAAGTTGAACTTGTTTTGGTTTCAAAAGTCTTACTAAAGACTTGATGAGGTCTTCGTTTATTATTGTCTTGAAGTGGAAACTGAGACGGGGGGAGAAGTGGTAAATGTACCATTCTCATTGGTCGAGAGGAGTGTTATTGCTCCTTGTGGATTCTATTGGAGCCTAAACCAAAACAACTAAGTTTCTCTTTATACTTATCTAGAAATTTATTGTTTCTATAATTATTGTGGAATGAGTATATCTTGTAATTATAATATTACTTAATTGAATAATGATGGAAAATATTTCCTCTAAACACAATAGCATAAATAATTTCTGTAAATACTATGGTATGTATTACTGTTTGAGATATTGAATGAAATGGAGAGTTTTTCTATGAATGAAAACTGCAGTTGGGTGATTGAAGAAGAGTAAAAAATATATACAAAAATACACTCTGAATAATTAAATCAATAATGTATTCTTGATATGAGACTATGGTGAAAAATGGTTAGTTAGTTGGTAAACATAAGTTTGATATCTGGGATGGTCCATGTTCAAGATACATATATACTTGATATGCTCCAAATGGTGAGTGGCAGGTCCCTAAGGAACTAGGTCCTACTCACTCACTAGTGCAATAGTAATCATATTACTAATGAAAATTTAACCAAAGTAATATTACTACAACAATAACCATAGAAGTAAGATTACAGGAAAACTGGAATTGCCCAAAACATTAGTGTGTTTCTACAGTAGTGAAGAGAAGAGTATTAGGTCGTATAGTCCATCTATTGAGGAACAATATGAACCAAGAAATAAACAATTTTAGACTGACATCATGCCGTAAATAAAATATTAACAACGACCCAAGACACACTAATCATAGTCTTGTATTTCAGTATGAAGATATTTGGAAAGGACGAAGCCTCAAAATTTACTACTATTAATACATGGAAAGAGAGCCAATGACCAAACCCTAGGTTAATATTGACAACATATAAGACCATAACCTAATATTTTGAGGAAATCCAAGTGAATATTTATTTTATGCTAATGATAATATGTAGTGCTATCATATTAACTTTTCAATAAAATACAAATTTTCGACTACCATACAGAACAAAAAGTCAAACTCTAACCATTTGGGTGAGTAGTTATAGATAAATTTTATAATGGAATGATTATTTATAAAATGAAAATATCACAAGACCCAACCGGCTCAGTAGCAAAAAGGTAACTTATCACTTGCATAAACCACAATAAAACTCTGGCTCTATATAAATACATTAAGAAAATTTACAAATGAGTACAGTAATAAGAATTGCTTCCTATCAAAGAAAAAAGGAACTCCAAAGTAAGCAACGTAAAGTTGTGGGTTTCACAAAGAAAGCCCTAGAAAAATTATGAGCTCAATCCTATCCAAACACCGAAAAGAAAAATTCTACAACTGACATATAGACAGAGTTTGGAAAAAATCTTCTCTTAAATATCTTAGAAAGGAATGAAAACCCTACAAAAGTTTGAGTCGAATTATCAGCGCCTAAACTAGAGGTAGTTATAAAAAACAGTGTAAGTCAACTGAGCTTCTTGCAGGTAGAACTCTAACCTATACCAAGAAAATGGTCAATTAAATTAATATTACATTCTAGCTTGAGCAATAATAATAATAGGATGCTCGAGGAAAGTCTCCAGTCGAGTTTGTGGGCGTGACATTGGAAGAAAAGGTTAAGAATGTTAGTAGGCTACCCCAAGTTATAATGGTTTCTCAACATAAGTCGATAATAGACTATCGATAAGAAAAAAAAGGAAAGAGAAAAGTATTTATATTACCTTGATGAGATAAAATTGAAATCTCATACTTGCATGATTGTCAAGCGACCCTGAACCTCTCATATTTCACCGATTCAAAAAGTTGAAAAGGAAAAAATAACAAAGAGATTGATTAGCGATATAAGGGTTAAACATAGTGAAAACTAAAACTGATAAGGGTGTTGTATGGGACAGTACTACCATGAATACCTAGGTGTTCAATTCAATGACTGATAGTGTGAAGAAAAGCTAGGGTTAATTGCATATGAAAAGAGCTACGCGAAATAAATCAAAAGAATGAGAATGAGGTGAGCGGTGGGGCCGTGGGGGGGTAGTTACCCCTTAACTACCTAACTCCATTATGGATCGTCAGATTTGAAACCCTAGGTCATAATGGTGGATACTGTGACATTTGTTTGTATCAGGTTTGACCACATTGATGTGCATTACAGTTGTGGTTCGAGAAAAATTCCCCAGAAGTTCGATCAATAGCTTATAAAACAATCTAGACAGGGGCAATGGAAGGACAACAATTATATTAAGAGAGAATACCATAATATGATACAATATGTATGTGTGTGTGTGTGTGTTTAGAAGTTTTGCGACCAACAATGAATAAGATACAGTGAATAAGATTGACTTCGATTATGATATCCAACTATACACAAATGTATGATTGTAACATGAGAATCAAAACTCCATCATAATAACTATAGTTTAGTGATAATTATAAACATAAAGTGAGTTATAACCTTGACTTATCTACAACTGGGGTATAATCATGCTGTGGAAGATAAAAATAGAAATAAAACCTACAAAGGATGTCACAAGTGTTAACCTTCCAATGTTCACCAAGAAGAAGGTCGTTAGAACCTTATAGTTTAATTAGTATATAGCACATAAATTTAGTCAACCACAGACTACAATTATGAATAAAAATTTATACTGGTAATAACATATGATCAAACAAGTAAGAAGGATATGATCATTTGTCCCTTACTATGCATTAAAGGCATGCCACACGTAATATGTGGTGTCCTGTTTTTTTTCCTAGTAGAGTTTTGTCACTCCTATCAAGGGTGATTTTTGACGAGTTATATATATGGAAGATTTATCATTTGATTGAGGAATAATGTTTTATATACATAGTTATATTTCCTTTTATGTTTAAAAATGGAAGATTGATTAATGGATTGAAGAACAATGTTTTATATAGTTATATTTCCTCTTATGTGTGGTATCTTTGATTATCTGTATTAGATGGTTTTGGTTAAGTAAATGTTATACATATGTTTCTCTTTTTGCATTTGATTTATGAAGAAGGTGTATGACATGGATGGTGATCCAAGATTGAGACACGTATACCCATGGATGCTCATGGTTATGTGGAATAGATGGTTAATTATGATTTATGGATGATACATGGTTTGTGTGATTATATATGTCTGATATTGTACTAAGCAGGATGTGGTAGGGTACCTAGTCATTTTCAAACAAGGATGTTCAATTATGAATGACTGTGGAAGTTATTTCTTCAAAACCAAAATGACTATGGAAGTCATGCACCATTCTTGGTGAAATGTGATTAAGTTAATTTCATTATGAAATTCATTTGATTCCTTTGATACATGAGATTGTAATGTGTGCAGGTCTTTGAACAAGGCCTTACCAACAAACCATTAGATGGGTAAAAGCCCAAAATTAGTACCATAAGGAAAAACACAGAGTTTCAAAGAAAAATAGATGAGAATGCATCGAAATTAGGCCATGGAGTCCTAAATTCAATAAAGATAAAGGCGCAAAGTCTTGTATATTTAGGGTGTAGAGTCATAAATATTTAGAAAGATCAAGTTGTGGAATCTTGGATCTGTGGAGTAGACATGGCACAGAGTCCTCAATCTACTAAGGCAAGGAGATGCCTGAAATAGGGCTGCGAAATCCCTATTCTCCATAAGAAAAATGTCACTCATGGATGTTGAAAATTGACAACTCGTGGATGAATTTCCTTAAATAAAATTTTATTCTCATAATTCTCAAACTACTCTCTAAAAATAGAAAGTCATGTCTAGCATTTGAAGCACGACTTTCCAAAAATAGTAAATCACCTTGCATAAATTCGTAATCAAGCATAATTGAAGGAAAACCACTTAAATTATCATTAATCAATCCTAATAGTTCAATCTTGACTGAATCCTGAATATTATTAATATTATTATTTTCTTTTATGAGACTATGATATTATTATTAAAAAGGAATTACAAGTAAACTTCATCTCCTCAATCACTTCACACCTCTCTGCTTCACGAATCTCATGGCTATATGTTACTCTCTCTCTTTTAAATAATACATTACACTCTATTTTATGCACTCATCAAAGAATGACATATTCCTTTTCACTCATTAAAAATATGTCATAAAATATTCCTCTTACGCTCTCTTTAATGCATATGTTACACTCTCCTTAACTAAGGCATGCATACCTCTCCTTAATGGCATAAGTTACACTCCTCTAAATGGAATACAATGCATGCACATTACTCCTCCTTTATGACAAGAATTGGTTTCTCCTCCTATATATGAGTCTCATGTATTCTCACTTGGGTGTGTGGATTATGATGCCAAGAGTGGAAGAGACTTGAGGAAAATGGTGAGAGGGAGAGATATGGAGAGTAGCCAATTGCTTCCTAAATAAATCTGAAAATTCCTTCTAAAATCCTAAGAGCTCTAGCTATTGAGGTTGGCCATGAGTGGTGTTGAGAGGAAGTGAAAATTGTCTTCCTTAGTTTTCCTTGCAAATCTCTCTATTGTTGTCTTTTGGTACTGCTTGTGAGATTTTGCAGCTTGGGGGTTCCAGGGGGAGAAGTTCTTCCTGGATATGGTTGGTAGGAAAACCGGGTGGTTCACAATGAGTTGGTAAGGATATTGGTGCTGGAGCATACTCTCATTGGAACTAGAGCATACTCCCACCTTTTTTGTGAGTTGTATAAATTCACTGCCATGTATATTGACAACATTATATTGTTTTTTCTTTTGTAGTTCATTACATGGTTTTTTCTTATTTGGTTGTTGAATGAAACTTAGATGTATATCAAATTCTACACACTAAATGTTGAAGAAATTTCACAATAATTGTAGTTTATTTTATGTGTTTTTTTGGTACAATTTCATTACAAGTTGATTGATAGCAGGTCTTAATGGTTGAAGCATTCAGGTGGCCATGAGTTTTATGATGTTGACACCTAATCATAGGTATTGGGTGAACAATTATAAATAGTGTAAATAATAAATAGGGGAAAACGAAGAGCCATCGGGAGATGAATCTCAAGAGTCACTCCCTCATGTATATAACTATGAACAACCCAAATGAATAAACATATTCTCATTTGAGGAGTTACCTCCTGGCCTGACATGGTATCAGAGCCAACATAATTTTTTTCCTTCCCTCTCTACTTTGTAACTCCCATTCTGCCTATACTAGAAAATCACTACTGTGCATTGAATGTTGTTGGCAAAGTCATTACAAGCAAATGGAGTTGTGGAGGGCCGATGGTGGAGTGGCATGAGAAAGGCGACGTCGTGATATGCATGAGAAAGGTGACGACGTAATATGGAGTCACAATTGTATGGTAGGTAGCAACATGCTCCTAGTATATTCACAAATAAATTGTAGGAATCAGTAGATATGTTTCTCCTCTGCCCATACTCTTGTTGCTGCTCCCATACGACTGCTTGTCGATATCTCCAAGTTTTGAACACTACTCGACATGCAGGTTATATTCCACGGCCCTCCTCCATACAATATCAACTCCCATCATCTCCCTTCACCCGCATACCATACCTCGGCCCTTGGCATACACACTGCATATTCAACTCCCTCAGTCTGGTCACTCCCTCTGCACAGTTGGCTCGATCCTCGCGGCTCCCATTCAAAGGTATGTGCTGACCACACATCACTCCACCGTTGTGTTAAAATATTACCACACTGTGGTTTTTTTAATATACATATGTGAATCTGCTCCAGGTTATATACATTAATGCCATCCGGTTAATACCACCAAGTTGAACGTTGTCCTTCCTTCATCATTACCACAAGTTAACATAGTTGATAGAGATAGTATAACGTTGTCCAGATTTCAGGTTTCATTGAGATTTGTGTAGTCATATAATTCAATTCTGCCTCTCCACATACGACCTCTCCTTCGTATGTGTAATTCCCTCCACAAGATACAACCTCCCCCCATTAATACCTCCCCATATACCACCTCCCCTTATTGCATTTTTTTTTTAAATCACTAGAACTACATTTTTTTAAACCAACAGAAGTGCATTTTTTTATATATATTGGCAGCAGAGTACATTTTTTTTTAAATGCACTCATTAATATCAATTGTGGGAGTGGTTCTCAATGGGAAGGAGAACTATCCTGAGTGGTCTCGGAAAATCAAACACACTCTCATTTTTAATGAGCTGTGGAAAGGAGTGTGTGTTGGAGATGGAGACAAAGAACCAGAGCAACCTACCTCAAACAAGGAATTCACCATTTGGGAAAATAAGAACAGCAAGGCGTATGCCTTGATTACATCATCAGAAAATGAAGAGGTGATTCGCCATATTTCACCATTTTCAAATGCTTTCAAAGCCTTAAAAAAATGAACGAACTTTGAGACTCACACTTTGCACTTGAAGTTATTCAACTCATGATTAAATTGTTCAGCCTTGAATTACAAAATGATGATCCTCTTGCTCTTGCATCAGAAGTAAAATCTATTATGCATGATATCAAAGTCACTAAGAACTAGAAATTCCTCTAATATATTTTGTCAAGGCACTTTATCCCACTTACTCAAATTATCTTGAGTCATTGCAAGGAAATGGAAACCTCAAAGAAATTACCTTTGATTCCCTTGTGAATAAATTTTCTAAGAGAGAGAAATATTTTGGGAAGAAGATAGCTCCTCAGTCTTCTGAAGAGGCTGTGTGTCTTGCACATAGAGAGAAGAATCTTTCTCAAGTTTCTTCTAGAGGAAGAGGTGGTCGAAGAGGAAGAGGAAGAAGAAATTTTAGAGGCAGAGGGGGTAGACAATCTCAAGGAGAAAAGTCATATTTTCATTGCATATGTTGTAATGGAGATGGATCACATGATGCATCCACATGCAAGTTGCCCAAAATTGAGTAGGAAAGAAATCAACCCAAAGGTAAAACTAATGACAAAGAGAAAGGTAAAGCACCTGAATCTGCTCACTATGTTGTGGCACATTGTAATATTGGAGTAAATAAAGACTTATTTAATGCTTCACTTGCTTCTTGGAAAAACAATTGGTTTCTTGACTCGGGAGCAACTTGCCACATGAATTTTAGAGGAGACTTTTTTGAATAATTTACTGACAATGTTGATGGAGTAGTTTACTTTGCAAACAAATCAAAACTCAAGCCATCAGGGCTTGGCACAATCAAGCTCAAATTGCCTATTCTTCCAGACTTTCTTCTGCATGATGTTTTATATCTACCCTACCTGAGCAGGAACTTGTTGTCCTTGGTCCACATCCGCCAGCAAGGACACTCCATTCATATGTTTGATGGTAAGGTTGAGGTGAGGAAAGCATCAGAACACTCACTTGTCATGACGGGGATAGAAGAAGAAAGGCTTGTCAAGTTGCAAGGTACCTCTGCTCGTGCACAAAATTTCTCATACAATTTTCAATGTGATGAAGGTACATTTCCATCAAGTTTATTATGGCATGCTAGATTTGGACACTTGAACTATGACAACCTCCACTTGTTGAAGAAAAATGGTGTTACTGGTTTGCCTACAATTCCTAGGAAACTTAAGCAATGTGATGCTTGCATTCTAGGAAAGCACAACAAACAGTCTTTTCATGATCCACATTCCAGAGCACATAGAAAACTTGAACTCATTCATTTAGATTTATGTGGTCCAATGCATGTTTCTTCTGCAAATGGAAATAAATATATGATGACATTTATTGATGACTACACCAGAATGTGTTGGGTTTATTATTGAAGAACAAATCTGATTCTTTTCAAACATTCAAGAACTTTGATACATGGATTGAAAATGATGCACAATCTCATATAGGCTCTATTCACACTGATAATGGAAAATAATACACTTCAAATGAGTTTGAAAACTATCTTCACCCACATGAGATCAAACATCAAACGATTGTGCCTTATAATCCCTATAGAATGGAGTCATTGAAAGAATGAATAGGACAATATTAAATATGGTGCGATCCATGATGTTTTTCAAGAATGTAAAATTGATGTTTTGGACTGATGCAGTTTTATGTGTTGTATATGTAAAGAATATATGTCCATCTAATGCTATTAGAAACAAGACTCCTTATGAAATGTGGTATGGGCATATTCCTTTGGTAAAACATCTCAAGGTCTTTGGTTCCACCTGTTATGCCTTGATACCAAAAGTATATACAAACAAACTTGGTGCAAGGAGTTGTAAGTGTATCTTCTTGTGGTATTCAAGCACCTCCAAAGCATATCGTCTCTATGATGAAGTCAATAAAAGGTTTTTTTGTATCTAGAGATGTAATCTTTCTTGAATCATCCAAAGCTGACAATGTTGATGAGCGGAAACTTGATCGCTTGGATAGATTTGCAAATGCAAAATCATTTCAAGAATTTGATAATGAGATTCCACATCTTGAAGGGGGGATTCCTATACTGGATCAACCAGTGGAATCTTCTTTTGAAGCACTCTCTCCCTCGCATGAAACTCCAACCACTAATGATACTTTGAGTGATGTGATTAACAAAATTGGGAGACTCAATCTTGATTCAGTCCCAACTCAATCAACCGAGCAGCCTGGACCATCTCAGAAAGGTCCCCCAAAGTGGTTGACAAAGACACTTGAAAGTGTTCATCTTGATGAAGTTGGAAATACAGGAACAAGAAATTCAACCCGACAAAATGGAGGTGATGTAGATGACTCTGATTCACTTTTTGATATGGATGTTTCTTATGATTATGAATTGAATTTTTCTACATATTTTGAACCAACTTCCTTTAAAGAAGCTGCTTACATGATGAATGGAAAAAAGTGATGCAAAAGGAGTATGATGCCTTGGTAAAGAATGGAAATTGGAATCTGGTTGATCCTCCATTGGGAACCAAACCAATCGGTTGCAAGTGGGTCTACAAGAACAA
The DNA here is from genome assembly GCA_031772625.1 of Pinus tabuliformis. Lineage (NCBI taxonomy): Eukaryota > Viridiplantae > Streptophyta > Pinopsida > Pinales > Pinaceae > Pinus > Pinus tabuliformis. The sequence goes on from CM062812.1 coordinate 758,036,672, forward strand.
GTATAAAGCCAATGGCTCACTTAACAAGCACAAAGTCAGGCTTGTGGCAAAAGGTTTTGCACAGAAGGAAGGGGTCAATTATGAGCAGAATTTCTCCCCCACAACAAAATGGGCTACCATTGGGACACTCTTTTCCCTAGCACCTCATAACAGTTGGAAAGTCCATCAAATGGATGTAAAACTACTTTCTTGAATGGAGATCTAAAAGAGAATGTTTTTATGTCCCAGTCTGAAGGATTTTTTGTGAAAGGACATGAACATAAAGTATGCAAAGTTGTGAAATCCTTGTATGGCCTCAAGAAAGCACCACGAGCCTAGTATGAAAAATTAACTGAGCATCTTCTAAAACTCAATTTCAAACATTATGATCTTGATGATGCAACTTTGTTTGTCAAGAAAGTTGGAAAAATGGTCATATATCTTGTGGTATATGTAGATAATCTTTTGATGAAAGGGAACAATGAGAGCTACATTGCATCCATAAAGAAGGAATTGAGGAAAGGTTTTGAAATGACTGATTTGGGTTATGTTCATTACTAAGTAACTCAACGTCCGAAGTATATATTCCTTTCTCAAAAGAAGTACATTGGAGATCTATTGAACATGATTGGCATGATTGAATGCAATCCTATAACTACTCCAATGGAACAAAACTTAAAGCTCACATCCATTGAAGGAACAGAATTTGAGGATGCAACAAAGTATAGACAGATTGTAGGAAGTCTCAACTACCTGACTACTACCAGACTAGGCATTTCGTTTGTTGTTGGAATCCTCTCTAGGTTTATGCAAAAGCCTTATGAGGGACATTGGTCTACTACAAAAAGAGTTCTAAAGTAATTGAATGGAACTCAAGACTTTGGACTCAAGTATACACAAGTGGGCGACTCAGCTTGATTGGATACTCTAATTCAGACTTCGACGGAGACAAAGAAACTGGGGTATCTACTTCTGGTTATGCTATGAGTCTTGGATCAGGATCTATCTCCTAGAGATCATGAAAACAATTAGTTCCAACAGATTCCACAACAGAGGCAGAATATGTGGCAGCAGTTGAGGCAACAAAAGAAATTGTGTGGCTCAGGAAAATTATGGAAGATTTGCAAGTAAAACAAGTACATTCGACTCCACTCATGATTGACAACACCTCTACAATAAAGTTGGCCAAAAACCTAAAGTTCCATGATCAAACGAAGCACATCAATACAAAATATCATCTGATTCGACATCATGTTGAGGCCAAAACAATCCATCTTCGTCATTGTTCCACTAATGAGCAGATTGCAGACATCTTCACCAAAGCGCTTAGAAGAGAAAAGCTTGAAAGATTCAAAACGATGCTTGGACTCACCAACATCCCTTCAGATTAAGAGGGGGAATGTTGACACCTCATCATAGGGATTCGATGAAAAATTGTAAATAGTGTGAATAATAAATAAGGGAAAATGAAGAGTCATCGGGAGATGAAACTCAAGAGTCGCTCCCTCATGTATATAACTATGAATAGCCCAAATGAATAAACAGATTCTCATTTGAGGAGTTACCTCCTAGCCTGATATATGAAAATATATTAATAGCATAGATTTGGTTTTTCCTTCTCCTTTTATAGTTGTAGATAAGTTTGCACATTATATGTTTGACAAAAGTGATAAATGAGATAGTAGGAATTTGTTTTTGGTTGTGGTTTTAAAGAATCGCGTTTCTGGGCATTTTTGTTTCAATTCATCTCAACTTCAGGGGGTATTTGTGCCCTTTGGCCATGTCACCCTAAATTTGATTTCAGAAAACAAATTTTTAGAATATGGTTCTTTAATATGGTATATTTTACAAATTTGTTGTTGTTTCCTAGTGGTTTGTTTTGTTGTTTTTTTTAGCTATGATTTACTGGTAATCTCTATTTATGAAACCATCCTGTTATATAAACTTGGAATTCTTGTTTTAAAGTCTCAATGGTTAATACATTGATAGTTTAAATAACTTGTGACTGTTTGTTTAATAGTTTAATGGTTAGTAGCTTGTTTTGTGACTATTAACTGTTGTTCAAAATTCTCCGATGGATGTAGCTACATCCCTGCGAGCTATTTGTAAAATTTCTTAAATGTTTAGTCATTTATGTGCCTAAATTGTTGTATATGCAACAATGAAGATGGATGATAGTTCTACTTATGTATTAGGTTCACTTATTGGCATTACTGACAATGAAAAAGAAGTTATGTAATCTTAGATTCATGTTAGTTAATTGTGGTGAAATTGCCTTAAGGGTTATGGTTGTAAGTGTTTGACAAAATGCCTCAATGGTTGTACATTTCATGCTTGAAAACTGTTTGACATAATGCTTCAATGATTGTAGCTAATTACGTCTATGAATTGTTTGTAAATACAACTAAGTGAATTTAGGATTTTCAACCAAGGTGTTTATGGAAATATCTCAATAAATAAGCATGATGATTCCATTGAATTAAAAATCCATGGAAGTCAAATTGGGTAAGTGAATTGTTGTAATGTTAGCTCACATATGAATTCATAATCATTGGAAACCACTCCTTTAGAAGTTGAATTATCTTGTTTTTCTTTCCTTTGTTTTACCAAAGAATTCATAGGCATATTATTTAGAACAAAATCAAACTAGTCACTCTTAAACACATTTAATTGAAATAGGATGAAAAATTAGCTTATTGGAAATTGTGGTTTGTAAAGATTGATATTATTTATCCCACTAAAGACTCTATCATTTAAATGTGATTTTAAGCTTGAGAAGCAAGTATTATGGTTGTAAGTTTTGGATCTTGACGAACCATGACCCTGTAGCTTTGATGAGAAGATTAAAATTACCATGGGTTAGTTAGTTAGTAGAAATTAGTGTGTAGTGTAAAGAATACCAATAATATATATATATATATATATATATATATATATATATATATATATATATATATATATATATATATGACCTTCCATTAACTTTTATGTCTTAAAAGCTTAAAATAAAATAAAATAATATTGCATTTTGAGTCAGCCTTAGTATAATACAGATGGTTGTTAAGGTGGGATCTTACATATGGTATCAGAGCCAAGTTAAAACTCTCGGACCTAGGGCTTTCCTGCTAATATTTATTTACTTACCTAAAGTATTCCTTGGTTAGGTTAATTAATCATGGAGAGAAAATCAAGGAGGAAAAAGGAAGTCTCATCTCCACCTCCCCAAGCTAAAGAATCTAAGCAAATATCCATCAAGGAAGTAAGGGATGTGATGTTATCTTTCCAAAAGATGATTGATGTCTTGATTAGTAGGGTTGGGGGAAATCCTTTAGTGCCTGGTTCTTCATCTCAAGCAAAGAGGCAAGAAATACCATATGATGGAGATGTACATAGAGAGTTGGAAAAAGTTAAGCTTCCTATCTTTAAGGGTACCACAAAAGGGGAGGAAGCAGAAGCTTGGTTGGAAAACATGCACCTATGTTTTCAGTTGCGGAACTATTCTAACAACCAAAAGGAAAAGTTGGCTATATAACAACTTAAGGAGAGTGAACTACTATGGTGGAGGAACTTAGAATCCCAATTGGGATACTCCATGTCTACTTTGATATGGGAATGATTTGAAGAGGAATTTCGAGCAAAGTACCTTTCTGCTGAATACTTGGAGAGGAAATTGAATGAGTTCCATGATCTTAAGCAAGGAACTAAGACAATCCTTGAATATGAAGCATGATTCATGGAGTTGCTTAGATATGCTACCCATATAAATATTGAAGCCCTCAGGTAAACAAGTTTTTGTATGGGTTTAATCCTATAAAAAAGGAAAAGGTACACATTTTGAGGCCTACTACATTGCATGACGCAATGCAACAAGCAATTATAGCTGAGGAAGAATTGTTGGGGAACAAAGGTGGGGATAAAACCCCAAATCTATCAATCCATGGGAAGTCTCCTCAAAGAGGAGGCCAATATGTAAGGCATAATTCAAGTGGTTCACATCATCATTGATTTCAAAAGAATCATACTTTTAAGAACCAAAGAAATAACCCAAGGCAACATCTTCAACAAAGTAATGCTTGTACTCTAGAATCACCTAATAAAAGGGTCAAATTTATGAAAATTGCTCCCACTAATGGATGTTGGACTTGTGGAGGACCTCATTATGAGTGAGATATCCATGAAAAGAAGACTGAAGCACAATTAGAGAAGGAACAAGCCAATGTTAGAGATAGAGGTAGAGCCCATAGGATTCATGCAATTGTGAAAAATCGCCAAGTCGAGCATCACTCTACAGTTCTTGAAGAATATGGTAAGCTAAATGGTATGGTTGTTACTATTTTGATTGATCCTGGTGCTATTGAAAGTCTTATTTCTACTAATGCTTTATTGAAATGTAAATTGGTGGCAATAGAGAAAAATTATTTTGATTAGGTTGAGATGGCCTCAGGGCGATCTCAAAAGGTTGAGTGCTTAGTGCAGGAGTTCCCTTTAGACTTGGGAGTGTGTGTCACAAACATGAATATTGATTTGATGCCACTTGGTCACTATGATTTGATAATTGGGATGGACTTGCTTGAAGCCCACTGGGCTGTGCTTGATTGTCAAAGAAAAACCCTTCATTTTGTGAGTGATGTGGGCCAATCTATGGTTCTCCATGGGGAAAGGAGACATGTTTCTCTAAGACTTATCTCATTCTTGTAGATGAAGAGAAGCCTTAGGAAAAAATTTCAAATGTATGATGTAATGACTTTAAATGAGGGAGAGATTTCATCCTTTGAATAATATCCTTTCCTGTCATAATTCTCCGATGTCTTTCCATAGGAGTTACCTAGTTTACCTCCAAAGTGAGAGATTGAATTATTCATAGAGCTAAAGCGTGGTATCGAACGTATATCCAAATCTCCCTACCGAATGTCTATTATTGAACATTGTGAGTTGCAAGTTCAACTTCAAGAGTTGTTGTTGGGCCTGACCTAGGTTCAGAGTTAAGTTAGCCAAACAAATCCTGGTACTACTGGCCCTTTTGGTAACAATCCATGAAGCACAGACTGAGGTCTCACCTGAAGTAGTATGGGAGGGTGCTAGAACTAGGTTTCCACACCCTGGAGATGTCTTATGAGTTCAAGTGGTCCGTAGTTTACGAAAGTCGCTTCGCGCACTTTCCTGTGCCTCGCAGCTTGATATACTGCCTTTGCACAACCCTACTTAGGGACTGAATTCTACGCTTCTACGTTATTATCCAAGATCTTACAGTTATTCCAATGTTAGTTGATTATTTTAGCCTTCTTGTGTGCTTTAAGTTATACTTAACAACGTAAACCATTCATACAGGTGTGCACAGTAAATAAATAGTATATTTGCAAATTATATCAAACATGCACTAACCCAAAAATAGATACATAGAATTATGATAAAACTTCTATTTATTAATTCCTTCCTTGGTTACAGACTCGACTCCGCCCTATGCACTCAGCTGTATACTACTAGGCCTCTGCGCACTCAGCTGCATTTCCTTTTCCTACTCTACGACCCAAAGACACACTTCAACTTACCACTCAATCACTTAGATTCTCTTCCTATCTCCCTTTCTCTTTTACACTTAGAGTCTTGCTCTATTTATATAATCCCATAGTCCGCGGACCATGGGTAGGTCTATCCAACTGACATTACATTACAAAACTAGGGTGGGCAACCCTATGACTCTATCATACTTTTGCACCCTGCGCCCGCAATTTGCGGAGTGTTACAACAAGATTGGGTCAAAGCTTGGGCTTTGAGCCCCAAAACATGCCTTGGGGGGATTCCATGCCCAACAGGCCCCTAACAAAAACATCGTGACTTCCCCTCAAGTCACTCTGTCAGTGCGACGATATTTGCACAGAGTCCCTCCAACTGTTCTCGAACTGCGTGAAGGCTAGCAGCGCGCTGAGCTACTGCTTGCTGGATCTGCTACATACGCTATTCCGATACCTCTGTGTCGGGAGTGCTTATCTGCATCAATGTGTGCATCTGCTGTATGTGTGCGACCTTGCCTTCTATGTCTTCCATTATTGTGAATGCCTCATCGATCCAAGGTTGGACGCGCGCTTTTAGGACTGCTTCCTTACGGCATGCCACATCCACCTGCTCCTTCAGTGCTTTAGCCTGCTGCATCTTTGCAAGCCTCTGGGTGAGGACCACAGTCTGCACAGTTCCTCGAACACTGTCATATTTTTGTTGGAGTTCTCGCACCTCTGTTTCTAAGCATTGGATGTTGGGGTCTTCCTGCAGAGTTGTGAGGACCTCAAGTGATTCTTCCAACATGCTGGTGTAGTCTCACACTACACCTCTGATTTTCTCCAATCCCACTGTGATAGCGCTAGCGCATTATTCTCTAATTTTTGGGGGAATTGATGGTTGAACCTTTAACCGCAACTCGATGATCTGAAGATTAAGCTCCAGCTAAACCGTTACCATTTCCTCCCTGGCCTCGCGGGCTCCTGCTGCTAACTTGTGGATCCGCGCCTCCATTGGTGTATTTGCTAGGATGGCTAGCCCCGGGACGGTTCGGCAAGAGTCGTCTACCACCTGCACCAGCTGTTGATTTTGCGACACCAATGCATTGCACTGCAAGCTTAGTTGTTCCATATTTACCTTCTACTCACTAAGGATTTGGAGTGCACGACTCTCCCTAGCTCACAGCTCTGCAGTTATGCCATTCTATAACACATATAATGTCTCGCATGGAAGGGAAGCTAGATTAACATCGAGACCTTTCAGCGTGCTAATCGAAGGCTTGTCGGCCTCATTTGATGTCACTAGTGCCCCTTCCAGCAACAATATTGTGTTTGACATCCACGCGCGCAACATCTGCTCTGCTGCTGTGGATCCGACTGCGAGGTTGGTCGAAAGGGTACCAACCTGAGGGAGGTGCACCTATAATTCTTGCAACTACGATCTGAGGGCCCCCAACATAGTCTGGTGCTCCTGCATGAAATCTTGGAGAGCGTCATTTGTGACATCGCGCACCGTCTCGTCGTTGTCATGCAGATCACCCTTAGTTAGGGTGTTCGGGTCAATGGACAATTTCGAGGCCTTGAACTTTTTCCACGATCCTACTCGCTCTGCTGGGTGTTGGCACTTCAGCTGTGTGGATGTGGTTCATGGGTCCGTGCCTGCTTCTTCTATTTCTGCTTCCTCTCCTTCCTGCCCTTGTGAAGGCGTTGTTTGGCCCTCGCCTGCCTTCATGGCTGCTTCCTGTGCTGCTGCTGCTACTGTGGCCTTTTCTTGCTTGGCTGCTTTCTATGCTGTGTCCTGCGCTACCTGCACTTTTGTTACTGCTATTTCCTTCCATTGTTTTTAGGCCAATTGTGCGATGCACAGCTTGGCATCATCTTCCTTCTTTTACACTGCCAACTTCTCGATTTTTGCAATGTCTGGGTGCCATGCCTCCAGGACATTGAAAATGGCGTCGTTAGTTGCTACAAAGGGTAGCTTTTTCCACTGCTTCGTTGGGTCCTTGCATGCCCTGATATATATATTATGCATGTCTTCCTTAAATTCTGCAAAAATCTGCAAACTGTTGTAAACCTTGGGTGACAACCATGGCTTATGGTTGATCTACATTCGGATGTTCATCTCCATGAGCACCCAGAATATCTTGCTATCGCGTATCCTTTTCACATCCTTCGTGCCCAGAGAAAAGCGTACTTCGCAGCCTCCGGTAAATCTCTATCAATTATGGGGAATTGACTATCCTCCAGCAATTCCCCAGCTACGAGTACTATGGACAAAAATAGCTATGCATAGTGGAACATTTTGCCCTATTCTTGGGCTTCACGAAAATTCTCTAAAAATTCCATGCAAAGGAATTCAAACCAGTTAAACTGGACCCCCTCCACACACTTCTTGGCCAGTTCGACCACCGGCGCAGGTACCTCGTCTGTGTGGCACTTATGCATAACTTTTCCTGCGAGGATTTGGGTTGCCATGTGTACTACTTTTTCCTTGATGCTGGAGATGGTGTAGCCCCTCTTATTCTTTTACAACTTGTATTCTTCTTCATAGCCTCCACGATGACCAAATCATTGCCCTTCCCTTCTGATATGGCCACTGGGTCCTCTCCTTTGTATGGAAGCTAGGAGACGTGATGAATTAAGTCTGTCGTGATGGGGATAGGCTCCTCCAGCCATAAACACCCATCATGCACCAGGTAGAGTAGCTGCCTGATGACAAAAATGGTTATTGGGGTGTGGTGGAAATGCGGCACCCAGAGTAGGTTCAGCAGCCCGGCCTTTTCCACTCCGCGCAACCACTTCCGCGGCTCTAATGTTGTCACCACCCCCATGGTGTTTTACTTCATGAGGTTACCGGTCTCAAGGTGAGGGAAGTCTTCGCAGTTAGTGAGGTCCCAATCTTCGAATTTCATGCTCAGCATGTGGCCCAGTTGTGTTCCTTCAAACATAATGCCATCTAGGAGGAGCGGGGTCTGGAGAAAGCTCTTGGTCTCGTCCAGGTCCTTGGGCACTTTGGCCTTCCCTTTTCGCGGGGGGACATAGGCAAGTAGTTTTGTTGCAGAGTGCGCAGGCTAAGTATCCACCTCCGTGGCTTCATCTTCTTCTTCTGTGATGATAAGCTCCAGCAAAACTTCTTCTTCCTCATCTATTTCTATAGTGACGGCTTTCCCCTTCTCCTCCATCGACAGTTTGCTGAGTAGCGGGTTCCGCGGGGACACGCGTACGAGAGCCATTAGATGTTTGTCCTTCTTGGGTCTTGGCGTGCGTGGTGATTTCTGGATTTCTGCCACAATCCCGGCACCTTCTGGAACATCCCCCACAGTTAGGGCTTGTGTGGCCTCGTCGACAGTTACTTCTGCTATCTCCATAGCATCCTTATTTGTTGCCATTGTATCTGTGCTACAATCTATCACTCGCAAATTCAAGGGCTCAATCAACGCTCGACTCACAACACTTAGGGCTCTGCTCAATCGCTCAATTTGCAAATTACCAAGTGTTGTTTGCTGGGTAGCCCTTTGTATTTTATAGCTCTTTTTGAATTTGAATTCGACCGTTCCCCCCAATTCTGATTCATTAATGCTTTCATGGCAACATATTTTCCCAAATCTCACCCATAAATCATGTCTTAAATGCCTGCCGCCCACTCCATTTGGCCTCAAGTTAAGCATCCCATCATGAATAGTGACTTCAACGATCACTTTTTGGCTAACCTGCACGGCAGCACAGCCCCCCGTGCATGGTCGTGGACCTTGTGTCTCTTTGCTTTTGTGCGCATCTCCAATATCACGCAGCTCCTAGGAAGAATAGTTTATAGTCCCGCGCGTCTTTCCAACTGCCTGGAGCAGTAAGAATGTCCTTCCCTCAGCTAGTCAGGTGGTCATACCACCCGCGTAGAGTTCCATCCTATCCTCCTTCATGGTTCTTGGAGAATCCCCACCTTGTATTGTTACGGTCGGCATCGCACACTTCACCATTTGCAGTGCGCTACCTTGGTCGCTATGCTTAGAAATATGTGGTTCAAGCTTTATCAGACTGATCACAATTCTTGGTGAAACATTCGTGAGCTCTTCCTCGCTTTCTCGCAGAGGTGAAATCAAGGGGCTAGTTTCTAGTTCTGTGCTACCTTCGTTTCTATAGATCCTCCCACTTCGCGTAGCCCTAAACACCAATTTATTTGCATAACCTGCTTTTCACACAATAGCATCTTAATATAAGTGTTCAAATATTTAATGTACTTTCCTCGCGGTCCTTTGAGGAAACATCATTCCGCCTCGCTATAGCTGACTGAAGTATCTACAGTGAACACGGTGATAAATCCTCCTATAATTCGATCAAGCCAGTGATCCACAATGCGTGCGATCTTATCTTTCGACGCTTCCAGTTTGCGCACCAACTCTGGAGTCCAAACAATAGGTTTGTCAAGCCTACACCTTCCTTGACTTCCTGCTAGCTTCGCGATCCACTCGTACAACTCATAGGGGAAGGATGCAAAGAAAATTTTGTGGATTTGCATATATAAGTAGCAATCTAACCACTCTTCCTTTGATAATCACATATTCCTGTTTTCCTACGTCGTGAACTCGTGAATCTTTCTGTCCGACCACTCTTCAATTCCTTTCTTTTTCAAATTCCAGTGATATGACATCAGACATCTCTATGCAGATCTCGATCCCGGCAATGGAACCATTTGTTGGCTTATTGGGGCCTGACCTAGGTTCAGAATTAAGTTAGCCAAACAAATCTTAGTACTACTAGCCCTTTCGATAATAGTCTACGAAGCGCGGACTGAGGTCTCACTCGAAGTAGTATGGGAGGGTGCTAGAACCATGTTTCCGCACCCTGGAGATGTCTCATGAGTTCAAATGGTCTGCGGTTTGCACAGGTCGCTTCGCGCACATTCTCGTGCCTCAAAACATGATATATTGCCTTCGCAGAACCCTACTCAGGGGCTGAACGCTGCACTTCTGCATTATTACCGAAGATCTTACTGGTATTCCAATGTTAGTTGATTATTTTAGCCTACTTGCATGCTTTAAGTTATACTTAACAATGTAAACCATTCATATAGGTGTGCACATTAAATAAAAATTATATTTCAAAATTATATCAAACATGCATTAACCCAAGAACAAATACACAAAATTATGATAAAACTTCTCTTTATTAATTCCTTCCTTGGTTACAGACTCAACTCCGCCCTACGCACTCAGTTGCAGGGGTCCACGCACTCAGCTGCAGACTACTAGGCCTCTGCGTACTCAGCGACATAGCCTCCTCCTACTCTACGAACCAAAGACACACTTCAACTTACCACTCAATCACTTATATTCTCTTCCCATCTCCCTTTCTCTTTTACACTTAGAGCCTTGCTCTATTTATACAAGCCCATGGTCCATGGAACATGGGTAGGTTTATCTAGCCAACGTTACATTACAAAACTAGGGCAGACAACCCTGTGACTCTATCATACTTTCGCGCCCCACGCCCGCAATTTGTAGAGCTTTACAACAAGATTGGGTCAAAACTTGGGCTTTGAGTCCCAAAACATGCCTTTGGGGGATTCCATGCCCAATAGTTATTAGAATGGGGTATGATTAGACCTAGTGTTTCACCTTGGGAAGCTCATGTGATATTTGTAAAGAAGAAGGATGGATCTCTTCGGCTCTGTGTTGAGTACATGCAATTGAATCGAGTAACTATTCGAAATAAATGTCCTTTGCCTCGCATTGATGATCTATTTGATCAAATGAAGGGATCCATCGTATTCTCCAAGATTGATCTTCGTTCTGGATATCATCAGCTCGGAGTTAAGGAAGAGGATATTTCCAAAACTACTTTTCGAACTTGTTTTGGTCATTATGAGTTCATAGTTGTTCCTTTTGGGTTATATAATGCCCCGGGAGTGTTTATGAGTTTGATGAATGGTGTATTTTAGAATTAGTTATAAAAAATTGTACTAGTGTTCCTCGATGACATCCTAATCTATTCAAATTCCCCAGAAGAGCATAAGCAACACCTGATATTGGTGTTACAATGCTTAAGAGAAAATAAACTTTATGCAACAATGTCCAAATGTTCTTTTTTCCAGTAAAAAATCCATTATCTTGGACACATTATCTCCAGTGAAGGCATTGTTGTTGACCCAACAAAGATCAACGGAATTTCAGAATTTCCAACACCCTCTAATGTGCATGAAGTGAGTAGCTTTATGGGTATGGCAGGATACTATCAAAGATTTGTGAAAGGGTTTTCAAAAATAGCCAGCCCAATCACTTCATTTCTTAAGAAGGGAGTACGATTTAATTGGACAAATGAGTGCGAGCAAGCATTTTCAAAGCTCAAACAATGTTTGACTATAACTTCAATACTTAAGGTTCCAGATATGGATAGACCATTTATAGTATGTGCCGATGCATCAAAAGATGGATTAGGTGTAGTATTATCACAAGATGGTAGGGTGATTGCATATGCCTCTAGGAAGTTAAGGACGCATGAGGAAAACTATGCAACCCATGATCTAGAACTAGAAGCTATAGTTCATGCCTTGCAACTTTGGGAACATTATCTAGTGGGCAAGAAATTTGAATTGAAAACAGATCATAGAGGTTTGCAACATATATTTACTCAAAGTGATCTGAATGATAGGTAAAGGAGGTGGTATGATTTTGACATAACTTACATCAAGGGTACATTGGACAAAGTAGTTGATGCACTCAGTCAAAGACCACACATCTTTTCAGTAACTCCATTGAAGATTGATTTACGGGAGTGCATCTTGAGGGCACAAGATGTAGACGAATGGTGCAAGGAAGTTAAAGTTTCTCTTTTGGGGGAGGGAGCTAAGAAAAGCAAGGTAGAAGGGTATTCTTGTGATGGCGACGGTATGGTGAGATTCATGCAAAAGATTGTAGTTCTAGATCAATATGGGCTTCATGAGTTCATTTTGAAAGAATCTCACCATGCAACATATATGGCTCACCTAGGAGTCCAAAAGATGTATGCTGATTTAAAGCAAAATTTTGTTTGGGCAGGCATGAAGAAGAATGTACCAATATGTGGCAAAATTTTTGGAATCTCATCTAGTTAAACTAGAACGTGATCATCCAGTAGGATTGTTGCAGTCGCATAACATTCATGATTCCAAATGGGAAGAAATATATATGGACTTTATTGTTGAATTACTTGAAACAACCAAAAGGCATAACTCCATTTTGGTGGTGGTAGATAAACTTACTAAGAGTACCCATTTTATACCTGTTAGAGATACCTACAAAGCATCTGAAATAGCAAAAGTATTTATTAAGAAGGTCATTAGACTTCATGGTTTTCCTAAGAAAATCATATCAGATAGGGCCTCTATATTTAAAGGAATATTTTGGACTAGTTTCTAGGGAGCCCTTCAGACACAATTAAATTTCAGTACAACTTATCATCTAGAGACTGATGGTCAAATTGAAAGAGTAAATCAAGTGTTAGAGGACATTCTTAGAATTTATATAATGGATCAAAAATATAAGTGGGAAGATTATCTTCCTCTAGTGGAGTTTTCTTACAGTAACAATTATCATCGCTCCCTTGGTATGGGACCTTATGAGTTATTGTATGGAAGACCATGCAGAACACCTTTAAGTTAGGATGGATTAGAGGAGAAAACCTTGGTAGGTCTTGAAATGATTCAAGAAATGGAAGAACACGTGTGTTGTATATGACAAAGATTAAAGGAGGCACTGGATAGACAGAAGATCTATGCTAATATGCATAGAGTGGATCGTATTTTAAAGAAAGGGAATTTGTTTTTCTTCGAGCAAAACCTCAGAAAAGATATATTAGGTTTGGGAAAGGATCTAAGCTCTCTCCTCGATTTGTTGGGCCTTTTGAGATCATCGAAAGGGTTGGACCTGTGGCATATCGTCTTGCTTTACCACCAGTTTTTCATTGTATGCATGATGTACTTCATATTTTAGTACTACATAAGTATGTTCATGATCCTTATCACATTTTAGATTTGCATCAACTACAGCTAACAGACGAAGGGACTTTGAAGGCAGAGCTAGTTTGCATTTTGGACCATTGCACTCGACAGATCAGACGTCACATGGTGGACCAAGTAAAGGTCTAATGGGACCCGTACAGTCCTAGTTCTGCCACTTGGGAAGATGCATCTTCTATGTGTCTTGAGTTTCCTTTTTTGTTTATTCAAACTTCAGTCCAAGTTTACTCCAAGGGGAGGAGTCTGTAGTGTCCTATTTTTTTCCTAGTATAGTTTTGTCAATCCTATTGAGGGTGATTTTTGACGAGTTATATATACAGAAAATTGATCACTTGATTGAGGAATAATGTTTTATATACATAGTTATATTTCCTTTTATGTTTATGTATGGAAGATCGATCACTAGATTGAGGAACAATGTTTTATATAGTTATATTTCCTCTTATGTGTGGTATCTTTGATTATCTGTATTAGATGGTTTTGGTTAAGTAAATGTTATGCATATATTTCTCTTTTTTCATCTGATTTATGAAGCAGGTGTATGACATAGATGGTGATCCAAGATTGAGACACATAGACCCATGGATGCTCATGGTTATGTGGAATAGATGGTTAATTATGATTTATGGATGGTACATGATTTGTGTGATTATATATGTCTGATATTATACTAAGAAAGATGTGGTAGGGTACTTGGTCATTTTCCAACAAGGATGCTCAATTATTAATGACCGTGGAAGTCATTTCTCAAAACCAAAATGACTATGGAACTCATGCACCATTCTTGGTAAAATGTGATTAAGTTAATTTCATTATGAAATTCATTTTATTCCTTTGATATAGTAGATTGTAATGTGTGCAGGTATTTGAACAAGGCCCTACCACGAACCATCAGGTGGGTAAAAGCTCACAATCAGTACCATAAGGAGAAACACAGAGTTTCAAAGCACAATAGATGAGAAGGCATGGAAAGTAGGGCTCGGATTCCTAAATACAAGAAAGATAAAGACGTAGAGTTTTGTATATTTAGGGCACATAGTCCGAAATATTTAATAATATCGAGTTGTGTAATCTTGGATCTTTGGATTAGATCAAGGCGTGAAGTCTTCAATCTACTAAGGCATGGAGATGCATGAAATAGGGGTGCGGAATCCCTATTCTCTAGAAGAAAAATACCACTAACGGATGTTGAAAATTGACAACTCATGGATGAATTTCCTTAAATAAAATTTCATTCCTGTTACACTCTCCTTAACTAAGGCATGCATACCTCTCCTTAATGGCATAAGTTACACTCCTCTAAATGGAATAAAATGCATGCACATTACTCCTCCTTTATGACAAGAATTGGTTGCTCCTCCTATATATGAGTCTCATGTATTCTCACTTAAGTGTGTGGATTATGATGCCACGAGTGGAAGAGACTTGAGGAAAATGATGAGAGGGAGAGATATGGAGAGTAGCCAATTGCTTCCTAAAAAAATCTGAAATTATTACTAAAATGCTAAGGTCTAGGAAGTGAAAATTGTCTTCCTTAGTTTTCCTTGCAAATATCTCTACTGTTGTCTTTTGGTACTGCTTGTGAGCTTTTGCAACTCGGGGATTCTAGGGGGAGAAGTTCTTCCTGGATATGGTTGGGAGGAGAACTGGGTGGTTCACAATGAGTTGGTAAGGATATTGGAGTTGGAGAATACTCCCAGCTTTTTTTGAGTTGTATAAATTCACTACCAAGTATGTTGAAAACATTATATTTTGTTTTTTTTTTGTAGTTCATTACATGGTTTTTGTTTATTTGGTTGTTGACTGAAACTTAGATGTATATCAAATGCTGCACACTAAATGTTGAAGAAATTTTTCAATAACTATAGTTTATTTTACATAAGTTTTTTTTTTTTTTTTTGTATAGTTTCGTTGCAAGTTGATTGACAACACGTCTTAATGGATGAAGCATTCAGGCTGCCATGAGTTTTATGAAAACATATTAATAGCATAGATTTGGTTTTTCCTTCCCCTTTTGTAGCTGTAGATAATTTTTCACATTATATGTTTGACAAAAGTGATAAATGAGATAGTGGGAATTTGTTTTTGGTTGTGGTTTCAGAGAATCACGTTTTTGGGCATTTCTGTTTCGATTCATCTCAACTTCAGGGGGTATCTGGACCTTTAGTCCATGTCACCCCAACTTTGATTTCAAAAAGCAGAGTTTTAGAATCTGGTTCTTGAATCTGGTATATTTAACAGATTTGTTGTTGTTTCCCACTGGTTTGTTTTGTTGTTATTTTTAGCTTTGATTCACTGGTAATCTCTATTTATGAAACCAACCTGTTATATAAACTTGGAATTCTTTATTAAAGTCTCAATGGTTAATACATTGATAGTTTAAATAACTTGTGACTGCTTGTTTGATAGTTTAATAGTTGGTACTTATTTTGTGACTACTAACTATTGTTCAAAATTCTCCCATGGCTGTAGCTATATCACTACAAGCTATTTGTAAAATCTCTTAAATGTTTATAGTCATTTATGTGCCTAAATTGTTGTATATGCAACAATGAAGATGGATGATAGTTCTACTTATGTATTAGGTTCACTTATTGGCATTATTGACAATGGAAAAGAAGTTATGTAATCTTATATTCATGTTAGTTAATTGTGGTGAAATCACCTTAAGAGTTATGGTTGTAAGTGTTTGACAAAATTCCTCAATGGTTGTACATTTGACATAATGCTTCAATGGATGTAGCTAATTACGTCTATGAATTGTTTGTAAATATGACTATGTGAATTTAGGATTTGCAACCAATGTGTTTGTGGAAATATCTCAATGAATAAGTATGATAATTCCATTGAATTAAAAATCCATGGAAGTCAATTTGGGTAAGTGAATTGTTGTAATGTTAACTCACATATGAATTCATAATCATTGGAAACCACTCCTTTAGAAGTTGAATTATCTTGTTTTTCTTTCCTCTGTTTTACCAAAGAATTCATAGGCATATTATGTAGAACAAAATCAAATTAGTCACTCTTAAACACATTTAATTACAATAGAATGAACAATTAGCTTATTGGAAATTGTGGTTTGTAAAGATTGATATTATTTATCCCACTAAAGACTATATCATTTAAATGTGATTTTAAGCTTGAGAAACAAGTTTTATGGTTGTAAGTTTTGGAAGTTTTGGATCTTGACGAACCATGACCCTGTAGCTTTGATGAGAAGATTAAAATTACCATGGGTTAGTTAGTTAGTAGAAATTAGTGTGTAGTGTAAAGAATACCAATAATAAATTTTATAACTTGCATTAACTTTTACGTCTTAAAAACTTAAATAATATCGCATTTTGAGTCAACATATTGATGGTTGGTAAGGTGGGATCCATGTATATATATATATATATATATATATATATATATAGAGAGAGAGAGAGAGAGAGAGAGAGAGAGAGAGAGATAGATATATATATATAATAAAATTAAAAGCTAAAAGAACATATAAATTAAATGTGTTTTAAATGTTGATTATTATTAGTTATGAAAATAATTAATATATGAGTTATATATGTATACATTTCAAAAATGCATAACAATAAAAGCATAGTAAAACAACAATAAAAGTAAGACTTCAATGAAATTTGTGGACTTGCCATTAGACACGCCTATATATGTAAATATGATTAAAGAAAGTCACTTGCTTGTGAAGATACAATTTAATTCCAGTGGTATTGGGTTTATTCATGTTAAGCAATCATTCGCTAGTTAGGTTCCAAAATTTTTATTGTTCCAAGCTTATAATGAAAGCTTTCATTGTGTGGAGGAAGATTCCTCCACACTCTACATTCTATAAATGTAATGAAGTGAGGGATTTAATTGTTGCCCAATCACATTATTAGTATTTATTCACCACAATTTTGAAATAATTAATGAAAAGTGTTACGAAGAAACTTTATTTATTTATTTTATTTATTTTTAAAGATTGCAAGACAATTTTGGGAAATCAACACCTTTATTTTCCAACTGTGTTGTTACCATATTTATTTCTCTTTTAAATTGAGGATGGAATCGATATTTTCGATTTATGTGGAGTTTAACTTTGGATCAACATACCATATTTTGGTAATTTTTATGCATGTCACTTATGAGCAATTCGTACTTTTCTAATCTTTGTTTTAATTTAAAGAATTTCATTGTATGGAGTTTACAATAAAATATTTCATTGTGTGGAGGAAACTTTATCCACACCTTTTCACTTGCATTGGTTTAAATAAGGAAGCCTTAATATATATTCTTCTCTAGGACACAACATATAGTTTTGGATATTGATATCCCATTCACCATTATTATTCATCGAGTATTTATAATATCAAAATTCAACATAGAAGGAATTTAGTATTTAAAAGAAAAAAATATTTTTCCATTGGGAAAACCATGCCATTGCAAGTAAAGATCGAACAGATTGGTTTAATCTTAGCTTTGTTTTATTCAGCTGAAATTATTCTAACAAAATGAACACTTTTACATTCAATCTTTTTGGCTGCACCTCCCTTTTATTTCTTGGTTATTTTTTTATTTATGGAAATCTGGTTGAAGAACAAAGTTGCATGGAATGGATCAGATTTCCATTGATGGTGGCCCAACTATTTGAATGTGTTGGACACCTAATCCTAAATGGGTTAGTGTGGAAGCCGAAAAGACTAAGCAGTCCAAGAGACCTTGGGATCTGAAACCCAAGAGTCACATAATGTACTATAAATGTAAATCTCTTGTTAATAAAATTGTATTGCATGATTTATGTTTCACATTGTCTTTGCTGTCCATGTGTGTTTAACATGGTATCAGAGCAGGCGATTGCTGTTCCTGCTCCAATTTGATCCATTTGTTTTGTGGCCTCTATGTGCATATCAGTTATGACATTTCTGTTCACTGTCCATAACACTCCATTAATTTACTGACAGTCAGAAATTTGATGCTTTTACTCTGTCCATTCCTTGGATTATCTCTCTGTTGTGCCTAATCGAAATTCATGCACATATATGCGTTTTTCTGCCAAGACTGTGCGTTTTGTCTAGACTGCGCACTCTGACATATGCGTTTTTTAAGTAAATGCTGAACGTTTGCCTGGCGCCTGAACGTTTGCCTGCCCAGAAATGATGGTGCACTGCACCACCTCTGTCGCTGCCCAGAGATGCGTTGGACCCAACGCTCATTGAGGCACAGTAGTCTGATCCGCTATAGCCTACCAGTCTTCGTCCGAGCTAGCTGCTGTTTCTTTGGAGTTTTGTCTACGAATGGCGAAGTAACACCGTCCGAACCCAGTCCTACTGTAATTTCGTTGGTAATTCAATAACGGCTCTCCACATCCAGAAATAGCCCTGGGGTCGTTGACATCTGGATGATCAGGCTTACATCTCGAACAATAAACGTCCACATTTTCAAATCTAAAGAAGTGCAGCAATAAGCGCAAACTGATTTCCTCTGCAAGCCCAGGGAAAGAATACGCAAAGGAAATTCATGGATGCCCGTCAACATAATACACGATATTAGAACGCTGGCAAGAGCAACCTTTGAGATTTCGGAGGCTGCGGACGTTTTGCTCTCGGATTTGGTTACTCGGCTTCTGACAAATTCTCTGCCTTTCTGCACCTGAGAAGCATATGCGTTAATGCAGAAAAATATACCCTTGATACTCTGCCATAACGCCTGACATAGTTAACGCCTGACATGGTGAACGTTTGAGATTCTTCAAACCGAGGCTGCGTGAATGGTGGAAGGAGCCATTTCGCGTTGAATGTGCTCGTATGAACGCTGGTATCGGTTGGTGCCTCATTTCGCTCTCACCCATTTCTTAACTTTGATTTTCAATTTCTGGTTCTTTCGTTTCACAACATTCAGTTATTCTGTATTTATATAAAACCGTTCACTGTCGCTGCTTGAAATACCATTGAACGCTGGACTCCGCATCAATTCATGAGTATGGAAGTGACAAGTCTGCTGATCTTAGATTGTATTTAGGGTCCGGAATTACTGTGAATGATTGTACACATCGCACATCGTGGAAACTCCTTCGGCTTCAGGCACCTTTCTAGCTGGTCATGTATCATATTATCGACTTTTGGGCCACAAAGATTTGGTATATCATGCAGTGTCTACGGTGTGTTTGAGGTGAAATGAGCCCTCATACACGAGAACTTGTACAGGAGGGTTGAAAATTGCAGATATATTGCATACAACTGAGTATGCATGTGGCAGTTGTTCGGTTGTCTATTTGTGAATCTTAGATTGTATTTGGGGCGGAGTTCCTGTGAATTGTACACACTGCACATATGGAAATTCCTTCTTAGCATCTAAAATGATTGAGCAGCAAGCTTTGCAGTGTTCTTCTGGTGTTTTGAGATGATATTTTCCTTGCATCAGAAGTGAATACGTTGAATAGTTGAAGCCGTGAATGTGTTTGAGCAGCGAGTGTGAGAAACGTCAGGAGCATTATCCTTCAACTGCTCATGGAAAAGCACAAGTCGAAAATCAGCAAATAGTTGCTCCAGATGCTGGAAAACTTTTGAAAGTTTAAGGCGTTGCCCTTCATCTACAATCACTGCTTCCCAATCAAGGCATATCAAAGAGTCTAGATCCGCGGTGACAACATCAGAGGTTGATAAGACAATCTGAACCAGCACACATCCACTTTCTTCTGAAAATTCAAGCTTCTGGATAATGTCTCTTGACTCTCTATTACCACAATAAGCCACCATATTTATAGAAGAAGCCCACCTCAAAAATTCCGACTCCCAGCAATATATTCCAGCAGTTGAGAATAGGTCTGTCATTATTGCAATGCGTTCCTGATTAACTTCATCAATGACAAGAGCATTCCTGTGGTTTTGCCAGAACTCTCGAAGTTTATTGACAGATCTAAGAAGAGAAGAATCCAGTAGCCCTTTCATCCAGTCTGGAGGTCTTTTCAACCTTGAAAAAGGACTGTTCCGCAGGCTTTTTGCCTTAACTGCTTGAGTAGGACTAGCTCGCTGGTGTGCCTCATCATAGCGAAGTTTGTATGCTTTCATTAGTTCCTTAGTTGAAGTTCAAATTTCTTCGAAGGGAAGAACTTTGAGAAGGTTTTGGCGATTCATAATCGATTGGCAGATTCAGAATAAAACCCACGAAAATTTCTGAGCGAACTGGGGTTTTAATTTGGTCGAGTCGTGAAATTTGGTGTGCATCCGATAGTAATAATGATGCGCATGGCTTTAGCCAAAATGAGTTGGGAGAAGTTTTTTGTTTTGTTTGAACTGTAGGATATTCCCTGTTTTGAGTCTAATAGAAACTGGGGATTCTTTGCTAAGTTGTTCATTTATAGCCAGCTTTGTTGGCTGTATAAGAGATTGGGTGTGTAGCTATATGTCATTGAGTGTCTTCATTACTCTTGGTGTCTTTGGGCCTGTGCATTGACAATTTTAGACATTGAGCTTATACATAAACTGGTTCAGGTTTCTGCATGGAGACTTTGGAGAGAAGGAAGTCACGAAGTGATTTATCTCTAGTTGAAGTTTTGGTATAGCCACATATGGAAACATATATTTCTTCTGGATTTTAGTTATGCTGCTGGAAAACAATCTATGCAAAAGCAAAGTTGAATGTCTTGATTTATCTTCCACTATTGATTAACACTTCTACAACATTTGGCATTTTATTATTCAAGTCCAAGGGAATGACAAAGTTCATGTTTCTATCTGCAACGGTACTGCGGACAGACTTTCAGATTTGATATTTTGAAAAGCTTCTCTGTGTAGTATAATATCGATGCTCTTCTTCTAAGTTACCACAAGTTCAGTAAGTATTGCAGAGAAAGAAATCAGTTTTTCTCTGCCCATTTTGTATATCGCTCATTGATTTATTTGTGTGCTGACCTGGAGCTGTATTGAATGCATCAAAAACTGTGATTAAAGCTGCCTGAATACGTTATGATGCTGCCTGAAATACGTTGAAGTTGCTGTTTTAAATAAGTTTGCAGTTGCTGCTGCCCAAATTGTGGCATTGTATTTAAAACTCATTATAGTGCATTGATTCCTTGATTCCACTGCTGCATAAAGATTTTGGTGAGCTGATTGTAATCCGTTATATTGCACACTGATCATTTGCTGACATTTATAAAGGATATTGCTGTGTACTGTGAGTAGATATTACTTTTCTGCATTGAGTAGTAGTTGTGATCAGTTTTTTTAAGGTGTAAATCAGACATTGAAGAAAAAATGGCCAGAACCAGTGAAGTATTACAGTTCCTTAAAACTCTGATATTATCTACTGTTGATGACACATTACAAATCAGCAAAGGATCTCTCTCAGAAATTCAGACATGTCTACAAAATGCACAAGAAAAGATCGATTTTTTGCAGCTTGAATCACAGCTACAGCAAGAAGAGCTACATCAAAATAGACACCATTCTGAACCTGTTTTTGTTCAGAACATTGAGACAACCACCCATCAGCAGCATGTTAATAATGGTATAGTTCATTCAAATAAAGCAGCAGTTGTATATGCAGATGCAGAAACTCAGTCTGCACTTCCCAAGCCCATCATCAGACCTTGGGAACAGCTTGTCCACAACAAGCACAAAACTGGTCTTGGATATGACAAGGACTTGTTGTTATAGACATTTTTGTGCCTTACAACATTGAGCATGAAATTTCCATAATCTAAGGGATCCAAAGTCCCTAAACATGTTGTTCCTACCCCTAGAGGAACAAGGCTAACAAACCACAGCAATTCACAGAAGTTCTCCACCAGAAACTGCTCAAAAACAAGTCAATTCAGGATCATTTCAGTGGCTCCACTAGCTGTTTGTGCTGAATGTCAAAGCCAACACTGGCTACCTACGTTGAATCTCAAAGGGAACACTGGCTACCTACGCTGAACGAGAGTGGACATGTGGCAAGTTCATTTCTCAAGGTGTCAAAACCCAGGAAGCTTCCAAAATGACACTTGCCTCAGGGAATTCGACTGGTGATGAGTAAGAGGTTCCTAATATCCAAGTGGAAGCAAGAACCTCCAAGTGGAATCAAGAACTGACAGAGGGAGAGGACACTAGTCAGATCTCAAGCTGACTCATCCTCTCTCCAAACATCTATATATGGATCTCTCCTCCATGAGATCTAGAGGCTGGAATTTTGTTATTGCAAAGAATTGCTGTTGGTTTTAGACTGGAATCATTGGGTGCTTAATGCTTTGAAAGGGGGTGAAGATAGGAATTCCATTTGCTGGGAAGGCGATGCTGGATTGGAGCCCTCTGGGTTGTATCTCTTCCTGAACCTTGTTATTCATCAATAAAGCTATCTTGGTTTATCCTATATACTGATGTATCTTTGATGTATGATTGCATTAGTATGTTTAGCTTATTTCTAATCCTGAACTAGTTATGAATATGAATCCATGTCTTGTGTAGTGTTCTCTTCTTGTGATCTTGCAGAAACCTCTTGAAGCTGGGCGAGCGAGAAGGCAAGTAGCTGGGAAATCTCCAAGAGAAGAGAAGCCGGATCGAGGGACAAACGGAAGACACCGGTTAGTCCATCCATCTCTCTCTTCATTCTTAATTCATAAAGGAAGAATACTAGAATAGCTGTCTCTATTTGTTGCTAAGGCACTGTCACACCTTAGGTGGATAGGATCGTCCTTCATAGGCATTTTTCCCCACAACAAATTGGCGACTCCACTGGGGAGATCTGTTTAGTCATTTTATTTGTGTCTCTATCATTGTTTGTTTCATAGACTTGACAGCAACAATCGAACTGCATCTGCTATTCCCGGATGCAAAGTAGACAGTTGCTGCCTTGATCCAATCACTGGACTTGTCTATGATCTGAACAATGGACTCACAAATGATTTGATGATCCTTTGTGATAGATCTTAGTACTCCCTCAAAGCATCCCTTTGATTATACCTTGCTTGTTGCTTTTATTTGGCCTGAAACAGTGAATTAAATAGCAATCTGTGACCCAGAACCGAGTGAGAAACGAGAGTTTCTCCTTCAGCGCAGACCCAGCGAAGGGATTCTGCATTTCAACGCAGGTCCCGTGAAGGCTACCTTTGCTGAATGTCAAAACCCCTGTGTTGAGGTTGCGCTAAACCAGTTTGCCCTTGTGCAACTGGGGTTCTCTGCTCTGTTTTTCCTTGTTTTGATCTCTGATTTTTGCAGCCTGTAACCAGCATAGGTACCAGTCTGATAACTCCTTTTCTCTGCTTAGATTCCGCCTCCTTTTGTACAAAAGACTGTGAGTGTTTTTATGTGTTTGTGGCATCATTTACAGTTTTCCTTTGCATGAGTGAAATAATCATCCTGTAGCCCTTGATTCAGATCTATTGACTGTGATCTTAGGAGAGAGTTCATTGGCTGTTTGCAGTTGATTATACATTTGCTTTTGCTTATTGGTTTGAGTTTGTCTCTTTTAAGTGTCGAAACAAGTATTCATTTCGAAAATCGTTAAGTGTTGTAATCTCTTCTACCCTCTCTGATTTCGAAAAAGTAAACTTGTTTGTACTTGTCATTTAAAAGCGAATTCAAAGTTGTACAAAAAAGCTTTCTTTGTAGGCATCAATACTAAGAAAGCGGAAAACAAACACCTGCATTGTGCATTTGCATTTTGATAGTTTGCATGTTTGATTTAGGAAAAGTGCATTAGAGTGTGCTGATTGCTCTTTGAGAAAAGATGGTGTCTTTCTTTTCCCTTAGTAGCTAGGATTTTCAAAGTTGAAAAGATATAAAGCTTGCTTATCATCTTTAGACTGCATTTAGGAAATTGTATCATACATCTCGTGGTGAACCTTGAAAGGCAAACTTCTAAAAAGATCAACCTAAAATAAATTGAATGAACTTAACAATGCTTTGTAACATAACGCACAACATAGAGGTCTAGGCTAGAGACGTGTTCCGGCGTCGTAAAGCCTGGTGACTGTCGATCTCGTGGATGGTGGGTGATTCCTCCTGAGGGACGATAGCGCCAGTACGGATTGTGCTCCCACGTACCGTCGCGTATATATTGGGAGACCCCTATAGGCATAAAACCTTTATCCTTAGGAAGCCGTGTCGGCCGCCCTACTGATCGCAATGCACTGAACACAGCATTCGAGAAGATCGACCGCCCGTACCCTAAAAAGTATTCTGCGGTTTTGTGAAAAGTTTGGCACACCCTCTGCCTAGAACTCCAGAGCAGTTCCTTTTGGCCTTTTTCAGACTCTATAACGGAAAAAGTCCATCCGAGCATTTGTCACTTCGGGCTCGTTAAAACATCGAAGGAGACTAGAGTCATCTTTAGCTTTTTCTTGACTCTTTAAAAGTGAAAAAGCAAGTTGTGTCTAAAGCGTCGTTAAAATTTATTTTAAACGGAACAATCACCCCTATTCCTGCGTTGATCTTTAGGTTGAAAAAATGGAGCACACCAACCAAGGAATTCCCCTTGGTGGAAATCCTAGTCCCTTCTCCTCTTGGGGAGATGTTGGTCGCCCCATATGGCCACATTGTCGCTTCCAGGACTGACAATTGGCCTGCCGGTCTGGCTCTTTTCAACCAATGTCGTTCAGAGCACCACCATTCCTGAACAGTCGAGTCAACAGTTAGACCAGACCAGAGTTTCCCACCAGCCTTCTACTTCATCCAATTCTTCCTCTCCTCCTTCCTCTTCGCTTGATGGAACTGGTAAAGCAAAAAACCAAGTTCCTAAGGAGAAGAAGGAAAAGAAGAAGAAAGAGAAGAAGAAGAAGGAGCCAAAAGCGACTGGGGGCAAACAAGTGTCGTCTGACAAAAATCCACACACAGCACTGACCAGGCCTAAATCGCCATGTGTCATATGCAAGGGAGACCACTTCCACAGAGATTGTCCCTGCATCCCTCGGATACTAAGGGACTGGTCTCCCCGTTCGCACAATTTGGTAGCATCAACCTCTGATAACCATGTTGACTGCTCACCGTCGACTAGTGAAAGTGAAGTCCCAGGACATAGAGGGAAAGCTAGATTTCCCTGCAAACTGTGTGAAGGCGACCACGCCATCCACCGTTGTCCCTTCTTAGATGAGGCTAAAAGAGTTCTGGAAGATCGCCCGATTTTACGAGCGCAACTTCCTCCTGGATATCAAAAACTCCTGCCAAGTCCTTCACTAGTTGAGAACCCGACTGGCCCGCCCAGGTGGTCAGCCGAAGCACCTATCATTGAAGATGAACTGTCTGGATCCATGCTTGACGAAAGTCAAAAGGTTTAGACGGCAGTTGACCCGGTTTTTCCTTCAGAGGCTCTATCTTCGAATGATGCCATCACAGAGGAGAATAAAGACGACACCGTCCAAATTCTCTTCATCAACATAGACTCCGATGAACAAGGGGGCAATTTGCCCATTCCTTTATCGCAGGAAGGAACTTCGTCAGAGTCATACCCGACCGTCTATTCGGTCCCACCACCAAGCAACCTAGTTGTCTCGTTCGACTAGAACCAACTAGGCAGACCCCGGTTGCCAGCAAGCATACCATTCAGAATTATCGTTCAAATATATAGAATGGTGATGGCTGGCACTATCATTGATGAGGGGGCATCTGTGAGTATCCTTTCCTCTATTGCTTGGAAAGTGCTTGGTTCGCCAGCGCTTTTGCCTGAAATGAGAAATCTATCAGGCTTTGATAAAGGAACCAGTCGACCTTTAGTGATCCTCCCCAATGTGCCCATAACATTGAAAGGGAAGACCATTCAAATGAACGTGATGGTCGTTCAACGACCCTTGGATTATAACCTACTCCTTGGACGAGACTATATATATTGCATGGGAGCTATTGTCTCCTCACTCTTTAGAGTAATGTGTTTTCCGCATGAAGGAAGAGTGGTCAAGCTCGTGGACCAACTTTCATTTCCCGGATCACGCATCGCAAATAGTCATATACCATCCCTAAATGGTCTCTTCACGCAAGAAATGTCTCAACCCACGGTCCGTCCTCCTGATGAGCGCAAGTAATCCAGGAGGATATGACTGGAACCCAGGGGGCATGCGTCCTGGTCTGCTTCGGTAGGGAAACTTTGGGTATAGAGTAGGTTTCTGCGGGAGAATATGACTAGTCTGTACCTCGTCCATCTAGGAAGAGGGTTATTCTAGAATAAGATTCTTTTGTCAAAGTTATGTGAGTTGGCGGGCATCGTCGCTCACCTTTGTCTATTTCGGTAGACATTGCTGAGGAAGTGTTTTGTTTGAAAGATTAACGAGACAATCTTTGGGTAACCTGAAAGAGGTAAGCCTCTCTCGTTAAAACAAATGTTTTGGCGGAAGTGAAGAAGAGGTAACCTTGAAACTCTGTTTTATACCTGGGGGCATGCAAACCTTTTGGAGTGCAAGCAAAGAGCGGTTATTTATCTGTTTTTTGGGTTAGCCGTTTCCTAACTTGCATAAAGAAAGGATGCGGGGCAAAGCTTTGTGAGATGAAGCTCCATAAAAAATAGAATCTCAATGAGACACTCTTATCATATGACTGGGTAATCGAGCAGTTTTAGCACAAAGTTCATGCTCGTTAAAAAATAAACGCAAGATCCGAGCAGTTTTAACGCGGACTTCATGCTCGTTAAAAAATAAACATAAGCAATGAGAAAGTGTTTCCACCAGCATTTAAGCTCATTTTAAAATAAAAAATGAACCTACCCGGTAAATAACCACTATGAATGTAACCTTATCAGCCATTAAAGCCTTGGTCGTGTTTGCACCGTCACCTCCACTTTTCATTTGGCCGATCGTTCACCTCCATATGATTGTTTACCCATTTTGAGGAACAGCTGCGAAGAGTGATTTCACATAGCCATCCTTGTGACACTGCCGTGATTGGAAAATTCCAACCTGTAACTGGAATCAGCTGCGAACCCTGTTTATCACTCGTTCCTCAAAAGACGAGTCTTCTTTAAGCTCTTTTCAACTGACTCATAAAATATGAAAAGATTGCCGAGTCCTTGGCCTTCCAGCTCGTTAAAGGGATAGGAAGTGCTATCCCTCCTCTAGATTTTAATCTTTTTGGACCTGAGGGATTATTGCACAAAAAGATCAAGCGCTTGTTTTGTTCGGCTCGTTAAAACTATCGAAAACTCATCCCTTCTGTATTGTTTTATACTTTTTCGGACTTAAGGGATTAGATGACGAAAAAGGACTTTTGGAGTTAACTTTATGTACCTTTTCAGACTCTCTAAAAATGAAAAGGACCGAGTTATCCTTGTCGTTAGACTCGTTAAAATCATTAAATAGCGACAAACTTGTCTTTAGACGAGAACGAGTTTCACTATCGCTAGGCTCGTTAAAATATAGCGATGGGCTTGCCCGAAGGGCAGGTTATAGAACAAGCACATGTTATCCTCCTCAAGCTTGACAAAAATAAAGAGGTACTGGTCAGCAATGACTGGGGAAAAATTGGGAGAAACTAAAGAAAACTTTGATGGTAGCAAGTCGCTCTTGAACATGACACTTTTCCTCCGTACCACAATCGGGTTGGGTTGTTTTCATTCACCGGTCACATCCATGGTCTCACCATACCATCCATATTTTGGGTAATGCTACCGATCCATCGCATCAGTGTCGCCACATGTTCAAGAGAAGTTGTTCAGAAAAGTCAACCGTGTCCCATCCACTGCCATACATTATCCTTCATCCTTTCATGACCGCCACCCTGAATCATATGTCACAGATCGTTTTCACCTCCGTTAAAATCATTAGCTCCGTTCCGTGTCATTGATGTGGGATTCATTAAAGCCCTCCTTTGACGGATCGCTTCTTGTCGACATCAGCTCATTATCCAAGAAGTTGATCTAGGAACAACCCCTTCAGTACTTTGAAGCTTGCATGCCTCAATGGCAAGTTTCTCACTTCCGGCGATAGGTATACATCAATGACCTTCGACCGAAAGATTTTGCGTGGTGTTCGACGCCAAGTCTTTTATTCACACCACGTGAATTGTACTGAAGTGCCTTGAGGGTCATTATCATTATCGGTGATTCCTCTCGCGCTTGTTAACGGTTTACATCATTGACCGGTAATCAAGCGATGTCTTTCCATGTTCGACTTCAGAACATTTCTCACATGGATCGACTTGTACTTAGAGTGAAGATCGAACGAGTTTGAAGACCCCGGAACTAGTTTCATTCATCCGGGCTGCGATATATATTCAGGAAAGATAAAGACATTGACATGTACATCATTGCAGCAGATAATAATCCTACTCAAAGGATGATAATTTCATCAAAATTATCAGTCTACCATCAGACGATTGTCTGTTCTATGTACAGAAAAATGAATTTATAAAGCTGAGCATGGGAATGCCCGCCTCAGCTAGATCATGAAAGCAGTATGAAAAATAATGTATTGTATTGTATCTTATTACAGGTCTCCTCCCAGCATTGGATGAACTTCGGATCCCCCTGATAAAGCATTTCACCCGATAAACAGCCTCATACTTTAGGGGGCAACTGTTATAGACATTTTTGTGCCTTACAACATTGAGCATGAAATGTCCATAATCTAAGGGATCCAAAGTCCCTAAACATGTTGTTCCTACCCCTAGAGGAACAAGGCTAACAAACCACAGCAATTCACAGAAGTTCTCCACCAGAAACTGCTCAAAAACAAGTCAATT
Organism: Pinus tabuliformis; assembly: GCA_031772625.1. NCBI lineage: Eukaryota > Viridiplantae > Streptophyta > Pinopsida > Pinales > Pinaceae > Pinus > Pinus tabuliformis. Next base: position 758,065,765 of record CM062812.1, read on the forward strand.
CAGGATCATTTCAGTGGCTCCACTAGTTGTTTGCACTGAATGTCAAAGCCAACACTGGCTACCTGCGTTGAATGTCAAAGGGAACACTGGCTACCTACACTGAATGAGAGTGGACATGTGGCAAGTTCATTTCTCAAGGTGTCAAAACCCAGGAAGCTTCCAAAATGACACTTGCCTCAGGGAATTCGACTGGTGATGAGTAAGAGGTTCCTAATCTCCAAGTGGAAGCAAGAAGCTCCAAGTGGAATCAAGAACTGACAGAGGGAGAGGACACTAGTCAGATCTCAAGCTGACTCATCCTCTCTCCAAACATCTATATATGGATCTCTCCTCCATGAGATCTAGAGGCTGGAATTTTGTTATTGCAAAGAATTGATGTTGGTTTGAGACTGGAATCATTGGGTGCTTAATGCTTTGAAAGGGGGTGAAGATAGGAATTCCATTTGTTGGGAAGACGATGCTGGATTGGAGCCCTCTGGGTTGTATCTCTTCCTGAACCTTGTTATTCATCAATAAAGCTATCTTGGTTTCTCCTATATACTGATGTATCTTTGATGTATGATTGCATTAGTATGTTTAGTTTATTTCTAATCCTGAACTAGTTATGAATATGAATCCATGTCTTGTGTAGTGTTCTCTTCTTGTGATCTTGCAGAAACCTCTTGAAGCTGGGCGAGTGAGAAGGCAAGTAGCTGGGAACTCTCCAAGAGAAGAGAAGCCGGATCGAGGGACAAACGGAAGACACCGGTTAGTCCATCCATCTCTCTCTTCATTCTTAATTCATAAAGGAAGAATACTAGAATAGCTGTCTCTGTTTGTTGCTAAGGCACTGTCACACCTTAGGTGGATAGGATCGTCCTGCATAGGCATTTTTCCCCACAACACTTGTCCTTTCATATTCCAGACTACTCAAAGCCCATTCAGTTTCAGAGTGCTGGATTCATTGATGACAGTTCACCTGCTTCTCATGACAGTTCAGCTTCAGCTGTTCCAGAATCTTCCCCTCTTCCGCAACAACAACAACAACAGATCGTGAAATGCCAACACTATGATCGAGTTGGCCATTTGAAAGATCACTGTTTTGATCTTCATCAATGTAAGAACTGTCATAAAACCAGCCATTCTTCACACAGATGCTTCAAAAACAAACGTCCTGCAAGAACAAAGATTCATCTTGGATGGATCGCTTCTTGGCAATGGGCATCAACAGCCAAGAAGATATTCCAAACACATGTTAGAACTTGTTCCAGAGTATTGAACAGTCTTGCAGTTGAGTTTTCTCCATCTTCTCACCTTGTACCTGACAGGGGGGGAAATGATGGTCATCTACAAGCTTCAAAGCCAAATCAAGCGAGCCTGAGCCACAACTTGCCACACCAGTTTCAGAGTTGTAGCCAGAGACAAAGATGCCTGAACATGCCTTCAGTTGGCAATCTGGGACACTTCCTCTAGCAAAAGACTTCAACTTCTTGCCAGTTTTGGAAGAATTCCAGGAACACAATTGAGAACACTTCCTCTAGCAGAAGACACCAGCTTCTTGCCAGCTTTGGAAGAGTTCCAGGAATTGCATTAAGCATTCCAGAGTTGTTGGTCATCCTTAAACCATCACAGGTTGAGACTTCCCTTTCCAGGTTGAAGTTTTACCTTTTATGTGGGGTGAGACCTCCCTTTTATGGTTGAAGGTTTCCCTCTTTAAAACAATAGGATCACTTCCTCTAGTAGAAAACTTCAGTTTCTTGCCAGTTTTGGAAGAGTTCCGGGAACTGCACTAAGCGTTCCAGTGTTGGTGGTCATCCTTAAACCACTGCCCTTTATACCAACATTTCATAGAGCACATTCAGCCTAGTGCTGCCATGCATTTTTTGCACATTTTGTATTACGGATCTCTTCTTGGACTCATACATAACCCTTCAAATTAAGGGGGGGAATGTTGGACACCTAATCCTAAATGGGTTAGTGTGGAAGCCGAAAAGACTAAGCAGTCCAAGAGACCTTGGATCTGAAACCCAAGAGTCACATAATGTACTATAAATGTAAATATCTTGTTAATAAAATTGTATTGCATGATTTATCTTTCACATTGTCTTTGCTGTCCATGTGTGTTTAACAGAATGGGATCAGACTTCTTGGGATGGCAATTTTTTTTATGGGTTGAAGCACTTCAAACAAATTTCTATAAATGGCGGTTTGTCTATCTACCTGAGCCCTTTTAACATATTTCTATAAGCAACTAAAAATGGCTATGAAACATTTTGATCTTCTCTCTAAAGGGTGGTTTTTTGTATTTTTTAATGAGACAGGTATTGATTTCCATTAATTATTTTTTTGTCATAGTTAAGAATGGAATCAACAAATACGTAACAATGCGCTGAATTCTCATTGATTCTTTGCAATTTGGATTATTTCCTTAGGCACCAGTACACAATTTATATACATTTATTATGCATAGGTACACAATACAAATACATTTTTTTATAATTGTAAGTAGAATCGATACGTCTCTGAAAACCGAGAAATTTTGAGATGACTTTGTGCACAAGTACTATTTTCATCGAGCATCGAGCGTGGTAAATTGAATAAAATTTTCTTATTATCATAACACATGAGCACAACAAGAAGAATGCAACCACCAAATCATAAGGGATTGGTACATGGAGGTTTTAAGATGAATCTAAGTTAAACCAATGCAAAGTGTGGTGGTGCGAAGGAATCTTCCTCCACAGAATGAAAGCTTTCATTGTAAGCTCCGCACAATAAAAGCTCCACAAAAGGAAATATTTTCACATTGAAACATTGACTATTGTATGGAAAAATTAATAAATGATGGAATGTCAAAATATTTCGTAAAGGTATACAGTGATCCAAGAATGAAAGTAGTATCAATTTCAACTTCCTATCAAAGTTCCAAATCCCCTTCACACAATCAATACTCTCATATCTTAGGATTTAACTTTCATTGTGCGGAGTGTGAAAGTGAGAAGGAAGCTTTCATTGTGCAGAGTGTGGAGGTTCATCTTGCGGAAACAATTACGAAAACATAGCATTCTGAAATGATGAAAAAATGTGGATCCCGCACAAAGAGCTAGGGAAAATGATGTTATGTAGCTATGAACCTTGTTTTATATCACCTTGAGTGTGTAATAAAATATCGACACTTCGATGAAAATATCTATAATCTCACACCCATTTCATGAACAATTAACATTAGTGCCCATCCTATTCATTTTCATGTCATGAATATGTAATTTTATGATCATTATTATCTTTGAGACATGAGTTTTCTATAATTGCATCATGAAATGAATAGGTGTGAATATATAATTTTCTTATCATTATATGTTTTTGGACATAAGTCTTATATGATTCATGAATTTACATTGACTAGGTAATGATAAACACAGATGCTCCAAGCTCAAATGAACATGTGGGACTTATAGACACTAACAAGAGCAATGCTAGACAAAAGGTATACACTTTAAATAAATTTATTTGATTCATGAATGCTTCATGCTAGGGATTTATTAATTCTACATGGAGATTGATAACATATCAATATTTAATAACTTCTTGAAGAACCTTGTCTTCTACTTTAAACTTAAATTATTAGTCTTTAATGCTTGAACCCATTATTTCTAGAATCTCAATTAGATTGTATCTACAATCCAATTATGAGCATTCATTAATAGATTATGAGTATATACTAGAATTACCACCTATTATATATATAATTCATATTAAGTCATGTGTTTAGTTTGTGGTAAAGTAAATTAATAACAAGTAGCCAATAGGTGAAAATATGACATTACAAAAGAATTGAGCATGTTTTAGGCTCTTCTAATCCGTTGGATGCTATAGAACTAAAATTGCATATGCACAGTTACATTAATAAAATAATATTACAATATAAATACATGAATTCTTTCTCAAGATAGAGAAACTACTTGATTGCCTAATCAACTTGGTTGAGTAAATATCTCAACCACTCGCCAATATAGGAATCAGTTAATGGAGAATATCTCTCAACCTTAGTAGATTTAAAATCCTCCTAAAGACTAGGAACAAATTCCTTCTCAAACCATTCATCACACCTAAGACGAGTATGAATTATAACTCCAATGCTACCCCTTAACGACTACTTGTATTAATCTTGATCAACAATGTCTATCTATGGTCCAACCTAGAATTTACAAACATTATCAAAATGTTTACATCCATATAAATCAAAAACCATCCACTGGAATGCATGGATAATTATTCACTGCAACTATTGATCTACTAGGATCTCCTTCATATATATGGTTTATCCAATCATCATATATTCATACTTGTACTTATACATGTAACTCCCTCTACATCATTATCATCATCTTCCTGGGTTTTCTTGGCTTACATGTAATCATGCTCTAGGTTTTCTCAGCTTACCCTCAACCATGCTCTGGGTTTTATCGGCTCACCCTCAACCATGCTCTTGCATCACACTCCAAAGGAACAACACCAGTCTATAGGAACCTATATCTAGATGTTCCCTGTCTATCATAAACTTCATCACATCACACGAATTGATTTTGGCTTACCACAAACCTACACTTACAAATTTGTTTATATATTACCACAAACTACCAGGGATACACATGCCTCATCAGGCTTACATTACGATTGACTCAAGGAAAATCCATGGCATACTCAAATTGTCGAGAAACTAAATATATGTTTAAAATTCTCTAGAGCTAATAGACTTGCTACAAATACAATGTGTGACTCATACTACAATATGATCATGAGTCTATTTTATTCAACACACAATTATATCTCATTACCTTTATTTTTCCATCACCAATTTTTCTCCACCACTACTACTAGAACCGTTATTTCCTTGATGCTTCAACAAACACTATCTCTTTTATCCCTATAATTGCCTACTTTCTATTGTCTTCACTTGGGATTTCTACACAATGAAAAGAGTACCATTTTTTCTACTTTAACTAGGACCTTTTTGTCCTCTTTGCTACAAACTCACCATTCCACTCCAAAAATTAATCCTCCATCCAACACTTGGTTTTCTCAAGAAAGAAAACTACAACTCAATTCCATCTTAGAAAGTTTTGATGCTCCTCCCTTGAAGAATTTCCATCATGTATTAGCTAGAAATCAAAGTACCATTGGTACCTCAGATTAATTGGACACCTATTGTACTCCAAGGCCTAACATCAATCTAATCATGAAGACTAATTAATTTACCATCCTATGGATATACTTCCATCTATTGAGACACATGGGTGTCATCTGTTGCATTTATCGATTATCTATGTAAGTAGTCTGGATATGAGATGTATCCATTTCAGACTTACATTATCTGCACCTGCTAGTCAAGACTTATAATGCACCATCCAAAAAATATTTCATGCAACAAACCACATAGCTAGAACTCCCTTTTGACTATGACACTTCTTACTATGTAGAATAAGGAATGACATTCACATCACCAAAATATTGCAACATTAAATACATTGGAAAAAAGAATAATGTATTATTCCTTTGTGGTTTCACACCTTGGGCATCTTGATTCAATCTTATGTCTTCATGCTTTACTTATCATTTGTCAAAGTATCTAATTATAACAAAATAACCATAACCTTATTGAGTTAGTTAGGTTCAATAAAGGCTCAATACATTCATCCATGATTCCAAACTTATAATAAAAGTTCTCATAACCTTTATCACATATTATCGAAGCTACCAATAGGTTGGCCATCACCTATCAAGTTTTGGAGTTTGCATCCATTACTTAACTTAATGAACATAACTTTCACACTGCACACAATGACAACTTTGGAGTCATTACATCCACCCACACATCACTTGATAATATTATATGAAGTTTCCTTCTTCATTCATGCGGGTTGAATTTTCCTCAAGCTTTTTGTATCAAAGGTTCAAATACCTTGACAACATAAAAAAACAAAACTCTCCACATATAGATAACATAACAACCATAATAGGTCCCTCACCAAGAAATGTATCCAGGTATCTATTAGCTTGATCGTGTTGCTTTCCATGACAATCAATTTGTTATGACCAAGTGAGATTTTCTTTCAATTGCTAATCTCTTTCTCACCAGGAAAAATTGTCTAATATTGACTTATGGAAAATAACCACCGCTCCTTGGTTTAAAAATAAATTCCATTTTTATTGGATTGCTCTTGATTTGGACAAGAGCTTCTTGCCCCCTCTAATAGATCATCAGTAAGGGGCCAATATTTTTTCAGTAAGAAACAAACTAACTATCTTTTATTTAAGGGACCAATATGCAACTTCTTTGATACATCATTTGTATATTGATGTTTTTCTTTCGAAAAAATGCTCCTCGCACTACTAAAAGTTAGCTCAATTTATTCTTACTCTCATTATTCTGTGATTTAACTAGATTATCCAATCGAAATTTGTCAAAATTACTTCTATCCATGACCAGTTTATGTCTCCAAAATGATTCCCTTATCGACTCGATTAAATATCACTTACATTACCAACAAGCTTCTGAAGGAATACCTCCTTGTAGTTGTATAAGCTATGAGATATCAAATCCAATAGTTTACTAACCTTTGCTTGGTGTTCAAATTATTAATGTCTACCTTGTGATTATATTGTTTCCTTTTCTTCTAACTGAAAGCTTGGCATTGGGAATGTATTTTTCACGGTCTCTGATAGAGATAGATGCTCATCCACTTGATGTTGGGCCTCCTACACCTCTAAAATTTGTGTTCCATAGTCAACATCGAGCTCATTGTGACAGTACATCCAACACTCCCTTAACTACTCCAATCCTTAAACAATGAATCTTTCTAGAAAATTATCAACAACACTAAAAACCATGCACTCTTTCTTAACACACAGGGACCTTCCTCATAATGTTATTCAACAAATATGCAATAGATATATCTCAAATTTAATTGTATATTTTCTACTGAAAGATCATGAATTAGCGACAAAATAAACGATAAAGGTGGCTTGATTCATCTTGTCACAGTGACCTCTCCTCCAAGTGGTAATTTTTTGCAAGTAGTTGATCCAGACTTATGCAGGAATGCAACAAAATAAAAATATAAACATAAACATAGAGTTGAAGTAGAAATAAAACTTCATGTCATTAATATCAAAGAATTGAAATATGCTTACATACAAAATGGAAATAAACTAGCTTGGGCAATGGTAGATTATCTTTGTGAAGAGATGTGGCAGCTACGTGCCTTTGAACTGTGTTACAATGAGGCTCAAAGGCCTATTTATTATTGAGAAACAATGGAAAACCCTAAAGATCCAAAAACCTAACCCTAGGAGATGAAGACCCACAATTGTGGGCCCCGTTTGGGTAAATTGGTACACCAACTTCTTGGGGTCATAACTTTGGCATATGACCTTCGTTTGGATATCATAATACTTCGTTTCAAATATCTTGAAGAGGAGGCCAAAAAAAAATTGGCAAAATAGTTTGGGACTTTTCTAGTTTCTCTGTTTTCCCTAAAAACATATTTTAGTCCCTCAAAATGGCTTTGGAAGTTTAGGACCCGAAAAAGCTGCCAAAAATAGTAAGTTATGCTACATTTAAGGAAACTAAAAAGGAACAATGGTGGGGATCCAAGTGGAATAGGCGGGTGGCCACCAATATCCACTTGGATCATTCCTCCCCCCTTAGGAAGCAATGGTTCCCATTGCGTTGAGTGCCTCCATGAGATGGAGAAACTTATGTTGAACTTGGTCCCTGGTGAGCCACTCACCTTGGTGCAGGATCTGGCTAGCTATGACAACCTGATACAATTGAATATTTTGTTGGCCAGTGTTCTTGATCTACGTGTCCATGATTTGATCAGTTGTGGCATGTTCCATGCAGTCCGAGTTTAACTCTATTGGTGTGAGTTGTTTTGCAATGTTTGATGTGTCTAGTAATGGTGGAAAGTATGGTCAAAGGTGATCCACATTGAACACTAGGTGCAAGCCAAGGAATGGTGGAATTTTGAACTCGAAATCATTGTCCCCTGTAGTCCTAGTGATGGTGTAAGGCCCATATGAGAGTGGGAAAATCCTGCGGTGGGGCCCAATGAGGCTCTCCTTTTGTAAATGTAGCCAAAATTTGTTGCCCAACTGGAACTTTTGTGGAACCCGATGTTGATCATGGCACTACTTGTACTTAGCATTGGCTCTATTTGATATGTCATGGACCTGTTGGAGGATGTGCTGAATGCACTCAATGAAGTTGTTAGCCGTGTTAGCTTCAGGTTGGACATAAGCCGAATTTACTTGAGTAACTAAAAATGGTATGGCCACATCAATGGGACATAGTGGCTATAATCCCAACCCCACTTGGAAGGGGCTGTGGCTAGTTGAGCTATGGAGAGCTCTGTTGTACATGTGCTAGACATAGGGGAGGCTTTCTTCCCATGTGTGTGGATTCTTCGAGTTGTACATACGTAAAATGTGTACGATCATCCTGTTGATGACCTTTGTTTGGCCATTAGTTTGGGGGTGGAAATTCGTGGACTTAGTGAGCTTGGTATCCAAAATCGACCAAAAAATTGACCAAAATGTACTTAGGAACTTGTTGTCATGATCTGAGATAATGGACTATGGGATCCATTATCCGATATGAACGTAGGACAAGACAAAATGTTACTCAAACTTAAAGAGGACACATAAAGAATTTCATGTGGGTGAACATGTATATATTAAAGTATGACCAAAAAGGAGTTCCTTAAAATTGGGGAATTATTTTAGAGTAGCACCTAAGTTTTGTGGGTCGTTTGAGATACTAACTAGGGTAGGGCCAATGGCCTACCAAATATAACTACCAACCCACGTTAGAGTTCATAATTTGTTTCATGTATCGCTTTTTGAAAGATATATTCATGATCATGCTCATATTGTTGATTGGAATGTTGTACGTGTCAAACCAGAAGGCGAGTTCAGGGTCAAGCCTCTACAAATTTTTGGACCAGAGGGAAACTACACTCCAAAATCAAGCCATCACCCAGGTCAAAGTGCAATGGAAGCACTTTGGGCCTAAGGAGACCACCAGGGAGATGGAAGATGACATGAGAAAAAATTTTCCTATGTTGTTCCAAGAAAAATGGAAGCATGAAAACATAGAGGATGATGTTCCCTTTTAAGGGGTGGGGATATGCAATACACCCTACTAAATTTATATTTATGAATTTTACATTGGACATGTGGCTGAAAAGTCAAAGTGGAATAAGTTATATGATGTGACATTGTAAATATTTATTTTGGGTAATAAAAAGAAAATTGTTGGGTGTTTTATTACTCTTGAAAATATATTTAAGGCTATCATGTGAGATTAAAATCATAAATTCAAGGAAAATAGTTGGAATTAGTTATGCCTAAGAAGAAGGCCAAAACAAGAAAATAGAAAAATTCTCCTTTTTTCCATAGTTGAACTGTTTGTTGGGGAAGGCTAGAGTGAGAGGGATCTTATTTAGTCCCAATTGGAAAATGGTGTATTAATTCTCCTAGGGTATTGGAAGAGAAGCCAACAATGATGCAAATTCCTTGGACTTATGGGGGTCTTGAAATCGTAGTGGAACTCAAAATCTCAAAACTTAATATTTTAGGGAATTCGATGTTGGTTATTTGCCAATTCACAAAGGCCAAGTCAACCATTTCTAAGGAGTCAACCACAAATATCCAAAGAATTCTTTCCCTATTGTCAAATTTTGATAGGTCTAACTTTTTTCACATCCTTTGTCACTTGAATTCAGAAGCTGGTGCTTTAGCAAAAGAAGGGTCTATTATGATCCAAGGAGAAATAAAGTATAATTAAAGGAAGATCCATATCCCAGTTCCATAACATGTTAAATCACAACACTATGATACATTGAAATGTCTACCGAAAATTTTCATAGGCTTCTGACGAGGTGGGTCGCCGCATTCTCCCTCCCTGGAGTATTTCTCTCTCTCTCTCTCTCCGGTATTAGAATTGCAATAGGTGTAGCAAGTGTTTAATGAGAAGGTACATGTGGACATATTCCAAAGTTCTTCTTTATAACTTTGGTTGTTTCCACTTAATGGAGGATTGTTCTAATCAATTTCAAATCCAATGCTATAAGTAGGTTAGGGCACATCCACAGAGGAAGTATTTATTTCACCTAACTCAAAATGTCCCACTATCACAACTCTCTAGTGTTAGTGGCTCTGCAATGAGGATTTTAGTATTTTCAAGGAATTTCAGATTGTGCCAAGCTCTAAGTCATCTCTTTATATCAATGTCTTCAACCTTCCATCTCCCTCGGTGGAATTTGGTTGAAGTTCTTGGTGGTCTAGATTTTCATTCTTCGATTTGTTGCTTTGTTATTTGTCTTCTTCATTTGAAGATGGTGAACAATAAAGATTATGTGGAACTCACATATGTGATTAAAAGGATGTTTAATACCACATAGGTGTGGTTGGCCTTAATTAATAGGCTTGAGGACATTGTGGAGCGATAGAGAAGCTCTTTCCAGTTATTTATGGAGGCAAAGATTCTCACTCATCGAGTGGAAATGGATGACAACTTGGATGATTTAAAGGAGGAAATTATCATTCTCTTAGATCGGGTTGCTGCTCTAGAAGTTTCATTGCCTGCTACAAAAGGAAACTCAAATGGAACTCATGCCCTTGGCACTTCTCTCTCTGGTGGTAAAATAGCTCGTCGCTCATGGGGTCCTGATGAGGGTGAAAGTAGTTTTTGGGTGATTTATCTCAGGCTATAAGTTTTTTCTATTTATGCATCTAGTTCAGTCCTTTCCTCTTTATGTATAGTATGATATTTTGTAAGTGTGTCCTATTGTTGGGGTCTTACTACAAAATTTACAATTGTATTTTTTTTTTGTATAAACTAGTGTAGCCTTGCACAAACTAGTAAACTCTCAGTTTAATTTCATAAAGATACAATTGTTGTAACTAAGATCAAATGTAAGGATCTTGGGCCCTCTCGTGCTTTTCTTTAATATATATATATATATATATATATATATATATATATATATATATATATATATATATATCTGTTACTTTTAAATAAAAAATAGTTGAACCGTTGCATGAACGAGACCACCAAAGATTTCATGGCTGGAGAAAAGTTTCATGGGTGGAATGTATGTAAAGAGGATTGTGGGAGATAAAGGCAGTTGGTTTATTTAAAGGAAAAGGTCATTGGAAGAGAAAAATTGGACTTGAATCCAGGAGCTAGTAGGATGGCGCTAAAGGGGTTAAGGAGATGAAACTAGAAAAATAGATTCCATGTTGTATTCCTAATAGGGACGAGTAGAGCTCGCGGGGAACTATTGAGAAACATAGTTTGTGGTTGGGAGGAATGTGGAAGCCTTTAATATATTTTCATGAAAACCTTTAGATAAGTATATAGATATCTAGGTAAATTTTGTGTTAAATGTAACACTTTTGAAGTTCAGATTTATGAAAAAAATAACTAGGAATTCATTGATTTGTGTTTTCTTAAGTGCATTCAAGATGGTGAAGGATTAAATCCCTACTAACATTCTGTGGAAGAAATATATATGTATATGTGTGTATTTGTCTTCGGTATGTTGCACAAAATCTATTGAGTAAAGGTTAGAGGATTTAACCTAAAGTTCCTACATGTAATAAATAGAAAATATTGTGTAGGGGGGAAATTTGGGAATAGACCCTGTCTAAGAATTAAACCTAGTACCCACTATATATGTGGGCATGAAAGGAAAAACTAGAGACGGTTAACTAGTATAAGAATTACCAAATAACATAATAAAAAAGAAATTACATCAATATAGTTACACAATAATATTAAGTTTATACTAAATTGAAATCTTGGCAACTGTAGAGAAATAATTATATATACATATGCATGTGCTAGTGAATAGTATCACTTAAAAAGGGATTAAAAACTATTGCTAGGTTAGCAAGTCACAAGCATGAGACGAGGAAAGGGGACCCTATCAACTAGCCATGGACTGTGCAGTCCTTGGAAAGATATGAACATGGTCATAAATAAGACCTTAAGTGGACTCCCACGACAGAAATCCTTTAGGGATTTTGGCATACCCGGGGTTTTGATAAACTTAAATAATAAAAAACAATGCATGTATAGTTGTATTTGTTCATAGACACATGCATGCATAACATATAACTAAAATATATAATTTAAAACAACAAAGACAATGCCAATATGCATTCATGAAAACAACAAAGATATAATCTAGTGTTACTGTAAAATCATTGTTGTGTTTACACTAGCATGCACAGTAGCATTTGAAAGAATAAATTAGAGTGGTCTTTCTTGTAAATAAAGAAGAATAATTTTACAATTTTGGCCATATGAGTTTCAACTGCAACCCAAATCATAGAGCAAAAAAGTTTAAATTTAGAAAAGGGGGTAAACCCTTAATTAAAAATTAATAGCATAGTAATTTATTCATGATGACTGGGTTGTCTTCCCGATACATTTTAAAATAAATGTTAGACAATATACAATGAAAAATTGTAAAGCTTGGCCAAATTATGGTAGAAGCCCTAAATTATAAATTATTTGATGTGGTCGCAAACAAGATAAAGCTGAGGATGCCTTAGAGAACCTGCAAGGGAAATAGCGAATGAGCACTTGAGATGGCCACAACTAAAGAAGAAAAAATTCAAGCACTTAATCTAGGAAAATTCCCTATATCAAAACTCAAATGCAGCAAAAGAAAAACCTCTAGGTAAAACAAGATGAAACTCTTAGCCTGCTTTGAATTTCTTAGCAAAATCTCTCTCAAGAAAATGTAAAAGAGCTCGAGCGTAACTAGTATCTCACCTTGATGAGAGGAGGAGAAGTATCTACTCCAATACTATGTTACAGGAAAGAAAACATTTCAATGCCGAATGCGTCTATATAAATAAAACCCCCTTCGAAAGTAGTTGAGTTAGGGTTTGAATTTAAATTAAAATCTAAGGAATTACCTTAAGGAAACCATAAGAAGGGTGTGCCATTGCTGAAACCCTTGTAGAAGGTGGTCACTAATCCTAGAAAGTTGGGTTTGACCTGAATATACATCATTGGGGAGAGAAACAAAAATTAGCCATAAAAACATCTAGTAATCTTATCAATAGTACATAGAAGTATACAAATAAAAAAAATAATTAAATGGACATAAGGTGAGGGTAAAATTAAGACCTAGGTGTAAAACCCTGTCTCAGCCAACAAGTAATCATCCTTCCTATTGGCATACAAACCAAGACAAACTGAATCACCATGTAAAATATTGAAAATATGAGGTAAAAACCCTAGCTCCTTAAATGTTCAATCTTGAGAGCTCTACAACCTATGCAAGAGAAAATGAGGATGAAACAATAGAGGGATGGAGGGAAAGTAGTTACCCTATTGAAGTTAGATCAATGTTTACCATCGACCAACCTCCAAAAAATCACCATTGTCAAATGAAAACACCTGTCTAGGGTTTAGTCTAGTGTCATGATCCCCTCATCCACGTATTGGCATCACATGAGCCAAATACATAGGGTCTCCACAAAGGCATATGGTTCCACGAAGGCCTAAGGTCTAGAATCTTCTTCGCCCACCATTATTTACACAAGTTTTCTGACAGAGAGGGAAGTAATGTCAATAAGGAATTCATATAAATGCATACAATGCACAAACCTTGGAAATGTAAGGTCAATCACCAATATACAAACACAATATGAATTGATATAATCGTTATAAGAGTGGATTGTGACATAGACATAAAAATGTTAATATAATGTTATAAGAGTTGGGCTATGGTATAAAGAAGACATAACAATAACCATTTTCATTAATCTATGGTGGGGATAGGTCAGCTAGACCAATTCTTTAGCATAGGCCTTTGCATTGAGGTTTCAAGAAATCATTGGATATTAAGGAATAAGTAGAAAACTTCATTACCATATTCCAACCAAGTTGGATCACAAACCAAAATTAAATGCAAATATTATAAAATGTACTTAATGTTTGAAGAGGCTTGAAGAATGTGAAAACCAAAAGATTGTTACATATGCAAAGGAAAAATTCACAAGAGTCATCCATCTTATGTAACAACTAATGCATGTTGAGTTTAAAAAAAAATATTGTGTAATTCTTGGTAAAAGAAAAAAAATCCTAAGTGATTTTGTAGGGATGTTACATATACAAGTATATAATTATAGCTTCAGTAGATAATACTAATTTCTACTAAAAGGATTGATTTTATCACCTTTATTTTCCTTTCACTTCCATATTTATCTTCCTTCATTAGCTGCTTCACCTCCATTTATCTTATCTTGTTCTTCCCATCAACCGGATCATATGTATATGTTGGTTTGGAATGATCAAGTATATTTGTAAGCTTAAATGTTATTGGTTCCAAGTATTGATTTAAAAATGTATATTTTACTCAATTCACATGATTTACATACGTTGGTTTGGAATGATCAAGTATATTTGTAGGCTTAAATGTTATTGGTTCCAAGTCTTGATTTAAAAATTTATATTTTACTCAATCCAGATGATTAATAGCAATGTAAATGTTATCCCAATGTCTCATGATTTGAACTATATAATTCGGTTGAAATTATCCATCCACAATGCATTCACGGGGGCTTCACTTGGGAGAAATACCATACCACGTGAGTTCATATTGGGGATATATATTGAGGAAAAAATGACATAATATATTGAGCATATAATAGGGGGTAAAGGGTTTTTATATTGGTGGGTATAAAAAATGGAGCTCAAAGTTAATGAAAAAATATAAAGGGGTATAACAAATGTTAATGCAAAAATGGATACCTACAATATCTAGTGAAAGCAGGGATTTTTTAAATTGGGAAGGTGTATTGGGTTCGTATTGGAAGGAGGTTAAATAATGTGATTTTTAGAGGTGTTTTCCAATATGTAGTCAAAATAAGGGTATTGTTTAGTATCCCGCAAACACACATTATATGTTAGAGGTTCATTGAGTGAAGACCTTCTGAATGGATTGAAATTCTCAATTTAATTTGAAAATTTAGGCATTTTTCTTTGATTTTCCTTACATTACAATCCTATTTTTACTTGGATTTCACTCTAAAATTAGTTGTTTTTCAATGGTATATATGTGTGTGTGTGTGAGAGAGAGAGAGAGATGCACAATTTTTAGAGCAATAAAATGAAGCTTATAGTTATGGGTAAAAGCATTATTTTTGCAACATCCTTGGTGAAAATTCCATGTAAAAATATATAAATAACACGGATTATGGGACACGTATTCCAAGATGAATGGTGGGCAAGACATCCTGGTGTGTGTTCATTTGGTTGTTTATGGCTAAGGAAAATGGCAAAGGCAATGACTAAGGATTTGGAAAGGCATGAGGCATTAATTGGCATTTTATTTATGAAAATAATGGAAATTGGGAGAAAATGAAGGTGAAAGGTCACAGGTTGCATGTGAGGAGGACATTGAAGGAAAATAATGGAAAATGAAGAAAATAGAGTCCTCATTAATAAAAGGGCTTATGAATATCAGTTGGAAAACTTCTTCCTTTGAGTGTGAACCTTTTGTTAGTCTATCTTTGGAGCTCTCTCATTATTCTCTTTCTCTCATACTCTTGGACACTTAGAGTTTTCTTGGAGCACTTTGGCATTGGAGCAAGAAAGGCAAAGAAGGCAAGAGGAAGCAAAGATCAAGCAGGGAAAGGCAGGATTAAGTAGCTACAATAGGCTTCATTGTGGGTATCAACTTGCATGTGTATTTTCCTTGCTAGATTTTTCATGCATGGGATTGCATGTGTTTCTTTTCTACCATGGCATTGGTTTTTCCAGGGTGATAGTATTTTTAGCCTAGCCTTGCCATTTCCTGATAGCTTTGATGAGATGGGTTCTCTCATGCAATTTGTGGGGGATGGAAGGATTGGATTCGAAACTGAGTGGGGTGGATATTTGAATTGACAAACACATGGTGGTAGTGGTTCTTGAACCAGATTGAGGATGCATGAAGCCATTGGCCTAGTAACCCCTAAATCACACTATGGCTTGTGGTAAAGCCAGATTTTGTGCCTCGGTGGGCCTAGGAATCCTTGCTGGTGAATGGCAGGATATACCATAAAGCCAAGAGGTGAATTTTCTCTCCGTTGGGCCTAGTGATTATGGGATGGAATGTACAGTAAATCCTGGAGAGTTTGTCTTGGTGTAGGGCCTAGTGATCCCTGGATCAGACTGCGGATGCACGGTAAAGCCTGAGAGACTAGGAGGCATCCAAATTCCTCACGGTGTAGGCAAAGAACTCCGTGGCATCCACATAGACTGATGTTTTTGATGTGTTCTATGAGTCCCACATTCATGCTTGGAATATGGCACTGGGGTGATTGGCTGAAGAGAGTCTTGGCTCAGCCAATCTATGGTCGAGTGGAACGTGGTAGTCCCATCGCTGGTTGGTTGATTGCATTTATTAATGAACAATGTTATTCCCTTGATTTTCATGTGAAAATGTACTGATGTATATATGGATTTTGATGGTTGATATGTCCATTATATTTATGTTCCTATTATTCTAGTTATACGTATATTTTGTGATAGTAGATATGTATGGCTCTCAGCATGTTTTTACTTGCATTTGAATGGATATTGTATCTATGACCTAGTAAGTGATAAGGCAACAAAAGCCATGAGGAAAAAATGGTTCATGGAGATTCTTAGATAAGTATGAGATCCATACACTTAATTATGTTGTTTACACCTATAGGTTACATGTTGATGATATGTTTGACGAAATGCATGTCATGGCTAGTAGGGGTCTGGTTATGATCTTGTTCATCATATTGCTTTTGTATCCTTTTTTCCTTGTATCCTTACCAATTCCAAGTGATCATTCCATTCTTGGCAGTGTCCTCGGCTCTGGGCCGAGAAAGGTGGCTCAAATCCTAGAATGCTAGCAAAAACAAAGCGTTAGTTTGAGACTAACTCGTCTGGGTAGTGCCTGAGAAGCATTATAAAGCACTTGGCTAATGTTTGGGGAACATTAGTCCTGATACTAACTCACCTGGGCAGTGTCTAGGAAGCATTATAATGCACCTGGCCAGTGTTTGGGGAGTGTTAGTTCTAATACTAACTCACCTGGGCAGTGTCTAGGGAGCGTTACCCTGCCCTAAGTTGCTCAAACAATAGTAGGACCCAGGGACAGGAAATCTGAGTGGCTAACTTGTCTCCTAAAGGTTATTTCGGGTGATTTTAGATGACTGTGTGTGATGTTTCATCGATTCCACTTCCTTAAGGTCACCTAGGAGGTCGAATCTTATCATAGTAGCCTCTCGTCTCATGTTTACCCGAGTTGGCATGGTTTCTTGGGTAGATGTGGGAGGAGGGTGTTACAGAGTGGTATCAGAGCATGGTTCAACTCTCAGATTGAATGAGTTGAATGTGTGTTGGTCATTCATGCATGTCAATTGCATGTGTGTCTCTTACACTTATATACTTGTTGCATTGGCTTGATGATTGATTATGGTTGTAGTATGTTTGTTATGAATAATTTGATGTTGATTTCGTGAAATTTATTGGTCATGAATATGTGACTGGTTGCATATGGATTATATGTCACTTATATGTTGATTTCATGTCACCTACTTACATCCTTGTATGTTAGGTTAAATTCTTGAATATTTTGGATTACATGTATTAGTCTTGTAGGTTGATTACAAGATTTGATCGCTTATGTTCAATGACATGTGTTTATGGGTAGGTGTAGTTGATTTGGAATTGCTTATGCATACTGTTGGTTGCATGTGGCAATGTGTAAAATGGAGTAATGGTTGTTGTCATGCCTAAAGTCATGGTTTGTGTAGTTGATATGGTCATGCATTGATGACTGGAATCTAGCTAGAATGGTGTGTGTAAGGTTTTGCACTCATGTGTTATATGTCTATATGTAGTTGTTATGCATGTATGGTCTTGGTTATAGTTTGAATAGTAGGTCAAACATGCCTTGTGAAGTCATTGTATGCAATTTAGGTAATCATGGTACGATTGGTATGTTATGATGCTAATGTGTTAAATGAGGTAAAGTAGGAGATGCAAATCATCAAGTGAAGTTGCAACATTGGATCTCGAGGTGAGGACATGCAGTCATACAGTTTTGTGTGTTTGGAATGCAGGTATGTAGGTTAAGGGTTGTTATATGCATTAGGGTTATGTACATTAGGTTATGTACACGCCTTTTGATGTTATGGTTACATTCATGATAGATGTTAGTTGATCAGTGTAGTTATATGCAAATGAGTAAGATAATTAAGAATGATAGTAACCTATAGTTGTATGCATTGATATTGTTGTTTTATATTAGGTTACCTGATGATTAGGTCATATGTTGTTGATGAGCGTGATATATATATGATTATTGTTATATGTTATTAACTGGATGATTAGGGTTACTTCATTGAGATCTTGATGTTGTAATTTGGATTGGCCATATGTGTGATGGTTATGTTCATTGGATTGAAGATCTTGATGTTATATGTTTGTGTTAACTTGGTTTGACCTATGCAGATGGTTATGGTTGTGATATTCAGGTATGAACTGACATAATTGTGATATGGTGTCTTACTAATCTAGACTGATCGTACATATGTGATTATTATGCATGAATGACAAATGCTTATGAGCTTATGACCTAAACATGTTAGTTATTCACTGTTAGGGATATCATGATTTATGTTTGAGTTGATATGTTGTGAATTTGTATCATGCTAACCTAGATTTATTGTGTAGAGAAGATAGCCTCCCCTGATATACATTAAGGTATGAGTTTCTTATGTCGTATATTTGGTGCTTGGTTGTTCGATCGAGACATCTATTTGGTGTTTGAGTGTTTGATGCCTAGTTGATTTATTTAACATGGTATGTTTGCAAGTCGTTGAATGATTGATGAATTTCTTAATATAAGTATGTGTTCAAATAATCTTTCTTTAAGATGGTTTTAAAAACATGTATGTGTTGAGACAGTTGATATGTACTTGAGTATAGTAGGTGATAGTTGTAGCATTATGTCTAATAACTTTGAGTTGACCATGGATTATGATGTGATTGTTAGTCTTGGTAAAGGTTGATTTCAAATTGATAGATATGATTGTCTTTATATTTTGAACACGTGGTTAACATGTGTGAGAAGTTGCAGGGTAACATGCTTGGTATTGACCTGAGAAGGTAATAGTTGATGTGTCTATATAACTAACAGTTGGGTGGTGTGACAACACATAGTAAGCCCCGATTCCAACAAGGTAAAAAGGTAAAAGAAAGGAATTGGGCAATAATTCCTTTGGATATGTTTGGAAACCCTAATTTCAAACGAATGAGTGCTTTGCACACAAGAAGTCTCCTTAACCTTGATTTTGTCTGACATTATATGGATATGTGCTATATTCATGAACATGTACTTGACAGGTATATTAGCTAGTCTTTAGCTACAAGTGGATATGTTAAAGGATTGGAGTCCCTTGAGAGATGGCGTGGATGTGTTCAGTTGCAAGCAACGTGCTTGGCACAACAAGATGAGGTAACTGGTGTAGTGTTATGTTTATTTATGCACTAACAGTTATGTGTTAATGAAAGCATGATGCAGGGAGTTGCATGGCAAGAGAGGTTGCCATGAAATCTTGAATAAGGCTCGAGTTGAGATTTCCCTTGGAACCATGGGGATTGAGTCATGGTGTTTAGTCTTGTGATTTTGATATTTTATGAATTGCTGAGCTTGATTTGCAGCTTTGTTTATGCCTAGTGTATGGTCATAGCACTTTCTTTGTGGAGTCATGTTGGTATTGGTTTTTATGGTCTTCTTCTTGTATGTTTCTTGTCTTTCCTTTTATGTTTTGAGTATTAGGAATTGGTTGGGAAAGAGGAAAGTTAATGGAGCTTGGGGATAGCTATGTGGTACCCAACAAGTAATGTAAGAAACGATGAAGCTCTTTGCATGACTAAGCGCAACGGAAGGTAAGACTATGACAGTTGATTGGACTGGTTGGGTCCATCATGGTAAATGGACAATAGCAGTGCATACACAAGAACTGTAATAAAAAAAGGTAAATTAAATGGATTAGAGGTGTCATATGCTTTGGCTATGTTGGGAACTATTGCTCTCAATGCCTGTGCATAAATAATGAAGTTCTCTTAACCTAGACCTTATGTTATCTGGTAAAATTATGTTATGATAATAAGTATGTTGATGTTTATATATGTATACTTGTAGGTGTGTATGTATGTTATATTTGACAGCGTCATCATGGATCCTGATTATTAATGCTAACATTTATATGTATACATGTATGTATGTATGTTGTTGACTGAATAGATCATTAGTATTCTATGTTGATGTTTATGTATATGTATGTATGTATCCATGTATCTATGTCACTGTCTGACAAGTCATTAGGAATCATTCTCATAGAGGAATGATTTCTTATGCAGGAGAATGGCATGACGAGGTTCATGGTATTACGAGGAATCAATTGGGAAGAGTAGTCAAGAAAAATATACGAGGTCAGTATTATGTGGATATGAATTGACATTGTATAATTGTATTATGCCTATGTTTATTTTATGACAGGTAATGTTGAAGGATACATCAACAAAGTGAAAGTAGTGTGGTTTGCGACATGCTAGGATAAGCATGGATAAGACACTAGAAACAAGGTTTCTTGGTAAGGATAGTGTGGTTTTGGATGTGTGGTACTATTTTTGTGCATACGTTGTATATGTTGTACATGTTGCATATATGATGTGTGCACTTGTGGTGTTGTGTATACATAGCATGTGTGCATGTTATTTATGCAATGTTATGTACATGATGGTACAAATGGGGTTTTACGAATATTTCATATGGGGTGTTGTATACATATTGTATTGTCTTCATGATGTATATGCAGCGTGTGTGCATATGGTGCTCTGTGCATGTTGGATATGTAGTGTTGTGTATGGATGATGTTATGTACATGTTGGATATGCAGTGCTATGTACACGTCATGTTGCGTGCATGTTCTACATATGGTGCTATGTACATATGGTGTTGTATGCATGATTGTACAATTGGTGTTGTGAGCATGTGGTGTCATGTACATGTTGTACATAAGGTGATATGAGCATGCGGTGTTGTGTACATGTCATGCATGTGATGCTATGTACATATGATGTCACATACACATCGTGTGTGTGGTATTGTGTACATGTGGTATTGTGTACACGTTGTATAGTGGTGTAGTGTACATGTGGCATTGTGTACACATTGTGCAGGTGATGTTGCATACACATTGTGCAGGTGGCGTCATGCACATGTGATGTTGTACACATGCTGTGTAGATGATGCAATGTATAGGTGGTACTGTGTACATGTTGTACATATGGTACTAGTGCACGTGTGGTATTCTGTGCATGTCATACATGTTGTGTTGAAGGCATTTGGTATTATGTGCATGTCATACATGTTGTGTTGAGGGCATGTGGTATTGTGTGCATGTCATACATGCTGTGTTGAGGGCATGTGGTCTTATGTATTTGCATCATGTAGTCATGGTATTGTGGTATTTGTACTCGTTGTGTGGTACTCTGTGTAGGTACATTCATTGGGTGGTATTTCACATCAGGTATAAATGGATGCATTGTACTGTATACACTGGGTGTAGGTGTTTGTGTTGTATGTCAGGTATAGATGAATGTATTTCATGGTGTGGTATGTCGTGTGGTTTTATGTGTGTGATGCACATTATGTGTCTATGCACATGGTTGAGGAGAAGGCACTGGGTGTTTGCTGGGTGTAGCAACCGATCCAGAGTGTGTACGAAATAAAGACAAAGGTAGAAGCTAAGGATTGATGAAAGGATAAGTATCAACATTTTATTTTAGTTTTATTATGCATGTGATTTATGACTATGGTATATGATGACTATATGGGATCTATGATTCTGGTTTATGATGGTTACATGTGATTTATGATTTTGATCTATGATGGTTGTGTTTGAGCTAACCTGATGCGATATCTTTATATATGTTGGTTTGATCAAGTATGCTAGTTTGACTTGTTGTGATAGGAAACGAACAGGATTGCAAATGTACCTTATTGACGAACTACCAATGAGGTATTATTTGAAGTTATTTCAATTTATTTTGAATCTAATGGAAGTTATGTTCTTGGTATAGGAATCATGAACATTCTTAGCTGGGTGGTTGAAATCGATTGCAAGAATTAGCAGTGACAGTGAAATAAATTAGAAATGTAGTAGTATGTTGGTAGAGCACTTTAGAAGCAGGGCCATTGTGGGACACTACTACCCAATTGTGTCCATTGATTTCCATGAGCATTCTATGACTGGTATGATGTGTTTAGGAAGGGATATTCCTTGGTTTTTGTATCTTTTGATGCGAGGAATCCTTTCCAAGGGATGGACTACCTGAGATGGGGGTTCCAACAGAACTTGGAAGGTGAGTGACTGCACAAAAGGGATTAACCGGATTGCCCTATGGACTGTGTAGCAGAGAAGGGAAGGTAGGGGATCGATTTGTTTTGGTCATTATCATTGCCAGATGGAATTAGATGCACATTGGGAGTGCACCCTGGGACAATGAACTGGTAACTGTTCACTGCGAGGACAAGTGGCATTGGATTATAGCGTTGGACATTAGATGCAGATTTGACCTTGTAGTGGATTATGAACTTCCTTGGAAGGAGGTGAATCTTGGTACTACCTTGAGGGTAGAGGTGTGAGCCTCTGGATTCCCTTGTTGTGGATGCATGCATCATATCTTTTATTTGTTGGTTTAGCAAATGTGCATATGTGCATGTGTATATGTGATTATTGTAGATACCGTAATGAGCTCTGTTCTAAAACTAAAGTATGCAATATGTTGTCATGTTGTCATGATGTTTTTCTTCTAAGAAGGTCTTTCATTGTAAATACTGCAACGAGCTGTGTTATAAAGCTCCATGGGAAGTATGTTTTGTTTTCAATAGTCTTGTTGGTTATAGGTGTCATTGAACACCGAGGACGGTGTTGCCCCAAGGGGGAGGGTTTTGTAACAGCCTTGGTGAAAATTCCGTGTAAAAATATATAAATACCATGGATGATGGGACACATATTCCAAGCTGAATGGTGGGCAGGACATCCTGGTGTGTGTTCATTTGGTTTTTTATGGCTAAGGAAAGTGGCAAAGGAAATGGCTAAGGATTTGGAAAGGTGTGAGGCACTAACTGGCATTTTATTTATGAAAATAATGAAAATTGGGAGAAAAGGAAGGTGAAAGGTCACGAGTTGCATGTGAGGAGGACATTGAAGGAAAATAATGGAAAATGAAGAAAATAGAGGCCTCATTAATAAAAAGGCTTCTGAGGATCAGTTGGCAAGCTTTTTCCTTTGAGTGTGAAACTTTTGTCAGTTTAGCTTTGGAGCTCTCTCATTATTCTCTCTCTCTCATACTCTTGGACACTTAGAGTTTTCTTGGATCACTTTAGCATTAGAGCAAGAAAGGCAAGAGGAAGCAAAGATCAAGCAGGGAAAGGCAAGATCAACCAACTACAACAGGCTTCATTGCGGTACCAACTTGCATGTGTATTTTCCTTGCTAGATTTGGCATGCATGGGATTGCATTTGTTTCTTTTCTACCATGGCATTTTTCCAGGGATGACAATATTTTCAACCTAGCCTTTCCATTTCTTGATAGCTTTGATGAGATGGGTTCTTTCATGCGGTTTGTGGGGGATGGAGTGGGGTGGATCTATGAATTGACAAACACATGGTGGTAGTGGTCGTTGAGCTAGACTAAGGATGCACAAAGCCATTGGCCTAGAAACCCTTGAACCAGATTGTGGGTTTGAGGTAAAGCTAGATTGTGTGTCTCATTGGGCCTAGGAATCCTTGCCGTTGAATGGCGAGATATACAGTAAAAACAAGAGGTGGATTTTCTCTCTGTTGGGCCTAGTGATTCTGGGATGGAATGCACGGTAAAGCCCGGAGAGTATGTCTCGGTGTGGGGCCTAGTGATCCCTCGATCAGACTACGGATGCACGGTAAACCCTGAGAGACTAAGAGGAACTCAAATTCCTCACGGTGTAGGCAGAGAACTCCAGTGGCATCCACATAGATTGGTGTTTTTGATGTATTCTATGAGTCCCACATTTATGCTTTGGAATATGGCATGGGGGTGATAGGTTGAAGAGAGACTTGGCTCAACCAATCTATTGTCGAGTAGAATGTGGTAGTCCCATCATTGGTTGGTTCATTGTATTTATCAATGAACAATTTATTCCCTTGATTTTCATGTGCAAATGTAATGATGTATATATGGATTTTGATGGTTGATATATCCATTGTATTTTTGTTCCTATTACGTTGGTTATATGTATATTTTGTGACAGCAACTATGTATGAATCTCAGCATGTTTTTAATTGTATTTGAATGGATATTGTATCTATGACCTAATAAGTGATAAGGCAGAAAAAGACATGAGGAAACAATGGTTTATGGCAGTTCTCAGATAAGTGTGATATCCCTACACTTAATTATGTTGTTTACACCTAGAGATTACATGTTGATATGTTTGACGAAATGCATGTCATGGGTAGTAAGGGTATGGTTATGATATTGTTCATCGTATTGCTTTTCTATCCTTGTTTCCTTGTATCCTTACCAATTCCTAGTGATCATTCCATTCTGTCCAGTGTCCAGGGCTCTGGGCAAAAAAAGGTGGCTCAAATCTCGAAATGCTAGCAAAATAGAGCGTTAGTTTGGGACTAACTCGCCTGGGCAGTGTTTGGGAAGCGTTATCAAGCACTTGGCCAGTGTCTGGGGAGCATTAGTCCTGATACTAACTCGCCTGGGGAGTGTCTGGGAAGTGTTATAAAGCACCTAGCTAGTGTCTGGGGAGCATTAGTCCTGATACTAACTCGGCTGGGCAGTGTCTAAGGAGCGTTACCCTGCCCTATGTTTCTCAAACAACAATAGGACCCAGGGACAAGAAGTCTGAGTGCTTGACTTGTCTCATGAAGGTTATTTGGGGTGATGTTGGATGACTATGTGTGATGTTTCATCGATTCCACTTCCTTAAGGTCACCTAGGAGTTCGAATCTAACCATAGTAGCCTCTCGTCTCATGTTTACCCTAGTTGGCATGGTTACTTGGGTAGATGTGGGAGGAGTGTGTTACAATGCTAGTGCAATATACATGCACCAATGACCTTACTATGTATGAAGCCTTCCATGTGGAATAACTTGTCGAATTGAACACACCTTACTTGAGCCTAATGTGGCATTTAATTTGAATCTACAAACACACTGCACTACACCTTATGTTAACAATGATGTGTATATGTAGCTAAAGCAACCAAGCATAACTTGGATGTTGTGATGCTTTGTGGCTTCCTAGATGTACCATTGGCACCATGAAGATAGTGCACCAACATATGACCAACAATGGTGTTATGAAGTAAGAAACACTAGCAATGCATCGCATGAAACAAAATTCATCAATTAGAGCTCTAATATGCATCTTGTTTGATAGAAAATGCACACATCTCAACATTCCATCATTAATGTGCTACGCCTTATATCTCCCTAGGTACACCCCATTGACGTTAACAAATCAATGATGCAACCACATGCAATGTAAATGTTTTAGTGATTTTCAATTTTGAAGGTGTCCTATGGTAAACTAATATCATGTCATAAGACTATTTTTTAGCTGTTAAAAGTAAAAGGAATTTTTAGACGAACTAAATTTATCTTGAAATATTATATTGTTTCTCCAAGTCTTAAGGTAAATGAATCAGAACTAGCATTTAGGTTTAACTATCATTACCTTGCATTATACACTTGTTAAATTTTCTACTTTAATATTTCTTTAGGATTCACTCCATCGAGCTATGACATTCAACCATCTATTTCATTATTATGTGTGGTAACTTCGAGTGGTAGAGCCTATCTATCATGTGAAACCCTAACAAGCACCTTGCTTTCCTTTTGGTGTTGAAGATTAGTTTTCTAATAGGGTTGGGAGCCCTCTTAGCTCCACAATGACATAGTATTGGAAATCACTTTGTCTCTCTTCACATGTTTTATGGTCATTCCTTACAGGCTCCAAAGTTTCATGTTTTGCTATGCATTTTGTATTACATATGTTTCATGTGATTTTTAGAATAATGCCCTTTGTAATTTGTTATCCTTGTGTACCACTTATGCATTATTGTGTCACTCACTTTTTCATTTGTTGCTTCTACATTTTGGATCCCTATCCTTAGAGGAAATAAGCTTATGATGCACGAAATAAGCTTATGATGCACAAAGTCAGTTGCACCACTAAGTGTGATCACTATGCTTAGTCTTTTGCTATGCTCAAATTTATTTTGCACTCTTATTTCACAACTCATCTTATTGGCCAATCCAACCTATTTTTGGCTTTATCTAGCATGTTCATGTATATTCCAATTTACAAGGAAATGCAATATTTACCAAAAAAAAAAAGAATATACATGTTTGGTTAATTTTATTTAAAAGCATTAAGAATATACATGTTTGGTTAATTTTATTTAAAAGCATTGTAAAACATCAAGAATCTTATTCTCACTATGTTCCTTAATTGTTGATATTATAATGCTAAAAATAGTTCACTCTCATTTTTAGTCATAAATAAAATATTTGGATGTCATGTGTAGTAACAAAATTTTATATAACTTTAAAGAAAGATAAAGTAATTAAAATAAAATCTTATATTTTTACATTTAACTATTAACTATAATAAAATATTTCAATGTCTACAAAAATAAATAATTCAAAGTAAAAAATAATTACTTCTTAATAAGAGTCAATATGGAGATATGTAATTCATACAATTCTTAATATAAAATTAATATGTGGTATTTAAAAATATTAAAAATAAAAAAAATCAATGTGAGTCATAAATAAAATACTTCAATATACAAGATTAAATATTATTGATATTTATTTAAAAATATACTTATAATAAAAAAAAGCATTAATGTAGACAATGGAATTTATAAATAAAATATTTCAATATCTATGATAAGTAAAATATTTCAATATTATATATATGTTTAAATAAAAACCTACATCATATAAAGCAATTATACATATAGTTAAAAAAACTATATATTTTATATAAAAAAAATTGAAAAAATTAAATTATTATTTTACATCTTCATCACTTTTCAAGTTTTTGTTTTTTTTAATTGACTCGTACCTGTAAAAATGTAAAAGGTTGTTTTTTTTTTTAAATGGACGCGTATCTGTAAAAAAGTAAAAGGTTGTTTAAATAAGTTATTGGGTGAGTAGTAGAAACACGCTTCCCCAACGAGGGGGAATGGGGACATAAATTTTTATGTTGTTGGAGGTGATGAACATACCACAAAGTGACAAATGCCAAATAAACAATAAACATTAAGAGTGTGGGGGGCATGCACCAACCTATCTATTTCTTTTAAACGTGATAATATCATTACAAATCAAATCAATTAGAGAATTTATTTTAGACGTTCATTGGTCTGGTAATGAGAGCAGAGAAATATATTAATATATTTAATTGATTTTTAATTAAATGAAATGTAATTGATTGGTAAACTTTGTGTAGTAGATTAATGATTAGTTTATTGTCTTTTCATTTTATCTATTCACATATAAGATGTAAAAGTGAATTAATCATTAACTTAATATATGGTACTTAATATTTATTAATGGTATGATACATATGTATGACATATTAGACTAGTTACTTTTTCAAATAAATAATCATTTTATTTTATCTCTAAATTAATCATCGCTGACATTTTACTAATCATGTTAATAAGAAAATGATGTAAGTATTAATTTAATGGTGTGAGAAAAAATTATTATATTGGTTAATGGTTTTGATCAAGGATATAAGTAGTCAATTTATAAAAGTTGTGGAGTATAATTTGAAATTGTCTTTGTTTGGTTAAAAGTAAGATTTTATTTTGTCTAAAGAAAGAGGTTAATGGTCCAAAATCAAAGAGTGTAAGGCAAAAGCAAAAACTTTTCCTTTTTCAAATAACCAATAAATCATTTAAATAAATAACAATGATGAGTCAATTTACATTCACAAATAATAACCAATAATAACTATCCCCACTACTAATTTAAATTATAATACAAAATTTCACTATATAAAAAATAATTTATTAAAAAATATAATTAATTTAAACTATATAATTATCCATATTTTTTTATTAAAAATTTATAATTAATTTTATACTTTAATCTTAATTGTAACGAATAAAATGTCAACATTGCATTATGATTTCCTACTTGAAAACGTAACTATAATTTGGTTAATATAAATTACAAACTAACTATATCTAAATCATATGATAACTATTATTTTCTTAATATATAAATCATATGGCCAATTTCACGCCTATATCATTTGTATATCTTTCTCGTAATGCATAGCCATTGTCTCCTTCCCTTTGATAACCAAAGAGATGTAAGGATGTATCTTTGCATTGGCTTAGTAACCACCAACCTCACCCCCTTTGATGATCCTCCTTTTTTGTTTATTGGTCCATCTCTACTTGGTCCCTTTGATGATCCTCCTTTTTTTTGTTTATTGGTCCATCTCTACTCACCAAGTTAATTTGTATTTGTATTTGTATTGATTTCATATTACTTTATTCCATTTTCATAAACATTTCATAAACATTTCAAACTTTTCTGGAATTATATATTAAATTTATTTTTATTACAATAAAATTTATTTATCAAACATTTTTATTTCATATATTTTATTCTTTATTAGTTCGGTCATTGGTGAAAAACTTATAAATGGCTACATACTATTTTGTTTTAAGTGAGTTTACATTCATATTAAATGTTAGGTTAAAACAAATAAATTTGATTTTGTTTTATAATATGTAGCCTTTATATTTAAGCTAGTACTCAAATATGTCAATGACATTTAATAAAATTGATCTTGTTATAGACTTCATAATGTCGCTTCGTAAACAAGGGATTTCTGGAGAGGTATGTTAAGTGACTCGTCTCAAAAAAGCGAGGTACATTAAGTGATTCGATCAACCAGAGAGGAACGAGTAAGAAGGAACTTGCTAATGAATGGATTTATTGAAAGGGAGAGGGATGTCAATTTAATTATATATGATTCATTTTCAAGTAAAGATATAGTTTTTTAACACTTGATCTACCATAGGTATTTATTGCCATTTATTGCCAACGTCCAGGGACTTAAGCATGGCCAAAATAAAAGACCACTCAACCTAGTTATATGCCTTTTCAAAATCAATCGCCATGAAGAGGGTATCAAGGCTTATTTCGGTGTGTTTCACTTGTGTTGGACTTGGCTAAATGCTAAGGCTGGAGGATGAAGGATAAAGTCTTATGGTGAGAGGTTATAGGTTTAAGGGTTTTGGTAAAGGGTTTATCAACTTTGAGACATAATACATGAAGGCATTCTCTCAACATCTCCTCTAATTCAAACATCAAGAATAAACATGATCCATCCATAACATGAGAAAATAAAGTTAAGCATGTGATTCATTCTAAGTCTCAACAAGTCATGCTCTAGCTAATATGTATGGATAAATATTGCTCGTTGCTTCTCCAAGTCATAATTTACACTTTCTTCTTTATTGGACCTAGCCTTGTGAGGACGTGATGACACTAATGCGATTATGGTTTAATACTTAAATCCAAATACAAATGACAAAGAGGAAACAAAGGACCCTAGTCCTACATTTGATGCACCCCTCATTTGAGCATATGCACATTGGCACAATTTCTCATATGATACCACCCTTAGGGAGTTCAGAGGTAATGCTAGGAAATTTGACACAAAAGAAAGTTAGTAGGAGTCCTAGCTAAAAAATGTTGTGCATGGATGTCGGCAAGAAAGAAAACATCATAAGAGTGTACATACACTTTTCTTATACTCTCCTCTTTACACCTCTTATTGGCATATATGTGCTTGAGTAGCGTTCCATCCCAATACCGGATCTAAGCATCAATGACCCAACATTTAAGCTCCAATATATTGCTTTATAATCAACAAGGATTATTATATAGGCTACTCTTAATTTCAACTCCTCTACTAACTTTCTACTAATTTTATTTTATCTTTGTAGGAGCCATTATATATAGATATAGTTATGTAGCAGTCAATTATGCACTTTCGATTCATCTCTAGTTGCTGAATAATGAGCTTGAACAATTAAATGAGCACCTATTTTAACCCAAATTCAATCGGGTACGATACATGAATGTTGGCTACAAATACTTTTGTACTAGTTTCTTTAATTACCACCATCTTTTCTTCAAATTCTTCATATTGTTAACATTAATTTATTGTTATATTCTTGTTCAAATAAGCTTACAATAATTCTTGATTTCATTATATTTTATTTGCGATGTATTTCAACAAGGACCCCTAAACATAAGAAAAAATGACTTTGTTAGCAGAACACAAGTAAATAATTACTTGGGTGTTGAAGTAATTTATTGGGTGAAGATTTGTTACCTTTTTTTTCCATGTGCTTCCTCAATTATTTTACAATAAAGTATTAAAGGGAGATATGAGGTAAGTTTTGATAGGCAAAGGAATAAATCCATGCTTGGATTGAATTTCCTTAAGGTGAGCCATACATTAATACAAAGAGAAGTGACCTTTAGTTTCATCTTGAAAGAAGTTTGAATGACTCTTCCTATCAGCCTATGACTCTTCATATATATCCTAAATTCTTATTTACAAAAATATTTGCAATTTACCATAATCCCAAGTATTAGGTATCTAATATTCCTTGCCTTAATCCAAAAGGATGTTTTTGAATCCAAGCATTATTCTCAACTTTTCAAAATTTCTCTTCCAAGCACTTTGATGAAGATGTCTACAATTTTCTTACTTCTAGATCAATGTCCCAAAGGAATAGTCTTGGCCTCTACATGATACCAAATGAGATGGTATTTTGCGTTGGTGTGATTACTTCGATCATGGGAATCTAGGGTTTTTGGAAAACCTAATTACAGAAGTATTGTCAATTTGAAGAGGAGTAGAATTCACCTATTTCTCCTATAGAACTACAAGTATTTTCTTGATCCACACATTCTCCCTTGTTTGTTGTATAACTACCACATGTTTTGCCTCTGTTATGGAATCTACTAGAACTGACTAGTTGTGTTCTAGGAGACTGTTGTTGACCCAAGCCTCATGAGATAACATAAAGTGGACTCTTTAATTTCTTTATTCTCATACAAGTTTGAATCAAAATATCCAATCAGGTGGATGAATAATACTTGAGCCTAAAGTATTGAGTCCCTTTAGATATTTTAGAACTCTTTTTGTAGCAAATTGATTTCCTTCACAAGTTTTTTTGTGTAAACCTAGAAAAAATCCCAACAATGCTTGGAATATCTAGTTTATTGGTGGTAAGGTAGATAAGACCTCCCACAACTTCTTTGTACCTGGTTTCATTCTCAAATACATTCTCTTCTTTAAATGTGAGCTTGAAATTTTGTTCCATTGGAGTAGAGAGAGGGTTACACTCGACTATGCCAAACTTATTCAACAATTCTCCAATGTAATTCTTTTGTGAGATGAATATTTACTTTGGACTTGAGTCACTTTAATGCCCAAGCAGTAATGGAGATGTCCCAAATCTATCATCTCAAATCCTTTCTTCAACTCTTTCTTTATGGATGCAATATAGCTTTTGATGTTCCCTATTATCAATAGATAATCCACATACACTAAAAGATATACAAACGTTTTACCAAATTTCTTGACAAATATATTTTCATTATCAAGATTAATTTCTTGAAATTCACTTTCATAATATGCTCAATTAGCTTTTAATACGAAGATCACGGTGCTTGTTTTAGGCCATATAAGGATTTGATGAGTTTACATCTTTTATGCTCTTGTCCATTCACAGCAAAACACTATGGCTGAGACATGAACACATTCTCTTTAAATTATCCATTCAAGAATGTAGTTTTCACATCCATTTGATGAACCCTTTATCCATTCTATGTTGCCAAGACAAATACAATACAAATGGCTTACCATTTTTTGTGGCAAAAAAAGTCTCCTCATAACGAATACCTTCTTTCTGTGCAAATCATTTTGCCACAAGCCTTGTTTTTTGCTTGTCAGTTGAACCATCTGATTTGTACTTGTTCCTGAAGACCTAGTTGTAGCCAATTGGTTTGGATATGAATGGATGGTCCACCAACTTGCATGTCCCATTCTTGATGAAAGAATCATACTCCTTTTGCATTGCTTCTTCCCTATCATCATTAGAAACAAATTCTTTAAAGGAAGTTGGTTCAAAGTTAGTAGATAAATTTAATTCTATGATATGAAAATTTCCATATCATATTTATCATCTGAGTTTTAATTTATGTACATCACATCCATATTTCCTGGTTGAACCTTTGGTTCTTTTTCTCACTTCATTAGGATGACCACTTCCAACAATCTTTATGAGCCACTTGATGGACCAGTTTGAGATGGTTCAGGTTGCTCTACTGATTGAGACGGTGCTACATCAAGGTTAAACCTCTCAATACTCTCTATCATATCATTGTTTTGTCCTCAAAAGTACCATTATTTTACATCATTTTCCTTTACTTTTAATCAATTTCCATTTACAGTTTGTAACCTTGTATTAAGACCATTTTAATGTTCATATATGGGATCAGGCTCCATATTTTTCAATGCATTTATTTTAGCATTTTAAGTTATTTTATGATTAACTCTTAAAAAAAAAAACATGTTTTCACTTATTCTTGAAAGTTGGATGAATTTAATGATGATTATAAGTATATTTGGAGATTCCAACAATGCACAATTTCACCACCTAACTGAATCAAAATCAGATTTCACCTTCAACCATTGAAGATTTGTCATGGATTTGGATCATCAACCATCTTCGATGTGCAGATAATCTTGGACCATAGATATAATGGTTTGATTAGTTTGAATTATTAACAAATATCTTGTAATTATTATTAGTTGATTTCTAGTTTCTACTTATTAGTAAATGGTTGTAATCACTAGAGAGATTTTTGAATTTGAGTTAATTATTGTTTATCCTATTTTCAAAGAAAAAATATGTATAAATAAAAGTTAAGGGGAGGATTTTTGGAGCATATGTCCAAATTATGATAGAATATAATACCAGTTTTTTATATTTCTATTCACATAGTTTTTCATTCTTTAGTTCCATTAATAGTTCTATAATACAAAGGCTATGTTGTTCTAAGGATTTTATATAATCAAGTAGCAATGTTGTAAGCTCTTTTTGCAACACAAGTCAATCATGAAGGGCCCCCTATTTGGTTTGTTTTACAACACATTTATTTCTTAGATAGATTAGTTAAAATGGATAGATTTACATTTCTATATTTTCTTCGAAGATTAGCATTTAATTTTATGTCATTTGAATTCTTGAATTTCTTTACTTTAATTACAAAGGTGTGGATTCCCTACAAAAATTAGGCATTTGAATGTTGAAGAATGAAAGTGCTTCTCAAGATATCACATAACAGTTTGAATGCCTAAGAGCTAAGAAAAGGATTATGCTCAGTTACCATAAGTTCTATTGTAAACATAAGCCTAGTGATGAAATAAACCTTCGTAGAATTTTGATTTATGTTTGGTTGGATTTAAGCCTTTAATTTCAAAAGTGGGGATTCCCTATAGAAGTTAGAACCTGAAGGTTAAATAATGAAAGTTCTTCTCAATGTATCACAAAACTATTTGAATGATTTTGAGTCAAACAAAGGATTGCAATTGATGTCTATAAAGTTCTCTCGTAAACATAATCCTAATGATCAAATAAACCTATATAGTATTTTAGTTTATGTCTGGTTATTTTTATTGCAAGTGTGTTTCTTGGAACATTAATCTGTAAAGTTGCTTCATAACATAGGAATCATTCATGATCTGATCTTTGCTCTTACAATGTTTGCATCTCACAATATTATGTACATGGATCTACAATAAAATGTAATAATATTTATACATATAAATTGATTGATAATCATCTAATTGAACTTATTTTTCTGGTGAATTTGTTGGAACATTTTCTTGAGGGAGAGATGGTGCTTCAAAAGGCGATTATAGAGATAGATCTAAGATAGATATCACTCCTTCAAGATATGTAATATCATCATCAAAATAGTGATATGTCTTTACGTGGGTGAATATATCTATATGATCAAGCTATCACTTAAAAAAGAAAATCATTCTCATAAGATTCAAGATAAACTATATCTCTAAAAAGATTCAAATTCTTGTTTACCTCATTGTAAAGGTGATATGCCTTGGAAGTACTTGAGCACCCTAAGAAGATGCACTTCTAAGTTCTTTCATCAAGCTTGTTTCTTTAGCCCTTAGGGATCAAGGCATAAAAAGTGGAACCAAATATCCTAAGATGCCTCAATGAAGAAAACCAACCCTACCACTTTTCATGAGTATTCTTTCCAAGAGCATGAGATCATTACCTATTTTTCACATATATTACACATAGAGTAGCATCAGGCCAAAACATAAACTTCACTTTTTTGAAAAATAACATTGAACACACCATGTTCAAAAGTGTCATATTCATTCTTTTTTCTACATAATTATGTTGATGATTGTATGGAACATTGGTTTGATGTTTAATCCCTTATATGGGAAGATATATTTGAAACACATTTGAAGTTCATTTTCATCCATTATCAGTTTGAAGAGTGCCAACATGAGTTTCAACTTCATTTTCAATCCATAGATGAACATTTTTTGATTTGAACGCTTGAGATTTCTCTTTTAACAAATAAACTCAACACATTATGTTGTATCCCTCAATAAAAGTTATGATATGCCTATCTTGAAATGCATATGTAACATGCATGGGGGCACACAAATCAAACTGTATCAATTCTAGTTTTCTACATTCTCTCAAAGTAGAATTGTGAAATGGTATTTGTTTTGTTTTCCAAGGGTACAAGCCTCACATTGCTTCAAATTCCTTGGAATAGTAGGAAAACCAAAAATGCCATTCTTTTTCAAATATTGAAGGTTATTATAATTAATGTGTCCAAATCTAGCATGCCATAAAAGAGTAGATGAAAATGTACCTTTGTCATGGTGAGAGATGCATGTATAATTCTATTCTTCAACAAATATTCTTTTCAACTTCAACAATTTTCATCCTCCATTCTTTTCATAAAAACCATGTTGTTAGAAACATTCTTTATATCAACTTTTCCATTGAACAAGAATGGAGTGGCCTTCCTATTAAATGTGCACAATAGATAGAAAGTCCCTTCACATATCTAGAAGGTATAGCACTTCATGCAAAAGGAAATCTAGGAATATAAAAAATGGAAGCATGATTGTGATAATTCTCGAGGTTTGAGACTTGATTTATCTACAAAATAAGATATACAATCCATATTGTCATTGAAGTCTTAAAATAAGTCTCTCTAGAAGGTTATGTGACATGTTGCACCTATCCCAAGAAGCCATGCATCTTTCCACGAACCAAATGAAGTGTGAAATAAGTCTTCATTAACTCCAATATTGCAATGGGTAATAATATATTGACTATATTTTTGAATTGTTGATGTAGGGTCCTTTTATTTCTACTCATTTCCTTTGATCTTGAAATTCATAGAGTCCATATTTATAATTTGAGGCAAAAAATGGGGAAAATAACAATTCCCCAATGGTGTAACCAAAAATCATTCTCAAAGCTAAAGGAGAACAATGTTTACTCAACACATAAGAAAAATACAAGGAGAAACTTTTGATTGTATATGGTAAGTTGAGTTAGTAAAGAGGTACCATTAATAAATAATGTAATGAACATGAGATTAAGGATGGCCAACACTCATTTTCCATGGAAGTGAATAGGGTTGTGTATTCGTAGAAACAATCATTCAACATAGCGTCAAGGAAATGTATGACATATTTGTCAAGCATAGGGCCATCAAGTAAATACAAATTGGTGTCAAGAAGGATTCCATGGGACTACCTTCATCATCTATGAAGAAATATATAATACCAAGAATGCCATCAATGATCTCTCAGTGTTGAAAATGCAGCAAGAAAATCTAGTTTTGACTTTGCCTTGGTCAAACTAGATTAAAATTAGAATTTCTATTTCAGTAGAATACTTGGAGGTAGTTAACTGAGGTGACATGGAACTTGTCACTTAGATAAATATTTAATTTCGAGTTTGGGAAGCTTGAGTTTAGTTCTACATGATTTATTTCTAATTTGTAGCAATCTATTGAGTTAATTTGAGTTATTGTCAATTTAGCTGGTTCTAATTGTCGGAAGAACTAGTGGAGGTCAAGTTGTGGAAGTGGCACTTCAACCACACTCAGTGATCAACCAGCCCAAAATAATTGTTGCATGCAGAGAATTCGAGTTACCCTATTGAGATGGAGATTCCAAGGCAGTGTACTATAAATTGTAGCATATTCTAATGTGTATAGGTGGTGCATGTAGTCAAAGAATTAACTAAGGAAATTGCACAATTCCAGAGTGTGAAATTCATGAAAAATAGGGGAAATTTCCCAAGGGAACAACGCAAGGAAATAGGAGCTTGGAGGGCTTGAAAATTGGCTAAGTGTTGGCCAGAGTTAGTCAATTAGGTAGAGGGATAGACTATACACTTGCAGGGTGTGCTTAGGCTTGAGAAAGCATATGTATTTCATCTCTATTCTCTAATTAATGCAATATAGATAGTAAGGGGTTTTGAGTAGTTTATTTCCCCTAGATAAATATTTTTGCATGTGTGATGTTTCCTTTTGCATGTCTATGATTCTTGTTTTAGATGGTGAATTAACTTTTGCATATCAGTAAAGTAGCTTCAAGTCTTGTGATTTAGAAAATTTCATGAGCAATATTGAATCTACACATTAATTTCTACATGGTGTTAGAGCTAGAATCACTATAGAGCAGAGATTTTGAAGTTGTCATTGCAGGAGATTCAAATTTGCAGATCAGGGTTGCATGTTTTATTCAGAATTGAGAAAATGGATTTTAATGGAATAAGGCTTGAGTATGCCCTTGAGGGAAGCTCGAATTATGTTGCATGGAAAGACTGCATGAAGGCAATATTGGAGGATTATGGGTTGAAGGAATTCATTGATAATGATATTCTGAAACCAACATTATATGATGCTAAGGATATGACATAATGGAAGAAGTGTGTTGCGAAGGTGAGGAGGATCATATTGGAGGGAGAACGAGACCATATTGTCTCAAATATCCATGGGAAAAAGACTTTGTATGCAATGTGGCAAGTACTGACAAATTTATTCCAGAATAGTAGTGACCATAGGAAATTTGCACTCAAGGACAAACTTTGAAATATCAAGATGCAGAGGAACGAGACCATTCCACAGTACCTGAGCAGGTTCACATAGTTTCATGATAACCTTGGTCAAATTGGTGTTACTGGAGCAGAGATGATTTTGTGAGCCTAACCCTTCTAGGCCTTCCAAAGAGTTGGCACAACTACCAAGATTTGATTAATGGAAGGGAGAAACTACTAGATAGGGAATTCTTGTGGTCCAATTTTGCATAAGAGGAAATAAGGTGGAATACCAGAGACGAGACTTCATCCAAGAGTGAGGATGAGGAGAATTGTTCCTTGGCTAGAAAGGCAAAGAAAAGGAAAGGGAAGAAATCCCAATCCAAAGCAGAATCTAGTCAAGGGGGAAAGAAGAAAGACTTGTCCAGAATCAAGTGCTTTCACTGTCATGAATTCGAGTATTATGCCACGAAGTGTCCACACAGGAAGGAAATTAATAAGACCACAAGATGAGTAGTGGGTGAAGCCTTGGCTTCACAGTTTGAGCTTGATTTTACTCTCATTTCATGCATGGTCAACATAGAGAAGGGAAGTGTGTGGTATCTCGACAGCGGTGCCTCGTTCCATATGACAGGGAATAAATATTTTTAGTGATATGGAGGAGAAGGATGAGAAGGATCCCCATAACCACATCGAGATGGGAGATGATGGAAGATACAATGCGACCGGGATTGTATAGTCACCTTTAAGAAGGATTCAGGCTCCCCTCTTAGGCTCAAGGATGTGATGTTTGTTCTGGGTCTAAAGAAGAATCTCGTCTCTATTGCAGTTTTGGAAGATCGTGGCTATGATGTGGTCTTCACCAAAGGAAATACATTCCTGAGACACATAGCCATGGGACAGGTGAAGCAGATCAGGGTTTG
The DNA here is from genome assembly GCA_031772625.1 of Pinus tabuliformis. Taxonomy (NCBI): domain Eukaryota; kingdom Viridiplantae; phylum Streptophyta; class Pinopsida; order Pinales; family Pinaceae; genus Pinus; species Pinus tabuliformis. The sequence goes on from CM062812.1 coordinate 758,104,019, forward strand.
TGTGAAGAACCTCTATAAGATAGGTGTGAAGGATTATGCTGCATTGAGCACAAAGATTGAGAAAGTGCACAGTCGCGATGTCAGTGAACTTTGGCATAGAATACTTGGTCATTTTCATAATGACGCTTTGAACATCATGCAACATATTACCACAGGCCTACCTAAAGGATCACTAGAGTAGTAGGACACATGCAAATGGTGTACCTTGGGGAAGTACACTAAAGCCACCTTCCATGGTCGAGATACCAGAGCAAATGTAGTCCTTGAAAGGATCCACTTTAATGTTTGTGGAACTTTCTCGACAGCCTCCACTACCAGGCACAAGTATTTTGTCATCTTTACTGATGACTACTCACAGAAGTGATGGATCTTCTTCATCTAGAAGAAAGATGAGACTTTCTCCAAGCTCTTAGAGTTCAAGGCATTGGGGGAGAAATAAACTGACAAGAAGGTGAAGGCTCTTAGGAGAGATAATGGAGGCTAGTTCGTGTCAAATGAGCTTAAAAATTTATGTGCAAAAGAAGGAATTTGACGAGTGTTGACAGCACCACACAACCCACAACAAAATGCAGTGGCTGAGAGGAAGAACCAAAGCATTGCGGGAGCAGCACGGACAATGTTCATGACCAAATCCTACCTCTACAGTTGTGGGTTGAAGCATGCAACACATTGGTCTATTTGTAGAATAGGATTCTACATCATATTCTTGGCATGATCACACCAGAGGAGGATTTCTCGGGGACGAAGTCGGATGTGTCGCACTTCAGGATATTTGGAGCCTCTGTCTACTACCATGTCTCCAAATAATCAAGGAAGAAGTTAGAGCTGGCAACAAGGTTGGGGGGTATTTGTGGGTTACAAAGAAACTCCCCCAAACTACCATGTGTATTTTCCATCCCTCATAATGACAATTGTGCAACAGGATGTTAAATTTGATGAAGACAAAGCCATGCAGTGCTCTCTTAAGGGGGAGCTTCAGATCCCACCAGAGGAGGAAATTTTAGCTCCCAAGGAGGAGCCTCGGGATGGTGTGGAGCAGCCATAAGTTGAGAAGCAAAGAGTGGATACATCTACTCAAGCATAATCATCTAGAGAAGGCAGGAAGAGAATAAGATAAGCTAAGATACTTGTGTAGGATGCGAGGGAGAATGTGGGTGCTCCTTTAAATCAGCATAGGCAGAGAAGGTCACCTGATCGGTACATTGGCTACATGGTTGTAATGACTTAGCTAGTGGAGACCGAGCCATCCTATTTCAAGGAAGCAGTAGAGAAATTAGTATGGTTTGATGCAATGGTGGAGGAGTATGACTCCATTGTGAAGAACAATGTTTGGGAAGTGGTCCCAAGACTAGCAGACAAATCAATTGTGGGTTCGATATGGATCTTTAAGATGAAGCAAGCATCAGAAGGAAGCATAGAAAAGTACATGGTCAGATTTGTGGCCAACGGGTACTCTTAGGTGGAGGGGATCGACTATGAGGATACCTTTGCTCGTGTAACAAGGTACTCATCCATCATATCAATCCTTGCTTTGGCTGCACAAATGGGGTGGAAATCCACCAGATGGATGTGAAAACAAGGTTCCTCAATGGATTTATTGACGAGGAGGTGTATATTGAGAAACCAAATGGATTTGAGACTTTTGATTGAGAGTCTCATGTGTGAATACTCAAGAAAGCATTGTATGGTCTCAAGCAAGCACCCTGTGCTTAGTACATTAATATTAATAACTATCTCACCGGTTTGGGCTTCACCAAAAGTGAAGCTGATGAAAACCTCTATCATATTTTGGTAGAAGGTAAATTATTGATTATTTTTTTTATGTTGATGGCTTTATTTTGACTGGTGATGAGAAGCTGATCAGATCTTGCAAGGAGGACCTTGAAAAAGAGTTTGAGATGAAGGACATGGGTCTCATGCACTACTTCCTTGAATTGGAATTATGGCAAGGTGATTGGGAAATGTTTGTCTCTTGGGGAAAGTATGCCAACAAGATACTTCATAGGTTCTGCATGGATAGATGCAAACCCATGGAGACTCCTCTAGTGACCAAATGGAGGAAAGAGGATGTCACTTCAGGTGAGAAAGTGGATGTTATTTTTTACTGATAGTTGGTGGTTTCACTCATGTATCTTGTGAAGTCACGACTAGACATGCGTTATGCAATCAACTAGCTGAGTCAAGATATGGTTAGGCCAACCAAACTATTTAATAGGGAAAAAAAGCATGTTCTATGGTATCTTAGAGGAACTACCCAATTTGGACTATGGTACAGATGAACAGAGGGAATGAAGTTGTGTGGCTTCACTAATGTAGATTGGGCGGAAATTCCATGAGAAGAGAAGAGTAAATCAGGTGGACTTTTTAGTGTTGTTTTTGTAGTAATTTCTTGGTACAGAAGGAAGTAGAGACAGTGGCACTCAGATCAGCAGAAGTAGAATACATGGCTGCAAGTTAAACATCATGTGGGGTGATCTAGATGAGAAAGATACTTGTTGGTTTGTTTGGTTAGATGATGGATCTTATTGTGATTTACTATGATAACCAGATTTGTATCAAACTATATGAAAATCATGTTTTTCATGATCGATCCAAGCATATTGATACCTGGTATCATCATCTATGGGATTGTGTGCAGAGGCGGATTATGTTTTTGTTGTGCATTCCAACGGAGGAACAAGATGTTGATATTTTTGCATTGGCCTTATCAAGAGGGAAGTTCGAGTTCCATAGGTGTAAGATAGGGGTGGTTGATAATCCCATTTTTGTTGAGAGGGAGTGTTGAAAATGCAGCAAGAAAATCTAATTTTGACTTTGCCTTGGTCAAACTAGATTGAAATGCAAATTTCTATTTCAGCAGAATACTTGGAGGTAGTTAACTAAGGTGACATGGCACTTGTCACTTATTTAACTCAATAAATTCGAGTTGGGGAAGCTTGAGTTTAGTTCTACATTATTGATTACTAATTTGTAGCAATCTATTTCACTTAATTTGAGTTATTGTCAGTTTAACTAGTTCTAACTGTTAGAAGAACTAATGGAGGTCAAGTTGTGGAAGTGGAACTTCAAGCACACTCAGTGATCAACCAGTTAACTAATCAATAAGTCCAAAATAATTGTGGCATGCATGGAATTTTAGTTACCATGTTGAGATGGAGATTCCAAGGCAGTATACTAGAAGTTGTAGCATATTCCAATGTGTACAGGTGGTGCATGTAGTCAAAGAATGACCTAAGGAAATTATTCTAGAGTGTGAAATTCCTAAAAAATAGGGGAAATTTCCCAAGGGAACAGTGCAAGGAAATAAGATGTTGGAGGGACTGAAAATTGGCTAAGTGTTGACCAGAGTCAGTGAGTTAAGCAAAGGGATAGACTATACACTTGTAGGGTGTGCTTAGGCTTGAGCAAGCATATGTATTTCATCTCTATTTTCTGATTAACACAATATAGATAGTAAGGGGTTTTGATAAGTTTCTTTCCCCTAGATAAATATTTGTGCATGTGTGATGTTTCCTTTTGCATGTCTATGATTATTGTTTTAAATGGTGAATTAACTTCCACATATTAGCAGAGTAGCTTCAAGTCTTGTGATTTAGTAAATTTCATGACCAGTATTGAATCTACACATTAATTTCTAAATCAAGCTTCAATGTCACCAACACACATCTCATTATCTTCTATTACTAGTAGTCTAAGACAACCAAGAAGGTCGATGACAAGTAGAAGGAGACAACCAACAACATTAACAACAATGTTATGCAACTAGTGGTTGGAAATGTCGAGATCAATCCTTTGTAGGAAAATTAGGCTATTAGTTTTCAAATGGCTAGAAATTTCCTTTGGAGAAGGCACTTATAAAGCCAATAGTGGGAAGAATCTCAAGTTCAAGCCATTTTTTATGGAAGGTAGCAGTTTTGGGTTACAAATTGACTAAGCCACCACCAAGTGAGAACTTAGACAAAAAAAATGTTGAATGTTTCATGAGCACACACATCTAGGTTCTTCAACATACAATAATGGAGGCATGATGCCTAAGAGGTAGGGACATGACTCAGGATTTCTCATTATAGGAGAGGCAAAGTTCATAATGGCATAGTAATGCCACATGTGATAGGGTTTGAGAGAGGATTTGGAGAAGGTGCTTTTGCATGCAAGAGAGAGAATCATGGAGTTAAATGAACCAAGTTTAATACAATTGTTAGGCTAAGGAACAACTTTGTGCTTGGATTGAATTTCATTAAGGTGAATCATATATTAATACAAAGAGAAATGGCCTTTGATTTTATCTTCCAAGAGGTCCAAATGACTCTTCATATTGACCTATGACTCTTCATATTCCTCCTAAATTAATATTTACAATTTACCATAATCCCAAGGATTAGGTATCTCGCAAGTTTGAGTTGATTAACAAAACATAGTATTTCATTCCTAATCTACAAGCTACTAGCCATAAAATCAAACAAGACATTAGTCATTGAACCATTGAACATAGGCCAAAGGAGTAAGAGAAATAAGGCGTTGAGTGCATTCCAAAAAGGATAGATTGAGAACTTACTCAAAGCACTTTCACTCATAGGCATATTTGTTATTGGAGGCCCATTTCTTATAACTTCACATCAAGCATGGTGCCATGAAATATTTTCTCTCTCCCTTTTTCTCCTACATATTTTAAGACCTAATGGAACAAAAAGTTTGGTACAAAAGACCTAATGGAAGGATTTTGTATACAAATGAACCACAACTTTCATATTGGCTAGATAAAATTCACTAGAGCCTATTACAATAACTTGTTTTATGTTACTAGCAAGATATTTCCATTTATTACCTAACTCTTAAAATGCAACGTGCAAGTATATAATTATAACTTTAGTAGATACTACTAGTTGATACAATTGATTTCCTCACCTTTCTCTTCCTTTCATTTCCATATTTATCTTCCTTCATTAACTACCTCACCTCCATTTCTCTTACCTTGTTCTAGCACATCTACTAGATCAATTGTATATGTTGGCTTCAAACAATCAACTATATCTATAGGTTTTAGTGCTATTAATTCTATATCGTAATTTGGAAATGTATATATTACTTGATATAGATTATTCATGGTAATATTGTATGTGAATGCATCATTTTAATTTAATTGCTATCTTTTATCCCACTATTAACACACCTGTATAAAACTTAGAATTTATGTTAAGATTTAAGGTTTACACCAAAACAGTGATAGTAACAAAATAATATATCACCTATTATGTATAGGTTAAAGTAATAAAGAATATATTGCCACATAACCATGTTAATTTATCATATACCATATTATTTTTTAAAAATATATTAAATTTCAAACAAAATCTAGATTAAAAAACGATTTTATCCCATTATCAACTAAACATGTAAAAACTCTAAAACTCTATCTCTATTTATAGTAAGCATATCTATATGTTACATAACAAAATATGATATCCATAATGTGTAATTATTTTTTTAGTCTCTACCACTTGGCAATGGCATGGGACTATAGTAATCGGTTTGATGGCATTTGACATTACTTGGTCTTCAGTTTTCGAAGCTTTTTTCTTTCATATTCGTTATTTACCTTCTCATTCAACTTCACCATCTTATTCGTCCTCTTCTCGAGGCCGAAGAGGCTGGACTATATGTTATTCTGGGTTTAGACAATTCATTTTTTTTTAAATGTTTTGCACTAGAGAACTAATGTTAACATTAATTTGAGTTGCTATGGTTGCAGGTAGTTGCATTTTATTTGGTTTATTGGTTGCAGGTAGTTGCATTTTATTTGGTTTATTGGCTATGTCATAGGTAGTTACATGTGTAGGGATTACAGGTGTATGCAAGTATTACAAGTGTATGCAAGTATTACAGGTGTATGTTTACATGCAGATGCAGGTGGATGGATGCTCTAGGCCTCTTCCTGAAACTGAATGGACATTCTGGGCAATCTGAGCACTCCCTGGATGCTCTGGCCTTCCTCCTTCCTTTGGCTAAGCCAAGCCCCTGAGAGTAAGAGTGAGAATCCCAGTTCTCCATCTTCCTGAGATCATGCTAGCACAGATAGGAAAGGGCGAGGTAAACCCTCATTACCCAATAGAGCAGGAGGCCCTAAATCTGTTACAATTGTTGATACGTTGGTCCTCTGTCTCTCCTACCATTTCATCATGCAACACCATTCCTCTCCGAAGCCTCCAACAGAGTGAGTTCCCCCATCATAGATATGTTTTCACCCTGCATGAGTAGTTTTGTCTCTACAGCTGCTTAAAATCCACATGGACAAGACTCTCTTAAGGCTTGTTTTCACGGCTATTGGTTGGATCGAACGAATACAAGTAGACCCAACTATCAGACCAGAGATAAACCGAATGAAAGGGTTTTATTCAAAAGAATATCCATTTGATATCCCCGGTGAGAGAGTGGGATTCATATTGAGCTAAAAGAGTAAGTTTTGAATCATGACAAACAATGCAGAAATACTCTTCACGGACAATAACCCGCATCTACTTCTTATCTCCTTAGGATTGCATTAATGGCTGCCCACTTATCATCTGAATAGGTAGGAATTGAAGGAAGGCATTTGGAATGAATGGATGGCTTGAGGATGTGTTTAGGAAATCATTCTAGCTTGCTTGGCTTAGACAAGAAAGAAAGGATGGCTTGCGCTTGAGTTACATGAATGGCTGGGTTGTAGTGCCGAGAACCCGCATCTATCAGTTTTAGAATGCGCATATAAAAGGGATTACTAGTCATACGTGTAGGGGGTTTCTATAAGGCATTGAGTTAGCGAGGGAAAGATGGTTTGCTTGCCGATTTCCCTCCATCCCTGACGTGAAACATCCAACAGCATAAACATCTGAGCTAGCAGCTAAGGTAGCAAGAAGAGCAAAGGTGGTTAGACCATAGGCAGTGGCAACAGAAACAGTGGCATCAGTAGCAGTCGACCTTATTATCAAACTCAATAGGGAATATGACATCTGTTTGGGAACCTATGACATCTGTGCTAGTTAAGCTGCTTAGGCTGATTTGATGGAGGTTAACGCAAATCAAATCATTTATATGTGTTCCTTGCTAATAATTCATTGTGAACACATTTCATTCGATTCAGCATTATCCATGCAGGCTCGTGATATGTGTAAGTTACTCTTATTGTTATATAATAAGGTTGTTGTCAATAAAGTTCTATTGTCTGAAAATCAATTAGTAGTGACCTGAGCACTTCCACTTTTGTTTTTGCTTCGGCTCGACTTCATTGGTGTATATCAAGTAAGTAAAAGCATTACTGATTAAACTCTTTTCTTTCACGCTCTTATTACTGATTAAACTGTTCACATAGGGACGTCGTATCTTCTTTGGAAGTCTTAGGGTTTTGCCCCATCCAAAGGGTGTCTGGAAACAAGTAATATCCAGTTTTTTAGAACCAATCCATTCAATTACTTAAACACCGAGAATGATCAAAGAAACATGCTCTATATTCGGAATCACTAACATACCATAACCTATATCAAGTAAGTAAAAGCATTACTGATTAAACTCTTTTCCTTCACGCTCTTATTACTGATTAAACTGTTCACATAGGGACGCCATATCTTCTTTGGAAGTCTTAGGGTTTTGCCCCATCCAGAGGGTGTCTGGAAACAAGTAATATCCAGTTTTTTAGAACCAATCCATTCAACTACTTGAACACTGAGAATGATCAAAGCAACATGCTCTATAGTCGGAATCACTAGCAGGCCATAACCTATATCGCACTAAAGTTGTGATGAGAAAGCCTACCAATAGCCCTAGCTGACCATGTCACATGACCTAAACCTATTTATTCGAAAAATTGATTGGTTTATTTATAAAGCGGCGGGGCAGAATCAGAGTTGCTCCAATCCCACTGACATCCAAAGTAGCGGTTCTAACCTTCGATCCCAACTTAGCTTGTATTCAGATTCAGGACCAGATTCAAAACAAAACGAAACAATAGCCATCCTATTTATCCTCTATGCTTGCTCATGGGAGTTCCTATTTATTCACTTTACCCTCTGCCAGCATAGAATAATCTTCTTAAATAGAAATGCCTTTTTAGGGGGGAGGAATAGAGGCATGAAACTAGATTCCCTCTCAACTTAAAAAAAAATAGGAACGATGGGGCACTTCAACAGTAATCTTAGAAACCCCTTACTGCTCAAATGTTTCCCATGTACATCTGCAGACTCACAGTGTTGTGTTTTCCGTGCAATCTCTTCGCCCAAATTTATTAACATTGGTTTTGGTTAACATTAGCAGGGGTAACATTGACCACATTAATCAAAGATTTATGTTCTGGTAATAGGACACGATTATGTTAATGCTTAAGGTAATATCTAGGCGTTCACTACCAAATCAGTGCTAATTAACTCAGTAGCCTTGCACGTATTAGGCGAAGGTCTCTGTCGGGTCTTTCCAAATGCATTGTTCTCCTGATCTATTATCTCGTCAGTCTCTTTGTTTGTCTTCTCCAATTTAACAAACATTGGTCCCATTACTTATGCTCTGGCTGTATCATCTCTAACTATGTAGCTATAGATGACACCTCATTCAAAGTCTTAACCTATTATGGGGGGAGGGGAAGGGGTATAGTATTTTCTTAAAGTAGGCAGTTATTTTGTATTTGCAGAGACCAATAGGCCTTAAGGGGAAGGGAGGGGGTATAATGATTTCTTATACCGCTTTAACTGAGGCTTATGCCATTTGTCTTTATACCCAAACACTAGTTCTATGCAGGAATTGGGTGTGTGCACCTAGAGTGACTTCAATATGACTGGCCTTAAGATGGAGACTTGATTCATTCAATAGCAGCGAGATCTTATTCCTTATCTCATTGTCTTTGCGAAAACTGTCCCTGTCTAAATACGTCTCCCCAGTTACCTCTTCTCTGCATATTGGAATGCTTTTTCCTCTAGAGTTTTTGGGATATAGCCTTACTGGAACAACAATCTGTATGGCTTCTTAGTAATGTCGACAATCATGGTTAGCCCAATCGTGATCATCTTGTGACAAATTGTATACTAGCATGGAAAAAACTAAAGAGAGTTGTATGCTTCATGCAAGCCAAACTGAGTTAGAGTGACTTCAATATCAGAGAATTCAAAGATTGTGAAAGAGATGTATCAAACTCTATTTGGGTCTAGAGCAGGGTAAACATTGACTAATCAATGCACTATAGGATGCTTAGGTTTTCTTTAGATGGTGATTGCTTAGGTGATATTAGCTGCTAGTTCACCTTGCTATAGGACCTCGACTTTACATGAAGATTTATGCATCTTTCTTTATAACATAGTTCTTTGGTTATTGTGTTTAATTATGAAGTGCACGTTACCTCAAAAATATCAATAATTCACTATTTCATTAACGTAGCAGACTACTTTGCTTAGATTGTTCTTGCATTAATATTAAGCTTTATGTTCTAGTAGTGGAGAACTGAATTTGTGTTTTCCGTGCAATTTGTTGGCCCAAATTTATTAACATTGGTTTTTCTTAACATTAGTAGGGTTAGCATTGACTAATCAACGCACTATAGGATGCTTAGGATTGCTTTAGATGGTGATTGCTTAGGTCATATTAGCTGGTAGTTCACGTTGTTAGTTTTGTAGTGCAGGTTTCCTCAGAAATATCTTGTTACAATAGTTCTCATTAATTATAGCTTTAAAGCAATTCACTATTTCATTAATCTAGTACACTAATCATCAATTTATGCACTAATGATCAATACCTTTTTTCTTCAATGTCTTCTACTGAACCTGTTCACTGGATGTCCACATTGGCAGTTTGAACAACTCAGTACACATTTCTAGTTCCAAAGGTACACAACAATCACTTCCTGTTCTACATCAAGTTTTGTTAACACTAACATTGGTAGTCTGAACAACTCAGTACACATTTCCAGTTCCAAAGGTACACAAAAATCACTTCCTGTTCTACATCCAGTTTCATTATTCAACTTGTTGTTATGATTTTGTGACTTATAATTGCATTGCATTACTAAACATTGTTGCACCAAACAGTTAGTCGTCATCATGTCTGCTTTATCTGAAAAATACAAATTTAAATTAGTCTTGGAAAAGCATCACGTATTTCGTGTGAATGATTTCTCATATCTAAGTGGAGACTGTTTATTTGATAGTTTAGAACTTTTACTAGATTTTTGATACACATCAATAGACATAAGGAAATGAACAATATAGTAATTTAGAAATTGTCTCGAAAAATAAGATAGAGAAGCAATTTTGTCTTACGAACATGAACTGCATGAAGAGTGAAAAAATAAATGCACAACATTAGCAGTCGTTAAATGTATTTAGACAAAATGGCTAGATCGGTGTCAAACTTACTAGCAGCTCCAGTTAGTCAATTGGTCTAGCGATTGTCTCAGAATCGTCCTACTCCTTGTTGACTCGGTTGGCTTTCTAAGACTCGTGGCTAGCAAGTTCTTTCAACACATCTAGTGGAAACTGATAGTCTTCACTCCAAATTTCCTTACAACATCCTATGAACTCCCATGCCACATCCACCTCTTCTCCCTCAATGAAGTATACTAATTCATGCATTGATTTCCAATGAAAACTTGGCATCCATATGGATTGCCTTCTTTAGTGCATCATCCTTAGTGCAATAGGTCGCACCTTGGTGAGCTCCTTTTTCAACAACCTCCCTAATTACCGGTGCAAGCTTTGTCTTGCCCCTAATATCTTGCTTTTGGTCACCCAAAGCGCACAACAGAGTAGTCTTTTCTAAGGTTGTCTGCACCAAAGCCTCCAATGTTGCCGACTTTTTCTTTGTCTGGACAACACTATCATGAGCACCCGACCTTCTTCTTCTCGAAACCATATTCTTGCTACTATGCATCGATACAAGGCATGTTCATAGGTTCTGTGACTACCTCAATCAACTTCATAGCTGACATTCTCAGCACCCTTCCTAACTTCCTAGTCATTATAGGCACACTACAAGTCTTGGTCTCATCCAAGAATATAAAACAGTGGGTTGCACCAGTGTCCACCAAGTCTGCCACCTTCAACCCAATCATTTTCGTGTTCACAAAACAAAGGTCATGCATACCTTCACCTTGCAAATCATTCTCTTGGCATCCTGTGCAAGCTCTCCTAAACCTGTTGTAAAGACACCTTCCAAGGTTTCCAACTCTTTCTTCAAAGGACATTCTATGGAAAAATGGTTTTGGAAACAAAGAAAACAAGCAACATTCTTACCTATACACTTAGGTATACTCTGTTGCTTCCTTGTTGCACTGTTGCATTGTCTTCCGCATCCTTCACTACATTGAAATATCCCAACTTAGGTTACAATTATGCCTTGCTTGGTCTGTGAGAACTTGCAACCTCTGTACCGAGCCTTCAACCCACATGTTGGCTTTTGCTCCAACGTGGTTGAGTGAGTCTGGGACATCACTTTTATTTCTTGGATCAATTGTTCCAAACCCACCAATGTGGCTTCCACCCTTATCTTCCATGACTATTCTTCTGCATCCATCATGTGTAAACATAGGCATGTTTGAAGAATCTGCCTCAGTTTTCCTAGACTTGGTCTCTAAATTCTTTATCTTATTGCATTGAGTCTTTGTCCCAAAGAATTCTTCCTTCACTCAAAGTTTCCATTGCAACTTTATCGCTGGTGCACTTTCGCATACTACAATGTGGAAGGATGGACCCCATAATGACATCACTTGGTTTATGCAACATTGAAAACAAAAGATAATTTAATAAATCTTTGTGAGGATTGATTCATCCTTATTTCTTGCTACACCAAGGCACCATACTTGGTTCTTTCTGCTTGACTTCAAGCCAACTCTTGCATTCACTTTCTAGACTTGTAACTAAAACCTGTTGTTTTCAAAAGTTGTGGTTAAGAACAACCTGACTTTGCAACCTTTTTCATCAAAGTGGTGAAAAGAAAAAACTAGGTCTAGCACTAGATTTTTGGTTGTTTCCTCCTTATATTGTGCATAATTTCCTTGCCTCGATGACATGGCTTGACCAACTTGTGCCAACTACATCTAGACTACACTTCTTCACTTAGGGTCTGTCCATAACTACGTGCTAAGCTACAGGTGTGAGGTCTACCAACAAGTTCTTCTAACACTTAGCTCATGTCCAACCGTGATTGAAAAACATCCCAATAATACTTATTAACACTTAGCAAAGCATCTTAATATGTTGCCAATATAACATCAAATCGCTTGTAGCACTAACTTCTTTCTTGCTACATGTGTCTAAGCTATGAAAAATTGTTACTTAGTTAATTTTCTATTACTTGTTGCATTAAGTTTGTGTTAATAACTTTAAGACCATGAACTATAGCACTATGGATGAGATTGAATTACTTCTTTCTATGCAAAAAGCCATTGGAAATTCAATTTGTAGGACTTAAGGGTCATACCAACCACAAGTCATTGCTCAATTCATTCATAAGCACACAGTTAATATAGGGTAGGGCTTTTCTTAAGATTTAGTTACTTCTCTAGTAGCCTATTGACATGCATTTAGTTACCAACAGCTCCAGTTAGTCAGTTGGTCTAGTGATTGTCTCAGAATCGTCCTACTCCTTGTGGAATCGGTTGGATTTCTGAGACCCGTGGCTAGCAAGTTCTTTCAACACATCTGGTGGCAACTGATAGTCTTCACTCCAAATTTCCTTACAACATCCTATGAACTACCCTGCCACATCCACCTTTTCTCCCTCATTGAAGTCTACTGATTCATGTAGTGATTTCCAATGAAAACTTAGCATCTGTATGGACTACCTTCTTTAGTGCATCATCCTTAGTGCAATAGGTCACACCTTGGTGAGTTCCTTTGTCAACAACCTCCCCAATTGCTAGTGCAAGCTTTGTCCTACCCCTAACATCTTGATTTTGGTCACCCAAAGCACACAACAGAGTAGTCTTTTCTAAGATTGTCTCCACCAAAGCCTCCAATGCTACCAACTTTTTCTTTGTCTAGACAACACTATCCTGAGCACCCGACCTTCTTCTTCTCGAAACCATATTCTTACTACTATGCATCGATACAAGGCATGTTCATAGGTTCTATGACTACCTCAATCAAATTCATAGCTGACATTATCAACACCCTTCCTAACTTCCTGGTCATTATAGGCACACTACAAGTCTTGGTCTCATCCAAGAATATAAAATAGTGGGTTGCACCAGTGTCCACCAAGGCTGCCACCTTCAACCCAATCATTGTCGCGTTCACAAAACAAAGGTCATGCTTACCTTCACCTTGCAAATCATGCTCTTGGCATCCTGTGCAAACTCACCTAAACCTGTTGTAAAGGCATCTTCCAAGGTTTCCAACTTTTTCTTCAAAGGACATTCTATGGAAAAATGATTTTGGAAACAAAGAAAACAAGCAACATTCTTACCTATAAACTTAGGTATACTCAGTTGCTTCCTTGTTACACTGTTGCATTGTCTTCCGCATCCTTCACTACATTGAAATATCCCAACTTAGGTTACAATTGTGCCTAGCTTGGTCTGGGAGAACTTGCAACCTCTATACCAAGCCTTAAACCCACACGTTGGCTTTTGCTCCAACGTGGTTGAGTGAGTCTGGGACATCACTTTTCTTTCTTGGATCAATTGTTCCAAACCCACCAATGTGGCTTCCACCCTTGTCTTCCATGACTTTTCTTCCACATCCATCATGTGTAAACATAGGCATGTTTGAAGAATTTGCCTTAGTTTTCCTAGACTTGGTCTCTAGCTGCTTTATCTTATTGCACTGAGTCTTTGTCCCAAAGAATTCTTCCTTCACCCAAAGTTTCCATTGCAACTCTATCACTGGTGCACTTTCGCATGCTACAACGTGAAAGGAAGGACTCCATAATGACATCACTTGGTTTGTGCAACATTGAAAACAAAAAATAATTGACCAAAGCTTTGTGAGGATTGATTCATCCTTGTTGCTTGCTACACCAAGGCACCATACTTGGTTCTTTCTGCAAGACTTCAAGCCAACTCTTGCGTTCACTTGCTAGACTTGTAACTAAAACTTGTTGTTTTCAAAAGTTGTGGTTAAGAACAACTTGACTTTGCTATGATACCACCCTTTTTCATCAAAGTGGTGAAAAGCAAAAACTAGGTCTAGCACTAAATTTTTGGTTGTTTCCTCCTTAGATTGTGCAGCATTGCTTTGCCTCGGCGACATGGCTTGACCAACTTGTGCCTACTACAACTAGACTACACTTCTTCACTTAGGGTCTGCCCATAACTACGTGCTAAGCTATAGGTGTGAGGTCTACCAACAAGTTCTTCTAACACTTAGCTCATGTCCAACCGTGATTGAAAAACATCCCAATAATACTTCTTAACACTTAGAAAATCATCTTAAAATATTGCCAATACAACATCAAATCACTTGCAGCACTGACCTCTTTCTTGCTACATGTGTCTAAGCTATGGAAAATTGTTACTTAATTAATTTTCTGTTACTTGTTGCATTAAGTTTGTGCTAATAACTTTAAGACCATGAACTGCAACACTATGGCTAAGATTGAATTACTTCTTTCTATGCAAAAAGCCATTGGAAATTCAATTTGTAGGAAAGTAATCATGATAAACTGTGCCTCCGTGTTAGTCATGTGATATCTGCACCTCTAAGCTATGAATATTTGATTTATTATTGGATGGGTAGGAAGTCCGAGGATTGTTCAGTGTCAAATCTATAGGACTAACAGATTGCTGGTAGCCTCAATATGCACTGTATCATATATGCATCAAACCTCTTTCGCATGCTACAATGTGAAAGGAAGGACTCCATAATGACATCACTTGGTTTGTGCAACATTGAAAACAAAAAATAATTGACCAAAGATTGTTGAGGATTGATTCATGCTTGTTACTTGCTACACCAAGGCACCATACTTGGTTCTTTCTGCTTGAATTCAAGCCAACTCTTGCGTTCACCTAATAGACTTGTAACTAAAACCTATTGTTTTCAAAAGTTGTGGTTAAGAACAACTTGACCAAATTTGAAAGGAACACATACATACCTGGTCCCATTTAACCAAGACAGATTGTGCAGCATTGCCTTGCCTCAGTGATAGGGCACAATCAACACAAATTCTCCATTTCCCATTCTTTTTAGGTCTAAGCTATGAAAAATTATTATTTAGTTAATTTTATGTTGCTTATTGCATTAAGTTTGTGCTAATAACTTTAAGACCATGAACTGTAGCACTATGGCAGAGATTGAATTACTTCTTTCTATGCAAAAGTCCATTAGAAATTCAATTTGTAGGACAGTAATCATGATAAACTGTGCCTCCGTGGTAGTCATGTGCTATCTGCTCCTCTAAGCTATGAATCTTTGATTTCTTATTGGATGGGTAGGAAGTTCGAGGATTGTTCAGTGTCAAATCTATAGGACTAACAGATTGTTGGTAGCCTCAATAGACATTGTGTCATATATGCATCAAACCACTTGTAGCACTCACCTCTTTCTTGCTACATGTTTCTAAGCTATGGTGCCTCAGGGTCTCTATCTTGAGGGAATGGGTCTTGCAATAGATACTACAACCTTTGCTGCTTACTCTGTTGTTAGTGGTGCTTAGTATTATAAAAGCCCTCTGATTTAATAAAGGAGTTTCTCATGTAAGATGGTTGGTTCGTGAAAAAAACAGGTAGTTCAATGTTCAAAGTACCAGGTTCATGGTTCATAGCACAGAGCTTAACTGGAACTACAACCAACATGCTCCTACTATCATCTTGGACCATGGTGAGAACTGTAGTTCAATGTTCAAAGTACCAGGTTCATGGTTCATAGCACAGAGCTTAACTAGAACTACAACCAGCATGCTCCTGTTATCAGCTTGGACCATGGTGAGAACTGTAGAGACTCTCTATCTTGAGAAACTGCCTCTTTCACAACCTCTGGAATGGGTCTTGCAATAGGTACTATAACCCTTGCTGCTTACTCTGTTGTTAGTGGTGCTTCCATTGGTTTAATTGGCACAACATTGGGATCTTAAACGACCTTTGCTACTGAAACTGCTTACTCAACAACTAGCACGAACATGCAAGTATAAAAGCTAGCTAGCTAGTATTGTTTTTGCTTGCTATGCTACTTGTGCCAGATACAACTTGAACCAACAACAACATAGGGTAGGGACTAGCTGTCGCGCAACCCCTCTTGTTTGGGTAAGTAATCTCTCCATCAAAATATATGTTACAAAACAAAATGTGATAATTTTGTTTTTCTGGATAAGCAAAGGCCCAAAAAAAAAGCTTTATTTAGTGTAGAGACATCTTGAATTAATTTACAAGAAAATAACGAACAAAAAATTATATTAATATTAAAATGGATTAATGGATAAGTAAAATTTATATTAATATTAAAATGGGTTAAAGGATAAGTAAAATTTACATATAGTATAAGATAATTGAAAGAGTGCATTTCATCTTTTCATGAAAGGCTAAATAACTTTATTTTGTGAGAAAACTCTTAAATTAACTTACAAGAAAATAAAGAATAAGAAATTATATTAATATTAAAATGGGTTAATGAATAAGTAAAATTAACTTATGGTTTAAGATAAGTGAAAGAGTATATTTCATGTTTTCATAAAATCGAATTTAGTATAACAAAATAGCATAAAAATATATATAACAAAATAACATTAAAAAAATATCCTGATATAAAAATAATTAAATATAAAAAATATTTGATTAAATATGATGTATTGTGGAGTTAATCTGATAATTATATTTTTATTTTTATTTTTTATTGTTTAAAATGGATTTTTTGACACTATATGTGGATTCAATACATTAAAAAATTCGTGAGGTATTCGGATTGTTGAGAGTTTACAATTCAAACTTGTGATTCCAAAATATCCATGTCGAATTCTAAATAAATTAGATCGAAAAAATACTAAAAAACTTCCAAAATATAGAATAAATAAACTACAACTTTAATAAAATATTTAAAATAATATTATTTAAATTAAATATATAATTTTAAATAAATTTAATAATATGAGTGGGCCTAACGATTAATATCATGTGTTTCCTCCTAAGAGGTCACAGGGTCAAAACTAAAGGGATAGAGTATGTATGCCTTCGTAAACTTAGGAATCAAATCACTCAAATCATTTAGCAATCAAATCACTCAAATCATTGAGCGGAAGTGAATCCCTTGTCCTACAAACAAAAAAATCTTATACCACAATTTAGTGTCTACCCTCACTGTGACCTTAAAATTAAATAATATATATATATATATAAACAAAAACCTTATTCCACAACCTCATCATCATCCATTAAATCTACCGATATGTAAGAACTGCTTAAAAACAATCTAAAATGTCATTTGTCGAATGGTCAAGTTGTAATTGTGTCACAATCTTTCAAGGTGATTAATTGTTATTGCTTTCCTAACATTCAAAGGTGATCAACCCATGGTGCTAAGGATTCGTGCCAACATTGAGGGAAGTGATAAGGCGTTTTTCTTTTTTTTAAACAAATCCCTTATTGCACAACCTCATCACCACCCATTAAATCTACCACCTCATCACCATCCATTAAATCTACCAATATGGAAGAACTTCTTCAAAAGTAATCTAAAATGCCATTTGTCGAATGGTCATGTTGTAGTTTTGTCACAATCTTTCAGGGTGATTAATTGTTATATGCCATTTGTCCAAAAATTCAAGGGTGATCAACCTATGGTGCTAAGGATTCGTGCCAACATTCATGGAAGTGGTAAGGCGTCTTTCTTTTCTTTGTCTCCTATGATGGTGCTTTCGATTTGTGTCAACATGGGTGGAAATGATAAGGCGTTTTCGTTGTCTTTGTCTCTTATGATGGGGCTTTCTGATTTGGTTGAATCACACTTGCACTATAACCTAGTTGGAGTATATGGGCGTCAATATTGGCACTGATATTATGATCATCCTCCTTCATTGCATCATTATGTACATATAATATGGGAGTCAATATTGGCACTGATATTATGATCATCTCCTTCATTGCATCATTATGTAAATATATTGATTTTAGTTGAGGGTAATAATAAATAAATAAATAAATAATATATATATATAAAATAAAAAAATAAATAAATAATATGTATATATATAAAATCAAAGTAAAAGATTTTATTAACAAAAAAGGTTACATATAGTGTAATGAGTTAAAATTGGTAGAGTCTAGATCATGGTTACAAATATTAGTAATATTTTTATCAAGATTAGATTGAGGTTATAGATCTAGGAATTCAGACACTAAAATAGCTATGCAAAAAGAGTTTAAACAAATCAACAATATGACTCATCAGTGAGGCATTTCGATACACATAAAAATACATAGTAAAAACATGATATCCAATATCGCTTCATTGAAGACAAGCAATGGCCAACAGGAACAATGCGCCACCCCTGCTAAAAGAAACGTCACCATGCCAGAACCGAAAGAGATAGTGTGTTGTCCCCGCAAATTCGTGATCCTAGAGGGTTGACTTTGAAAGGACAACGACCAATTCGAACACAGCACTGCTTGTTGAGGAGTGAAGAAAGAGAACGAAGAACATTAGCCCAATGTTATCATGAATATGAAGGAAACCACGAACCAAGATAGTACGCCTCCACAAAAATCCACAACAACCCCAGCTACATCCAAATACTGAAAAGAACCTCCATAAAACCATATAACCTTTGCTAGAGAACACTAGAAAAGGCGAGGTGAGGATATGACCTCATCACCACCAGACTTCACTACATACTCTTGCCACCTTCTACCAGCGTCCATGCATTTATAATGACTTGACATTAGTTGATGTCCCCAAGTTGAAATATCAAACCAATGCCATGCCATAATCAATTTGAGACAAGTGGAGGGGTTGCATGCCTTTCAAAATAGGGCAATAAGAACGTTCCTTTAGGATTGCACCCCCATCGAGGACCCTCCAGTTATGGATGTGGTGTCCAGATTAACTAAACCCAATAGGATCTCCTTTTATTCAAGCTAATCCTTAAGGGGCCAGGGTTCATCCAAATGGAAATCCTTTGGTCGACATCCCATACTAGCCAAAAAGTCAACGACTTTGTTCCCCATCCATTTTGTGTATTTCACAATAGCATATTCCAAGTGCTCCAACAAGCTGCTAATATCATTCACCACACCCAACAAACGCTAGCTCTAAACAATCTTAGAAACATAATGTCCATGTAGGAGTTTCTTAATACATTGAATAACCATTTGAGAGTCACCTCCACTTGTAGCAACTTAAATCCCTCCTAGATAACTATCTTAGGGCCTATTTCTAATGCCAAAAAATCAACTAGGCTATTACTAGAAAACCCACAACTTATTGCAATGATCCTGAGAGGAACAAAGGACTCATCATGAAAAATTCCTCCAATACCTACTAAACCTAGGTTTCCCTTTGAGGCCCCATCAAAATTTAATTTGATGAAATTCCTGCGATGGGTGGAGGGGTGGGACTGGGGGGGATAAGAAGTATTAACAAAATAAGGAGTCGCCTGTTGTGAACCGGAGGTTGAAATGATTGTTTCTTTGTCGAGGTTGAGATTACATAAAGTAGTCACTTCTAACTCATCTGCTTCCCAATCCCTAAGGGACCACCTTGAAACAAGGATTGTTTCCCTTAAATTTGAAAGGAAAACCTCATAGTTCATTTGAGCGGAGTGTTTCTTTTATTTAAATATCTTGCCATTTCACTCCTTCCATAAGTTCCATAAGATAAATTCAAATGTCAATTGCAAAGCTCTGCGAATAATAGGGTTCTTGAATTTAAGAAGGGATCCTTGAGCCAACATCATTTGGAGGTTAACACAATTAGGGCGCCCGACACCAAAAATACTACAAAGAATATCCCAAACTTGTAAAGGAAATACATAATCCAAAAATAATAGGTTCTCAGTTTCCTCTTCTTTAGAACAAAGAAAGCATATAGGGGGTCCTTCATAACCCTTCTTGCTAATCCACTCCTAGGTAAGAAGTCTACCCCAAGCAATCAACCACAAAAAGGTGGAAACCTTTCACCACTAGAAGGATGACCAGATCCAACTCCATAATTTATCTTTCTCCATGGCCACATGATTCCCCCTAATGGAGTATGATTCTTGTACAGAAAGGGAGCCTTTCGGAAACCATCCCTAACATAGGATATCACAACTGTTGGAAAATCAAATTAGTCTTTTGTGTAGTACCTGATGCAATAATTCCCAAGGTAGATCTTGATGGGATGGGGGGCAATCTCCTTTGGATTTCTAGCACCTCCAAGAATCTACAACATTGACTACACCCAAATTTGTTGTAAAAGATTTGAGAGTCCTTAAATTTTCATTTTTCGACAACCGTGACATTTGTTGCCATGCCTCGTCCAAAAATACAATCGTCTTTCTAGCTTTGACATCCTTGAAGGAATATTTCCACCCCATACCTCTATTGTCCTACACCCATTCCCAAAGGCTTCAACCCCTTATTAGCAAATTTAGGCATAGTCTCTCTTCCCATGCCTCAAGGGAAGCATATTTTCGCTTCCAAATTTGCTTCCATAGCTCGTTTCCTCCTTGCACCCACAACCGTCATGAATTTTCTCTAAATGATTTACTCATATGTTTAGGGTCTTGAACGCCCAAACCTCCAAAATATTTGGGTTTAACTAATTTATCCCAACCTACTAACGTTCAGCGCTTCGCCTTATTTGAGCCTCTCCACAAGAACTCCCCCCATAACGCTTGTAGCTTACAACATATAGTCTTAGGAATGGGCATAACAACAAGTCGATAACTAGGGATAGCCAGCAAGTAAGATTTGTGAGAGTCAGTCTCCCTATGAAATTCAAAGAAAAAAAGTCTAATTGTGTTTGGTGGACATATTTTTCAGTAAGTCTTGCCAAAAAGGCATACATTTAGTGTAAAATACCAGTGGAACACCCAAATACTTAGATGGAAGTTAGGATGTACGAAATTCTAGCACCCTTATGAGATGGCATTCAACTCCATCTTTGCAATTAAAGAAAAAAATAATTGTTTTCTCCTTGTTGACAAAGTTACCAAAATCTACCATAAATATTTGTAATATATTTTGAATTCCTTTGACTTCGCTAAGAGTTAGAGGACCAAACAATAAAAAATCATTGAGAAACTATTGATGGATGAGTGACAGATCATCACCATACAAGCGTAAACCTATAATGAGACTCATATCACATGCACTGGAAACAAATCTACCAAGACCTTCCGTTTCCAATATAAACAAGAATGGAGATAGGGGGTCACCTTGTCTCAATCCTCAAGATGATTTAAATGTAGGAGAGGGTGAACCATTTACTAGGTTGAGAAAAAAGGGGAGGAAATAAGAGAGAAGACCCAAGAGATCCAATTCCAAGAAAAACCAAAAGCATCCAACACCTGCACCAGGTAATCCCAGATGAGTCTATCATAACATTTTGACAAATCTAACTTTATCGACATACCTGGTTTCTTTAAACTTTTCAACGAGTGAATAATTTCCTGAACTATAAATATACCATCAAAGATTTGTCTTCCCTCCACAAATCTAGTCTTCTCTCATGAAATTAACATAGAGAGGAGAGGTTTCATATGTTTCACAATAACAATAGAAATCACTTTATAAAGACAATTACATAAAGAGATTGGGTGAAACCCACTAGGATCTTCAGAATTCCCTGATTTGGGAACCAAAGTAATAAAATTAGCATTAAGGTCACCCCACATCGACTGAGTTAGTCTAGATTCCTCTACAAGTTCATGAAATTCTCATCCAAGAAAGGACCAACATGCTTGATAAAAGTCAGAAGTAAAACCATCTGGTCCTGATGAATTATTACACGACATTTCCATTACTACTGATTCTACATCTTGGAAAGAGATAGGCCACATCAATGCTAAGTTTTGTTCATGACTGACAGGTCAAGGAATACTCTCCATAATCTTATTAATATTGGATTGATGGTTGGAAGAAGGTTATGATAAGATGTGATGTGTGTAATTAACCAGTTCATGCACTATATTTGAATAGTGAAGCTTTTGGGTACCATCACACCCTAAAAGGGAAAAAAATCTTGTTATTATGATGCCTTTGGAGCATAGAGTTATGAAAAAAAATTGAATTCCTTTCACCTTCCTCTAACGATTATATCCAATATTTATGTCTCTGTTGAACTTCTTCTTGTTGTCTATGTTGTCCCAATTTATGTAAAGTCACACCTTATTCAATAACTAACTCCATTGTTCATCCTTCTAGTATCAAACATTGTTCTAATTCTTGCATTCGAGCTTCCAGCTTCAATTTATGTTCAAAAATGTTGTCAAATTCTTTGGTATTCCATAATTTATTCTGAGCTTTGAATGCTTTAAGTCTTAAATGGAATGAGTGCATTTTATTCTTACCTAAGACTTTAATCGCCTCCCACCATCCTTTGATCTTATCAATAAAATATGGTTCTTGTAATCAGAATCTCTCAATCTGGAAAGGATGATTCTTAGGCACTTACTTTAGATTAATTTCCAATATAATTGGCCAATGATCTGACCAAAGGCAAGGAAAAATAACAACAACCCTGTAAAGCAGGATTTGGATTATCGAAATATTTTGGATCTGGTTGAGGTGGTCTTAGGAAAATCCCAAGGGTTGGGGGTGGAGATGGCCTTCTCAGGGAACCCATTGATAAATGGGTGGATACAGGAAAATTCCTATAGGTATGGTGAAGGAATTATGAGGCATCCAAACTTCTTTTAGGTTTGTGAATTCTAGACAGGTTTACGTGAGATCATGGTAGCTTGAGGGTGGAGGTGGTTTAACCTTTGGATTCCCTGTTTGGTTATATCTTGGTTTATCCCATGATATCCCACATTCATGCTTGGAATATGGCATGGCGGGGATTGGATGAAAGAGAGATTTGGTTTAGCCCAATATATGGTTGTGTGGTACGTGGAAGTCCCTGACTTTGTTGGCTTCATATGTTAATATGAGTTATTTTCCTATTGTGATCAATAAGCATATGTATTGGTTATTATGTTGATCTTATGGCTAATTTGTCATGGATTCATTCTGGTTATATGTTGGTTATATGCATGGTTATATGATGTTCTCTTACAATGGATCTTGTTCATGATTCGATAAGTTATTGAGTGGTTGATGAATGTCTGGGCAAACAAGTGTTGTCGTAGCTAATTGAGAGGGCATTAGATCTTCTTGATGATACTATGATGAAGTACACAAGTTTATGATCAGATATGCATTCATGACCTATAGCTTCTATGTTTATCATATGTTTGACAAAATGTCATCATGTATTAGGCATGTTTTGGGTAAGGTCTAGCCCTAGTATTAAATGTTTAGACTTGTCATCATCTTGAACCTAGTCCTAGAAAGTTTTGGCAAATTCTGGGCGGTGTTGTGGAGGCTAGACTGAAAACATGGCATACCTTTTGCCACGGCATGCACAAAACTGGGAGATTTTGATCATAACTGCATATAGGCAGGCTTATGGGTGCAGTTGGAGCCTCGTAACCACATGCACAATGTGTTGTAGGTGCAGTTGGGGTTTCAAGCTTGTGAAAATAAGTTCAAGTTCAGTGATTGATTGTCAGGGGTGGTTTTCAGGATGCTGAGTGGTCTAGTGTGCTTAAGGAGTGGTAGTATGTGTTCCAGTTTGTCGGCCTCACTTCCATAACTGGAACATGAGCTAAGTGCTACTATGACATGACATGACCTCCAAGTTCCAATTATGGAAGTGGGGCCTACAAAGTGGAACACATACTACTGCTCCTCAAGCACACTAGATCACTCAATAGCCTGACAACCATCCCTGGAAATCAATCCCTAAGTGGGAACTTATTTTCACAAGTTTGACACCCTAACCACACCCATAACACATTGTGCATGTGTTTATGAGGCTCTATGTTCACTCATAAGCCTTCCTGCATGTGGTTATGACCAAGATATCCCAGTTCTGTGCATGCGATGGGGATATCTATGCCACTTTTTTAGTCTAGCCTCCGTACCACTTCCTAGAACTTGCTTGAACTTTTGAAAACGAGGTTTAAAATGATGACAAGTCTAAACATTTAATACTAGGGCTAGACCTTTCCCAAAACATGCCTAATACATTATAGACATTTCGTCAAATGTATGATAAACATATAATATACAAGTCGTGAATGCATATCTGATCATAAATGTTTGTACTTCATCAGAGAATCATCAACAAGGTTAAATTCCCTCTCAAGTAACCGCAACAACACTTGTTAGCCCATGCATTCATCAACCATTTAATAAATTATCAAATCATGAACAACATCCATAGTAAGAGCACATCATATAGTTATGCATATAACCAACATATAACCAAAATATAACCAGAATGAATCCATGAAAAATCAGTCATAAGATCAACATAATAACCATTACATATGCTGGTTGATCACAATAGGAAAATAACTCATATTAACATGTGCAAAATCCAACCAAGTCAGGGACTTCCACATACCACCCAACCATAGATTGGGTTGAACCAAATCTCTCTTTCAATTGATCACCCTCGTTCCATATTCCAAGTATGAATGTGGGATCTCCTGGGATAAACCAAGACATAACCAAACATGAAATCCAAAGGTTAAACAACCTCCACCCTTAAGCTACCGTGATCTCACCTAATCTGGTCCATAGATCATAAAACCAAAACAATCTTGAATGCCTCAAAATTCCTTCACCATACCCAAAGGAATTTCCTTGTCTCCACCCACCTGTCGAGGGCTTCACGGAGAAGACTATTTCCACCCCCCAACACTTGGGATTTTCCTGAGACCACCTCAACCAGATCCAAAAATCTTATGGCAATCCAAAGGTCAACCAACAATGAATCCCATCACACCATGGCTATCTAGGAAATGGCAAGGAAAGGCTGAAACCGCTGTCAATTTGGAAAAAACCCATGCCAATGACAACAAATGAACCAAATAATCAAATGCATGTACCATGCATTCACATCCCAACAAGGAAATTACACATGCAACCTGTTACCTGCAAGATCTTCCTGTTGTAGTTGTTGATCCGACTTTCTCCTTGCGGTCCTCTGCTTTCCTTTCTTTCCTTTCCTTTCATTGATCTCTCCTCTCAAAGATCTCTCTCTCTCTCTCTCTCTCTCTCTTTCTAAAATTGATCTAAAGCTAAAAAATAATAAAAAACTATGAATTAATTCTCTGATTCCTTTTTGTCATTTATGCCCAGTCTCTTCCTTTCCTTTTTCCTTTTCCTTTCATTTTCCTTCATTTTCTCTCTAATTTCCCTTGCATGCATATTTGTGTCTCTTCATCTTCCTTTTCTCCTATTTTCATTTGTTTCTCATAATTAAATATCATTTATTGCCTCTTTGCCTTTGTCAATTTCCATAGCCATTAATAAACCACAAGTTATACACACTATAATGTTTTCCCACCATTCAACTTGGAATATGTGTTCCATGAGCTTGGTTTTATTTTTATTTACATGGAGAATCAACCAGGGGTTGTTACATCAACCAAATGATATTATTTCATCTTAATCCTACCTACCTTGGTGGAGAGAGGTGACCTTAATTATTAGTCATAAAAGTCATTACACTCTAAAAGCTACCTAGTTCATCTAGAAAACATAAAGCCAACAATTTAAATTTTTTCAAAGATGTAAGAAGTCTTCCCAGCCCAAATAGTCCCTTAGAGTCACAAATTTACAAATACAAAAACCCTAAAAAAAAAGTGACTTCTTTTACCAGTCAATGAATAATGAAGCCTTACCTTGGGGTGTTGGTAGCTAAACAATATTATTGGAACATTAACCTCCCATTCATCTCTACATCAAAAATAATAACAAAACATTGAGAAAATGTTTTATTTATAAAACACAATCATGAAAAAAAATTATGTACAACATTGAAATAGTAAAAATGTTAAAAACAACCAATAGTGTGGTATATACGTCATACTTAATTCTATAAATCGTCATGCACCTTCTATGCTTCTCTTACACTATGAGAAATTCAATACAGTCGGGTGGTTAACTTGAAGAGGTGCAAATGGCTGATTTTCATATTCAACATGCTCTCATGGCTTCATTTATAGTGTTTTCCTATTTCAAAAATTGATGCTTAATGCAGAAACCATTCATAGTAATTGGTAATTTTATATTATTTTTATTAAAATATTCAATCAAACATGTTAGGTAAAATTCAAATTGTCACACGCAATTAATATATACTAATATATATATTAGTTACATGCAATTAATATATGCTAATTAATATATACATGCATACTAATTTGTTGAAGCTGCTATTTTGCCTTGCATTGGGTCAGATCATTGGCCAGATAGATTGGAAATTAATCTAAAGAAAGTGCACAAGAATCGTCTTTTCCAGATTGAAAGATTCTAATTACAAGAATCTGATTTTACTGATAATCTCAAAGGATGGTGGGAGGCAATTAAAGTCTCAGGTAAGAATAAAATGCACTCATTCTAGTTCAAACTTAAAGTGCTCAAAGCTCAGATTAAATTATGGAATACCAAAGAATTTGACAACTTTTTTTTAGGAGAAATTGAAGTTGGAAACTAGGATGCAAGAATTGCAACAATTTTTGATACTAGAAGGACAAACAACGAAGTTAGTTATTGAAGAAGGTTTGACATTACATAAATTGGAACAACAATGACAACAAAAAGAAGTTCTATGTAGACATAAATCTAGGATACAATGGTTAAAGGAAGGTGAACGAAATTCATTTTTTTTCATAACTTTATGCTCCAAAGGCGTCATAATAACAAGATTTTTCCCCTTTTATGGTTACACTGGGAATCTTCAATATTCAGATATAGTGCATGAACTGGTTGATTACACACATAAAATATTATTAAAGCTTTCTTTCAAACATCAATCTAATATTAATAATATTATGGAGAGTATTCCTTGACCTGTTAGTCAAGAACAAAACTTAGCATTGATGCGGCCTATCTCTTTCTAAGAGGTAGAATTTGTGGTAATGGAGATGCCACGTAATAAATCACCGGGACCATATGGAGCCCTATAATAGCTTGGGTTCCCTAGAGGTTGTGGGTTGACATAGTGGTACTTGGAGCCCTATAACAATTTGGGTTCCCTAGAGGCTATGGGTTGAGATAGTAGTCCCTGGATCCTTGGACAACTTGGGAAGAGACCAATCTTGAGTTGTTGATATTGAGGGTAGAGGCAATATAGTCTTTGGATACCCTTGTTGTTGATATTGAGGGAGGAGGCAATATAGTCTCTAGATTCCCTTATTTCTTTCGAAGAGAAGAGAATAAAAGGAATTGGGTGCTTTTCGGGTTGGAAACTAATCCAATGTGTGTACTTGGTCAAGAGAAGAGAAGGCACTGGGTGCTTGTCGGATTTCGCCAAATGAGCTAGTGTGTGTGTACGGAAAGGAAAAAGAACAAAGGAAAAAGCAGCGAACCAATTTGAAAGATAAATATCCGTATTTTATTTTTGTTTTTAATTATGCACATAATCTATGATTATAATTTATCATGGTTTAGTTTTTAACTAACTGGAGTGATATGTTTATATATGATGATTTGATCAAGCAGATAATTTGACTTGTTGTGACAGGAAGTAAAAAAAATCACAAGTGTACCTTATTTATGAGCTACCAATGAGGTACGATTTGGATTTATTACAATTCATTTTGATTCTAATGGAAATTATGTGCATGGTATAGGAAATCATGGGAATCCCTGATTGGGTGGTTGGAATTGGCTGCAAGAATATTAGCAACAACTGTAAAAGGAATTGGAACATGCAACTGTGTGCTAGAAAAGAATTCAGAAGTAGGGTCATTATGGGAAATTGGTACCCAATAGTGTCCATTGATTTCCATGAGCATGCTATGACTGATATGATGGATTTGAGGTAGGGATATGCCTTATTTTTTGGACCTTCCTATGCGAGGAAACCTTGCCAAGGGATGTGTCACCCAAGGGACTGGAAATGAGAGAAGGGGACATCGGGGAACTTGGAAGCCGAGTGACTAGATGGAAGGGGGTGACTGGATTTCTCGAGGGAATGGGAAACAAAGAAGGGGAGGTTGGGGAATAAATTTGTTCTGGTCATTATCATTGCCAATGGAATCAAAAGCACATTGGGAGTGTGCCCTGGAACAATGAGTCAGCAACTGTTCACTGAGAGAACAAGTAGTGAAATGATTGTAGCGCTAGAAATGGATGCAGACTTTGATTTTGGCTGTGGATTCTAGACTTCCTGGGAAGGAGGTGAATCCTAGTACTACTAGGAGGGTGGAGGCATGAGCCTCTAGATTCCCTTGTTGCTAATGCAGGCATCATATCCTTTTTTTAACTGGTTAAAGCAAATGTGCATATGTAGATGTGTATATTATTGTCAATATTGTATCGAGTTGTGTTTATAAAGCTCCATAAATAGTATGATTATTTTCTAATTGAAGAAAATGTGTATAAGTATATATATGTGTCATTGTAAATACTGCATCGAGCTAGGTTTATAAAGCTCCATACGTAGTATGTTCTCATGTTTTCAACATTTTGGTATGTTGTAGATACTACATCAATTTGTGTTATAAAGCTCCATAGACAGTATATTTTCCTAGTCATAAGTGTCATCGAACACTGAGGATGGTGTTCCCCCAAGGCGTAGGGGTTTGTAACAACCACTAGTTAATTTTCAATCTAAATAAAAATAAAAACAAGGTCATGGGACATGTACTCCAAGCCAAATGTTTGGCAAACATTATAGTGGGCATCACTTGTGATTTATTAATGGCTATGGAAATTGGCAAAGGAAAAGAGGCAATAAATGACATTTAATTATGAGAAATAAAGGAAAATAGGAGAAAATGAAGATGAAGAGACACAAATATGCATGCAAGGGAAGTTAGAGAGAAGCTGAAGTAAAATGAAAGAAAAAGGAAAAAAGAAAGGAAGAGACTAGGCATCAATGATAAAAAGGCATCAAAGAAATAGTTCACAACTTTTGTCAGTTTTTGGCTTTGGATCAATTTCAGATAGAGAGAGAGATAGCTCCAAGAGGAGAGAGAAAGGAAAGCAAAGGAGTACAAGGAGAAATGTGGATTAGTAGCTACAACAGGAAGATCTTGCAGGTAACATGTTGCATGTGTAATTTCCTTGTTGGTATGTGAATGCAAGGTACATGCATTTGATTACTTGTTTGATTTGTTGTCATTAGCATGGAAGTTTTCCTAAATTGACAATGGTTTTAGCCTTGCCTTGCCATTTCCAAGATAGCCATGATGTGATGGGATTCATTTTTGGTTGAGCTTTGGATTGCCGAAAGATTTTGGATCAGGTTGAGATGGTCTTAGGAAAATCCCAAGGGTTGGGGGTGGAGATGGTATTCTTCGGGAAGTCCTCGATAGGTGGGTGGAGGAAGGAAAATCCCTCTAGGTATGGTGAAAGAATTTTGAGGAATCCAAGCTTGTTTTGGTTTTGTGATCTATGGACAGGTTTAGGTGAGATCAGGGTAACTTAAAGGTGGCGGTGGTTTAACCTATGGATTCCTTGTTTGGTTATGTCTTGGTTTATCCCACAATATCCGACATTCATGCTTGGAATATGGCATGGGGGTGATTGGCTGAAAGAGACATTTGGTTCAACCCAATATATGGTCATGTGGTATGCGGAAGTCTCTGATTTGATTGGATTTTGCATATGTTAATAAGACCTAAGTTCCTCTTGTATCTTATGAGTAATTACACTCAAACCTCAAACCTTGATCTGAATCGAAACCATCTACTTATGAACAAAATATACTCCAAATTCTCTGATAATTATAATAGTCTTGCAAAAGGATCTTTGAAAATATGAAAAATTATCCTATATTGATAAGCAACAAAACTTGGGAAAAAACTAGTTTCATCTCTAACTGTTGGGTGTTCTCATTCAATGTTTTTAGTCTCGATATCCTTCTCAAATGATATGGCAACAATATGTTCATTTTGTTTATCATGCACCTCAGAAAAAAACATTGTGTGTGCTTGAACAGATTCAAAAATAAAATCCACGTCATATACATCAAAAACATCAAAAGTTGACTCTCCATGTGATTGAAAGAAAATATTATCTAGATCTTTGAAAAAATTTGAATCTATCATTTCAAAGGATGTACCATCGTGAATAGATTTGGTGCGATCCGGAGGGTATAAAACATCCTTCTATTCTTAAGTATTTCCTTGTAACTCTACGTAGCTATCCTCATAAATGGTTTCACTTCTTAGATTTTTCACACATGCAATTTCAAAAATCTAATTTTCACCAATTTTTTCATGGAACAAAATCTCAGAAAATGCATGAGATGAAAAATAATTTGAATTGTTCTCCTCATACTTTTGAATGCATAGAGATTGACCAGTATGCTGCAAAAGGTTTTCTATATAATGGGATATAACACGATTGTCAATATTAAGATGTAGATATGTTTCATCTTCAAGCAATGAAGAAGCTAATGTTTGTTGGAAATGATCCTGAGTACCAAGGTAACTAGTCTCTACTAGTTCTTCTTGATGAGAAGATAGTTCAAGAAAGGCTTCTTCGATTTCATCATCCATTATATCTTCATCATCAATATCAATTCCCATGTGTTGAAAAATATTGTCAAAATTTCCACAAAAATCTTCAACCAACACTATAGAAGGGTATCTTTCTTTATAGTTCATACAAAAGGCTGAATATAAATCTTCAAGGGAATATAGACTAGCAGATGGAAATTCTTCATACCAAGATCATGCATTTTCTTCTAAGGTAGCCATAAACATCTTCATCAAACAATCCTCATGAAATTCAACCCCTAGCCTATGTATGTGCATATGAAATTTAATTAGATGCAAAACAACATCATCTCCTTCTTGATCTTCAAATATTGGCAGATATGTTTGCCAATCTATATGAGGCAAACGATTTGGAAAACCATGGATATGAGAACGATTCATAGGAGCATACCTTACATATTGAGAATCCATCTTGATCTAGTGGAGTCGCCAGTGATACTCTTTAGGCTTTTGATCCTTCAAACAATGGAGTCGCCAGGTGAAAGATGCATAATGTTTCCATGTCTATCCTTTATTCACCATCAGAGGGCAGATTTGTTCATTGTCATTCTCCTAGGGAAGATATCACCTCTGCTCCCTGACAATGGCACCAAAATGTTATCACTTAGAAAAAGCCTCGGCTATAGAAGTAAAAAACTAAGGTAACCTCTAACCGCTTTAGATTGAAATTTGGCCCTTCAATCTGGAGAGGGATCTCTCCTTAAAACTCTACCACTCACTGTCACTTTAGCAATAGGTTTATAAGCTCATTGGCCATATTTAATTGATGAGATGAGATTGGTTTGGAAAGAAGAGAACAAGGACCATTGGGCATGGATTCTGGTGTAAAGGTTGCTA
This sequence comes from Pinus tabuliformis, assembly GCA_031772625.1. Lineage (NCBI taxonomy): Eukaryota > Viridiplantae > Streptophyta > Pinopsida > Pinales > Pinaceae > Pinus > Pinus tabuliformis. The sequence continues at coordinate 758,135,504 of CM062812.1, forward strand.
ACCATAGGATACATAAACAATTTAACAAAGGCAAGATAACTTATGGGTTTTTAGACAATTCATTAGTTAGGTATGATAGGAGAAAGTAGAAAATAAATATAAAAAAATAGAGCCAGAAGAATTTTGCTAATGATATTTAAGTTGAACAACATAGAAGTAATTTGGAAAATCTAAATTTGAGCTTTCAAAAAGAATTCAAATTCAATCACTTTTTTCCAAACACTAAAGACTTATTGATCAAAGTTATGGCTTAGAAGAAAAATACACAGTAGAAACACTAACTGAAAACCACCCACACATGAATCTTAGAAAATTTGCACATGTAAACTTGCTGATAATGGATTATATTAATATCAGAGCTAAACACACAATACTTCTTCTTCAAAAAAATTGCAACCCTTCCTCCTTACAAAATTACAGTGTTTACTTCCAAAAGTATAACCAAGTTTTTATCAAAATTTTAATCACAAAGTTTTAAAATAAATGAGAAAATATCTAATTAAAACCAAATACATTACATCATTCCATCATAAAACAAAATAAATAATATTCTGTATCTGAAGATCATGTTGTTGTTGGAGACATGGTTGAAGTTGAGGATCCCCAAGTTGAATTTGATGAGGTGGCTCTCCAATTGAAAGTTGATTAGGCATTTTTCTAAAAATAGAAAAAAATTAATTCTGGTGAATTCTTGAAAAATAGGCTTCAAAGATCCATTCGAATATATAAAACTATGACACTTGTGTAAAAAAATAGGATATTTCTTTGTTAATGGGTATGTTTCCAAAAAAAATCTCTTTTGGTTTTCAAAAATTCATTTCTAGCTGTTCGGAAACCATGCCCAAAGTTACTATTTTTTACAAGAAAAAACAGAGTAAAACAAAGTTTTTTGTTGACATTTGATTTGTTAGAGCCATTGTTTCAAATTTTATGAACCTACGCTGACAAATTAATTACCAGTGCTCACTTATCTTGATATTTTGTCCTCTTCTGACGTGTGATCTGTCGACACTTTGATTTTGACATAAAAATAAATCAATTTTACAATTGTCGTTGATAATCTAGCTGTCAGCACTTTTATTCAACAAATTTAAAAATTCACGTTGATAATCCACCTATTAGCGCCTTCTTTTAACAATTCCAAATTAGCACTGATAATCCAACTATCAGCGCCCTAAATGTTTTTGAATAATAAAAAATTACAATGTTGAACTTAAAACTATGAAGCAAAACTGAGATAACAAGGAGGAGTAGGGGTTCCATTCTATACTAATATATTTGTTTTCTATAGTTGATTAGAACAACTAGGAATGGTAGGTTATAGAAAATAACATAGGGGGTTAAAGTTCTATAATGGCCCTATAGACCACAAGTCTCAAGTAACAACGTAGGGAGTACCTCTTCCTTTGTATTTGCATATTTCCATACTAGAGAAAACATAGTAGAGGTACCTCACGTTCTAGATGGATTTACTCCCATAAGGGTATCCCAAGGAAGATTTTTTTCTATTTTGGATGGTGTGTGTATTTATTTTTATTCTATATTTCTCAAATTTCATCTAATTTATTCCTTTAAGCATAATAATAGTAAATAAAGAATCTGAGATCTAAAGGGAATTAAACATTCACAATGAATATTTTAATATTCTATCAGATATTTTCTGGAAAAAAAAAGTATTCTGATGGAATATCCATGACAATTTATATATCATATTTGTATTAAGGAAAACTTTGTTGTCATATTTATGGCAGGTTTTAGGGGATCAAGGAATCAATTTAAGAATAAAGTAGCAGAATCCTAGTTATGGTCAACAAGACTATTCACATAACCCTCATGATCCTAGGAAGAGATATTTTCAAGTTTGGAAGAGTAAATCACTAATGTCCTTCACAATATGTACCACCTCATGGGGAATTTAGCAATTAATCTCAGGCTATTTGGATAGGATGGAGCCTCTAACAAGGAGATCATTAAGACTTAGAAAAGGAGTCAAGGAAAGAGCCCAACAAAGAGAACTTGAGTTCATGTGCTATTGACCATTCACATTCCCGACTCAATATGGAAATGAAAATGGACATAAATCCATACTATGGTAAGATTGATTCATAAAAATGAATCATTCATTGCAACAATTAGAAGTTTATTTTAGTCTTCACTGTAACAACCCCGAGTTAAATTCCATGTAAATAAATAATGTATATACATTATAAAAGACAAAAATAAATAAAACCAAGGTCATGGGACACAAATTCCAAGTTGAATGAGGGGAAAACAATTACATTGGAATCCGCTTGTGGTTAATTATTTATTGGCTATGGAAATTGGAATTGTCAATAGGCAAAAGGCAATAAATGACAAATTAATTATTACATGTCAGTAAGGACATGAGACAAAAATGTAAAAGGAATAAAGGAAAATGAAACAAATTCAACTTTTGTAGGTGGGGAAGAGGAAGACATAGGAAAGGATAAAAATAGCAAAAGAATATGCATGCAAAGGAAAAATGAAGAAAAATGAAAAGAAAAGAAAAGAAAATTGGAGATAACATTCTAACATTCTTTTTGGGAAAAGAAAGGAAAAGAGAAGGATAACACTAGAGAACTTGGAGACATGATAAAAAAGAAAGAAACAAGACATAAACTGATCTTATTTAGAATATTAGATTGTTGTGTTAAGATCCTCCTCATATTATAAACAAAATGCTTTCATTGTGCTTAAGGATTCATGAATTTTTGCAAGTGAAATGATGAATTTTTATGTTAATTTTATGAGAAATTTAACATAGATAAGAGACTGAACAGTAGCATAAACATGTACAGAACATCATCAAAAAACAATTACAATAGGAACATGATAAAGGAGTTCACCCCTCCTGGGCTACATCTCCTTGGTCCAGCTTCCAATGGCTTGGGCCTCCCTATTATGCTCAAAAGTGTAAAAATATGTGTTTACAATCCTCAAATGCTTCTGCAACCTACTCCAGTGAGTCCAAAATACGAAAAAATGGTACCCAGACCTTTTTCTTCCCCTCATTTGGTCGAAAGATGCCTTATTTATGACTTCTGTCAGTCTTTCCACAATTTCCTCTTCCAAATCTGGCTAACTTCTAGTTAAATTCATTATCTGGAGTTAATTCTGGCAGTTCTGCCGAAATTGGTTGTCCCTCCAACTTCCTTGCCAATGAACCTGTTTATCTCGCAGTTAAATCCAAGTGGTCATATGCAAGGTGGTTAGGTCTAGCAGTTAAGGCAATGGTTTTGGCTTGTGGCAGTAAGGTGGTGTTCACATGTTGTGGTTAGGGAGGCTAGCTATCAGGACTGGCAGTTGGCGGTGCGGTTACCGTGGCGGCAACATAACTACTGCTGGCTGCGGACGAGGTGGTCACATGGGAGGGCCAGCGGTGGTTACATTGGTGGTCTCCCCTCCAACCTAGCGGTCAGTTCATAATAATACAAACCCGCTTGCATTGATAGTTAAGAACCATCATGCAGGCACAACGGTAGGCCTTAGCACTGTGAAATGGGAGGTCACAGGATCGAGCTCGACCTCTGACCTGTCTTGCCAACCAATATTTTAGCCAGCCATTAGGAGGACACGTGGCAACCATAAACTATCACAAATCGCAATTGACCAGAGCAGGGGTAATTCTCCATAAGGGGTTGTTGTGTTGTGCGATATCGCAATAGCAACCTAACTCTGTGGTGGGCTCCAGTATTGCAGCAATAATGCTACAACTCCTGGAACTCCCTTCTTTAATTTTATCAACCCGGTAGTTCGTAACAAACTTGGAAGCGATGGTGCTGTATGCACAAGTACTAGCTCTTGCCACAGCTGTCACTTCATCAGCTAGCACAAGTCCGCTAGGGGCTTAAGCCAACTTCTATGAGCTCTTAGAAGAAGCTTTTTAACTGATGGATGAAAGCTAACTCAAAGGAAGCTAATCTACATGCGGAAAGAAATTGAAAGCCAAAAAGAAACGCAAACCCTAGCAAACCCTAATTCTAATAGCTAGTCCTACTGATGCAAAGGAGGGAATGCAAACTATTGGAAGAGATGCCATTACTTCTATGAAGGTAAAATACATGTGTCTAGACTACCTCTATCTGAAGAAAACATCTTTTTGTATTTTTGAATAAGTTATTAGAATTATCATGCATGTGCTTTTAACTGGTTTTTTACTGTGCAGGGGTGGATCAAGGAGGAGAAATGCTTGGAAAAGGTTGGGAAGGTTCAGAGAGGGTCTAAGGAGTCCCTAACACCCTTCCAGAGAGTTTCACAGAGTTTGGCTATCAAGAAACCTCATTCGTGAGCTTCTACAGGAAGTCTGCAGGGGTTCTACAGGATGTTCTGAAATTTCTACAGGATGTTCTGCGATTTTCTACAGGATGTTTAAAAATTGGATTTTGGAGGATGGGTGAGTGAGGTAAGGTGCATGAATGGATAGGGAGGTAGAGTAGGGGCCTGAAATGACCCAAGGACTGATGGTTGGAGTGGTGAGAGGGTGTGGAAAGCTGGCTTGACTTAAAGAAGGCTTAAGACAATGGAGGAGCAATAAGGTAGGGTTACGTGGGCAGAAAGACAGTTGTGAGATGAGGAACCTAACTAGGAGATGGAGCAGCTGGCCTGGACGAAGCTTGGGTGAATGAGAGAGAGATGGAGATGCCCTGCACGGTGTACACTTAACTGAATCAACTAAGTCCTGCACACAATCGAAATCTTAGCTAATCTAGTCTAACTGTCAATGAAACAAATGAACAACAGCTTTATTCATAAAGAGAACCATGTACAACACTTAAGCAAAGAAGCATTTCCAAAGGCCTGAACGCATGATTAACTCCTACAAATGAAAACATTACACCAAAGATTGCATGGACAAGCAAACTAGTGCTTTTGTTGGGCAGCAAGGTCACCTTTGTCCCAACTCACGATCCCACTGAGGGAGAGGTAAGATCAGAGGTGCTTGAACCCTTTTTCCAAGGATCCTTTATGTTATTAACCTATCAAATCAATCTGAATATGAAAATCTACTTTAATCATCAAAAGTAACCTAAATAACAAAACAAGATTTAGATCTAAATGGCAGATTTTATTCTAAGAATGTAGCAAAGACACATAAAGGTAAACAAAGGAGGTACTGGGCGCTTGAGATGGGCCCAACCCCAAGAGCTACAGCCTCCTAAGAGAGATTTAGAGCTGGTGCAAAGCTGGATTCATCTTTATTGATCAAGAAATGAAGAGTTACATCAAAACTGTCCACAAGGAGAACTTGAAAATGAGCTGACAACAAAACTAATCTATTGCCTAAAAATCGAAATACAAACTAGCTAACTTCTGCCTACAAAATGACTAACCATTGGCTAACTACTAGCTAACCCAAATGAGGCCCTAAGCCTTCTTATTTATACAAATTGAGGACCCCAACAGTCCTCCTAAACTTTAGGGACTCGGCTGCCCAAAACTTGTAGTTAACAACAGTCCTACTTGACTTGCTTGGCTGCCCTTGTGCTAATTGATTTGGTGGCCCTTGAACTCCGAGCTGATGGTGGAGAATTCGAGGTAAGGGCCCATAAATGAAGGGAACAACTTCCTAAAAATACTCTCCACGAATTTGGCTGCCAAGTGCTCATTTTAACCATTGATTTTGTCTCCAAATTGACCAAAAAGACTACACAAAGCACACATTAGACTTGTTGGCATAATGACTAACCCAATTCACTCTATTAGCATAAATATAATAAAAAACATGCAATAAACTAATGAGAATGGTGGATTAAGTCGAATTAGGAGGTTGAATGAGCCCAAATAATTATCCATTTTTGGGGCTCATCATCACCCCCCTACTGAAAGTGTTGCTCATCCTCTGAGCAACCAATTTATCTCCTCATCTTTGATGGCCCTGGTGGCCTCCCTATCATGCCAAGCTTTTGAAGTGATGTCCTCTTCTCAGTCATGAAACCATGCTTTTCTCTCTGCTCCTTCCCACTACTTGCTCCTTTTCCTAGAGAATTCTCAGCTTTGGTATGATTGTGCAAGTATATTCAATCTGATGGCGGCAATGGTGGTGAAAGGAGATGAAACCAGTGGAGGATGGAAGAAAAGAGTGGTTGCATGCCTCCTCAACAAACTTCAAGCTTCAAATCCCTCTCCATAATTGATTCTGGCCTGCCCAAAGGCTTCTATAGGATGTTTCTGGTAAAAATACAGAACTTCCTGTAGAAAGTCCTGTAGCTTCCTGTAGAAGGTTGAACCATGACTAAATTGTGTCCGAACCCTGAAAAAAATGAGTGTTCATGGAGGGGATGGATGTGCTTAGGGTGGCCAGCACAGGTGCTGCCTCCCTAGCTAAAATCTCGGCCAATTTCTCCTTCTGCTGCCCTTTCCCCAAACTTCCTGTAGAAACAGTTCTCTGTCTTCCTGTACAAACAGTCTGCTGGCTTCCTGTAGAACCAATTTTCTCTAATTTGGCTTGCTTGGCTGGGGGTGCCTTCTCCTTGACCTGTGTTGTGGTTGCCTTGGGTGTGTCCCTACTTGTTTGGCCTTTTTCAGTCCTCTCTGCCCGTGCTTGCAACCGCTTCTCCCTTGGCATTTGTGTTTTTACTTCACCCACAACTTTGGCCTCAACAGCTTGTCCTTTTCCCTCATTCCTCTTCTTATTCCTTCTGTGGTGGTCTTTCTTGTGTTTCTTTTCCACTGGCTTTCTCTTCTAATGAGTGGTGGGGTAAGCTTTAGGGTCAACCCTCTGAAATCCACAGTTGCTAATGTTTTTGATTTGGGCTGCAGGAACTTAAGGAACTCCTCTGTGATTTCATCATCATGACCTTGAATTTTATCACAGAAGGTCATCCACTTTGCACAGGTAAACAGGTCTACCACCTCAGGAGTTTCTCTCAACTTCTTGGAATCCGAGGGTTCCTTTCTGACCCTCCAGGCATGGTGAGAATACCCTGTTTTCGGCTTGAGCTCTGGTTAGAATGGAAATTCAGATGTGGCTTTCCTCCTTGGTTCTCAGGACAAGATTTCTCTGTTGTTTGTATCTCCCCTTTCACCAATTCTCTGGTTACAATACTGCTGCCGCCCAAAAATAAACTTTTCACAAGGAATTAAGCCCTCACAGACAGAGTGCAGAGCTACTTTTCACACTAACCATATAACAGTCACAAAAAAAAGTAGTTTATATGTGCACAGGTGAGCGTTACAGTGGTTTATCATTATCATATGGAGCATTTGTTAACAGGAACCTTGGAAGAGAATGTGATGCAGCGCTATTTGAAAGAAATTTCGTGTATCCCACAAGCAAACCACCATTCTTGACCCACAGGTAGACTAGTTTTAATTGTCCCCACTTCAACCAAGCTAGTTCACCACCTTTCGAAATATCATGCATGGGAATGGTGTTTTTGAGCCTACCTTTCTTCAAGCTCCAAACTTGATGAAGAAAAACTCAGGCTCTTCTGCTTCAGAAGGATATAACGTACTTCCTGTAGAAGACCCCTCCCGTTTCCTGTAGAATGTTATTCTACCTTTGAGTGAGCCCGATACACTAGAGAAATTCGAACCAGGCCGCAAAGCTCAGTGGAGGACGATAGGTTAACCAATTGTGGGAGCAGAGGATGCATACTTCAGCTAAGAATGTTGCAAGTGAAAATTAATCAGCGGATGGTGAGAGTCAGTCGAGCATTTTTAATTGTGCCATGATTTGTGGTGAGGTGGCAGAGACGTGTGTTGGCCCATGCAAACTGTTGGTCCCCTGCAGTGCTTAACTATTTTTTCTCTGCCTGTAATTTTGTCCATCAATCATGCTGAAGTTTAACTGTCCATCACTACCTGTTTTCTAATTCCCTCCTGAGATGGCTGAGCGCACGTGTCTCATTCACCCACCGAGCGCTATTGAACTGGATGACGGTGGTCAGTTAGCTGGCCACCGATTTTTTTAATCCCGACCATCTCATTTCTCATGCAGTTTCTAAATTACATTCATGCAATTAGAGGAATGAGTTTAGTCACGTACCTGCAAGTCGTGCGTGGTTGCTGTGAAGTGCTGAGATCTTTCATTTGCTGCATGCATTTGTTTATGTGGTTGCATGGTGGCTTGGTTGATGATTCATGGTTGTTTTTTTCCTTGTGCAGGTGTCCTCTGGCCAGATCCAAGCTGCAGGAGTTCATTTCCACGTTCAGATCTGCACCTTCAAGCTGCTGCTGCTGAATTTTCACAGGGCCAGAACTTGTTTTCGCCATTTCTCCCAAATGATAGATCATATCGATTTGAAAATTGTCGAGCATGTTCCTATCATCATGATGCACCTCCCATAGCAAAATCGTGATCAATGGATGCACAGATTTCGAGAAAAATGGAAAATGGCTGAAGATTTCAGAGATCAATTTCTCGGAAACCGTGCATCGGAATTGGCTGAAACTGCTTGGGTAGGCTACTACCACCTATGTGCATCTCCCCATGAAACAGGTTTTAAAACGGATCTATGGATATGGAGAAAATGCAAAAATGGCTGATGGTGATGGAGGCTGATTTCTTGGAAACCATGCACCAGAATTGGCTGAAACTGCTCAGGCATGTTGCCATCACCCCGATACAATTCCCTGTAAAATGGTTTTTCAAATGGATGCATGGTTTTCAAGTTATGGAAGAAACAAATCATGTTCTAGGTATTTTTGCTTCAAGGCATTTTGTAGTTTTGTTGCATGGTATGAAAAATTGAGCTTGGGTTGTGATGCAGGCATGGAGATGATGGAGGAGGAGTTTGAAAAGTGCAGGAGGACTTCTGAACCCTTGAGGAAGCTATCATGTTCGCCAAACCACCTTTTTGAACTCCATTTCTAGCTTCCTACAATTTCTACAAGAACTTCCTGTAGAAGCACAATGAAGAAGCACAACGAGGTGGAAAAGATGATGGAAAAGGATGAGGAATGGGAACATGGATGCTTGCAAGCATAACCAATGGATTCTAAGCTTTAGATCCTCTTCCAAAATCGAATCTGGCTCGCTTGAAGGTTTTACAGGATGTTTCCTGTAGAAATATAGAACTTCCTCTAGAAGGCACAAAAACTCCTTTGTCTTTGCTTTGAGTGATCCTCCTGACCTGCAATGTCATTGCTGCAACCTGAAATTATTCAATGGAAATTAGATTTATTTTTCTTTTTCTTTTTCTCTTTTTTTTTGAAAAACAACTAGGGCGCCTCATGGAGGTTTTCACCCTAATTGCCTGCCCTGGGCGCCTCCAAGGGAGGTTTTCACCCAGAGATCTTATTCTCTTTTCTCTTTTTTCCCAACCCATTGACCGCCTCATGGAGGTTTTCAATCAATGAGCCAATCTAAGGCGCCTCCGAGGAGGTTTTCACCTTAGATTTTTATTCTCTTCTTATTTTCATTTTTTTTTCTCTTTTTTCTTTTTTCTTTTTTTCTACCCTACCCTACTTGAAAAACAAAATCATTCTCAAGTATAAGAATACTTCCAATGGAGCCATGTGCACATCGAGATTAGAGACAAAATGATGTGAAGGCTCGAAATGCATGCTTTGACAGGTATCCGGATTTCAGAGACCAAATGATTTGACTTTGAAGGGATCAAACATAGCTGAGGAAGAGAGTACTGCTGCAACTTAGTGACTGTCTGGAACCATGTCTCAATATAGCTTTGATATCCTTGGTCCTTTTGCTGATCTGGATCATTCTTCATGTCACCTTCTATCATGACTTTCTCATCTCCCTCTGTTTGATGATCTTTCTCTTGAATACATGGAAGATTTGATGGTAACCATGAGGGAGCTCTCTCGATCTCTGATTCTGATCTCTTCTCTTCATCAAGTGCAGCCCATGGTTCTTTGATCTCCTCTTTTGAATCTTCTTTTGCCGGATGTGGTCCTTCAATGCTTTCAAGATAATCTCTGCTTTGCAACACTCTTCCTGAGCTATGGTGAAGATCATCGAGCTCAAGAGGAGTCATTTGGACATGTTGTGTCTCAGCATTGCAATTTTGTTGAGCTACTCCAATGGACAAGTTTGGAAATGGTGGTATGGGTAGCTGAGTGGGGGTGTATATTTGAGATGGATGTGGATGGGGTTGTGGTTGGGTAGGCATTTGGGGTTGCCTTGGTGGAGCAGGAGGTGATGGTTGTGGATGAGCAGGTGGTGGAGGAAAAGAAGTGGGAGGAGTGTTGTACTGGGGCCTCCACCCTTGATGAGGTGCATTCCACTGAGGCTGTGGCTGAGCATAAGAGTGGAACGAATGAGCAGTTGGTTGGGCATAATATGGATCTATGAAGGAACAAGGAGGAGGTGTGAACGAGGAAGGATGAGCAGGGGGACCCCAAGAAGGCATGAAAGTGGCTTGATAGGGGTCATAATAGGTCTCGGATGTCCCTTGCAGTTCCTGCTGATAAGATCTAGGTTCATGTGGCCTCCTTTGGTTCATATAATAGAGTGATTCAGTGGCTCCTTTGGCTCTCTGATATGCAGCTTTGATTCTGGGTAAGGAAGGGCACTGATCTGTAGGATGGTATTCTTCACATACAAAATACACTTCTATGGAGTACAATGGACATTCATTCCTAGGATGCTTTCTAGTGCACCTAGGACAAAAAATGGCCAAAGCCCTCTTGGCTTCTTCTTGCTTCTTTTGGATTCGCAAGGTATCCAGTTGCATGGCAAGAAACTGCCTCATATCACTCTTGAAATCTTCGATCTGATTTTCAAATTCGTCTTTGGACAAGGTGCTGCTCCCAACATTTCTGCTTGTAGCCATTTGCTCTAGAGGAATAGTTTCTTCTTCTTCTTCCCTTGAGGTTCTTCAAATATGTCTTGTTGTCCACCTAAGGGTTCTTTAATCACAGCCATTTAAGAAGAGATAATGTTGGCTGTGTGAAGTAGTGGGGGTGTTGTGCAATCATTTTTCTAACTTATCTCTACTCCTACAAGGCATGAAATGAAATCTTTTTGGTTGATTTTTGCTTTTTTCTACTTCTACCTGCAAAACTGAAATAGATTGAACTGCAACTAACTATCTTGCTAAAATGAAAATGCGGAATTGAAATGAAAGCAGGAAAGGACTAATCTATCTTGCTCAAATGAAATTGCAGGAATGAAATGCTAGTCTACGCTTGCGGAATTGAAATGCTAATCTATGCTTGCAGAAATGAAATTGCAGAATTGAAATGCTAATATATGAAAGCGGGAAATGCTAATCTACTTTTGCATAAACGAAATTGCATAATGGAAATGAAATAAACTACTTAGCAGAAGATTGTAGTGGAAAATAGAAGAAAAGCAGCAATCACCAATACTCTGACGCTTCCCCGGCAACAGAGCCAAAAAGATGGTGGGCTCCAGTATTGCAACAATAATGCTACAACTCCTGGAACTCCCTTCTTTAATTTTATCAACCCGGTAGTTCGTAACAAACTTGGAAGCGACGGTGCTGTATGCACAAGTACTAGCTCTTGCCGCAGCTGTCACTTCATCAGCTGGCACAAGTCTGCTAGGGGCTTAAGCCAACTTCTATGAGCTCTTAGAAGAAGCTTTTTAACTGATGGATGAAAGCTAACTCAAAGGAAGCTAATCTACATGCGGAAAGAAACTGAAAGCCAAAAAGAAACACAAACCCTAGCAAACCCTAATTCTACTAGCTAGTCCTACTGATGCAAAGGAGGGAATGAAAATTATTGGAAGAGATGCCATTACTTCTATGAAGGTAAAATACATGTGTCTAGACTACCTCTATCTGAAGAAAACATCTTTTTGTATTTTTGAATAAGTTATTAGAATTATCATGCATGTGCTTTTAACTGGTTTTTTACTGTGCAGGGGTGGATCAAGGAGGAGAAATGCTTGGAAAAGGTTGGGAAGGTTCAGAGAGGGTCTAAGGAGTCCCTAACACCCTTCCAGAGAGTTTCACAGAGTTTGGCTATCAAGAAACCTCATTCGTGAGCTTCTACAGGAAGTCTGCAGGGGTTCTACAGGATGTTCTGAAATTTCTACAGGATGTTCTGCGATTTTCTACAGGATGTTTAAAATTGGATTCTGGAGGATGGGTGAGTGAGGTAAGGTGCATGAATGGATAGGGAGGTAGAGTAGGGGCCTGAAATGACCCAAGGACTGATGGTTGGAGTGGTGAGAGGGTGTGGAAAGTTGGCTTGACTTAAAGAAGGCTTAAGACAATGGAGGAGCAATAAGGTAGGGTTACGTGGGCAGAAAGACAGTTGTGAGATGAGGAACCTAACTAGGAGATGGAGCAGCTGGCCTGGACAAAGCTTGGGTGAATGAGAGAGAGATGGAGATGCCCTGCACGGTGTACACTTAACTGAATCAACTAAGTCCTGCACACAATCGAAATCTTAGCTAATCTAGTCTAACTGTCAATGAAACAAATGAACAACAGCTTTATTCATAAAGAGAACCATGTACAACACTTAAGCAAAGAAGCATTTCAAAAGGCCTGAACGCATGATTAACTCCTACAAATGAAAACATTACACCAAAGATTGCATGGACAAGCAAACTAGTGCTTTTGTTGGGCAGCAACGTCACCTTTGTCCCAACTCACGATCCCACTGAGGGAGAGGTAAGATCAGAGGTGCTTGAGCCCTTTTTCCAAGGATCCTTTATGTTATTAACCTATCAAATCAATCTGAATATGAAAATCTACTTTAATCATCAAAAGTAACCTAAATAACAAAACAAGATTTAGATCTAAATGGCAGATTTTATTCTAAGAATGTAGCAAAGACACATAAAGGTAAACAAAGGAGGTACTAGGCGCTTGAGATGGGCCCAACCCCAAGAGCTACAGCCTCCTAAGAGAGATTTAGAGCTGGTGCAAAGCTGGATTCATCTTTATTGATCAAGAAATAAAGAGTTACATCAAAACTGTCCACAAGGAGAACTTGAAAATGAGCTGACAGCAAAACTAATCTATTGCCTAAAAATCGAAATACAAACTAGCTAACTTCTGCCTACAAAATGACTAACCATTGGCTAACTACTAGCTAACCCAAATGAGGCCCTAAGCCTTCTTATTTATACAAATTGAGGACCCCAACAGTCCTCCTAAACTTTAGGGACTCGGCTGCCCAAAACTTGTAGTTAACAACAGTCCTACTTGACTTGCTTGGTTGTCCTTGTGCTAATTGATTTGGTGGCCCTTGAACTCCGAGCTGATGGTGGAGAATTCGAGGTAAGGGCCCATAAATGAAGGGAACACCTTCCTAAAAATACTCTCCACGAATTTGGCTGCCAAGTGCTCATTTCAAACATTGATTTTGTCTCCAAATTGACCAAAAAGACTACACAAAGCACACATTAGACTTGTTGGCATAATGACTAACCCAATTCACTCTATTAGCATAAATATAATCAAAAACATGCAATAAACTAATGAGAATGGTGGATTAAGTCGAATTAGGAGGTTGAATGAGCCCAAATAATTATCCATTTTTGGGGCTCATCACTCTGCCAGGGCCGATTCTGTAAATGCACTTGATCCATGCGATTTGTGATTATAATTTATCACGTCACACTTCGGCGATTGTGATATCACAAATCGCAACTCGATAGTATTGGGGGCCAATTTCCTTAACCGTGAATCTCTTCCTCCTACGGCTTGTGAAATGCAGGGTCAAGGGTAGCCTACCACTTGGCACTTCCCCATTCACTGAAGAGATTATGGTTCCACCTCAGCGGCACAGTCAGCGCCAACTGGGAAACCTAGTCAACAGTACGGACTGCTAACTAGGTTGTCCCCTTTTTTTCTTCAAAAATTTACCTATTTGCCAAAGTGAATAGAACACATTTCTGAAGCCACACGGTTTCCGTTTCACACAAAATGCGTTGCACTGGATTCAGGATGATGAGCACTACATGGTCATTTAGGTTCCACACCATTCTGACAACTTTTATTTTTGAGCATAATTTTGAGCACATGATCACTCCTCCCCAATGGAAGCCTTTTGGACTCCAAAATATCACTTTCAATTGTCCAGCATGTGAGGGTACAATTCCCTCACCTTTCCGACCTCTATCCATTTTTCTTTTTCCATGTTACTATCAGTAGCAACATCCTTCTTACCAATATGATACAATACATTATGATGCAAATGGTAATCAGATTCCTCTATTTGATTCCTTTGACTCAAGCTTGAATATACATCTTGAAAGTATGTATTTTGTTGAACATAACTTTCATGTAAAAAAAACTATGCTTGAGGATAGTAATTACACAAACTGTAGGCCTAGAAAATACATTAACAAACTTGTCACTTATACCTTTCTTATACCCTTTGACCAAGTGGAATAGTAGAAGAAAACCCATCTAATGAAAGTTCCCTTGTCGCTGCAACTTAAACACTACACCATTGAAACTTTCTGAATGAAATGAAATGGGCTTACCATATTGCATAAAGACTGTGCTCATGGCATAGTCACATACATCAACCTAAAACTCAAATGAATTTTTCAAGTTTAGAAGAACAAGTATAAAGGCTGAACTAATATTTTGTCTTTAAAGCATCAAATGCCTCTTGTTGTTTGTCTCCCCATTGGAAGACAATTTTCACAACTTCCAAAGAATGGAAATGAGCTACAATAGAAGAAAAATTAACAAAATCTTTCCTCCAACATTGGGCTGCTCCCAAAAAACCTCTTATCCAAATGACTATCTTGAGAATTGACCAATCCATAATGGCATCAATCTTGGAGAAGTCTAACTTCAGCTCATCTTCTCCAATATCATGGCCCAAGATCTAACATATACTTTGACATCTTCAATAACAAATTTTCTTGACATAAGACATCAAGTATTTCTTTCTCATACATGACATGTTCATAATGAAATTTTCTGAAAATGAAAATGTCATCCAAGTAGACTATCATGTCTAGAAATGGCTGCAATACATCTTGCTTCATATGCATGAAAGTAGTAGGAGCATGGAAAAGACCAAAAATCATAACAAGCCATTCAAATAAACCTTTCTTGGTTTTGAATGTCGTCTTCCATATGTCTCCTTCAACAACTCTACTTTGATGAAAACCACTTCTTGAATCCCATTCAATGAAATGCTTACCATTCTTCTTGGGCATCAAAACAAGGGGTGCACCACATGGTAAAGGAGAAGGTCGAATGATCATTTTATTCATCAATCCTTGGATTCATTTTGTTATTTCTGAACTTTCCATTCTTAACATCCTGCGCATGTCAATGTTAGGAAGAAGACACTTTTGTTGCAATGGTATCTCATGTTGGATTATCCTCTTGGAAGGAAATCCTTTTGCTTTCTGAAACCTCATCATCATGGTTAACTACATCAACCAAATCAGTTTTCAAATTTGAATTAAAACCATCAAATGCTTCATAATCAATATCAACATTGGGTTTGATCATAAGAAGCACTAAATTCTTGCTTGAATTCACTATTCTTTTCATTTTCCCTGCATTAACTAATGAAAGATCTAGTTTCTTGCAATGAGCTCTCACAATATACTCCACATCATCCTTGAACAAGCGGTACTTGTTTTCATGATGATAGAAGATTTCTTTTCTATCATAAAGGTAAGGACTATCCAAAGCAATTCCTGATATATCAAGTGGTACAACATCTACTTCAACTTCTTCAATGAAATTTTTTGTGATTGCAAACCGAAGAATACATTTTCTTGTAACCTGTAATTTTGTGTCCTTGCATATCCAACCCAATGGATATGGGTTGGGATGTAAATTGGTTCAAGATTAAGTTTCTTAACTAAATCATCAGATATCAAATTAGCTTGAGACCCACTATCAGAAAGTGTGTCGATTTTTATATGTTTTGAGATTACCCTCACATGAAATAATTCAATCCTTGTTTCTTGTTTTGAACTTGATTGTGGTTAATGCAATCAAGTTCATTTTTATCAATAAGCTGTCTTCTATGGTTTATTTCATGAATTCCTTGATCATCATGATAAATATGGTTTATTATATTGGCTATGCAGGTGTTATTTGATGTTTGCTTGTTTGTGGTTGCGGGTTCTTTAAAACGAAACTCATTTGGACGGTCGGAGCGTGGCTGCCACAAACTAGCGTTGGACTTGAGGTAGGGTCTAAAACATCTCTTGGATTTTATTTATAAATCACAATACTTAGAGAAAGGTAGAATTTGCTTGTTTTTCTTGTCACTAGATATCTGTAGATACTAGGGAGATCGGTATTGTCCGCAAGAACGATTTATCCGGCCAACACATCCTCTGCTGGAACTTTTCAGCAGCCTGCACAAAAAATCAACACATCAATCACAGGGACTTCAAAATGTAAAGAGGTAGATACCACAGAGTATCCTATAATGACAAATCTACCAGCAATGTCCAAGAACAGGAACAAGTGCAAATTCCTCTAGCCCAAACTAGAGCACCAGAAATTCCAGCGTTGCAAACTCCTCTAAATGAGGAAAGAAGCAAGAAGAGAGACAGAGAAGAGGCCACACCTATCAGTGGACCTGCTGAACAACCAGGGGCAAAGAGGCAAACACTGAATCCTCTATCAGAAGAGGAAATTATTGAAGAAATGACAGACAATCTAAGAGGTGAGAGGGTAGTCAGCCAGCAAACTTCCCCAGTGGTAGATACATCAACTAGCTCACATAGGCAGGAGCTAGAAAGGTAGCATAGTGTGGAGGTGTCGTCCACCAGGCCACAAAGCAAGTAGGCCTCAGACATCAAGAGAACTTTCACAGAGATAAAGGCCAGAAATGATCCTGTGAGAATTGAAATCTATAATCAGTACTTGAAAATGGCCCCCTCAACCCAGCAAAGATTGATGTCTGCCTATGACATTAAAGAAGGCAAAATGTTAATGAGTTATTTCAAGCCAAAGATACAACAACCCCAATCGGCAACAGATTACATCAGAACTAACTTGGAGGTCCTAGATAAATACATTCATCCACTGGACCAAATTGAACTTCACAAACAGACTGGGGAAATGGTTTATTCCACATTAACTGACAAAGAAATGTTGGCTCACCAGTTACAAAGTTCCTTAGACAACACAACAGCTCAGTTACATTGGGAAAAAGCTTCTTCTCTGGCTAAGGATAATAGAATCAAATCATTGGAAGAGATCATCATGGAACTGGGGCATGACCCCCAAGATGCTAAAGGCATAAAGGCATTAATCAAGAAGAAAGAAGAGGACATTGTTGCCCTGAGGAAACAGCTGAAGCTACCTCCTTCAAGGCACCCTCAGACTGCAGAAATTATAGAGCAGAAATCAGAAGAAGACATGATGGACCTACTCATGAAACTTAATGAAAGATTAACTGATACAGAGCAGGCACTCGAAAAAGCATTAAAAGAAAAGCAGGGAGAGTCGACCTCCCAACCACTTGAGGTAATTCCTACAGTCACAACTGCAGTCCCCTCAACAATTGGATCAGCATTGGCCCCAAATGTCCCAGCAATCACAACAGAGGCAATCACAGGTACATCATTAGCAGGAGCAGCACCAGGCAGTAGTACTAATATGAGCACAGAAGAATTGATAAAGGCCATGGAAGAATTAAAACTCCAAGTGTCAGAATTGAAACGAGTGAAAGAGCAATTGGCAAAAGTAGAAAAGAGTTATGATAAATCCAAAATAAGTGTGGCAGAGAAAATAAGAGAGGTTAAGGCATTAGAGAATAAAGTGAGAACATTAGAGAAGGATCTCACTATGGATAAGCCTCTGGCAGAAATCAAAGGAATTCTTTGGACCAACATAAATCAATCCCTAAGTAATGTTTGGCCATCTATCCAAGCTATTTATGAGCAGATTGACTTAGTGAATGTAGCACATGGAGAAATTCAGAAATCAAGGGCTTTATTAGGACAAATGCCTGATCAAGCCAACTAGCTCATACATTTTTTGAATTATAGAAATAGAGAATAGCTGGAACAACTTGGAATCCCAGACAGGACAGGCACCATTTTGGAGATCAAAAGAGTTCTGACCAAGAGAACTTTAATGCTGAATTTGGAAAAAAGATGTCAGGATATGCAAGTAGAAATTAATTCTTTCGTGGAAAGGTTTACAGTTTTGCAGAATAAAGGGCTACCAAGTCTTTTAGGAAATAATGACCGGCTTATGAAACACACAGATTATGTGCATAAGTTGAACACCTATGCTGTTGATCAAGTTAATTCATCAACAAGTACTTCAGGAGTAAAAGCACTCCCCACGGGCCAAAGTCTCTATGATAATTTGGAGAACTTATTTTATATTGAGCATGAGGTAAAACATTTGTTTTAGCTCTAGCCTAATTTTTTCAGATATACAGAAGATGATGAAACCCTGAGGAAACTTTAGAGACATAAATTTCCAGAGCAACAATGGTGGGAAGACATGCTGGGGATTTTGTAAATTTCTCTTGGGTAAAACGTGCATTTTGGGCTATTTTTCCATGATAAAGATAAACAAAGATAAATGAGGCTCAAGCATGACAAAGTATATCTGATCAAGGTCAAAGAATATCTGGCAATGACGAAGCAGCCAACGCAGAGTATCAGTCGAAGACAGCTGTAAACCGACTCACAGAGCCTGCCTCCAGCACATCCGACAATGACGGAGCAGCCAGTACAGCATCGATTCATCTTTTCCCTCTTTTCGAGACTGTTTGTCTCTATCTATTGTAAAAAAAAAGGGATTAGTCATCACTAGATATTATCTCTATCAGATATTTTGTAAGATATTTTGATATTTTGTATAAATACCCCCCCAGACGAAGTATTTGGGGTTGGTGAGTATTCATAGCTTTTTACTGTAATACTGAAACTCTGGAATAAAAAGGCTGTTGGAACCATTTGTTGTCTGGCCTACTGGATGAGGATTTGATGCAGAAGACTTGTCACAGAATTCTTGAATTAAACTCTAGATCAATAAGTCCCCTATATCTCATGTTTTACAGTTTTCTTGTTTACTATATCATCTGTGTTTCATAATCTGAATGGTAAAGAAAATGATTAATTCAGAATTTGCTTAAACTGCACTCTGTCTTCAATCTTTATTATTCTCTATGTTTTCTTCAGAATTAATATAAGCAGTGAATTCTTAGTTGCTCCTGCTTCTTGATTCTTGCATATTTGACTATTTGCTAAGGAATTCTTAACTGCTCCTTAACAGTAATCATCCATTTTCTCCCTTTCAATATGTTGAAGGATTCTTAACTGCCCTTCACCCAATTGAGTCCATTCCATCTGATTTCAGCCTGTATTTGCTCCCTGTTTGACTACCTTGCTCTGTGATACCATCCTCTATTAAGAAACCGAATCCAAAAAGCCATCCTTCTTTGACTCCATCATGCCCAATGGACTGAACTATTCAGTTTGCCTCACTATTCTATTGAATTCCACCACCCAAACCCAAAACAAAACCCTTGAACTTCATAACTAGCCTAACATATTTTAAAACAAAGCTAAATCATAAAGAGAGAGCCCTCTCTGGATGCAGATTGGCTAGAATCTGTATCTAAAAGATTGGTTTGTGGTTACCTCGGCCATATTCCCTTTCTTACAACTTTGGGGAACAACCTGAGTGATAACAGTGTTGCAGCCTCTACAACACTTGGTGACACACTATTAGAACTCCATCTTCTCTGTTTTGGTTCATTGACAGTACATGGCCTTGGTCTTTCGGGGAGTATTGAATCGTTGTGCGGGTTGCTTTGGTTTCCCCACTTACCCCATGGACATACATGGTTCACCATTTTCCAACTCAGTCAACCACAAGAAAATTGCATCTTGATCACAATGTTTCGAAATCGGGGAGGGTAGTTTGGCTCGTGAGTCGAAAATATCCAGAGTATAAGTTTTCATCTCTAGTGTTTCTCCACTGCCAGCAGGCCTAGACAGTACCCCGGCAGAGTCACGCAGGAACACACGTATTGCTCCACTACCAGTGAGCCTGGTTAGTACCCCAGTGGAGTTGCATGCTTCACCTCTTTGCGCAGGAAGCCTTTCTCTTCTTTCGCCTTCGTATTTTTTCAAGAGGACTGTGCATTGGCACTTATTTGTTTTTGGGCGGAAGAGGGATCTTGACTTATTGTGAGTAGAATAGGTTGTTCCTTCAGAGCAACATATAAGACCTCTGACATAGTTTTGCTCGTTTAAATATTTCCCCTTCTCCATTTCTACTAGTTGGATGAGATTAAATAAACAGAGTAGAAGGCTGAGTACATGCATGAGGTTTCCTAGTGTGGACACAAGTTCATGATTGGACCAAAGTTCCCCTTGTAGATAGCTCATATTTTCCATCAAGACTTCATTGGCCGAAGGTTACAACTAAGAACAGAGAAGACAAACGCAAGACTAGCCAAGTGCTGCAGTGTGACAAGTCTCTTTGATTTCAGCCATATACTCATTCAAAGGCCAAAACTCAGTAGATGGCAACACTTATTTCCGGAAAACAAAAATAGCAAGGTATCAATCAAACAAAACAAAACAAAACAAAAATAGTAAGCAAAGCAAACAAGGAAAAAGCAAACCAAGCGACAAGCACACAAACTAAACCAAGTCAGTAGGCAAACAAACATGCAAACCACAAAGAAAAGATAAGCGAAAAAGGAAAAGCTACTCCTACTCCTACGCTAAATGGTCAGGGTTACGTGAAATGAAATTTTCAGTGAAGCCACTATAGGCATACCCGACCTGCAGTCACAAAGATACGAATGATTAAAACAGATAAAAATAGTGTGCAACAGAAAATGAAAAAACTTGACAAACTTGCACATGAGAGAGAAGGTCTCGCCTGTGGGTGGAACAATGTGTCACAACCACCCAACACACATTCTTACCTCTTAAGGGACTACCATTTTTCAACAAACCTCGGAGGCCTCTTGCGAGTGTGTGTTGTCCTGCACCAATTTTATTAGCAAGTGCAAGGAAGGACTGAAGCTTGTTACCTACAACACAACTCACCAAGTAAGATTGTTCCATCCATTCAGCAATTGGATCATAAAATTCGTGATGGCTGTTTTTGAAAGATTCATAATATTTGGGGAGATGGATTCCTGATTCGAGAGAGGGGATCACAATGGGAATTTGATACATATAGATAGATCTGGTCATTCTTGTTGGTCATGTCAAGACAGTGAGGGCCTACCATATCCATCAGCACAAGCCGAAGTGCCTCAATTTCTTGACAAAAGTCTAAGAATAAATATGTTACACGACGAATATCATAGTGTGCAAAGTGACTATCATTCGATGTAATGTTGGGAAACTGATAAACTACATGACAGTGACCCAAGATAGAAGAAAAATCAGACCATTCGATCGAGATAATAGATTCCCAGTTTGACATGAACAAAGAGAATTTTTGAACAATCGTGCGAATGCTCTGAATGAGGGAACCAAGTTCATTATGCACTAGACATGATAGAACACCCACTTGCAACTGGTGAAAAAGTGTGCAGGCATCATGGTCATCACAGAAATGTAGAAAGGATGTTAGCAATGTGAATGTGTGAAACCAGTTTGGGTGTGGTGAAATGAGAGTAACTTGATTCACATGATAGGTTGTGCACTCATCATCTCATAGGGAGATTGCTGGTGTGATGAGTGGGCAGATTTGACATGCAAAATTTGCAAAAAGACCAAGGAGCTGATTACGAGAGAGAACATCTGATAAGTATGATTTTGGATAAAGATATTCTTTAAGATGATCAACTTCGTTGTCCCATGATTGCATTAGGGACAGACACTCCCAACCCGAATTGGATGTAAGAGAGGTGCATGAAGACGAACATGCTATAATGGCCTCGTGGATTCGATCATTAGCGAAAATCTGAAGTTTTGAAATATCACACCCAGAATAGTAAATATTCTTTACACGAGGATCCACATTGAGTGCAACCATGATTGTGCGTGAGAAACGAGATCTGATTTGGTTTGGCAGGCTTACCAGAGTCGCGAGATCTTGACATAACCATCAACAGAAGTTGAAGCGCCTTGACTCCCTGGTATGTCCCGAAACTTTCCAAAATTTAAAAATTGTATTTTTAGATGTGAACCAGATCGTGCATGGCATAAGGATGGTTGTTGTCGCTGATTTCAAAACTACTCTTAGGATGACAGCCATCTCTATCACATGCTTCATCAAAATTTTCAGCAAGCTGAATTAATGAGATGTCTTCATGCAACACACAAGACGATGATGAGTGGGAAGAGTCCTGTGTGTTGAGACTATTTTCATCATGGACAACTTCATTTCATTTTTTCAATCGAGGAGATAACTCATAAGATGAAGAAGCAATAGAACATGGATTATCTCTGACGCATGTTGATGTGCTGTGAATGATAGGACACATGGGCAAGTGAGGTGCAGAGGAAGCTTCGATATGGATGTATACTTTGACCTGTGCACACTCCAGATCTGATTTAGAGTGTACATGAGATGACAGTAGAACATATGATGTGCTTGGGCATTCATCACAACATACGAAAGCATGGGAGTCATAACACCCCAAGACTGGTGGTTGATCAAAAGAATTGATTGTGCATGATGTTTCACCAAGATTCGTGGATCGAGAATCTATCAAGAATGGAAGCTCAATGTTTTGAGAGGAATTGAATGTGTCTTCATCGTCCTACTCATCCGCTTGTATGATGAGACCACCTTTCACATGACTGCAACTTGATCCAATAGCTTGAGAATCAAGAGAGTTCGCACAACTAGCTTGTGAAGTAGATCGCTCAAGCGAGTCATGGTGCAAGGAGTTATGGCTTGTAGATGATGGAGGATGGCAGAGATGCAGACTAGACTCAAGAATTGGGTTATGAACGGTGACGTCCTCTTGTGGAATGGAGGGATGATTTTTCGCCATAGGATTTCTTAACCATTCTGGATTTTGCTCCATTGGGGCGGGAGACAGCTGAGCAGATGGGTTGGGAACATGTTGCGTAGATTTTTCATCTTTGCAACCGCTGCGCATATTTCTTAGCTTTTCAGTCGCTATGAGGGGGTGCCCTCATCAAGACATGATGTGTCTCATGATCTACAAGAGTCGAGGAAGAAGAGAAATCACGAGGTTCGCCATTTCGGGAGACATCAACCAAGCGTTTCAACTCTTGGCTCATGAAGTCAAAGTCCTCAAACCGTTTAGGAATTTTGTGACAGAGGTGAAGGAAGCAGGTAGGAATCTCTCAACTGATTCACCAAGCTTCATTCTTAAACGAGAGATTCTTTCATAGACATCTTGGTGGTCACACTCATCGAAGGCTTGATGGAGCTCCTTGAGGAAAGTGAGAAGGGAATGGATAGAAGTAGGTGGCAGGGTATGACACTACTAATTAGCATGACCTTCAATGGTGAGGAAGAAGAATACACAAACAAGCTCATCACTATCGATTTCATGAGGTTCGCAAAAATGAAGAAAATCAGAAATGTGCTCAGTTACGGACGTTATGTACTCACCGTCAAACTTTAACAAGGACAAGTGATCAAGGAGCTCATCGAGGATTGATAGTTGATTAAGGATAAATGAGAGAAACACCCCAGGAGCACAAATTGTGTATGATTCATTGGGTAAGATATTCAACCCATATGTACGAGCTCAGCTTGTCATCTGGCCCTCCTTCTAGCACCAAAATGTTGATGGTGTTGGACCCGCCAACATCAGGGGATCTCCCTGGTATGAAGTCCCAACTAGACCTCATGCCGTTTGGTGTAGGAGTCCCATCCGATACGATGGCCCGGTTTCAATTATCTTAAAGATATGCCTTAGCTCTTGCTTGTCAGCACGTGAGAGTGGTCTGAATTTTCTCTGAACGATGAGGTTCACATGCCTAGTGAGTGCTGGTGTTACTTGTGTCAAGGCTCTTTCACCACAGAGAGAGGGTAGAAGTGAGTCTCAAGTCAGAAGGGAGGAAGTCCCAACTCTGTTAGAGACACACAACACAACAGGACATGCATAGATCCCTTAGGATAAATCCACAAGGATGCGACAGTCACCACATAAGGGAAGGTAGCACGTACAACACCCAACGAGACAGTGCATGTGAGTGCGATGGTCATTATAACAGGTTTACATGAAAGGTTTTGTCTAATGTTCAGGGAGGTAACCAACATGGGTAGGACAACATTAACAACTTATACAACACATTTTCATAAATATATGTATTAGAATAACTGAATGAGTTCAATTTTTTGACACTGGTTAAAGAAACATGTATTACAAGTATTCGAGATAAATCTTACAAACAGTTACAACACATGTGTGAAATCGTGCTGGCTTGTTAGCAGGCTTCTGAATTAAGCGAAAGTTCCAAGACACATTGGTACACCATTACATCACTAACCCCGTGGGTGGGGCATTTGAGCCACTACTTGCTCCTCAAGAAAATATTATAGACTATGTGGGAGGATCCAAGGTGAAAAGTCTTTTGCATGTACAAATGAGGGCTATTTATAATCAAGGGTAAAATTGAGCCTTGTGATTGTTCGAATTCCCTCATGACTATTTTACTTTCATGACTTTTCAGATTATAAGTGGGTCTCTTGGACTTCCACGTTACATTACATTGATTGACACAGTATGGCCCACAGTAGTGATGTGGCCAACATGACTCGACATGACAATGCTGGTAAGTTCGTGTTGTTGTTGGTGTGCATTTCGAGCTGCAATGTTGCTGAGTAATGGATCTCTTCATGGTGTGTCATGGCTTCACCTCCACATGGCAAGGTGTGCGGATTCTTCAATGGTCATTGGGTTCACTTGATGTTGCGTTCACCCGTTTCTCCTTGTTTGTACTTTAGCATGCTTGACATGTTTGCCCATTCGCGAAAATTGCATGTTCATCCATTCATCCGTCTGCAAACAGAACTGCGCATGTTCATTCGTCCATTCGTCTGCAAACACATCTTTACATGTACATCTGTCCACGGACACATCTTCGCATGGTCGTCCGTTTGCGAACACATCTCTTTGCATGGATCATTTGTTAGTCTATTCACAAACACATCCTTTTGCATGTACTCTCCTTGTTCCTCCCATGTGTCGCCGTGTCAAGTCTATTCATGTACCTATATCTGCAATCACTCATAACGAGATGACATCAAATCCATAAACCTCCTAGTATACCATGATGCATGATCATTTTCGGATGTAGGTGACCGGGAGAGAGGACAAGGTTATGAAACCATGCGAGGCAAGTTTTGTGCTGGGATGTGGGCTCCGGGCATTCTTGGTGAAAATTGCGCAAAAGTCACTTGGAGGTGGAGACGAGAAATCTAAATCAATAGTGACTGTCCGCAGGATCTGGTTCGCCTGGAGTACAGATCTGCACAATTTTTGGAGGGAAGCAGTGCAGGCTGCAGGAAGGCTTGGTAGGAAAATTTGCGCAATTTTTGGAGTGATGGGCAATGGGAGCTTGGAAGCAAAAATTACGCAGTTCCTAGAGGTAGCTGGTAGTAGGTTGCGGGAACTGTTGGCGAGAAAATCTTTGCAAACTATTATGACACTGACCTGCTGACCTCCTCTGCGTAGTTGAACTGCTTTCGGTGAACGGTGGATGATCGGTTAACAGTGCACTCGCTGTTGGTCACATGGTCCTTAAGTTGAACGGCTGTAGGAGCATGGGTTCTATCGATCAATCGAATCAATCCAATCCAATCAATCCAATAAATAGATCAAGCCCGCAATCAAATCAAGAGGTAGAACGGTATAAGAATGTATATTCTATAAGCAGCTACGTGTGTAATAAGCACCACCCCACCTCATCAGATAATAAGGCAAAGCCTCACTTCACCAGCTGGACTGACTGGAATTATGAATTGAACTGGACTAGTGGTTAATCGTTCGCTCACTAGAACGCTTGCTCACTTGGTATCGCTGAGGCAGCCATTGGAGGACACCCAGCTCGCTTGGGCTACGCGGCTCCGTTCGACCGTTAGTAAATAGTCATTCCTGGACTGGCTCTTCCCGTTTAGGTAAAGAGAAAGGTATTGGTCAGTCAAAGTCCCATTCCATCTCTCTCGTGACCTACTAGTCAGGCCAGTCAGTCTCTATCCTCAGAAATCCAAGATTGGTTAGAATACCTATCCTTTCTCGCGAGCCTGTACCCTATGAATCCTTGTGCCCCTTCCTTTGATAATGGAGAATGGGAAGGTGGCCGTTGCTGGGCGTCTCAGGCATAGGGGGTGAGATTGCCTAATCCGAGGAGGCATCTCCCATGAGCGAGGTGGTGAGGCATTAGGGGGGGCTGCTCCATCCAAATGCCCGCCACATGAATGAACGCGTCGTACCCGCTCCTACCTAAACGAACCTCATTCAGTCATTCTTACAGTCTAGTTGGGTGGGACGGTGCCTGACTATCGGACTTCAGATACGTTACGCCAGCCGGGGTCGGGCCCTCGCATCGGATAGCGCCTCCTTCCTCTTGTCCAAGCGCCTTGATCCTCTCCCTGGCCCGATCCTCCTAGGCAGCTTCGATCTTGATTTCCATTCATGCTTCTCCTCTCCCCCGCACCTTATGGATGGATGCCGCTTGCTGCCGGCTTTCCCCCCTTACCTTACTTGTCAGTCAATTTGTGGAGGCTAGCAATTTTGGTGTGTAGGCCGATCGAAACCCTGCCTATAAGGAAAGGGAGAACCTAAACTCGCTATGCTCAAGGGTGAGCCTGTCGAACTCTCGACTAAAAGGCCGCCATCGGCTCGCCCCCCTCTCAAATAAGTAACTAAGGCCGCCATCGAAATCGTCATTCAATCTATCAGGAATGACGTATATGAGAAAGTGTCATTCAATATCTCACATCGAATCTGGTATGAAACATATCGATGCATTCATTCATTATATACGTAATTACGTATATAATGAATGATTGGAATCACGGACAAGTTTCAGTGATTGATGGGTGCGTAAGCACGCTCGACCATAAGGCCGCCATCGGTGGTGCGGTGTGAGGGAGGCTTCGCCTTCCTGCTGTATCGGAAAGAATGCATCGGATGGACGCGTTATCAGGGTGAGGACCGACAGGGGCTCGACTAAAGGGAGAGGAAATAAGGAAGGTCCGGAGGGTCTTGCGCTTCCGAGTGCAAGGACCGCTACGAGTTGATAAGGTCAATCCTTCTTAAATGCATATATTATATATGTCATTATGCATTCATTCATTTAAGGATCGCCTAATAAAAAGAAGGCCGAAATCTCCCTCTCCCTTAGGGTCGAGCGGCCTTACGGCACCTTAAAATGAGGCAAAAATGAACCATATTTCTCGGTCGTTCAAAGTCCTGTAGGGAAGGGGAAAGCGGTCCGGTGCTTCTTGCTTGATGAATGCTTCGGTAGGGGCGTCAAGCTGTATAAAACTAATGAAGTTAAGGTAGTCGAATTATAACATATAGATACGCTTTTTCATAAATCAAGGCTAAATACTTGGCTATTGTCTGCTTGGCAACTACTCGCTTGGCTTGGCTAATTAACTCGGATACTCAGACTTGGATACTAAACTTGGATGGTGCGCTACCCCACTGGGGCTACTCGGCTGGGCTGCTTTCGACACGACGTAATGGGCCAATCAATTGGGTAGGTGGAGTGGGGTATAGGTAGCGGGGTAAGACCAGCTAATCCGGGATGACCTTACCTTCCGGGATGACTTTACAGGTGACCTTACCTTCTGAACCTGACCTTTTGGGATGACCTTCTGAACCTTCCAATCCGGACCTTTATTGGGACCTTTCAATCTGGACCTTTCTCTATGCCTTTCGATGCGGGGTAAGACCTGCCAATCCGGGCCTGCCTTTAGTTCTGAATGAATGCGGGGGTGTTTGGTTCCGTGTCCACCCACCCACGCTTATTTCCCAGCCCAAGAGAGAAAATCCATTAAGAGAAGAAAGCCGGGTAAGGAAGAGAATAAGGAAGGGATTTAGGTTAATTGAGAAGTAGACACAAACGCAAAGAGACATTCCATTCCGATTCTATTTCTACTTATTGGGGATTTCTTTCTACTCAGATTTCTCGCATAACCGTGCAAAAAGCTAGCATCGATAAGGGGGCTGCTTTCCGAGCAATGTAAGGGTTATGTTATGGGACTTCTATGCGATTGGTAATTCCGAATCTATGCAATATCAACCCGGATCAAACTAGATTAAGACCCCCTCCTTCCTCCCGATGAGTAAGAGTAATGAAGGATAACTTCAGACAGGGCCAAGAAGAATAGGCCGGAATAGACCCGGCAAAGCCTTTCTTTAACGAAGGATAACAATATTTATTGCTTGTCCGCAGAGGGTAAGGATGAGCCCCAAAATAGAGGAACTCGAAGACCAAGGGGAGAGGTACCGATAGTTCTACTATTCTTGCCCAACGCGTTCCTCGCCCTATTAATTACTTATTGGTTAACACCTACTATACTAAGCCCGTCAGATCGAAAGGAAGAGTCTGATGCTCGTAGTAGAGATCCTTAGCTTCGTGTTACATATTGTTAGACACACTATGAGTTTGGTTATTTAGATTCAGATTATTATGCTCGTGGTAAAGAGCAAGATCCAGTTTATGCTTTTCCAGATCGAAAGCCAGTACTAGTACCAGCTGACAATGATCGACAATGACTGGCGTATGATCTTTGAATGGTGCAACGTATGTAATGCATTTTCATTTCTTCCCCTCCTCTCCTCTCCTTAACAGTCGAGCCCCCTAAAGGGACGGAGTCACTCACTATTCATATGGTGAGGGTCCTCTCCTTAACAGTCGAGCCTGCTTACGCATCCTTATCAGTCGAGCCCCCTAAAGGGTCCTTATCAGTCGAGCCCCTGTCGGTCCTCACCCTACCGGGCCCCGGGGATTGGGGTGGGTGGGTAAATAGTGGTCGAGCCTGCTTACGCATCCTTGGCGGAGGTTTTCACATATTTCCCTACTAATTTGGCCATTTTGGGAGGCGGAGGTTTTTCAAGGTTTCCCTCACCATATGAATAGTGAGTGACTCCGTCCCTCTTAGAACCTTGAGCCTTGAGCCTTGATCCTTGATGGGGCCCCACCTTCCCACCCAAATCTCTTATTTCATCTCTCGGTGCAGGAGATTCAATGCCTGCTGTAATTCAATGCCTGCTGTATCGGATTCTCTGCTCGCTGTTATCGCAGCATCCATCGATCGGGTTGGTTCAGCCTTCGAAAGAGAGAGTGAAGATCAACCCCCCCTAACGAACGATTGATCCTTCAAGGCCACGGAAAGAAAGAAGTAGTGAAGAGAAGTATTAGTAGTAAAGGGAAGATAATTTGTTATTGAAGTTATGTATTGAAGAAGGGAATACTTTTGATGCTTGCCATATAGGAAGGAAGGATCGCTACCGCTTGCCCTATTATCGCTGAAGAAGGTAACGCACCCGACAGAGCCTCAACCGACGACAGAGCCAGGAATAACCAGTGCTCACAGTGAGTGTTTTTCATTCAAGTATAGCCCCCCCGGTAGTTATAGAGCCAACTACCCTGGTTCATATTGACGACTGGTAATTCATTTAGCCCGGTAGTTCATATAGACAACTCCCCACATCACGCCCCGCATACATGACGCCCCGCATCAAGCCCCGCATCCACGCTTTCTGTTCAATCCGCTTTACCCGTTTCCGTTAACCCATGCTCTTATGCTGTTCTTTAGTTCATGCTGTTCTTGATGTTGTTCATGCTGTTCATGCTGTTCACCCATTCCCACTTTCAGTTCAATCCGCCCCATTCAATCCGCATTCTACCAGCATTCTACCACTCTCCTATTCCCCATCCCCATTCTCTCATCCCCAGCATTCTCCCAGTCCCGCATTACCCAATCCGCGTAAGGCGCTCAGTCCGCATAAGGAAGCCGCCAAGTCCACGTGCAAGTCCAACAAGTCCACATTCACCCAACATGGTGCGGTACAGTACGGAGCCGAGTGAGTGAGTCACAGCCCCTAAGATAGATAGGGGTCTCCGATAGCCAATCATTGACAGAAGGTCAACAGAAGGTCAGCCGAGAGCCAGTGGTCAGAGCCAGCCGGTCAATAGCCAGGAGTCATAGCTTATAGCCGGTTGTCATTGATGATAGCCGCTAGTAGCCGGTAGTCATAGCCAGGAGGCATTGCCTGAAGGTCATAACCACTCATAGCCAATCATAGACAGGAGTCATAGCCAGAAGTCCTAGCCGATCATAGCTGCCGATCATAGCCAGACAGGAGGTCATAGCTTATAGCCGGTTGTCATTGCCGATAGCCACACATAGACACGGCCCCTACAAGCCAAACATAGCCAAGAGGTCATAGCCATTCAGTACCGAGAGAGAAGGAACACACGTTACCACCAGACAAGAGGGAAGTTCACTAGCCGAGAGGAGAAGGAAGTATCACATCACAGGATATTCGATAGAGAGAGAAGGCCTTACCCTCGTCAGACAATAGGGAAGGACTTACCGACAGACAACGATAGAGCCAGGTTGACCATACGATAGAGTTCAACATCACACAATAATCGAGGGAGTAAAGTAGGTGCCCCCATATCCGAACTTACCGCTTATGATCTTCAAATTTTGAATCAACTGGTTTTCGCGTTCAAACCCTTGCCCCTCTCTGCACGTCCCTGCCTGGGGCCTTTTCATTACTTAGTGGGGGCTGCTGGTCATGAATTATATACGTAATTACTGCTATAATTCATCACGGAATTACATATCTCATTCATTCATGCATAATGACATATATAATATATCTAACTTTCGTAGCCTTCTAATATTGATATTAGGGACAAGGACGAGCACTTCAGAAGACCGCCACGCTCTTTCGTTAAAGCAGTAGCCATCATCCCACTCATTAGGCATTCTTCATTCACTCTGAACCACACGTTGCTAAATAGTTCAATTCCATCTGAAGCTCGACAAGCTGGCTTATGAGCTTGCTATCGATTGACTCGCTACCGCTCGACGAAAGGAGATTGACTCGCTACCGCTCGACGAGCCGACTAAAGTTAAGGAGGTAAGTCAAATTATGTAGTGATCAACCCGAAAAATCAATAGTAGCTGATTGAAGCAGCATTGGTTTCTTTACGGGACTGAGACTAGCTCTTTCCTCTGGCCGTCAGTACAATGGCCAACGTACGACACCAAGTGAGGCACTGACCAACCCGATAGCTGGCTGTCAATACAATGGCCAACGTAAGCGAGGAATAAGAAATGTGCTCGACCATAGGACCTTTAGGTACTCGACCATAAGGATGCGTAAGCAGGCTCGATTGTTAAGGCCGCCATCACCTTTAGGTGCTCGACTGTTAAGGACCGGAGGCGCTCGACCATAGGAACTTTAGGTACTCAACTATTAAGGATGCGTAAGCAGGCTCGACTGTTAAGGCCGCCATCACCTTTAGGTACTCGACCATAAGGGAGAGGGAGAGGACCCTCACCATATGAATAGTGAGTGACTCCGTCCCTCACCCATATGATGAGTGAGAGTTAAAACCCTTTAGGGTGCTTGACCATAAGGATGTGTAAGCAGGCTCGACTGTTAAGGAGAGGACCTTTAGGTACAGGATGCCATAGGAGAGCCAAGATTTGATGCCAGGTTTCAATCACTCGATGCCAGGACTTTGACATGTGATTTCAACATGCCCATAGTAGCATGGGCCAGTACTTATCCATGGTGATATCGTCTAGGAACCACAACACTGGTTACAATGTACTTTGTCAATGTCTCTATGGCGTATCGTATATCTATGTAACGTGGAGACAAGTAGGAGTCCCCAAGTGAATTCTATGGACTCGACGCCATATGATTTATTTGGCATCGTTCATGGCCATGTAGATATGGCACATATATTCATGTTGTTCATGGCTCCATGTCCAGAGCATTGTTGTTCATGGCCAAGTAGTAGAAGATATGCCAATATCGTAGATTAATAAGTCGTAGTAGGTGGGTTCAGGCAGTTGGCATGGGGCCTCCCGGCAAGGACGTAGATATGCGATTCTAACGTAGAGATATGGTGGTGACATCGTACGTATATGAATGAACACGTCATGCATGCGAGCTTGTGGTGTAGTTGGAGCAAGCAAATGGAAAAGTGAAAAACGTAGAGCTTACCCCTGTTAATCGCGCTCCATGGTATAGGTTATACCCCTGCCCCATAACCATCCCCAGTGAATCGCGCTCATGGTTACTTGCCTCCATATAAGGTCCCCATATTGGTTCTGTGTAATATGCATGACTTACACTACGGAACCTAGTTTCTACCCCGCTAGAGAAGCCCTAGAGAGAAGCCCTAGTGATCCCTAGTGACATTACTTACATTACGGAACCACCAAAGGTTACTACTAGAGTTAGTAATGTCCAAAACCTCCGCCAAGGGGATAACCAAAACTAAGAGTGTATTCTGCTCAAACCTCCGCCAAAGCATATATTCTCTATGTCATTACGCTTTAAGGCTCAACCATCCATACGGGGAGAAGAAAGACTAGTTCGTGTACCCTTGACCACGTACTACTATTCGGGAATACCCTTGACCCCCTACTACTGCATTGAGTGAAACCAAAAAGATAGGGTGAGAGGGAGAACTGGTATCGGGTGGGATAAAGCCAAGAGCACTGGGTCTTAAGCCGAACATTGGGTGGTTAAGAAAGGCTTAGAGAGACCTATAGAGACTTAGGGTTAGACCATACAACTGGTAGCGTAGAAGAGATGCTTAGGGATAACCAAAAGAGAAGGAAGGGAAAGCACACCGCCTTACCAACTTCTATATCTCGGCATTGAGCGGTTCTTTGAATTCTTTGGTGAGATCAAGCCTTTACCTCATCGCACGTAAAGTCTTGATTAGAGAGGCGGTCGTTTCCTCACCATCGGAATGGTGAGCCCCTAGCGGTCGTTTCCTCTCTCTTAAGTCCTAGACTTAAGTTGCCTATAAGGACCCCCCTGAGCTTAGGGTCCGCCGATTAAGGCATCGTCTAAATGGAAAGACACCCCCTCATCGGGAAATCCGGCTCATCGGGGTGGGAAATCCTGGTTCAAGTCCAGGTGCTTTATGTTCCGGCGGAGGTTTTGGACCTTCTCCCAACTAATTTGGCCATTTTAGTTTGGCGGAGGTTACCCTCACCATATGAATAGTGAGCCCCCTAACGGGTCCTACCGGGCCTCTCCTCACACGTTACCTCTCCTCTCGATGGCGGCCCTCTCCTCTCCCTCTCATTAACAGTCGAGTACCTAAAGGTCCTCTCCTTAACAGTCGAGCCTGCTTACGCATCCTTATGGTCGAGCACCCTAAAGGGTCCTTAACAGTCGAGCCCCTCTGGTCCTTATGGTCGAGCACCTAAAGGTCCTCTTGGTCGAGCACCTAAAGGGACGGAGTCACTCACTATTCATATGGTGAGGGTCCTCTCCTCTCCCTCTCCTCTCCTCTCCCTCTCCTTAACAGTCGAGCACCTAAAGGTCCTCTCCTTAACAGTCGAGCCTGCTTACGCATCCTAACCAGTCAGTTCAGAGAGGGAAAAGTACGGGGAGTGGATCCGAGTTGGTTCCGCGCCCTAATCTTATCAGCGCATCGATCAAGTTGGTTCAGAGAGAAAAGCGCGGGGAGTGGATCCAGTTAGGCTGAGAGAGAGAAAGGGGAATGGATCCTGATCAGTGGACCCGTATCCGTCCTCCGTCTCATCTCCGTCCTCCATCTCCGTCCTCCGTCTCATCTCCGTCCTCCGTATCCGTCCTCCGTCTCCATCCTCTCCTCTCCCTTGGGGTCGAGTACCTAAAGGTCCTTAACAGTCGAGCCTGCTTACGCATCCTTAATTGGGCGGTTTATAAGCCTCCTGGGTCGAAGGGACGGAGTCACTCACTATTCATATGGTGAGGGTTACCATAATGGGGCGGTTTATAAGCCTCCTCCGTAAGTAGCTTGGTTGCTAGATACGGCGTAGTTATATATGAGCATGTGGTTTCACAAGATTGCTGCTCGGCGAAGGCAGAATGACATATCTCGAATGACGTAATTACGTATATAATGAATGCCGACCAAGACAATGAGTAAGTGACTGCTGGTCATTCTTAAAGGTCCCGGAGGGGCTTGCGCTTCCTAGTGCAAGGATGATAGAGAGATAGCTTCTCAGTACGGTGCCCGGCCTCCGGAGGACACCTCAAGGTCCGGGCCCTGCTCTAGCCAAGCATCCCGGTCTTTCTCTGAACACTGGGGCTGGCTTATTAGCTTATGGCTTCCTCGACCGAAACCTACCTAACCTTATAGATCCTGACCTTAATAGTAGGACAAGAGAATACAAGAAAAGAAAAGCTTCCCTCAACTTTCTATTGATCCTGACTCTGGCTTAGCCCAAAATTGTATCAGTCCTTCCAATGAGCGGGAAGATGGATACTGGCGTTCGCCTTCGGTCTTGATCAAGGGTTGTTCCTTGTCTTGTGACCTGCCTGTGATGACCTCTTCTCCCCCCTGATCTATGGGGGTTATCCTTTCCTACTCAAGGTCTTGGGCTGGCTTGTCCATCCAGACTATTAAGATCTATCGGGCTAGTGTCTTCGGACGAGGGAGAAGTAGGTTACTAGGCCCCTCATGGTAAGCCTTCCGGGGCAGTCAGCAAAACACCTAAAGCGTAGGTGCGGAAATCGCTGCATTCTCTGCCTAATACCTGAGCTGTTAGGGTCGGAGAACTGAGGCTAAGGGGCCGCAAGCCCAAGTATGAAAACGCTGATACCCGCTCAAGCTGAATGGGGTGGTGGGCGCGCTCGTGGCCGGGACGACCAACTCCAGATTTGGTTGCGCCCAGATCTGGTAGCAAGTATTGCGACCCCTCAATACGAGACCCCTTTTCACCCTTCAATCATTTTCATTGACTTAACTCGACTTAGCTAACGACCCGCCTTAACGAGGTCTCGTCTGATCTTTTCTTTTATAAGGTGTCGACGGGATCCTCTTTCATTAACTAAGGAATATAAGGTAGTTCCCTCCCTCTTTCATTAACGGAAGTCCTCGCTCGCTTATAGAGAGCCAATCAGGTCAGAAATAAGAGATAATAAGTCCAGGCTGGCTAGCATAATCGCATAAATAAGGAAGGCCAGCTAGCTAGGCTAGATAGAGAGTAGTTATCTCCGTCAGGGCTCAAATACAAGTAACATCAAGCCTCAAGCCGGATGTTCCTTTGCATGCACAGTCAGGCAGGAAGCAAGTCCAAGCCGAAAGTCTGTCCACCACAAGCAATTGGGCATCCGCCATTATTGAAAGGCGGCTTATGAAAAGTCCCCATTGCTGAAAGCTGCTGGTCTGTTTCACAAGCAATGCCGTCCTTTCCACTCCACGCAGGCATTTCACTTTTCCTCCACATTTCATAAGCAACTGCCTTTCCACCCTGTAACTCCACCCTTCACTAACCCTTCCTAAGAGCCGACCCCGAAGAGCTGGGCTTAGGGAAAGCCACCTCTGAGCTAAATAAATAAATGGGCTCTGAGCTGAGGCCACTTGAATTGAAGGAGCCACAGACAGAAGGAGGGAAGGGAGAAGGCTCCCTTTGGCCCACTTCCAGTCATGGGAATTCATATGCTGTTGGATATGCTGCTTTCTCATGCATGAAAGTGCTGTTGGCTTTCCCATGTCTCCCCTTTGGTCATGCGGGGATCAGCACCACATCTATCCGAGTTGGGTCTAGCTCGAAGGAGATCTATCCACCACAGACACTTTAAGTGGCACCACAGCCGGGTCTCGAAGGAGATCTATCTGGCTGGGTTGGCTGGCCGGTCCTAGCCTCAAACGGCCTCTAACGCTGAGCCGCGAGCAAAATGCACCTACCTTTCAGTCAGGTCAGGCTGGGAATCTTAGGAAGCAAGCAGGTGTCCGAGCCGAGCTGGTCTTATCTTCTCTTAGGAAGCATGCATGAATGACCGACCCTCTCCCTAACGGTCCATAAATGACCTCGACCTAAAGGAAGGGAAGGTAGGTATAGGTATAACCTTGCGGTTTCACCTTATGTTTAGGTGTTCGGAGAAGTTTGGGAGCACCAAAATCACTTTATAGGCCCTCTTTGCTTACTTCATTTTCCACCCCTATTGAATAAGCTCTATCTCTCATTTTTCCGCCTGGTTAGCTCACTCCACTATTTACCACATACGCCACCTTTCAGTAGTGAATTTACCGTATATCAGGGCGTGGTACGGCTAGTATGACTCTGGATGGGCAACGCCACCTTTTCTTAGGGAATTTCCCATATATCCGGGCGTGAGCAGTTAAGACCGGCAACCCCGGCAGCAACCCCAGCTAAGTGCTTCTATTTGGTATTGGAAGCAGAGCTGGCCTACCGACCCATCGTAGCACCAAGCTCCGAGCGTTAGTGAGGACCTTCCAATCTGTGTGGGAAAGCATGAGCAACTCCCTATGGGTAAGAAAGACAGAAGAGCCAATCTGGTAGGAAAGAATAGCTCCCCATCTCTCCGGGTTGGAAAGACAGAATAGCTAATCTGGGGAAAGAAGGTCTACGTTTGATGGTCAGATTCTTTTATGGTAAGAAAGGAAGCTAAGTAAGACTCACCTACTTACTAAGCTAGGTAAGAAAGTAAGCTAAGAAGTAGTATAAGACAGACTTACTTACTTACTAAGAAAGGTAGTAAGGAAGGGAAGCTAAGTAAGACTCACATAGGAAGCTAAGAAAGGGAAGGAAGGTTTAGACTAGCCACGAAAGGAAGGCTCACAGTAGGCATGGCGGAGGAGGTGGTTCCACCGACATTCTGATTGGTGTTACCACCAGACGGATTACCTCCGGGTTTGGTACCCCCGGTAGGACCTCCAGCAGAGGTGGGGATAGCACCAGACATACTAGCGACTGGACTACCAGAGGGGCTAGCGGTGCTAGATGAAGATGGCGATTCGGAACGAGGAAAACCTAGATCAAAAGGGAACTCTGGGGGGCGGTGGGACGTTCGATTCTCACACGCTGAGGTAGACTCACGGTCCGACCGTAAATCCCAAAGAGTGGGGGACGTCCCCGAAGTCTACGAGATGACTTAAGAGGAGCAATGGTGGCCCAGAAAAGACCACCCTAGAAAAAGAAAAGACTCACTAGTTCTAAAAGGAGAACTATCAAAAGCAATGGTGTGAAAATCAAACTTTCTCAAATATTCCTCAGCAAATGGTCATGACCTCCAAATGCTAGTGAAATGGGTGTTTTTCAAATGGAGCTACCACCGGAAGCTAGCGAGATGAGAAAACATTTCATGATGCCAGGAATCTGCTATGAACTCTGAGGCAGCCTATCATGAGGAGGTGAGATGGTATGGTTCATACATGTCTGTGTATAAAGGGACTTTGATCCCGGGATCTGAAGATCTTTACTCTATAAGGAACAATCTCGCAAGTTTCGCCACATCACGTTCCTATAATAACCCCGTGCGTGCGCTTCCCCATTAGGGAACAACAGCCAAGATTGACCCCTTCATATAGATAGATGGACTGCCTTAAATAGCTATAGTGGGTTTCCACCCATTATTGCTTCTATTCCTCCGCGGTAAATAGGGGTCCTGACAGACAGAGGTTTTGGTTCCATGCCTCCCCCTCCTATAAGAATTCATTCGGGTGCTTTCGGGTAGAAATAGATAGCCAGAGTCTACTCTTTATATTCTTCCAGACTAATGGGCGACATGAAGGGATAAGCAAGCCGCCTTCTTTCCCTGTCAAATCAAATGCCATAAGAACTTTATACGCTTTGTAAGCCCCAGGATCCCTAGCAAGTGCTTTCCTGGCCGCTGGACGGAGTTCGGACATAGCGGAAGCTGTGGGAAATGACTACTGGGGCTACAGGGTCTAGCTTGCTGGCAGTATAGATGAGCGACTGAGTTATTAGGTGGTTGTGGGTGCTCCCGCCTACCACATACAGTGGTGTAAGCCGGTAGTGTGGTTCATTCCA
This sequence comes from Pinus tabuliformis, assembly GCA_031772625.1. Taxonomy (NCBI): domain Eukaryota; kingdom Viridiplantae; phylum Streptophyta; class Pinopsida; order Pinales; family Pinaceae; genus Pinus; species Pinus tabuliformis. The sequence continues at coordinate 758,173,333 of CM062812.1, forward strand.
TAGAGGTGGGGGAAACGGGGAAGAACAGCCCGAGCTTATGAGCCCGGATTCTTAGATTACGGCAAGGTTAGTGGTCATGCGCTGTGCCCTACTATTACAAGAAAGTGGCCAGGCCTTAAAGAGTAGGATAGCGATCAAGAGTATTCAAGTAGGGCAAGAGTCTCATCTATTCAATAGGTAGGGCAACAGAATAAGAATATCCTCTAACCTCTACCTCTTTTTTCTATAGGTAATCGTATTCCATCTCATTATTAAGTCTAGTCCACCCGGATGGATCTTTGATCACATTTCATTCCTCATTCTAGTTCTCGTCCATTATCTACGTATTAACAAGCTTCGGATCCTCGCATGCGACATTCTAGTTCCCGCTACCATTCGTATTCCATTTGACCAGGGCCAGAACCATACCAGATCGATGTATTCTGTGACCCACTATTCCTTCTCGTGCCATTAATTAATAATAGAGCGGGAGAAAGGGCGGTGATACAGTTTCCATTTAGGTATAAGCTTCGGATTCACCAACCATGGGACATGGAACTGGGTAGGGCTTATTATTATCCTATCCGAACAAGATAGAATGGATAAGAAAATAGATTCTCTCTATTTTTTTGAGCAGAACCAGTTGATCCAGCTACAGAGCCATCTAAGCCAAGCCATGCAGCTATTGTTTCTCCAGCAGCAGGAGAGGCATAGGTAGGAGAAGCACCAAAGGTATAGGTATATATAGAAGGCAGTAGATTCTCTTTTTGAAGCACACGTAGGGAAATGGGCATATCCAGTAGCTTACCCACAACCATATTGCCTAGCAGCATACCTTACAGAGCCAGATTCTGTCTTTCGAAAGCTAGATCCAGATACTGAGTTTAGAGATCGAGATTCTTCTGACCTTAGTGATCATGGTGAAGAGTCTGATGATCGTCATCGTGATCCAGTTCCCCTATAGATCCAGTTGGTTCAGTCAATGAAGCAGTTGCTTCTGTCGATCCAGCACCAAAGGTGAGAAAACGAGAATCCAAGTTCACAGCCGAAGTGGAAGCATAGCCCGTTGATCCCGCAGAGACAAAGGTGGGTACAGAGGCACAGTAGGCAAGGACATAGGCAGTGGTTCACCTTGTTGGAGATCCAAATCCAAAACCAATAGTTTCAAGGCCATTGCCCACAGTCAGTCAATAGCTTGGTGCAGAGCCCGCATAAGTAAGCAGGGATAGAGACAGAGACAGGGACAAAGCTAAGTAGGGAGGCATCGGTAGCAGCGGCAACAATCCGGAAAATCCAATGTCACCATCCAGCCAGCATCCATCAGTCCCGCATGAATCCGGAGAAGTGTATAACTGGCTTACCCACTGGAATGAGATTCTCACTGGACCGCCTAGCATTCGATACCTATTCTCACAGGCATTGGGTTACCACTGGGGTAGGGCAGTACCACCATGCATTCTGTCCCTAGTGGTCCAGCTAGTAGTCCATCTCTATACCATTTAGTAGCAATTCTCTCATTTTAGTAATAAGAATGACCTGCATGAATCCCAGATCGACGGGAGAGAAGTCCATCCATGTTGGATTAGTCGAGGACATTGACGCTTGATTGATCGGGACAGGTCATTTACGCTTGATTGCCAGATCGAGCACTCAAACGACTTCAGGTCTATTTGGTTTCACCATCACACCACCAGCGTAGCTCATAACACCACCATCATAGCTGGTGACCAGCATGCGTTAGCTCATGACCGGGATCAAAATGACTTATGTAATATGATCGATCACGCGAGAAATCAGTTTGACCTGAATGCGGGTGATTCATGACCGATTGGTTGGAGGATGTCGAATCGGAATCACAAGAAATCGGAATTGACCTAGACCTAACCTATCGATCATATTACATATGTAATATGAATGTAATATGCTCGCGCTACAATGACCTCTCCCTTGACCTATCCATAAGCGCGACCTCTCCCTCGACCTAAAGCATAAATGACCTTTTCATTCGATCGAGGTTTCTTTCTTGGTCGAGGACCTTTAGGCGCATAAATGGGTTTAGTCAGGGGTCAGGTTGCTCCAATACCAGGGGTTGGTTTAGTGGTTCCAATACCAATAGGTAGGGTTCGGTTCCAGGGTGGAGTTGGTTCCAATACCAGCCAATACCAGGGGCAGGGGTGGAGTTGGTAAGGAAGGATGGCTCGCCTGACAAAGGTTCGTTATTGCTTTCCCGTCAGGGTGAGGAGATCAAGGTGAAAAACAGAAGGGATAACTCCACAGGGAGAAGTGCGAGCCAGCCAAGCCGTAAAGCATTCACCCATTGAAGGCGAAAAGCAGCTGACCGAGGGGAGACCTGCGATAAGGAGCGGGGTCTAAATAAGAAACATCTATGGAGTTGTGTCTATCTTTGCTAAAGCGTAATGACATATATAAAGAATGAGAATGAAACAGCTCAATTATTGGCCTAAATATTGGGGTGTATTCGGTGACATGAATAAGAACAGAGACGCCCCCCCCCCCCTTATATAATGGTCGAACCGAAACCAAGAAAGCGAGCCGGCTTTCGTCTCTCGACGCCCGCTAATCAGTTTGGCATAAATGGAGATATTGTTCGATCCACAGAAAACACATGCCTCAGGAGTGGCTATCCTCCCCCTAAAAGAGCGGCCAAACGCCGCTCAAACTCTTCGGGTAGTAGTTCATGTAACAAGTCGCAACCAAAATGTATCACTCTATCCTTCTCAATCAAGTCTTCCTCCTGGGGGAGCTCATCAAAGACCCTTCCCCGACAGGCTCATCAAGCCATACCACGAGTATGCTGCCCCTGCCCCGCTTGGGCATCAGAGGCCAAAATGAAGAGATAAAGAGAGATTCTAATTCATTACGTAATTACATATATAAAGAATGAATTTTCACGAAGACCCTTATAATGTAACACTTACCCCGTTTTAAGAGAACCCAGCAGGCAGGGTTGTTTTTATATTATACCAGTAGTGAAACCCTCAATAGACCTTGGATTGGGTACCAAGCATGAACTACAAAGTAATTGCATGGAATGAGTTGGTAGTGGAAGCCACCCTACCATCCAGCAAGCACTTCGTAGTTCGTCTACTGAGAAATATGTTGTATAATGGCAACCCAAGATGTGATGTTTGCTCTCTGAAAATATCCCATCCCGAGGAGAGCTATCAGAACATGAGGACTGGGGGCTCATTACTGTTCTGTGGGAGTGGGTAGGAGCAAGCATATATGACAGCAACTATATATTGGTGGGGTAGGAGTTTCTAACCCTCTAGCGGGGGATCCATCTATTCAATAATAAGAAAATTGGTCTCTACTTCAATCCAGGGAGCGCTGGTGAGACCTTGGTTGCGGTGCCCATTATGGGGATAAGAGAGGACTAGAATTGTTGATTAATACGACTATAAATATAACTTCGTTTCTATTTCTTCGATCCCACCCTGTGAGGGAAGGCAACGGGTATGTATATGAACCTGTGGTAATCACAAACTTGATTCCCAGACTGTTTGTTCAGTGGATCAGGTTGTTGTGCTAGGCCGGCATCATTGGATTGGCCGAGACTACCATACCAATCGATACTACCATAGCAATAGGGAATAAACATACCATACCAATAGGACCAATAGGGACCGCCATCGAATGGAAGGGAAGGCCTCAGCTTGGGCTTTGCACCTGCGTCATCATCCCAATATATATTGCCACAGCATCGACTTACTCCAAGATGGGTATCGCCCCGGCATCATCATGGTCAGGATTTCCGAAGCATGCATCCTTTCAATATTTTATGGCGGCGCATCATCCTTTTTGTCCTCAAGTGGACCTGTGACCGGATCCTCCTCAGTAGACCGGAGAATTGAAGTATCAACTGGATGGAGGGTGCTTTGGGGACGGCTAGAGTTTCTTCATTTATGTATACTGGATTGACAGAACGTATGCTGGATTGACGGAGCGGGCATTTTTCGGAGTGTATTCACGGGACCGGGGTTGAGCACGTGTGGGAGGGGAAACCTTATATGGGTATCCATTTATTGTGTTGGATTATTCCAATTGTATGGAAGGGTTTCACCGGGCCACATAATTTCATTATTCGGGCAGGGCTCTCTGTCGGCACCTGGGGGGTATGGCTCACTATGCACCTATCTTGAAACAACTATATGGATCAGAAAATCTTTGTTGAAGCAAGCCTGGCTAGTGACCGAAATGATACGAGTCAATACGTTAAGAGAGAGAGAAGAAGGAAAAGCATAATTACATATATATAATATTAATGTCAGTTAATAAGGAAGGAAGGATTATAGGAGCACTAGACCTATGAGAATATATTACCTTCTATCTAGCTGTAGGGGAGGTCTCACCATATGAATAGTGAGTGACTCCGTCCCTTTAGGGTGCTCGACCATAAGGATGCGTAAGCAGGCTCGACTGTTAAGGCCGCCATCACCTTTAGGTGCTCGACTGTTAAGGATGCGTAAGCAGGCTCGACCATAGGGAGAGGACCTTTAGGTACTCGACCATAGGGAGAGGATGCGTAAGCAGGCTTGACTGTTAAGGCCGCCATCACCTTTAGGTGCTCGACTGTTAAGGAGAGGGAGAGGGAGAGGAGAGGAGAAACATCATCTATACAATGTCGTAGCTTATATATCCGTAATGGAAGCAACCCTTCCTTCCATCCAGGACAGGGTGACGAGCTGCTGCCAGGACATTAGAAGTATAAGGATAAAGGCCCAGACACGACACTCCTTTCCTTATTACTATTGCTATGATTTTCACTTAATGAGGGGGTAACTATAGACTCAGGTAACTATAGGTATAACGGGTAAGTATTATTACGTATATAAGAAACGATTACCGCTTCAATGGCCCTACAACAATGCTATCACTGGACCGTCCCTACCTCTAGCACTGGCCCTACATCAATCAATGGCCCTACATCACCGGCCGGCATAGAACCTTCAAGCAAGCCAGGATTGACTCACAAGGCGGGGAGTGTGACAACATACGTTCGTTTTTCCGGGTTCGGTGAAATTGACTTGGCTTCGCCGAAAGGTAAGAAAGCTTTCACTCACTGCACTTTCTTCATCTCTGGAAGCATCAGGCTCGCGAGGCGAGGTCCCTCGCTCTTGCGACATGCTATGTTTCCCTTATACGCTCTCGAGTAAGGGTGGGTCCCGTGCTTTGTGCCTCACGCATTACAGGTATCCCTACAGGTTTGTGTAGCAGGCCGCCCTACCGACACCAATCATCATATCGGTCCCTAAGCCCCATTGCTGGAAAAGCTTGGCTTCAGAACCGTACGTTAAGCTTCCACCTCATACGGCTCCTCCCGGGATCGGATCAATTCTAGAGCTATAGAAAGAATATGGCAGTGCTTTTCAGGAGTTTAAGGTTGTGGCACACCCCCGAAAACACATTCTCATTTTCATAAAAGCACCCGGCAGGCAGGGAAAGAGTCTTTCCAATGGGCATATTTGAATAGCTGGATGGTGGGCGGATATTCCACTTACTGATTGGTATAAATAGAATACTGATCGCAGCTTACTTCTTTACTTGGCCTATTGATCCGGTCCGGAGAAAGCGAATACTCCAGACGTGCATAGTCTAAATAAGGATTCAACCCATGGCCCAAACAAGGCATACATTGGTCTAAATAGAACACCATTTACTTGGTAGAGAACCACATCCACTTTTGTCAGAGTATAGAATAGGGATTAGCCCCTGCTTCTGTCAGAGTCAATGAAAAAGATTAGTTTGTTATTCGCTACTATTCGCTACGCAATAATGAAGAGAACCGTTACCCGCAGAAGCGGATCAACCATGCTAGTTTGTCAGTCGCATCCCCCAAGAGTCCCCTCCGCCCGTTAATAAGATTGCTTGCCAGCCCAAGCATCTATTATATATGTCTGCTTGAGTGACTCAACCTTCAAGATGACAACATGAGTTCACCCCAGCCTTGAGCAGATCCACCACATCTTAGCCCAAGGCGCCTATCCCTCGGTGAATCCAACCACCCTGCCGCTCATGCGTCATGTAAAAAAGGTATCATAGGTCAAACTAGTCGAGCTATGGGGGAAGCATAACGGACATCAAGGGTCGGTCATGTCCCTCGGGAAGCAAGCAAGAAGATCGGCGATCCTATGATGGAAAGTAAGGGCCAATATTTCAACTATCGCCGAGCTGTATCTGTAATATCCATATCCAGAGGGACAATGCTCCATCTCGAGAAAAGAAAAACCAGGTCGATCAAGGTCAGGCATGTCCCGAAGCCCGGTAGGTCATCCGATGACCGGACGGGGCCCCTCGAGGACCGAAACTCGTACCATCCGTCCCTTCCTAACCAATCGTCCCATCTTTGACCGGCCCTTCCTAAAATCATCAAGACCGTACCTTCCGATCTAAGCTCTCTGCTACGCCTAGATTCTTAGGTTTGTACCTGTCACTTAGAAATTTGTCCCTCACATGGATCCATACAAAGATTGCTCTGTACTTGTAGAATCCAAGTGCCAGCAAAACGAGCAGAGAAATAAGAGGCAAACCTAGGTCCTATAGAATCTATCTATTGGTTGTAGGGTGGTTCCTTTTATGCCTCTACGGTTTTATAGATAGCTGGAAGATCTATGACAATTTCCAGAAGGAGCACATGTTTTAGGATTGGGATTCAATCATAGGGAGGGGGGAAGTTGAGGTTCGTTTTAAGGCTAACCTGTCCCGCTTCCTTTTCCATAGGAAATCGATGTTCCAACCAAAGTATGGCTGCTAGCTTGAGTGTCTGATGTGAGTGGGAGACAGGCCTACGAACCTCAGGTAGATTCATTGTATAATGGTACGAAGGTGGTTCCTGCCACCCACCAGGAGCGTAAAACCCTCATATATATAGATATATTGATAAGCTTGATAAAAAGCCACTCATACAAATGCAATAGGCCATGCATGCCACTGAAGACAAGCCAATAATGAATGCCCTATAACACATTTCCAATCAACCAGAGCGAGCGATTGACCCATGAAACGGATTCTTATTCTGAAACCGGGATCCGCAGAAGAGAGACCGCTTTCCATCCTGTCTCCATATCCCTCCGGTCCTGGAGCAGATTGTTGATTCAATCCGTTATCCTATATCTTACGGCTTCCGTTGCAGGAAAGAGACTCATTCTTTTAGCACTTATAACGCTTAGACTCTCTCTATATTGAAATATATTAGTAATTCTCTCTATATAGAACTCCTATTTCTGATAACTCCTATATAACTCCTATTGCCGCTTACGCTAAATTCAATCTCTTCTCTTGTCGTTCTTAGCTCTTTAGCGAAGCAGTTAAGAAGCAGCAGTAGTTAAGAAGCTGTAGTTCTTATCAATCCTATTGCCGCTTACGCTAAGCTCACTCTCTCTATAGTTGTTTCTAGCTCAGCTATAGTAGTTCCGTAGTTCAATTGAAATGATATTTATCACTCTAGTTGTTCTGAGCTTTAGCGAAGCAGTGCATAGTAGTTCCAATAGTAGTTCAATTGAAATGATATTGAGATTTCCAGTCTCCATTCCTTATTTGAAAGAAAGAAGAGAACTACTGGGAGTGTCAGTTCCTATCCTAAAAGGGTCTAGTTTAGTTCTTGAATGAGATTATGGGGATCAAATTCCTATTCCTTCAATGTGAACATCCTTCATTACGAAGAACCTTGTCACATTAGTTTACTTCACACCTACCTCCCCTCCACTCTATTATGACTCTACTCTACTTTCATCTTCATATATCTATCTCAGCAGGCCCTTAACTCTCCCTGTTCCGCTTCCTACCATCTATCTATCTTAGCAGGCCCTTAACTCTCCCTGTTCCACTTTCTAGATGGTACTTATCTATCCATGTTATACTTCAGATAGCCAGGGGAATCACCGGGCCTTCTTCATTCCATTCGTGGTTTCATCGACCTCGGCTGGTGGTCTCTCGGCTGGTGGTCCTCAAAGCCACTCATAATCCCCTCCTTCATTCTCATTATAAGTCTCCCTATCCTTCCGTTCTCCCTTTGCATATCCAGCCTTCTGATTCTTCGGCTTTATGCTTATCGACAGAGATGACGAGAGTCGAGCTTGACCTTTCCCTTTCCCCTTTTTCTTCTTTTGATATGATGGATGGATATGACCTGACGAGATAACCTGACGAGTTTCAATGATTGACCCGAGGAGTTCCTTCCGATGGGCATAGGTGTGTGCTGTCTGTTGGTGAGATGAGCTCTGGGTATGATGATGTTTCCCTTTCTTTGGGCTGGGGACCTTCGTTTCGGGTGATGCTCGATCGGGAGCGTCCCCCATCAACTTGACTGGAGCAAAGCCGATGACTAGATTTCCCTTTCGTCTGTCTCTCCGCTAGATTCCTTTGTCTAAAGCAAAAATATTAGGTTGAGATCCAACCGTGTTTGGGTGAACCGGGTGAGCAGAGTATAGTAAGCCATTGCCTAAACATACCTACTCAAAAAGACATCTTCCAAGTCATTGAAGAAAGTGATAGAACTTATAGGAAAATAGATAAACCAATAATATGTCGGGCCAACCAAGGTCCGGAGAAAGACTTGAGCCATAACGTCAGTATGAGTAATCAAATGAATATCACACATAGCTAAGAACATATCCATGTGATTTGAAAGATTGCTTGCACAATTACCATGAAATATGGGAAGACCCCCCAGGTGGTATTGAAGGAAATTGGTGTTGCTTGACCTTAAGAATCGAAGGGCTCATTCTTGGTCTTCATCTTGGGTTTATTGGTTATTCCCCTTCGGGCTATTCTATTTCTACCATTTTACGCACTTGTCCGCTCAAAGGGATCTTGGGGGGAGAAGCAGGCAGAGACAAGAAAGGAGGTGACACCAATGAGTCTTGAACCAGAAACCATTCAACCTCAAGGATGAGAGTATAGCTCTTCTCAAGAATCCTCCTTTGGTTCCCTGTAAGTACTCCCTTGAAGGCTTATAAGTTGGAAAGTCAATCTTCCCCCTTTTCTGCTTCGATCGAATAAGACGACCTACCGAACGGACCGAACCCATTGCCCCCAATACCCTGCCGAGCGATAGACTTCGAACACACTATGGAGAAATGGCTCCAGGGACGGCTTTGACACGATTTATAGAAAAAAGGAAGACACTTAAGGGAGGGGTTGTCCGGAGGACGACTGCCTACAGATTGGAATGCCCTCACGGGGACGAGGTCCGAAACAGATAGATAGAAACCTGGCGGGGTAGATAGACATACGTCCCGAGCGCAACTAGGAACTGGCAGGGCAGGCACTCTCGCACTGGAACTATGAACTTGAAGGGCAGGGGGCTGGGATTGCTGAGATTAATTGCTTGCATCGCTCACTTTGATCACTGGCTTTGATTGCTGGCTTTGATTGCTAGCTGGCTGGCCCCCCTCAAATAAGTAACTAAAGGGCTGGTCTTGCTTGCTTTGGTGACCGCTTGAAAGAAGTTATCGCTACCGCTTGTGAGAATAGGTCCTCCCAGAAGCAAGTTAGTGAGTGACCAGGGATGCTTTGACAATTGACAGCCCACAGATAGAGACCTGCCAGGGATCCTCAATCTTTATATACAGATCTCGATTGATACACGGATGGATCTCGATTCTTGCGAACTGGAGACAATGACACTTGATTGACGGCTTCAGCGACTAAACCGACCTACGAGACTTACTGCGAAGACCCACCTGCTTGACTGACTGATAGATTGAACTTGCTGCTGACTGATCGATATATTTATACCTGACGACGATGAACTTGACAGGGATTGATTGCTTGCTTCGAGGCTTTTACCACTCGTGACGCTAGACAGAGGACACGTGAGGCTAGACCAACCCCGTTAGGCGATAACGTTAGGCGAGACCGCGTGTAGCTAGAAGAGACAACCCAAGGATAGACCAACCCGTGAGGCTAGGACGTTAGGCGAGACCAACGACACCGAGGCTGGCACCCTTCAATCCACAACCCTGGTTCTTGCTGGCGGGCTTACTTGCTGCATGCCTGAGAAAGGACTTGTCACCTAGTTTGAGCGCGATCCGACCTTGCCCAGATAATGATTGATTGATCGATTCATTTACGGCCTACATAGTCGTTTTAGCAAGCACTGAACATCCAACCGACCTTAGACCTTGCTCCCTTCCTGAATGTCAATACCGCCTCACTGCTTCGACCGAAGACCTGACCGAAGACCTTAGACCTGTCCTTCATCAACCGAACTGACTTCATAGAATTGATATAAAAAACCTTACTGCCTGGGAGGATCAATCGTGACGCCTGCCTTCATCGACTAACTGCCGCCTTACCCCTTAGAACTGACACTGATGACCCGCTTCGACCTGAGGAGATCTCGATTTATACCACCCCGATCTAGCAACCTGAGATATTCGATCTTGATACCTTACTGACTTCGATCTCTCTCTCTCTTGGAGACCCTCGATCTATTCTTGCGAACGAACTGGAAATTAGCTTGAAGGCAGGCTTACTGCTTGCTAGATTGATTGCGGGCGAAAGGAAAACGCGGCTGCTAGGAGATAATACACCCTGCTCTGACTCATAGAGAGATCTCATTATATATGTCATTATGGTCGATCTATTTCCATGTCATTGGAATCCAGTCATACCAGATGATATGTGTCATACCAGATGAAATGTGACCAAATGATATGCTCCTGAGAGAAGGACCAGACCAGAGAGATGTGAGTGACTTCTCTTATATATGTCATTTCTGACCAGATATATGCGAGTTATATAAGGACCAGACTAGCTCTCTGTGAGTGTTCCCAGGAGAGATTAGTTCGATATCTCGATTGCATAATATATGCATTGTCAAAGGATTGACCTTATCAACTCGTAGCGGTCCTTAAGGTCCGGCAGGGTGCGTAGCACGCTCGACTAATAAGGCCGCCATCGGCTCGACCATAAGGCCGCCATCGAGAGGATGCGCAAGCAGGCTCGACTGGCCGCCATCGACGAAGTCACTCACTCATTCCGATTTTTTTACTTATTTGAGAGGGGCCACCCAATAAGTAAATTGAACCTTTAGTCACTCGGCCTAGACTATGGTTGTAGGCTTCCGGCACTCCGATTGGGCTTCAATCAGTTAGAAAGAAAGTGAGGTCGTTTCTTATATATTATGTGGTAAGTACGCCAAAAGTTCACCTATAGGTTAGCCGGCAAGATCTTCCTTCTTCAAATATATATATTGGTCGAGTAAGAAATTCCTCTCCTTATCAGTCGAGCCCCCTGTCGGGTCCTTGTTATGCATAGCTTAAGGAGTTGTTGACCTATTGGGATCCCATATGACATACTTTCTTATTACCAGTTGGGGAGATTGCTCCCACTTTATAGGATGTCCACCACATCATTCAACTCATTATTAGTGAGCCTACTTCATGATAGAGCAAGATGAAATGGATTCTACAAATACGCAGAAACATATGCAGCACACGTTTGGTGAGAAGAGGAGATGTCATGGGCCTTTCAAGCCTAAGGCTAGCATGATAATGAGTGCCTCTGATAGATATTCATTTCATGCTCTTGGGTTTAGGGTGATGGTCATATTGGTGAGTTATGCTGCTTGTCTACACCATGGGAACATCATTTCGAAGGTTGCTTTGCCATTGATCAAGAAGATCCATCATCACTTATGTGTGTATGCCTAGCGTAGAGAGCACAGGAAGTCGTTTATATTTCATCAGTAAATGATCCAGTAGAGACAAAGCATAAGCAGCTCCTATTCCGGTTGTTTATCCAGTTTACCTAGAAGCTGGAGCAGAGCCATAATAAGCACGGGTAGTTCCACCAGGTCCATATGAAGCAGTTGATCCGGTTGGTTCACTTGATCCATATATGGTGGTTTATCCAGTTGATGAAGCAGCAGTTGAACCAGCCAGTCGATTAAGCGTATTATTCTGTAGTCGATCCTGTTCATTAAGCTGATGACCTTGAACCAGAAACACCAGTAGTAGATCTAGTAACAGCAGCAGCATATATAGAGCCATAGCTAGCAGCACCAAGAGCAGCATACCCAGCTTACCCACCATCATTTCTTCGTCCATCACCATCTTTACCAGCATACCTTCTAGCTTATCTACCACCACCTTCTGTAGATCCTGTAGAGTCAGTAGATCCAACAGTATATCCAGTCGATGAAGCATAAGCAGCAGATCTCGTAGCTACGTCCCTAATAGCATATCCAGGTGCAGGTCTATAGCCCGTAGCAGTGAAGCAAGCAGAAGTAGAGTCAGTAGTTCCAGAAGCAGTTAATCTAGTAGCACTTTACTAAGCAGTTGGTCCAGTTGTTTATATATATATCTATTAGATGCAGATCCAAATCCAGATTCTGATGTTCCTATCGAGATCGAGATTCTGACCCTTAGTGAGCCAGGCCTGGCTACAGCCACAAGGGCTACCCTTCTTACAGCGGCCCCGGTTGTATGTCCTATAGAGCTAGACAAAGCCAGACAGACAAAGCCATCTAAGCCAAGCTAGCGTGTGGAGGGTTTTTGCACATTTAGAGTTTCCAATCTACCAATGCTTAATCCACCGGTGAAACGGGATCAGGGTCATCCGCGCTTGCCTCTACTTGCTCCTCTGATGGAGGTGGACCAATAACGGGAACTCAAACTGCTATGGGTGGCCCGTATATATGCATGCCGGAAAAACGGATTTGAGTCCAATTGGCTGGCTCCCGAACTGGGCAGGCAACTGGTATGTTAGCTTTGGATCTAGTGAAACAACTACTCCTGCTACTGGTGATGGTTCGCCTCGGTAAACTGGCTCTGTATCTCGATCTGGAAGGGATGCTTTGGACTCTCGAATTGGATCTTCTACTGGTGGATCAATAAGATCAACAAAGTCAACCGCTTGTGTCTCTGCTGCTTGCTTTGCTACTTGCTCTATTAGTGGTGGATCAACGCAGGATCATCCATTCGGTAAACTAGCTCTGGATAAACTAGGTAAACAAAGACTTAATATAATAATTGCAACTGAATCAATAGCTTCAATTGGTGCAGGTGGTGAGATATGCCCTGTTTCTCGTACGGACCTTCATTAGAAAGCGCTATGCCCCTGCCAGACCATCATTAGAGAGAAAGCCGGAATAGGCTAGCCATAGGACTGCATGAAACCAATAGGTATCGGACTGCCCCAGTGGCGCATGCAAACAAATGAATAGGCCTGTAGAAAAGTAAGTAGTGCCGCGTAGAGATAGATTCGAAGTCTCGAGTGTAGCCTGAATGTCAGGGCTAAGGTGAAGGGAGCAGAGAGCGGAGCAGAGCCCATTTCATTTCTAGATCCACTGGCAGGAGTATACCTAGTAGCAGACCCAGGACTAGAGGCGCCTGTTCCAGTTCCTGATCATGATCGAGATTATGACCTTCGTTCATATCCAAATCCATAGCCCACAGCATCCCTTCCACCAGTCATATCAGTTGATCCAGTAGATGAAGCTATAGATTCTGCAGTAGTAGATCCGATCCTAGATAAAGAACCTATTGATCCATCACTAGAAGCAGAGCGGGTACAGTCGATGAAGCAAGTGACTCAGAAGGGACGGAGTCACTCACTATTCATATGGTGAGGGAAATATGCATATATTTTCTTATACAATGCACAGCACTTGGCTTGGAAACACGATTGATCAAACCAATTTCCTCTCCCGCTGGTCGAGCGATGGCGGCCAGTCGAGCGTTCGTTACCTCTCCCATAGGTCGAGAGTTCGACAGGCTCACCCTCATCCATATGATGGATGAGCGATAAATCCCTCACCCTGCCGGGGGCACGATGGCGGCCTTAACAGTCGAGCATGCTTACGCATCCTACGAGATAGGCCATTTGACCGTGGCGAAGGTTAGGGAAGTTTGACCTCCTACATGCATAATGACATACGGGCCTTTAGTTCTTCAAGTTTCATTTTACTTATTTTTTTTTACTTAATTTGGGGGGCAAATAAGTAACTAAAGGGACTGAAATAGGGTCATGATGGCGGCCTTATCAATCGAGCACCTATTTGACTTACTTTTTGATCAGCTCCCTTGGCGGAGGTTTTGGGCATTCTCCCAACTAATTTGGCCATTTTAGGTTAGCGGAGGTTACCCTCACCATATGAATAGTGAGCCCCCTAACGGGTCCTACCGGGCCTCTCCTCACACGTTACCTCTCCTCTCCCTCTTGGTCGAGCACCTAAAGGTCCTCTCCCGTTGGTCGAGCCTGCTTCTGCATCCTCTCCTTAACAGTCGAGCCTGCTTACGCATCCTTTTAGTCGAGAGTTCGGCTGGCTCACCCTCACCCATATGATGGATGAGCAATAAATCCCTCACCCTGCGGGGAAAAGACCCGAGGACCCATGCTTAGCTTATCGAGGAAGCTTATTGAGTTAGCTTATCTCTTTGGAGGAAGGACAGAATGATTACCAAGGTTGGGTTGACCAAGGTTTGCCAAGATCGAGATTGGATTTACAACCCAATTCATGAATTCTTTACTGAGATTAGCGCACTATAGGATCGACTATAGGATTAGCTTAGGTATCGACTATAGGTAATCATGTGCCGTTTATGGAATCAAGATTAGTGGGATGAACCAAATGGGCACATCCATGCTCGTAAACAATTCGGTATAGAAACAAATGCTCACATGCATGGGAAGCAACTGGATAAAGCTAATGCCGTAGAACACGCTCAATGGCCATTCATAGGGAATCAAAACCTGAGTTTTAGCTATTGCTTCCTCGCTTTATGCCTAAAGAACCAATAGATTCTAGTTTGGCAGGGCTAGGTACCGAGCTGGTAAATTATCCTCTGCGAACGTGGCGTATGGGGATGGGAATTTAGACTTAATGAACCTGGCCTTCTCTTTATAGGGGTGCTAGATTCTCCCTATAGCCAGCAAAGCCAGACAAGCCCACTAAGCAAGCTCTTCTTCGCACGCGCCTTTCATTCCCGCTTCTTTCTTCCAATTTCAAGCGCACCTTGCTCTCTCTTTGGTCGAGCAAGTGGCTTCGCACCTTGCCGAAGTACTTATCGATTCCTTACCCACCATCCCTCACCCATCGGAATGAGTGAGTGACTTCGTCCCTAAAGGAGAGATTGAAAGGCCAAAAGGTAGGAGGGAGAGGTAGGAGATGGCATAATGACATATATAATGATATATCTCTTTGTATACGATATTCTTCTCCAGTTGCTCAGGGTCCTTATCAGTCGAGCGATGGCGGCCTTATTAGTCGAGTCACTAATGTACCTCTCCCTTACAGTCACTAACCAGCCGCACGAATTTTGATTTCGACGTCGTGTCTTTATATACGCTATTTCCGTAACCCTAAGTGGATCCAGTCGGTTAAGCGCGAAGCCCTAACCGGTTGGTTCAGAGAGGGAGAAAAGCGTGGGGAGTGGATCCAGTCGGTTTAGAGAAAAGCGCGGGGAGTGGATCCAGTTAGGCTGAGAGAGAGAAAGGGGAATGGATCCTGATCAGTGGACCCGTATCCGTCCTCCGTCTCATCTCCGTCCTCCGTATCCGTCCTCCGTCTCCATCCTCTCCTCTCCCTCTCCTTAATAGTCGAGTACCTAAAGGTCCTTATGGTCGAGCACCTCTCCTTATTAGTCGAGCGTGCTTACGCACCCTAAAGGTCCTCTCCTTAACAGTCGAGCCTGCTTACGCATCCTTAACAGTCGAGCCCCCTGTCGGGTCCTCTCCTTAACAGTCGAGCCTGCTTATGCATCCTCTCCCTCTCCCTTATGGTCGAGTAGCTAAAGGTCCTATGGTCGATCACCTAAAGGTCCTTATGGTCGAGCACCTCTCCTTATTAGTCGAGTGTGCTTACGCACCCTAAAGGTCCTCTCCTTATCAGTTGAGCCTGCTTACGCATCCTTATTAGTCGAGCGTGCTACGCACCCTACCGGTCCTCCTTAAATGCTCTTATTATATATAGGCTAGCCTCTATATAAGAAATCGGGAATAGCTCTGGTGGATCGGTTTAGGGGACTTCTAATATAGAGGAGCAAGAACAAACCGAGTTCCCAACTCCAACTATACAGCGGACAACCACGAATCTATCAACTTGTTTCATATAAATACCGAATTTATACATATATCTAAGAGACTGGTGTTATAGTAGGCACCGCTTTGAAAGCCTTTGAAAAGACTACAAAGCCTTTTCTCCGAGCTCGATCGACACTCGAACGATCAAAGAAAATGAAAGAAAGGTGCGAAGCCGCTTGTCCCTCCGGGGGCAAGGAGTTAGTGAGATAGAGAGGCAAACGTGATTCAACAACCTTATTTCTTATAGTCAATAATATAGGATTTATAGCAGTTATTCTATTGCTATTTTGAAGGTCAATCCATGCCATTTATCCCTCCCTCCACTGCTCCCCGAGATCTCTATTTTGGGCCATTCATTCCCCAATTATTTCCCCATCATCCCATATTTCTGCATCCAGTCTCAGATGAGTTATTTACAACTCCTGTCCATCCCCCTTCCCCTCCCTCCACTAAAGCGGTACGAACTTGAGCAGCCTATTCCAGCGGGAGATAAAGTGAAGTGAAGCCCTCTTCACTTCAAGAAGTCTTTTCTTTGCCTTATCGATGCATGAAGAGGGCGGGCCGTGGTTGGTCAGAGGCCGGGTAAGAGAAAGGAGCAATATTGATCTAGACTTTCCCTCCTCAAAATGAAATGAATGAAAAGGAGGGGAAAGCTGCTGGTGGAAGCCATCAGTCGTGCGGACCGCTGCTAGTAGAGGCTGGAGAGCCCTGAAATAGTAGTCAACCCCCATCTAAGCTAAGAAGTCTAGAGGAGCAGGCGGCCCCACCGAGGTCATACTAGCCAAGACAAGGTACCCACACGGAGACTTATATAGATTGAAACACGTCAATCGGTCTTTAGGTATAATAAGTCAAAGCATTTTGAAACAAGTTAAAAAGGGTGCGCATCTCCGGTGTATAGTTCAAGTCGACATAAAAGATATCAATGGGTTGGGGTGGGATAAATAATGGGTACGTCCCCGGCGAAATGTCCCTATGCCTCCGTGAATATTCATAATTGTGTCAAGTAATAATGAATCAAAGTGAAAGCCGCAAGTCAACCCGCAAGAGCGGACCTCATAGGTGATGGTAGTAGGTCGAATGGAATAACCACTGGAAGGCATCACAAAATCTCAATCAATGGCAGTCTTTAACGATTATTCATTTCTTCGTCGAAGCACGTCGTTAAGAGATCTCGTCATTGCTAAAAAGTAAAAGGACGGGAAGCTTATGATGGATGCGATATAACGGGTGAATTACGTAACGGGTGAATACGGGCGAGTTGAGGGTGGGTGAGAATACAGGTGACCGATGAACACCCGATGGAAGGTAAACAGATGGAAGGCCGAAATCAAGAGGAGTGCCCCAGCATGGAATGGAATTCTTACAGCACAGTGAACCCTCGCCCAGATTGAGATCGAGATAGATACCTAGCAGATCTAGGTCCAGATTCAGTGATATATTATGCTGTGCTAGAGTCTGCACCTATACCCCAGCATTCATCCATGCTTGAAACCCCATGAAATGAGTAAGCATCTCCCTATATACGTCAATCTCGATCTGGTGCTAGTAATGGTGGTGCCTCTGCCTTAGATGCTGCTGTTGGCTCGGATACTAGCTCGGATGCTGCTGGTGGAACTGCTGCTGGCTATGGGTCTAAATATCTTTAGCTGCTTCTGTCCCACAACCTCTGCTTATCGCTGGATGGAAGAAAATCGTACGCAAGCAAGAAATAGAATCGGGCCTTCGCAAACGAAAGTCAATAGGATAGATCAAAGGGTAGTTAGGCCCAATCTAGACCGAATTCTCGATCCTACAGAAGCCCAGTTCACGTCATGCCACACATCCAATCCGGCTGAGGAAAGCTCGCAGCAATCGTCAGTCCGTCACGTGTCATATCAGGTAGCACAGGCGTTATCCAAACCTGCCAACATCGCATCAAGCAGGCTGCACCAAGGAAAGTCGGATGGAAGTCATCCCGCCGTTACTAAACTAAATAGGCCTCAAGACCATCACGCGCACGCGAGCGAGATACCCTGGCAGCCAGACTCAATTCACCCTTCAGGCATTAGGGAAGGGATGGCACGCGCGGATAAAATACTCGGGGATCCAGGTTGATCCGAAGACCGTACGCGAGATACATAGGAAAGGTGTTAACCGAGAGATAGCATACATAAAGTTGGTTGGGAAGCAGCAGTCTTGAACGATTATTAAGTAGTCACGGATTCTTCGACTTGCCTTACAATATTCTATTAGGAAGACCATGGATTCATGAAAGGAAAGCAATACCTTCCACATTACATCAATGTCTGAAATATGAATATGAGGGCCAGACCTACAACATTCAGGCTAATAAGGAGCCATTCAAGTATTGTAGGGTCATAGAAGCCCAAATCAGTAAACCAAACCTATGTAAACACTTAGCCGAAGGAGGCTCATCGGTCATAGCACCTGATATAGAAATATCCAAAGATAGGGAAGAAACATTCCATGTAGGGGAATATAGTCAGGCCAGCACCCCTCATCAATCCAATCAACCTGACCCTACAGCCGCTAATGAACGGGATCTCTTAGGAAATAGAAAGTCCCTTAGTATCCCCAGTGACCGCCTGATCCACCTAGCCCACCTTTTAGTATCCCTCCAGAATGAGAAAGTAAGATATCCATAGACTGAACTCCTAGGGGTCCATGGGAGTCTTCTTTTTCCACAAATCTTTTTCCTTTGATCTTAGTGTTATGCCATTAGATAGTTCATTCATTATTGCACATGACCTTACTCTTTTCATCGAGTGTATAGTAATACTTTACTACATGAAGCATGTCTTCATTGACTACTTTTCTAGGGTAAATGTAGTCTCTTATTATCTCTATTGAATATGCACTAAACGAATACACACATTTGTAACCAAAAGTACACGTCATGCTTATGATTCCTATAAGATTGTTGAAATGGGAGTAATAAAGTGGTCCATCACTATAGGTCCTATCACATTAGTCATACTCTAGTTTCTCATCGAGAAGGACTTTTCATTTCATCTATTGCTTGGTCATCCATGGATTGACTGTATGTATGCTATTATCTCTACACTAGACTATTGTGTAGAGTTGGGTGAGATCTATGTCATTCTTTCATATTTAGATCCACTATCACATTGCCATAGTAAGCCACCACTTGTTGAGTGTTTAGATCACTCTATCATCCCATCACTTACTATACTAGGAGCTAACACTACTATGTATCATATTGGGACCATACATCCTTTATGAAAATAGTCACTTAATATCTCACTTACTAATCCCAAGGCACAACCTAGTGCACCTATCAAGCTGCTTGATGTATCTTTCAATGTCATAACTATACTTGAGAGAGAAACAACCAAAGTTTCAAGCTAATACTATCACCCATGGCATACCCCTAACTCACGTTTTGATTGGGTAATACAAACGGTTTTTTATACATCGATCGATCCAATCTTGATGAAGCTAAGAAGCCTAGATACAAGCTGAGAAATTGTATAAGCTAAGTTGTATAATCACTAGGTTTAGAACTCCTTTTGTCTTTAAAGTATTGAGTAAGGAACAAACTGAACTAACACAAGAGTGTCTGTTCCCCCTCCATCTTATCGGGATCTATGTATCTATAAAATCAGAATCAAGTAGTGGTTAGTAAGAGTTCATAGCCTGTATCGTATGAAAAAGCTATCATCATCTATACCAGCAACGAGATAAGAAATTGATGACTGGCTCCTCGTCTTTCCCAGTTCCCAGTTACGATCCATGATGGTGAAAGAAGCGTAAAAGGTATTCCATTCCCATACAGTATATTCGAGGTGTCCGCGTATCTAGTCGCTAAACATTCATACATCATAACTCCAAGCTTTCACAGAGAGCCAAACGTATAAATAAATGTGAAATATACTCAGCATGGTAGATCGAAATGATGGTTCATAGTTGGATGGTTCATGGTTGAGATTTCATAGGCAAGTCATAGGCAAGGAATGAATCATAGACATCAGTCCCTCATAATGAATCTTATAGGGCATAATTCATATCATATTGGTGGAGCTTATTGGACAGACAGAGATGAAATAACCCATCCAACAGGAGGAATACAAGTGCAAGTGATCAAATTCTTATAGGTTCCTATATATTTATACAAGCTTTAGAAAACCCTCTATTGGTTATTCCTATCTTACTTTCTCAAATAGACTCACCTTGTTATATTCTCCCTAAAGAAGAAATAATCCCTATCTAAAGAATAAAGAGGAGTAGTGATCTTCTGTAAGCTCAGATTTATTGATGAGTTCCTACCCAACTCGGAGAGTTTATATTGTTGTTGTTCCCTCTCCCAAACTCACTTTAGGGCTCAACCCAAGCACATACACTATGATAACTAATCCTTCAAATAGAGCTTTTATGCTAACTAAGATGACTGGCTAAGATAGATTCTTTAGATACTTGCCCGGATAAACATATTATTAGAGAGGCTTTCCCGGAGCTTTATGAATTACTTTCACTAGCAGCTTTATGAATAGCAGATAAAAGGGAATTATCAACTGAGCAGATAATAAGGGATTCATTATCAACGTTCATCAATAGCCGTCACCCAATGAAGATATTCATTATCAATAGGAACAACTAGCTTCCCTTCAGGCATAACGACCGCGTTGGTAAGACGCCCCTTTACCCAGAAATGCGTCTATTATTGATAAGCACGTGCCGGGTAAGGGCCCCAGGCCAAGCGAGGTCCATCCATCCGAAGTTCGTACCGATGGTAGAGTCCTCCGTAACAGATGTCGTTACAAAGCTTTCCCTTCCAGTGACGTATATATCGCTCAAGGCTGCTCTATGGACACCCCACTAATTATTTGGCATGCAAGTCAACGCTATAAAATCAATTCCGAGCATAAGCTATTAATTATAGTGGCGAGCTTTACCAAATCCAAATACGGGTGAGAGAGAGAGTCCAAACAAGTAAGGCGCTAACTTACTTGACCAGGGAAGGACGATTCTTGTGCGTGTCCCTATATGGTTGCTTGGATAGAGAACCTTACTTGACCTCTCGCTGATCCAGCCGCAGTCCCTGTTGCTATGCGTCCAGTTCCTATGGGCGGTGCCCCAAGAAAAGCTATTGATCCTGACTGGGAAATCTAGATTGGACCGGATTGGGCTTCCCTACGTAACTGCTATAAAACTCCCCGATCCCAATTGCAGGAATAAGGGTCTTCTCTCTCTATCACAATCTATCCATAACTATCTATCCATCCTACGCATTCCCCTTTGGACATGCTTTACAAATCAACGATCCACATAGCAGGATTCAGGGTATTCCTCTTTATAGAGGAGCTTATCCATTCATTCAGAAAAAGAGAAGGTCCGGAGGGTCTTGCGCTTCCTAGTGCAAGGACCCGACAGGGGGCTCGACTGATAAGGAGAGGAAATCTTATCACCTTTCATTGTTTGTTCCTAGCTCTAACAGCCGGCTAGGAGATAGTTTTTAGCATTCCGAGTGGAGTTGCCATTCTGCTATGGGGGTTTTCATGCATGGGAGTGCTCTACCTACTTCTGGATGCAATGGACTATCTTTCAATCAGATAGCAGATAGACATTCTCCGCCATCTTCTGATAAGCCTGATAGAATGGCGGCCCCTTATAGTGGTGTAACTACTGGGGCTGTAGGTGATTGCATGGCTCCCAGTTGTATAATGCCTTCAGAGATTGACTCCTTTCTGCAGCCTGTAGAGAAGAATGATATGGATATGCTTCAATGGCTTAGGATATTGATCTCGTTGACACGTAAAGAGGAGGAGGAGCACTTTTGTGTTATCAAGGGCAACAAACTTCCACAGATCTCTCAAAAGCGCCCAAAACTTGTGGAGAAGAACCACAAGCTACCCTCAGACACAGTTGGGTTTGAAAAGACCGCAAGCTTGGCAATGGCAGAATTAATGACAGCATCGGCAGCAGCAACAGTACACTCAGGTTTCAAGCCCTTCTTCAAGCGCTTATTCATCTTCGGTTAATAACGCCATTGCTACTCATTGGACAGCTCAGTAAGCAGTGTAGAATCGGGTACGTGATAGCGCAGGCCGAGATGAGCCGAGCACGCAGCTACCCTTGCATACAGGGCTATAGGTGCTCTGCACTCTGGAGGTTGATTCGTTGGAGTCGTTAGGTTTGAGGGTTCATACATACCTTGCTTGTACAAGATCATTATTTTGGAAGGGAAGGATGAAGCATTAAACAGAGCTTATATTAAAGGTGCGAAGCCGCTTGTCCCTCCGGGGGGCAAGGAAATACAGTACCAAGATTCAAGTTCATTGGTCCAGAGAAACAGTTTTGTATACTTTTTAGTTAGCTTTCTCTGGCGCAAAAGACAAAAAAATGTATAATAAAATGAAAGCTATGTTTCTGTTTTACAGGTATGATGCTGATATGAGATGCCTCTTCTTTTTCAATCCATTATCAGAAGGTCCGGAGGGTCTTGCGCTTCCTAGTGCAAGGATTCTCCCAGGCCTTTGATAGCAATCTTTATTTCCTCTCCCTTATGGTCGAGCCCCTCTCCTCTCGATGGCGGCCCTTAAGGTCGAGCAACTAAAGTTTCAATTTACTTATTGGGTGGGGGGGCTAACGGTCGAGCCCCTCACCCATCGGAATGAGTGAGTGACCCCTATAAAGGAGTAGGGGCGATGGCGGCCTTGACAGTCGAGTGTGCTTACGCACCCTCACCATCGGAATAGTGAGTGACCCCTATGAAGAAGTAAGGGCCCTCCGGTCCTCTCCTCTCCCTCTCCTCTCCTTAACAGTCGAGCACCTAAAGGTGATGGCGGCCAGTCGAGCCTGCTTACGCATCCTTAACAGTCGAGCCCCTGACGGACCTTATGGTCGAGCACCTAAAGGTTCAATTTACTTATTGGGTGGCCCCTCTCAAATAAGTCAAAAAAAGGGCGTGCTCCGCATCCTCTCCTCTCCCTCTCCTCTCCTTAACAGTCGAGCACCTAAAGGTGATGGCGGCCTTAACAGTCGAGCCTGCTTACGCATCCTCTCCCTCTTGGTCGAGCACCTAAAGGTCCTCTCCTCTCCCTCTCCCTCTCCTTAACAGTCGAGCACCTAAAGGTCCTTATGGTCGAGTACCTAAAGGTCCTATGGTCGAGCCCCCTAAAGGGTCCTCTCCTTAACAGTCGAGCCTGCTTACGCATCCTTAACAGTCGAGCCTGCCTCCGCATCCTCTCCCTCTCCCTTATGGTCGAGTACCTAAAGGTCCTATGGTCGAGCGCCTCCGGTCCTTATCAGTCGAGTCACTAACGTACCTGGGCATGGTGGTAGTTAGTTATATATGAGCATGTGGTAGTTTAGGTTCAGTGTGCAAGGACCCGACAGGGGGCTCGACTGATAAGGAGAGGTACGTTAGTGACTCGACCAACGGGCCGCCATCGTTTTAACGCTCACTCATCATATGGGTGAGGGCCCTTACTTCTTCATAGGGACGGAGTCACTCACTATTCATATGGTGAGGGGTCACTCACTATTCATATGGTGAGGGTGCGTTAGCACACTCGACTGTCCAGGAGAGGCCCGGTAGGGGCTCACCATTCCGATGGTGAGGACCGGTAGGGGCTCGACTGTTAAGGACCTTTAGGTACTCGACCATAGGGAGAGGAGAGGGATTTATCGCTCGACCATTAAGGGGCCGCCATCGCCGCCATCGAGAGGAGAGGGAGAGGATGCGCTGATAAGATTAGGGCGCGGAACCACTCCCCGCGCTTTTCTCTCTGACTGGCTGGATCGATGCGCTGATAAGATTAGGGCGCGGAACCGACTGGATCCACTCCCCACGCTTTTCTCTCTGACTGGCTGGATCCACTAGCAAGGACCTTTAGGTGCTCGACTGATAAGGATGCGTAAGCAGGCTCGACCATAGGGAGAGGACCTTTAGGTGCTCGACCATAAGGATGCATAAGCAGGCTCGACTATTAAGGATGCGTAAGCAGGCTCGACTGTTAAGGAGAGGACCCTTTAGGGGGCTCGACCATAGGACCTTTAGGTACTCGACTGTTAAGGAGAGGGAGAGGGAGAGGAGAGGACCTTTAGGTGCTCGACCAAGAGGGAGAGGATGCGTAAGCAGGCTCGACTGTTAAGGCCGCCATCACCTTTAGGTACTCGACCATAAGGACCTTTAGGTACTCGACTGTTAAGGAGAGGGAGAGGGAGAGGCTTGACGAAATCACTCGAAGCTGGTCGATATCTAGGGCTGGAAAGAGAGTCATGCTGAATGCGGATATATAGCGCCGGAGGGTACATCTATAGCTAATTGATAGGAATGATTAGATATCGAATGATTAGATAGTGACCGAAGGAAGGCCGATGAGAAGGCCATATCATCCGTATCTATATCCGTCCGTATCCGTATCTATAGGCAATAAAAGAGAAGGTCCGGAGGGTCTTGCGCTTCCGAGTGCAAGGACCCGACAGGGGGCTCGACTGATAAGGATGCGCAAGCAGGCTCGACTGTTAAGGCCGCCATCACCTTTAGGTACTCGACCATAAGGACCTTTAGGTACTCGACTGTTAAGGATGCGTAAGCAGGCTCGACTGTTAAGGAGAGGACCTTTAGGGTGCGTAAGCACGCTCGACTAATAAGGACCGGAGGCGCTCGACCATAGGGAGAGGACCCTTTAGGGGGCTCGACTGATAAGGACCCTTTAGGGTGCTCGACCATAAGGAAGAGGAGAGGAGAGGGGGCTCGACTGATAAGGAGAGGAGAGGGAGAGGAGAGGAATAATTCTCACCGAAGGCGCGGGTATTAGTTCTTTAGTGACCGAAGGAAGGCCCATGAGATATCTATTCGTTTCTTTATTCATGGGTGGCCGGCCTGGCCCGGTAAGGGAGACCCGCAGCTATAGATCACTCCAATCCCCCTCGGTAACTACCAACAGATCATTTTCCGGGCCTATCAGGTAGGTAAGGTAGTCTGTACCCGCAGCTCTATAGACCAATCCCTTCGGTAACTACCACAAATCTGATTTGAGATCATCACCTAAGAAGTAAGGAAAGAGACAGAAAGTCTTATTTACGATATTTCATCCGAAACAAAAGAGCTCTGTCTGTAAGGAATGGAATGGTGGCCTTATTTCTTATTAGCGTACGATACTTCTTCTACCTATGATCTTGATTATTAGCGTCACTTAACTTCACTTATTTCCTTGGACCTCTATGAATTACCTTCTTGATAAATAAGCTCCGTAAGGTTAAGAGCGGCGGTTCTCTAAAGTGATTTCTTGAGTCAATATCAATTAGCTAAGGCTCTTTACTTTATTGATCTTTATTAGAGACCATCAAAAGGGTTAAGGGGTTGGGTTCTATTTCACGAGTCTTTATGAGATACTATTCTCTTTATTAGATACCCTAAGGTTAGATACCTTAACGAGACCATAAGGAAGGCTTTCTCTTGAGTTTTCTACCTTCTTTCATTTCAGGATCCAGGTAGTCTCCTGGGGCATCATGTCCGATTGAGGGAATAAAGAAAGGCTAGCCTGTACGAAGGCCTGCCTAGCCTGCCCAGCCTGGTGGACGAAGGCCCTGTTCTTTCTGGCAGCATCCCTTGTATGCTAAGGGTAGATTGCTACTTTAAGGCGCTTATCTGTCTTCCGTTATATTAGAAAACCCATACGATAGAGTGAAGTCTATTTCTTTGAAGCACTCACTTATCCCTTGGATTTACCGATCCACTCGTATCAGGTAAGGGTTCAAGAGCTAATGGTTCAGGTGCAAATGGTTTTGACAGGTTTCCTGCTTCCAGCTTGCATACCAAGAAGAAGTACGAGGGATGATTATCAGCCCAAGAACAAGAAGTACGAGGTTGACCAGCCCAACGCAACAAGTAGCGTACAGAGGTTTAGGTCCAAGTGATTCTACCTAAACTACTAGCTTGGCCTGATTGGAACTACTTGCTTGGGTTCGGTCACTTGGATGAGAAGTACTTGCTTTGCTTGTAAGGAGGTCGGGGGTCACGGGTTATATCCCACCCAAGAGTATAAGGAGGTAGGAGGTCAAGGGAACTCCCTTTAGCGGGAGAAGCTTCCTTCATCTATTTCATGCCAGCCTTGGGTTAGGTGAGAAGGGGTAATGTTACAGTGAAATCTACTTGCTTGCTACTTGCTTGAGGTGAGAGTACAGCTATTAAGCAGCGCAGCATGCTAGCGTGAAGGTTGACAAGCCCGGATACTCGCTTTGGAGGGATTACTTACAGGGCTTACCGGAACAAGTAGCCATTGCTTTCTTCCTGGAATAGTATTATCCCTTTCAATTGGCTAGATTCTTTTAAGGAGATATTTCCATAGAAGGATAGATTCTTCCAAGGAGATATTTCCTCCATAGAAGGAAGCCGATTCTCTGAGAGAAGAAGGAAGTGGATTCTCCCGATTCGCCGCACCTTATTCTCAGGACCCGAAGCAGCTAGGGTAAGGACCAAACTAGCTAAAGGGCAAGAAGGTAAGGCCTGAACAAGCTAGGCTCAGGGCCAAAAGCTAAAGGGGTTAGGCGGAAACACACTATGGAAGCGAACACACATTGGTCGGGACCGTTGGGAAAACGGATAGTGAATCAGTGATCCAATTAGTAATGCCGAAGCCAGACCTAGCTGACCACACCTGGGGTAGGCGGTCACACACCATGTAGGCAAGAACACACATTGGTTGGGAACCCGCCAGGCCACACTCGGGCTAAGCGAACACACCATGTAGGCGAACATACCGAATCAAGATCTGCCGGCTAACACACGGGCTAGGCGAAGAAACCAAGTTTCGAACACACCGGGGCAAGACCTGCCAGACTAGACCCCGAATCCTCCTGACATTCATGAACACACATTGGTCGTGACCTGCCCGCCCCGACTCGGGTCATTAGTCATTCTACCAGTAACACACCGAATCAAGACCTTTGGTCCACACCCGGATCACTTATCTGACTAGTTTATTGAGGAGAGACTTATTTGTTTGTTCGCCTGAGAGGAGAGGAGAGGGAGAGGAGAGGAGAGGACCCTTTAGGGGGCTCGACTGATAAGGATGCATAAGCAGGCTCGAATGTTAAGGATGTGCAAGCAGGCTCGACTGTTAAGGAGAGGACCTTTAGGGTGCGTAAGCACGCTCGACTAATAAGGAGAGGTACTCGACCATAAGGACCTTTAGGTGCTCGACCATAGGACCTTTAGGTGCTCGACTGTTAAGGACCCTTTAGGGGGCTCGACTGATAAGGAGAGGAGAGGGAGAGGATGCGTAAGCAGGCTCGACTGTTAAGGAGAGGACCTTTAGGTGCTCGACCAAGAGGGAGAGGATGCGTAAGCAGGCTCGACTGTTAAGGACCGGAGGCGCTCGACCATAGGACCTTTAGGTACTCGACCATAAGGGCCGCCATCGAGAGGACCCTCACCATATGAATAGTGAGTGACTCCGTCGATGGCGGCCTTGACAGTCGAGTGTGCTAACGCACCCTTTAGGGGGCTCGACTGATAAGGATGCGTAAGCAGGCTCGACTGTTAAGGACCGGAGGCGCTCGACCATAGGGAGAGGACCCTTTAGGGGGCTCGACTGATAAGGACCTTTAGGTACTCGACCATAGGGAGAGGAGAGGATGCGTAAGCAGGCTCGACTGTTAAGGATGCGTAAGCAGGCTCGACCATAGGGAGAGGACCTTTAGGTACTCGACCATAAGGACCTTTAGGTACTCGACTGTTAAGGAGAGGGAGAGGAGAGGACCCTCACCATATGAATAGTGAGTGACTCCGTCGATGGCGGCCTTGACAGTCGAGTGTGCTAACGCACCCTCACCATATGAATAGTGAGTGACTCCGTCCCTTTAGGGGGCTCGACCATTAGGGAGAGGAGAGGAGAGGACCTTTTGGTGCTCGACTGTTAAGGAGAGGGAGAGGAGAGGACCCTCACCATATGAATAGTGAGTGACTCCGTCAATGGCGGCCTTGAAAGTCGAGTGTGCTAACGCACCCTTTAGGGGGCTCGACTGATAAGGAGAGGAGAGGAGAGGAGAGGTACGTTAGTGACTTTTTTAGTTACTTATTTGATAGGGGCCACCCAATAAGTAAAATGAACGAACGCTCGACTATAAGGCCGCCATCGACTCACTCATTCATATGAGTGAGGGAGAATGTCCAAAACCTCCGCCAAGGTGAAAATGACAAACTATATGGAAAAGAAATCATTTACACAAAGTGGTGAATCATATAATAAGTATATGACGGACTCCCGCTCTTTCTTTATCTTCTGCCCGGGCCTGTCACATACCAGTGATGGCCCAAACTTATACGTGCATACGGACCCTCCACCCCAGGCGTACCTATCCTATCACCGGAAGACCTATCCGATCAACGGAGCTATTAAGACATACCGTTAGCTCAGCCCGGACCGGGGCATAGAAACCCA
The DNA here is from genome assembly GCA_031772625.1 of Pinus tabuliformis. Lineage (NCBI taxonomy): Eukaryota > Viridiplantae > Streptophyta > Pinopsida > Pinales > Pinaceae > Pinus > Pinus tabuliformis. The sequence continues at coordinate 758,201,775 of CM062812.1, forward strand.
GAACTTAGGACCAGGGCATCCATAAAACCATTGACCGGTTAGTACCTGGGGGCGTACCTCTCGGACAGGTGAACGGGCCCTACCTAAAACACCCGCAGACCTTTGATGACCGGAGCATACTTACTTCGGGATGGGACAGCAAGGAGTGACTCAGCTTATAACGGAAGGAGCAGGGGTTGTTCAATCGATTGAGTCATGGCCAACAAAGTGGAGTAGCAGCTAAGAACGAACCCGCTTGCCATAGTATGGTATGTACGCTCGGGTGGCGAAATCACTCCCGCCAATAGCTTGGCTTATGGATGGTCTCGTGTCTAAATATTGAGAGAAATCGATTCTTTATATATGAGATTTCCTTGCCCCCCGGCCCCTCCTTTTTCTCCTCTGGCGGCTTCGCACCTTTCCGATTTCCTGCTCCATTCAAGGACTAGAATGATAGGTTCTTAGTCTTCTTTGTCGATGGTTGGTTCCTCACTACCGGCCCCATCCCATGGAGCCCTAGACCTGAAATGCATGTAGTTTGTCACCCATGTAGGTAGACCTTACAACTAGTGAGATGGAATCCAATGAAGGACTACCGCTATAAGAGGTTTGAGCGCTCTTCCCTCTTTCTATATGGTTCCGGATTCTATGCAGCCATTCTTATCGTTCTTTAGTTGGTTCACCACTCACTAGCTATGGATTGTTTAGTTAGACAAATTATATACGTCATTATTAGATACGAGTTAGTACCTGCTGCTCCGGGTACCCCTGCATGACCTTCTCTTAGAAGCATCGGATGGAAGGGCTTCCCATAGAGCAGAGCTGTTCCACCGCCTTACAGACAGCATTTCAAGACAGACCTGCCATCACACTTGCTTTATATGTATGGAGGATGGATGCTGGGTACCGCACCCTTTGACCAAGAAGGACAGATCTGTATCAGTAGGCGACAGTATCACAGAATCAGAAGACCTTGTTCAAACTATACACCTGCCAGAATGACCTTTCTCTTTACAGCCCTAGCTACATGCTGGAAAGGGAATGCTTGAAGACCAGGAAGGAGCAGTGCCAGATACGATTGGATGTTCTGAGGGGACTGGGAATCGATTCATCCACCCTTACCTTAGACCTATAAACACTTTCACTCACTCTTTATGCCATATGCCTATAGCAGAGCTTTGACCTTACTCTCTTTATACCGAAACCCTAGGACGATTGAGTCACTTTACTGCCGGGTTCACCCAAGGCTGGGAGACAGGTGCCCATTAGAAGTATTGAAACCAATTGATCGCGCGCCTTTCCTCGCGAAGGGACAAAGAAAGGTAGCTAGGCTCAATGCCACAAACAGGTCAGTCGATCTCATTCATTCGGATCAGAGACCACGGTCGGTTCCTTACTAACGGAATAAGATGTGGGGACGGATGAACGAGTGATTGATACTATTTGTCTCCTTTTCGCCCTTCTTTCTCATGAGTCGACCGGAGCATCCCACATCAAATGAACCGTAAAAAGTAGACTCCTATTGGTTGGTTGGTTGCTTGGATGGAAGTTTTTGTTTGCTGATGTTGGGCCAAATGAAGGTCCGGAGGGCTTGCGCTTCTGAGGGCAAGGTCCGACAGGGCTCGACTGTTAAGGATGCGTAAGCAGGCTCGACTGTTAAGGCCGCCATCACCTTTAGGGTGCGTAAGCACACTCGACTAATAAGGACCTTTAGGTACTCGACCATAAGGGCCGCCATCGAAAGGATGCGTAAGCAGGCTCGACTGTTAAGGAGAGGACCTTTAGGTACTCGACCCCAAGGACCTTTAGGTACTCGACTGTTAAGGATGCGTAAGCAGGCTCGACCATAGGGAGAGGACCTTTAGGTACTCGACCATAAGGGAGAGGAGAGGGAGAGGAGAGGTGCTCGACCATAAGGGAGAGGAGAGGATGCCCCCGGCAGGGCTCGACCAACGCCCCCCCCCACCCAATAAGTAAATTGAATTTGATCAAAAAGACACTCGACCTGTCATTTGTAAATACGTATGTAAGATAACGCCCAACTCTAAGTGAAATGAATGATGATTAAGCATCGATCTTCTTTTCTTTCTTTCTTTATTTCTTCCATAGTTTCTCCTGCGGGCGACTAAGATTGTTTGTTCATTTCTCTGAAACCCGGCAGGGACTCGGATAGGAATACCCATGGGTCGAGGAGAAGATTGCTTCAGTAACTCCCTTCTATGCCCCCCTGCCTCGCCTCTTCGAAGAAGTGACTGCCGGTGGTGGATCTGGCTTCGAATATCCATCATCTATTATATACGTCTTAACAACTGATAGTACCGGTCGAGCCCACCTATGTGCATTCTTGATTTACCCACCTGGATACGGCTTAGTGGGGGCATGTGATCCGATATCTCCTTTATGGTACGGTGGATCGGGTGGGGAAAGGAGAAGGAAGCAGGAGAGCTTAAGGCAGAATAGAGTTCAATCGACCCAGATGGCTGCCACCATGACTCTTAGAAGCTGCTTTCGACTTCACTTCCCATTGCAATGAATCGATTGAAAGGAGAGAGACTTCAACCAAAAAGACGTATACAATAGTAGTGCGAGGGAGGAGCGGAATAAGCTGGAATGCTCTTGTCCCCTCGACCTTCAGTTAGTTGTTTGGCTTGGCCATAGGTGGGACTTTAGAAGCTTGCCGGGGGTCATGAGGCAGGTCGATCACCAGCGGTAGGATGAAGCAGCAGCAGCAGCATTGAACCCAGCCCAGAATGTTCCGGAGAAGGCGAAAGCCAAAGAACAGAAGAGCTTCCGAGCTGAAATGCTTTGCTGGCACAGTCGAGAAAGGAAGGTCCCGGAGGGGCTTGCGCTTCCTAGTGCAAGGATGATTTGTCATGTTGTTATATACGTATATAGGGTCGAGTGATTCATCTTCAACAGGCTCTCGAACGGCCTATGCCTCCATTTCTGATGGGTAAACCGGGCCACTGCTTCTTCCTTTGCTATGGGTGCTTAAACGTCTGGTTAAACTGGGCAGGCGCTGCCAATGAATTACTAATCGTATCAAGTTCTAATATTAATTCATAGTTCGGAATCAACGTATTGAAGCAGCCTTGAGCGATATATAAGTGAACGGGTGGGGATGCTACTGAAACTCAAACTGGATCGACTGAGTCAACTGATTCAATGGGGCTCGGTTAACTGGATCAACTGAGTCAAGTTGAATGAGATCTGCTGCTATTGGTACTCGATCTGGCTCAGACGCCGGAACAAAGCTTCTAGTAGCATCATAGTAAGTTAGACTTTCGAACCGGGTATGTTACGGGATATGGAACTGGATTGACTGCTGATAGCTTTGCAATGAGATCTGCTACTTCCACTACTGTTTATTAGTCAATGAGGTCAACTACCTAGGTGGCACTATAAACCCCTATTCCTAGCTACAGACTGATCAAAGCAGCGCCTTTCATCATTCCATCCATCTCATTCTTGTTTCGCTCAAGGCTGCAGGGAAGCACCCCAATTTCGAGTGGTGAAGGATCTGCCTTTAGCTCCGTGGCCCTAACTGCCCTTGTTACTGGTGCATCTGCTTGTTCGGATGCTGGTAAGAAACTGCCTTTGGTTTTGGATTCATTTCACCCGGTCCTGCTCCTGCTACCCTTGCTTTAGCTTCCTTTATCTATGCTCGCTGGTGGTTCTAGGTCAACAAGGTCAATCTCCTTTCCTGCTGCTATCTTTACTGCTCCCGTTTAAAGCGTTGCTACGGGTCTCGATCTCGATCCAGAAGGGCTGCTACGGGCTATCGAACTAAGGGCCCTTACTTCTTAGGGGTCACTCACTATTCATATGGTGAGGGATCTTACTCTGCTGCCTACTATGCCCCTATCTATGTCCCTGTTACTTAATAATAATCTGCAGCTAGTATAGAATCTGGATCTGCCTGAACTTCTGCGACTAAAGCTGTCTTGGCCTGCTGCTATGCCTTGTCCTTCCCTGTCATGTGTTTACAGATAAGATGGATATATAGGGGTTCACTCTTTCTTACATTCGCGGTTAAACCTTCTCGGAAGTGCATTAGTCATCTCCTGTAGCCGGTCTTCATTTGCTGTGCGAACAAAAAGCTATGGGTCATAGGCCACAAAGCTGGGCAGGTTTATGGTGCTCTCCGGTCATTGTATGAGCGAAATCCATCAGTAGTTGGAAAAGCAACAGAGTCAACATCCTTTCGATTAGTTACAGAGCCAATTTCATATCCAGTAGCATAACTCCCCGGTAAGGATAATTTATAAGTAGTAGCATGGATGGACGGGTAAAGTAGTGATATAAGACAGGAGCAAAGCCAGCATCCTTATTGGTAGGGACAGATCCAAGCGTGGATCAACATCCGGGCACAAAGACGGATCCAGCCCCAGGTGAGTTTGACCGGGTTATAGCTTCTCCACCGGCGGCATCTTGTCCAGAAGGAGCAACAGAGGCAAAGACATTGAAAGCAGAGGCTAGGGCAGAGCCAGTTGATTGAGTTGAACCAATCGAAGTTGACCGAGAACCCATTTCAGTTTACCCATAGGCAGGGGCCATAGAGGCGGGGGGTCGAAGTTAAGGCAGAGTCAGGAGTATCAAAGCAAGCATCAATAAGGGCGCACTTTGATTTGATGATTCTCTAATCTTATCTTGAGTTACTACCTAGTTCTCTCCTGATGAGCTAAAGAAGATATTTTGATCAGCCTTATATAGTGATTTATAGTTTCAATATACAAATCATTTACCCACAGCATATGAAGAAGCTATAGAGAAAGTATGAAATACAGATACCATTCACATTCATCACAACCTGAGAAAGTGAAATCCTCCCATCCCATCTTATGAGTCAAGTTCAGTGTCCTTATCTACACCTTGTCTTATGGGCAATCATAGAGATAGGAATGCAGTAAGTGATGGTGTTCTTGAGTCTACTCCTAAAATAGCCATAGTTTCATCTGCACCTCCTCTCACTCAGCCTATAAGACAAAGCCAAAATAAGACTAGAAACAAAATGGGCTGGCAATTGAATGAATGAGGGTTTCTTGCAATGAAAAGGTTGCTACTGGTTCCAATTCCCTTCCTCTCCCTCTCCCTCTCCTTAACAGTCGAGCACCTAAAGGTGATGGCGGCCTTAACAGTCGAGCACCTAAAGGTGATGGCGGCCTTAACAGTCGAGCACCTAAAGGTGATGGCGGCCTTAACAGTCGAGCCTGCTTACGCATCCTCTCCTTAACAGTCGAGCACCTAAAGGTCCTTATGGTCGAGCACCTAAAGGTGATGGCGGCCAGTCGAGCCTGCTTACGCATCCTTATGGTCGAGCACCTAAAGGTCCTTATGGTCGAGTACTCCGTTCATTTGACTTATTGGGTGGCCCCTCTCAAATAAGTAACTAAAAAAGTCACTTCACGTACCTTGATACAGATCCAAAGCCAGGACCTCGCAAGGTATCCCTTCCTGTCCTAGCAGCTTATCTACCAGCAGTACCAGTATTACCATCAGTAGCAGAGGTAGTTGAACGACCAGCTTGGATGGAATGGGGCTAAAGTAACTGGTCGAAAGCCTTCTCAAAGGTCATGCTTTAGAGGATATGTTTCAAATCATGGTCCTCCGTGCAGAGGAGAATACCTTCAAGAGAGAGACAGCATAGTAGAGTGAGCATAGGGAGAGGACAAATGTAAATAATCTAATAGGAATATAAGATATAGATATAGCGTAGAAGGGTTATACTAGGAGAAAGTTTTATAGCATGGGTAATAGTGCAGTGCCCTTAGTCAAGAGGTCGATAGTACATATAGTTTATATAGCTACAGCTGGGCCAAAGAGAATGAATTTCATGAACCAATGCGGCTATAGTCTAAAGAAGAGATGTGCTATGGGGATACTATTCTTCTAGGAGCTATGCCGATCATTAGGCAGATATATCATGAGCGAGGACAGTATGCCTTGGGTCAGTTATTCCAGGGGACGTAGTATGAGGAGCTTGATGCATATGCTAAGTGTAGATCAGTTAAGATCACTTATGGCAGCTTTCTCATCACTTTTGGTGGGAGCGACTAGCCAGGTGGAGACTAGAAAGAGGTCCTCACATTTACAGTCAACCTATCATGAGGAGATATCACGGGCATACAATGAGGAGCGATGACTGGCCTCATATTGAGCAGTATCCTCCTGAGGACATTACTTAGCGAGGTGCTTACCCAGCCCTAGGAGAGTGTGCAAATTGTACGACGGCTTAGAGCATCCAAATACTCTTCGGGAGATACAGATAGAGAGAGTTACTTCATACTGTGGCTCGACTTCCATTACAAAGGGGAATTAGACCCACTCGTTTACCCACTCCTAGAGTTAGAGCACCTGTATCCTTAGAAGATTCCACCCGCTTCTTTGGATTCTGCTCCGCGAGCTTATTGAAACTGCTGATTCGCCTGTCAGAATGGTCAATTATTGACTCCTTGTCAAATCCCCAGGCCCACCTCTGGAGGTATCCCACCCTCCCCTGAACCGGGCTTTTCTTTTCAGAATGTTTCTACTCGTCTGCGGGAAGAAAACCTTTTGAAGATAGGTCGATAGAGGTGTAGGAGGTGGTAGATAGCTGCTTCTAACCCGCATGGTTGGTCCTACTCCCTCCGCTCACTGGCACTAAGGCGTTGCACCGGCACTATTGTACTGCTTTGTTACCCATGAAAATAGAGGAAATGGATAAGCGAACCCCTATCTATCTATGGTTTAGCCCCAGATCGATCGAAGCTCAACATCTATCCGCTCGACCAAGCAGTGAAGTCCCTCGGCCCTTTCTCTCTATAAAGCGGAGATACTTTCTCGGAATTCTGAAACTAAACCATTAGTTACTTATTTGAGAGGGGCCCACCCAGTATTTCTTCTTATGATTCGCATCTCTTTCTATGGGTGAGAGTAGAAATGATGGATCGGAATTGAGTCATTGCTATAGTTTTATTCGCAAACACCGCACGCACTATAGTATAGATCAAAGTGACTAGTGGGGTAGTGGTTTCGTTTCGCTCCGTATGGATCAGGATTTGATATGAAAAAATATGGGGGGGGTGGAAAATAGAATTAGAATAGGTCCTTCAATGGATAGGCCTTTGAATTGGTTTCAGAGCCGCCATCCATCCATTGCTAACTCTGGTTTCAACGGAGGGATAACTAATATGTAATGCCCGGCCGGAGGGAGAAAAGAATCTGTTTATTAAGCAAGTATATCCGCGTGGAACTAATCCATTTAGCTGAAGGAGGGTGGGACTATAGACATTGGAATGGCCTAAAAAACTATGAATTCTGTCTTCCCCAGGTGGGGTTAGGTGCCCATGCTTACCCGTGGTAAAGAAAGAATAGAAGTTCGGTCCTCCTTATCTCAACTGAGGAGTAGACCCCAACCTCTTATTCGTTGAGAGTCGATCATCTAGGGACCTGCTGCTAGTCACTCACTTCCTAGAATCGATAGGCCTCTTTACCATCTGAAGCCATTCTAAAGCACGGAACTGAAATCCATCTACGCTACGGGGTGGGATCCATCTCTCTATCTTTCTTCCTTCGGAAGAGGCTATCTGTCTGAATAAGGTTTGGGGAGGCCAAATCAATAAGTGAGTAATAAGAATAGGTAGAAAGCTATAAATAGACAAGTTTTGAGCTCTAGTATGAAATATAATAAACTATATAAGAGAAGACTGAAATAAAGCTGGTTCTACAATCTATTTGAAGTAATGTCATTAACTAGAGAGAGAATTGTGTTTCCTCGAAAGCAATAATGGTAAGCGAATCAATCTCCCTGACGCAGACCTAATGATTCCAGTGATTCATCTCCAGCACGCACTGGGGATGAAATGACCCCTCATGCTTGCCTGATCCACTCGTTAACACTATTGAGTGATCGGGAGATAACGTCTAGTATAGATAATATAGAAGAGGAAAGGGAATCAATCACTATTGTATGGTTTATAGCCCGCTAGGTTCCTACCTTTCTCGTGGTCCTATCTACTCTACTCTGCACATTACGCGCACTCTCGAGCTTCCGCACCAGAACACACACAGCGGTGCTAAACCACAAATGCATGCAGAACCACCAACCAATAAGTGAGTGCATGTGGTTAGTTAGGAGTTGAATGGTGAGCTAGTACAATATTTGAGGTCGCTTTACTTGCTCTCATTATCCCCGCACCCTTTCTTCGCTTCGAACCGATCGAACTTACCTGACATAGATACATTTGAGGAGTAACTAAACGAAACAAGGGCGGGGAAAGGAAGTAATGGGCTAAAGAATAAGTAATTGCTAGAACGACTTGTCACCAAATAATCCGCCAGTTACACCGAAAGAGACGGTCAGCACAGCCAGAATGACGTAACCCAAGTTCATTATTTATGTGTCTAAATCCCGCTTTCAGGTATTAGAAACTAGATAGGATGGGTTCACTCGCTTCACTCGTTCCCCTGCTACGGGTCACTCGCTTCGCTCGCTCACTTTGAAAGAAATGTGATTTACGTTCTAATCATTAGAACCATCTCCCTTGCCGACTTGCCAACGATAGACTGATCGAAGCAAGAAAGAGTAAGTTGAGATTGGAATCTAAAGACGTGGGTGGTCCGCGTGTCCTGCTCTCAAGGGACATCCAATTCCCTCTCTTCCTTGCTCAACTGATAGAATATTGGAACGGAAGATTATATCACTTCATTTTGGTGGAAATCATGTATATGGAATAAGTGGATTTACATATAGTTAGAATGGGATGGTGAAATTGGCATGCACCAGGGCGGGTGCGCTAGCGAGGACCTACCTATTGAAAGAATGCCGGGAAGGCAGTATGAGGGGGTCCAGTACGTACGATAAGGTTGTTTAGCAGCTTGGTCACTAATAAGCTGATTCTGCCGCCAGCTGGAACATGGTGACTCTGTGTGAAAGGACAGCCAGCCCCTCTGCGTGTCGTTATTCGGTGGAGGCATTTCGAGGACCGGCAGGGGCTCGACCATAAGGGAGAGGATCACTTTCACCTTTTCTACGGAGATTCCATAGTGAGATAGAACAAAGCCGAGCAACCGTGGGTGGTCACACCGGCTAAGGTTCGATTTGCCGCATCTCAGGCTCTGTCCGACATCTTGATTTCTCCAATGAGTCTGGTCCGGAAAGACCAAGTATGTATGAAGATTCTGTTTCTTTTCAGTTCATTGAAAACCAGCTAAGCTCTAATATAGCGCCATCCGAGCACACACAACAGATGATGGGGCGGCTCGCGGCCCATCGATCGCGGGGAATAGTTCTTTTAGGTAAGCAGCCCTGGCCCACCCAATGGTAGTAGTAGTAAGTATACTTAGGTGGTATAAGGTGGGAACTACTATGATTGGTTGTTTTCAAATTCATATAGTAGTAGTTGTTACTTGTTGGGATTCAACTCGTTATTCAATTGATAAGCGATTTCATTGAGGGAAAGGAGTCCACCTTGCCCGGAACTTCGGTAAGGCAGCAAGTGTTCCTCTCGGCCGTTCTCGAGCCACACGAAGTGTTCCTCTCGTTCCTCGCCTCTTTAATTACCCACACAGAGCTCGCTAAGACGAGCTTAGTATGTATTTGTTTTCACGAAATTGAAGAACACACCCTAGCCCTGGGTCTGGAGGGCTCAGTGAAAGAAACCGCAATGTGAGGGAGGGACAGATTCACCTCTATATATGTTCGTTAGTCACCTGTTCAATGGGGGTCTGCTCTGGGTCTGGGATGCAATTCTCTCTCCCAGCAAAGCAATATTGGATTGGAGCCCTGGCTGGCCTACTCGATGATGGGAACTTCAAAGTTCCATCTATGCCATCCATCATTGCCCCTTCCAACTGACCTAGGGTTTTTGACCTCTGTATGTGGTTGGGCATGCGCCCCACTTTCCGGCCGGGATGATGAAGGCGATCAAATAGGTAGGTTGGTTTATTTACCCCATTATAGAGTGGGATTGAGACCTACCTAAAATGTAGGTGTCCTCCGCTGTGTTATTCGTGAAGAACCATAATCTCTTTCTTGCTTGTTGGGCGATCAATGTGTGTATGTGCCCATAGTACTAGTATAGCAAGCCAAAAGCAATCAAGTTGAGGAAGGAAATAGGTCATCTGGGGGAAGATCCTCATTCTTGTCTAGTGGTGTGATCTCGTCGGGTAGTAACATCCATGAAGAAAAGCTAGGAGAATCTCAAGTTATTAAGGAAAGAGAAGAGTATATAAGGGCCATTTGAACCGACGGGATGGGAGTTGCCTGTCCGTCCTTCCTCTGTAGAAGCGTGTGACCTTAATAACACGGGCCAAACCGATCAGTAGGCAGGGTTCGAGGCAAGATCAAAGCAGTCGTTTAGCGACACCCTCCCTAAGGATTATCAGGGAGTTGGGCTCAGTTCAATATCGGGTTGGGCTCAGGCAGTAAGTAGGCTTCTCCCTCCCTGGGGTGTTCAGTGAAGGTTAGTCTCAGTGGGGGTGGGGCTGTAGTTAATGCTGTTACCATCGACTAGCTATAGGCTGGATAGCTTTCCTACTTCTCGATGGACAGCAGAGTTAGGCCAACCGTGGGTGAAGTTATCTATCCCTTGATTCTACTCCCTAACCGGAGAGTGGGTGAGGGCAAGGAGAATAGAGTGTATGAAACGGTTCAATGAGAAAGCAGTTTGTCCATCCGAGCTACGGCCAGCCTTCAGTGGGTGGGGTTGGCCAGCCCCAAGTTGCTATATAGTTCCTTCCCCAGGCAAGATCCTTTGTTTCTAGCTCCGGCCAGCCCGTAGTCGCCTTTCCACCATCATGAGTTCAACGAGTAATCAATTGATGAGGGTCTGCTGCCTTGCCTCTCAGGCTGTTTTATATGTTCTGTTAGGCAAGGTGCTTTAAGTAAGTCATAATGAATATGCTTTTGTCACTATTTGTCACTATTTGTCATTGTCACTCTTTGTATCTGCTTTTTGTCACTCTTTGTAACTCAACGTAACAGCTTCTTTCCTCGCTTTTTGTCACTATCAAGCCTTCAAGTTAGGGTTGGTTAGTTCAAAATAGTTATAGTTCTGGGAGGTTGGTTTCTGAATATCTTTCCCTTAATTGCGCGCTGACAAGTAGGGCAAGCTTTCTTCAGAACGTAATTAGAAGCGAGCGTGACCAGCCTGAAAGCAAGTGAAAAAACCTTACCTTGGCAAGAAGGTTCGTTCCTTACTGCTTGGCCGGTGGAAAGAGCTAGTTACAAGCCTTCAATCAAGCCCGTACGTTCTTTTTCTTCTTCTAAATAAGGTACCTGGGTAATTTGTAGATAGTATTTTTAGGCCCCTGTAACAAAATACTGACTCGTTAGCGGCGATTAGGTAGGTCCTATGGGTTAGGACCATGACTATGATCACTGCGACTAAAAGGGAAGAATATCCCTGCCATGAAAAGGGAAGAATATCCCAATTGTTCTGTTTGCTTATGGACCCATCGATTTGGTAATGCGCAGGTTGGGTTGGTTATTGGTTTGGTCTAGCTTTCGCGGATCGACTTCCTAGATAGCGATAGAAGAGGGAAGAAGAGGACCGGCAACGGGGCCCTTTTTTTGACTTATTTGCCCCCCCAAATTAAGTCAAAAAAAAATAAGTAAATTGAAACTTTAGTTGCTCGACTGATAAGGCCGCCATCACCGGCAGGGTGAGCAAGCGAACTCTCGACTAAAAGGCCGCCATCGGCTCGCCCCCCCTCTCAAATAAGTAACTAAGGCCCGAAATCGTCATTCAATCTATCAGGAATGACGTATATGAGAAAGCGTCATTCAATATCTCACATCGAATCTGGTATGACACATATCGATGCATTCATTCGTTATATACGTAATTACGTATATAATGAATGACTGGAATCACGGACAAGTTTTAGTGATTGATGGGTGCGTTAGCACACTCGACCCAAATAACCCATTCCAAAGCCCCCCGTCTCTGGAGCTATCTGTCTCACTATATTATGGTGACCACGCTAACATTGGCTACCGTATTGACATATCTCATTTCGGCCACTAGCCCGGCCAAGCCAAGGAGATAAGTAAGTGGGTGGTTGGGCCAGGAGGGCTTAATACCGGAGGGGCTATGTCCTATTATTACGTAGATTATATGAGCGTTGGTGAAACTTTTTCATAGACACTTTTAGAAGGTCGCCCTACCTAATATCAGGGGCTCTAGATATCGATTACGAGGTGGTAGTTTTCGAACAGGAAGGAATGATGCTTAGCGAGCTGCTGGCTGAGATGCTCCTACCTTTGTCTTTGTCCCTGTTCTCACCTCTTCTACTTATGCCTTTGCAGTGGATGGTGCCTCTGACTTAGATGCTTTCTTGGATGCCTTTGCCGGGAGCCTGTCCTAGTCCTTGGCTTTGCTTCTGATGCCCGCACCTTGGACTCTGCCCTCTACCGATGCTTCTTACTCATCTGCTTCACCGACAGAACCAACTGTAGAACCAACTGCTACATATGCCCTTGCCTACGTTACTGATGCTTCTGGATCAATGGCGAGGATGGACCTGGAACTGGAACAGCCTACCAATATGCATAAACCCGGAACACGCTATTCCCTATATATCCCACCCAAACCCGTGCAAGCAAAAAGTTGGAACAAAGCGTTTATGTACCAAAAGTCGGAACAAGTGGGTATGCTAGAAGGGATGCTGGGCAAGCTGGTGCTGGGCCTACTGCTGCTGGTGATGGATCGAAATAAACAACTGCTGATGAACCAACAGAATCGATAGAATCAATGGGAAAAACTAGTACGTATGCTGGCAGATAAACATAAACTGGTTCTTTGACTCGATCAATTGGCTCTGCATCTTTATCTCTAACCACTTGGTCAACCTATTTATTCCCACCCCAACCCTTCAACTCGATCTGGGTCAATAAATGGAACTGTGAGCGGGACTGTGTTTATGACTTTGATAGAGACATAGAGTGAGGTCATTACGCACCCAAGACATTTGCACGTCGGATCATGAGGGAAGACGTAGTAATACAATACGGTTAGGCCGTCGCTATCATAATATACATCCAGTGTTGTCTTGTGAGTCGGTAGGCATTAGCCGGACAATCGATCGAAAATTGGGATGTCTATTATCCCAACCTTTTAGACTTATTATAGGGGGGTTGGCGGAGTGACCCAGCTGAGCTGAGCGCAGCGAAGTACTATTTATTCCCACCCATCTTACCGCCCCGAAAATTGACCCTGCTCCACTTTCCCGCCCGCTATATAAGTTTTCATCTTCGACCAATAATAGATTGGTTCCGGTATACGACGGCTAAGGCAAGGGCAGGGAAGGAATCCGAGTCAGCATCTGGACAAGCATCTATTCCATTTTGAAAACCACCATCAGGAAGAGGGGCTCAATTGAGGTTACGAAATTGAGGACCGGAGGGGCTCGACCATAAGGGAGAGGAAGAACTATTTATTATCTTTAAATAACTATTTATTCCCGATTTTATTAATATAAAGGTGCGAAGCCGCTTGTCCCTCCGGGGGCAAGGGGTTTTGCAGCACTATTTACTCCCACCCACAACCGGGAAAAATAGAGGAGTCAATAGGTCTTACCAGGGAATAATTAGCTATTCATCATTACTAGCCTACCTCACCTACCTTTATGCCTAACCTACCTGCATCACTAAAACTACCCATCTGCCTATACAAGATCCCTATAACCCCATGCATCTTCTTCATACCCATCTTACTCTCACTATAGAACCATCATAACTTCTATCTAGCTATACACAGCTATAACACTCCTAGCTCTCCTATCTCCTCTACATCCACTACATCCACTAACTTCATACAGCCCAGCATACAGCCCAGCATCAGCTCATCACAGCAGACCAGCAGACCAGCATCAGACCATCAGCATCCATCCCCACATCCCAGCATACTAGCATACCAGCATCCCATCATAACGTCTATCTCTAGACCCAGCTACATCTTTATCTCTATCTACCTACCTCATCCTCATTAACACCTACCATGTAGTCATTACCACCATGTAGTACTTCCTACCATCTCACCATCTCATCATCAGACCCAACTCAGCATCATTACTTCCAACCTTCTAATCAGACCTACCTCAGCATATACCTACCATATATTCATTCAGACCATATCCTCCTAACTACCTATTCTTCATACCAACCTCATCTCCATTACAACCTCATCTTAATAAAGATACAGATAAAGATACAGATACTGATAAGGATAAGGATAAGGATAAGGATCAAGATACAGATACTGGATCAAGATACTCCTAATACCGAGACTCTATTACTCCTACTGCTCATACTCATACTCCTAAGACTCCTACTGCTACTGCTAACACACTGATGATGATTGATACTATATACACGTGCACGCCCACACATGCGTTAGAAAGGATATCTCGAAATCGCATAATTACAAATAGAATTCATAACTGGCTGGAAGAAGTTCACAATTCGATCTCTCAAAATAGCATAATTACATATATAATATTGGCATTGAAGAAGGATTGAGAGCTAGCGATTTGAGGGGAATAAATTCACAAAATAGATCTGTAAAAATGGCATAATATCATATATATATATGCATGTCAGAAGGAAGGATTTACCTTAACAACTTGTATCGGATTTTTTCTTGTATCGGAATAGCTCAGCGATCTCGTAGTACGTAATTACGTATATAATAGCAAGCAGCCTTGCCGAAGGATTTACCTTACCTGAACTAGAGAAGGGAGAACCTTACCTTCTAGCTAGCGATCAGAAAGATCAAGTTTTAGGGGAAGATATTTGCGAAATCGATCTTTCACAATTGCATAATAAAAATGGCATAATTACATATATAATTTATGACCAGCGATCTAACTAAGAAAGTGGGGCGAGGGTGGAAACGCAAAGTGCCTTGGTGAGTTTTTCACGCCGCCCAATGGATTCCTACGGCGAATCGGTCACCGGCGTGTGAGACTACTTGTTGGCTACGGAGCTTGAAACCTGAGACACTTATTGGCTTGGCCGAATCTGGTATGAATCATATATAATGAGTGACTGGCTGGCTTGGAGAAATGAATTGAACTTCTACTTTGGGGAAATAAAATGAAGTCAGTAAATCGTGATTGATCGATTGATGGTATTTTGGTGCGGTGTGAGGGAGGCTTCGCCTTCCTACTGTATCAGAAAGAATGCATCGGATGGATGCGAGAAGGGAAGAACCAGGCATGCCGATCTTTGCCCTTTGATTTAGAGAATTGTGAATGAAAAGGTTGGAAGAACACGCTTTCCCGCATCGGGGATGGAAGATCTGGCCAAAGAAGGTGATAGCCCTGTAAAGAGTCCCATGGTTCTATTATGTAAGTCAAACGCAGCGTGTTTGAATTAGGATCGCTTCGTAGCGAAAAAGGGCCCCTTTCGAAAGATGTTGGCCATAAATCACTATCCGGGCAACACCCACCTCCCTTACTGGCGCTGCCTTCCTAGCGTGAATGAAACTAGCTGACCTGCATGAATGGCTCAACCTAGCCTCTTTCGCTGAAGGCTCTATCTACCTGCCCTCCCCTCTCTGAATATCTCCATTTGTCTGGCATATGATCCTCATCAACAGGTGCATCGTAAGTAATGCCTCGTTCATGTCATCCAATCTAGGTAGGAAGGCGAAGCCTCCCTCCATATCGTTCAATGTTATGTGGGCAGGTAGGAACCATTGGGAATATTTGGACTAGTGGGTACGCGAACTATAGGTCACGGGGAACTTGGCATGAACACCTCCAGGGCACAGGGTATGGAGAACAGGTCACGTACAACTGGTAACTGAGTATAGGTTCCCATGAGTAGAGATTAATGCTGACCTTCTAGCTCTGCTGATTGCCAACTTGAAATGACTAGCATTGAAGCCTGGATCGCCCCCTGGCATCGACTCTTGGATCGACTAGCGGCTATCAAAAATGACCTCCTGTCGACTGGCTCTGGGCGACACCTCATTATCGGGACACCACTGTCTATCGGCGACCACCTTCCTATCAATGAGACTGGGTATCGTCGACCTCCTGGCGCAACCTCCTGGCTATCGTGTACCACTGGCTTTAGGCTGACCTACCTTCTGGCATCGACTAGCGGATCGACTCCTTTTACTATCGGCATTGACAACCCTACTGGCGACTATGACTCTTGGCATCTAATAGCGGATGACTACTTGTCACGTACCACTAACTGGGCATGGGGGATTGAAAACTGATCACGTACAACAGGTGGGAACGACTTATTGGGCACGAACTAGAGCTTAATGCACTGAGTATAGCATCCAAAGAGTAGAGATTCAAAGAGAGTATAGCTACATTCATGCACTGACATACAAGAGTTCTAGCCGCACTGTGACTAGAGCTTCATTCATGCACTGGGTAGACCTTCCCGAGAGTAGAGCCTTCACGAATAGACCTTCCCAAGAGTAGAACTTCTTTCAAGCACTGACTGAAAAGAGCTTCTAGGCACTAACCGTATCCAGCCCGGGAGCGCTGATAGTCCATTCGAATAGCGTAGCAGCCACGGTAGATTAGCCAAGTCGAGTAGTGCAGCAGCCACAGTGAAATATCCCAGCCAAGCAGCTCATGTTTCCAACTGAATATCCCAACTGATAAACCGATCCCGGTATCCAAGCCAAGTCAATTAGCCAAGAAGCCAAAAGCCAAGCAGCTGAGTATCCAAGCCCATCTATGACTGGCATTTCCTCCTGGGATCACCACCTGTCATCGAGTGATCGCCTCTTGGCTCGACTAGTGGAAAAGAATCCTGGCATTGAGTGTATCGAAACCTGTCATCGAGTGATCGACTCTTGGCATTGAGTGATTGAAACCTGTCATTTCCACTTGAAATGTAGGTAGTACCGGCATCTAGTGGCTCTACACCTCCCTGGATCGAGTAGCGGGAAAGAGTCCTGGCATAGGCAGCACAGGTGTTTTTTAATGAGGCGTATGACCCAAAACAGGTACATCATAAGTAATGCATCATCAATAAATTCGAGAGCATATCGATGGCGGCCTTAACAGTCGAGCGTTCGTTACCTCTCCCAGAGGTCGAGAGTTCGACAGGCTCATGATGGCGGCCTTAGCATTCGAGCCCCTCTTCTTCACAGTCGAGTGTGCTTATGCACCCTGTCGGTCCTCACCCTGCCGGGGGCATCCTTATGGTCGAGTAGAGATAGAGGGTAGGGATAGAGGGTAAGGATGGAGGGATGAGGTAACCAAGGAAGGCAGAGTTGAAGTCTGTTTCCAAGGCAGAGGTTAAGGTCCCCAGGACCGGCAACGGGGCTCGACTGATAAGGACCCTTTAGGGGCTCGACTGATAAGGAGAGGAGAGGATGCGCAAGCAGGCTCGACCACTATTTACCCACCCACCCCAATCCCCTGAGGCAGAGGTTTTGAAAGGTTTCCCTCACCATATGAATAGTGAGTGACCCCTAAGAAGTAAGGGCCCTCTCCTTATCAGTCGAGGGATGGCGGCCTTTTAGTCGAGAGTTCGCTTTCATTTTACTTATTGGGTGGGGGGGGCATAGGTCGAGAGTTCGACAGGCTCACCCTCACCCTGCCGGGGGCACGATGGCGGCCTTCTTCAAATCTCTTTAGGTTGAAACTGACCCAAATTAACTTATAAGGAGGGGGTTTGATTCCTTTCCCTTATGGTCAAGCGGCCTTACGGCACCTTATAAACTATACCTTTTTATAACGTTTCTCTTGGATAACCAGTATTTTGCCAAGCGTCATAGTACTCGCCTTATGAATCCAATACCCATAGCCCACGTTGTTGAGGTGAGGCAGGCCAATGGGGGAAAATAGTCCACGTTGTTTTGAGGTGAGGCGGGTCACCCCTATTAGGAAAGGAGTCTTTGTTTGATGATCAGTTCTGGTTTTTACCTACCAAAGTAGGCATTCTGTAACTAAAAAGCAGCCATCGTAGTGTGAGGTGAGGCGTTAACATCCGCATGAGTTCCGGGGGAGAAGGTGGGTTAGTTAGAGGCGTTCACATCCAGCATGAGTTAGTCCGTGGGAGATACATTGGTAACCTACAGCATTAGTCTCTTGGATAGCCGTTGGTTGGTTACACTTTGAGTCCGTGGGAGATCCATCAGTACACTTGAAAGATTGCCTTCTTGTTGCTGGTGCGTGGTTGATACTATCGCTTGCCTCAAGGAAGGGGAATGATCCAGAGCGTCGGGGATCTAGAGTACCCTACTCTCGGACTAACCTAGCCAATGGAATATCCATTTCACCTAGCCAATAAATGGATGTTGTGCCAGCTTAGCCCCTTCAATGACAGAGGTTACTCGCGAAAGAGTCCGTCCTTCGCTGAGCCTTTATTTGCTTATTCTACACCCCGTTCCCACTAATAGATCAGCTCCGTCTCTAGCTCCTTTCTTGGGGTTCGCATTCCTTGCCCTCAGAAGCGCAAGCCCCTCCGGGACCTTTATTTATGCAATTATTTCCCTTTCCTTTCATCCGTCCTTTCCCAACCCAACCTATTTCTCTATCGTAAAGTCCCAAAGTTTTCCTAGTTCTGCTATTGCCAAGTTCCAACCCCGGGAGTGCTCTCCACATATTATATAAAATAGGAATGATGGCGGCCTCGTCCATCTAAACTATTCTTTCTCTCTCTACTGTACGTGTAACTCACTTTGTTGAGGCAGACTACTTGTGTTTCCTAGATCGCTCTGCTTCAAACCCTTCTCCCACATGTTCAATCCTTTGTATATCAATTAATAAGTGCTGCACCCCAACCAGCTGTTGTATATCTAGGCGGGAAGGAATGAGTGCTGCACTCCAATTGGTATTCCTTTTTTCCACTATATGAATGCTCCCACATCCAAAACCTCTCTTTCTTTCTAAGTAAAAGCTATTTATTCTTTTTTTCTTTTACTCTTTCCGATTGGAGCTACTAGCTAACGCTTATCGCATGCATCATCCTGAGAGAAAGAAACTAACTAAATCAGGCACCTTCCCCATCCTTCCTCGCCTACCAGCCGGAGCCTTCTCCTTAAATCACCATGGCTTTTTGGTTCCTTCTAACCAATGCTTCTTACCCCGAAGCAACAGAGGAAAGGACCTTATGATGGATAAACGCCAAATGATAAGGTTTTCAAATCTGATTCCAACTAAACCATATTGCCTGGGCCAAACCAGCAGGGCAGATATTCTATTTCGAATTGTTGATTCCCATCGGTTGGATCACACACTGTAGGAATAGTAGTAGTAAACCCCATTCATTGGAAGTGTCCAACAAACTTCTTTGTTGTGCCTACCCCGAGCAATAGGACTAGGAGACGCATAGAACGATGGTAAACATCAGCAACAATCTCGTTCGGCGTAGTATAGATGGAGACCTTGTCCTTGAACTAAGGATAGTAAGGCAAGTTTCGTTAGGAATGTTCGTTCGTCAAGGTAAGTTCAGAAGGAAGGGGTAGTAGTAGGTAGAATTGCTAGGTTCGTTCGTAGGCTGCATGGAGGAGGGTAACAGGAATAAGAAGGTCCCAATGAGGTCTAAGGTATAGGTTTCAAAGTATACTCCCACCAAAGGAGGCATAGGTTCCAACAACGGTAAAGGTAAACATAGATATGCGAGTATCATAGTTGATGCTCCTTCCATTGGATCAAATGAGCGAAAGTTTCGAAATCAATATGTCCCAACCAAACGAACCAACCATGGATTCTTCGGACGGAAACACCAGTAGTTATGACACTACTCCAGTAGTTCTGGAAATATGGATAAGAATAATCACAGATATAACTGAGATAATACCTATGTCTTAGATCAGACCTATCTCTTACCATCCATATATAATAGTAATATATTATTGAGCATGGATTTCAATAACATTGTAGTAGTAATGGCATCGAATATGGAGACCATGGTATTGGGTGGTGATACCTATAGCCTCAAACTGGGTACTATATTCGGTTCCCTCTGGCCTATCCAATAAGGTGGCATCAGCGGATGTGATAACCCCAATTACTCCCACCCCAGGAATCATGTTGGATGTATGTAACACCCAACCCAATGGATTTCCCACCACAGGGCCTCATGCTGCACGTTATCGAACCACAGACACATAATGAACACACCCTTTGAGGAGGTTTGGGATGTCCCAACCTTTCGAACAAACCCCATGGATTCAACTTTTTCTCTATTATGGAGATAATATGGATAAAAATAATCACAGATATAACTGAGATAATACCTATCTCTTATTGTTGCCCAACCAACAATTTGTTTGTTGTGCCTCCTGCCCCAACCGAACCTGAGGCCATTGAGAAAGTGGGACGAGGTAATGGAATCCACCCTTGCTATCTCCATCTCAGAGTTCAGGCCAGGGCTTCAACCTATAACCATCGATCTCAAGCGGGTCAAGGGGAATCGATCCAAAGGAGGACTGCTCAACCCCATCTCCCGATCAATCATCAGACGAGGGACAGCAGGAGAGGCTGGTGGATATTCGGATTGTTACGGGGTGAAACCGTAATCAGAGAGCCTTCCACCTCATTCCCTCAAACTTAATTCATCCAGGCCAGTAAGGGTTGTTCAGTCAGTCGGTACAGAGTTCATCCCCCTCCCATCTGATTCAGGGGTTGGCGCGGATCCCATTGTTTTCCGTCACTATAGGGATAGCTAGTTGGCCCCTCCGACACGGCTTATCTCGGATGGAGTAGGGATTGACCGAGAACTTATCTAGCGGACTAAGAACCCGGTCGGATATCGAATCCATTCTTTTTTCCCTCCCATGGCGACGGACCTTCGGATCGGGAAGAATGAGGTCTCGTTCCGGCGGGTGGGGACAGGTTTGGGGGTATAGGACTTCTTAACGAGCCATCCCCTGGGAGACGGAGAGAAGCATCGACCGGCCTCCCCCTACAGCTGCTTCATTAGCGGCACCTGGGCCGGGGAAGAGGTCAGGCGATCTCGGTATCGATTTCCCACCCACCACTCCGATTCGTCGAGCGAGATTCCTTCGTAGGCATGCAACCCCTTGCACCGACTCATTAGCTAGGTCTGGTTTCGGGGAAATGGACTTCATTGGAGGGAAAATGGAATCTGACCAACCGACCTTTGTTTATGGGGATGGTAGGAAGGGATCGCTACCCGGAGCCGGAGCTAGTACGGACCTTCATGGTCAGCTGAAGCACTCTATAAATCACTCTTCCTATATTTTGAGGTAAAAACACAAAGATGTTCTTATACGTAGCATTCTTCGCACTGGGAACGTATTTCTTATTCGTATCCATCCAGAAGGCACAACACGTTAGAATTCCTGTCAAATGGCCGATTAGACGGTTCTATACCAAAATAGGACGTCGTAGTGGTATGACCCGTACAAAGCTTGAACTTGCTTTTTGATCCGGGTCAAACTGCGTTTTATAGCGTTGCCTCTGATCGATAAAACGCAACCTTTAGTGGTGCCTCTACCTCTGCTTGAGCTACCTTGGTCCCTGCTCTTTCCTATGCCCTTGGTGCTTATGCCTTTGCTTATGGCTTTGCTTATGATGCCTACGTTACTTATGCTGGTAAAGCTTAAGCTGCTGCTGTTGCTGGTCTTGGTTAAGATGCTTGCTTTGATGCTCCCACCTTTGCTTCTTATAATGATAGTTCTTATGCTTCATCGACTGAATAAGCTTAACCGACTGGATCAACAACTTGATCGACTTAAGCAACTGGGTAAAGCTCATCAGCTCAGTCAACTGCTCAATCTACTGAACCTGCTGGATAAACGTGTGCTTCAACGACATCAAAAGCTGCTTATGCTTATGTCTTTGTGCTTCTGGTTATGCTCAGGCAAACCGGGAAGAAAGAAATCACCCTCCCTCCTGCCTTCCTTCAGTGCTTGAGTTACCCGCCTCATTAACTGCAGTGTGATAATAGTTGCTTCTCCGCTTCTCCGTTTATCCTTCTCCGTAACTAACAGCAGAACGTAGATCCTACTCTGAGAGGTTGTACTCTGAGAGGTTCCACCTGCTGAATCCAATCCCAATCCGAATAAGAATCCGTGCATCCTTACCAACGAATGTGGCACTGGAATTGGAGCACTACTATAGATAGTAAGTATAGGTAGATCTAATTGTATGTAGTTGCCTACATCCATCATTCTCAGGATGGATTCATTCGTCGGCTTGGATTACCCTAATTATTCGGGTCCTCCTTCCAGCCAGCAAAGAAAGTGAATTTCATCTACCTACGCCATTTGCCTCACATACTCCAGAGCCCAAAGAAAGGGAGGTTGCAGCGGAAGCACTATAAACGCCAAACTTCATCGTATACGCGTGAAAGATACTAGCCCTCTAAATAATTATATTAACCCTCACCATATGAATAGTGAGTGACTCCGTCCCTTTAGGGTGCTCGACCAAGAGGGAGAGGATGCGTAAGCAGGCTCGACTGTTAAGGAGAGGACCTTTAGGTACTCGACTGTTAAGGAGAGGGCTTAACCGACTCACTTAGGGTTACGGAAATAGCATATATAAAGAAAACGACGTCGAAAGCCCTAATAAACATTTTCACCTTGCACTAGGACCCTTTAGGGGGCTCGACCATTAGGGAGAGGAAGCCCCCTTCTCATTCAAATGAAATCAGATGACTTGCTCTATTATATATGTCATTACGCTTCAAAACCTCCGCCCTCCTCTCCCTCTCCTTAACAGTCGAGCACCTAAAGGTCCTTATGGTCGAGCACCCTAAAGGGTCCTAAAATGGCAATAATGGGAGGGGAATCTTGAAAAACCTCCGCCAAGCAAATGAAATCAGATGAGACTTGCTCGAACAGCATTAGCTCCCAATATCTATTATATATGTCATTACGCTTCAAAACCTCCGCCCTCCTCAAATGGCAAGAATGGGAGGGGGATCTTGAAAAACCTCCGCCAAGCTAAAATGAAATTAGTTGAATGCGTAAGCAGGCTCGACTGATAAGGCTGCCATCGAGAGGAGAGGAGCGGAGATGGCATTTGCGTGCGTTTTACGGCTACTTCAAAAGGCCCAAGCTGGGGTGGGGACCTAGCGGGGACCTAATAAATAGCCTAAAATGGCCATTTTCACGCGGCTCCAAAGAACGGCTTGCTTTCTCTGAACCCACTGCACTGGATCCACTCCCAAATGGTTAGGGCTTCGCGCTTACGGAAATAGCGTATATAAACATTTTCACCCAAGGAGAGGACCTCACCATATGAATAGTGAGTGACTCCGTCCCTTTAGGTACTCGACTGTTAAGGACCTTTAGGTACTCGACCATAAGGACCTTTAGGTACTCCACTGTTAAGGAGAGGGAGAGGAGAGGGAGAGGAGAGGGGGCTCGACTGATAAGGACCTTTAGGTACTCGACCATAAGGACCTTTAGGTACTCGACTGTTAAGGAGAGGGAGAGGAGAGGAGAGGACCTTTAGGTGCTCGACTGTTAAGGAGAGGGCCGCCATCGAGAGGAGGGAAAGATGTGAAAACCTCCGCCAAGCTAAAAGAAATTAGTAGGATGCGTAAGCATGCTCGACTGGCCGCCATCGAAATATGTGAAAACCTCCGGGGATTGGGGTGGGTGGGTAAATAGTGGCAAAATAGGAGCTAAAAGTTCAAAAAGCTCCGCCCCCTCCTAATTGGGTGAAAATGACAAACTATAACGTAGTCGAAAGAATTAATGCATAATGACATATATAATATATGCTTTTCATCTCCCTCATTCATCAGAGTGGGATGGAATCATTACATATATAATATATGCAATGACCCACGGGAAAGGACATTCTTGCTCGATGACCGGGGAGAGTGAGAGGATGCTACAGCAGGCTCGACCATAAGGTGTCGTTAGGCCGCTCGACCATTCTCTGTCAGGCATGATCTACGTCAGACGCTTTAGCAGAAAATGCTGCTATTATCTATGTCATTATGCATTGATGTAATAATGCATTGATGTCATTATGCATTGATGTCATTATGCATTTCAATTAGTCATTACGCTTTCTTATAGGCGTACTTCCTTGATGCTTATTGGGTGGCCCCTCTCAAATAAGTAACTAAAGGTTGGTCGAGCCATGCTTCCTTGATGCTTATTGGGTGGCCCCTCTCAAATAAGTAAAAAAAAGGGCGATGGCGGCCTTAACAGTCGAGCGTTCGTACCTCACCCTGCCGGGGGCATCCTCATTATCAAGTTGTTTCTGGTTTGTTAGTTGTTTATAGAAATGAAGTGGCATTATTTGAGTGCACTACCCTAGACCGAGCCTTTCTCCGCACCTTAGCTATTGAACACAATAATGAGAAATGACCTCGCTTGTCTCCTTCTCGTACCCCTACCCCTCATCCCACTTCCACGCTTCCACATACCTCTCTTACCCCAGCTGCTGGTCCGTATTCCTCCAATCATCCTAGCCACTGGTGTCATTACCATAAAACGCAGACCCATTCTGCTAGTAGGGGTTGCGAAAGAAACAATCCAGTCATGACCCAGTGGCAAACATTCGAGAGAGTAGTGGTAAGCCCAGTATCCAATGTGTTAAGGATCACGTAGACACAGGGCTCTCTTCGATGGGCCAACTCGGGAATAGTGAAGCACATCAATCGGCCCAAGCGAAATCGGTAGACATCCCTAGACGGAACTACTTTTTCCAACCGAGCCTACGTAATAGCGAATCCTTAGCCTGCGTATCGGTACTAAATCCACGGTTGCTGTTTGGTGAATAGCAGTTAGTCCTATAGTGGCTATAGTCGCAGTCAGAAGTACTTTGAGAATTCTAGCTCCAACTACGGAATATGAAGCGTTCTCTTCGACCCCAAACCCAAACTCTTTGAGAAGTTGAAACAGCAAGCAATTGTATCTATATCGAAAAAAGGACCTAAATCTGTGCAGGACAAATGAAGAGATAATCTCTTTCTATAATGATAAGAGAAGATAGTGACCTACCGGTCCATTGTTTGTGTGAGCCTTCGATTGAAAGCGATTCCTAAAGAGGAACATGCAAAAGGGATGTATGCGGCGCTTAGCCATGTCGGATCATATAACGGAGGGCGAGGTTTGAAAGCGATATGGTTCGAAATTGGAAAAGGGCCGATAGACAGATTGATCTCATCTTTGATAGACCCCATAGTCATTATCTAAGCAGAGAAGGGTTGGATCACCGGTGCCGGATCGAATGATGTATCACTTTTCTCTCAATTCATCTATTCTGTTTATTACCCTCGTTCTCAGTGTCCCCGTTCCCACTGATCCTACTATTGGTATCAATTCTTCGCTGCTGAGCCACATCTATTTTCCTACCAGAAAAGGCCGGGTTCTGAATGAGGACCGGCAGGGGCTCGACCATAAGCCCCCCCACCCAATAAGTAAAATGAAAACTTCCTCCTACTCTTTCTGATTCTCCACGGTCCGGCTCTCAGAACCTGGCAAGAGCGAAAAAGAGAAGCAAAGAGAGCCGATTGACGAGACCTTAAAAAAACCACTAGCTCAGAAGCGGGAGGGCTCCGTCATCACATTCACGATATGGTGGGGTGGTAGCACCCAACCAATATTACGTATCGAATCTAAAAACCTAGATTCCATATGGAGTATCAAAACTGAACCAATATTACGTATCAAATCTCGGGGCTCTATCGCTACTCCTCAAGTTCTCTGGATAAGACCACTGAACATGGGGAATGGGGTCTCGGCACCACCTACGGTAAGGGGGAACGGCCATGGGATCACGGAAGAAGCAACAGCCACCTGTGGTAGATCCAAGTCCATGGCCTTTTTTCACCAATACCAATAGGAAGCACAACTACTGGATTACTGGGCGGAGTAAGCAACAGCCCTCCTAAGGAGAAGAGAACAGCACTCATTACCACTAGGAGGAGCAGCCCGGGATCACGGAGCGCATAATGGGGAAAGGAAGGAGACATGATTGATCGTGATGGTCCCTAAAGATTGGAGCACATCATGTAAGAAGGAATAAGACTCGACTCTCTGGGATGTGGTTCTGTGTTTCACTCGTCTCGTCGAACCCGGCCAAACATTTTCCATCTTATTTCACTCCCATCTTTCACCCGCGGCGAACACCACCTATGGATAGGAAGTGGGGGACAGCAACTCACGCCTCGTTGGACTCGGAAATTAGGAGGACCAGGCAGGCGGGAAACATCGAACCATTTTACCCATTGAACCTGCTGAACCGAGATTCTATTATCTACGTCATATGATTTGGGTATGCACCCAACCAACATGAGGAGGTTTAGTTGGAAAGCATGCACTCAACCGGGCCCACTCAACCGACATCATCTTTCCTCTCTCTCGATCGAGAATCTTAATACGTCTATAAGAGACTCGGTTCAGCTATTAGGTGGTCCAATGCGCTTCGCGGGGTTGAGGGTCGGTCGAGTGCAGCCGCTTGGTCGAGGGCCTCTCAGTGAGTGCCGGTCCTACCTAGTCAAGTGCCTGGCCATTCAGTTCTCACTATTGCAAACGACTGGCTGTGAGCAGCGACAAAAGGGAGAGGGCGATAGGGGCTCGACCATTATTCATTAGAGAGGTCTAACGATGCTCCTAAGCAAGGTAGAGGATAGGGAGTGCTCAAGAAAGTATGATCTTCTAGTTCCGGGGAGAATGGAAACGAAAGTGGCTTACTATTCCCATTCCGTCTTCAACAAGGCAAGCTCAGCTGAAATCCCTTGCCCTTACGGTCAAGCGGCCTTACGGCACCTTCATTGATTTAGAAATTCAAATTGATAAGGGTCACTCGGCGGCCGGGGAAGACTCCTAACAAGATGCCAACCTTTAGGTCGGGGGTGCGGACTGTACGCCTACAGCTTAACCTGGAATGGGAAAATAGAGATCCTGGGCCGCGCTGTTCTGACTAACACTAGAAGGCTCTAGCGATAGCACTAACACTAGAGGGCTTAAACCACACTGAACCTGCTTCTATACTTGCTGATGATCATGTTGATTCTGCTTTTGCTGCTCGTACTGCATTTGACTGGGTTTATATGCTCAGGGTGTTTCCAAATACACCCTTTACCCCATCCGACCGAACTTAATATTACCTTCTGGTCCGGCCGATTCAGTCATTATAACCCCACGGCAGAGACCTACCTGCCTTAATGCCTGCTACCCACCTGCATAGTGGAAACCACTTGATTGAAGACCTGGACCTGCCCTATACCTTCCTTGCACTAGGAAGCGCAAGCCCCTCCGGGACCTTCACTCACACGCTCACACTCACAAACTAACGCTAGGTTCGGGAACAGCTAGGTTCGGAAACATAAAGCCAGTCAAGTATGGTGGGGCTAGTAAAGCCGAGAAGATCGGTACGAAACGCTAGGTTCGGGAACAGCTATGACTGGCTGGCTTTATGGCTTTGTTATGTGAGTGATAGAGTCTTCCTTCTAAGCTTCTTCCTTAATGTATGAGGTAGATGAGGTAGAAGCCGAAACACCGATCTAAGAAGGATAGGTACAGATAGGGTAGGTAACAGCGAATAGAAGGTAGAAGGTAGTAGTAGTTTCACTCATACACCCACTCATGAAGCTTAGATAAGAAGGCTAGGGAAGGAGAAATACCCGCCCGGCCGGGCCACTCATTCAGACTCACTAAGAAAGGTAGTAGGGGACTCATCAAACTACATATAAGGCTTCTTTCACTCACATAGGCTCACTAGCTATGAGAGGTAAGAAAGGGACCCCGACCTACCTGCTCTACTGGGAACCTGCTCAACTGCTTGGGAACCTGCTTGGGAAAGTACCACTATCACTAATGATATTTTCTTTCTGGGGCTTTTTCCGGGCTATTCCTTCAGGCTCAGGCTCAGGCCCAGGCTTCGGGCTTCGGGCTCTGGTTCAGGCTTAAGTCAAGGTTGGCTTATCTCTGATCTGCCCTACACCAAGGAACAGGCCGGCTCAGGCTTATCGTCTCGGGGGGCGCTAAACACTCGTGCCCCCCTCCACCACCGTATGGATTTGATTTCCGGGGCTGGGGAGGGGCGGGATTGGATGGATATTGAGATTTCTATTAGAGGCGGGAGCAAAGACTCCAACCAAATTGACCTTGCCCCTCCTATTTCTTCTCTGGCGGCTTCGCACCTTATTGATTGTCTTTTTCCTTATATATCTGAAGACACGAAGACCAATCAGTCAGGGATCGGAGCGTCCAAGGGATAAGAGCAGAGTCGTGAAACCAAAGGGTGAGCCTGCCGAACTCTCGACTATAAGGCCGCCATCGATTAGGGCGTCAATTTGATCAAAGAAATAGGAGCTTACATTAGACACTCGACCAATAAGTCAGGGATCGGAGCATCCAAGGGATCAGAGCGGAGTCGTTCAAACAAAGGGATTGGGGCAGTTCTTTTCCGTAAACCCTAGGGTGAGCCTGCCGAACTCTCGACTATAAAGAGAGGGTCTTTGAGGCGTTTTCTACTATGGTATGGCGGGTTCAAATTAGAAGGGGCCTTAGCCTGACTAGGGTAGGCATCATAAGTAATATACTAAGGTAGGCGTGGTATGTGTAATATGCTGGGTAGGTGGTATGCCTAAGCAATGGCCAGGTGGTATGCCTAGCCTGTAGCATGGGTGGTAGGTGGGGTGCCTATGCCAGAGGGAAGGAAGGCATGTCATGAGTGCCTCCAGAGGGAGCGAGCATATATAGGGCCTATGGGTGGGTAAGCATGTAAGTCTCAGAGGGTAGGCATGGCAGCACGTGCGCCTGTAGGTAGCTAGGTAGGTGGCCAATTTATGAATGCCATTTAAGGTGCGAAGCCGCCAGAGAAGAAATAGGAGGGGCAAGGAAGTTTTCCTGGTGGAAGTGGTTTACAAGGAACCAACTTAAGTGAGTTTCAGTTCATGGCTGCTTCTGCTTAGACTCGCTTGCATCTCTACGTGTTGCATATATACGTTTTCACATACATGCGCATCTCTACGTCCTTGCCATGAATGAATGTGTCTCCAAAGGTTGTGTACACAATTCCCATTATAAATAAGACTGGCCAGCGATAGTTGGGGAAGCTTACATACACCATATAAACGCGGCATTATACTAAACTTTACTTTTTCCCCTCGAAGTAAGTTCTAAGGTTAAGGGCAGTTCGTCCCACTCCGTTTAAGCATCGAGGTAGTACGCAATAATGGGAGTGGCATATAGAGGTAACCAATTGAATTCACTTGACTCGTCCAGGGCTGTTTATCATTAATTGGGTAGTGCAGATCGAGAATGCTTCTCCTTTGATCCAGCCAGGACCCTTCTAGGACTTATATATACGCGCATGTTTATTTACCAATGATACGATTCTGAGGCTCCTCCACTGCATCTCAATCTAAGGTGAGTTAACTTATCTTGGGCGTCCAATCTTATACACCCCAGGCATTGAGGTAAGTCTTCTCTATGGCCCACTATCGGTATGGTTCAAATCAGTATTCACTAGTTGACCAAGCTCATACGACTCCTACGATTCTGGGTTTCAAGGCTTAGATTCCACACAATCGGTATGGTTTGGTCCCCCTGACTATCCTCCTAATCTGCCCTAAGCATGCTCTTACCCACTTACTGATGCTCGTATTGGTGCTTCTATCTCTAGCTGGGGGAGTGGTCGGATTTTCGGGTTTTGAGTCACATAGATAGTGGTGGTTCAGCCGATCAAAGGAAAAGCGGCCAAGGATGGGGTAGAAAGAAATATGGTGATTATGGCTAGGCATCTCCTTCTTCGTTCACAGATTTATAAATGAAATAAACTATGGAATAAGTACGTCCATATTTCAGCGTTAGGGATGCAAGGACCCGCTAGTGACAGGACTAAACCCGGCCCTTACCCAATGCATTTTCTATTTTTCACCCTAAGCCCAAACATCTTACGCTCTTGGGCATGACATTCTCGGAGCAAGCCCTAACCTTACCTTCCTTAATATGGACCCACCTACTATCGGAGTAAGTACTACTTCAGAATGTCCCTAGCTACTCTACTGGTTAAGTATTCCTGCAGGTGGGGCATGCACATAAATAAAGGATGAATTATGCGTCTTTAACAGAAGAAACTGCTCAATCGACTGTTGCTTAATGAAAATAGACTTCTACTGGATCTAATACTGGTTCTTCACCACCTGGTCCTGAAGCTGCCTTAGCTTATGCTTTTCCTGATGCCTTAGTGACCTTCACCTTTGCTTATGGGTCTCGATCTCGAAAGACAGAATCTCATTCACGAATGTAAGAATCTTTATATACTGAACCATTTCAAGGGTGCGTAAGCACACTCGACTAATAAGGATGCGTAAGCAGGCTCGACTGTTAAGGAGAGGACGTTTAGGTACTCGACCCCAAGGACCTTTAGGTGCTCGACTGTTAAGGACCGGAGGCGCTCGACCATATGGAGAGGACCCTTTAGGGGGCTCGACTGATAAGGAGAGGAGAGGGAGAGGATGCGCAAGTAGGCTCGACTGTTAAGGACCTTTAGGTACTCGACCATAAGGGAGAGGATGCGTAAGCAGGCTCGACCATAGGGAGAGGACCTTTAGGTGCTCGACCATAGGACCTTTAGGTACTCGACCATAAGGATGCGTAAGCAGGCTCGACTGTTAAGGCCGCCATCACCTTTAGGTGCTCGACTGTTAAGGACCGGAGGCGCTCGACCATAGGACCTTTAGGTACTCGACT
The DNA here is from genome assembly GCA_031772625.1 of Pinus tabuliformis. Classification (NCBI taxonomy): domain Eukaryota; kingdom Viridiplantae; phylum Streptophyta; class Pinopsida; order Pinales; family Pinaceae; genus Pinus; species Pinus tabuliformis. The sequence goes on from CM062812.1 coordinate 758,232,353, forward strand.
ATTAAGGATGCGTAAGCAGGCTCGACTGTTAAGGCCGCCATCACCTTTAGGTACTCAACCATAGGGAGAGGAGAGGGAGAGGACCCTCACCATATGAATAGTGAGTGACTCCGTCCCTTTAGGGTGCTCGACCATAAGGATGCGTAAGCAGGCTCGACTGTTAAGGCCGCCATCACCTTTAGGTACTCGACTGTTAAGGACCCTTTAGGGTGCGTTAGCACACTCGACTAATAAGGACCCTTTAGGGGGCTCGACTAATAAGGAGAGGAGAGGGAGAGGAGAGGGCTGCCATCGAGAGGATGCGTAAGCAGGCTCGACTGTTAAGGCTGCCATCACCTTTAGGTACTCAACCATAAGGACCTTTAGGTGCTCGACCATAGGACCTTTAGGTACTGGACCATAAGGATGCGTAAGCAGGCTCGACTGTTAAGGCCGCCATCACCTTTAGGTACTCGACTGTTAAGGACCGGAGGTGCTCGACCATAGGACCTTTAGGTACTCGACTATTAAGGATGCGTAAGCAGGCTCGACTGTTAAGGCCGCCATCACCTTTAGGTGCTCGACCATAGGGAGAGGAGAGGGAGAGGACCCTCACCATATGAATAGTGAGTGACTCCATCCCTTTAGGGTGCTCGACCATAAGGGAGAGGAGAGGAGAGGGAGAGGAGAGGGAGAGGAGAGGACCCTTTAGGGGGCTCGACTGATAAGGAGAGGACCCTTTAGGGGGCTCGACCAGCGGGAGAGGAGAGGGGCTCACCATTCCGATGGTGAGGACCGGTAGGGGCTCGACTGTTAAGGAGAGGAATTTATTGCTTGCTTGACGTTAGGAAAGCAAGGACCCGACAGGGGGCTCGACTGATAAGGAGAGGAACTTTAGTTGCTCGACTCTTTTTTTTACTTATTTGGGGGGGCAAATAAGTAAATTGAACCCGGAGGGGCTTGCGCTTCCTAGTGCAAGGACCCGACAGGGGGCTCGACTGATAAGGAGAGGATGCGGAGCACGCTCGACCAACGGGAGAGGAATTTCTTACTTGTCCCGCACCGGGCAAGGACCGGGTGAAAAAAATGAGAGGGTTGATCAGGACCTTACTGGCTGGGTTGACCCAGGACCTGATAAGACCTTTCAGGCCCAGAATCAGGGGGGCCTTACTCTTCAAGTAGGTTCGCCTATAACGTGACAGGGCCTTGCCATGACTTATGTAACGAAATAAACACCAGGGTGCGTTAGCACACTCGACTGTCAAGGAGAGGAACGAAGTGCTCGACCAAAGGGAGAGGAACGGAGTACTCACCCGTCGTGGGTGAGGTACGGTTAGTGACTCGCCCCTATGATCAATCGAGTCACGGAGTTGCGAAGAAACCAAAATAGTGACCCATAACCCGATACCCCAAAAGACATAACTCCATAACACTACTGCTATTTTTAGCCCCTCAATCAAAGTTTCCATGGTGCTGTGTAACTTACTATTTTCCTTGCCCCCCGGAGGGACAAGCGGCTTCGCACCTTGGCTTTATTCTATCTATAGTTACCAAAATGATATGAGTAAATACGTTATAAAAGAAGTAATACTTCGTCAAGGAAGAGCCATGAAAAGCCGGGGAGAGAAGTACCAGGTGAGGGAGCGTGTGAAGGTGAGGCGTAGCATATTTCAAGTTAGGCGTAACGTATTTCAAGCTAGGCTACACATAGGTATATTGAAAGCTAGGCATAACTATTTGACTTATCTCCTTGGCTTAGCTTTTAGGGGAATAAATATGAAGCGTAACGTATTGAAAGCCAGGGCCATCGCTTTACTTATTTCATAGGGGGGGGGAGGGCCTGGTCGACAATGGGGTGCGGCGAATAACGGGATTCGAACCCGTGTTTTCGAATTCACAATCTGACACTCTGACCTATTGGGTTATACTCGCCCTTAGACACGTCTATACTCGCTATCGGATCCGGACCGATACCCCATATTTTGTCATCGCTCTATTGCGGTGCGTTCGGAGAATGCTGAATGGATAGGAAATGCGACCGCATGATGGAGAATGTGGATGCATCTATTTCTCCCAGTTGGATTGAGATCTGTCTGTGGATGCCTTATATATGTTGCATTAGAGATGGCAAAACGATGCATGATGAAGCAAACATGCATGATGGAGATGCATGCATTATCTACCAAACATCATGATGCGCATTATACTATGACTTATGTTTAGAAGTGTACACCAGGGTGCGTTAGCACACTCGACTGCCTTTAGTTACTTATTTGAGAGGGGGGCCGCCATCGCCCTTACTTCTTCATAGGGACGGAGTCACTCACTATTCATATGGTGAGGCCCGGAGGGGCTCGACTGTTAAGGAGAGGGGTCACTCACTATTCATATGGTGAGGGTGCGTTAGCACACTCGACTGTCCAGGACCCTTTAGGGGGCTCGACTGATAAGGACCCTTTAGGGGGCTCGACCATTAGGGAGAGGAGAGGAGAGGGATTCGATCCAGCCGCAGGTTCCCCTCCGTGATGGTGAGCGATAAATCGATGGCGGCCTTATCAGTCGAGCCCCCTACCGGGTCCTGATGGTCGAGCCTGCGTTAGCATCATGACTGGAAGAAATGCATAATGACATATGCCCATAGCAGCATTGTTCGTTAAAGCGTAATGACGGCAGAAATGCATAATTACATATATAAGAATCTTGATTTCGGTCACTAGAGATAGATACGAAATAAAAGCATACTCGACATAAATGCATATATTATATATGTCATTATGGTCATTCTGGTCTTTTGATAGCTCGATCTACCTTGTGGCTATTATATATGTCATTACGCTTTAAGGCTCAACCATCCGTACGGGGAGAAGAAAGACTAGTTCGTGTCTCCTTGCACTAGGACCCTTTAGGGGGCTCGACCATTAGGACCTTTAGGTACTCGACCATAAGGTCCGTCAGGGGCTCGACTGTTAAGGAGAGGGCCGCCAGGGAGAGGAAGCGCAAGCCCCTCCGGGACCTTGGTTCATTTCGACCAGTGATTCCAGTCATTCATTATATACGTAATTACGTCATTCGAGATATGTCATTATGCATTCATTCATTATATATGTCATTACGCCATCTCGCCGAGGTGCACATCTCTATCTCTACCGCAACTACCACATGCTCATATATAACAATGACTGGTCTTTCTCTCTCTCTCTAGCTAGGAAATCACTATCATTATATATGTCATTACGCCATACTGAACCTAAACTACTACATGCTCATATATAACTAACTACCACCATGCCAAGGAAGAAAACCTCCGCCAAGCTAAAATGGCCAATCTCGTAGGGAGAATGTCCTCTCCTCTCCTTATCAGTCGAGCCCCCAAAAGGGTCCTTATCAGTCGAGTCTGCTTACGCATCCTCTCTTTGTCAGATCGTAGTGTATGGGCATATGTCATTATGGCATGACTCGCGAAATGACACCAGAAAATGCTGCTATGGGCATATGTCATTATGCATGAAGAAATGGCTCACGTAGGGAAATGCCTTCTTCCATTAGCGGAAGTCCATCACTATATTATATATGTTGCGGTGGTTGATCAGATGCATGAATCGAGCCTACTATATATGTCATTGTGCATGAAGAAATGGCTCACATTCTAGTCGCGGAATGCCTGAGTTTAGTAGCAGAATGACTGAAATCTATTATATATGTTGCGGTACCCCGACTCAATCAGGGAAGCGTAATCAGAGAAGGCGGTCTCAGGCCTTGAAATCTCAACCAACCAGGATAGATTGAAAGGGGAGCAAGAGATGCCAGGCCAACCAGGAGATATTGATACCGTCCATCGACGGCCTTGTATGCCCCGCGCAATTGAAGGGGGCATTAATTGAGGGGGGCCACCCCAATCCCCAGGCAAATGAAGTGGATCGACTCTAATGAGGAGGACGCCAGGAGATCGGGGAGCAGGGGCAGCTTCAGCCAGACCGGTTCGAATCCGGCCGATCTCGAGGAAAGAAGTAGTACCTCGTCGATGCACGTTCGGAACAGATATTACTTACGATATTATGCGTTATTGGATTGGGAAATCAAGAATGTTAGCAGGAAAGAAAACCTGAATGTTCATAATCGTTCAACCGGCTAGCCAGCAGCTATTAGCTAGTAGGTACATAAATTACCGTATTCTATTTTATAATGGATCACGACTTCCCTTAGTGGCTTCCTCTGTAGCTTTTGAGGGGAAGAAATACACTTTCAGGACCCTACTTGAGCCTTACCGTGCGATAAAATAAGAGCGATCGAATGACGCGTAATTACGTAAATAACTAAGTGATTCACCGAAGCTTAGATACCTTGGAAGCGTTAAGCGGGCTCGTCCGTCTATTTACCCACCCACCCCAATCCCCGGGCGAGGAAGAATGGCTCGCCTGACAACGGAAGGCGAGGAAGCGGGGGCAAACAAGTTTGATTCGTTCAGTCAGGCCATACCACCAGTGGAGAAACCTACTCATTGGCGGGCGGGATAAAGCAAGCGGGTCGAATCCCACTACTCACTGGGAACATCATTAATGGTTAGGTTATTTCGGTTTAAGGTTCCGTCCCCTAGCTGCTGCAGGTAGAGTGACCGGGAAAGCTATATATGCCGAGTGGTTGGAACTAAACTCAATTGGGAAGGGTGGGTAACGTTATTCGTCTTTCGCACTCTCCCCCTTGGACCCGCCCTGAAGCAACATCAGTTTGAAACATTCCAATTGAATTCCTCTCCTTATCAGTCGAGCCCCTGCCGGTCCTTAGAGAAAGCGATGGCCACTCCTTCACCAACTGAACAATATTCTCAATAATGAAATGGTCCACCAGCAGCTAGAAGCAACCTAATCCTCTTTTGTAACCAAAAAACCTAGCTCTTTTCACTGCAAGAACAACCCTAAAAGCTCGGTTATCCGACCCAATCGAATCCAGAGTTAAGCATGGGGAGGAGCAAACTCAACATGGAGGTGGGAGGAATATGAGAGCGAATAGGAGGAATAGGACCCACCACATGCATCATCATAGCACCTCGAAAGCGAAGGTTGTTAGTAATATCTAGTCATTCTATCCACTCGCTGCCACCAATCCTCCTCTCTCGGGTCATATTCCTGTTTATCAGTAGCAGGACCGGGACGAGCAGAACCAGAAGTTGCTGCATCAGACAGCTCCGTCGACGGGCGAATCCCTTCCAGAACCGAACGCGAGCAATGAAACGAACTATATGGGGTGGGGTATGCCACGAATCTCTCTCATATCTCCTGGAACTGTGATTAGCAGCGTGAAAGCGCTTTCCTCAACCTCAACTCTTCCTAGTTTCGCATGGTTCCAGTTGCATATCTACCAGTAGCACAGGTTACAGAGGCAGGTGCAGCTTACCCAGTAGTAGATTCAGTCGATCCTTTAGATTCTACAGATGTTGCCCGAGCAAAACGAGTAGTTCCAGATCCAGGGCTAGTAACATCTCCAGTAGCACCACCAGCAGCACGAGCAGGAGCAGTCCCAGTTACAGATCCCATTACAGGTGCAAGTGATTTGGAACCCGTTGATCCGGATTGAGTTTATGCGATTCCAGAAGCAGATCTAGTTCCAGGCAAAGGCAGATCCAAAGCCCGTTTCAGACCTTATAGTGACAGGTCCATACACAGTTCGAAAGCCAACAGCATGGGCAGGCAGTTGACCTAATTGACTTAGTAAGAGCAACACCCGCAGTTTCACCAATTCACCTTTTTACGCCACCTGAAAGAAATTCATAATCGTGCAAGACTGCGCTTAGGTGAATCCTTTCTTTCGGTCGGGTGAGAGCATCAAACAGAGAATACTTCTTGGGCGAAGCAGCTACTTTCACGATTATGGAAAGCGATATATAGAAGATAGAAAAGCCCTCCCTCATCAATCGGAAGGGATCGGGCAACACCTTTGAAGCAGAGTGAGTGGGAATCTAATCTAATCTTTCATAGCTGCAGTTCTCTCTTCCTTTAGTTACTTATATATCGCTCAAGGCTGCTAGCGGCATTTCCACCTGATTTATTGGAGACACCTTAGCTGCCTACGCATTATAGATAGTTGTGCCAGCGAGCACAGCCTTAGGCAACCTTCGTAAAAGAATTAGATCAAATCAAACTCGATGGCTAGGACCAAAGCATGGGTAACAAAAAGGTAAAGCTAGAGCAATTGACTCATTATCCGACACACGCTTCGCTTGACTCGAACAGGTAGCTGAGACTGAAATGAGTAGGAAATGTGCGTATTGGTAGGAACGATTTCACCACTCACTATCTCTTAAACATCTTTCTTTCTTCTGAATGACTAGAATATTCATTCATTATGGAAACTACTGTGTTCACTTGTATTGCTAACCTGTAGTGTTATCATTGCTTTTGCCGGAGTTGAACCTATGGGACAGACAAGACTAGTGGATCTATAGAAGCATTATACTTCGCCTATTACTATGATTTCATTTGTACTGCGGGTTTCATCTCTTGTAAGCTGACGTCTCTGTGAAGCAATCCGTGTCACTGCTGCATGCACGCGCCGCCATGTTCCAATGCACAAGCCACTCAAATAAAATAAGCCATTCATTATCATTCAAAGCATGCACCTACTAGCTAGCCTCGTGTAATTCACTGCACAAGCCGGGATTGCATTATATACGTTATTATACAATATTATACAACCGTCGCATAAGAAAAAATTCTATAATGCTTTTCGATGGCGGCCCATTGGTCAAGCTTGCTTGCGCATCCTAGAATGCAGTTATAATTGATGAATCATATGGGCAAGACTCGACGGGAACAGGTCATAGGGCGGCGTATCTATATGCAAGTGTGAGGGCAGGTCTGTGAACGTTGTCTGGAAGGCAGGCGGTCAATCCAAGAGCTCTAAGGGAAGCCGGTTAACGCTGGCTGGCTGTTTAGGGCATTTCCAAAGGTAAGTCGTAAGGTGAAAAAGATGGGTAGTATATATAGTAGGTCACCATAAGGTTAAGGCAAGATAAGGTTATTTATTTCCTGCAATGGAGTCTTAATTAATTCCTAACAAGTATTGATCTGTAAGCCCATTCCGATAAGTCTATAGCACAGTACGCATTAAGCAATTCATTCAGCAGCAAGTGTCTAGGGCAGGTCTAGGTATTCTGGTGGGTGAGTTTGTAACCAAGGGAAGGGGTAATGCCATACCCTCCTAATCCTTATTGGCTGAAGGGAGTAGTAAGTAAAGTATCCGGTGGATAGCATGCTCGTAAGTAATATGCTAGGGTAGGCATGCATGGCAGTCATTATATACGTAATTACGTCATTCATTGGTGACTTCGAGACCAGAGATAGTGACATTCATTATATATGTCATTATGCCATCTCCTACCTCTCCCTCCTACCTTTTGGCCTTTCAATCTCTCCTTTAGGGACGAAGTCACTCACTCATTCCGATGCCCACCACCCAATAAGCATCAAGGAAAGCACACTCGACTGTCAAGGATGCGTAAGCAGGCTCGACTGTTAAGGATGCGTAAGCAGGCCCTCACCATATGAATAGTGAGTGACTTCCGTCCCTTTTTTTGACTTATTTGAGAGGGGCCACCCAATAAGTAAATTGAACCTTTAGGTACTCGACCATAAGGTCCGTCAGGGGCTCAACTGTTAAGGATGCGCAAGCAGGCTCGACTTTTAAGGCCGCCATCACCTTTAGGGTGCGTAGCACGCTCGACTAATAAGGATGCGTAAGCAGGCTCGACTGTTAAGGAGAGGACCTTTAGGGTGCGTAAGCACGCTCGACTAATAAGGAGAGGTACTCGACCCCAAGGACCTTTAGGTACTCGACTGTTAAGGACCCTTTAGGGTGCGTTAGCACACTCAACTAATAAGGAGAGGGGGCTCGACTGATAAGGAGAGGAGAGGGAGAGGAGAGGTGCTCGACTGTTAAGGAGAGGAGAGGGAGAGGGATTTATCGCTCGACCATAGGCCCGGTAGGGACTCACTATTCATATGGTGAGGGATTTATCGCTCGACCATAAGGGCCGCCATCGCCGCCATCGCCGCCATCGAGAGGAGAGGGGCTCGACTGATAAGGAGAGGAGAGATTGGTTCATTCTTTATATATGTCATTACAAAACCTCCGGGGATTGGGGTGGGTGGGTAAATAGTGGCTATAATAGGAGGGAAAGATGTGAAAACCTCTGCCAAGCTAAAAGAAATTAGTAGGATGCGTAAGCATGCTCGACTGGCCGCCATCGAAATATGTGAAAACCTCCGGGGATTGGGGTGGGTGGGTAAATAGTGGAAAAATAGGAGCTAAAAGTTCAAAAAGCTCCGCCCCCTCCTAATTGGGTGAAAATGACAAACTATAACGTAGTCGAAAGAATGAATGCATAATGACATATATAATATATGCTTTTCATCTCCCTCATTCATCAGAGTGGGATGGAATCATTACATATATAATATATGCAATGACCCACGGGAAAGGACATTCTTGCTCGATGACCGGGGAGAGTGAGAGGATGCTACAGCAGGCTCGACCATAAGGTGTCGTTAGGCCGCTCGACCATTCTCTGTCAGGCATGATCTACGTCAGACGCTTTAGCAGAAAATGCTGCTATTATCTATGTCATTATGCATTGATGTAATAATGCATTGATGTCATTATGCATTTCAATTAGTCATTACGCTTTCTTATAGGCGTACTTCCTTGATGCTTATTGGGTGGCCCCTCTCAAATAAGTAACTAACGCTACCCCGGCCCGTCTGTGTAGAAGTTCGAGAGGTCTGTTGGCATCTATCTGTACGGTAACTGTCCCCTCATCACCAGGAATAAGGAGTGACCTTTTGATTGATTATCCTTTCTTTCTTTATATTCCTCCCCCCCACTGGATAAGGCAGCCCAACCCCCCTAACCCGAAGTCGCCGCCCACTCGTCGCCGTCCCTTGCCTTATTGCTTGCCGGTGGTAACCGAGCCATTCATTACCCAAGGAAGTGGAATCCAGCCCAGAACCAATGACAGTCGAACCAACCAAAGGCCGCCCATGACACAAGCTGAAAGCCCTAGAACAAAAGGAGGGACTCGTCAGACTATGACATGCATTTTAGTGCTAGTAGCGGGAATGGAGAGGCAGGCAGTGGTGAATTGGAGACAGGGTACGAGAAAGAGAAGCTCGGTACGAGTGATCGGTCTGATGACGACAAGCGAGGAACTAGATAGAGAGAGATAGATGGAATCGGGTCGGGCCAAAGTCCATCCCATCCTCCAACCACAAAGAAAGGGTAATTCCCTTCCGACCGATTTCGACTCCTAATCCTATCCTACCTAAGGCTTCCTCCTTCTCCTTTTTTCTAACTCTCCACTGCTTCCACCCCTATCCGACCGGGATCCACACCCGATTCTTCCGTCCTACGTTACCTCCTTCAGAGCCCTCCTCATACGCTGGCTTTCGTGCCACATCCGTCCGATGCTACTTACCCGCCCAACTATTCGCGGTATTGGAATCAAACCTCCTTCCCTGCGCCCACTGAATGAATAGGCTCGGGAAAACTGATGGAATGGGCTAGCGCTCGTACTTGGTTGGAGGGAGGGAGCTAGCTGTACTGTTGTCGTAGATGACTCGTCCTGAGCTTGATTGATATAGGCTCGCTAGAACCTGACTGGGGACCACCTTACTGAACTGGGAAAGCAGACCAGAACCTTACTGACTGGCTGGGTTTACCACCTTACTGACTGGGGTGACTTGGATAGAGAATCCTGCCCCATGCGAAGCCTTCCCCATGAGAATGATGAGGCACAGAAGCCCACCCCATGCCTGCCTGAGCTGATTGGATAGATATATATCCCATCATGCCTGAGCTTACCAGATAGATAAAACACCCATGCATCGGATTATATCGATCGTTATGCTATATCTCCCTCTTTCTTTCTAGTAGCTTATATACGATTATGTCATAAGAGCGGTTTACTTACTTGGATGGGTCGTTCAGTAGAATCAGTCTAGCTTGGCAGGGGATAAAGCGGGGGTAAGGCTATAGTGAGGCAGGTGAAGAGAGCTGAGAGGGGGGTATCCATCCACCATACTTAATACTCACCTTATTTCGGGCACAAAAAAACCTCTCCTTTTAGTCGAGACAGCTTAACGCTTCCTCAACGCCGAGCTCTGCGCCTTAAAGAGCTATTAGGGATGGTTAATATAACTTCAGGTGATTAACATTAATCACATTGTGAATGCCCAATTGAGAAGGTAAATCCAGCTGATAAGCATTGTCATTGATTTGCTGTAGGATGGTATATGGACCATGGCGAATTGGCTTGAGCTTATGATGCTGCTAGCCTTTGAAGCACTGCTTGTCCATGTATAACTAGACTTTCTATCTGACCTGGAACTGCACTAGGATGCGATGGCAATCCTGAAGTGATTTATAACGTGCTTGAGATGCTGCTAGAGCTGCTGCGACCTGTGAATGGATGTGAGCCATTTTCTGCACAAATGAGGAGGGCCTATGTTGTTCACGTTGCTGGTGTGGCGAAGCAGGAGGTGGAAGTGTGACAGGCAATTCATAAGGAGGAAAAGGCTAATAGCCAAAGCATGTTTCGAAGGGAGAATAACCAGATGAGACATTAACTGCCCTGTTGTAGCTATGATGGAGTACATGTAAGTATGTATCCCATTGCTTGTGCCTGCTGTATGAAATTAAGAGTGCATGTACTAGGATACAATTAACTACCTCAGTCTGGTCGTCCATTTGTGGGTGAAATGTCGTAGATAAACTCAGCTGACACCCCTGCCAAATAGATTTCCAAAAAGTGATTAGGAAACGAAAGCATGAATCTGAGTTCTGGCCTGTGTGTTAACAGTCCTCCCTGTGGAGTCGCCATGTGTTTACTCTAGTGATATCAGGGGGGTGGAGGCATGAAATATTCTATGGCAAGAAAGAAAGAAACGAACCTAAGAACGAATAATATCTGAGTTGCTCTGCTCTCAGTCTCAATCAAGGCTAGAACCGCCGGGTACTATAGCGGCGCGCGTGAGGTGCACTACATCAACGGCTCACCACCTCACCGAAGTCAGGCTCACCTCAAACCTTACTTATCTATAATGTTATATCAGCATGTGAAAAGACCTCACTGGCGCACAAAGACCCGTACACAGTGAAGTGATCTCACTGGTAGGGGTAGGGCCCTATCCGTATGATGGAAATCAATATGTGCCCAACAGTCAAACATTCAATAATGAATCCACCCAGCAGCAGCATTCATTTCCCTATCCGTGCCGAAATGGGGGAACTCGATACTCATGGCGCTTGTATCCCACCCGAAGGCCCGCAAAGAGCCCCTGTAAAGGAATCATGTATTGGTTCGAGGACTTGTTCAAGGCTGCCCGAGAAGATGAAACAATATCCCAAGGCACTTGGTTTCGTTCCTCGACCATGGTCTAGGCCCTACGACCCATCCTTAGTTGGTAAAACCTACGTAAAATAGACTAGGAGGGTACAGCGGCGGCCTTATCAGTCGAGCTATGCTTCGCATGATGGCGTTGGTCGAGCCGCGCATCCTCAGCTGGCTTGCGAGGAGCCTGACCAACTTCATGCGCAACATATATAAGATATTGGGTGATTTCATTAGGATGCTAACGCAGGCTCGACCATAACGTATGCATTCATGATCGATTTCATTACACCAGAAAATGCATATATTATACCTGTTAGTCGAGCAAGAAATGACCTCTCCTGTTAGTCGAGTCACTTAACGTACCTCTTGATAATGAATAGGCAATAACTACCACATGCTCATATATAACTAACTACAACCATAGCTACTCTGCTTGCTGATCCAAAATAACAGAGGAAGGCAAGGAGAAATCCCTCACCATATGAATAGTGAGTGTGCTAACGCACCCTCTCCTGGACAGTCGAGTGCCTTTTCTTCTATAACATAGAGCCTATCCTTACTTCCTCCCCTTGCTCGGGTTATCCCCTCCCTATATATAGAATATAATAAATTCCCTACGAGAGATATAGATATAGGGGCATCCTGGGTGGGTTAGGAGTAGGTTATAAGCCTGAGCTATGCATATTCAGTGGAAGCAACGCCAAAAGCAGCATCACCGGCAGAGGCACACGCATGGACAAAGATGGGAACAAAAATAGCAGCAGGATAAGTAGAGGCGTCGGTAGAGGCACAAGCAGTAGATAAAACACAAGGTCCCGGAGGGGCTTGCGCTTCCTAGTGCAAGGACCCGACAGGGGGCTCGACTGATAAGGAGAGGAGTTTAAGCAGTACCACCAATTTAAGAACCAGCACCAGAGCTAGTTGCCGGGGCTGATTACCTTGAACCAATTTATCCAGCAGCTCCAATTCCGCATATATAGTTCCATCTTGAGATCGAGGTGTTTACCTCTCCCTTATGGTCGAGCGGCCTTACGGCTCCTTGGATCCGTCCCAATTCCAGTTTCAGTTTACCCAGAACCAGTAAATGATCCAGCAGAGACAGAACCAGATGTTTCATCATTTTACCCACAGGAACTTACTCGTTTGGATCTTTGACCCGCTTCAATGCAGGTTGTGCTCTCCTAAAATGCCCAATGATAGCCTTATACTGATGACTTATGTCCACCGATGTTTCCACGTAGACGCTACCTAACCTGTGTATGAATATCTGTAGTTTACCTAGCAAGAGCACTATCAGCATACTTATCTGACCAGCGATACCCCAGCTCGTGTCTCTATAGCTCGTATAACTCGTATCTTACTGCTTATATGCTAGGCTATGTGTAAACCAAGACTAATTTTTTGACTTATCAAATTCAAATTACCCGAAATGACTAAGTAACAATTTTGATAGCTTAGACAATTCTCTTTATCCATGGTCTAGAATTGAATCTTCTTTGATCGATTTGATGTATTTAGAGTGTCCTTATCGATCGATAGCCAGCATAATAGTCTAAGCAGCACGGGATAGCGGCACTCACTGCATCGTCTATCTAGAGATCTGCATATTTCCCTCCTTAACCAACTGCGGCTTAAACAATAGGATCACTTGCTCAATCAACAGAAGGCGCTGGTGGTGGTTATGGCTCTCTAACAGGTGGGGATGCTGCTGATGGTACTAGATCTACTGCTCGTGGTGCTGAAACAACTGGGTAAACGCGTGAAGCTACATTGATATCATATGCTGCTGCTAGTGCTACTGGTGGATATGCTGCTTACTCAACTAAAGGTTCAACTAGCTCTAGATCAATTGGTGAAACTCAAACTATTACTTGGTTCCGTTGCTTCTTTCTCTGTTTCTACGCCTGGCTATGCTCCTGTTCCTAGCGTAGCCTCTTTTCTAGCTCTATGCCATATGTATTCTCCTGGGTATTCGGTTTACTTTCCATCTACTCCAATATTGAGTATAAATGTTATTAATGTTATGCGCTATGTGTTCGTATGCCAAAAGTATACGCATTTTATGTACCTGTCATTATCAATATAAGTTCCTGTCCCAGCTTCTATTCGCCCAGTTATAGATACTCCGGTCGCAGTTGCAGAACCATACCCCTATATAAGTTCCAGGTCGAGATTGAGTCCCATATCCATATCCAGGGGCAGTTGACCGGAACAAACCAACACCTGTAGCATAGGCAGCGGCAAATTAAGTCACGGAGGTAGTAAAGAATCAGCAGCAACCATTCTACCAGCAAACAGCACGGGCATAGCCATAGGTTAGCAGACCCCGTAGTAGTTTTTGTCCCAGCAGATCCAAATCCATAGCCATAATAAGATGGATCCATCCCAGAATCTGTTCTATATAAAGAGTCATTTTCTTTGTAGACCTTCAGATCTCTTCCAAGGCCCGTGGAGGCATCAGTTCCGCATCAGTTTCACCCAGTTGAAAAGCTCTTAGTGGTTTAACCAGTTCCAGTCAATGATCCAGCAGAGGCACGGGTAAAGCCAAAGGTAGTCGCTGAGAAGGAAGAGCCTCTAGTTCCATACCCAGTTTACCTAGTCTTAGATCCAAATGTAGCGCTAGAACCTACGGATGCAGAACCTACATAGGCAGAGTCCCCTGTAGCGGATCCATAAGTGCCAGAAGTAGTTGACTTAGTTTACCCGGTTCCGGGAGCAGAGAAAACGGCAGGGGCATATCGAGATAAAGAGAAAGACCCACCACCCCGACTAGCATCCAAGGCATATCCATTTAGAGCTCGAGTTTACCTGGTTCCAGTCCCTATTCAAGTTGATCCTTCAGTAGATTCATAATAACCCGTTGATTCACCACCAACATAAGAGGGAAAGGCAGTGGCAGGAAAGGCAGCAGATACAGGCTTAAGCAGCTAATCCACTAACAGATGCTACAGTTGACCGAGTCAAAGCACCATTTTAGGTAGAAGCACCCGTTTAAGCATCACAGCCACCGGCGACAGGAAAGCAAGCACCAGTAGCAGCTAGAGCAGCGGAACCATCACCTCGCCTTACATCCTTTCCAGATTCTATTCCTTATGGAATTCATGGCTTGGATGCTGCTGGTGAGACTCGATCTCATGCTGTTCGATCCGGATCTCCAATGAATGCAACTGGATATGTATCTGGATATGTAACTCGATCTGGACCCTGCAAAATAGCTTGTTGACCCAGTGAATTAGCCAGATGTTGACCAAGTTTCTTCATAACCAGTGAATGCGCCGGGAACAGTTCCTATTGACCGAGTGGACCCCGCAGTTCAATCTCGAGATATAGATTGAAACCCAGCATCAGTGAAGGCAAAGAAGCAAGCACCAGATCTAGAGGTAAAGGTATATACCAGAAAATGCAGTACACTTCTTAATGGACCAATAAACCAGTTTTATATAAAAGCGAAAGATTAAGTAGGAGTTTCTTCAGCAGCGGCATAGGTAGCAATGGAAGCACCTGTTGAAACACCTGTCGAAGAATCAGTTGATCCATATCCAGTAGCGGCTTCCCCTAAGCATATCGTCCAGAGATAGAGGGGCACAGAGGCATAGGTATAGGCAAACTCAAAGGTAGCAAACCCAATTGATCCAGATTCAGAGCCCGTTATAGATCGAGAGAAATACCTAGCAGATCTAGGCCCAGATTCATTTGATCCAGCATTTGACCTAGCGCCAATTTCAGTTGCATATCCGCCAAGGCGAGCAAATCCACCACCATCAGCAAAGGCGGTTTATCTTGAACCAACAGCTTTTGTTCCGGTCAACTGCCTTCGCTTTCCGGTCAATTCGATCAGCTACTGATGTCGAGATTCAGTGTATGTTCGAGAGCCAGTTGATTTTGTTGGCTGCTTTTTCCACACTTGGCAGGAGCATAGACAGCGGGCCAGCCAGCTACTTGACTAATAGGGGTTGAATCTGCAACAGATAAAGATGGATATTGACTAGTTACAGTCCGATAAGCGAATCCAAGCGCGCGAACGGTTTCATCTAATATTCAGTAGCTTCGGATCCAAATCCAATTGACTAAGAACCAACCAAAAGTAGTAGTTTCACCAACAGAGCTTTCAGAAGTGCTTGTTCCGATGGGTGTGTTCCTTCCCTTCATTTCGTTATAAGAAAAGAGAGAACCTAGTTATTATGATCTAATGCCGGGTCAAAGGTAAAAGGCTTAACGATGGCGGTCAACTGCTCGATTGGATCAACTTCTACTGCAGGTTCAATAAGATCAATGGGTGGAGGTATGTTTACCTTATGATTAGGGCAGGTTATTCCGTTAACTACACCTTAGTGCGCTCCACTGGCCTTGCGGGCAACTTCTCTCTAATTGGACTCTTAACTCTCTGTTTTGGTGCTCGGGTAATTGCCGCGGGGATGGGAGTAGTAAGGAGTTTGGGCGGAAGGCGGCGCGGAATTCATGCTAGTGTGGACGGGGCTCCTAAGGGATAAGCTTGTGGATTTGAGAGCGCATGGAGGAGGGTGTAGCTAAGATGTTGAAGGAAGTGAAACGGTGCTACACATGCTCTAGAGCCCTCATCTACAAGCACTCTCTCGACTCCGGCCAATTCTAACCTCAATGAAGAGGGGAGGATCATCATCTATAAGGAGGTTCTAAACACTAAGTAGGTTCTAAACACTAATCATTTTATTTAGGATAAAGGTAATGACACCATTGTTTAGAGTGGTCTTATCAATTTCAATGGAATTGACGACATCCCACATCTCTAGGGCATTACATGCGGCAGGAATGGTAGGAGCTTGGCCCGGATGAGGTGGAGGGGCCACCTCCATGCCATGAAGTGCTCTAAGCATTTGTTCTCTATGATATGGTTAAGTCTTAAAGATATCCATGAAATATTTATTAGACGAAGTGTATGAAAGCTCATTAACAATAGGTGAATAATCAGTGAATGCCAGGGGCATATACGAAAGTTGCAGATCCTCCGCAAGTTGGGGCGCTACCAGCTTGAGATTCTCTAGTCGCATCTCCTATTCCATATACCGTTGAATTAGGAAAGGACCGAACTCGTACAGGCCCCGCTGTCGGCTAATCATATCTGCATCCTGAAGGCGGCGGAACGTCATAGAAAGGCGGAGAGCTGGTGGCGAATAAACGGAGTACGGGACCAGCACAGGCTCATAAGTATAAAGCGAGGAACTAGGCGGAAAGCGATACCCTGGTCAGTGGATTCTTATATGTAGCCTTGGTCATATGGTGAAAAGCCTATATTGGATTGGAGCCCATGCCCGCACCAGTTTTGCTGCTATAGTTTACCCAGTTAGAGAAATAGCACCAGCAGCAGGGAAGCAAGCAACGGGAGAAGTCAAGGTAGGAGCAGAGCCAGTTTAAGTTAAAGCAGCAATTATGTACATACTACTGAACGTTTTTCCGAGCTAGCTACATTTTGACTGTGCTTGAAATGGGAGCACCCATTCTTATGAAGATGCAGGGGTTTCACCTGTTGACTCGTAATCCATTTAAGTTGAACCAGTAAATGCGCCAGCTTCAGTGCTAGTTGCTTCATATCCATTTCCAGTCCCAACATCAACGCAAATTTGAGAACCATAGCCAGTTTAAGCTACTCGTGCTGCTACTGCTAGAGAAACTGATGTTAGGTCTACTACTGGTGTTACTGGTGCTAGGTCAGGAACTGCTACTACTGGTGCTTAGTAAACTGCATAGTTTGAGTCAAAAGCTCAATCGACTGCTTAACCGACTGGATCTGCTTCAAGCTCTCTATCTGGCTTTGGATCTGGATCTTGACCTGGGTTAACTACTCATACCTCTCTAGCTTCTGGCTTTGGGTCTGGATCTTGACCTGGGTTAACTACTCATACCTCTCTAGCTTCTGGCTTTGGGTCTGAAGGATATGGGTCAGAATCTCGATATAGAACATCTGGCTCTTAATATCTATTACTAGCTGGATCTTGCTCTCGATATGGAAGATCTGGATCATGCTCACGAAGGTATGGATCACGAGTATCCGCCTTTGCTTCTCCCGTTGCTTATGCTGTTGCTGGTACTGGTGCATCTGGGTATGCTTAAACAACTGGATCAACAGAAGAAACTGATGAACCAACTACTGATAGTCTACTGTCGGATCATTCACCGCTACTAGGTATAGGTATGCTGCTGAGTCCACTGGATAAGCTGCTAGTGGATATGCTACTGCCTCTCCCGTCTCTGCTTCTTACTCTACTGATACTGGTGCTGCTACTGAATATGCTTATGCTTCAAGCTCTCGATCTGGATATGCTACTGCTTATGCGTATGAATTTGGATCTGTATATGTTACTGAAACTACTGTTCGATCTGGATCTGGGTCTCGTTCTTCACCACCTGAAACAACTGGTTATGGGTATCGATCTGGATATGCTTCTAGGTATGCTTATAGGTATAGGTATGCTTAACCAACTGCTACTAGATCTTCTACTGTATAAGCTGCTATTGGTGGTGCTGCTGGATCTACTGCTTCAGTATCTTAGTAAACAACATAAACTAGCTCTTCGACTGGGTAAAATGCAACTGCTGATGGTAGTGGTTCTTAATCAATGGGACTTAAACAAGTGGATAGCAATCTGGCGATATTAGAGGCAAAGCGAAGGACCACTTCACTCTCTCCTCTTCCGGACTTTAGCTTCACTACTGGTTGGTAGGCTACAGCCTGTGACCTGCTACAATAGGCAGCCTGTGACCGTACTCTCATAAGGTCCAGCTCCGGTAGAGCCAGCAACCGTATAGGCTTACCTGTGACTGACCGATAGAGCGTAAAGGCTAAGCTCAGTGACAGCCCCCGCCAGTCAAACTCCCTCCTTTCCGTCCGCTACTAAGAGGCTCTCGCTCCGAAGAACTTAGCTTAGGCGGAGACTCTAAATAAGCCTAATAGGTGTATAAGACCTTACTACTCGTTATGTTCTGACTCGTTCCTAGAAGCTTCCGGTATGAAGTGCAGATCAGGCATTCTATTTTTTTCCAATCAGTGGTATTATTACATTCTATTTCCTTTTTCGGTATCAATCTCTCCAACAATGGAGATAACCCTGCCGTTTCCTGGCAGTGAAAACCCAACCCATGTATATCCTCATGATCCACACTCGACTTTCTACCGCCTCCTTGGCCTTGATTCCCAAGCCATTCTCTCTAATCGCCTTAGTTCCAATTCGAAAACTTATTGTTCCATCATCCAAGCCAGATCGATAGCTTGTTGCAGAGTCTGAACCATAGGAAGGAGAGCACACCTCTGGGGTTAAGGTAGCGGGGGCAAAGGCAGGGACAGAGGCTTCACCTCCAGTTATAGATCGAAATCGAACAGTAGATCCACTAGCACCTCGCCTAGAATTCCTTCCATCTGCTCGATATTGAGACCTACTAGTAGCGATTGAAGTAGCATCTAAGCGCGCATCTGAGTCATCAGCTTAAAAGGCAGTTTCATCAATACCAATTTTCATAGCGTCAGTAGCAGAGCCAATTGAAGTTCGAGCATATTTCGTTGCTTACTTTTACTTTTTCGAGTTTTTTACCACCCACCAGTAGCATTTTATGCGATAAAGGCAGGGACAAAGCCAAGTACGAATCCACCACCGTCAATAGCAAGGTAACCCCTAGCAGATGATCCGGTTTCGGATATCCTAGTTATAGATCCGGTTGAAGCACATGTTGAAGCATCCGTTGCATAAGCAATTGACCTTGTTTCATATTCACCAGTTTCAGTGCTTAGTTGGTCCTTAGCCCTACACCTTGACCTTCGACCCAATAGTTTAAGCACCAATTGAAATCGCATTAGCATCAATGAAAGTTCCAGACACAGTAGAAGAATCCGTTCCAATTCCTGTTTACCTAGCCTCACCCGCATATTAACCCGCAACAAAGCCAGCAAAATCTCCTGTCCTGTTCCATTGGCAGTTGAAGAATAAGCTAGAACATAGGCTATGGCAACGCTGAAACTCCTGTTTAGGGAATACCCGCAGCATAGGTACACTCAGACATACAGCTACAAAGGTACACTCCTCCATCCACATTGACAGGTAGAGTAGGGTGCTAACAGCTACTCTTTCATTGCAGGGAATACTTACAAACATGAAACAGAGCTGGGCAAATAAGGCTACTAACAACTAAAGCAGCTATTCGTACTACCATTTACTCTTTACCAGTGCTACCATCGGGCTACCATCCACTCCTTACAACATGGTAAAAGCACAGGAAACA
This sequence comes from Pinus tabuliformis, assembly GCA_031772625.1. Lineage (NCBI taxonomy): Eukaryota > Viridiplantae > Streptophyta > Pinopsida > Pinales > Pinaceae > Pinus > Pinus tabuliformis. The sequence continues at coordinate 758,251,962 of CM062812.1, forward strand.
GCTGCTGCTATTCACATCGGGACAGCTACTCACAGAGTAAGGGATCGGCAGCCCATTAGACATTTGACTAATATATAATGCACAGCTAAACAGCGGGTCAGTGAGAGCACCGGTATGATAGTTGAGTTCCCTTCCCGGTACGTGAGAGCACCAGCGAGCGAGTGCACGACCAATGACAACACCATGAACTCGTATCTGAACCAGAAAAGCACTGCTATGTCCCAGGCTTGCCCCGTCCCAGTCCACCTATCGAACCCAGCAAAGCAACCAAGCAATTCAAGCTCGGCCGTTACAGGCCAAGCCAGAGAGCTACTACCTACTAGCCTTAGCAGCCAATGATCCAGTTGCCCAAGCAGCATAAGCCGTTGATCAGATTCCAGCCATCGATGGCCTTGTAGGGTGGCCCTCATTTGAAGGGGGAGCAATCGAAGGCGCCCGTAATTATCAGGGGGAGAAAGCTCAGGCCCCCCTTCATTTGAAAGGGGAGAAAGCTCAGGCCTTGAAATATCGACCAACCAGGTCCGTCAGGGTGCGTAGCACGCTCGACTAATAAGGAGAGGGGCTCAACTGATAAGGACCCTCACCATATGAATAGTGAGTGACTCCGTCCCTTTAGGGTGCTCGACCATAAGGTCCGTCAGGGGCTCGATTGATAAGGAGAGGGAGAGGAGAGGAGAGATTGAAAGGGGAGCAATAGATGCCAGGCCTGAGATCTCGACCGACCTGGTATGATCAATTGTTCCATTGGCTCTTGCTCGAAACACCTACTCATGTCATTTCGACCAGTGATTCCAGTCATTCATTATATACGTAATTACGTCATTATGGTCGAGCCTGCTTACGCATCCTCTCCCTCTCCTTAACAGTCGAGTACCTAAAGGTCCTTATGGCCGAGCCCCTCCGGTCCTCACCATATGAATAGTGAGTCCCTACCGGGCCTTGGGTGAAAAATGTTTATATACGCTATTTCCGTAAGCGCGAAGCCCTAACCATTTGGGAGTGGATCCAGTTGGTTCAGAGAAAGCAAGCCGTTCTTTGGAGCCACGTGAAAATGGCGATTTTGGGCTATTTTTAGGTCCCCACTAGGTCCAGTCCCCAGCTTGGGCCCTTTTAAGTAGCCGTAAAACGCACACAAATTCCATCTCCGCTCCTCTCCTCTCGATGGTAGCCTTATCAGTCGAGCATGCTTACGCATTCAACTAATTTGGGGCCATTTTAGGACCCTTTAGGGGGCTCGACTGATAAGGACCCTCACCATATGAATAGTGAGTGACTCCGTCCCTTTAGGGGGCTCGACTGTTAAGGAGAGGAGAGGAGGCGGAGGTTTTGAAGCGTAATGACATATATAATAGAGCAAGTCAGTCATCTGATTTCATTTGAATGAGAAGGTCCCGGAGGGGCTTGCGCTTCCTCTCCCTCTCCCTTATGGTCGAGTACCTAAAGGTCCTCTCCCTATGGTCGAGCCTGCTTACGCATCCTAATGGTCGAGCCCCCTCTCCTCTCCTTATCAGTCGAGCCCCCTAAAGGGTCCTTATTAGTCGAGTGTGCTAACGCACCCTAAAGGGTCCTAGTGCAAGGTGAAAATGTTTATTAGGGCTTTCGACGTCGTTTTCTTTATATACGCTATTTCTGTAACCCTAAGTGAGTCGGTTAAGCCCTCTCCTCTCCCTCTCCTTATCAGTCGAGCCCCTGACGGACCTTATGGTCGAGCACCCTAAAGGGTCCTTAACAGTCGAGCACCTAAAGGTGATGGCGGCCTTAACAGTCGAGCCTGCTTACGCATCCTTATGGTCCTAATGGTCGAGCCCCCTCTCCTCTCCTCTCCCTCTCCTTATCAGTCGAGCCCCTGACGGACCTTATGGTCGAGCACCCTAAAGGGACGGAGTCACTCACTATTCATATGGTGAGGGTCCTTATCAGTCGAGCCCCCTAAAGGGACAGAGTCACTCACTATTCATATGGTGAGGGTCCTCTCCTCTCCCTCTCCTTATCAGTCGAGCCCCTGACGGACCTTTTGGTCGAGTACCTAAAGTTCCTTAACAGTCGAGCCTGCTTACGTATCCTTATCAGTCGAGTCACTAACGTACCTCATGCAGGTGGGTGAAGCGGGGCGCGGGCAGTAGCAGTAGGAAGTAGGTAAAGTGAAGCGACCATCGAACTAAAAGGGACCCACCCATTAAGCGACCATAAAGCGGAAGGGTAAGGTGATCCTCCTATATAAGAGCACTCACTATAAGGGAAACGAAGACGAGCGAACAACCCCTGGCATTTTCCTATAGCCGGGGTTCGAGCGTAGACTGAAGTGTGACCGTCTGTCTGGGGCTTAAGCATTGTTTTGTGTATTATGGGTCTAAAGAGGCAATTGAATCAATGCCGCGCTCATATCATTTATGAAATGGCAAAATGGAGTAATAATCACTTTCTTTTATTCCCCGCGATGATTCCCTCCTCCTGCCAGGTTGGGCTAAAAAGATAGATTTCAATAGCTTAAAACGTGAAATGCGAAAGTGTTAGGTGATCCAAGCAAAGCTCCTATCTAGCCTGCCCCGCCTCGCCCCGATCGATCAATAGGTCAATTTCTATCCCCTGCGGTCCAGCCTGCCTGTCCTGCCCTCAATCCATTCAATTCTCTTTTCCTTCTCGATCCGAAGGCTTCTGCCCGTCGTAGTATGCCCGGCCAGCCGATGGGATCTTGGCGAATATAGAAAAACGTCCTTGCCCTATGAATTCTTATTAGTATCACTAGGATCTTACGGGTACCACCCTATTGCTGAAGCTAGGAAGACGAGGCACGCACGGAGTGCTATTAACTATTTACCCACCTGAAGAAATAGCACCTGTATCACTTTCTTAATTAAGCGCTTCAGAGGAAGGTACAACTATGAACCTCTTATAAGCAGCATCAGCAGGACGGCGGGATCAGACTACCTCAGACTTACCTTTACCCTTCAACCTAGGAGCGTGGAGTGAGTGGAGGGATGATGCCCAACCTACCTAGTCTTTAGACCTGGATGGAATATTAGTACAGTATTTGTATGGATGCCATGTTTGCTATGAACCCCTTCGATTAGAAGTAGAAGCACCAGATTAGATGAGTTTTTCTCCCTGACCTTAGACCTTTTATAATCATAAATGCTTCCCTCAATCAATCAATAACTCCCTCGATCACTCAATGGCTCATCAATCCATAAATTGCATTCTGGCTGGCTTTCTCAATTGCTCAATCCCTTATTCTCGCCGGATGGATCGCGTGCTTTAAGATCGATCATAAAGCCTCCCCCACCCTACCTGACTATCCCTCTGCTCTCTGTCCCGTCTAAGCCTCTAAGTGGCATTTCTCTTTCTGAACAATTGCCTTATCGCCCAGAATCTAGTCCGAAATGAACAGTTTCTAAATATGTTTGAAGTGAATGCATCATAGCTGAGCTGGACAATAAGTGTTTTTGTGCCCCAATAGGGTCATGTGCCTTACTGAATCACCTCTAAGCTATCTTACTTGCTATACCTACCTGAGAAATGGATGAATGGGGTGTTGGCCCACGCACGACCTACCCGATTAATGGGGGCTCGCTACCTACCAAGTAAGTCTATGACCACCATAGCATGAAAACCGAGTCTATCGACGCCGTATCGTGCCAATTCTTTCACCATCATCAAATGCCAAGTCTATACCATTCCACCGCTCTCAGTTCCAAAACTAACCCATATTGTGTCGGGGAGCACCCCGAACCCCCATTTCTCATGAAAGCCCCCAACCAACTGACTCATACCAAGTTTCTACCACCGCTTTCAGTTCCGAATCTCAAGCATATTGTTGTCGGGCCCGAACCCCCATTTCTCATGAAATCATCCAATTCTCTCACTGTAATACGTAATAAACCCAACGAACTACAGGACCCTGATCAATGAGGAGGGCCAGAGGCGGGGACAGCGAGGGGGGGAATGAAATTGACCCGTGGCTGCTTTCGTCCCTGACCCCCTTGGCATTCAAGCATCCAACACTATTAGTTCCAATTATCTCGCTGTCATCAGTATAAATGGGGCCCGCTACCAACCTAATGAAGGCATTCTTTCTCTCACCATCAACCGAATCCATTCAGCACCGTCAAATGGAAGGTGACCGCATCATTTCATCATCATGTCATATTATCTACCTGTAATATGAAAAGCCAGGTCTTTCAATAGCATGACAACCCAGTGAGTTGTTCATCAACGTTGAATGATAAGCTGTTGATCGATAATCTAACTTATTTATTCCCCGCCCCTAACTTATTTATTCCCGGCCCCCCCTAACTTAGTGAGAATACCTGTTATCTCAGTATTAGTGGAATTGGTCCCAGGCTCCCTAAGGAAGTGAGGTCCCTGAATGCTTCATCAAGAGGCTATTTCTATCTATATCTGATAAGACTGGCCCTCCCGCTCAGTATCTTTGCTTTCAAACCTTACCGCATTTCAATTGCCTCTGAAAACGTATTGAAATTGAACGAATTCATTAGCGAATAACTTACCTATGAATCTCAATATTAAACCTATTCATGCCGCATCAATGCACTTCGAATTTCAGAATGAAATGAATGAATTTGACGGATCTCCTACCTACCTAATCGTGGAAAGAAAACGTAATAATATAAGATATAAGATCAGAATAGAACCTATTCATCTCGATAGAACACGAATGACATGTCATGTTGGCGAATATAATGACCTAAATGAAATAGCCGCATGCTCGTAAGTAATAATAATGCTTCCCGACCGATCGACCGACCAAAAGGCAAAGTGTAACGTATTGACTCATATTCTTTCGGTAACTAGGCAGCCTTGAGCAATATATAAACCCCCCAAATAAAGAAAATCAATAATGAAGTGAAAGGCTATCGCTGGTCATGAATTCTAATTGTCTGCTAAAGCGTAATTACTAATTGAAAAGCATAATGACATATATAATATATGCATTCAGATTAGCACCTACTTACCTTGCCCTCAGAAGCGCAAGCCCCTCCGGGACCTTACCAAGTGCCATCATTTGAGGGGAACAAACAGAGAAGTACGGTGATTGGATTCGAGAGAGCGTAATTACATATATAATTCATGACCAGCAGCCACTGACTTATTGGCTCGGTCGGCTCGTAATGTAGATCTATCTGCTTGGTTCACTAGCTGCTTGGTTGGTTCACCAGCTGCTTGGTTGGTTCACTAGCTGCTTGAATGACTAGCTAGGAAATGAGATCTCCGAATTCCCTTTAAGCAAGTAATGGCTTTCATTGAGAAAGTAATCAATGCCAAGTAATCGAAGCTTATGCAAGCTTATCTAGGCTTATCCTATCCTCGCTTCCACCCACTTATTCATTGCCTGTACAGGGGGATATAGTTCCTTATCATACGTGGAAGAATTGAGGACTGCCCCTCCAAAGCACTCAACCTGGTAAGATAGAGCTTGCTTTCCCTGCAAGAACACTCGCTCCTCAGGTTGTCCGAGGTGATTCGACCAGCCGTTGTTTCTTGTCCCAGCCCGGGGTGATTCGACCGACCATCCATTGTTTCTTGGACCAGCCTGCAAGTCACTCTGCAAGTCACGATCGGCCAGTAACTCTACTCTGCCTACACTAACTAAAAGCAAGCCGTTTTCTGTTGGACCAGTTCCGGTGCTCGCTCCGTGCCATCCATGCCATGGTGGGTCGATGTGTCCCGTTACTATTCATTCTGCATGCCACTAGGTACGATCCACGAGGTGCGAAACAAGATCCTCTGGTTAAAGAACTCCTACTCCTATCTGGTACCTGCTGTTGGTGGGCCCCATTTCATTGTCCGCACCCATTTGCTTGGCTGCATCACTTCGTTCGTGCAGGCCTAAAGCTTACTATTGTGTGGTCACACCATGACCAAAAGCTCCTTCCCCTTGTTCAGTCACAATCCTTTTTCTTATCTTTGCCTTTCTATGCCGCTTTGAGCGTGCAGCTTCCGGCCTAAAGTCCCTTGGGGGTTTATAGATTGCAATTGGCTGCTGTGTGTTCACTTGACTATTTCTCTTTCCCTGTTGTTCGATAACAGAATCTCTATGCCGCTTCCAGCTTGCGGCTTCCGGCCTAAAGTAATCCTTTCCATTTGTTTGTTAGGTCACACAGGACCAACTTGCTTGTCTATATTATATTCTTCCTCAACTAGCCCGAGGTGTGGTTCACGGCTTATCAGGCCAATAACTATCCCGAGATGAGGTATCGCCTCTCTCGGAAGATGTTGCCTGTTGCCCGTGGGAACGCCTTTATCGGAAGATGTGGGCTATCCAATCTATCACTACTCTCAATCCCAGCCACCTCGGCCAACTCTGGCTTAACTAGTCTGCCCCCTACCCAATAAGAACTTAAAGTCTTTAAAGCGATCAACTTGTCTTTGTTCTACATGCACTGGGCCTTCAACTCGTCAACAACTGGAGGCTGAATCTGCTGGATCAACGTACTCACCAACGTGTGCTTCCCCTGCCCTTGCACTTGCTTATTCCCTTACCCATTCCACCTTTGCTTACTGAATTTACCACTTTGACAAGGCTCCAACCCCGTCTTTTTCGACACCTCATAGTGGAAGGGTGAAGGTAAAAGGTATAGTAGTTCCTTACCCCGTTGAGAGGGAAAGGATAAGTCTAATAGTAGTAGTTGACCCACTTGGGAGGATAGAGTCTGGTTCCTTGCCTCATGGGAGAAGACGGAGACGAGATACGCACTTGCCTGCTGGGAGTATGAATAGTTCCAACCTAGTGAGAAGGGTGATGGCGCTGATTCGAGGATGCGTAAGCAGGCTCGACCAACGGGAGAGGAAAAAAATGATCCCTACCTGATTGGAAGGGAGCGATAATAGTGCTCATCGGTTTCAAGGAAAGGAGTATAAATAGTTCCATACCTCATCGAATGGGTCTATCAAAGAGCACCTGATGAAGGGAGGCAAGATGATAGTGCTTGCCCGGACGGAGAGGATATTAGTATTTCCTTACCTTATTACAAGGAAGAAATACTAGTACTTGCCCTGCTTGAAAGGAGTATAACGATTCCGTACCTCATGAGGAGAGAGGGAGAGAATCAATGTATTGCCCTACTTGAAGGAGTATAAATCAATTCCATACCTCATGGAATAATTCTCTCAGGAAAAAAGTAAGTCAATCTGACGAAGGAAAGGTATTAGTGCTTGCCCTACTTGGAAGGGTCTAGTTAATTCCTTACCTCACAGATGAAGGAAGGGGATGGAGTTCTAAAAAGAGTATATAAGCCCCCGACCTCTAATCGAAGGAGAGGAAAGAGTAGCCTGCCCTAGTTGAAGGGAAAGGATATAGTAGTTCCTTACCTCGCTTAGGAAGGGTATGAGTAGTCCCTGTCCTCATCGAGAGTAAGAGGGGATAAAAAGAATAATGATACTAGTGGTACTGCCCTAGTTGGAAGGAAAGAGTCTTAATAGTTCCTTCCTCTCCTCGACCTCGTAACCTCGGCCGAGTCGATGGCGGCCTCAACCTCCTCGGCTGAGTCGATGGCGGCCTGAAGTCGAGAGTTCGGCAAGCTCACCCTACCGGGCCTTGGTTGGCAGGAAAAGAGAACTAGAATCCAACGGGTCTTTCCGGTCAGATTAGACCCTGAGAATCCGCTGCCTTCGCTCCTCACCGGGGATTGAGGTGGGTGAGCGCTTTCGCTCCTCACCCTTCTGCAGGCATTGAACCTGCTTCACACCGCTTTGATGGCGTGGTCGGCACCCATCAATCGATCAATCACGAAGGACCTTGTCCTTGTACGTGAAGTTATGAATGAGATATGTCATTATGCGTTCATTCATTATATACGTAATTACGCTTTAGCAGACAATCTATGGGCATATGTCATTACGCATTTCCCCTGCCGAGCAGCCGATTCTGCTTCATATTCGATTCGCGCCATTAGAGACGCTTTAGCAGATCATGCATATATTATATACGTAATTACGTCATTGTCGCTCTTATTCTCTCTACGCGTCATTTCGACACTACTGGAAGAAGCAGACACAGTGCATATATTATATATGTCATTATGCTATCGAATTCATTATTCGATCGATAGAGCGTGAATGCATATATTATATATGTCATTACGCTTTCTTATCAATGCATATATTATATATGTAATTATGCCATCGCCGGATGAATGAGGGAGATTCAAAGCATATATTATATATGTAATTATCTCTCTTATCGGTCAATAATTACATATATAAAGAATGACCCACGGGAAAATTATTGCTCGATTACCGGGGAGAGTGAGAGGATGCTACAGCAGGCTCGACCATAAGGGTGCGTTAGCACGCTCGACTAAAAGGCCGCCATCGCTCTTTCGACAGCGCCCTACCTACCCTACCTCTAATGGGGACAAGCGTTATCAATGCACAGGCCACGCAGTATCGCTCAACCTAATGCGCCCACCTCACCTAATGCCACATAATGTGGGTAATTCTCGTTAGCGGTATTCATATCCCTCCCTAATTGAGAAACATCATCGAGAGACATAATGCTTCATAAACCCTCGCCCCTCCGTTCCCCCACCGGAAGATGTTTGTCGGCTGAGACACCCTCGTTCAATGGGGGGGCCAGAGACTGGAAGGAGCCTTGGCGGTAGAAACTCATTACCTACTGGGATATGACAGGATGCCGATATAAAAACCTCATTCCCCGCCAGACCAGTAAGTTTACAAAGGGAAGTTCTTATTTACAGGAAGGAGGTTGTTCCAATAGCCCCAGGATGTTTATTATGCTTGATAGTAATTGATCGATATACCACATCTTCCCAAAGAGGCGTGATGCACGTAGTGAAACGACTGAAAGCCATACATAGCCTGTCAGAGACAGAGAGAATATGCCACCATAGAGGCATATAAATAATAGCGTGGATAAAACAGTATCTAAAGTACAGTGACGCGTTAGCTTTATAAGTTATACTGTAGTCATGCCCTAAGCCCTAGTCCAATCAACAAGTACTACGGGATTCATTCTACACACTTTGCTTCGTCGCTACGCTTCAACCTGGGAGACAAGCTTCGCTTTGCTACGCTTCCACCATCAAGCTAGGCAATATTTCATATGCAATAAGGGAACTAAGTAACTTATTGGGTGAGGGGCTTTCATTTCGGTCACTTTCATTCAATGTCAACAGACAGGTCGGGGGGATCCATAGGTCAGGTAGGCACCCACTCCAGATTCTTCACCTTAGCTGCCATTATTCCAAAGTTATTTGCCATTGTCGAGTAGTGGCTTCTCTGTTCTTGCACGAAGGATTTCATTGTCAATTATGTTTCCTGTGCATAACCACTAGCAGCATAATAAGATATGGAAATAGGAGCATAGCCCGCCCGGACCAACAAGCGAAGGCAGAGTGAGTAAGGAACAAAGAAAGCCTTTTCCGTTCTTCCATTACTTCACTGCCTTAACAACCAGGGGTGGGTTTAAGACCTTACCATGAAGAAGCTATTACCATAAGCAGACGATGGGGTGGGTTTATGCCCAGGATTGATAGAGCTTACCTTCTGAAGAAGAAATCATGCTTCCTTGCACTAGGAAGCGCAAGCCCCTCCGGGACCTTCTTACCGCCTTCTCTACAATGCCTACTGTACTTATGTGCGGGGGACCCCGTCAACCTCCCCCCACAGCTTGCTTACTTTACACAGTGTTACGGGGGGGGGGGGGGGGAAACAAACAACCTTAACACGACCGGAACGGATACTGGCCCGTACCTCAGGATAGTGATAGAGAGATATGATAAGTGCATGACCCGAAGAGAAACTCTTGTCATTGTAGGGTGTTTTCGGTCGACCGAAAAACGTCCCCTCTCCCATATGCAATCAAAGAGAGGGGGAGAAGGATGATAGAGAGATAATGTGAACAAGGAAAAGACAGCTACGTAGAGAAAATCACGCCAAAAACTATACCATTTGGGTAACTAGAGAAAGATATAATGAAGAAAGCATAATTACATATATAAATAATGACCATCAGTGTAGACCGATTAACTTACTCGATCTTCTCTTCCCTTCTCTGGGGTGAGGTATAACCTTTCGCTCAAATCAAGGTACTGCCTGGGATCTTCATAGCTATCAGGGTCAAGTGTTCGCAGTGATCAAGACCTGCCTAATAAGGTATTAAGGGATCATTGGTAATAGTATAGCCTAGTAATAAAAGGATAATAACGAACGATAGCGAGGTAGAGTAATTGGTCGACTCGTCAGGCCCATGGCCTGAAGACTGCAGGTTCGAACCCAGCCCCCGCCTCCCAAAACGATATCTAGCACAGTAAAGTAAGGCCCTTTCTTCCCAGTCCCGATTCACCCTCTTTTCCTTAATAATGTCGACTAGCTATACCTGCCAATAGAGATACTTGCTCTACCCACCATGATAATAACGTTCCTAAGCTCCTATGGTTTCAAACTTCCCACCAATATCACTGAGCTCACCGAACCAATGGAGATAAGGAAGGGTTGCTTCCCGAAACAATCTCAATGAATGAGTGTACCCCAGCTGATGATAGAAAAGATAGAGAAGTAACGATAGTTAGAGAAAAGAGATGCTGTTTCAAACTGATAACTGATAACCGATAGAGATGTTGAGATGCGTACCTGAGCTTCGTGAGTAATATTTCGATTCATCCGCTTTCTGCCACCTTCCTCTAGTTGTCCGATAGCTATCATTTTCCAGTTGGCAATAGAAAGGTGCGAAGCCGCTTGTCCCTCCGGGGGCAAGGACCGGTAGGGGCTTGCTTGACGCTAGGAAAGCAAGGACCGGAGGGCTTGCGCTTCCTAGTGCAAGGATTTCTGGCCAGAATTTGTTTCATTCTATTACGTAAATGATGGACAAAGCAGGAGGTAGAGGCTTCACTCCCGGATAGATCATTTAGGCAGGCCCCACTCCCGGCCAGGGGGTGAAAGGGCACCTCCAGGGAACTAGAGCCTCGATGGGAGGTCTTCCTTCCCACACCCCCGATAGAGTCTACATAGTCCCTCAACCACTGAAATCGATCCAAGGAAGGATAGGATAATAATGAACCCGTCTACAGGGAAGCTTCAATTCTGTTGTGTCTGGGTTAAGGGGGGCCTGTGGTACATAAGGTGCCTTGCTTTGAGTCTCTCGCCGGCACTCTCCTTTCTGGTGCGTTGTTTTCACGGGGCTACTCTGGCCTAGAGTTACTATATGATCACTCATTAAGGTGGCTGCTGAGGTGAATGAAGTGTATGAGTGTCCTGGATCCACCTATCGTGCCTGCCTTTCGGTCGGTGATGGGAGGACCTCTATGATCGGGCAGGTGCCTTGCCAACTGGAACGATCCGTCGAAAATCCAGCCAAGGAAATACATCCCCCCACCCACCCTTTCTTTTCTCAGGCTCGCTCCGCCTTTCTTTTCTCAGGAAGGTAAGGTCCGGAGGGTCTTGCGCTTCCTAGTGCAAGGATTCATTTGATCCGGTCAAAGAAGCAGCTTCCCCACCAGCGCTTCGCCCGGCATACCTTCTAGATCAAGATGCAGTTCCATCAAATCCAGGCGTGTGGATACATGGGCATAGGTTGCATCCGTGTAGAGAAAATATCCACGATGACCTTGCCCCCGGAGGGACAAGCGGCTTCGCACCTTCATCAATAAAATCTTCCTATTCCCACCCACCCGAAGAAAGAAAGCATTCATTGGATAGGCATTCATTGTTAATGTTCTACATCCCTCCTATACGTTATCCCCTTCCCTCATATATTGATTCTGAGCGATGGGGATCAGACTGGTAGCTGCAGGAATGAGCAGACCTCCTCGCCTCATTACGGGGTTGGGCAGCTTAATGCCCATATGATAGCAGCAATTTGCTACGCTCCCATCGATCTTGATTTCTGCCACCACGCCGCGGAACGTGATGGGATTTATGCTCGGCTCGTGTGGAACCAACCTTGGATTTATAGCGTAACAGCGGTGAATGAAACGTAAAACAATATTCTATTATGCGTAACGTAGGTTTCTGGATCGCTCGCTGCCTGCGGGGAACTTTTCCACCCATAAGGACACTCGCTACTAACTGATGATAGACATGATCCTATCCGAGTCAGGCGGCCGGCCATACTTGCCTACCTCATCCATACATACTGAAATGCCTCACCCGCGGCTTAAGCCATCTTTTTCCTGCACCCCCTGGCCTGATTGGATGGGAATCATCTTAAATGCTTTAATGAATAGATTTACCTAATGAAAATGAGAGTTCGAGGGCTCTTTCCTCTCCTGTTAGTCGAGCGGCCTTACTAACTAGCAGAGTGGCTGATCACCCAAGGTAATGATTCACCCTCGGTAATGCAAGCTCAGGAAAGTGGGTGAGCAAAGCAGGGAGAGCCAGCCTTCCTCTCTTTTCTGCGGACAATTGAGGATGCGCTTTAAGGCTCGACCATAAGCCCACCACCCAAGCCCGCCCCTACTCAGCATTTTCTCTTGGCGGAGGTTTTTTCAAGATTCCCCTCCGGTCCTTTTGGTCGAGCACCTAAAGGTCCTTGGGGTCGAGTACCTAAAGGTCCTTATCAGTCGAGTCACTAACGTACCTGGGCATGGTGGTAGTTAGTTATATATGAGCATGTAGTAGTTTAGGTTCAGTATGGCGTAATGACATATATAATGATAGTGATTTCCTAGCTAGAGAGAGAGAGAAAGACCAGTCATTGTTATATATGAGCATGTGGTAGTTGCGGCTTCATAAAATAGAGATTCAGATCGTAATGGCATATATAATTCAATGTAGACTTACTCGATCTATCTCTCTTTAGCTAGCCTATGTTGCGGTAGTTTTCCAGAGGCATGCATCGAGAGTGGAATCTCGTCTGAAAGGGTGCGTAAGCAGGCTCGACCATAGCCCCCCCACCCAATAAGTAAATTGAACCTTTAGGGTGCGTAAGAACGCTCGACTAATAAGGATGCGCAAGCAGGCTCGACTGTTAAGGAGAGGACCCTTTAGGGTGCGTTAGCACACTCGACTAATAAGGATGCATAAGCAGGCTCGACTGTTAAGGAGAGGACCTTTAGGTACTCGACCTCAAGGACCTTTAGGTGCTCGACTGTTAAGGAGAGGGAGAGGAGAGGGGGCTCGACTGATAAGGATGCGTAAGCAGGCTCAACTGTTAAGGATGCGTAAGCAGGCTCGACTGTTAAGGATGCGTAAGCAGGCTCGACCATAGGACCTTTAGGTACTCGACTGTTAAGGATGCGTAAGCAAGCTCGACTGTTAAGGCCGCCATCACCTTTAGGTGCTCGACCATAGGACCTTTAGGTACTCGACCATAAGGACCTTTAGGTGCTCGACTGTTAAGGACCCTTTAGGGTGCTCGACCATAAGGGAGAGGAGAGGGAGAGGATGCGTAAGCAGGCTCGACTGTTAAGGATGCGTAAGCAGGCTCGACTGTTAAGGCCGCCATCACCTTTAGGTGCTCGACCATAGGGAGAGGATGCGTAAGCAAGCTCGACTGTTAAGGAGAGGACCTTTAGGTACTCGACCATAGGGAGAGGAGAGGGAGAGGATGCGGAGGCAGGCTCGACTGTTAAGGAGAGGACCGGAGGGCCCTTACTTCTTCATAGGGACGGAGTCACTCACTATTCATATGGTGAGGGGTCACTCACTATTCCGATGGTGAGGGTGCGTAAGCACACTCGACTGTCAAGGCCGCCATCGCCCCTACTCCTTTATAGGGGTCACTCACTCATTCTGATGGGTGAGGGGCTCGACCATAAGCCCCCCCACCCAATAAGTAAATTGAAACTTTGAGAAAAGCACTACCCCGGCGAGACAACACTCCCTTAGAGCTAATTCCCTCCTAATTGAGAGCTCGGGTGTAAGAAAATATCAGCCCAAGCTTGCTTAATTGCTTCAGCCCCATACCCATATATTGAGCTCCTCAGCCTAACATCAGCCTAGCTTCAGTTCATCAGCCTAGTCTTTCCCATCTTTATTTACTATTCATGCCAAGATCATCAGCCTAGTCAGTATGCAACAGTCCAACTTCATCAGCCTAGTCTGCGTCCACGCACGGCCAAACACCAAAGGTGGCCCGCCTGGAACAGTCATGTTTGACTGGGCTTATACACATTCGCTTACTTACGCTGTCCCCCCTCAGCTAACCCTAGCCCCCCAGTTCTTGGGGGGGGGGTACGTCGTCCCCGAGGCTTCACACCAAGTCTTTGCAACAGTAGGGGCATGCTTGAGTAGGGTCAGGCAGAACCGTCGTTGCCTGATGGGAACCTCCCCCATATTGCTACCAATGTCTTCGTGTCGCGCAACCTCTTAGCATTACACCACTGGATCCCCAATCCTTTGCCTGCTGTGCAGTGACAGTACCAATATCCACTAATCGTTGTTTCCAGATACGGTTGCCGGTTGACATCTCTTCTGATTCGTCAATACGAGAAGCGAATTGTCGTGTAAAGGAATCAATATCTCGACATAAGCCAAGAGGCAGATCTTGTGCCACTCCACCTGGTCGTATGAAACTGGCATGCATCCTGGCTCCCGGGACTCTTTCATGGAATTCCAACGATCTCTCCCGCTCCTCAGAAGCCCACAGGGACGGAGTTAATGCTCCCACATCCGTAGCATGAGTAGTTAAAGCAAGTGAATGATTCGAAATTCGAGTTATTTCACGAAATAACACTCGTATATATTGAGCCCGTAATGGTACCTCGCGATTCAGAAGTTTCTCTACAGCTGAAGAATAAGCGTGTTCCTGGGCCATCATAGAAACATAAAGAGGGTCGACGACAGAACGGACAACGAAACTTCGCGACAGCTTTTTCGTACACGTTCACTTGCATGCATCACATACACAAGTGCTCTCTGAACCGTGCAATAAGGTCACCCATGACACGGCTCTCCCACTCGAGTTACCGGTTCCGGATCCCCCGGCCATGCTATTATATACATTCTATCTATTGGATGGGGTTGAGAGTGTTTCAATCCATGAGCTTCTAGGTGAGTGACGCGTTCGTGGAGCCGAAGGAGGAGCAAAAGAAAGTGGGTCGGGGGTGCGTGTCCACCCTTAAATGAGTAATGGAATGGGAGAAATTCTTCCAGCCAGATAGGTAGGGGAGGGGCCGGGCCGGCAGGAAACGCTAAGAAGGATCCTCTTTCTAACGCAAGATGAGGGTGATTAGGGGTCAAGTGATTACTTGACCGTATTTCCGGGCCGGGAAAGTGCTTCCAGAATTGAGCACTATAGATCGTAGTTGCCCCAATTCTGAATCACTGGGGTCTTACTATATTTCTTCCCCTCAAAGAGCCCTCTTTCTTATTCTGAAAATGGCCAGATTCTTTCATAAAAAAAATGGATTTCTTCCAGTCATGAATGAGATCTATTATATATGTCATTACGGTTTAGCAGACTTAGCTGTATGGGCATATGTCATGATGCATTCATGAATTATAGCAGTAATTATGCATTCATTCGTTATATACGTAATTACGCTATCGAATAAACGGTAACGAGAATCCACGCATCCTATCTCACCCGATATGACTCCAGGTGTATTCGGAGATGCATGTATTATATATGTTGCTGTTGCATTAGTCATTCATTATAGACTGAACTCCCGAAACCTCGGTAAATGACTTACAATTCAATTTCCTACCGCATAATTCTAGTTGGAGGGCTCTCGGCAATGATCTTCAAGCAATGACTAGTGGCTATCGGCTCTCGGCTGCCCCACCCTATGGCAATGAGACTGTCTATTGGCAACCACTGGCTATCAACTATGATCGACTACTTGGCACAGATAATAGCTTAATGCACTGACTGTATAGAGCAGTGACCAGAGCTTCTAGGTGCACTGAGTAGAGCTAGCACTGACCAGAGCATCCCACCAAGAGAGTATAGCATCCCATGAGTAGAACTTCCCATAAGTAGGCCTTCATGAATAGAACTTCCCATGAGTAGAGCTTTTTTCATGCACTGAGTGAGAAGAGCTTATAGGCACTGACCGTATCCAGCCAATCCGTTTAACTAAATCGATATGCTCGTAAGTAAACAAGCATGGCTAAATCTCATCTGGTGGGGAACATGGGTAACTTCATATCTCTCGTTCGGTGGGTGATTCATAAAGCCTAACACGTGCCGTTATAGCGGCACTTTCCCTCTAGTAGTATACCTGTCCAATTCATTATATCATCAGTCTACTCTTTTTGGGGGGAAGAATTAGAGCATTTATTCCGACCCATTCCCACCTATTCTATTGCATGTCCCCAGATTCCGTTCCAGTGATTCTTCTCCATCTCCAAAGGGTAGGGTGTGGAGTTCACTGCACCGACCCATTCCCCCTAATCTATTGCATGTTCCCAGGTTCAGTTCGACTCTATGTCAACCTAACATTCATTCAAGCATTTCCTATCTATTTCACCGCCCACGAACCTATTTCCGATCACTTTTCCCTCAATAGGCGCCCACCTGACTACTATTTGGCTCTACCTGAAAAGCCACCACCTGGGGAACTCCTTCCTGGAGGGAAAGATTGATCTATATTTATAAATTCTTTTTCCCGCATAGAACGTCTGCTTTTCAGTTTTGTCACTATTAGATCAATCTTCCCCTCGTGTAGGAAAGGAATTTTGGCTTTTCCCAATTTGGAACCATAGCGTTTTTTTATGCTGCTGATGGTTGTTTTGTGGAAAAGTGCCAAATTCTCAACGCATCTTTCAAGTATTTGGCGCTTCAGCGAATCTATAAGATTGCGAGAATTGGAGCACCAAAAATAGAAAGACAGGTAGGCAACCATCTTTCGATGAAAGAAAGAAATGATATGGTCTTCCTTGCACTAGGAAGCGCAAGCCCCTCCGGGACCTTTCTTTGCCGCAGAGCAGCCGGAGTAAGTTTGGATAGTTCCTCCCTGTCTGGACTATAGGGGCCAGGAGGCACCATTCTTCGGATTTTGTGATGGATTCTTCCCAGGGGGGCTGTTATATTTAGTTTACCCCCCTCATTTATCATGACACGGATTCCGAGAAAAAGAAAAGGGTTTCCAATATTATAGCGTTGGATCTTAAGTTCTAATTTTCGCTCTTGAATGTTGTCAAGAAGGTCCCGGAGGGGCTTGCGCTTCCTAGTGCAAGGAATTTTAGAACTTGTTTATCATCCATAGGGTTATCTGTTGGCCCAGTTACAGATACGCCGATATTCTACACCCCACCCATAGTCTGGAGGTGGGGGGAATCCGTCAATATCCACCTCAATATCTTGCCCATCCCACTCTGATGAATGAGATTCCAAGCATCATTATATACGTCATTTTTGAATTATCTATGTCATTTCATCATTATATACGTAATTACGTCATTCGAGATAGGAACCATCAGATGCTTATGCACCTCGGCGAGATAGCGTAATTACATATATAATAACGGTGATAATACACCCTGCTTTGACTCATTCCCTCCTCTCCTTATCAGTCGAGCCCCCTAAAGGGTGCGTTAGCACACTCGACTGTCAAGGCCGCCATCGACGGAGTCACTCACTATTCATATGGTGAGGGTCCTCTCCTCTCCCTAATGGTCGAGCCCCCTAAAGGGTCCTTATCAGTCGAGCCTGCTTACGCATCCTTATCAGTCGAGTCACTAACGTACCTAATTGATAGCTCGGCTTCTCAGAGATCGAAGTCAGTAAGGACCGGTAGGGGCTCGACCATAAGGGCCGCCATCGATTTATCGCTCATCCATCATATGGGTGAGGGTGAGCCTGCCGAACTCTCGACCAACGGGAGAGGTACGTAGTCGCTTGTCCGCACCGGGCAAGGAATTTATTGCTTGCTTGACGTTAGGAAAGCAAGGTCCGGCAGGGCTTGCTTGACGTTAGGAAAGCAAGGAACGTAGTGATTGTCAACGGTGTTCTAAAGTCAGGAATAGAGTCCGGCCTTTACCTCAGCCTCTATAGCTAGGGTTTTATCCAAAGTTTTGCATTTCTTCCTAAAGTGAGGACACTGACCCGGTTACCCGAATCTTACTTTCGTTAGATGCTTGGCTTTCACCTCAGAGAATTGGCGAAAGGGAAAATGAAAGATGTGGTTGGCAATGGGAACCGCATCTTTCATTTCTGAGTCGACGAAGCCAACTGGTCCAGATACTGGCTTAGATGATGCTACCTCTGCCGCTGGTGATATCTCCGCCCTTTTTTGTGGTGCTCTTGTTGCCTTCTCCACTGCTGATAGTTCGACCCGGTTTCTATGAACTCATCTGATCCAGTGTCATATCCAGTTGACCTTCTCAATGACGGTTGCCTGAGAGTTGTCTTGGATCGAACTACTAGACTGTGACTGTACTACTTGTTCGACTCTTCCTACCTCTACCTTTTTCAGTCTCGCTTTCGACCGGGCCGGGCAGCGGACTGGGAAGGCTCACTCGGAAGGGCTGGCTAGGAAAGGAGGTTTCTCAGGGGCAGGCAGGCTTGTGCAGCATGTAGAGTCGGGACTGGGCTCAAGAAAGGTAGAAGTGATCGGATCCCTCGTCACATAAGGCCATCCGGAAAGTCAGCCTACTAATTGTCAGAGATAAAGATTTGGTACATGTAGGTGGGTCTTGACTCATCTGAACCCATTTTCTACAAGAACAAGAAGAGAGCTACGAGCTAATAGCTAATAGTTAAGAGAATAACTGAAACTATCAACCGCGAAGACGAAATTGTTGACATCTCCCGAGGTAGACGCTCCCGAATCAGCTCCAGCAGGTAACATCATATTACAGAACAAACAAAAAGGAAAAAGTAACCAATGACATATATAATGAATGACTGGTTTCCACGATGCATTCAAGTATCAATAGCTTGCGCATCGAAAGAGTCGGTGAACCCACCGCGGCATACTGAAGCGCCATTTCTCTTTTCCTTATTAGCGACCAGCTCTTGTAAATCCACTTCCTGGGAATGAGATTGGGTATGGACCTCCTGGCGCAACCTCCTTACTATTGTTGACCACTGGCTCTCGGCACTGACCGGTTGGCAGGGTATCAGCAACAGGGTATCGGCAACAGGGTATCGGGACCTCCCGGTACGGATCTCCTATTGGCTGACTGGCATGGAGTACAAGCCATAGAGTCAAAGCCATTGAGTCCCAGCATTGACTCTTGAGTACCGGCATTGACTCCTGGGATCAACTCCTGGTCCTGTAATTATCTACCGGCTATCATCAATGACAACCATTATAAGCTATGACTTCTGACTATTGACCGGCTGGCTGTGACCACTCTCGGGAATGACCTGAAGGTAAGGACTATTATGATTGGCAGCACAAAAAGTTGAGATCCCGACAATTTGGTGTTGAAGTTCCGAAAAAGCCCAACTTTCTCACGTGTTTTCATTGGCGGAAAATGGCATCTGAGACCGGTTCAATGATTGACCAACAGGACCAATCCGACTCGCCGTAGGAAGACTTTGGGCGACGTGTTCGCTAAGGCACTTGACACCCCTCGACTGGTCGGCGAGATCTCCGTTATTATATACGTAATTACGTATATAATATATATTATAATTACGTTTATAATGGAATGGAAGAAGGGTGCTTCAGATCGGGAGTAACCACCAATGAGGGGGCAACACTCACTCCACTCGGTGAGGGGGGGGAAGGTATAACCGATAGGGATCACGGGAAAGTAAGGGTTGAAAGGGAAGGGTAGGTAAAATAGTGATTGGATTTTGCGAGCTGTTCCAACCACCAAAGAATCTGTCCTTTCAGCAAGTGTGATAAAAGCATATCCTAGCAATGAATGCTGGCTGTCTAAATTCATCACCAGTATCTGGGGTTTCAACCCGGCCCGACAAGAGAAGATAGTGCTATACAAAGTAATAATATTTCAGCAAGTGTAGTCGAACGCCCGTGAATGCTAGAAGTTCAGGTAAGTGAGCCGGTCTGGTTGGTACACACATTCCAGGTGGTTGGTAGCAGGCACTAACATGAAAGGCAAGTGGGCACAGGGCATCTCCTAGCAATGCTGGCTGTCTAAATAAATCCAATCGTATCTGCTGGCTGGCCGGGTTCGTTCATCCCGTCCCTACAAGAGAAGTATAGTGCTTGCTGTACCCACTAACTAAGCGATTCATTCAGGAAGTGTTATAGGGCTAAAAGGTCTAGGTCTGAAGGTGGGTAAATAGAAGGTGGCAGGCATGAAATGAAAGGCGGGTAGGTCTGTCTATTCCTAGCAATGGAGTGGGTTCTAATTACTGCTGAGTAGTATCGCCAAGGCTCGGCCGGACCAATAGGTAATAGTGGTACCCAGAATAATTAATAAGGCAAGGTAGGGTAAAGGGTAAATATCCTAATGCCTATCCTACTGAGATTTATGGCTGAAGCACTAGGTTGGGGCATAAGTAAGTAGGGGGGTAAGTTAGGTATGAAATATAGGTTGGTAAAAGGTGGGTTGTTGGTTAAAGGCAAGCTAAGCATAATAGGGGTAATAGCCCATGCTGTGCCAACCCAAGTGTGTAAGATCTTATAAGTAAATAGTAAATCCAAGAAGTAAGTTCCCACGATCCCACATCACAACTGAGCTGCCCAACATAAAGTCTTCCTGTAGGCAAGTAAATACGAACAAACACTATAAAATAGAATCATATTCCTGCTATAATTCCATAAGCACAAGCAGTAGCAGTAGACCCAGGAGCAGGTCCAGGAGCAGCAGTTCCAGGATCATTTCAATCAGCATCAGTTGAACCAACAGCATTACCCGTAGCAGTTTAAGCAGCAGCATCAGAAGAAGATTCAGTTCTCAACCCGTTTAACTCAATCGATATCTCGTAAGGTGACAACTTGAACTCCCTCTCCTCGTATGGCGTCGACTTGGGGAACTCAATCTCTCCTGCTCCCGTTCCAAGGCACCATGGGGAATATATAAATAAATATCGTCTGTTGATAACATGGCTCAATCAATATGCTCATATGGAAACAACATGGCTCTCAATGTCCTCTGGTGGGAACATGGGGGGACTTCCCTCTCTCGGGTATCCTGTGATGGGGGCCTTCTCTCTCGCGTATGATGGAAACTAGGGAGAACTCAATCACTATCTCGTCTCGTGGCATATGGGGGACCTCACTCACTCACTCTCTCTCAACTGGGTGTGATGAGGCCAGGTTGATTCTAGAACTAACCACGGGCAGTAGGTAACTGAGATTCTTTGGGCAGGTTGATGAGATAACAGAGTCCATTGGGGCAGGTGGATGATAGAACTGCAGCAGGTTCCGCTTAGAATTTGGGATAAGCTAGCTATTGGGCCCAGCTGATTGACTATAGCCCAGGTTGAATAGAAACCCATGGTAGGCTCATAGTTGAATTGTACCAGCTGCTTGAAGAGAGCCCAGGTTGACTAGATATCCGTGAGCAGTAGGTCCATAGTTGAATTGTAAACAGCTGAGTGAAATGAGAACAGGTCGAACGTATACCCGTGAGCAGAAGCAAGCTAATTGGGTAACAGCTGTTTGTGATGGGAACAGATTGAATAGCTCCCCGTGGGCAGAAAATAGCTTATTGGGTAACTGGTAGATTCAATAGCAGGTAGAATAAATACCCGTGAGCGTTAGGTAAAATAGCTTATTGAATAGCAGCTGGTTGATTCAATACCTGCAGCAGACTCCACTGAGCTGTTGGCGTAAGAATTCCATTGGTCCCAGCTGGTAGTGACTCAAACAGAATAGCTACCCGCGAGCAGTATGTAACATAGTTGAATTGTGCAGGTGGATGAGAGACCAGAGCTTTTTGGGTAGCAGCTAGACCATGTTGACTATAGTCCCGTGGTAAGACTCTAGTTTTTTTGGTAACCAACTGTTTGTGATTCGAACAGGTTGAATAGCTTCCCGTGGGCAGTAGGTAACTTATAATATTTGGTAACTGGTGGATTCGAGAACTGAGGCCTGTTGGTCCTGGGCGTGAAGAGAGAACAACTGAATGTGTTTGGCTGTAAGGTGCGGCATGAACCTCAACTGGGTGAATTGAGACCAGGGGCTATTAGAAAACCAACCGTGGGCAGTAAGTTACATAGCTAAAATGTGAACTGGTTTCTTATATATAGAGATTATTTGGGACCAGCTTTTTTATTAGAGACCGGGTTTACTAGAGCCCCGTGGGAAGCCCATAGTAGAATGGGGAACCATCTGAATGATATAGCAGGTTGAATATAGAACCATGCTCAGTAGGTACCATAGCAGATGTTGTAACTTCGGGCAGTATTTCACTGTGGTATTCTAGAGAACATAGTTATGCTGGGAAAATTCGTATCATTCCGAATTCTTACTATTATTGAAGAGAAGGAACGGAAAAACCCGGATTCCTACTCGAACAATGAGTCTTATTGTTAATAACGGAAATTTATGTAGCGATTCAACTTATTGTTCTGAATCCCCTTATTGCGATACCAGGAAGATAAGAATCAGAGGAATCGAACTACCTACTCATTACTCGGAGGTCAATCATAGAACACCGAAAGCTGTGGTATCTTATGGACCTGACATAGGTCACATCCCTCACGACATAAGATTGAAAGATCTGAACCTTCCCCTTCGGAGCAGGAACGAACGTGGCCGGAACAACTACTACCTTTGATCGGGGTCGCTCATGGATAGACTTCGTATCTATCCATCTATATATCTATCCGGATATATGGAGATAGATACGATACAGGGATCTATTTCCATCTGTATAGGTATCTAGGTGTAGATATCTATGGATCTGTATAGATATGGATCTATATCTGCATAGATATCTAAATAGATAGATATAGATGTATGGAACATCTATATGTGGATGTAGATATATACCTATCTAGATACGGATATGGATATAGATGTGTATCTGTATATTTCTATATCTGTATCTAGGTACATATATGTAGATGTATCCATATATGTTATGTCCGCCAATGAAAGATTGGATTGGTCAAAATTGAATTGGGGGATATCATGCGAAACGTGCGTGAGAGATCCCCAATTTTGACGAATCCGATGGGGATGGGAGGGGAGAAAAACTGACTCTAAATTGTTCCATTCTCGTTCGGTACGTGGGATTTTATATTGGATAATCGTCTTTCATTTGAATAGTGAGCTCCCCATAGTATTCATTATGGATTAAGTAAGGGTAGAACTAAAGGAGCTTGCCAGGATGCACCCTGCCTGGCTCCAGTAGTTTGTTCCTTTCTCTTCCTGACCCGGTTATTTCGAGAAGACTAAGGGAGAGCCGGACCCGACGAACGAAACCTTACAAAAGCAACTGAAAAGAAAGTGCAGCTGCGCTCTATCCCAGCCAGTGTGAGCGGAAAAGTCAGTTCCACTGGTAGAAGCTCCTGGGACATGCTAGTGTACTATATGACCGCTCGATCCGTCATTGATCAATTCTTACGCGCGTGATTGATATTCTACCTATATGTATGCTCGAAACAGAGAAGCAAGGGAGATACTACTTCCGGTGGAACGGACGGGCTGGCTCCTCCTTATTTCCTTCCTTACACACCTGCCAGCGGGACCTACGCAGGTATCACTTGAACAGCTTGAAATGGCTCTTACCGATTTATAGAAGAAAGGAGTGGAGAGGGGACCTGTTGCGCATTCTATATGGAAGGAAGCTGGATAGGTAGGCTCTCATTGCTGAGAGGCCGGCCCATAGATGAGTTGTTCTGGGTCGATTGTATTGGAATGCAATCCAGGTACGCTGACTCAACTCGAAAGGGGTCAGAATGCAAACAGTTTCTCAAAATGCTTGAGAGAGCACAATCAGAGGAAGATTAGTACTCTCTTATTTCAAACGGGAGTATTCTCCCTTTATAGACAAGTATCGAGCAGCATAGAGTCTAGATCGAAGTGGGCAAGCTAGGCTTCAACCAGAAGTAGCACCTTCAGTAAAGAGAGAAATAACTGGCTGCTTGTAGTCACGCTTCAGCATGTTCCTTAGGTCAGATTCTTGTTCACCTTACCACAGGCCTTGAGTCACGCTGCGGGTAAGGCCTTATAGGGGGGGGTAGATGGGGTCTGATAGGATCTGACCTTTACCATTGATTTGCTGGTTTATGTTGTTCATCCGCTGTGAGGGGCAGGCTCTTCTGAGGAGGCGGGCTTCTGCAACCTCACCTCACTTATACGCTTTCGACGGCGAATGACTAAATTCGTGTCCCTATTCCATACCAGCCAGATTTCGAATTATGCAAAATAAACTCATATATAATGGAAGAGAAGGACCTGCCTGTTTCCCACCTAAGGTCCCGAAAGGTCAAGCCTTGGGATCCTCCCTCCAAATGGCAAAGGTCCAGCAGCAGTTGATTAGGTTGAGTCGGTTGAGTAAGCAGTTTCATATCCATAATACCTAGTTGGAGTGAAAGTAGCAGTTCCGTATCCATAAGCATCATAGTAGACAGCATCTTATATAGAAGACCAAAAGCTAGCACTAGCAGCACTAGTAGCTTCAGTAGTATATTAAGCACTAGTTTAAGCCGTTAATCGAGACTGAAAAGCAAAGGTAGCTACAAAGCCATACGTAGCAGACCCAGTTGTTTACCTTTATCCACCGGTACCACCAGCAAAGCCATAAGCGAAGGCACAGGGTACAGAGGCAGAGGTAGAGCCAGTAGCAGCTTATCCTACACCACCAGTCCCATATTAAGTAGCATAAACAGAGAAAGCAGTAGTTCCAAGACGAGCAGTTCCATACCCAGACACAGAAGCAAGGGTAGCCGGAGCAGAACCAATGGCAAGGTAAGCATCTTAACCAGCAGCAGAACTAGAAGCATATCCATCAGTAGCATATCTAGCAACAGCATACCTATACCCAGCAGCAGTCCTTGATGTAGCTGTATATGAAGCAGTTCCAGGAGCAGGAGCAACTCTAGGCCCAGGTCCAGATGTAGAGTCCGTTGAAGAAACACTCGTTGAAGCTTCTCCAGTCCTAGTAACAGATCCTAACGTTTACCTTGCTTACTCAAACCCATCATCAGAGGCAAAGCCATTACCTCGCAAGCATCAATGAAAGAAGTCAAGGCAAAGGCAGTTGACTTTTGGAACTAAGAACCAAGAGTACAGGAAGCAGCATCAGTGTAGATAAAATCTCCGCTTATACCTTCATGTTGGAGAATCCACATAAGCATAGGCATGGGTAGCATAGGTAGCAGCATAACCAGGGTAACCAGCGCGCCGCAGAGGCATCATGGGCAAAGGCATTTGATCGAGTTGATCTAGCACCACTAGTAGCAGCTCGAGAGCCAGCAACAGATCCAAATCTAGAAGCAGAGGTAACAGGTCGAGTGGACCTTGAATCAGTAAATGATCCCGCAGAGGCGGATGCAGTTCGAGATGCAGCTGACTAAGCACCAGTAAAGGAGCCGGCATCTTTTCCAGTGCGATAGAGCTCTTCGACAGGATAAACAACGGGTTCAACTACGAATTTTGTCAATTGCAATTGGAACTGGCTCCGCTCTAACTTGCTTTGTTCCATCTACCTTTGCAGCTTACTCAGCTGCTGTTGAATCTGATGCTGGGACTGAAGGATCTGAAACTACGAGTGCTGGTTCTTCTTCTTAGATTCAATATCTAACTAAGAGGGCAATGCAAGCTAGGCAGGGAATGACGGAAGCTGGACACCTATAATAACTATATATTGATATATATATTCTAAAGATGAAACAACAGACCATGCGCCCTATACAAACCTGTAGCTCGTTTTTCCATCGGTTCTTATGCCTGCTGGATGGGCATGTTATTGATTTGATGAATTATATGATGTGCAATGCGTTCGTGTCGGTTCTTCGTAAGCTGTAGGTGTAAGTGACTGTAGTGTTTTCCCCCTGTAATGTGTATCGCCCCCTGCTATGTGCCTTTCGCCTATGTGTTTTCCCTCGGCTGATTCCTGCCCCTGCTTCCCCTGCGGCCTTCACTGGCTTTGCTATTCCCTCTTATGATGGGCGATCAACGGGCTTGACCCTTACTAGCACATTCACTGGTTCAATGGTTGCTGCTGCTCTTGGAACTACTGAATCAACTGAGTCCACTGGAACAGGATATGCTTCTTGCTTTGTTACTGCTTTCACTAGGTCAATAGGTTCCTGGTCAATAACAAGGTAAACCACCAGTGGAGATTACATAATATCCACGACGACCTGCTGTTGGCAGTTGATTTGCCAGGAGTATCGGGTCATACTAAGAGGACTAATATCATGGTTATGAAACAATAGTCTCATTTTCTTAAACAATGAAAGAAAATATCTCAAAGTAAATGAAAAGTCTAGTCTGGGTAGTTGTCTTGGCTATCCACGTGTGTGATGTCGCCGGGCTTATGTTCTCGTTGATTTGTCTTAGTGATGATCGTTTGTTTTTATGAGATGATAGTCATTGTTGTTGTTGTTGTTCCTTGAGATAGATTCCTGTTGCTTGAGCTAAGTTTAGTTGGAGTTAGCCAAGTTTAGTTATATTGATGAAGTTTAGTGAGAGGAGCTAAGTTTAGTTAAAGTGATTAGAGTTTAGTGTTCCTAAGTCTAGTCTAAGTTCAGTATTAGTAAAGTCTCAG
The DNA here is from genome assembly GCA_031772625.1 of Pinus tabuliformis. Classification (NCBI taxonomy): domain Eukaryota; kingdom Viridiplantae; phylum Streptophyta; class Pinopsida; order Pinales; family Pinaceae; genus Pinus; species Pinus tabuliformis. The sequence continues at coordinate 758,278,470 of CM062812.1, forward strand.
ATTGCTCCTAAGATTCCTAAAGCTTATTAACCCTATAATACTAATGGAGATAAGCTTATTATTTCTATTGTTCCTAAGAGAGTAGATTTGTAAGATATCTCTTGAGTCTAGTCAGTTGTAATCATGAACTGATCGTTTGTAACCGGCCAAAGCGCATTATGGAAGGTAAGTCTTTATAACGTGATAACACAAACGGGGTCGCAGTAAGAGACAAGCAATCTTCTTCGCTAACGCCCTGTGATGTATTTCAGGCCCTGACAAAATTCCCCTCAAACCAAATCAATAACCGGAATTTCTTTTCTTCTCTTTTCCGCCCTTTCCGCACATTGACGAGCTCCATCCTTTTGACGAGCGTATTGACGAGAATGACTGTACAGGAAAGCCAGCCTAAAAGCCAGCCTTAATGGCCATTACACAACCTCTCCTTGAAGTATATAAGTCTACCTGGGTGAGCACTTCATTTTGATTTACTTTCTGCTTACTAGCATTGGATTCATTTCAGTTTCTCGCACAGGAACAACCGTGGTGGGTGCATGGGATGGGATCCTCAGAACTGCCTTCTTGAATTTAGGAAATACTCCCAGAACTTATGATATTTGATGGGGTACGGCACTTAGACCGGTTGTTATAACTTGAGATCCCTACTCGCCTTTACTTATGTGCATCCTCTGGGTTGGCGTATTAACAACCTTTATAGAATTGAACGGATCCATTACCTTAATATAAAAGCATTAGTCACGGGCTTCAGACAGCACATTCACCAGCTGGATTTACCAGCTTACATGACACTTACTTAATGAATCTCTTGGGCTGGGTACCACCATGAATCTTTTCCCGGCCGAGCCCAGGATACGGTTTATAAACTATAAACAACCGTATTCCTAGTAAGAGCCCTAATAGCAGCCTTGACTTTTTGATTACCTCCTACCCCTATACCCATCCACCTGGAGAACTTACTCTACTTATCACCTATTCAGTCAGTAATACCTTGCTAGGCACTCTTGCTATTCACCTATATACCTTTACCTTTACCTTTAGAATACAATTCACAACTACCCATCTGACCTTACAACTTAGCTTTTGACATGCCCCCCAAGCCTTGCACTCGCTTCCACCGCCTTCCAGACCGCCGCATTCACTGGAATCACACCTACTGAATGAATCTGCTAGGTACCACACGTACCTTCTGGGTAACACTATTACTTGCCCAACCCTCTGGTTTCAGTTACTTTTTTCTTTTTGAATCATGGCATTTCACAACGTTCACGCCGATGGCTAGGGGGGAGGAGAAGAAACAAGGATCTGCAACGGTAAGTGCTAAGAGGGAAGGACGGGTATCATCCGCGGTAGCGTCCGTCGAGGGTGCTCTGGATCCCCGGCGCTCTGGATCATTCCCCTTCCTTGAGGCAAGCGATAGTATCAACCACGCACCAGCAACAAGAAGGCAATCTTTCAAGTGTACTGATGGATCTCCCACGGACTCAAAGTGTAACCAACCAACGGCTATCCAAGAGACTAATGCTGTAGGTTACCAATGTATCTCCCACGGACTAACTCATGCTGGATGTGAACGCCTCTAACTAACCCACCTTCTCCCCCGGAACTCATGCGGATGTTAACGCCTCACCTCACACTACGATGGCTGCTTTTTAGTTACAGAATGCCTACTTTGGTAGGTAAAAACCAGAACTGATCATCAAACAAAGACTCCTTTCCTAATAGGGGTGACCCGCCTCACCTCAAAACAACGTGGACTATTTTCCCCCATTGGCCTGCCTCACCTCAACAACGTGGGCTATGGGTATTGGATTCATAAGGCGAGTACTATGACGCTTGGCAAAATACTGGTTATCCAAGAGAAACGTTATAAAAAGGTATAGTTTATAAGGTGCCGTAAGGCCGCTTGACCATAAGGGAAAGGAATCAAACCCCCTCCTTATAAGTTAATTTGGGTCAGTTTCAACCTAAAGAGATTTGAAGAAGGCCGCCATCGTGCCCCCGGCAGGGTGAGGGTGAGCCTGTCGAACTCTCGACCTATGCCCCCCCCACCCAATAAGTAAAATGAAAGCGAACTCTCGACTAAAAGGCCGCCATCGCTCGACTGATAAGGAGAGGGCCCTTAATTCTTAGGGGTCACTCACTATTCATATGGTGAGGGAAACCTTTCAAAACCTCCGCCTCAGGGGATTGGGGTGGGTGGGTAAATAGTGGTCGAGCCTGCTTGCGCATCCTCTCCTCTCCTTATCAGTCGAGCCCCCTAAAGGGTCCTTATCAGTCGAGCCCCATTGCCGGTCCTAGGGACCTTAACCTCTGCCTTGGAAACAGACTTCAACTCTGCCTTCCTTGGTTACCTCATCCCTCCATCCTTACCCTCTATCCCTACCCTCTATCTCTACTCGACCATAAGGATGCCCTCGGCAGGGTGAGGACCGACAGGGTGCGTAAGAACGCTCGACTGTTAAGAAGAGGGGCTCGACTGCTAAGGCCGCCATCGTGAGCCTGTCGAACTCTCGACCTCTGGGAGAGGTAACGAACGCTCGACTGTTAAGGCCGCCATCGCTCGACTGTTAAGGCCGCCATCGATATGCTCTCGAATTTATTGATGATGCATTACTTATGATGCACCTATTTTGGGTCATACGCCTCATTAAAAAACACCTGTGCTGCCTATGCCAGGACTCTTTCCCACTACTCGATCCAGGGAGGTGTAGAGCCACTAGATGCCGATATTACTTACATTTCAAGTGGAAATGATAGGTTTCAATCACTCAATGCCAAGAGTCGATCACTCGATGACAGGTTTCGATACACTCAATGCCAGGATTCTTTTCCACTAGTCGAGCCAAGAGGCGATCACTCGATGACAGGTGGTGATCCCAGGAGGAAATGCCAGTCATAGATGGGCTGGGATACTCGGCTGCTTGGCTTTTGGCTGCTTGGCTAATCGACTTGGCTTGGATACCGGGATCGGTTTATCAGTTGGGATATTCAGTTGGAAACATGAGCTGCTTGGCTGGGATATTTCACTGTGGCTGTTCCACCACAGCCCACTCATTGAAGGCTAAGGGCGCCTACTTTCGTTATAGACGTATTTGATACAGTGAAGGTCTTCATTCGCCAATGAAATTAAGGGCCATTCAAATACTTTCCTGGGGCCCCCTTTACTGATTACCCCCAAAGAATTTTCTGGAGCTATTTGTCTTAGTGCTGTACCACGCTAACTCAGCCACTAACAACTGCCCTAGTTCGCGCGATAAGGATATGATAAGGAGAGGACACAACACCTTAGAAAGAACGCGCTCTTTGAGGTATTTATTGCTCGACCGCTAGGGAGAGGTATTTATTGCTCGACCGCTAGGGAGAGGTATTTATTGCTCGACCATAAGGGAGAGGTATTTATTGCTCGACCATAAGGGAGAGGTATTTATTGCTCGACCATAAGGGAGAGGGAGAGGAACGTAGTCGCTCGACCAAAGGGAAAGGGGAATAAAGAAAGGGCGGGACCTTGCTCTCCTTTTGTCGAGCAAGCGAGAAATCGATGGCGGCCCGTTGGTCGAGCCATGCGTTAGCACCCTCTCCTTATATTGAGAGCGTGCGTTCCTCTCCCGTTGGTCGAGTCACTAACGTACCTCTCCCGGGGGTCGAGCAACTAAAGTTCCTCTCCTTATCAGTCGAGCCCCGTTGCCGGTTCAATTTACTTATTTGCCCCCCCAAATAAGTAAAAAAAAGAGTCGAGCAACTAAAGTTCCTCTCCTCTCCTCTCCCTCTTGGGTTTACTTATTGGGTGGGGGGCTTATGGTCGAGCACCTAAAGGTGATGGCGGCCAGTCGAGCCTGCTTACGCATCCTCTCGATGGCGGCCCTCTCCTCTCCCTCTCCTCTCCTTATCAGTCGAGCCCCTCTCCTCTCCTTATCAGTCGAGCCCCCTAAAGGGTCCTTATTAGTCGAGTGTGCTAACGCACCCTAAAGGGTCCTTAACAGTTGAGTACCTAAAGGTCCTCTCCTTAACAGTCGAGCCTGCTTACGCATCCTTATGGTCGAGCACCCTAAAGGGTTTTAACTCTCACTCATCATATGGGTGAGGGACGGAGTCACTCACTATTCATATGGTGAGGGTCCTCTCCCTCTCCTCTCCCTATGGTCGAGTACCTAAAGGTGATGGCGACCTTAACAGTCGAGCCTGCTTACGCATCCTTAATAGTCAAGTACCTAAAGGTCCTATGGTCGAGCGCCTCTGGTCCTTAACAGTCGAGTACCTAAAGGTGATGGTGGCCTTAACAGTCGAGCCTGCTTACGCATCCTTATGGTCGAGTACCTAAAGGTCCTATGGTCGAGTACCTAAAGGTCCTATGGTCGAGCGCCTCCGGTCCTTATTAGTCGAGCGTGCTTACGCACCCTAAAGGTGATGGCGGCCTTAACAGTCGAGCCTGCTTACGCATCCTTAACAGTCGAGCCCCCTAAAGGGTCCTTATCAGTCGAGCCCCGTTGCCGGTCCTTGATGCTTATTGGGTGGGGGGCGATGGTCGAGTAAGAAATTTCAATTTACTTATTGGGTGGGGGGGCGTTGGTCGAGCCCTGTCGGACCTCTCCTTAACAGTCGAGCCCTGCCGGGGGCATCCTCTCCCGGTGGTCGAGCCTGCTTACGCATCCTTACCTTACTTTACTTTACTTTACTTGCCCCATGGGAAGAGCCGTATGAGGCAAAAACTCGTCCCACGTACGGTTCGGAGGCCGAGCCCCAGCAGTAATGGCGCGGCTCAGGTCAACTAGCACGGAAAAGATACAGTTTACTCAACGATTGCCTTTGGGTCCCGAACTCCATATGGGGAAGGAGCGTTGTGGTTTGCGGGGTATTGATCATTCACATGGACCCACTTTTCATTCCATTTGTGGTAATTATAGGTGACAGGATGGGAAAACTGCACAATTTTTTGAGGGAGACAGGGACGAGCACTAGGTGTCTGTCCATCTTGTCTACATAATTTTCTCAGTCGGTAGAGCAGGCATGGTCTACAACCTCTGCGCATTTTTTTAGGGGATTCAATCTCGGGCTGAATGCTTGGTCAAACTCTCTAGTTGACCAGAAAGAGGGTTGATTGATGAGCTTGCAAGTTACGCAGCTTGAAATGGCTTGCTGGGTGCTTCTGCTATTCTGATGACAACCGATCGAGTTGATGACAGGGTGATGGTTTGGTTGTGAGAGGGTGATCTAGTCATTAGAATTTCAGCAAAAATGACTAAGTGTGTGAGCGAGTGAAATGGTGCATACGTGACCTTGTAAACACACACTCACATGACTTGACGACAAGACGCCTCAAAACATCAAGACACACATGCTCAACATGACTGATCGACGGTGCAAGTGATAAGCGCGACACTTGTGATCGATTGTTGGACGACTGCGGTGATGCTTGCATGGCAGTGCATATGACTCCGTGTGTGAATGCGATAGATGTTTACCTAGCAAGCACCACACATACAAGCGAAGTGAACACCTTGTGCACAACCAAAACATGGTTGCAAGCGAGACATTGATACCAACATACAAAAACTATCTGTCAAACAATCAAGTAAGGTGGGTGCAAAGACTCACACGAGCTCACTAGGTGAACCCGAGTGCGTGCAAACATCAAGTAAAACTCTCAAAGCAGGCTCTGAAATTGGATGCGAGCCAAAATTTTGGAGGGTGTTGCAGTTGCTACAACAGGTTCCAATGTGTCTTTTTCATGGCTATGATTTTTCATTCTATATACTTCATGGATTTTCATTGTACTTGATTTGGTGACCATGCTTACCTTTTCATTGTAGCATGGGTAGGCGTGCCTTGGGGAAGTTAGTAATTTGATACTTTGGTTTTGTTTGAAGGTAAAGTTTTGATCTTGTGCTTATTGGACTTCACTTGGTTCCACTTATCTGAACCTTTTGCAGCATTACAATGTAATTCAACCATTAACATCCCTTCTAACCTCATACATTAGAGGGAATCGCTATCGAATTATTTAGTCATCAATGATAATTAATGACTCCTTGGCCAATATATATCTATTTTAATGTCCTTTCTCCACTAAAATTAGTTTAGAAATTACTTGGTATTCACTCTTTTCCTTATGGAAACACACATATCATACACTCTTTCGCTTCATGCATGGTGTGTATTCATTACAAAAGTTGCATACAAATTATAGATCCACATTAATTGCATCATCCTAGGTGCAAATTACTAGTTCATTGCACATATACAAGCCTAATTTCTATTACTAATGAACTTAAATAACTTATGAAAGCATAAATAAGGTTTATATCAATTAGAGAAGCATAAACTGGCCATTTTGATACTCTTATGTTCAAGCTTTATATTGAGAATTTAGCAATGTATTTTATGGTCATTCCCTTCTATACAAACCTTTGTTTCTAATGTTGACTCTCCTGGTCAAATTTGAGATCTAATCCCTTATTGGATTTTCCATCCACATATAAGGAGTTTTATTTAAAATTGAAGTCTATAAGTGGTCTACACAATGAGGAACACAAGATTTGGTGATGAAGGTGTTGGAAGTATATCAAGTATTGCTTACACATACACACACACATATGAATATCTCTCTTCTCCCCCCTTGAAAAAGGTTGTTGCAATTCAATAATTATTGATTACATGATTTGAAAGAGAAATTAATTAGTTGGTATTAATTAAGAGTTTTCTTATTTTATTCATTAATACTTTATGTTATAAATGGTTTGAGGAATGTTGTGCAATGTTTGTGTGAAAATTTTTAAAGTTTGGAGAATCTAAGACTTTATCCAGACAATTACAAGATCCAACCAATGGACCAACCAACTAGTCAAAGGTATTCTTCCTTGTCCATTCTTTATATCTTGGCCATAATAACTAGATCCAGAAAGTCAAGAGTATTTTTTCTTCTTTTTGCTCAATCATTGATTTGATTGTAATTAATAGGGGATTTTCCCCTATCAAACCACCTTGCCAAAAGTTTCTATGTATTTTGTATGTTTTTTAATTTTTTTTTGTTTTTATTTTTTGGTGTGGGTAGGGGTTGTTTTATGTTTTGATTTCTTCTTCTTTTTAAAGATTGTTATACTCAACTAAGCTTCCTATTGTCTAGAACTGCTTTAATGAACCAAATGTAGCTAGCCTTCCCTTACTCCAAACCATGTTTAGTTGCATTTAGCTTTTTCCGAATTGCAACATTCAAAAATGGTTGGCTTTCATTCGTTAACTAGGCTCATGAACTTTTCCTAATTTGCTATGTATAGAGGCTAGGTTTAGTGATTTTTGACATAGATACAAGGATACATCCAAGAAGAAGACATGTTGTTTTTTAACTTTAATTTTTAATGTCGTTTGTTATTTGTTCAATGCATCTATCTGGATGAGTAGCACCATTAACGATGCACTTATTCATCCATGGTAACAATAAAAGAGTGTTATTATTACATGAAAATACACTACATGATTTACAAAAAGAAAAAAATTGGGATGGTGGTGTGTTTCTCTAGTAAAGTAGCAACAACTAGTGTGTTATACTCTAATAGGATAACATTTTCCCATGTCAAAAAATATGCACACCTTGTTCACTTAGTGTAGTTATCAAAGCTGTGTGAACACATTGTCATCCAAGTAGAATTGCATTCAATGCTCTCGTACATTTGATAGTGTGTTGAAAAGCATAGTAAATTTATGCACATTTCATATATGACTATTTGATGCACTTCAAATGCTAGGGAGTTTTTCTAATTGTTGTGACTTATGATGGCACTTAGATTTAGTGTGGTTTGAAATATAAGGTCACATTATCAAGACTTGTTTAAAAGAAAAGGAAGCAAAAAATAAATGAAGGTTAAATATAAAAGTTTAACTAGTGAAAGAAATAATGAATTTACCTAGTATCCTTTGCTAAGGATGAATGGTGTCCATGTAGATGAAAACTATAGATTTAGTGTGGTTTTCAAATTTCTAAAAGGAAATAAAATCTATTATGGAAGACAAGGAATGGATAAATCTAACAATTCAATAGGACCATACAAATAAGTGTTCATAGGGGAATATACAACATTGGTCCTTGTATGTGTGTGGACAACCAAAGTTCATTTTGATAAAAATAATTAAACCCTACCATGGTGCAACATCTATTCTAACACAAATGCATGTATATGTACAAAAGATACAATAAATATTTTTTATAAACTAATTTAATTTACATCCATGCACATGGTAGGTTGACACATAGTTTTGGTGGTATCTATTACGTATAACATTCATCAATTTTTTTCAAAACCTTTTACAACATGCAACAACACTCAACATTAATGTGGTTAATACTATTTTTCATAATGAAAAAGAAAAAATTGTTAACCTCAACAACAATATGTTAGTCTAAACATTGACCCCTATGGTTGAATGATGTATATATGATCTATCCTTCTGGACAATATGTTTTCTTTCATAACCACTGAAAAGGACCTAGCTAAATATTTCATGAATACACTCTTGGATGTGTATATGAAAAATGAAAATTTGTTTAATTTATAAATGAAATTATGGTCTTTTTCCTAGCAAAAAAGATATGTTGGTCTAAACACACCAAAAAATTACATTTGTTAAAACCTTACTTATTTTCATTAAATTTCGTTTAACAATTAAACTACGGTTAACATCTCCTAATTAATAAAGTGTGACATCCCCTGGTTAATATTATCCTTTTGTAAATAAATGGTAATTAACTAAAGGTTGAGAGAAGGGACACAGATTCCAGTGGCTTGAGGAGGGAGATTTCCTAAGGAATGTACTATTTTTAATATGTGTCCTAGTTGGCTAAGTGGTTTTAATTGGGTTGACTTAGAAATAAATTTAACTAAAAATAGGAGGACAGGTCCAGGTTTCCTTTAAGCCCCAATAATAAGAAAGAAGAGGACAAAAATATTAAAGAAAACATGGGTTGCAATGTCCTAGGCAGTTGAATTGTGTGGAGCTGGGAAAAAGACAAATAATTAGCCTATTTAGAAAGAAAGAGAAGGGATACACATACACAAGGGAGCACATAATCTCGGATTTGTACACACACACAAAGAAGTGATCAGATCTCATAGAACTCAAGCTTTGGAGAGATCGAAGCCAGTTGAAGAACCCTCATTGAGGCTTCCTTGGTAAAAGTATTGTAGAGAGTAGTGTAGAGAGTAGTGGCTTTCTTGTAAGGATGAAGAACCCACTGGAAGCTTGTGGATTGAAGAACCTACAAGTTTGGGAAGAGTCACTCAGGTGCTTGTGAGGGATGTTGAACCACCAGAAGTTGCCTTGCGGTTGAAGCTCTGGTACTTAACTCATTGAGGAACCACCCAGATAGGTGATTTATTTACCAACAATAGTTTTCCCACTAATGAACCTTCCTATATGTGGACTCTCTTCTCTTGAGCGAGTTGGAAACTATTTGTGCCGTGGTATTCTATCATGGATGTGTTTATGCTTGAAAATACTTAATCATAATGTGTGTAGCTTGTGTATTAAGGCAGTGTGGTCTTGTGGCATCCTGTTTCAACTATTATGTTTGTTGAAATTCCTCATAAACACTCTAGCTCAAGCACTAGAAACGTGGCTCAGGGGTGATAGCTACAAGTAATTGTGGTTGTAGCTTGTATATAGTTGGGTGGAGAGTTAGAGTCCCACTCTCAGTTTCCAGATCTCTTACAAGATAAGTATATACCCATCTTTTGTGTTTGTGACTCTTATGTCTCTGTTTATTGTGATGAAACAATACAATATTAATGATGGGGGTGTCGTTTCATATATGAACAAGAATGCCACTATTTTATGTATTGGCTTTATGGAATGCTTCTTTTCCAATGAAATGGCTCATTATTCATCAATGTACTAATCTTGAAATAACTTAAGCCTTTCTGGCCATGAAGGGATTGGAATCCCTATAAATGAGTAATTTATTTGTGTGGACTTGTTCATATATTTGGACTTTGTGATATTGACTAGCACATGTTCATAATAAGGAAAGTAATTTCTTGTGAAAGAGTTCCATAAATATTTTCTTAGGAATGGGTTAATTCTTGTAGCTATATGAGTCTGCAAATTGGTCTAAGTGGCCTATGTATGAAGAGATAGATTGATCTTTGCTTGTCACATGAATGTCTGCTTTACAAATGTCATGGCTATTAAGCAAGTATTCATCCATAAGCTTAGGAGGGAGAGTTTTGATTATATGTGTGTGTGTGTGTGTGTGTGTGTGCGCGTGTGTTATGCAGGCTGCAGGTCGAGGGGGGTATTATAAAACTATATGTATCCTAGGGAAATTTGGGAACAAAACAACCACACCCAAGTCTAAGACTAATTCCTTTGTAAAAACCACCAGATTCAAGACATGGTTCACCACGATCACACATGTCTAAGAGATATATCCCTCAACAGAATTGGGCTTAACCTTTGCAGTATATAAGTCGAGGGGTGGGTCACATGGTGCATGCGAATCGGGCTAGAGTGCTTTGGAGCAATCATAGATCAACGATGGAGACTAATTGGTGAGCTGACAGTGGGGATCTAAACGTAGACCCCACCTCCCTGCTTCTCCATACCAAATGAGGTTGGGCCCCTGCATATCCCTGATTAAGAAGAAACGGGACAAGGTCATTTGATCAATCTTGTGGAACCAGTCACAAAACCATGAACATGGACCCCCCTAGTAATGTCACAGGGAGGAGGGGGGTCCACTATTAAATTGGGACCTTCGAAAAGTGGAGCGTTCTTATCCACACACTTAGCCTAGAAGACTATCCTTGAAAGATCTAGAGGGATCAGCAAGAGGAACTCCCATAGTTGAATTCCTAGGATGAGGTGGTAGTGGGGACAACGCCAATGCATAAAGCATAGAAAACCCTCGAAATCGCTCACAATGAGGAATGCATGAATGGTTGGAGTTTCAAGGTTGTGTGGGGCCCTGTCCATGTAAGCAGAGTGATGGGGGATGACGTCACCTCGGGGCCCAAAAGTTTTGGATGAAGGGCATGATGGAATTGTCGAGACTTATCACTCAAGATGACTTGGCATAATGGGCTAGTATTTATGATGTGGCTTTCGTGGGGGGTCCGCACCCATAATACTTTTCTTATAGCATGCATCTCTTATGAGTTGGGTCACACGCCACGGTATAGCCACGTGGAGGGGCCACGTGGTAGATTAAATGATGTGGCATTATTTGATATGTTAGCTTAAAACGACCATATCTTTTGATCTAGATGTCAGGTTGGGGAAAATCTTATATCATTGGAAAGGTCTTGATGAGACAACTGCAATGGCATTATCCATCTTAAGTTTTAAAGAATTCATAAAAGGTCAAAAAAATTGGACCCTGTTTCCATAACTAGACCTTAGAGATTGGGTCAACAAAGTAACTTCCTCCTTCTAACCTTAGCTAGGGTTGGGGTTGGTAGGGTGTATGTTACAAAAATATTTACCCCACAATTGTCACCCCATTGGACATTGACATACTACAGACTAGACGTGTTTCCTCTTCAGCCACCTCTCGTTCTGACTCTCACGCTCACTGCAACCACTTCCAAATTCCCAAGGTTCGCTATCACTGCAACTACCTCCCGATTCCAAGCTTGAATTGTCAATAAAAGGGGTGTACAATGAAGACCAACCTCATGGGGACCAAGAACTCCATGTGTGAGATCTTCCACAAATCCAACACCATTGTGGAAATATCCCACCTACAGTTGGGAAACACCACTAAGACTACATAATAACACTAAGTCGCGACGAACGGACGAAAAGTTCACAACAAGAATGAGATTTGTTGTCTTAATGCAAAGGTATGTGAAGATGGTTTATACGTGTGACTGCATGGAGTGGCATAAGCATGCCATCGCCCACCCCTTCCCCATCCCCCCCTCTTAAATGTGATGGAAGGTGGCAGGGTGGCAGAGACTTTGTGCTCATCCATTGCCATTGTTTCCAACACCCGATCGAGGACACAATAATTAAAATTAACTAAAGTATTTAAGTTGGCAGAGACTTTGTGCTCATCAATTGCCATTGTTTCCAACACCTCGATCGAGGACACAATAATTAAAATTAACTAAAGTATTTAAGTTCAATTTTGCTCAGATTTCTTAACCATATAAGATCTTTGTTTTAATGAGAAGTTCATGTGTAAATAAATGAGGGTTATTCAAAGTGTGTAAGATAATTGTTATCATCATAATATAGTTAATCAAAGATACATGCAAGGTTGAATTTTATTAAAATTTGTTATTCTAATAAATTTTTAATTGTAATTATAATTTTGAATTGCATTTTATTGAAGTTTATTATTCTTCTCAAATTTGGGAAATAATTTTTGTATTCTTTTCATCTAAATTTAAATATTTATTAATTGTAATTATAATGGTATAAATAAATAAGGGAAAAAGTAATAATTTAAATATTTGGAAAATAATTTTTGTATTTTTTTCATCTAAATTTAAATATTTATTAAAACATCTGAATTATTGTATTAATTTTTTTTTTAAATTACTTCTAAATATTTTGATATTAATAAATCATAAATTATTAATATGTGGAACGTTTTTTCCCTTGTTTCGAAAAAACAAAAAAAACAAGTTTATATTAACAAACCGTTTTACGTCATCCTGCATCAACATGTGTGGTGGCCATCAAGCGAGATGGTGGCCATCTTCTTAGCAAGTTAATTTGTAATTGTATTGATTTCATATTATTTTATTCATTTTTCAGAAACATTTCAAACTTTTCTCAAACTATATATTAATATTTTTATTAAAATTAAAAAAATATTTATCAAATATTTTTTACTTCTTGATTAGTTATAAATGGCTACAAACTATTTTATTTTAAGTGAGTTTACATTCATATTAAATATTTGTTTAAAACCAATAAAATCGTTATATTGTTTTTATATTGTTTGTTATAATATGTAGCTTTTATGTTTAAGTTAGCACTTAAATATGTCAACAACATTGAATAAAATTGCACTTGGGATAGACTTATCTAGTGTAGGCCATATATATTATTATTATAATTAAGTTAAATAGAGGTACGAGAAACAGTTATTATTAAATATTTTCAGTTTTGATAATTAGTTAGGATAGACTTATCTAGTGTATGCCATATATATTATATTTTAATTAAGTTAAATAAAGGTATGAAAAACGATTACTATAAAATATTTTCAATTTTGATAGTTGGTTAGGATAGACTTGTCTAGTGTAGGCCATATATATTATTATTTTAATTAAGTTAAATAAAGGTATGAAAAACAATTATTTAATTAATATTTTTATTAAAATTAAAAAAATATTTATCGAATATTTTTTACTTCATATATTCTATCCTTGATTAGTTATAAATGGCTACAAACTATTTTGTTTTAAGTGAGTTTACATTCATATTAAATATTTGTTTAAAACCAATAAAATCGTTATATTGTTTTTTATAATATGTAGCTTTTATGTTTAAGTTAGCATTTAAATATGTCAACGACATTGAATAAAATTGCACTTGGGATAGACTTATCTAGTGTAGGCCATATATATTATTATTATAATTAAGTTAAATAGAGGTACGAGAAACAGTTATTATTAAATATTTTCAGTTTTGATAATTAGTTAGGATAGACTTATCTAGTGTATGCCATCTATATTATTATTTTAATTAAGTTAAATAGAGGTATGAAAAACGATTACTATAAAATATTTTCAATTTTGATAGTTGGTTAGGATAGACTTGTCTAGTGTAGGTCATATATATTATTATTTTAATTAAGTTAAATAGAGGTATGAAAAACAATTATTTAATTAATATTTTTATTAAAATTAAAAAAATATTTATAGAATATTTTTTACTTCATATATTATATCCTTGATTAGTTATAAATGGCTACAAACTATTTTGTTTTAAGTGAGTTTACATTCATATTAAATATTTGTTTAAAACTAATAAAATCGTTATATTGTTTTTTATAATATGTAGCTTTTATGTTTAAGTTAGCACTTAAATATGTCAATGAAATTGAATAAAATTGCACTTGGGATAGACTTATCTAGTGTAGGCCATATATATTATTATTATAATTAAGTTAAATAGAGGTACGAGAAACAGTTATTATTAAATATTTTCAGTTTTGATAATTAGTTAGGATAGACTTATCTAGTGTATGCCATATATATTATTAGTTTAATTAAGTTAAATAGAAGTATGAAAAACGATTACTATAAAATATTTTCAATTTTGATAGTTGGTTAGGATAGACTTGTCTAGTGTAGGCCATATATATTATTATTTTAATTAAGTTAAATAGAGGTATGAAAAACAATTATTTAATTAATATTTTTATTAAAATTAAAAAAATATTTATCGAGTATTTTTTACTTCATATATTCTATCCTTGATTAGTTATAAATGGCTACAAACTATTTTGTTTTAAGTGAGTTTACATTCATATTAAATATTTGTTTAAAACCAATAAAATTGTTATATTGTTTTTTATAATATGTAGCTTTTATGTTTAAGTTAGCACTTAAATATGTCAACGACATTGAATAAAATTGCACTTGGGATAGACTTATCTAGTGTAGGCCATATATATTATTATTATAATTAAGTTAAATAGAGGTACGAGAAACATTTATTATTAAATATTTTCAGTTTTGATAATTAGTTAGGATAGACTTATCTAGTGTATGCCATATATATTATTATTTTAATTAAGTTAAATAGAGGTATGAAAAACGATTACTATAAAATATTTTCAATTTTGATAGTTGGTTAGGATAGACTTGTCTAGTGTAGGCCATATATATTATTATTTTAATTAAGTTAAATAGAGGTATAAAAAACAATTATTATTAAATATTTTCAGTTTTGATAATTAGTTAATTTTATTTGTCCCTTTTGTCCTGTATAGTTGTAATTTTATTGGTTTCACCACATCTTTTTTAGTTGGTTACTTTTTCTATCTTTCCTCACTTTGTTGCACCCAATTTCCATAGCTTTAAGGTTATGAGGCATAATATATGAAGGCATCTTCTCAATATCTCCTCTAATTCAAACATCAATATCAAGCGTGATATATCCATAATATCAAAAAGAAAGTCGAGCACATGGTTTCACTCTAGGTTTCAACAAATAATGTTCTAGCTAATCTATCTGGATAAATATTGCTCATTTCTCCTTCAAGTCACAACTAAGACTTTCTTCCCTTTTGGGCCTAGCCTTGTGTGGAGGTGATGACACTAATGTGATTATGGTTCATTACTCAAATTTGGATACAAATGACAAGGAGGAAGCCAAGGACCCTAATATTACTTTTGATGCATCCCTCATTTGAACATATGCACATTGGCACAAGTTCTCTTATGATACCACCCCTAGGCAGTTCAAATGGAATTCTAGTAAATCCAACGCAAAAGCAACCTAGTGGGAGTCCCAACTAGAAAATTTTGTGAATAGACATGGGAAAGAAAGAAAAGATCATCAAAGTGTATATACACTCTTCACATACTCTCCTTTCCACCTCTTATTGGTATATATGTGCTTGAGTAGCCTTCCATCCCAATATCAGATCTAAGTAACAATAGCCCAACATCTAAGCTTCACTATATTACTTTGTAATTTACAAAAATTAATATATGGGCTACTCTTAGTTTCAAATCCTCTACTAACTTTCCTTTGATTGTGTTTTATCTCTTGTAGGAGCTATTGGATATGGATAATATAGCTATGTAGCAATTAGTTATGTAATTTCATTTCATCTCTTGTTGTTGAATAATGTGCTTGACGAATTGGATGAGCACATACAATAACCCAACTTTAATGAAGTATGATACATGAATGTTGGTTGAAAATAATCTTATGCTCGTTTCTCTAATTACCTTGATATTTTCATAAAAAATTTCATATTGTTGACATTATTTTGTTTATAATTTCTTATTCAAATAAGTGTCACATTAATTCTTGATTTCATTTATTTTATTTGAGACGTAAATTAACAAGGACCCCCCGAACTTAACTCAAATTTACTTTGTTGGCATAGCACAAGTAAATGATTGCCTCAGTGTTGAAGCAATTTATTGGGGGGAGATTTCTTACTTTTTGTTTCTGCGGGACTCCTCAATTCTTCTAGAATAAAACATTAAAGGGAGATGTGAGGTAATTTTTTCCAAACTAAGAAATAAATCCATGCTTGGATTGAATTCATTAAGGTAAGCCATAAATTAATACAAAGATAAGTGACCCTTGATTTCATCTTTCAAGAGGTTTGAATGACTCTTCCTATCTAACTATGAATATTCATATTCTTGAATTAATATTTAGAAAATTATTTGCAATTTACCATAATCCCAAGTATTAGGTACCTAATATTCCCCACCTTAATCAAAAGGAGTTCTTGTGAATCTAAGCATCGTTCTAAACTTTTCAAAATTATATCTTCCAAACACTTCATCAAAAATGTATGCAATTTCCTCCCCCAAAAAATATTCTTGGCCTCTACATGATATCGAATTAGATAACATTGTTTTGTTGTGCTTGGTTTGATCATGGAATCTAGATTTTTTGGAAAACATATTTGCAAAAGTATTGTCAATAAGAAAAGGAGGAGAATTCACCTATTTCTCCTGCAAATCTTCAAGTATTTTCCTGATCCATAAAATCCCTTTTTTTTCTTCTACAATTTCCACACATCTCGCTTATGTTGTGGAATTTACTGCAACACATTGCTTGCTTTCTAGGAGAAAACTAATGAGATAGCCAGAAACAAACACTCCATTTTTTTTATCCCCATCAAAGTCTGAATTAGAATATCGAATTAGGATAAAATAATCAACCTCATAATATTTGAGTCTAAATTATTGAGTTCCCTTCAAGTATTTAGAACTCTTTTTATAGTAAACCAATGTCCTTCACAGGTTTTTGCATAAACCTAGAAAGAATCACAACAATGGTTGAAACATTTTGTCTATTGGTAGTAATTTAAATAAGACTTCCTACAAGATGTCTATACTTGTTTGCATCCTCAAATTCATTCCCTTCTTTTTTATGTGAGCTGCAAATTCTATTCCATTGGAATATAGAAAGGTTTACACTCAACCATGCCAAAATTGTTCAATGATTCCAAATGTACTTCTTTTCTAAGATGAATATGTACTTTGGATTTTGAGTCACTTTAATGCCAAAGTAGTACTAGAGATGTCCCAAAATTTTCATCTCAAAGCCTTTGTTCAACTCTTTCGTTGTGGAGGCAATATAGCTTTCATTATTCATTGTTAACGATAGATAATCAACATATGCTATAAGATATACAATAATTATCCAACTTTCTTGACAAATAGATTTTCATCATTGAGATTAAAGTGCTTGAAATTCAATTTCAGAAGATGCCTAGTTAGCTTTTCCTACGAGGCTCAAAGTGCATTTTTTAGGCCATATAAGGATTTGATGAGTTTACATTCATTTCATTCTTGTCCCTTAACAATAAAACCTTTTGGTTGAGACATGAATACATTATCTTTCAATTCTCCAATAAAAAAAGTAGTCTTCACATCCGTATGATGAACTTTACATCCATTTTGTGTTGACAAAACAAATAGAGTACAAATGGTAGCTCATTTTGTTGTGGGGGGGAAATTTTCCATGCAAATAAATCCTTTGTTCTATGAAAATCCTTTCCACAAGCCTTTCTTTGTTTTTGTCAAATGAGCCATCTAAGTTGTACTAGTTCTTGAAGACCCGCTTGCATCTAATCGGTTTAGTTGTGAATGGAGGGTACACTAACTTCCATGTCCCATTCTTGATGACAGCATCATATTCCTTCTGCATGGTTTCCTTCCACTCATTATTAGAAGTAGCTTCTTCAAAGGAAGTTGGTTCCAATTTAGTATATAAATTCAATTCACATGAAACATGAAACATCCATATCATCAACATCATCTGAATCTAAATTATCTACATCACACCCATCTCGTTTGATGGAACCTCTATTTATTTTCTTTCCAACCTCAACAGGATGAACACTTCCAAGTGTCTTTATAGGCCACTTTGGTGGAAGATTTTGAGATGGTCTACGTTGCTCCACTGATTGAGATGGTGCTACATCAACTTTCAACCTCTAAATCCTCTCTATCATATCATCCAATTGAATTTTTGTTATGATGAAGTGGTCAGAACACCTTCATCAAAGGGAGATGGTGCTTCAAAAGAAGATTCTAGAGATAGCTCTAAGATAGTCAGTGCACCCCCCCCCCCCCCCCCCAATATGTGGAACCTTATAATCAAATTTTTGATATGTCTTTACATGGGTGAAATTATCTAGATGATCATGTGTCGTTGCTTAACAATTTTTTCATTCTTATAGGATTAAAGGAAAATCATATCTCTAGAAAGATTGAACTTCTTGTTTACCTCATTTCAAAGATGATATGCTCTGGTGATATTTCAATACCCAAAGAAGATGCACTTTCAACTCCTTGCATCAAGCTTATTTCTTTTCTCCTTAGGAATCAAAGCATATCAAGTGGAACCGAAGACCATGATATGCATCACCAAACGAATGTAGGCATACCATGTCTCATAAGGAGAATTGTTTCCAAAAAAATTAGATGAACACTTCTTTTCACATATATTGAACATAGATTTGCATCATCCTAAAACATCAACTTTTCATTTTTGAAAAATAGCATTGAAGATACCATGTTCAAAAGTGTCCTATTCATTCTTTCTTCTACACAATATGCTGAGGATTGTGGAACATTAGTTTGATGCTTGTTATTAGCAATGGCATATTTCAGACTCCTTTGAAGTGTATTCCCCTCCATTATCAATATGAAAATTTCCAATATGGGTTTGAGCATCTTTTTCAATCCATCGATGAAAATTGTTGAATGTTTCAAATGCTTGGGATTTCTCCTTCAACAGATAAAACCAACACATCATAATGTAGTCATCAATAAAATTATTATATACCTATTTCCAAATACATATGGAACATGCATGGGCCCACACAAATAAAGTGTATCAATTCTAGTTTCTCTCGAAGTAAAATCATGAGATGGTTATTTATTGTGTTTTCCAAGGATACAAGCCTCCGACATTGCTTCAAATTATTTGGAATAGTAAGTGAAATAAAAAAACCATTCTTTTTCAACAGAGGGAGGCTGCCATAATTAATGTGTCCAAATCTAGCACGCCATTAAAGACGATGAAAATGTACTTCCATGATGGTGAGAGAGGTATGTGGAATTCTATGCATGGCTATATGTCTCTTTTAGCAATCTTTTATTCTCCATTCTTGTCATAACAACCATGCTATTGGAAGCATTATTTATTTAAAATTATCCATCAAATATGAATGTATTGGCCTTGCTATCAAAAGGGAACAAGATATAGAGACCTCCTTTTATGGGTATGGAAGATGGAACACATCATGCATAAGAAAATGCAAGAATCCATTTAATTTAAGCCTAACTATGTCAATTCCCAAATGTTTGAGACTTGATTTATCTACAAAATAAAATATACCATTTACATTGTCATTTAAATGTTTAAAGAATTATCTCTATAAGGTTATGTGACATGTTACACTTACGTCAAGCAAAAATGCATCTCTCTAGGAAGTAAATGAAGTGTGAAATAAGTATTAATTAGCTCCAATATTAGAATGGGAATCCATATAATGAATATATTTTTGAATTTTTTTATGTAGGGGCCTTCAATTTATACCCCTTCCCTTTGGTCTCAGACCTTGCAAAGTCCATCTTTATAATTTGAAGTGAAAAATGATAGAATATAAAAATTCCTCAATGGTGCAACCAAAAACCCCTATCGAAGGTAAAGGAGAACAATATTTAGTCACCGCATAAAAAATGTTTATAAGGAGGAACTTTCGACTGCTTGTCAACCAAACTAGTAAAGAAATACTACTAATCGATTTTGTAATGAACATAAGCTTATGGAAGGAAAACAATTATTTTCCATGGGAGTTGAATAGGGTTATGTATGTGCAATCCCTACCATTAAAGATAACATCAAAGGAAATGTATGACATATTTGGCAAGCATGGGGCCATCAAGTAGATATACAATGATATACAATGGTGTCAACAAGAACACCCATGGGACTACTTTTAGAATATATGAAGATATATATGATGTCAATAATAACATAAATCACCCGTCAAACTTCAATTTCACTAATAAGTATCTCATCTTCCACTATTACTAGTAGTCCAAGATGACGATAATGGTCGACGACCACAAGTAGAAGGAGAGAACCAATGATGTTAGCAGCAATGATATGCATATGGTGGTGGAAGTTTCAAGATCAACCCTTTTTAGAAAAACCAACCTCTTATTTTTTGAATGACTGGAAATTACCTTAAGAGAAGGTGGTCAGAAAGCTACTAGTGGGAAAAATATTGATTTCTAGCTATTGTCTATCGAACTACAAGTGTGTTGGGTTATGGATTGACCAAGACACGATCGAGTTAGAACTTAGATAAAAAATTGTTGATGGTTTCCAAAGCACACACATTTATGGTTTTATCCACATGAAAATAGAAGGGTAATGGCTGAGAGGTAGGGACATGACTCAAGACTAGTCATCAAACAAATTTACTAGTCACACGAGAACTACTACCTCAAAACGAGAACTCTAGCAAAAAAACGCCAAAAAAACATGAAAAAACAGGGTAAAAACGAAAAGTGTTGATGCTGAAATAATTTTTTTTATTTTTTATTTTTTATTTTTTATTTTTTATTTTTTTCAAAGTAAATAAATTTCAACATTTTTTTTAAAATGGCATTAAAAACCAATTTTTTTTGTGCAAAAGAAACCCTGAAAACGAAAAAGTGTTGATGCTCAAATAACGTTTTTTTTTTTCAACATTTTTTAATAATGACGTTAAAGATAAAATATCATGACTCTGAAAAACTTTAAATTTCCAACATTTTCAATCATGACATTAAAGATAAAATATCACATCTTTGAAAAAACTTAAAATTCCAACAATTTTTAGGCATGACATTAAATATAAAATATCACGTCTTTGAAAAACCTTAAAATTCAAACAATTTTTAGTCATGGTGCTAAAGAAAAAATACTTATAACTGTTTTCAACCATAGCATTAAAGATCAAATATCATGACTTAGAAAAACATTAAAATCTTGACAATTTTTCAACCATGGAATTAAAATCAAAGATTATGACTACAAAAAAACCTTAAGTTTTCAAAATATTTCAAGCATGACATTATGGAAAAAATTTATGACTAAAAAAACTTTAAAAATGAACACCTGAATGAAAGAGTTATTATACCAAGAGTAATTTATTTTTTAAATGTTAAATGTATAGTGATTTTAAAATCTTAGCCTAAGACAACTTGATACATTGCAACAAAAATTTAAAAATCAACCATCAAATTGACACGCAGTGTAGGTGAACTCAACCCATTGTAATGAAAACTTAAAGACCAACCATGAAATACACACATTGTGGGGTAGTCTTTATTCATTATAACAAAAATTTTAAAATCAACTATCAAATTGCACATAATGGGATCGGGTTGCTAGTCGAGCATCAACATGGACCCTGCAAATATATATATATCTATATATATATATATATATATATATATATATATATATATATAAACAAACAATACAAAAGAAAACAAAATTCAAACATTGACAAAAAATAGAAACAATAAAAAAACACAAATAAATTTAAAAAATAATAACAAGTAATTAAAAAAAAAATGAAAAAAAGAAAAAAGAAAAAAGAAAAAGCATGACACACCAAAAAAGTCAAATATAAAAACTATATCAAAAAGACAAAAAAAAAACTATAAAATGTAGAAAAAGACAATTAATTTGTAAAAATTAAAAATATAAAAAAAAAAAAAAAAAAAAAACAAATATGAAAACAAAATAAAACAACGAAAACAATTATTTTTAAAGTTAAAAAAAATTAAAAAACCACATAATTAAAAATAATAATAATAATAATTAAAATTTAAAATGAAATAAATTAATTAATTAATTAAAATTAAAAAAAAATTAAATTAAAAAAAATAAAATAAAAATCACAAAATATATATATATATATATATATATATATATATATATATTAAAAAAACTAAAACAAATTAAATTAAAATTTCAAAAAAAATTCCCCCCTCCCCCTGGCATTCTAGGTCTATTCTTGCAATCCACCTAGGTCGCCCGGGCCGCGAGGCGAGCGCTCTGCAGCGCCACCCCAGCCAAGCCCGAGGCCCCGTGACCATGGCCATAGGGCCTCAGGCTTGGTCGGGGCGGGCGCTGGCTAGACATGAGGCCTTGCAGCCCTGGTCGGCCATGGCCATGCTCAACCTACGTTGTCAAGGGCCACAGGGCCTAGCCAGTGTAGCGCTACATAACACATGCCCGAACAGGCCTGTGGCCCCACGACCATGGTTGTGCTCAGCCATCATTGCCCAGGGCCATGGGGCCTTTGTGATCTAGTGTTGCATAACAATCGTCCTGCCCAAGCCCGAGGCCCCGTGACTTGGGTAGCCTAGGTTGATTCTGAGAATCGACCTAGGCTGTTCAAGGGGCAATTTTTTTTTTTTTTAATTTAATTTGTTTTAGCTTTTTTATTTGTTTTTTTTACTTAATTTATTTTTTCTTGAATTATGTGTTTTTTTGTTATTTTTTTCATATCTATATATATATATATATATATATATATATATATATATATATATATATATATATATGAAAAAAATAACAAAAAAACACATAATTCAAGAAAAAAACAGAAAAAACAATTTAAAAAAAAATTGCCCCTTGGACAGCCTAGGTTGATTCTCGGAATCAACTTAGGCCGCCCAAGTCGCAGGGCCTTGGGCCTGGGCAGGATGGTCGTTATTCAACACTAGATCGCAAAGGCCCCATGACCCTGGGCGACGATGGAAGAGCACGATATATATATATATAAATTTTATAGTTTTTTTGTCTTTTTTATATAATTTTTATATTTGATTTGTTTTTGTCATGATTTTAAAAAATAAATTTATGTTTTATTACTTGTTATTTTATAATATTTATTATTCTGTTTTTTGTTTTTATTTTTTGTTTTGAATTATTTTTACAATTTTTTATTTTTTATTTTTTTATTTATTTTTTTATTTTTATTTTTATTTTTTTTACCAATATGAAAATCAACAACATTAAAAAAAATATCCACACTTAATACATTAGAAAATTTAAAGTGTAAAAAATAAGTCCTCTAAACAAAAAGGGTTGATGTTACATCAACACTTTTCAAAATCAACATGAAAATCACTAACATTTTAAAAAAAAATGTTCATACTTGATACATAAAAAAATTGAAGTGTCAAAAATAAGCCTTCTAAAAAAAATGTGTTGATGTTGCATCAACACTTTTCAAAATCAGCATGAAAATCACTAACACTTAAAAAAAAATGTTACATAAAAAAAATTAAAGTGTCAAAAATATGCTAAAAAAAGTGTATTTTGAATAACCACTTTTTAAAATCAGGTGATTTTTTTGCTACCTCAAAAAAAATGGGTAATCGGTAATTTTCCTGTTTGATCGGTAACCATGTTATGATAGGAGAAACATAGCTCATAATGGAATAGTAACATCATAGTGCACAATGTCCAAGAGAGGAGTGGGAGGGGCATTTCTATAAATGAGAGGGAGAATTATGGAATGAAATGAACCAACTCTAATACCATTATTAGGCTAAGTAATAACTCAACATTTAGATTGAATTTCATTGAGGTGATCCATATATTGACAAAAGAGACATGAACTTTGGTTTCTTATTCCAAGAGGTGCAAATGACTCTTCCTATCTACATATGGCTCTCCATATTCCTCCTAAATTCATATTTACTAAAATATTTACAGATTGTCATGATCCCAAGGATTAGGTATCTAACAAGTTTGAATTCATTAAAAAATAATATTATTGCATTCCTAATCCAAAATATATTAGCCATAGGATCAATCAAAATATCATCCATTGAACCATTGAACACATGCCAAAGGAGTAAGAGAAACAAGTCATTGAGTGCATTCCAAAAATGATAGATTGAGCACGCACTTCACACACTTTCACTCATGCATATTTATTATCATAGGCATATTTCTTATCACCTCACATAAAGCATGGTACCGGGGAAAATTCTCTCTTTCTCACTCTCGCCCCTCGCCCCCCAACCCATTTGAAAACTAGGTGGAATAAAAGATTGATAAAGAACACCTAGTGAAAGGATTTTGTGTTCATAGTGAATACACAAGTTCGATATTTTCTCAATAAAATTCACCTTTTATCTCTTAGTTGGTTGTATAGAATATTACAAGAACTTGCCTTATGTTATTAGCAATGTATTTCCATTGATTACCTAACTCTTAAAATACAACATACAAGTATATAATTATAGTAAATACTAATAATTGTTACTAAAAAAATTTGATTTCCTCACAATTTTCTTCCCTTCACTTCCATAATTATCTTCCTTCATTAACGTCTGTAGAAATTATGGTGTAGATTTGCAACTGATCATGAAGTTTTAATCAAAACCATAAGACACAAACCTACTCTACTACTCTGTGGAAGTTAATTCACAATTTAGAACAAAAAGTGTAGACATGTATTAAAAAATAACACACATGCACACAACATTTTTCTTGTGGAAAGCAATTTGCTAAAAACCACAATGTCTTCTTGCATTAATATGATGAATAGAGATGTATTACAATTTATTTACTCAACTGAGCACAACCTGCAAATGAATAACCTATCTCTCAGCTCACTCAGAAGCTCTGACCCAAACTTAGTCATTTTATACCTCTGTTTGAGCCCCTATTTCCTTGCACAATTCCTTGAGAAATTAGGACCCTATTATTTAGGAATTTCTCCAAAATGGATTTCTTAATTCCCAAGGTTGATCATCCGACTACATGCAACACCTGTACACTCAATACTAGTCTACAACTGATGTTACATTGCCTTGGAATCTCGACCACAATTGGGGAACTCGAATTCTCTGCATGCACTAGCTATTTTGGGTTGATTGATCAGTTAATTGGATGATCACTGAGTTTCACTGAAGTCCCACTGCATAACTAGCCTTCCACTAGTTCCTCCAACAGTTGGAACTAGTTTAACTGACAATGCTTAAATGAGCTCTAACTCCTCCAACTCAAATTGTCAATAAATGGTAGCATACACTTCTTCACTTGAAGTGGCATCCTCCTTCCTCCAATTGGTCACTAGAGGTGTCTCCATGGGTTTAAAAATATCCATCCAGATGTAGAAATTATGGTTTATATTTTAAACTGCTCATGAAGTTTTAATCAAAATCACAAGACACAAACTTACACTACTACTCTGTGGAAAGTAATTCATAATCTAGAACATAAACTGTAGACACGCAATAAGAAATAACAAACATGCACACAGTATTTTTCCCAGGGAAATAAATCTGTTAAAAACCCCAATGCATGATTGCATTAATATGATGAATAGAGATGTATTACAATTGCTTTGCTCAATTGAGCACAACCTGCAAGCATAACCTATCTCTATGCTCACTGAGAAGGTCTGACCCAGACTTAGTCAATTTCTACCTCTGCTTGAGCCCCTATTTGCTTGTGCAATTCCTAAGGAATAGGCCCCTATTAATTAGGAATTTCTTCCAAAATGCTTGTGCAATTCCTCAGGGTTGATCACCTGACCTCATGCAACACATGTACACACAACTAGTTTACAACTGTTGGTTAACGACATTGGAAACTCCACCACAACTTGGAAACTTGTATTATTTACATGCATGAGCTAATTATTAGTTGATTGATCAGTTAACTAGATGATCTATGAGTTATAATGATGTCCTACTACTTAACTCACCACCAACTAGTTTTATTAACAATTACAACTAGTTTAACTTATTACAACTGAAATTAACTCAACCTATGCTCCTAAAATTTAGGAATCACTACATATGACTGAACTTCATGCTCCTAACTCAAATTAACTAAGTTAGCTGAGTGACAATATCCATGTCACCTCAGTTAAATCCTCCAAGTTGTCTACTGATGTGGAATTTCGAATTTTCTCAATTTAATCAAGGCAAAATTAAATTGAGAATTTGTTGCTGCATTTTTCAACACTCACTATCAACAAGAAAGAGATTATCAACTACCCTTATCCTACACTTTTGGAATGTCTTGTATGAAACACCTCTCACTGTTTTTGTTGCACCTACAACAACTGCAACTAAGAAGCATGAAAAAGAAAACAACATTGAATCAATTGTGTTTGCAACTGTCTACTAGGAAAATTGTGCTACTGCTGACTCTGCTATGTTGTCAAAACTTCTCTGCACTCCTTAGTATATGATTGACATTGATCCTCCTACTACTGAAAATTATGGGCCCCTGTAGCAAGGCAATGATCCATGAGGAGAACACCTCAAAGGACCCTACCCAAATTTTTGTAATTCTGGGATTAAGGCTTCATATCACCCCATCTCACACCTAGAGTTATGGATGCATGTGCTCCCTCTGCCCACGTAGCTTGAACTCTCCCCTACTCAATCTCTCTACTTAAGTGGGTGTATCCACTCTGCGTCCTCTCTTCCTCTCCATTTGTGGCTTCTCCATAACTTCCTAAGGCTCCATTTTGAGAGGTCTACCATGTTCCCTCTCAACAACCATATCTCTAATCTATGCCTTGATCCTCAAGGTCATGCATGCATATTCTACCTCAAGTGCATATCGTTTCTGGAATCGAACCCCGATATACTTCACCTGTCTCCTAGCTATGTGTCTCAGGGATGAATTTCCTTTTCTGAAGATCACATCATAACCACGGTCTTCCAAAACTGGCACAGAGATGATATATTTCTTTAGTCCCAAAACGAACATGAAATCATTATGTTTGAGAGGAGATCTCAACGCCCTCTGAAAGGTGATTATACCGATCCCAGTCATGCTATATGTTTCATCATCTCCAAAATTAATATTCATCTAGATCTCTTTCTCCTCCATGTCACTAAAAAACTCTCTACACCCAGTCATGTGGAACAAGGAACCTGAATCCAAGTACCACACACTCCCCATCATAGTGTTGTATATGCATGCGATAAGGGTGAAATCTAGCTCAAACTGTGAAGCCAAAGGTTCACTGGTTGCTACTACTATAGACTCCTTATTGTTATACGTTTTATGTGGACACTTAGTAGCATAGTGCCTGAATTCATGACAATTGAAGCATTGAATTTTGGACAAACATTTCTTCTTTCCTTCTTGGATGGATTCAACCTCACCTTGGGATTTCTTTCCCTTAGCCTGCATTCCTTTGCTGACTAGAAAAAATTCCTCTTCCTCTTCTTTGGATGAGGTTCCATGTCTAGTATTCCACCTTTTTTCCTCTTGTACCAAATTAGACCATAAGCATTCCCAATTTGTAGTTTCTCCCTCTCATTCACTGAATCATGATAGCTATGCCAACTCT
Source organism: Pinus tabuliformis (assembly GCA_031772625.1). Taxonomy (NCBI): domain Eukaryota; kingdom Viridiplantae; phylum Streptophyta; class Pinopsida; order Pinales; family Pinaceae; genus Pinus; species Pinus tabuliformis. The sequence continues at coordinate 758,306,026 of CM062812.1, forward strand.
TGGGAAGGCCTAGAAGGGCTAGGGTTACCAAGTCCTCTTCTGCAACATTAACACCAACCCCACGAAGTTCATCATGACATTATGTGAACCTTTTCAGATACTGTGGAATAGGGTCATTCTTCTGCATCTTGATACTTTGAAGTTTATCCTTGAGTGTTAGATTCCTGTGGTCACTACTGTTCTCGAACAATTCTGTCAGTGCTTTCCACATTACAAACAAAAATTCTTTTTAGTGGATATTTGAGACAATTTGATCTCATACTCCCTCCAATATTATTTTCCTCGCCTTGGCTACGTCTTTCTTCCACTAAGAAAGGTTTTGGGCATCAGATGCTTGTGGTTTCACAACATCTGTCTTAATGTATTCTAGCAAGCGATCGCCATCTTATACTGCCTCCACGTGAGCCTTCCATGTAACAAAATTGGAGGTTCCTTCAAAGGCATACTCTAGCCTCAATCCATTGAAGGTCATCTTCTCATCTCTGAAGAGATCCTACTGCACTGAACTCCAAATTCGAACATCCTGAGAAACAACTTCGAAATTTCTGATCTAGCGTGAATCTTGCTCTGATACCATGTAGAAATTATGGTGTATATTTGCAATTTCTCATGAATTTTTAATTAAAATCATAAGACACAAACCTACTCTTCGGTTATGTCGAAAGTATTCACAATATAAAACAAAAATTTCAGACATGCAATAAGAAATAACACACATGCACATAATATTTTTCCTGGCGAAAGAAATTTTCTAAAAACCCCAATGCCTTCTTTCATTAATATGATGAATAGAGATGTATTACAATTTCTTTTCTCAAAAGAGCACCACCTATAAGTGCACAACCTATCTCTCTACTCACTTAGAGGCTTTAACCTAGACTTAATTAATTTCTACCTCTACATGAGCCCCTATTTTCACGCGTAATTCCTGAGGAAATAGGCCCCTATTAATTAGGAATTTCCTCCAAAATGCTTGCACAATTCCTCAGGGTTGATCACCTGACCTCATGCAACACACGTACACTCAACCAGTTTACAACTACTGGTTAACTACCTTGAAAACTCCACCACAACCAAAAAACTCGTATTCTTTGCATGCATGAGCTAATTATTATTTGATTGATCAATTAACTAGATTATCTATGAGTTAGACTGATGTACGACTATTTAACTGATCACCAACTAGTTCTATTAACAGTTAGAACTAGTTTAATTGATTACAACTTAAATTAACTCAATCTAGGCTCCTAAAATTTAGGGATCACTACATACAACTGAACTTCATACCCCTAACTCGAATTAATTGAGCTAACTGATTGACAATATCCATGTCATCTTAGTTAACTCCTCCAAGTTGTCAGTTGATGTGGAATTTCGAATTTTCTCAATTTAATCAAGGCAAAATCAGATCGAGAATTTCTTGTTGCATTTTTCAATAACGAAATGTTTGTAGTATCTGATTTGCATACTTTCCTTGAGACACAAATAATTCCCCATCTCCTTCCCGTACTTACAACCTGAGGAAGTAGTGCATGAGACCCATGTCCTTCATTTCAAATTCCCTTGCAAAGTCGTCCTTCCAAGATCTAATCAGTTGCTCATCACTAGTTAAAATTAAATCATCAACATATAAGACAATCATAAGAAATTAACCTTCTACCAAGATATGATAGAGGTTTGCATCCGCTTCACTTTTGGTGAAGCCCACACCAATGAGATATTTAACGATCCTAGTGTACCAAGCATGGGGCGCTTGTTTGAAACCATACAACGCTCTCTTGACTCTGCACACATGCGACTCTCGATCAAATGTCTCAAAACCTTTTGATTTCTCGATGTACACCTCCTCCCCAAAAACTCCATTGAGAAGTGTTGTTTTTAAATCCATCTGGTGGATCTTCCACCCCATCTACACATCTACTGCAATAATTGATCTAATGGATGAGTACTTTACTAGAGGAGAAAAGGTCTCCTCATAGTCAATTCCCTCAACTCGAGAGTACCCCTTGGCCACAAATCCGGCCTTATACTTCTCTATGATTTTGTTTGCTACCTACTTGACCTTGAAGATCCATCTTGAACCCACTATTGATTTATATTTTTATCATGGGACCACTTCCCAAACACTATTGTACAATGGATTCATATTCCTCCACCATTGCATCAACCCATACAGGTTTCTCTACTGCTTCCTCGAAAGAGGATTGCTTAGTATCTACAATTTTAGTCATTAGAGCCATGTAGCTAGTGTACCAATCAGGTGACCTTCTCTTCCTATGCAAATTTGAAGGAGCCTCCACATTCTCCCTCACATCTTGCACAAGTATTTTAGCTTCCCTAGTCCTTTTCCTACCTTCTCTAGAGAGTTCTACTTGATTGGATGTCTCCACTCTCTGCTCCTCAACTTTTGGTTGCTCCACAACTTCCGGAGGCTGCTCCTTTAGAGCTAAAAGCTCCTCTTCTGGCGGTATCTGAAGCTCCCTCTCAAGAGAGCACCAAGTCGCTTTCTCTTCATCAAAATTTACATCCCTTCACACAAATTTCATTCTGAGGGATGGCATATACACATGATAGTTATGTGGAGTTACTATGTAACCCACAAATACCCCTAACTTTATTTTTGGCTCGAGTTTCTTCCTCAATTATTTGGAGATATGGTAGGAAATAGAGGCTCCAAAAATCCTAAAGTGCAACACATCAGGCTTCCTCCCCAAGAAAGCCTCCTCCGGTGTAATCATACTAAGAATCTGATTAGGACTTCATTTATGCAAATAGACTAATTTGTTGCATGCCCCAGCCCACGAATGTAGAGGTAAGCCCTGGCCATCCAACATTGCCCTCATTTCTCCCACAATTCTACGGTTCTTTTTCTCATCCACCCCACTCTGTTGTGGGTTGTGGGGCGATGTAAACTCTCGTCGAATTCCTTCTTTCACACATAAATCTTTGAATTCATTCGACATATACTGACCTCCATTATCGCTCCTAAGAGCCTTCACCTTCTTGTCGATTTCTTGCTCAACCAGTGCCTTGAATTCTACAAACTTGTAATTGTCTCATCTTTATTCCACATGAAGAAGATCTATCACTTACTTGAGAAGTCGTCAATAAAAATGACAAAATATTTGTGTCTGGTAGTGGAGGCTGTAGAGAAAGGTCCACATAGATCAGAGTGGATCCTTTCTAGGACTGCATGTGCTTTGTCATCTTGATCATGGATTGTGGATTTTGTGTACGTTCCCAAATTACATCCTTTGCATACATCCTTCTACTCAAGTGCTCCTTTAGGGAGGCTAGTGGTTATTGTTGCATAATCTTCAAGGTGCCATGATGCAAATGGCTAAGTATTTTGTGCCAAAGTTCACCAACATTTCGGCCCTTAAATTTATCTACCTTAGTGGTTAATGCAACACAGTCTTCTACATCTAGCTTATACAGGTTCTTCACATGAACCCTGATCTGCTTCACCTGTCTTGTGGCTATGTGTTCATGAATGTTTTTCCTTTGTTGAATATTGCATCATAACCATGCACCTTCAATCGTACCCCAGCTCAATATGCATCTGCAAATCTTTCTCCTCTAAGTCATTAGAAAACTTTCTACACCCTGTCATGTGGAATGATGCATCTGAGTCCAAGTAGCACATGCTCCCCATCAATGTGTTGGGCATGCATTCTATAAGAGTAAAGTCAAGCTCAAACTATGAATCCAAGGCTTCACTTACTACTCCTCCTGAGGTATTTTTTCTTTCCTTTTTGTGTAGACATTTCATGGCATAGTGCCCGAATTGATGACAATTGAAGCATTTAATTTTGGACAAATATTTATTATTGCCAACTTGGCTGGATTCTGGTTTGGTTTGAGATTTCTTCCCTTTTCCCTTGTTTCCCTTTCCAACCAATGCAAATTTTTCTTCATCCTCACCTTTGGATGATGGTATTCAGCCTTATTTTCTCCTGTACCAAATCCGACAATAAGTGTTCCCAATTTGGTAGTTTCTCCCTCCCATTCACTAAATCTTGGTGGTTATGCTAGCTCTTGGGAAGGCCAAGAAGGGCTAGGATTACAAAGGAATATTTTGCAACATTAACACCAGCCCCACCAAGTTCATCATGACATTGTGTGAACCTACTTAGATATTGTGAAATAGTGTCATTATTTTGCATATTAATATTTCAAAGTTTATCCTTTAGCACCAACTTCCTATGGTCATTAATATTCTCGAACAATTCTGTCAGTGCTTTCCACATTGTGAATGGAGTTTCTTTCCCATGGATATTTGAGACAATGTGATCTCGTACGCCCTCCAAGATTATTCTCCTCACCTTGGCCACATATTTATTCCACTGATCTATGTTTTTAGCATTAGATTCTTGTGGTTTTGCAACATTTGTCTTGATGTATTCTAGCAAGCCATTGTCATCCAATAACGCCACCATGTGATCCTTCAATGTGATGAAATTATAGGTTCCTTCTAAGTCATACTCTAGACTCAACCCATTGAAGGTCATCTTCTCAGCTTTGAAGAGATCTTGCTACATTGAACCACAAATTTGATCCTCCTTAGAAACAACTTCGAAATTCCTACTCTAATGTGAATCCTTCTCTAATACCATGTAGAAATTATGGTGTAGATTTGTAGCTACTAATGAATTTTTAATCAAAATCACAAGACACAAACCTACTATACTTCTCTGTGGAAGTTAATTCACAATTTAGAATAAAAATTTCAAACACGCAATAAGAAATAACACACATGCACAATATTTTTCCTAAGGAAAGAAATCTACTAAAAATCCAAATGCCTTCTTGCATTGATATGATGAATAGAGATGTATTACAATTTCTTTGCTCAACTAAGTGTTATCGGGAAATCTAGTGTCTGTGCAGAGCTGCTAGTCCCACTAAGACGGGTAGCTATCTTAGAAACAAACAGATTAAAGTTACTTTCGCTTTCCTTTATGAGAAGTAGATAGGAGAAGATCAAAGAATACCAACCTCAATCCTTCGCTCGGTTCTTTGCTTGTTCCTTCTCCTCACCGACCGGTCTTTGCCGCTTCTCCCTTGACCACTCCGCTTCAAAGAGTACCTGTAAAGTCAAAGCAGCATAATACCTTCAAAGTGTAGAGATCTACAATCATAAACAATATAGGACCAGATATATATTGACCACACAAATGCATATACTATCAAACATACAAGAATGTGGAGGAAAACTTGAATAGCTTTATTAATATGAAGATTAGAAGAGAGGATTACAACCCATTATTCTGACCCAGTGTCATCCTCCTAGCATGAAAGCCCTTCTTCACCTCATGAAAAGCTTAGATCACCCAACACTATGATATTCCACCAGGAAACCAACAGCACTTCCTTACAAGATACAAAATTTCGGCCTCTAGATCTCTGGGATGAGGGATCCATATATAGATGATTATAGGGAGGTGAGTCAGCTTCTGAGATTTTGATTAGTGTCTTCTCTCTGATAGTTCTTGATTCTACTTGGAGATTGATGATCTCTTACTCATCCCTGGGCGAATTCAGAGAGGCAAGTGTCACAAGAGAAGTTTCTGGAAGATTCCATGATCATCCACCTTGCAAAATGTCTCTGCCATTTGTCCATTCTCACCCATCACACCCTACAGAAGGGTTTTCCAGTATGCATCGCACCTTTTACACTAGGCAGGTGAGATGCATCGTACCCTTAGCACTGAGCAACCTGTATGGTCTAGTTTTGACCAGTTCTGAGCAATTTCCTGTGGAGAACTTCTGGGAGAGGATGTAATCAGCTGACCTTGTTTCTTTAGGGCATGAAACAACAAAGGACTCAGAAGCCCTTGGTTTATGGACATATATGATTGGGGTTGCAGTGCCCAAAAATTTCTATAACAGTTGCCCCCTAAAGCATGAGGTCGTTAATCTTTTGATGTCGGGTGAAATGCTTTATCATGAGGATCCGAGGTTTTTCGAACTAGAAGGTGACCTGTAATAAGATACAATACAATACATTATATTCATAATATTTTCATGATCTAGCTGAGGCGGGCATTCCCATGCTCAGCTTTATAAATTCATTTTTATGTACATAGGACAGATGACTGTCTGTGTGGCAGACTGATGATTCTGATAGAGTCATCATCCTTTGATTGGGATGATCATATGTGCAGCAATTATGTACATTTGATGTCTTTATTTTCCTGAATATATCGCAGCTCGGATGGATGAAACTAGATCCAGGGTCTTCAAACTCGTCCAATCTTCGCCCGAAGTACAAGTCGATCCATGTGAAAAATGTTCTAGAGTCGAACATGGAAAGAAATCGCCTGATTACTAGCCAATGATGTAAGCTATTAACAGGCGCGAGAGGAATCACCGATAATGATGATGATCCACAAGGTACGGAAGTACAATTCGTGTGGTGTGAAAATGGGACTTGGCGTCGAACACCACGCAAAATCTCTCGGTCAAAGGCCATTGATGTAAACTTGTCACCGAAAGTGAGAAACTTGCCATTGAGGCATGCAAGCTTCAAAGTACTGAAAGGGTTGTTCCTAGGTCGACTTCTTGGATAATGAGCTGATGTCAACAAGAAGTGACCCGTCGTAGGAGGGCCTTAATGAATCCCACATCTATGACATGGAATGGAGCAAATGACTTTTGGAGGTGAAAACGATTTGATGATACAGGGTTCAGGGTGGTGGTCATGAAAGAATGAAGCGTAAAGGTATTGCAGTGGATGAGACACAAGATGGGTTGGTGAATTCTCTGATCGACTTCTCTTGAACATATCGGCGACACTTGAAATGGATTGGTAGCGTTAACCCCAAAGATGGATGGTACGATGGACCAATGGTAATATGACCGGTGAACGAAATAACCCAACCCGACTCAAACATGGAGTGAAAGTGTCATGTTCAAGAGAAACTTTGCTACCAATAAAGTTTCTTCAAGTTTTCTTCCCAATTTTTCCCCAGTCATTGCTGACCAATACCTCTTTATTTTTATCAAGCTTGAGGAGGATAACATATGCTTGTTCTATAATTTGCCCTTCGAGCAAACCCGTTGCTATGTTTAACGAGCCTAGCGACAGTGAAACTCATTCTTGTCTATATGGACAAGTTTGTCGCTATTGGTTTTAACGAGTTTAACGACAAAGATAACTCGGTCCTTTTCAATTTTAGAGAGTCTGAAAGGGACGTAAAGGAAACTCCAATAATCCTTTTTCGTCATATAATCCCTTAAGTCCAAAAAAGTATAAAATAATACGAAAGGGATGAATTTTCAATAATTTTAACGAGCCAAACAAAACAAGCGCTCGATCTTTTTGTGTAATAATCCCTCAGGTCCAAAAAGATTAAAATCTAAAGGAGGGATAGCACTCCTGGTAGCTTTAACGAGCTGGAGAGGCAAACTGCTCGGCAATCTTTTCATATTTTACGAGTCAGACGAAAAGAGCTTAAAGGAGACTCATTTTTTGAGGAACGAGTGATAATTTCAAGTAGCAGCTGATTCCAGGTAAGGTTTCGAATTTTCAAATCACGGCAGTGTCATAAGGATGGCTAATAGAATCACTCATCATAGTTATTCCTCAAAAAGGGTAAACAATCAAATGGAGGCGTATGATCGGCTAAAACAGAGTGGAGGTGATGATGAGAACACGACCAAGGCTCAAAAAGCTGATGATAATGCATTCACAATGGTTATTTACCAAAGATGGGTTCATTTTTTAATGAGCTTAAACTCTGGGGGGAACATTTTCTCATTTCTTAGGTTTAATTTTTAACGAGCTTGAACTTCGTGTAAAAATTGCTCATGCCAGTCATGTAATAAGGACATATCATCGATAGATTCCATTTTTATGGAGCTTGCACCTTTCGAAGCTTTGCTCCGTTGCCTCTCGTATGCAAGCTAGGAATGACCAACTACGCTCCTCTACTTAACTACCAAGATCACTACCAAGGTTAGGTAGGAAAATTTTTCCTTTACTTTGCCGGTGCCATTTGGCCCCTGCGAAGACGAACGGTCGATTTGACCACTCACCCAACTTAGGCGGTTGAAGTCAGTGGAACCATAGAGTTAGCGTTATGCTGGTCACTTCTCACTCGTGCACAAGAGGTTTGCATGCCCCCAGGTATAGCGAAGTAGAGTTTCCAGGTTACCCTTCAATTTGCAGACAAAACATTTGTTCTATCGGGAAAGGCCTACCTTTTAACGAAGGTATCTTATTCCAGTCTAACTCCCTCTTCCTATACGGATGGGCGTTAGACCAGTCATATATCCTTCACGGAAACCTACCCTATACTTGAAGTTTCCATGTCGAAGCAGACCAGGGTGCATGCCCCCTGGGTTTCAGTCATGTCCCCCAAATTACTCACGTTCTTCAGGTGGACAGACTGGAGATTGATGAGATATTCCTTGCATGAAAAGACCATTTAGGGATGGCGTTTGACTATTTGCTATGTGTGAGCCAGGGAACAAAATCTGGTCTGCGAGCTGGACCATTTTGCCTTCATGCGGAAAACACATTACTCGAAAGAGTGAGGAGACAATGGCTCCCATGCAATAAATATAGTCGCGCCCAAGGAGTAGATTATAGTCTAGAGGTCCTTGGACTACCATTACGTTCATATAAATGGTTTTCCTTCTCAATGTTATAGGCACATTGGGAAGGATCCCTAACGGTCGACTGGTTCCTTTATCAAAGCCTGTCAGATTTCTCATCTCAGGCAGAAGTGATGGCTAGACAAGCGCTTTCCAAGTAGTCGAGGAAAGGATACTCACAGAAGCCCCTTCATCTATGATGGTACCGTCCATGACCATTCTGTAAGCTTGTACAATGATTCGGAATAGTACACTAGCCGGTAAATGGGGTCTGCCTAGTAGATTCCAATCGAAGGAAACGACTAGGTTGCTTGGAGGTGGGACCGAATAGACGGCCGGATACGACCCTGACGAACTTCCTTCCTGCAGTAAAGGAACGGGTAGATTGCCCCCATGTTCATCGGAGTCTGTGTTTACGAAAGGAATTTGAACGGTGTCGTTCTCATTCTCTTCGCTGATTGTATCATCTGAAGATGGACCTTCCGAAGACAAGACTGGGTCAACTGCCACCTCAACCTTTTGACTTTCATCTGGTATGGATTCAACGGGTTTATCTTCAATGATAGATGCTTCGACTGACCACAACGGCGTGTCAGTCGGATTTTCCACTAGTGATGGACTCGACAAGAGTTTCTTGTATCCAGGAGGAAGCCATAGTGGTGAAGCAGGACGGTTATCCAAGACTCTTTTAGCTTCGTCTAGGAAGGGGCAACGGTGGACGACGTGATCGCCTTCACACAGTTTACAAGGAAATTTACATTTCCTTTTCTATCCAAATACTTCACTTTCACTAGTTGACGGTGTACTTTCAACATGATCTTCAGAGGTTGATGACACCGGATTGTGCAAACGAGGAGACCAGTCCCTTAAGATCTGGGGGATACAAGGACAATCTCTATGATAGTGGTCCCCTTTGCAAATGACACATGGAGATTTAGGCTTGGATAGTGTAGTGTGTGGATTTTCGCTACATGACGCACGGTTACCCCTTTTTTCCTTTGGCTCCTTCTTCTTCTTTTCTTTCTTCTCCTTCCCCTTCTTCTCCTTCTTAGTTACTTGATTTTTGGACTTACCAGCTTCATCAAGCGAAGAGGAAGGAGGAGAGGGAGAAACAGACGAAGTATAAGGTTGGGGGGTAACTTTAGTATCATCTAGTTTCTGACTTGATTGTTCAGGAATCACAGTGTTCTGAACGACGGAGGTCGAGAAGAGCCATATTGGCAAGCCAATCGTCAATCCTGGAAGTGACAATGTGGCCATATGAGGTGCACCAACATCTCCCCAAGAGGAGAAAGGACCAGGATTTCCTCCAAGGGGAAATCTTTGGTTGGTGGACTCCATTTTCCTCAACCTAAGACAAACGCGGGAATAGCGATATTGTTCCGATTAAAATAAATTTTAGACGCTTTGACGCAACTTGTTTTTTCAATTTTTAAGAGTCGAGAAAAAACAAAAGATGACTCTAGTCGCCTTCGATTTTTAATGAGCCTGAAGTGACAAGTGCTTAGATGGACCTTTTCCTTTAAGGAGTCTAAAAAGGAACGAAAGAGACTACTCTAGAAATCTAGATAGAGGGATTACCAAACCAATCGCAAAACTGCAGAATACTTTTTATGGTACGGCAGTCAATCTTCCCGAATGCTGTGTTCAGTGCATTGCGATCGATAGGGCGGCAGACACGGCTTCCTATGGATAAAGGATATAGCCTATTGTGGTCTCCCAATATATACTCGACGATACGTGGGAGCACAAGTCCGTACTGGCACTTTTCGTCTCAAAGAGGAGGAATCACCCAACCAACAATGAAAGCAATAGTTACCAGGCTTTACGACGCCGGAATACGTCTCTAGCCTAGACTTCTAAATGTTGTGCGTTAGGTTCCAAAGTGTTTTTATGTTCATTGAATTTATTTTACAGTTGATCTTTCTTAAGAAATTTGCCTTTCAGGTTCTCCACGTGATGTAGATATACAATTCCTAAAATTCAATCTAAGATTATAAACAATCGTTTAATCTTCTTTTTGCAATGAAAATCCTAGCTACTAAAGAAAGAGAGATGATATTCTTTCAACATGGAGTAGAGAGCACACACTAGATGCACTATCCTAAATCAAACCAACAAGCAGTCTAAATGCAAATGCACATGCATGTATTTGTTTTTAGCCTTCTTAATGTGTGAATGACAAGAAGAATTCTCAGTACAAATCTGAATTATCTTTTCAAAGCGACAGTACTAACAAATTTCTCTTCAAAACAAAAGGAAGATAATGACGACACTTTGCGACTTTGAATTGAAAACTGCTTTCGACACTTGAAAAACTACTAATTCAAATCAAATACAAGAGTAACCGTATAATCGACCATCAAGAACAATAGAATTCTTTTCTTTGACTGAAAACGACACTTGCGACACTTCCAAATCAAAAGACGACAATTTGTTTACGCTACTTTTTGTAAAAGAGAACTATAAATGGTGCAAAATACATAAAAACATTTACAATTCTTTGTACTATGGAGGCGGAATAATGGAAAGGAAGGGGGTTTCCACAGTGGTATACTGATCACAGACAGCAAAACTCCTGAATAGAGCTGAAGAGAGTGAAGAAAAACCAAAGTCTAAAGGCAAAATTAGCCTTTTCTGATCATCGCACCTGTAACACAGGGAAACTGGGATGCATCCCACCTACTGCACATGGGAGGTGCGATGCATACTGGTTTCCTTGAAGAGAGGGTGCGATGGTACCAGTACGAGACTTTAACTTGGTTCTTGATCACAGTTCGCAGCTCAGTTCAGGGATTTAGGCCGAGCAAGTGATAGTCAGTAAATAAAAATCACAGGGGTTGATCTAATGAGGTTACTAGAGCCACCACCAGGGCAACTAGAATGTTTGCAAATCGATTGTCTAGTTTATAAACAAAACCCGGAGATAGACTGAAGCAGCATTGATCTACTTTGCACTTGCATAGCAAATGCAATTCGAAGGCTAGCTGGCTTAACTTCAGGCTTCGTCTGTAAGTTTATAAAGCAAACAAGTATAAACAAGCAAACAAGCTATTCGCTCCCCAGCGGAGTCACCATTTTGTTATCGGGAAATCTAGTGTCTATGCAGAGCTGCTAGTCCCACTAAGACAGGTAGCTATCTTAGAAACAAACAGATTAAAGTTACTTTCGCTTTCCTTTATGAGAAGTAGATAGGAGAAGATCAAAGAATACCAACCTCAATCCTTCGCGCGGTTCTTTGCTTGTTCCTTCTCCTCATCGACCGGTCTTTCCCGCTTCTCCCTTGACCACTCTGCTTCAAAGAGTACTTGTAAAGTCAAAGCAGCATAATACCTTCAAAGTGTAGAGATCTACAATCATAAACAATATTGGACCAGATATATATTGACCACACAAATGCATATACTATCAAACATATAAGAATGTGGAGGAAAACTTGAATAGCTTTATTAATATGAAGATTAGAAGAGAGGATTACAACCCATTGTTTTGACCCAGCGTCATCCTCCCAGCATGAAAGCCCTTCTTCACCTCATGAAAAGCTTAGATCACCCAACACTATAATATTCCACCAGGAAACCAACAACACTTCCTTACAAGATACAAAATTCCAGCCTCTGGATCTCTGGGATGAGGGATCCATATATAGATGATTGCAGGGAGGTGAGTCAGCTTCTGGGATTTTGATTAGTGTCTTCTCTCTGATAGTTCTTGATTCCACTTGGAGATTGATGATCTCTTACTCATCCCTAGGCGAATTCAGAGAGGCAAGTGTCACAGGAGAAGTTTCCGGAAGATTCCATGATCATCCACCTTGCAAACTATCTCTGCCATTTGTCCATTCTCACCCATCGCACCCTACAAAAGGGTTTTCCGGTATGCATCGCACCTTTTACACTGGGAAGGTGAGATGCATCGCACCCTTAGCACTGAGCAACCTGTATGGTCTAGTTTTAACCAGTTCTGAGCAGTTCCCTGTGGAGAACTTCTGGGAGATGATGTAATGAGCTAACCTTGTTTCTTTAGGGCATGAAACAACACTTTTAGGGACTCAGAAGCCCTTGGTTTATGGACATATATGGTTGGGGTTGTAGTGCCCAAAAATGTCTATAACACTAAGCACAACCTGCAAGTGAATAACCTATCTCTCTTCTCACTGAGAAGCTCTGACATAGATTTAGTCAATTTCTACCTCTGCTTGAGCCCCTATTTCCTTGTGAAATTCCTTGAGAAAATGTGCCCCTATTATTTCGAAATTCTCCAAAATGGATTGCGCAATTCCCAAGGTTGATCATCTGACTTCATGCAACACATTAACACTCAAGACTGGTCTACAACTGATGTTACACTGCCTTGGAATCTCCACCACAGCTGGGGAACTCAAATTTTCTATATACACTAGCTATTTTGGAATGATTGATCAATTAAATAGATGATCATAGAGTTTGTCTGAAGTCCCACATCACAACTGACCTTCCACTAGTTCCTCCAACATTTGGCACTAGTTTAACTGAAAACAACTTGAGATAATTGACTTTGATTGATACAAATTAGTAATCGCATATGCTTAACTGAACTCTAACTTAGGGAAAATTTTAGGGATGGAAATTTATCTTAAAGTTTAGAAGCATTGGCGAATCTTACTAATCCCTCATATGAAAATTACAAAATGTTTGGGGATATTTTTTGTAAAAATAATTAGCTCTATAATAAATTTGTAATATTCTATATAAAATTTTGGTGCTTTTTTAGCTAAAATAATTTTATACTATAAAATTTGGGTGAATAGATTTTAGAAAAAACTGGAAATTGGTGAATCTATTTTTTGGAAAAACCATGGAAAATTAGCCCACTTGTGAATATTAGCCCCTAAAATTTTCCCTACTCTAACTCCAACTCGAATTTACTGAGAAAATTGGGTGACACAAGCGATGTCACACAAGTTAACTACATCCAAGTTGTTTTTTGATGTGGAAATTCGATTTTTCTCAATTTAATTAGGGCAAAATAAAATTGAGAATTTCTTGTTGCATTTTTCAACAACTTCCTCACCTCCATTTATCTTAGCTTTTTCTCACTTATGAACTAGATCAAATGTATCTACTAGATTGGAATAATCCATTACACCTATAGGCTTGGATGCTATTAGTTGTAGGTCTTGACATATAAATATATATATTTCTCAATATACATGATTCACGGTAATATTTTATGTGAATGTCGTCTTTTGATTCGTTCATTATCATTTATCCAAGTATTGACACGCTTGTATAGAACTTAGAACTTGTTTTGAGGTTTAATTTTTACACCAAAATAATGATAGTGATATGATACATCATGTCACCTAATAATTCTAGGTTAAATTTATAAAGAGCATGTTACTACATGGCCATGCTAATTTATCATATACATGTTGAGAATTCATTTATCCTTGGGGTGGGGGCGGGGGTGGTGAGTGAATCAGTATAAGGCAATTTTTACTTGTTTAAACATTCATGAACAATAAGAAAACAATCACATATATAGAACATGGAACATAAGATTTACATGGAAACCCTTTCAGGAGAAAACAAAAAAACTTCTTTCTATAATTATTTGTAGGAACCAACCTACTAGAGACACGAATCCCCACTACTACAAATATTTGTATGCACCAACCTACTAGAGACACTATTTCCTACCACTACAAATATTCATAGGCACCAACCTACTATATTTACCAAGCCTAACCTTAGGAAATATTTGTAGGCACCAACCTATTGGATACATCAATCCCAAATACTGTAAATATTCAAAGGAACAAATCTACTTCACTAAGTTTGCTTGATTATTTTTCCCTCACCAACTTTTCTTGTTGCTTCAGCCTTCAATAGGTCCACTTGTTGCTTTGCCTTTACTAGGTTTGCTTCTCCCAAAACTTTTTGTTTTGGGCCTCTTCCCACGAAAAAGTAACCAACATGCCATGCATTCAATTTTGCAAATATGATTTTGAAATTTATATTTGAGGAACTTTTATATGTCTCCTTATTTCTCAGAAAATTTCATCGTCTGAAAAGTTCCCAGAAAATAAGTTACAACAAAAATTCCAAACTAACTTGTTTGAAACTAAATTCATGATCATTCAGAAACTCTAACGTCCATAAGGAATATCTATGAAAGTATAGAGAACAATAGTTTGAAAATTTTACCTGAGGTACTACTACATGTCTCCACAGGTCTCTTAGAGTTTCATAGTGTAAAACGTCTCAGAAAATAAGTTATATCAAAAATATCTAACTGAATGGTTTGAAGTTGATTTCAATACTATTCAAAAACCCTAAAATCCATGGGGCATATCTATGAAATTATAGTGAGCCAAAGTTTGAAATTTTTACAGCAGGTACCTAAAGATCTTGCCTCTTTATCCTCAATATTTCACTTTCTATAACATCTTGGAATAAAATTTATAGTCAAAATTCCAAGCTGGCCTATTTGAAGCATATTTTAGGACAATTCAAGAACCCTAATTTCCTTAGAGCATTTCTCTAAAAGTATAGAAAACCAACACCTACCACATGTACACAATGATCTCAAATCTATGTCCTCAAAATTTCATAGTTTGAAACATCCTAGAAGAAAAATTATAATGAAAATTCCAAGATGACTCGTTCACTCCACAAATCACATTTTTGCTCCACCTTTAAAACCCCAATAGTATTATCCAACTTATTTTGCACATATTAAATATCTTCTTGCTTAGAAGATATTCAAATGCATTCATCTATCCTTTATTTATAGTGTTTCTATGTTCACTTATAGGGCCAAATTGTAAAATTGGATGGGCCAACCTATACTTTATGGCTTGGCCAACCTGTACTTTATGGCTACGCCAACCTAACACAGTATTTCATATCTCCTCATTATATGGAGTTTAAGGGAGTGCCATATACCATTGGAAAGGTATAAAAATAACATATTCAACCATATATCTTATTCTCATATTTGAGATATTCATTTAGAGTAAAAAATACTTCAAATATATGGTATCCAACTAGGCATCAAAAGACAAAAAACAATGTTTCCAACAATATCCATCTTCCAATACTTATATTGGATATTTGTAGTCCCCCCTGTCTTTGCCATCAATGAAAAAAATATTTCCAACAATGTGCCCCTTTATCATTGATGGAAACCCTTATTTAGTTCTACAACAATATTATAGTACCCCCTTTGTCTACAGCTATTTTTGTGTTTGCAATCCTTCCTATATTTGTAATTCTCTTTGTGTCTACAATTATTCCTTTGTTTACAACTCTCTTTGTTTTTGCAATTCTTCTTTTGTTTGAAACTCTTTTTGTATCTACAATTCTTCCTCTATTTTCAAATTTTCCCACTTTGACAATAATGGAAAATGGTTTCTCCCCTTGATCATGTGCTTCACTTTACTAACGAGATGAGAGGGATATCACTTCCAACTTTTCTCTGAGGTATTCATATGTTTCTTTAGGAAGATGTCTAGTATAATATATGTAACCTATTCCTTCGTGGAAATGCATTCTAGCTTGACATTGTGTTCAACTACCTATTCTCTTAGGAAGTGGTACTTGATGGGAATATGCTTCATCTTTAAGTGCATAATGGGATTCTTTGAAAAGATGATTGAAATTATGTTGTTGTTATTAATTGAGATTGAATGATCATATTCCACCTTGATATCCTTTAGTGTCTACTTCATCCATAGAATTTGTGTGCACCATCTTGTTGCTGCAATATATTTAACTTCAATTGTGGATAAAGAGATTGAAGTTTGTTTCTTGCTCAACCATCATACTAGACAATTTCCCAAAAATACTGCTTCTCTACTTATACTTTTGTTGTCATCAATAATTCCTACCCAATTTACATCTATATATGTTATTAAAGTAAATTCCTTACTTCTTGAATGACATAAGTCAAATACTAGTATTCCTTTCAAATATTTGAATATACTTATTATTGCTTGCACATGTGTCTCCTTTGGTGCAGATTGAAATATTGAAACTAATTGTACTGCTTGCATGATTTCTTGTATTGATGTTGTCACATATATTAGGCTACCAATCATTGACTTGTACAATGTTTGATTAGCTAATGGTGATCTTTGCTCAATTTGCATTGTATGATCGTGGGTGTACTAACAAGTGCACAAATTTCCATTCGAAATTTCTTCAACATCTCATTGTTATATTTAGTCTGGGAAATAAATATGCCTTTATTGGATGTAACAACCTGAAAACCTAGAAATAATGAAAAATCTCCAAGCACGGATGTTCCAAATTATTTTTTCATTTCTTCTACAAACATTTGGCTCATTTTGTCAACATATCTTCCAAAAATGATACCATCTACATAAAACAAAATTATTTAACATATTTTGATTATTTGTTTTGATGTGAATATTTTTGCAAGCAACTCCTCTTTTGAACCTTATTTTTGTAGGTATTTTTCAAGTCTTGAATGCCAAGATATGGAAGCTTGATTTAGTCCCTAAAGTTCTTTCTTCAATCTGCATACATAATGTTCATTTATGACATTTGAAATCCCTCTAGTTGTTCAATACATACTTCTTCTAGTTTTCCAATTAGAAAGGCTATCTTGACATCCATTTGATAAACTTTGTAGTTCCTAAAACATACAATTGCCATAAATATTTTATTGCCTCTATTATTGCAACTAGTGAAAAGGTTTCTTTAAAGTCAGTACCCTCAACTTGAGTATACCCTTTACTAACAAATCTTGATTTGTTTCTTGCTACTTGTCCGTCCTCATTCAACTTTCTTCCAAAGACCCATTTGGTGCTAATCACATTATTGTCTTTTGGTTAAGGCATAAGTTCATATGTCTCATTCTTCTTAATCTGATTCAACTCATCTTCCATAGCACTAACTAATGCTTATCTCCACTAGCTTGTATAAAGTTCTTGGGTTTTACTTTCGACAACAAAACAAAATTTGTGTGTTTTGGTGTACTTTCTAATGTTCTTCTAGTGTAGATTCCTATCTCTTTATTACAAAAGATGTGATTTTTTGGATAATTCTTTTGAACATATATGGATGGGGTCATTCAATATTGATGCCTTATTTCTTCTTCCTCTTCTTCTTGTTCTTTCCTTTCTTCTTCTTCCTCTTCACCTTCCCTCTCTTTCTCTCTATTGATTGTCTCCTCTAGATATTCATTTGTTTATTACTTTTCTTTTTGAGGTATTGCTTCATCCACTCTTACATCAATACTTTCTACCACCTTGTGTAGTCTTTGGTGGTAACAACTGTAGGCCTTGTTTCCATATGCATAGCCATCAAAGACACATTCATCTATTCTGGAATCAAACTTGCCTAAATTATCTTCATTTATATTTATATAACACTTGATCTTAAATAATTTGAAGTATTTGACTATAACTTTTCTGAATTTCCATAATTCATATGGTGTCTTGCTATTGTTTACTCTAATTTGTGCTCTATTCAAAATGTAGAATGTTCCATTGATTGCTTATCCTCAAAAGGTGTCTAGTAGTTTGGCTTCATTTAGCATCATTCTAACCATTTCTTGTACATTTCTATTATTCCATTCTACAATACCATTTTGTTGTGGACTTCTTGCTACCTAAAATTGTCTCTTGATTTCATGATTTTCACAAAATTCACTAGAGGTAAACTCACCTCCTTATGATCTTAAGTACTTCATTTTTAAATCAATCTAATTTTCAATTGGAGTTTTTAAATAAATCTAAATTTTCAACTCTATGATCCTTCCATGTTAGAACAAGAGGATGGGTAGGTCCAACCTTCCATATAGTACTTAGCACCATATGCTCAAGAAGAGTTGGTAGAGGATGCAATTTTGTAGAAGAGGTCCAGAAATACAAGACAGTGGCAACATGACCTTTGGTATATTGGGTTGAAAGGACAACATGCTAGGAAAAGCTAAATGGTATTCCAAGAAGAAGGGTGAAGAAAAATTTCCTCACCTCATTCAGTAAATCTTTCGGGAACAAAAATCCTCCCTAGTTGGGGATGTACGATCCAAATTGGATCATTATATTATTTTTCATCTATTTCAATGCTTTTAGAGTAAAAAAAAATGATAGGAATCAACTTTTAGGGTCATTTTAATGGCAGGTGTTGGTTTGGATAATTAATGTCTGAAAGATTCTAGAGGCATTTTGAGGAATGAGATGATGTTTTCTATGGTTAAAAATATCTCACTCATGCCAAACTCTCAAACATCTTTCTACGTTAAGAAATATTTCGAATGATGCAACAATCACATCACTAAGAATTTGTATGTAAAGTTATGCTTCTAACAAGTTGGCCTATTGGATTGACCACCATGGTATGAGTGGATGCTACATCAACCCCATTACTCATGCATATTGGGCTTGCCACATGTAGTCTTTCAATAAGTCTCTAGAGGGTCCAATATCATAACCTTAGTTGAGGGTTGTGGGATCTAAATCCCATTTGGCTATCAAGCTATGTTAAATATTGGGCCACTAGGAGGATTGATGGTTCCATTCTATTCTATGGTAATTTATTCCATAGTAAAGTTGGGCAACCAGAAGAAGGAAGTTAGCCCTGATGGGTAGCCCACTTGGTTCAATCACCCCCTGCCAAGTCATTGGCCCTATGTCATGAGCCACACATTTAATTCTCCTTGGGTCCATCAGGGTCAAGCCTCGACGTTTGGGTCAATTGGGCGTGAGGCCCCTTCTATTGGGACTATGTAGGGGTGTTGCGAGCTGAGGTTAGAAAGAAAATCAAAGGGGGTTAAAGTTTTATAGTAGCCTTATAGGCCACTTAGGTAAATCTACAGGGAGTACTTCTTCCTTTATAATTGCATATTTCTATACCAAAGAAAATAGAGCAAAGCAACCTCACCTTTTAGCTACTTTTCTCCCATAAAGGTTTCTTAGGGAGAATTTGTATTTATTGTGGATGACGTATCTTTCTTTATATTTATATATCTTTCATTTTAGCTAATTTTTCATTTAAGCATGAAAATAGTAAATAAATAATTTGACATCTAAAGGGAATTAAACATTCACAATAAAGATTTCAATATTTTATCAGATATGTTGTGATGAATTGTCCAGTGGAATAACCATGGAAGCTTATAGATCACATTAGATGAAAGAAAAGTGTTATATTTCAATGCACAATGCATGTGCATGTTTAAAAGAAAATTATTGTGCATGTAGTCATGCTTTAATTGTCTTTAAAGTGGTGGATTTGTATCACCTCCTTGTGCAATTAAGGTTGTAAACAAATTTGTTAATGACCAAATGGAAACAAAATGGTTCTTCTTTTAAGACGCTTGAGTTTTATAGAATTTTATTAAATTAATAAGTTGGAACGTTGATAACTAGGAGCACCATAAATTTTCATTAATAAATTTAGAAATATCTTCCTATTATGAAACCCATTTTATTAGTATCTATTATTAAAAGTGAGTTGACTAACACTAATTTGGCTAAAAAAAATATTGATATTTAGAAAATTTAATTATAACTATATAATATCAAGTCCCACTAGCACAACTGGTTAAAGATGGGCCTCATTAGCAAGGTGACCCAGAATCAAATCTCATGGGGGTGGTTGTGCCTGTGCTAGGGGGAGGAGACATGCAAAAAAATTTAGTCATCTTAGATGCCCTTGGGTCGTGGTGTGGCCTAGATCAGGTGCGATCCTCGGGTGACTTTGACAGATTAGATGCCCTTGGGTCATGGTTTCTCAAGCCAGAGGTCAAACCTGGAAGATCACATACACCTTGACAAACAAAAAAAATAATTATATAATTATTTTTTAAAATTCTTATTACTATTTAAATTACAACTTAAAAAACAACTACAACAATAGTTATTCAAAAGTTACAGTTCAAAGTGTTAAAATAGTAATGCACTCCACTTAAAGGGGTTTCTTTTTCTTCTCATATAGCATAGGACTATGCTTTAACCATTGTCAAAAACCAAAATTAGATGAGTCTAATTTAAAAATTAAAAGTTTTCTCCCAAATTTTATTAACTAGTAGAACCACCTTAGTAAATGTGGCTGATATATGCCGATAGGCTTATATTAAAAACATTTACTATTGTGGTTAATATAAAAATATTATGATTATATAAACCCTCTTATACAAACCTAATATAAACTTTAATATATTAAAACCTTATTATATAAAACATAATATAGTAATCTTAATTTTAATTACATTAACATTATTAATAATTAATAATAGTTAACATTATTTATTAACATCGAAAGTAATCTTCATTTATTTCAACCGAAGTCGAAGCCAAAACATTTGATGTAGCGCGAGTTTTAAGAAAGGAAAAGCCAAAACTAACTTCCTTGCCCCCCATAACATCCCAACAAGGGCCACACCGCCATACTTCTGGCCCCTTAGCTTAACAAGAAAATGAGGCCTACAAGATCAACTTTTGGTAAACATGTGAAGCCCTAGATCCTAATAAAGGGGTGGGAATGCAAAGAGTGTGCCAATATGGCTACCACTGAAATTCCCATTCAAGTTCTCAAAAATCTTTTTTACCATACTATTACTCCTAAAATCTAAAACTAAAAACAGTGTCATGGTTCACCTTAAAATGATGATCAATTAAAATTACAAGAAAGTTCATTCAAATCAACCTGCTCATAAACCTACATAACTTGACTGTAAACCTGCAAATCAAAACCTACATGAACCGAAATGACTTGCATAATCGAACCTGGTAATCGAATCTAAGCGACACCATTGTTGATATTCTCGAACCTGGTAATCGAATCTATGCGACACCATTGTTGATATCTTGGCTCTTATTCCATCCTCATCCTTCCATTTTCTCGAGTTTTTTAGAATTACATTACACAATAAGAATACATAGCGAACATTAGGGCATTTCATTTTATTTCATTAGTTGAGATGAAAAAGAGAATGGAAGGGATGGATTAACATAAGGAAAATGAAACCATAATTAAATTACCTTTTTTATTTTTTATTTGAAACTGAAAAATAATTGACAAACTTTCCATATTGTTTATTAGATCATGTATAAGACGAACAATATTTTCATATTATCAAATCTCCACCATCCATAATTTAAAAAATTGAAATTATTCAAGCCCAATTCTAATATAGACCACGCCTATCGACATAATTAATATAAACACAAGATTAATTGATTGCGACTCTTTTCCTTGAACACACTTTATAAATATCATTTTATATATTATTCTAAAGATACAAAATATATATATATATATATATTCACATCAGTGCACACACCAACAAAAGCATTTATAACAACATACAATGTACATACAACAAAAAAATATTTATAATGAAATACAATATTTCATTCTCATGAAAACGTGAGAAATAAAGTGAATATACAATTATTTATGTGTTAAATTTCGTTTACATCCTTGTTTTTTATAATTAAACAAAGCATTCTTATTAATCCTTGCCTCGCCAGGAACTGTAATAATTACTTCACATCAAAGTGCATTGACTTTCAATATTTTTCCGATTTTATTGCAATTTTAACCAAAGTTTGGAGAAAATGCTTAATATTCCTATTTTCCCGTAAATTCAAAAATAATTTTCTAATTTTCTGGTAGTCTTATTTCTAATTTTTGATTGGTTGAGCAAGCTTTGATAGGACATAATTCCCCTGGTGGAGGGCATTTTATTTTTGGTATTTTTTGATTCCTCACAAATAATTTTAAAATTGGAAAAAGGTTAATTTTGTGAGTGACCATTGCATCACTGAGTGCTCTAACTCTTACAGTGAGACTGACACTAATATGTTATGGCACTGCTCAATGATTCCAAAATTGATATGGTTGCAGGTCCTTTACGTAAAGGTGAGGGGAATAAATGAATCTCCAATTCATAGCACAAACTGCGGAGGAAGTTTCTTTTACATAAATGGGGGTGTGGGGACTGGGGGGCCACTTAACGAAAAAAAAATTCCAATTAATATGTATCCACCACATAGTGAAATATCTACACACCTGCATCTCTAATGAAGGAACCAATGATTCTCAAATAGTAGACACAATTCGATAGGTTTTATGCAAACCATATATCAAAAATTTATAGTTACTTGAATTGGCATGACACTATTGGCACTTTTCAATGATTCTCAGATAGTAGACAGAATTCGATAGGAATGCCCCAAATTTTATGCAAACCATATATCAAAAATTTATAGTTACTTGAATTGGCATGACACTATTGGCACTTTTCAATGATTCTCAGATAGTAGACACAATTCGATAGGAATGCCCCAAATTTTATGCAAACCATATATCAAAAATTTATAGTTACTTGAATTGGCATGACACTATTGGCACTTTCTTTTTTAAAATTTGCAGTTGCTTGAATTTTTAATAATCACTATGTAGATCGTTATTGTTTTCCCAAGATTCAACTTTTCAGTCAACAGCGTCACAAGTTTATTCACGTAATATTTTCATTCCACTTACAAAAACCCTAGGGCCATATCAATTTTGTAAACATTTCTATCATCATGAGATTAATCACGATGTTACACATGATTCGTTTGGTGTTATGAAATTTGGATGGGCGAGAACATAAGCCAGTGGCTTTGAAGGTGAAAGAAAAAATATAATTGGTTGTGATTTCCTGTTAAGTTCTCTACCATTTCCATATCTTTATGGAAAAGGTTGTGCAAAGCGTGTTAGAATATATTCCAAAGCAATCAGAAGTCATGCAAAGCTTTGAAGTAATTTAAAGCATGGTAAAATGTCTTATTAATGAAAATGTTCAAAAACGAACTAAGAAAGTAAAGCATGGTAAAGTGTGTTATTGGTTTTGATCCAGAGCTTTTAATTTCGAGGATGCATTCAGAATTGTATATAAAATAAAATATTAACTAAGTAATTTAAAACATAAAAAATAAGCGGAAATCATAAATAAACCATGAAATCAAAGGAACACAAATGATTTGATTATGGAGTTCACCCAATGTGGATTATGTCTCCGGGCCCTACTCAAAAGTGGGGAGGCATTCTTTCATTAAGCGACATCAAAGAAATCCGTTACAAGAAACTTTACAAAAATGAAGCTTATACCTCCAATTTAGATGATGACCTAGCAATGAAAATCTCGGTTGGAGAAATAGACTACACTGTTGGATTCCTGGCATGAAAACATGCAAAATCGACTATAAAATTGTCAAATTCTGACACTAGCACCTATGGCCCTGTAAAGGAATATTTTTAGCGTCTTGGAGATTCCCTCACTTGTGCTTCCACTGCAGTGACCACTCAAGGTTCCACACACATCCACCCTCCACTAGCTCTGTTCCGAATGGCGAATGAAACTTTAAATAATTCTCTGCAGCAAAGCCACCAACGTGGGGCCGTTGGCTGCGGTGGCGCGTCGCATGGAGGTGGTTCTGTGTTTGATTCACTTTGCATACCATATATGAATTTTGTTTTGTTTGAATTAATGGTATTTATATATTAATGTTTAATCGGTTGAATTAATATGATTCATGGTTCCAACAGGGTTGGGAGGGGGTGGCCCGCCTACCCAATTTAATATATATAATATATTACCGTTGAGGGGTGGTGGGGGTGGTGGCCCACCACCCCATGTATATATATTTAACATATGGTTAAAAATCTTTCGTCGAAAAAAAAGGGATATTAGACAAATTAAAAAGTCGACAAATTTTCCTATTCCAGTGGCCAGATTCCATGCGTTGGGACTCTACCAAATTGTTGCCTCGTTAATGACTGTCACTTGGCCAAGTTTGACTAGAACTTTGACCAACTATAACTTGAGCATACTGTTAGCTACCTATACCAATAGGTTTCATATTTCATGATTGATAATGAAGAGTTCCAAATATGTTCTGCTTTGGTCATGCAAAGATCACATATTCCCAAAAGAAAACAATCTGTGTATATAGCTTGATGTTGTCTAAAGTTTGATGGATGGTCCAACAGCCTAATCTGGATCATGCCATGTTTTAAATTTTCAGTTGTAGAATAGAGAAAGAAGTCTGTCCAAACTGTCTAATCTTGGCAGACAAGTAGCTAGGTAGAGAAATAAGGTTCCCAACTGCTTAATCTGGGGCCTTGGAAGGAATAAGGGCAGTACTAGATAGGAAGTCAAAGGAAAAAGCCAAAGGAAAAGAAAAGGCACACAAAGGGTCTGCAAGTCTAAATGCACCCTCCAAGAAGAAACAAAAAAATGCTAGGCAAGTAGATGGGTAGGCAGATGGGGTTGCAGAAGTGTCATTCATTACAATGGAATGTGTGTTGGCCCATGTTCACAAAGCAAAATCAATGAATTGAGAAGGTGTTCTTCTCCATCAGATGGCAGCAAAGCAAAGAAGCATGTCTAACCTCCCTTCTTTCCCTTTTCCCATTTGTTACTAACATCCCCTCATCAGTTGAGATGCATGGAAAATTTTATGGTTTCATGGTGGTTCTTGTTCACTCAAAAGCCACATTTCTTGTCTAAAATTCTTTTCATTTTGATCTACTCCCTAAACTAAGTGATTTTCAAATAAACTTAGTGATATTTCTCCTCATCCACCCCTTTCATCCATATTAACCACTAACTCTATTATTTAAATCCCCTATAGTCCCTTTTCCCTACTATAATAACACTATGGTGTATAAATCCCAGCATTATCTAAATATCCCCCCTTGGCACTATAGCTAAATAAGTTGTTTAGGGAGACTGTGGTCCAACTGGGACTATGGTCAACCCTGTGATAGGATTGCTTTAACCTTTGGTTGGAGTGATAACCTTTCCCCTAAGCCCTCACCTTCCTTCTGCTAAAAAATGCCACAGAAAACCCTTTTCCCCCTGCTAAGCCCACTCCTAAACCCCTTTTCCCTTATAAAACCCTTGAAAAACCCAAAAAACCCCAAAAAACTCACGAAAACCCACAATCCTAAAGTTTTCCGCCGAAGGTATTTAATTGAATATTTAAATAAACCAGCGGGACCCCCCAACCTGCACGATCCGTCGGAGGACCCGCCAGCCGTCCGATCCCTGCCGCCCAAAATCTAACGGTGGGCGGTCATTTGCGCTCCCCGACCTGCCGACCTTTAGCGTCCGGGGAAAGTGGTTTTGGGCGCCGTACCCTGGACGCGTGTCAAACGCTGGGGTTGTTCGGAGCCCCCCTCCCCGATACCGCCTTTGCCCAAAGGTGGTGCGGGGAACCCGCTTACCACCATCCTGTTACCGCCTTCCCCTTGCGTCATCAATACGTCAGCATGACGTAGCGCCTTTCCCCGCCCCCGCGCCGTGTGGCCCTCCACGTAACCATGCCACCTTATCCACCCGCCACCGTGTCCTGCCACCTTGGCCGACACCTCAGCAGCCACGTCATCTCTGTACCCGGGGCCCCGCCATGACGTCATCGGCGGAAAAGCGCCAATTGTACGTTTTGTCCAAATTTGTCGTTATAAACGACCAAATTAGCCGTTTGCGGTCATTTTCACGCGCAAAAGACGTAGCCGTTGTCAACCAGCTGTCGCGAAAATTCGTTTCCAGCCATCAAATTCAAGTTTCAGACCGCTACAAGTCAAGAATTCAGCTGCCTTAAGCCTTCACGGTCCAGCCCGCAGGGTTTCAAGCTAGTTTGTCCAGGTATTCACCGTAAAGCTTACTTTTCACCCATGCATTCCTTTTCTCTGTAAAATTGCCATTAAAACACCTGTAGAAGTCCACATAAACTCTGCACCTACTACCTAAAACAAGCTAAGCTGACCTGGTGACCCCCAGAACCACAAATTCAGCATCAAAGCAGTCAATTCGCGGGCCAGAAACTGTAAAATTCTCCTCGAGGTGCTCGGCATTGTTCCCTTTTGCCAAGTACAGGCCAGCTTCAATCTCTGCCAAAGGAAACCTCATACTCTCTGCAACTTACCATTAGCAATTCACATCCCTGTGAATTTGCAGCAAACTGCAGAAACCAGCCTGCATTTTTTCACTGAGAAAAACTCCTCAGACTGTGTCTACATTTGACCTATCACTGAAACTCTTAAAGAGACTTCCCAAACCATTGCCATTACCTATTCAAATTCAGATTATATCATGGCAGCCTCTGCATCCTCATCCCTCAGTGTTGCTCCATTAAATCCACCCAATAAAGAGCTGGAGGCCTTGGCATTTGCTGACAAGGACTATCTTATTGAAGACTTTGAGGGTAGCAGGGACTTCTTGCAGACCTTCACTCAACTAAGAGAGGACTATAAGGATGGTCATGGTACACATGGGATATGGGAGTCAAACCTACCATACTATTGTCTCCCAGCTGTAAATGTCTTCCCTGAAATCATTCACCTATGTGCTGAAAACTATGATGAGCAGCACAGAGCTATTAGCACTCCATCTGGGAGGATCCTTTTCTACATTAATGCTGAGTCCATCAACAAAATGTTGCATTTTGATCAGACAGAGTTGCTAATCCCATTTTCCATGAACTATTTGCTGGACACTGGTGCCAAGATGACCAGTGAGGAGATTCAAAAGGTCACCAGGAATTTCATGAGACCTGAGTGCCAGCCTACAGGGCCACCTCCCTACCTGGCTGTCCATTTCAATGATGTAGGCAGGCTTTTACTAGACATGATTGCCTATGTGTTGGGATACAAAAACAGTGAGCATGTGGATAAAACAATGCTGGTATTGCTATCTGCTTACAGCCCACGCCAACCCCCTGCCCGCAAATATAACTTTGCTAAGTTCATAGCTAACAAGATTCATGATCAGTTGAGCAGAGTGGACAGACAGGGGGTCTTCAAGTACTCGGCCTATATTTACCACCTGTTCATGTACTACCATTCTGAAGCCTTCCCATGCTACATCAGAAGGCTGGATCACAAAGGGGAAAGAAGATCTGTCATCTTCTGGACCTCTGTCTATCACAAAGTCACAAATTCACCCTATACCTACTGTGAATTTGTTGACCAATTTGTATACCCAGTCTCTTGCCTGTTGATGAGGTCACCTCCTCCCAGAATATCAAATGAGATAAAGAAAGCTCTGCAGCTTTCCAAAAAATATAAAATAGGTGACTGGTACCTATATGAGAACCATACCGTCATTAGGATCTATGGCTGTGAGCTCTGTCCATACAGGCTCCCAAAATATGTACCTATGAGGTTATTTGCCTTGGAGTATTACAGGCAGTTGATTCAGTCCGACCTCACCCATTTCCACAGCGCCAAAAAGAAGGCCCACCTCAAGTTCAAACACCAGTTGGGCCCCTTCATCATGAACAAGAAAGAAGGGTGGGAAGAGGCAGACCTAGTCCTTAAAGATAAATACAAGTTGTCTTATAGTTTTCGGTGGGTCCATTATGACCCTGAAGGTTTCATCACTGCTAGGAGAAACAAGTATAGGCTTATAGGCATTAAGCATTGCCAGTACCCACATATTGAAAAATATGCCAACCTGCAAGAATGGCAGATGGATACTCTAGTTGAAAATTTAACTGAGGAAGAGACAATGGTAAAGAATAGGAGGGAGCTTGAAAAAACTATTGACCTTGACTATGTGCAGCAGGTACCTTTCAGACCGCCTTATTCAGTGGGAGAAGGGACCTCGGCCACAAGGACTGCACCACAGGCGCCATCTACATCAGCACCGCTGACAGACAAAGGCAAAGGCATAATGGGTGCAGAGGAGGAAGCAGTGAAGGAAAAGTCTGCCCCTGTAACAGGGCAGCAAATAGGGCAGCAAACAGAGCAGCAGCCAGAACAGCAGCAAGGGCAAACTGTCCTACCACAAACTGGGCTGCCAGCAGCTCCAGCACTGCAAATTCCACCCCCACAAACTGAGCCAGTAACTGCCCCAATTTTGCAGACCCCAGCACATGAGGAAAGGGGTACAAAAAGAGATAGAGAAGAGTCCACTCCTCTTAGTGGATCCTCCCACCAGCCAGAAGCCAAAAGGCAAAGAGCAGACTCCCCAGAGGTAGAAGACATTACTGAAGATGTCTTGGACAGTGCAAGAAAAGACAGGGAGGGCAGTCAGCATACAGGTACAAGCTCCTTTCAGCAGGAGCAAACTTTACAGCTCGGTTTGGAAGTGTCCTCCTCTTCCCAGCAGACCAAGAAGCCCAAAAGCACTAAGGCTTCTTTCAAACAAATAAAGGCTCAAAATGAGCTGCTAAGGGCTGAGGTCTACAAGCAATTCATAGATGCAACACCAGCCCAGCAAGAAAGGCTAATGTCGGTGTATGACATTCAGCAGGAAAAGATAATCTTTAGCCACTTTAAGCCCAAAGGGTCGGAGCCTAAGACAGCTGCAGATTTTATAAAGACAAGGGTGGAGGTCCTAGCCAGAGATATACATCCCATGGACCAGATTGAACTCCATAAGCAAGCTGGGGAGATGGTCTATGCAACCTTGGTAGAGAAGGCCACCATGGCACATGAGCTGAAAGAGTCCCTGAAAAACACCAACACCCAGTTGGATTTTGAGAGAATGTCCTCTCAGGCCAAAGACAATAGAATAAAGTCTCTTGAGGAGATCATTATTGATCTAGGACATGATCCTAGTGATCCAACGGGTGTGAAGGTCCTCATGAAGAAGAAAGATGATGACCTCAATGCATTGAAGAAGAAGTTAAAGCTGCAGCCCACAGAGCATCCTCAAACAGCAGAACTTCAAAAGCAAAAACAGGCTGAGGACCAACTGGACCTCCTAATGCAGCAAGACCAGAGGATCAGGGAATTGGAGAGAGAGCTGGAAGGAGCATTACAAGATAAACAGGCAGAATCCACCTCCCAAGCTCCTCCAACTACTTCAACAACAGCGGCAACTTCAGGGGCAGCAGTGGCACCCACAACAGAAGCAGCAGGAACAACAGCAGCTCCAGATGCCAGCCCAAGTGTAGAGGAATTGACCAAGGCCGTCAAAGCAATGGAGATCCAGGCAGATGAAATAAAGAAGGCCAAGGAGAAGTTGGCAGAACTGGATGCCAAGTATGACAAGTCCAAAGTGACTGTAGCAGAACAGGGCAGAGAAATAAAGGCCCAAAAAGAAAGGATAAAGGCCTTAGAGAAAGAGTTGAATCTGGAGACTGCTATGGCCGACATAAAGAGAATCCTATGGGCCAAAATTGGCCAATCCATCAAACAGCAATGGAGGTCAATAAAAATAATGCATGAGCAGATGGATTTAATGGGCCAAGCTCAAGCAGAAATTCAGAAGGCCAAGACAGTGCTAGGGAACAGAGCAGAGCAGGCAAACAGAATGATAGACTTCCTGAACAGGCAAGAAAGGGAGGAATTGGCAGCTATAGGCATTCCCAACAGAACAGAGGCTGTCCTCTCTGCTAAGAAGATACTAACTCTCAGGAACTATATACAAACAGTGGAGAGGAAGTACTATGAGATGCAAGCAGATGTGGAGGAATACAAAGTTGAAATGGGAGTGCTGCAAGCAAAAGGCCTGCCCGGCTTACTAAGTGGTGCAGGAAAACTGATCTCTCCAGATCAAATGGCCAACAGAATGGCAACCACGATTGAAAATCAGATTATTGCATCTGGCAGTTCATCTGAACAAACAGGGCCTCCCACAGGGCAGAGCTTATATGACAAACTTGAACGCCTGTTCTTCATTGAGAATGAAGTGAATCACTTGTTTGAAACCCCTCCCAATCTTTATAGACATACAGAGGCCGAGGAAACATTGATAAAGATGCGCAGACATCAAATGCCTAAGGAGGATTGGTGGCAATTCATGCTTCAGATTTTGCCACGGTAGCTTCAGTCATTCGGCCACTGCCAGCTCCAGATCACTACAAGACAAATAACATGACAAATGTCAGCAGTTAAAGCAGCTAAAAAGTGACTCATCATACAGACAACGACAGCTATCCAAGTTTCAGACAGCACATCTCCAGCCGACTCTAACAGCCATAAAGTCCAAATATCTTCTGACTATTTTGACAGCTGAGGCATTAAGGAATTACTACAGCATTCACTCCTTCAGCTACTGCATTCCAGAGATTAGCATATCATAAATGAGATATTAACTCATTCGCTGATATTTTTGATGTAAATTTTGTATATATACTCCCCTGAGTAACTCATAAGGGGTTGATAATTTTCTCGATGAGACAAATGTATTATACACTTTCTGAATTATCTAATACAAAGGGCTGGACGAGCTCAGTGATTTCCTGAAATATTTGATGTCTGGATGATGCTCCATGTGCTGATGCAGAATCCCTGTGCTGTCTGATTAAATAACAAGTTTTTTTTCTCAATCTCTGTTCTTGTCTTTCTTATGTTTATCAAATCATACTCATCTTATACTAAGCTAGCAGCAAAAAGAAAGAATAGTGCAGGACTTGTTTCACTACACCTTGTACTCAATTTTTGCTACTGTAAATGTTTGTCTTCAGGATTACTATGCACATGAATTCTTAATTGCTCATGTAGCTGTTAATTCTATATGTATGAATATCACCTAGAAATTCTTAAATGCTCCTGGGTCAATATTCTCACTGTCTTACTCCAAAAGTTTACTGTAAGATTCTTAATTGCCTTGCATAAACTGGACACAACCCACCCAATCACTTTATGAAAGTTTATTTCTCAGACACTAACCTTGCTCTGCAGCATCACTACAGCAAATCACTCAGCACCTCAAAATAACTAAAGGACCACTGACTCCATAGCCCAATGGACTAGAACACTTTGGAGAATGCATAAGCACCTTGACTGAAATTATCATCCAACCAAAACCTTAAACAAACCTGAACTTATAGCTAGCCTAAAATCAGTACAAAACAGAGATAAATTACAAAGAGAGAGCCCTCTCTTATTACAGTTTGGCTAGGAACTGTGGTCCAAAGATTGGTTAGTGGTTACCCCGGCCGTATTCCCTTGGGAGTCAAAGGGAACAACCTGGGTGTTAACATAAATGGCGACTCCACTGGGGACTTCTTAGGATTTTCCAATTTCTATACATCTCTCAAAGCTACAAATCAAGCCTGAAATCAGTCAGGAGGCCTTCAAAACTGTTTCTGTGTCACATTGACAGCTTTAGGGAAGAGCTTTTTCAGTAAGTCTTCATCTCAGCTTTGAAATATATATAGCCATTCCAGAATCTTTATCCAGTCCTTGCAGATATAAAAACTTCCTATAAAATCCTAAAAAACAGTTAGAAGCTGGCTCCCAAGAAAAATCCATGGCATACTAGGGAAAATCCTGGCCCTAATCCACCCATCATTGTTGATAATCCAAATACCATCCCTAGAAACATCAGGAGGCAGCAAAAGCAGGAGCAGCCTGCTGATTTAACTTCAGATTCAGATAATCCTAGCCTTATCTCTACTCCATGCAAGGTCCTTTTCCGGTCTACCCCTAGTTCCCCTAGTTCACCATCCACATCTCAAAGTCCTCCTCTCACATCTTCATCCACTGCACATATCCCCTTGACCAACACTCTAGGTTCACCCTTACCTATTACCCCTATGGTACCTATTGTTCCTATTATCCCAACTGCCCCTGTCAATCCTCAGAACCCTGTAAACATGGCTAACAGATATGCACCCTTACAAATACCAGCTAATGCTGCAGCTCTACCTCAAGATTACCAAACCAAAATTTCATATTTTGACTCCAATGGCCCTCTGACAGCTGTCCAGCATGCAAAAAGGATGCAAGATCATTTTGAGACCTATGAAATAGATGATGACAGTGTCAGAATGAGGATGTTTGTTCAAAGCCTAACTGGGGATGTAAGAACTTGGTTTAGGTCCCTGAATGCAAATTCCATCACTACTCCTGATGAGCTTTATCAAGCCTTTACTAGCAGATGGGAGAAGAAGAAGGATCCTCTGCACATACTTGGGGAATATGACACTATCAAAAGAGGTCCCCAAGAGACTGTTTTGGAGTATTGTGCAAGATTTAACAATGTATATAACGCAATCCCACAAAATTTAAGACCCCCTCCTGACTTAGCTTTGTACAAATTCCCTGATGGTTTTGACCCTGACATGGCCTATCAGTTGAAGGAAAGAGATCCTCAATCCCTTGCAGAAGCCCAAAGGGTTGCTGTCACAGTGGAAGCTAACCTGATTGCCAAAAGAAACAGAGCAAGGTTGGAAAAGAGGATTGTTTTCAAAGAGGAACCCTCTGCCTTTGATCAAAAGCTGGATGCAATACTCACTGGAATGAAGAGATTAGGTGAAAGAGTGGAATCGGTTGAGAGAAAATCATCATGGGAAGCACCACAAAACAACCCTCCTAGGAATCCAAATTTTAGGAGAACTCAAAACCCAAATATTGGCAAGGCCAGTGCTGACCAAGACATAAGACCCCCTTTCCAAGAAAATTATGCAGAAACTTCCACATCAACAGAGCCCAATGAAGATCCTGAGATTAACTTAATGGGTCTAGATGGTGAAAGTCAAGTTTTCTTAACACAAAAAGATCAGGAGGACGATGAAATCAAACTGTTCCAAACTAAATCAGGTGAATCCTTTGACTTTAAACAAGGCTATGACACTACTGTTTATGAAGTCCATAAACAATACAAGCTGAGGAGCAGAACTGTGAATGTAAACCAGCCTGAAAAGATAAAGGATAATCAGCAGCCTAAAAGAGCCATAGTCACAGAACCTAATGAAAAAACAAATTCACCTGCAGAAGAAGTAATTATTGAAGAGATTACTGAACCATTGTCCTTAAAACAGCAGCCTATGGCTACTTCATCCTCTCACCCTAATTTAAATATTACTCCTCAAGAGATGAGTAAAAAGGATAAGTCCCAAAATCAAGATAAAAACCAAGAAGAAGATCTAGTGAACAAGGAAAGGACTGTTATCCACAACCCTAAGACCCAATCTGAAAAACCCTTTGACCTAGAAACTGAAATTGGCAAACTAAAGATAGCAATTCCTCTCTCAGAACTAGCCAAGCATGACATCTACAAACAACAGATCAAGAAGTCCCTTCAACTCACTAGCAACAAAGATGATGTCAATGTGCTGGATGACACCCCAGAATTACTGTTCGGCCCAGAAGTGGATGGAAAAACGGTAGTCACAGGGGTATTACCTTTCTATGTCAGCTTACATATTCATGATAAAATATTACATAATGCAATGTTTGACTCAGGTGCCTCTCACAATCTCATGCCAAAAGCAGTCATGGAGAGATTGAATCTAGACATAACAAGACCATACAAGGACCTGTTTTCCTTTGACTCCAGCCAAGTCAAGTGTCTGGGTCTCATAAAAGATTTATGCGTGTCTCTGGTTCAGTACCCCAACAAAACAATCCTAATGGATGTTGTAGTTGCCGATATCCCACCTAAGTATGGGATGTTGTTATCAAGATCATGGGGAGCTAAACTCCAAGGTTCCCTACAATTAGACATGTCATATGCCACCATCTCTGTTTTTGGGCAACCAAAAAGACTGTACAGAGAAACACTCATGAAATACATGGTCAGCAGTGAAGAAAAGCCTCAAAACTTTCCCATATATGTTGTCCATTCAGACATAGACTCATACATTCTCTTCAATGACAGCACAACTCCCTCAAAAGGTGAGGTTGAAACCAAGATACTCATACAGGAGGAAGACTCAAAGGAAAGAATTACCACCCATGAAACAACAGTCAATCAAACACTAGATACTGCTGCTGTTCTAAATATCAAGCATACCCAATCAAATGATGAAACTGTCCTAGAAGACAAGCTAGATGAAAAACCACAACTTCTACTCACATTGCCAGCCCATAAACAGATCATTAAATCTCCTTCCCAACAGGATATTCTATGGTTCCTTGAATTTGATGGCTCAGTCAACAAGTTAGGGGCAGGAGCTGGAGTTTGGGTACACAATAAAGAAAATAGTCATGCAGAAGGCAGAGCCTATAGATTGAACTTCAGATGCACTAACAACATGGAAGAATATGAAGCTCTTTTACTAGGCTTCAAGTTAGTAAAGTTCTTACAAGCTGCCAGGGTTTCAATCATGGGTGATTCAGATTTAGTTATTCAATAAGTGAAGGGAAACTTTGTCACCAATGACAAAAGTTTAAGGACTTATAGGTCTGCTGTTGCTGAGGTACTAAACTTTTTCTCTGAATTCCAAATCACCAAAATTCCTAGAACCCACAATCTGCATGCTCATAGTTTAGCCACCTTTGCAAGTACCTGCAAGCTGCC
This sequence comes from Pinus tabuliformis, assembly GCA_031772625.1. Classification (NCBI taxonomy): domain Eukaryota; kingdom Viridiplantae; phylum Streptophyta; class Pinopsida; order Pinales; family Pinaceae; genus Pinus; species Pinus tabuliformis. The sequence goes on from CM062812.1 coordinate 758,340,835, forward strand.
TTTTGAGCCCCATCATTGTTTTACAGCTGAGGTAAAACACAGACCTTCCATTCCGAACAATGTTAATGATTGGCAAGTGTTTGAGGATGACAAGCAAATAAACCATTTTTTAACTCTGCAACAAGAATTTGCAGGGTTAAATATTGACACTGATACAGCAAGTCAATCACAAATACTTGATACAGCAAGTCAATCACAAATACAGTTTCAAAAAACTACTCACCCAATATCACCTAGAACAGCAAAACAAATGCTAAATCCAACTATTTTCAACAAGGAAAACATTCAGCAAATTCAATCAATCAATTGTGAGGAAGTGGCCAATGCTGAAACTGAAATCATAGAGCTGAAAGACAATTTTCTACCAACAAGCCTAACTCCACTAGAGGACATCTTTGATTCAAATGATATTCCCAGAAAACCAAAAATGCAGCCCTTAAATGCAGCCATTCAAGAATGCAACATAGGTACAATTGAAAAACCCAAAATAATTAAATTGTCTGCATCTTTACCTCCTGATCAAAAGCCTAAATACATTGACCTCTTTAAAGAGTTCCAGGATGTCTTTGCATGGAGTTATGAGGACCTAAAGTCCTATGACACCTCTGTTATCCAGCATACAATCCCTCTCAAACCTGATCAAAAGCCCTTTAAACAAAAGTTGAGGAGAATCAATCCTATGCTTCTCCCAGCAATGGAACAAGAAGTACAGAAAATGTTCAAGGCAGGCATCATAGCACCAATCAGATTCTCTGAATGGATCTCCAACTTAGTCCCTACAAGAAAGAATACTGGTGAAATAAGGTTGTGCGTGGACCTAAGAAATCTGAACCAAGTATCCCTCAAAGACAACTATCCCTTACCCAAAATGGATCACATTCTCCAAAGAGTGGTAGGGGCCTCAAGGATCTCATTACTGGATGGATTTTCAGGCTTCAATCAAATCCTGGTGCACCCTGATGATCAAGACAAAACAGCATTCACTACCCCATGGGGAACCTTCAAATATGTGAAAATGCCTTTTGGATTGAAAAATGCAGGGGCAACTTTTCAAAGAGCAATGGATATTGCCTTTTCCAAAGAGATTCATGACTTCCTTGTCATATACTTAGATGACCTTACACCTTTCTCAAAATCAGACCAAGAACATATAAAACATTTGAGACAGATCTTCCTAAAATGCAGAAAATATGGGATTTCCTTGAATCCCAAGAAATCCCTGTTTGGTTTAGAAGAAGGTAAACTATTAGGCCACATCATTTCTAAAGATGGCATTAGAATTGACCCAGACAGGATACAAGCTATCCTACAAATGACCCACCCAAGAAATGTCAAAGAGTTGCAAGGATTCTTGGGAAAAATCAATTTCTTGAGAAGGTTTATCCCAAACTTAGCAGAACTAATCAGATTATTAAATAACATGCTAAAGAAAGATTCAAAAGTCAAATGGACTGTTGAAGCCAATCAAGCCTTTGAAGGTATAAAACTGGCCCTTACCCAAAGCCCAGTGTTGACCAATCCTCAGTTTGACAGAGAATTTATCATTTTTTCATTTGCCTCCCAGCATACTATTGCTGCTGTTTTGTTACAAAAAGATGACCAAGGGAATGAGAAGCCAATTGCTTTCTTTAGCAAAGCTCTTAGAGATGCACCTTTAAAATATCAAGTCATGGAAAAGCAAGCTTATGCTTTGGTCAAAGCCATTAAAGACTTTAGGATTTACATCCTTTATTCACATGTTATAGCTTATGTACCGAGTCCTATTGTCAAAGACATTCTTACCCAAGAAAATTTAGAGGGCAGAAGAGGAAAGTGGATTGCCAGCATTTTGGAATTTGATATTGAGATAAAACCTACAAAACTAATAAAAGGGCAAGGTTTGGCCAAACTAATGACAGAAGCAAATTTCCAAGCCCTAGACATCAACCAGCTGGACAGTGAAACGGAGCTGGCGACTCCAAAGATCAATGTAGCCTTTGAACAATCCCCTTGGTACTCTGATATATGTTATGTATTGCAAAACCTGTGTGCTCCCCCAGGATTGTCCAGAACTAAATGTAGGTTCTTAAAAATGAAAACTTCCAAATTCTGTGTTATGGATGGGAATTTATTTTGGAAAAACCATGAAGGGATATTGCTAAACTGTCTAATTGAGAGTGAAACTGACAATATCATAAAAGAATTTCATGCAGGTGACTGTGGTGGACACTTGTACTGGAAGTCTACTGTGGATAAAATACTAAGGGCTGGTTACTACTGGCCCACCATGTTCTCTGATGTCAAGAAATTCACCACCTCATGTCATAAATGTCAAGTGTTTGAGGGAAAGAGACAGCTGTTGCCACTTCCCTTGAGGCCTATTGCAACAGAGAGACCTTTTCAACAATGGGGCTTGGATTTCATTGGGGAAATTCATCCCTCATCTTCAGGCCAACATAGATGGATCTTAACAGCCACAGACTATTTCACCAAGTGGATTGAAGCTGTTCCATGCAGACAAGCAAATGATTCCACAATCATTCAGTTCTTGGAGAACAACATATTGGCTAGATTTGGTTGCCCTGACAAAATAATAACAGACAATGCTGCTGCTTTCAGATCCAAGAAAATGGTGAATTTCTGCCACAAATTTCACATTACCTTAGGCCATTCTACCGCATACTATCCCCAAGGAAATGGCCTTGCTGAGTCATCAAATAAAAGCCTGGTAAACATCATAAAGAAAGTGCTAGAAGAGAACAAAAAGAATTGGCACAAGAAGCTTGTGAATGCTCTATGGGCAGATAGACTGACAACCAAGAGATCAATTGGGACCAGCCCATATGAGTTGGTTTATGGATAAGAAGCCAAATTTCCTTCATCATTAGGGGTGCCTGTCATGAAACTTCTTCAAGAAAGCCAAGCTGAACCAAATGATATGCAAAGAAGGATCAATCAAATAATATGTTTACAGCAAACTAGAGACCAAGTTTTCAGCAGAGTTCAAGTGTTACAAGAAAAGCTAAAGAAGGCCTTTGATAGGAGAACTAAGGCAGAAGATTTCAACATTGGTGACAAAGTCCTCAAGTGGGATGCAAGAAGAGAGGATAAGGGAAAACATGGAAAATTTGATTCCCTTTGGAGAGGACCATTTGCTGTCCAAGCAGTACAAGGAAACAACACTTATTTCCTTAAGAGTCTTAATGAAACTGATTTGGATGAAGGTCCTGTGAATGGCAGGATGCTGAAGCACTATTTTGACTATCACCCATAAGTGCAGCCTGAGTTTCCATTGTACATACTCAAGTGTATATATTACTTTCTGTGAAAATGTAAAAATGCAGTTTCTCAAGCTTTATTAACTATCAGCAAAAGATAAATAGATTCAGAGTTCTACCAAGAAGGAAAGTGCTCAATTTTGGGCATTTCAAAGCAGCATACTTCAAGTTTGGTAAAAGCAGTCAAGGGCCAAGGCATTCTGACCTGCTGTTCTTGGTCTTTCAAATGAAAAACCATCCCCATGTGGAGCCACTGTTAGCTACCTATACCAATAGGTTTCATATTTCATGATTGATAATGAAGAGTTCCAAATATGTTCTGCTTTGGTCATGCAAAGATCACATATTCCCAAAAGAAAACAATCTGTGTATATAGCTTGATGTTGTCTAAAGTTTGATGGATGGTCCACCAGCCTAATCTGGATCATGCCATGTTTTAAATTTTCAGTTGTAGAATAGAGAAAGAAGTCTGTCCAAACTGTCTAATCTTGGCAGACAAGTAGCTAGGTAGAGAAATAAGGTTCCCAACTGCTTAATCTGGGGCCTTGGAAGGAATAAGGGCAGTACTAGATAGGAAGTCAAAGGAAAAAGCCAAAGGAAAAGAAAAGGCACACAAAGGTTCTGCAAGTCTAAATGCACCCTCCAAGAAGAAACAAAAAAATGCTAGGCAAGTAGATGGGTAGGCAGATGGGGTTGCAGAAGTGTCATTCATTACAATGGAATGTGTGTTGGCCCATGTTCACAAAGCAAAATCAATGAATTGAGAAGGTGTTCTTCTCCATCAAATGGCAGCAAAGCAAAGAAGCATGTCTAACCTCCCTTCTTTCCCTTTTCCCATTTGTTACTAACATCCCCTCATCAGTTGAGATGCATGGAAAATTTTATGGTTTTATGGTGGTTCTTGTTCACTCAAAAGCCACATTTCTTGTCTAAAATTCTTTTCATTTTGATCTACTCCCTAAACTAAGTGATTTTCAAATAAACTTAGTGATATTTCTCCTCATCCACCCCTTTCATCCATATTAACCACTAACTCTATTATTTAAATCCCCTATAGTCCCTTTTCCCTACTATAATAACACTATGGTGTATAAATCCCAGCATTATCTAAATATCCCCCCTTGGCACTATAGCTAAATAAGTTGTTTAGGGAGACTGTGGTCCAACTGGGACTATGGTCAACCCTGTGGTAGGATTGCTTTAACCTTTGGTTGGAGTGATAACCTTTCCCCTAAGCCCTCACCTTCCTTCTGCTAAAAAATGCCACAGAAAACCCTTTTCCCCCTGCTAAGCCCACTCCTAAACCCCTTTTCCCTTATAAAACCCTTGAAAAACCCAAAAAACCCCAAAAAACTCACGAAAACCCACAATCCTAAAGTTTTTCCGCCGAAGGTATTTAATTGAATATTTAAATAAACCAGCGGAACCCCCCAACCTGCACGATCCGTCGGAGGACCCGCAAGCCGTCCGATCCCTGCCGCCCAAAATCTAACGGTGGGCGGTCATTTGCGCTCCCCGACCTGCCGACCTTTAGCGTCCGGGGAAAGTGGTTTTGAGCGCCGTACCCTGGATGCGTGTCAAACGCTGGGGTTGTTCGGAGCCCCCCTCCCCGATACCGCCTTTGCCCAAAGGTGGTGCGGGGAACCCGCTTACCACCATCCTGTTACCGCCTTCCCCTTGCGTCATCAATACGTCAGCATGACGTAGCGCCTTTCCCCGCCCCCGCGCCGTGTGGCCCTCCACGTAACCATGCCACCTTATCCACCCGCCACCGTGTCCTGCCACCTTGGCCGAAACCTCAGCAGCCACGTCATCTCCGTACCCGGGGCCCCGCCATGACGTCATCGGCGGAAAAGCGCCAATTGTACGTTTTGTCCAAATGTGTCGTTATAAACGACCAAATTAGCCGTTTGCGGTCATTTTCACGTGCAAAAGACGTAGCCGTTGTCAACCAGCTGCCGCGAAAATTCGTTTCCAGCCATCAAATTCAAGTTTCAGACCGCTACAAGTCAAGAATTCAGCTGCCTTAAGCCTTCACGGTCCAGCCCGCAGGGTTTCAAGCTAGTTTGTCCAGGTATTCACCGTAAAGCTTACTTTTCACCCATGCATTCCTTTTCTCTGTAAAATTGCCATTAAAACACCTGTAGAAGTCCACATAAACTCTGCACCTACTAACTAAAACAAGCGAAGCTGACCTGGTGACCCCCAGAACCACAAATTCAGCATCAAAGCAGTCAATTCGCGGGCCAGAAACTGTAAAATTCTCCTCGAGGTGCTCGGCATTGTTCCCTTTTGCCGAGTACAGGCCAGCTTCAATCTCTGCCAAAGGAAACCTCATACTCTCTGCAACTTACCATTAGCAATTCACATCCCTGTGAATTTGCAGCAAACTGCAGAAACCAGCCTGCATTTTTTCACTGAGAAAAACTCCTCAGACTGTGTCTACATTTGACCTATCACTGAAACTCTTAAAGAGACTTCCCAAACCATTGCCATTACCTATTCAAATTCAGATTATATCATAGCAGCCTCTGCATCCTCATCCCTTAGTGTTGCTCCATTAAATCCACCCAATAAAGAGCTGGAGGCCTTGGCATTTGCTGACAAGGACTATCTTATTGAAGACTTTGAGGGTAGCAGGGACTTCTTGCAGACCTTCACTCAACTAAGAGAGGACTATAAGGATGGTCATGGTACACATGGGATATGGGAGTCAAACCTACCATACTATTGTCTCCCAGCTGTAAATGTCTTCCCTGAAATCATTCACCTATGTGCTGAAAACTATGATGAGCAGCACAGAGCTATTAGCACTCCATCTGGGAGGATCCTTTTCTACATTAATGCTGAGTCCATCAACAAAATGTTGCATTTTGATCAGACAGAGTTGCTAATCCCATTTTCCATGAACTATTTGTTGGACACTGGTGCCAAGATGACCAGTGAGGAGATTCAAAAGGTCACCAGGAATTTCATGAGACCTGAGTGCCAGCCTACAGGGCCACCTCCCTACCTGGCTGTCCATTTCAATGATGTAGGCAGGCTTTTACTAGACATGATTGCCTATGTGTTGGGATACAAAAACAGTGAGCATGTGGATAAAACAATGCTGGTATTGCTATCTGCTTACAGCCCATGCCAACCCCCTGCCCGCAAATATAACTTTGCTAAGTTCATAGCTAACAAGATTCATGATCAGTTGAGCAGAGTGGACAGACAGGGGGTCTTCAAGTACTCGGCCTATATTTACCACCTGTTCATGTACTACCATTCTGAAGCCTTCCCATGCTACATCAGAAGGTTGGATCACAAAGGGGAAAGAAGATCTGTCATCTTCTGTCTATCACAAAGTCACAAATTCACCCTATACCTACTGTGAATTTTTTGACCAATTTGTATACCCAGTCTCTTGCCTGTTGATGAGGTCACCTCCTCCCAGAATATCAAATGAGATAAAGAAAGCTCTGCAGCTTTCCAAAAAATATAAAATAGGTGACTGGTACCTATATGAGAACCATACCGTCATTAGGATCTATGGCTGTGAGCTCTGTCCATACAGGCTCCCAAAATATGTACCTATGAGGTTATTTGCCTTGGAGTATTACAGGCAGTTGATTCAGTCCGACCTCACCCATTTCCACAGCGCCAAAAAGAAGGCCCACCTCAAGTTCAAACACCAGTTGGGCCCCTTCATCATGAACAAGAAAGAAGGGTGGGAAGAGGCAGACCTAGTCCTTAAAGATAAATACAAGCTGTCCTATAGTTTTCGGTGGGTCCATTATGACCCTGAAGGTTTCATCACTGCTAGGAGAAACAAGTATAGGCTTATAGGCATTAAGCATTGCCAGTACCCACATATTGAAAAATATGCCAACCTGCAAGAATGGCAGATGGATACTCTAGTTGAAAATTTAACTGAGGAAGAGACAATGCTAAAGAATAGGAGGGAGCTTGAAAAAACTATTGACCTGGACTATGTGCAGCAGGTACCTTTCAGACCGCCTTATTCGGTGGGAGAAGGGACCTCGGCCACAAGGACTGCACCACAGGCGCCATCTACATCAGCACCGCTGACAGACAAAGGCAAAGGCATAATGGGTGCAGAGGAGGAAGCAGTGAAGGAAAAGTCTGCCCCTGTAACAGGGCAGCAAACAGCGCAGCAAACAGAGCAGCAGCCAGAACAGCAGCAAGGGCAAACTGTCCTACCACAAACTGGGCTGCCAGCAGCTCCAGCACTGCAAATTCCACCCCCACAAACTGAGCCAGTAACTGCCCCAATTTTGCAGACCCCAGCACATGAGGAAAGGGGTACAAAAAGAGATAGAGAAGAGTCCACTCCTCTTAGTGGATCCTCCCACCAGCCAGAAGCCAAAAGGCAAAGAGCAGACTCCCCAGAGGTAGAAGACATTACTGAAGATGTCTTGGACAGTGCAAGAAAAGACAGGGAGGGCAGTCAGCATACAGGTACAAGCTCCTTTCAGCAGGAGCAAACTTTACAGCTCGGTTTGGAAGTGTCCTCCTCTTCCCAGCAGACCAAGAAGCCCAAAAGCACTAAGGCTTCTTTCAAACAAATAAAGGCTCAAAATGAGCTGCTAAGGGCTGAGGTCTACAAGCAATTCATAGATGCAACACCAGCAAAGCAAGAAAGGCTAATGTCGGTGTATGACATTCAACAGGAAAAGATAATCTTCAGCCACTTTAAGCCCAAAGGGCCGGAGCCTAAGACAGCTGCAGATTTTATAAAGGCAAGGGTGGAGGTCCTAGCCAGAGATATACATCCCATGGACCAGATTGAACTCCATAAGCAAGCTGGGGAGATGGTCTATGCAACCTTGGTAGAGAAGGCCACCATGGCACATGAGCTGAAAGAGTCCCTGAAAAACACCAACACCCAGTTGGATTTTGAGAGAATGTCCTCTCAGGCCAAAGACAATAGAATAAAGTCTCTTGAGGAGATCATTATTGATCTAGGACATGATCCTAGTGATCCAACGGGTGTGAAGGCCCTCATGAAGAAGAAAGATGATGACCTCAATGCATTGAAGAAGAGGTTAAAGCTGCAGCCCACAGAGCATCCTCAAACAGCAGAACTTCAAAAGCAAAAACAGGCTGAGGACCAACTGGACCTCCTAATGCAGCAAGACCAGAGGATCAGGGAATTGGAGAGAGAGCTGGAAGGAGCATTACAAGATAAACAGGCAGAATCCACCTCCCAAGCTCCTCCAACTACTTCAACAACAGCGGCAACTTCAGGGGCAGCAGTGGCACCCACAACAGAAGCAGCAGGAACAGCAGCAGCTCCAGATGCCAGCCCAAGTGTAGAGGAATTGACCAAGGCCGTCAAAGCAATGGAGATCCAGGCAGATGAAATAAAGAAGGCCAAGGAGAAGTTGGCAGAACTGGATGCCAAGTATGACAAGTCCAAAGTGACTGTAGCAGAACAGGGCAGAGAAATAAAGGCCCAAAAAGAAAGGATAAAGGCCTTAGAGAAAGAGTTGAATCTGGAGACTGCTATGGCCGACATAAAGAGAATCCTATGGGCCAAAATTGGCCAATCCATCAAACAGCAATGGAGGTCAATAAAAATAATGCATGAGCAGATGGATTTAATGGGCCAAGCTCAAGCAGAAATTCAGAAGGCCAAGACAGTGCTAGGGAACAGAGCAGAGCAGGCAAACAGAATGATAGACTTCCTGAACAGGCAAGAAAGGGAGGAATTGGCAGCTATAGGCATTCCCAATAGAACAGAGGCTGTCCTCTCTGCTAAGAGGATACTAACTCTCAGGAACTATATACAAACAGTGGAGAGGAAGTACTATGAGATGCAAGCAGATGTGGAGGAATACAAAGTTAAAATGGGAGTGCTGCAAGCAAAAGGCCTGCCCAGCTTACTAAGTGGTGCAGGAAAACTGATCTCTCCAGATCAAATGGCCAACAGAATGGCAACCACGATTGAAAATCAGATTATTGCATCTGGCAGTTCATCTGAACAAACAGGGCCTCCCACAGGGCAAAGCTTATATGACAAACTTGAAGGCCTGTTCTTCATTGAGAATGAAGTGAATCACTTGTTTGAAACCCCTCCCAATCTTTATAGACATACAGAGGCCGAGGAAACATTGATAAAGATGCACAGACATCAAATGCCTAAGGAGGATTGGTGGCAATTCATGCTTCAGATTTTGCCACGGTAGCTTCAGTCAATCGGCCACTGCCAGCTCCAGATCACTACAAGACAAATAACATGACAAATGTCAGCAGTTAAAGTAGCTAAAAAGTGACTCATCATACAGACAACGACAGCTATCCAAGTTTCAGACAGCACATCTCCAGCCGACTCTAACAGCCATAAAGTCCAAATATCTTCTGACTATTTTGACAGGTGAGGCATTAAGGAATTACTGCAGCATTCACTCCTTCAGCTACTGCATTCCAGAGATTAGCATATCATAAATGAGATATTGACTCATTCGCTGATATTTTTGAAGTAAATTTTGTATATATACTCCCCTGAGTAACTCATAAGGGGTTGATAATTTTCTCGATGAGACAAATGTATTATACACTTTCTGAATTATCTAATACAAAGGGCTGGACGAGCTCAGTGATTTCCTGAAATATTTGATGTCTGGATGATGCTCCATGTGTTGATGCAGTATCCCTGTGCTGTCTGATTAAATAACAAGTTTTTTTTCTCAATCTCTGTTCTTGTCTTTCTTATGTTTATCAAATCATACTCATCTTATACTAAGCTAGCAGCAAAAAGAAAGAATAGTGCAGGACTTGTTTCACTACACCTTGTACTCAATTTTTGCTACTGTAAATGTTTGTCTTCAGGATTACTATGCACATGAATTCTTAATTGCTCATGTAGCTGTTAATTCTATATGTATGAATATCACCTAGAAATTCTTAAATGCTCCTCGGTCAATATTCTCACTATCTTACTCCAAAAGTTTACTGTAAGATTCTTAATTGCCTTGCATAAACTGGACACAACCCACCCAATCACTTTATGAAAGTTTATTTCTCAGACACTAACCTTGCTCTGCAGCATCACTACAGCAAATCACTCAGCACCTCAAAATAACTAAAGGACCACTGACTCCATAGCCCAATGGACTAGAACACTTTGGAGAATGCATAAGCACCTTGACTGAAATTATCATCCAACCAAAACCTTAAACAAACCTGAACTTATAGCTAGCCTAAAATCAGTACAAAACAGAGATAAATTACAAAGAGAGAGCCCTCTCTGATTACAGTTTGGCTAGGAACTGTGGTCCAAAGATTGGTTAGTGGTTACCCCGACCGTATTCCCTTGGGAGTCAAAGGGAACAACCTGGGTGTTAACACATATGAACTCAGATTTGAGTGTTTTTCACACCGTTGGTATCAAGGCGACGAAAATATGATCTCGTCCTAGTTTCTCTTCCATCTAATGACTTTGATTTTTGAGCTATTTTCAAGGCCACTTATATTTCTGGATCCACCAGATCATTCCTCCCCACTAATGAACTTTTGGACCGCCAGAATATTTATTAGTCAATTGGCAAGTAAGGGAATTCATTCTTCACTCTCTCATTTTCCATCCATCGAACCTTTCTTGGATGCATTCCTTTGAAACCAATACAAAGGAACTCCACGTCTCCTCGTCATGAAGTCCTAGTCTTCCTATCAAGAATCATGTCCTCTGATAGCTTTTCCAAGTATTTAGGTGAAAATTGGTCCACTGTAAGAACCTATCCAACCTATTCGGTGTTCATGATAAATGGAGGCTCATAAAGCTTCAAGTTTTCAATGTTCAACATTGAGTACATCTGCATGTGTGATGACAAATCGAGATGAAAATCATTGTCTCCAATCTTCTCTAATATGGTGGATGGACCACAGATTGGTCGCAACTTCTTTCTCCCCCTTTCATTATGTCTTTGTTGATTTGGAGCCACACATTATCTTCAACCTGGAACTAGTGATCAAATCGGTGCTTGTCATGTTGGGCTTTGTATTGAGCTTGAATCTTCTCCAACTACTCCCACATTGCCTGGTGAATCATATGAATTTTCTAAATGAAATTTCGTGCCTTTTTCCTATCATCTTTCCCACTGGAATCTTTATCTCTCCCAAAGACCATGTTTAAGGGATCCTCTGGTAAATAACCAAACCATGTCTCAAGCGGTGAGCTCTGCATGTATGAATGCACTCCTTGATTGTATGCATGCTATATAAAAGGAAGTTTCTCATCTAACAACTTGGGATGCTTGCCACAATAGCCTCAGAGTAAGTGTATCGCTCTATGGTTGACAACCTTTGATTTTCCGTCAATCTACGAATGAAATTTCATGCTGCTCTTCAACTTGGTGTCCATTGTTCTCCACAAACTCGTCCAAAACTCTCAATGTGAATGAGAGTCTCAATCATACATAATTGATGTGGGCAGCCCAAATTCGACCCACACAAATTGGAAGAAGAGATGAGCAGTCAGCTCTATAGTGAACTATTTTTCACAAGTCATTAATACGCACATTTTGTTAAATCGATCCAAAAAACATACAAATAGTCACGACATTTCTTAGACAGAGGCAAACCGCCTAGAAAATCCATCGACCCACTTTCCCATGGATGATTCGGAACAAGGAGTGGTGTGTAGAGCCAAAATTTTCTATTATTGGACTTGATAGTTGAACACAACACACATCCCTTTACATATCGAGTCACAACATTTTTCATGTGAAGACAGTAACCCAACCTATATAAATGACAAAAAAAATTCCCTATACCAAAATGACCTGACACAAGAGAGGTATGTGCCTCTCTGATTACATGTATTCATTCATTGGTGGGGATAAAAAGTTTTCCAAGGTGATACAACAACTTTCCCTGCAAATGGTAATTATCCACTTGCGATCCATGAGTCAAATTTGCATAAATATCCTTAAAATCATATTCATCCACATATTGTTCAGCATAACTTTCAAAAGATAAAGAGGCATTTTGCAAAACTATAGATACAAAAATAGGTGGCCGAGAAATCATATCTTCCACTTTATTGTTGGTGCCCTTCTTGGATTTTATTACCAAGTGAGACTACGGAAGGAATCCTATCCATCTGAAATGACGTGCTTGTTGAAGCTTGGTCTATGACTCAAGGTAATGTAAGGGCTGGTTATATGTGTGCATGATGTTCGCCTTGCCAATCAAATAGTTCTTCCACTTCTTCATGCTTTGAACCGAGGAATACAACTCCTTGTCGTATGTGAGATAGTTCACAACAGCTTGGGAGAATGTCTCTGAATGGTAACATATAGGTTTCCTCTATTGTATCAATATTGCTCCCATGGCATATCCACTGGCATCGGTCTCAATTTTAAAAGGCTGTTGGAGGTCTGGTAAGGCTAAAACAGGTACAGTACTGATCTTCTCTTTCAATTCATCAAAGGCTTTCTACTGCTTTCCTCTCCACTGAAAGGTTCGATTCACACTCAACAATGCATGTATGGGGGATGCAATGATGAAGTTGGAAATGAACCTTCTCCAGTATTGTATTGCACCCAAAAATCTACAAACCTCTTTAACATTGGTGGGTTTAGGCCACTTTAAAATCACATCAATTTTAGAAGTATCTATTTTTAGTTATCGACCTCCAACAATGTGACCTAAGTAAACCAAATAGATCTTCCCAAACTCACACTTACACATTTTGACATACAATTTTTCTTTTCACAAAACATCAAGCACTTTTTTAACATGACACACATGATCATTCCATGTCCTACTGTAAACAAGAATTTCATCAAGATACACAAGTACAAAATCATCAAGAAAAGGCCTAAAAATATCATTCATCACCCTCATGAATGTGGTTGGAGCATTGCATAGTCTGAATGGCATCACCAACCATTCAAACAACCCATGTTTCGTCTTGAATGTAGTCTTCCATACATCCTGTTCTGCAATCCTGGCCTGATGATAACCACTACGCAAGTCCATTTTTGTGAAATAAACAACATTTTTCAATTGATCTAATAAATCATCAATTCGAGTGAGAGGGTATCAATTCTTCACTATTATTTTGTTGAGTGCTCTGTAGTCTACACACATCCTCCATGTGCCATTCTTTTTCAGCACCAACACAATAGGTGAACCGCATGGAGAAGAAATTAGTCTTATGACCCCTTGGTTTAGCAATTCCTGTACCTGCTTCTTTATCTCCTCCATCTTGATAGCTGACAACCTATACATACCAATGTTTGATAAAGGAGTATCCTGCTGCAACTGAATCTCATGTTGGATCTCATGCTTTCGAGGAAACCCACTTGGTTCCTAAAAAAGCCCATCATATTTAGAAACAATTTCATACAATTCGTGTACCTGCTTCCTTATCTCCTCCATCTTGATAGCTGACAACCTATACATACCAATGTTCGGTAAAGGAGAATCCTGCGACAAGTGACTCTCATGTTGGATCTCATGCTTTGGAGGAAACCCACTTGGTTCCTAAAAAAATCCCATCATAGATAGAAACAATGTCATACAATTCCTTTTTATGAGTGGGATCACAACCTTGGAAAGATTCAGATGTCTCGGCATCTTTTTCTCTCACAACCATGAGCATGCACCCTTTCCTGGAATTAATCAATCTCTTCATCTAACATGCATTTACAAGACTGGAAATGATTTTGGCGCAATGATCTCTAACAATTTATTCCGCTTCATCTTTCATGAGATGATACATGTTTTCATAGCGAAAAAAAATAAAAATAAATTAATTAATTAATTAAATAAAATTAAAATTTAAAAATTAAAATAAAAATAAAAATAAAATTAAAATTAAAAATTAAAAAAAAAAAAACAATAAAAAAATCAATCAATCTCTTCATCTAACGTGCACTTACAAGACTGGAAATGATTTTGGTGCAATGATCTCTAACAATTCATTCCATCTCATCTTTCATGAGTTGATACATGTTTTCATAGCAAAAAATAAATAAATAAATAAAAATAAAAATAAATAAATAAATCAATAAATAAAATTAAAAATAAATCAATCAATCAATCTCTTCATCTAACGTGCACTTACAAGACTGGAAATGATTTTGGCGCAATGATCTCTAACAATTTATTCCATCTCATCTTTCATGAGATGATACATGTTTTCATTGCGAAAAATAAAATAAAATAAAATAAAAATCCATCTCTTCATCTAACGTGACACGACTGGAAATGATTTTGCTGCAATGACCTCTAACAATTTATTCCATCTCATCTTTCATGAGATGATACATGTTTTCATAGCGGGAAAAAAAAAAAACCTGCTTTCCTGTCATACAAATATGGACTCCCCAATACAATACCACAAATATCCAAGGTTACAACATCAAGATCAACTTGATATACTAGTTTGGATGCAATAAAAAAACTAGCTCTGCATTGCTTGGTTACATGTATTTTTTCTTTATCACGCACCCAACCAAGGGGGTATGGTTTCAAATGAGGCTCAGTCTCTAATCCTAACTTTTTAACCAAGGATTCTAAAATAAAGTGAAATTGTTGAAGGAATCCTATCCATCTAGAATGGCATGCTTGTTGAAGCTTGGTTTGTGACTCAAGGTATTGCAAGGGCTGGTGATATGTGTGCATGATGGTCTCCTTGCCGATCAAATAGTTCTTCCACTTCTTCATGCTTTGAACCAAGGCATACAACTCCTTGTCATATGTGGGACAATTTACAACATCTTGGGAGAATGTCTCTGAATGGTAACATATAGGTTTCCTTTGTTGTATCAATATTTCTCCCATGGCATATCCATTGGCATCAGTCTCAATCTCAAAAGGCTGTTGGAGGTATGGTAAGGCCAAAACAGGTGCAATACTAATCTTCTCTTTCAGTGCATCAAAGGATTTATGTTTCTTTCCTCCCCACTCAAAGGTTCACTTCACACTCGTCAATGCATGTATGGGGGATGCAATGATGAAGACTTTGGAAATGAACCTTCTCCAGTATTGTACTGCACCCAAAAATCTATGAACCTCTTTAACATTGGTGCGTTTAGGCCACTTTACAATCACATCAATTTTAGAAGGATCTACTTTTAGTTATCCACCTCCAACAATGTGACCTAAGTAAACCGAAGAGATCTTCCCAAACTCACACTTACACATCTTTACATACAATTTTTCTTTTTGAAAAACATCAAGCACTTTTTTAACATGACACACATGATCATCCCATGTCCTACTATAAACAAAAATTTCACCAAGATACACAAGTACAAAATCATCAAGAAAATGCCTAAAAATATCATTCATCACCCTCATGAATGTGGCTAGAGCATTGCATAGTCCAATTGGCATCACCAACCATTCAAACAACCCATGTTTTGTCTTGAACGTGGTCTTCCATACATCCTGTTCTCCAATCCTGACCTAATGATAACCACTACCCAAGTCCAGTTTTGTGAAATAAACAACATTTTTCAATTGATCTAATAAATCCTCAATGCGAGGGAGAGGGTACCAATTCCTCACCATTATTTTGTTGAGTGCTTTGTAGTCTACACACATCCTCCATGTGCCATCCTTTTTCAGCACCAACACGATAGGTGAACCGAGTGGAGAAGAACGTGGTCTTATGACCCCTTGGTTCAACAATTCATGTACCTTCTTCTTTATCTCCTCCATCTTGATAGCTGACAACCTGTACATATCAATGTTCGGTAAAAGAGCATCCTGCTGCAAGTGAATCTCATGTTGGATCTTACGCTTTGGAGGAACCCCATTTGGTACCTAAAAAATCCCATCATAGTTAGAAAAAATTTCATACAATTCATGTACCTGCTTCTTTATCTCCTCTATCTTGATTGCTCACAACCTGTACATACCAATGTTTGATAAAGGAGCATCCTGCTGCAAGTGAATCTCATGTTGGATCTGATGCTTTGGAGGAAACCCAATTGGTTCCTAAAAATCTCATCATAGTTAGAAACAATTTCATACAATTCCTTTTTATGAATGGGATCACAACCTTGGAAAGATTCAGATGTCTCAGCATCTTTTTCTCTCACAACCATGAGCATGCACCCTTTCCTGGAATTAATCAATCTCTTCATCTAATGTGCACTTACAAGAATGGAAATGATTTTGGCACGATGAGCTCTATCAATTTATTCCACCTCATCTTTCATGAGATGATACATGTTTTCATGGTGAAAGAAAATTGCTTTCTTGTCATAAAAATATGGACTCCCCAATACAATACCACAAATATCCAAGGTTAGAACATCAAGATTAACCTAATCTACTAGTTTGGATGCAATCACAAATTTATCTCTACAATGATTGGTTACATGTAATTATTCTTTATTATGCACCCAACCAAGCGAGTGTGGTTTCAAATGAGGCTCGGTCTCTAATCCTAAATTTTTAACCAAGGGTTCTAAAATAAAATTTTCCTTTGAGCCTAGATCAAACAAGGTTTCCACTTCAGTATGTTTCATTATGAATCTAATGTGGAACAATTCAATTCTCTTTTGTTCATTAACAAGAGACTCATTTGAAGAACTTGTACTTTCATGTGATGCTAATGAAATTTCTGGACCAATTTTCACCTAAATACTTGGACAAGCTACAAGTAAGGCAGCTACCTTGTGTGCCCACTGTTGTGATCAATGTCTCATCACTTGAATCGGATCCAAGGTCCTACTGCACGATTGCCACTATCTTTTGTTTGTTCTTCCCACCAAATCTCTTTGGTTTCAACTCCAAATGAAACTTCCAACAATGTTCATCATCATGGTCTTCCTTCTTACAATGTGTGCAATATGGCTTTGATCCTTCCTCCTTCTTGGTTGTAGCTGCCTTTTTGTCCTTTGCCTTGTCTTTTCCTTTAAGCTTGCCATTATGAGATTTGAAAGATGATTTCTTTGGTTGCTCTTCTTTATCATTCTTGCCCCTGCTTTCAAGGTGAATGGCCTTCACACTGGCCGCATCGATAGTAGTAGGCTCAAATAATAACAAAGAATGCATGATGTAACTATGTAAAGCACCAATATACTTTGTTATAGTTTTGGGTGAATCAAGTGAAATGATCAAATTCAATGGTTGGTTTCTAAACTCTTCTGTGAAGCTTTGTACATTTTGACCCTTTCCTTGTCTTAAATATTTCCATTTCGTTAAAGCCTTTTATCGATAAGCCAAAGGATAAAAGTGATATTTTAATGTAGAAACAAAATTGGACCAAGAAGAAAGGAGATTACCCAAGTTTCTGATGCCTTTCTGCAACTTGCTCTCCCACAAGACGAGAGTGGTGCCACTCATCCAAAGAGATGCTAATTGGATATTTGCGTCATCTTCCTTGATCTTCTGAATCTAGAAATAAACCTTCATTTTCCTAATCCAATTATTTAGTTTCTCTACATTACATTCTCCATTATATGTGGTAAAATCAAACTTACATTTAGCTTAAAAAATGCCTTCTTATATGTATTCCTATGATTCCTATTAGAGTGATGAGAAGAAGAAGAATTGTCACTGGAGGATGGAGAGGGTGGTTTCGGAGGCTCTCCTCTTCCACCTTCATGATTTACTGATGCATGGTCATTTGGCTCTTTCTTCTTAGGCTTGATTTTCTTCTCATACTTTACAAACAACTTGTTAACTTTCTCTACCATGGTTAAGAAGATCTTGCGATAATTTTGCTCTTCCTCCATTCGAGCTTCCTCATCTACCATGTTTCGTCTTCGTGGTGCATGCCATACTTTGGCATCAAAGGATTTAATTTCTCCTTCTCCTCTTTGGAGCTTATTCTTGGTTAGCATTCTATCATGCAACTCACATCAAGAAGACCTGCTCTGATACCAAACTTGATCCAAATCTTTTAACTTCAAGGATGCATTCAAAATTGCATATAAAAGAGCATATTAGCTTAGTAACTTAACACATGAAAAATAAGGGAAAACCATAAAGCAACCATGATATCAAAGGCACTAAAATGATTTGATTACAGAGCTCACCCAATGTGGGCTATGTCTCCAGGCCTTGCTCAAAACTGGGAAGGCCTTCTTTCAATAAGTGGCATCAAAGAAATCAGTTACAAAAACCTTTACAAAAATGACCCTTATACCTCCAATTCATATGATGGCCTAAAAATGGATACCTCCGTTCGAGAAACAAACTACACAGTTGGATTTATGGCATGAAAACATGCAAAATTGACTATAAACTTGTCAAATTTTGACACTGGCACCTCTGGCCCTCTAAAGGAATCTTTTCAGCATCTTGGAGATTCCCTTACTCATGGTTCCATTGTTGTGGTCTCTCAAGGTTCCAAACCCATCCGCCCTCCATCGGTATAGTTCCGAATGGCGAATTAAAATTTAAATAACACTCTGCGGCGAAGCCACCAACGTGGGGTTGTTGGCCCATTGGTGGCGGTGGCGCATAGCATGGAGGTGCTTCCATGTTCGAGTCACTTTGCATACCATATACAGATTGTGCTTTGTTTGAATTAAGATTATTTATATATTAATGTTTTCGTGGTTTAATTAATAAGATTCATGGCTCCAATGGGTTGGGCGGGTCCCCCGGGGGTGGTCCGCCCACCTAATTTAATATATATAATATATCGTTGTTCATGGTTAGTGGGGATGGCTACCCGCCACCCCATATATATATATATATATATATATATATATATATATATATATATATATATATATAGATATATATATATATATATATATATATATATATATATATATATATATATATATATATATATATAGATATATATATATATATATATATATATATATATGGTTAAAAATATTCTACCAGAAAATAAGGAATATAAGAAAAATTAAAGAGGCGACAAAATCTCCTGTTCTAGTCGCTGGATTCCATGTGTGGGGACTCTGACAAATTGTTGCCTCATTAGTGACTGCCACTTGGCCAAGTTTAACCAGAAATTTGACCAGCTATAACCTAAGCATACAAACTCGGATTTGAGTGTCGTTTACACCATTAGAATTAGGGAGATGAGCACTACGATTTGGTCCTAGTTTCACTTCCATCTACTCACTTTTATTTTTGAGCTATTTTCAAGGCCACTTCTATTTTTCGATCCACCCAAATCTGGTTTCTTGATGTCAATAACTTTATTAACATTTTCGTCATCTGTTAATAGATGCAAATAAATGCCAACGAAAACCTCAATTCATGATTTGCAAACTCCACACAGTGATAATAAAATAACTCTCCGCATAATAAAACACCAATGAAACCTATTGGTCATCTGGATTAGAAACCCAATGATTCTTATCAACATTTAACTAAAAGGAATGTAGGCACACTAGTTAAGCATATCTTCAAAGGCTTTCATTATACGAAGGTGTGGAGTAGCTTCACACAATGAAAGTATCCGTATAATGTATCTCTCTACACAATGGGTTAAGGATATCAATATATTTTTAGTGCTCAATCTTAGTCTTGTCGTAAGGTCCACACAATCAAAGCCATGCACATCAAGCCTATGGGGCCTTGAACACTTCCTATGGGGCCTAGAATGAAGAAGAAAAATGCTTCCTATGGGGTCTTGAACATTTTTAGGAATTAATACACAAGGTGCTTTAGTTTATGAAATGCACATGAAGCTAACAAAGGTAGATGGTAGTGTCGAGCAATGGAAGAGATGGTTTTCTTAAACCTATTTAAGGTTCCAAGATTAACCAAAAATTGCCATGTCAAAACCACTATCGACAATGGTATGGGGAGGAAAAAATCCAATGGTATATAATGATCCAGGATCGATGGCCTATATTCATTTTGAGGGTTAAAAGATAAAAGGTGGTTATTAAATCTCGTGGGCCTAAATTCAAAGCATCATTTTGACAAACAACCATTCATCGCTTCCTTGTTTATTTTGGCACCCACAATAATGATTGTGAATCCACTTTTTCTTTCCAAACTTCATGTTTAATGGACACATGGATGACATGATGAAGGCATCTACATTCAATCCTTAGGAAAAAACAAGATCTGTGAGGATCTACAATATTGTTAGATGTTAGCTTCATTAATTGAAAAAGAAACAATACATATCACCATACCCTTGTTTATACATTACAATGTAGTTTTAAAATATATATTTCCTAGAACAAGCCACTTTTTTAAAGTTAGAACAAATACAAAAATATAGACATAAATTTGTATTAGCAACACTGTAAACTTAAAATATGGAGGAAAATGTGTCGCATGTTGGTGTCCTGCGAGATCTAAATAAATATTTTCAAAATTTTCAAGATTATCATGGACTCCATAAAAATTAATTTTAATATTCATGCATAATAGAAAGTCTATGGTGACAGGTAGACAAAGGGATTTTTACAAGGAATTGGCATGGATGATTAGGAATGGCCATGTGCATTGACAACACTTACCAGATGTGAAGTTGCCTTAGATCCTTCCCATTCCGTACATAGACTGGTAATTTGTTGTTCCTGGAACATGAATAGTAAAAAAATTATCTTAAGTACTCACATAATACATGTAGGTGACACATGATGGTACTTAATTAATTAATAATTCTGTGGCATGGGAATGTGGAGTAGATTACTTTCATAGATGGATGCAGGAACTCGTGAAGTTGGATGCAAGAGGTGCATTTCATTAACTAAAACATCCTATGTATTAATTCCTAGAAGCGTTTGAGGCCCGACAAGTTGTGTTGTTCTTCTTCATTCGAGGCCCAACAGGCAATGTTGTTGTCCTTCATTCGAGGCCCCACAGGCAATGTTCAAGGCCCCACAAGCTTGATGTGATCCTAGTTTTGATTGTGTGGACCTTGCAGTAAGACTAACATTGAGCACTAACAAAATATTGTTGTTGTTAACCCATTGTATGGAGAGATCCATTGTGCATAGGTTTTCATTGTGCAGAGTTACTATGCACCTCTGCAAAATGAAAGCATATGCATAACACAACACATTGTTAACCCATTGTGCAAAGAGTTATTTTATTATCATTGTGCGTACTTTGCAAATTGTGAATTGGAATTTTCTTTCATATTTATATGCATCTATTACGAGATGACGAAAATGTTAATAAATTTATTCATATCGAGGAAACAAATAACACACTTTACCAATATTTACTTGCTCAATTTGTTTTGGAACATTTTCGTTAACACATTTTACCACGCTTTGAATGACTTCGGAGCTTTGCATGACTTCAAATTGTTTTAGAATATATTCCAACAAGCTTTACACAACCTTTTCCATGAGCTCCTCCTTGTTCCTAGATATTTCATTAGAAATAATAAAACTAATTTAATAATAAATGAGAAACGCAGGTGAGTGCCATGTAGGTATTATTCCAAAAAGATGAAAACTAAAAGCAGCACTGGTTGAGAAGATCATACAAATCCTTACCTATCAAACACAAAATCATTTGATTTTAGGACATCGGAAATAACACCTCTCCATTTCTCAATAGGATCATAGTCGTATCATTGTTTCTTTTGGTGGGAGAGCAGGGCATCAACATACACTCCATTTAGATCGAGAGGCTTGAGTTCATATAATACCGAAAGAACAGGAACCTTGGATTTCATCATGGTGAAGAGCTTGTCTAGGCACCAACGAGATTGTGACATAATTGGGAGAAAATATTGCAATATAGAAAAAGGTGAAATGAATAGCCACCTCTATTTGAGAAGTAATCAAGCGCCCCTCCAATAGTTATGGCTCATCTAGAAACACTGATAAACCATGGGAAATAAGGCGATTGCAGAGAGAGATATAGAATGTCTTCTTCGTGTCTGACCCGCGATGACTTATAAAAGCATCTAATGGGGGTAAGGAAAAACTTTAAGCACACTTTCCATGAATTTTTGCAAGATCTTATCCTCGCCCCTAAATATGAGAGTAAAATAAGTAGTGAGAAATGATCTTATATATCTAAGTCATGAGGGTGAGAAACCCCTCTCAATCGATCAAATTGAAAACGATTAGGAATTCTAACAGTAAGAGCTGCTCATCCATTACATGCTACCAGCTTGAAACTGCTTATATTTGAAAAATAATGTAAAATGTCTCTCTAACTCTGAAGAGTTTGTGAGTTGTATCATTACATTTGTGCGAGCTACACAGAACATTGGTAAAATCCAGAAAATATCAAAGACCTCACTCCAAAAATGAACCACTAGCCAACTCCATAGGCGCTACCATCACCCGTTACCAATAATTTCCCATCAATTCTGGATGGATGGTTGGTTCGCTCTCACTAATAGCTATAATATGAGGTGTTTCCTTCTTGAATAATCATTATTTAGCTATTATTACATGTTTTGTGCATTTTGTTTTCATTTAGTGTTTGGCATATTAGTTTCAAAGGAAGATGTATAAAATAAAGATAAAACAGTAGATCTTCGGCCTCCTCAGACATATATTCCAGTTAGAATCTATACATGTGGGAACGCTCCATGTAGGTTGGTTGTTTTATAGTGTGTAGAGATTTTCTTGTGTAAACAAGCAGAGAGTTGGAGCTGTTGGGTGTGACTTTTATACCTATTTCATACACTTTCTTTCCCCAGTTTTGATCCTCTTTCCATCCAGGCCCATGAAACTGCACATGTTAATCACCCTTTTTCTCATTTATACAGCCTATTTCATAGTCATGTTATTTTTCCATGTTTTGTTGAATATTACGATATAATATTCCTTTTCGTGGCTAACTAGGTGAGCATTGGAGAAGTATTTTGGACCCTCTTCTCTTTTTCAGGTATTGCTTGCGGGGACGAGGTTATGGAGTGAATAGACAGCGCTAATCGGTTTCAGAGCAGGGTAGAGTAGATTGTTGTTACACCCTATATGTTGTTACAGGTTGTTGTTACACTAAGTGTCGTTAAAGATGACTATTGTTACACCAAGGATGTTGTTACCCAATGATTGTTGTTACACCCCGAAATGTCATTTGACCACAGGATGTTGTTGCACCATAGTTGGCAAAGTCGTGGGTACTATTCCACACAATAGCTGTCGGGAGTTATGAAGTGTTTATTCAGAAGTAACGGATCCAAATGGTTACAATATTAACCAATGTATTTGAGAATAATTTGTATTTAGAAATAGGTTATAACTACTTATGTTTTTATGATCAGCATGAGAATCGTGAGATTCTCATGACTGATCTATTCCTGATTTTGGGTACGTAATATTTATAAAAGAAACTTGATTTCTCATGTACGAGATGACATAGAGAAAATCATTGTTACTTTGATCTTGTAAATTTTAATTATTTTTAATATTGAAGGCACTACGGTGATGTTGTTACTATTCCTCATCTGATTCTTTAACTAATCTCATGTTTATTCTTGCGCCCCTGCTAGGGAGGAAGGGCCCTCCTCTTTAGCAGGGACTGCAACGGTAGAAGTAGTTGTATATTATTGTTTCTTTTATTGTTGTATGGTTTTTTGTTGTTGTTGTATAAATTGTAAAATACATCTGCTTCAGTTCCAAATTATATTATGTTGTTACACTGGTTTGATTAAACAGAATGGTAGTGACCAGCTGGTGTAGTCATTAGTTTACTATGTGGCACGCCCTTGCTCTGGTAATTATGAAGTGTGATTTCATTTATGTGGAGTGTTTTAATTTATGCATGAATGATTTAATTTCTGCAATTGATTCAGCGAAATTCTTTATCGTTTCTTTCTATTTTTCATTCTTAGCTATAGTGTATCAGCACAGACAGTCTTGGTCAATTAGGATTGATTAAAACAACACCACATTTTGGTGTCGTTACCAAGGATGGCAATTGATGATACAGTCAGGCAAGTTGTTTGTTTGATGATAGAGTGTTCCTAGTCCACAATTGTTGGGTGGTAAGATGAGAGGTAAGAACCTGCACATCACTCTAACATACTTGGGCAGACCCACTGTTGTGTTCATTAGGGCACTTATGGTGTGAAATTTTGTTTTTCTTAGTGTGCCTTCAACTCTTCAGTTGTTGGGTGGTAAGACAAGAGGTAAGAACCTATGCATCGCTCTAACATACCTGGGTGGGCTCACCATTGTCAAAGACTTAGACACTTAGGGTGTGAATTAATATACATAGGTTCCATGTGTGTAATTGTGGGAATTATAAAAGTACCAAAATTACCCCCCACTCTAATTAGTCACAAGAAAAATGGGTCATAAAAAGGGAAGGAAGAGTGGACATTTGGGAAGGAAAACACTTATCTAGGAACTGATCTCCAAGGGATGCAAGGAAAATAGGGCCACAAAAATTTGTTACTTCCATAACAAGGAAAGAAACCTCTGATTCCTCTATCTCGAGGCCATACCATTCTAAAGCTAGCAAACATACTCCCAAGATTAAGCATCCAATTTAGGAACAGTAGGGGGAAGCTAGTAGCCAAAACTTTAGGACCGAGGGACAAGGGGAAACTGAAGGGGGACATAAAAAACCTAAGACAGGAGAGCACCTATTGGTTTATCAATATCTGGATTCATGTAGTGCGGTGAAACAACTAGCCCTGAAGTTGCTTGAGCCATCAAATCCACCTGCAAGACAATCACAAGAACAGTTTGAAGAACGTCTGTTATAGCAACGATTAGAAGGGTTAGCAATGGGGGACAACAATGAAAACAACGCTAAAATAGAGGCTATTTTCACCACCTTTGAGTTCCCAATTGGGGATATCAGAGGCAAGGCTCCCATGAAAAATATTCCTTTATCATCCTTACCGTCCTTTCAAGGGATGACCATGGAAGACCTGAACACCTTCTTAGATGAATTCGATGTATTATGCAAGATTTATGACTATGTCTTAGATGCTTAGAAACTGAAATTATTTCCTGCTACTTTAAAAGGAGTGGCCTTGATATGGTTCATGGAGTTAGGCTCTGCTTCTAATTGAACATGGAGCAATATGAACGATACATTCTTATAAAAGTACCAAGACTATTGCAGAACCAGGGACTTAAGAGAGGAAGTATTCAAAATGACATAGAAGGAGGATGAGAGCCTGGAGGACTACGTAGAGTTGTTCCACTATAATTTACAGAGGTTTAAACACAACGATTTAGATCATGAGATCTTGAAGACTATATTTATAAGAGGAATGAGGGACGACTGCCTTGATACCTTGAATCTACTAGGAAAAGGGGACATATCTCAGGAACCATTCGCCAAAATTGTAAAGCTCTGTCTAAGATGCTCTAGAGGATCGTTTAAGGGAAGAAGCACAATCTGAGATGCCTCTGCCCGAATACAAAAATCTACAGGCAGAGGAGTAACCAGAGTAGAGATCAGGAATTTATTTGAAAATTTCAAGACTGACATCCTCTGTACTCTATCTCCCTAGATAAAGACAACACAGATCAAGAAAACACAAACAAAAGGTGATACACCTCTCGATGTGTTCTACATGGATTGCTGGAAGAAACATCCATTGAGGGAGTATGAAATGAACAACATAAGCTTGTGCAATATTTTTGAGCTGGAACATTCTACAGGTCAATGTCTGGAGCTTCCTAAACTGAAATTAGTACTTAGAGAATCGAGTGAAGAAGTGTAGTCCTCTTATTTCATCACACCTAGGAGACCATGGTAGCCACGACCTCTAGGTATGTCCCAAGATTTTTCTTCTTTCAATTCATGGAACAATGCATATAATACTCAACAATATCCATGGCAATATTCTGCTCCTTCTCTAGCATAGTTTCCTTCACCCTAGAACCAATGGTCCCCCTCTCCCTCTATCCAATATCCTCCATCTCAACCATACCCTTGGAATCATAACTAGAGGGGGAATGCCCATAATACAGCTCCACCTGGATTACCAATGTAGCAGAAGCTACAATTTCCTCCTTTCCAAACTCCTGCTCCTACACCACCTGTGCGACCCCAACTACATGTGCAACCTAACCCTAACCCGAACAATAAAGCAGCCCAGGGCATAGAGGCTCTGACTACCTTCCAGACTTACCTTATTACCCCCATGGGACTTAATGAAATTCAATTGCGTTCGGGTAAGGTAATTAAACCAAATCACTCCCCTATCATTATCGAGGAGGAATGTGAACCTTCCAGAGGAGGTACAGTAGATCCTGAGGCAGTTGTTACACCTGTAACAACTGATACAGAGAAAACTATTACGTCTGTAACAACCAACCCGAGAAGGATTGTTACTCTTGTAACAACCAACTTAGGCAAGTTTGATACACCTGTAGCAGTCGACTCAACTACTATAACTCAGAATCCTCCATATCCTCAGAGATTAACTGAGCCTGGAATGGCCTCACAGCCCGAATCCAATTTTCTTAGGGAGTTGCAAAATTTGCATGTACGAATTCCTCTGCTACAAGCTCTTAAAGAAGTACCTATTTATGCTAAAACAGTATGATATTTGTGCATTAAGAAACCTAGAAGGAAGCCTAAGGACCCTGCTACTATACACATGATGGGGAAATTGTTCGAATTAATGTTTGCTCAGCCTCTTCTAACCAAGTATAATGATCCAGGAAACCCTACGGTTACTATCTACATTAATTACCAGCCCATAACTAACACATTGATCGATCTTGGGGTTTCCATTAATGTGATGACAAACAACCTCTTTACCACCCTAGGGCTACATGGGCTTAGACATACTCCTACTGTACTTGAATTAGCAGACAGATTCCATGTCAAACCCGAGGTGGTGTTAGAAGACATAGTAATCACAATAGCCTCCTGGAGGTATTTGACTAAATTTCTTATCTTACAGCCAAAATCTAACTTGGGGGGACATCCTTTGATCCTAGGGAGACATTGGCTAGCCACTGCAGATGCATTTACAGGATGTAGATCTGGATCTATGGTGATCTCGGATGGCCAGGCTACAAAGAATCTTAATATTTACCCCCAAAAACCAAATGTGGATTTGTATAACTTGGTGGGATGAGTTTGAGCCCGAATCATATCTTTCCCTACCACTCCTCACTCTGGGGAAAGTCCAGTATTTCAAGGATGAGACAAAAGATGATATCATTAATGGTTTTATTAGTAACTTACTTTCTATCGCTTCCATTGAAAATTCAAAGGAGGAAGAGGAGGTAGAAGATATATATTTTGAACAAATGAGAACCACTCCGAATACTGACAGTAGTCCAATTGAAATAGAACCAGGAAAGTTTCTGAACATTAACCCCAACTTGACTGCTGAGCAAAACCAACTGTTGTTACAACTGTTACAAAAATACAAAAAGGAATTTGCATGGGACTATACGGATATGAAAGGGATTCATCCCAACCTGTGCACTCACCACATTTATTTGAAATATGGTTGGAAACCAGTCAGACAACCATAGCGCCGCATGAACCCTACACTAAAGGAGGTAGTGAAGGAAGAATTACAAAAACTCTTGAGTGCTAACTTTATTTATCTGATATTTGACAGTCAGTGGGTGTCTCCACTTGTCATTGTTCCTAAGAAGAATGACAAGTGGAGAGTCTATGTGGATTATAGAGAACTCAATAAGGCCACTCAAAAGGACCATTTTCCTTTACCATTTATAGATCAGGTCCTTGACACCCTTTCTGGAAAAATGTTTTTTTCATTTCTAGATGGGTTTAGTGGCTACAACCAGATACAGATTGCCCCGAAGGATCATGATAAAACAACCTTTAGTTTCCCTTGGGTAACTTTTGCATACATAGTACTCCCTTTTGGACTCTGCAATGCGCCAGCAACTTTTCAGAGGGCAATACTAGGAATTTTTTCTGATTTGTTGAATGACTGCCTTGAAATCTTCATGGACGATTTTACACCTTATGGTGATGCTTTTGAAATAGCATTAGCTAATTTAAAAAAAGTGTTGGAACGTTGTGTACAGACTAATGTTGCTTTGAGCACTGAAAAATGTCACATGATGATGACTGAAGGGATCGTGCTAGGACACTACATTTCTATTGATGGGATCAAGGTAGACCCTGCTAAAATAGAGGTAATTCTAAAAATTCCAACCCCCAAGACACAAAAAGAGGTATGTAGTTTCTTGGGACATGCAGGGTATTAAAGAAGATTTATGGAAAAAATCCCAAAAATTGCATCGTCGTTATTCTCTTCTCTCATGAAAGATGTTGACTTTTTGTGGACAGAAAATGTGAGCAGACCTTTTTTGAAGCTGAAATGTTATGTATTAGCAACTTCGATTTTACATGGACCTAATTGGGAACTGTCATTTCACATAGCTATAGATGCATATGATATTGTTGTAGGTGTTGTTTTGGGCCAACTGGAGGACAAGAAACCTTATGCTATTTACTACATAAGCAAGGATTTGAATCCAGCTGAGCTCAATTGCATAGTGACTAAGAAGGAATTCTTAGTAGTAGTTCATGCCATCAATAAATTTCAACATTATAGCACAAGGTATCAATTATTTGTACACACTGACCAATCTTCCATTCATTTTTTAATGAATAAGCCAATTACCAATGGTATAATTACACGTTGGTTATCGTTGTTACAGGAATTTGATATCACAATTGTCGATAAACTTGGGAAAGATAATGTAGTAGATGATTTCCTTTTTAGGTTAACCATTCATGACAATTGCATTCCTACTGAGGATGCTTTCCTTGATGAATATCACTTTGCTATTTCTACTTACTCACCCTAGTATGCAGATATAGCCAGTTATCTTGTTGCAGGGAACTTTCTGCAGTATTTGTCCTCCAAAGAGAAGAGGGAGATCATATAATAGAGTGCTACCTATACCTGAATAGATGGGAATATCTATCACACTGGACCATATTTCCATATCAGACGTTGTGCTAGGGAAGATGATATCTTTGACATCCTTAAGGCTTGTCACAAGGAACCTTGTGGAGGGCACTTCGCAAACAAGTGGACAGGATACAAATTCCTTTCGACAGGGTATTATTGGCCAAAAATATTTCAGGATGCTGGGAAGTTCATGAAAGGATGTGATAGTTGCAAAAGAATGGGCCAACTACTACAATCATATGAGATGTTGTTACAACCTCAAATCATCTTAGAACCTTTTTAGAAATGGGCCTTGGATTTTGTGGGACCAATTAATCCTTCATCCAAACAGAAATCCTACATCTTGGTCTACACTGACTATGTCACAAAATGGGTTGAGGCAAAATCACTAACTAGAGCCATGGAGCAAGTTATTTCAGACTTGTTGTTTGAAGACATCTTTGTTCATTTTGGTATACCCAGGAAGATAGTTACAGATGGAGGGCCCTAGTTTACATCCCATATGATCCAAAAGTTGTTTGAAAACTATAAAATCCATCATAGAATCACAACACCTTATCATCCACAAGTGAATGGCCAAGTGGAAATCACCAACAAATTCATTAAGATGATTCTTAAGAAGACAGTGGCCAGTCAATGAAGGAATTGAGCCGATAAAATTCCATAAGTGCTATGGGCATATAGGACTACATAGTTAAATATTATGGGATTCTCACCATATGAACTTTTGTATGGTAAAAATCTCTTATTCCCTATTGATTTCGAAATCAAGAAGTTGAGAATAGCATTGTGACTAAATTTGGATCTGGATACAGCACAAAAATAGAGGTTGAACAAGCTCAATGAATTGGAGGAGAAACAGCTAGCTACTATCCAGTAAACAGAGATTATCCAGAAACAGAGAGCTAAGTGGCATGACATGTTCATCAAGAAGAAGAAGTTATAGAAAGGAGATTGGTCTCTATTATATGACGCAAGATTCAAGGACTTCAAGAGTAAGCTCTGCACCATATGGCTAGGTCCCTATGAGGTAGATGCAGTCTTTAACAATGGGACTATGAAATTGGTTACCATTGACAGTGCGAGGACACCATTGCTTGCAAATGGGCACCATCTTCGGTTATATCATAAACCTGCTTCAAGGGATTTATTTGTCAACATTGTCATGAATTCAGATCTTCAGATTACAGGAATAGGGGAAAAGCCCCCTGTGCTGCCAAAATTCTAATTTTTCAGTAAGAGTAAAAACTGAAAACAACCACTCTTGGCCGTTGTTACACCCTCCTTAAACAAAACAAAACAAAACAAAACAAAAAATCAACAACAACAACATAATAAATAAGGAAATAAAACAATCTAGCTGTGAAAACCTTTTCTGGGCACAGACAAACAATTTCTGTAGCAGTTGAAAACCACTATGTGGTGGCTGCTACACACTCTGTAACATCATTTGTATTTCAAGAATATTCTACAATAATTTTGTTACATGAATTTTCTTCTTTGCTTTTATATTTTGTGAAAATAAATAATACATGACAATCATCTTGGTTGTTACATCTGTAACAGTTGACGACTTCTAGAAATAATCAGAGTAAATTATTTATTGTGACACACAACATGCATCATCGTGGTTCGCAAAGAAGTTTCCTTGACCACCAGAATTAAATTTGCATGCCTTGCCACCAACATCTTCTACCCACATCACACCAGGTACCTCATACAAAGGTAATATCGTTATCCACATTTATATAGTAATTATGGAAATCTAATGGGATATCCCTTTTGACGGTCGAGGTTGGCTGTCACATTTAAGCCGGGGGAGGGGGGGCCGAATTACATGATGACATGATCTTTGCATGACCTATGAGTACTTAAAAACTGCAACCAAAACATGATGATCTAGTAATCATTGTCATTTAATGGTCAATCATGCCAAAAAATGGAATTGTACCTCCGACTAGACCTCCCATAACCTAGCATTAATAAGGAAACATTACTGCACAGTACAAATCATGATCGCAAATCCTAACTTGAAATTCTTGCCCACGTCCCCCTACCATTTAGCCCCTACTCGAGCATTGCATCTGCATTCAGAGTGCTTAGATAAGTGGAGAAGAACAGTTGGAGGGCTGAAACAGCTAAGTAGTGTGCTGACCGCTCCAGAACTTCTAAAGGGGGGAAAAAGAGAGGAGAAAAACATTGAATTGTGTAGGGATGGGTGGAGCAACAATTCAGCATGAACCAGGGTCAACAAAGGCTTTGGAAAATTTCCCCAGAGCATGTCAAATTTTTAAAGACGTAGGATGGTTTGAGTTTTTCTAGAGGCTGGAAGGATCAGACGGGGGAATTGCTATGGAGTTCACAAAGAATTTAGAGAGGAATCAAACAGAGGTCAGGGGATTAAAGCTAGAGGTTACAGAAGGGGTAATTGCCCGAGTGACAACATTACCAATAGAAGGAAAAAGGTGGTTTAATAGGAAAGTTAATGACCCCTCCTTGAAGGAGGATTTTCTCCAAGGGGAGGAACAACTGGTGAAGAAAGGAAGGGGATTGACAGGTTGTCACTTCCCCAGCCATGGGACGATGTTTCCCTTTACCTCATCAAGTATATCACCTATGAGGGAAGGGAAACAATCGTATTCAACTACAACTTTCCATTGCTAAACCACCTTTGGCATCGACCGCTGATAAAGCTTCCCTACTTTTTGTTGGAAAACATTAATCATATGTATGTGGTCATAAAAATAGTTGCACATCCAGAGACATGCATCACAAACCATGGCCTCATCAAGCTACTTGTGTTAGATGCCCTAATTCGCTAGGGTAGGAGTTGGGAGGAATTCATCAGAAACAAGGCTAGAACAACCCATAGGAAACAAATTGGGACGTTTGAGGAAGCTCCAGTAGAAACCAAGGAGCAGCCCCAACCCTTGAAAGTAAGGGTTGGAAAGAGGCCAGTTGATAAGCCAATTGGTGATAGGTGGCCAAAACAGAGAATAAGGGTTAGCGGGCACCCATAGTACCCATCCATGTCTAAGAAGAACAAGGAGGCAGCAGAGTAGAAGGATGAAGAGCAGGCTTAGCCCAAGGAACCTTCCTCACCAGGTAAGAACAAGACTCAATCCTTATTGTTCAAAATTGAAAGTTTAGAAAAATAAAATGAAAAGCTAAGGAAGAAGTTAGTAGAGGAGAAGGTAGAGGCAAGGGCCCCGGGGTTAGACACTTTGGCTGAGGCTATAGACAGGGTAGGGAAGGGGAATTTTTCGGGTGCTATGTGCACGACCTGTGCTAAGAAGCTAGTGGCAGTAGGGTATAGAGTCTGTGCAGTGGACACCATCTCGAGGGAAACACAAACTGAATCCTGGGAAGATGACGCACAAAAACCCATTGAAGACGTTGTTGTTACACAAGAACCAGCAGCTGAGACGGAGCAGTCCACAGAAAGTAATTTGGTAGCTGATACACAGGAACCCTTGGTTGACACTACTATTACACAAGAACCAACAATGGAAACATAAGCCAACCAAGGGAAAGAAGAAGAAGCTGATATCCATGAACCTGTGGTTGACACTGTTGTTACACAAGAACCAATAGTGGAAACAGAAGCTTACCAAGGGAAAAATGATACACAAGAACTTGTGGATGACACTGTTATTACACAAGAACCAACAGTGGAAGCGGAAGCTAATCAGGGATAAAAAAAATCGTTACACAAAAATACATTGTTGACGTTGTTGTTACACAAGAACCAGCAGCCGAAATGGAGCAGCTTCACCCTCGGGAGGCTGTTACACCTTCGATTGTTTATGCATGTGGGAGAACACCAAGGCCTGATGAAGGATGGTGTTCTAAAGAATGTTGTTGATACCAGAGTTACAAAAATGAAAGTAGCAGACACTCTCTCTACAAGAGGGAATGATCTCGCTCAAGGCACACAAAAAATGATGGATTCACTCAGGGAGAAATGGTTAAAGGAAGAATGAGAGAGAGAATGGGAAGCGTGGAAACATAAGGAAGCTATGAAGAAAATGGACGAACAATTGCAGCTGTTACAGCGACAGGTTCTGGATTTGAAAAATGACAAGACAAAGCTTTGTGAGCTTGCCTTTAACCTGCTAGGATGCAGGTAGCCTTCTCCATCATGTCCAGCATTCCTTTGGGAACGTTATTATTTATTTCATTTAAAAGCAGTCTTTGAGAATAGGCCTTATTTGGGTTCTTCTACCCATACTTTTGTTTAAAT
Source organism: Pinus tabuliformis (assembly GCA_031772625.1). Lineage (NCBI taxonomy): Eukaryota > Viridiplantae > Streptophyta > Pinopsida > Pinales > Pinaceae > Pinus > Pinus tabuliformis. The sequence goes on from CM062812.1 coordinate 758,374,106, forward strand.
TTTTCGTACTTGTGATTTTGATGAATAGAGCTTACTTTGTGAGCTATTTTTGCATAACATAATTTGTGAGTATGTCAGCACAAAGATGGTAGCAAGTGTTTTCTCCTACATGGGAGATTTGTAGTTGCGAACTTTCCTTTCGTTTATGAGAAAGCAAATTGAATGGCATATGGCCATGAAATCAGGTGAAACCAATGAAGAAAGGGTAGTATTATGGGTCAGAGCACAACCAGGAATGGTTTATGAAATAATACGTGAGTTTAAGTTGTTCTCAAGTACCCCGGGGGTCAAGGAACAATTAGCCACTTATAGAAAGAGGATTGTGGGGATTTGCCTCAATTTGCATGCACAGATGAAAAGTCAAGCGCTAGCAGGTTTACTTAAGCGCACCGAGGCCTGTAGTGCTAAGTTGCAAGAAGGAGATCCTTTTGAGTACAAGAATTCCATGGTTGTTGTTACATGGGTACCCGAATATACTCGGGTAGTGTAGACATTTGGAGCATTCTGGATCAGACTTAGATTCAAATTTCCTTTGATTTGGTTACTAGTAGAAGAATATCAGTCAAACTACCACTTGTACGACTATGAAGAGGAATCTTGGCCGCGACAGTTGATGGCTACTCAGCGGTACAGGGCTCCGGGTGAAGACATTGTTGGTACCTATAGTTTTATAGACTTGCATCGGGGGTATAGCAGGAGGAGCTGAGGCTCTACATGGGGATATGTCGTTGCTTCAGTTAGGGGGAGATGTTGGGTGTGACTTTCATATTTATTTCTTACACTTTATTTCCCAATTTTTTATCCTCTTTCCCTTCAGGCCTGTTAGAGCCTAGATTTTCCTCAGGCTGAAAAGACAAGGTTCTAGGTCCACATCAAACCACACTCAGCCTCGTAGCTAGCCCTACGAGGACAGGAGAGGGCTCTCTCCGGGTCAGTCTCAGCAAAAGGTAATCGATGAGGCTCGAGACGACTAAATTTGCAACTGATCTTAGGCTAGGTATTAAGTGCAAGGATTTGATTTGGTTTTTGGTAATTTTTGTTGAAAAAATGGGAAAGGCAAATTGGGCTCAGGGATGAGGCACAGTTTCTGCAGAGTTCTGATTGGGGCAAGGAAGGCAATCGCTTTGATGCTTTAAATTGAGTGAATGGATAGATCAGACCGGTGAGGAGCTAAGGAGAGCAAGAGAGTCTCAAGAATTCTCCTTAAACAGATGAAAACATGAAAATTTAAACAAATTCAAAGGCAGAGCATAGCAGTTATGGATTCTACCTTAATCACTCATTTGTTCAAATTCAGAAGAAGAAGCAGGAAAATGATACACATAACACTAATGAACTTACAATTACTCAAAGAAGCACACCATCAAAACATAAAGCCACATGGATCCCAAACAGTGCTACAAAACCCTGGTCTTTCCTTTGCCAAAAATGCATAAATGAATGTACAATAGAGTGCCAAACTTTTCCCAAGAGTCCAACCCTGAAAATGACTTAGGAATTACATGATATAGACTAGCCCAACCCATTCCCTTGCCTCTAGGGGTCGAGCTCATCATTCTAGGAGCTGTTTCAACCAATTCTAAACAAAGCACTAAAATCTAGGCAGTCAAAACAACTTGCCTCTATAAGGTAGGAAACTGATTCATTCATTAAATTTTCACTTTTTAGTGAATGAATCCTCTAGGACAAGTAAATAAGTGCTAAAATTACATCATGTTCATCCAATTACATCAATATAGATCAAAAATTACATCACAAAGCAAAACTAGTCAAACTAGCCGAATTTCTAAGTTGGAAGGTGAAAAATTGAGCAAAAATCCCCTGTGCGTCGCGCCAATTTCTCTATGCATCGCGCCAATTTGAGGCTGATTTTGAGGCACTTCCTGAAGTCCAAATTGAGCTCAAGTGTGCTTGTTGGAAATCCCTTCCTATATACTTTCTAACGCAAGTGGAATTTCTGAATTTGGTTGTCATTTACTCCTCCAAAACTTCAATCTCTCAAGACTGCTTCCTGTGTGTGAAATTAGGGGCAGAGAGGTCATTTTTGAGTTTTTTTGACCTCTTGGGGACTCAAAACTTGCCCAAACTTCTTGGCCATGCACCAGAAGTCATGATTTTTCATGAAAAATCCAAAAATATAATTTTTTTTGCATTTGGAGCCTCCTATCATAAGCGCGCGCCACGTGGCGCGGCGCACAGGGAGAAAAACCCTGTTTTTTGTACAAAAATTTGCAAAAATACCAAAAATGCCCCAAATTTCTTGAAATTTGGGCTGGAGATTCTTCATTAAGTGTTATGCTGGGCTAAAGAGGCTTCAGCCAATATCTGAAGACGATCAAGCTCCCTTTGCCTCTTTTGCTTCTTTATTGCCTTTCTCAATTTTGCCTTTAAATTCCTGATTCGGGCCTTGCAGACCTTGTTTCGTGCCATGTAGTGGAAAGCCATGTGTCTCAGCAATGCATGGTCTTTGTCGACCTTGTCCAACAGCCTCTCTAAGTGCATGTTAACTCTCTCGAGATTGGCCTCCCGATCCTCATTAATCTCTTGCTCCAATGACGTGAGCTCAATTCTTCTCCTTTGTGCAACCTGGCGATTCTCGCGAATGTTTTGTAGCTCCATGATTGCTTGCTGATCCTCAAGCTGTTTTTTCCTCTGCTCCAAGTACTTCATGGTCCACTTAGCTCTCTCCAAGTCAACAGATAAGGCTTGGATCTCTGTTTACTACCCCTGGATCATCTCCCTAAGCTTGGCACTTTGTGGGGCCGTATCTGTATCATCATCATGAATGAGAATGAAGTCAATCTCTCTTTCACCTGAAGGCCCCTCATCCTGCATTGGCCTCTTTCCTTTTTCCTATACTTGTGATGCTGATGGAGGAAGCGAGGCCCCTTCCACCCCGAGTGGAGATAACACTCGCTTTGCCGCTGCAAACAAATGTCTAGTGCCTCTCTGATATGTGACGAATACCGGCACACTAGCGGTCTCATGGCGATCATACTGATGAGAAGTTCCACCTTCATGCTTAACCTCTGATAATCCCCGTGAAGCTCTGAATAAGTCACGAGAGATGAAATCATCCCAAGTGATGCCCTGTACTCCAAGCTGATGAACCACCAAAATCTTAATAAGAGAAAAATGATAGACACTGTTAAGTTGCTGTTGAGGGGTTTTGTGCTGCATAAAGATGGTCATCCTCTCTATGTTCCGGCAAATGAAATACGGAATGTTCATCATCCGTTCCCGGGTGAAATGCATGAGCACCTGATGTGATAAGCATAGAGACGAGAGAATCGTCCCTCACAGCTGAAATATTTCATGATCAACTTCATTAGTGGAGCATATTCATCTTTCAGATATCGGAATGGGAACACTCTCTTGAGTTGCCTCAAGAAACTGGTTTTAATGTATGGCTCATAATGCTGCCGGTCAATCTTTTGTTTCTTGTGCCATGGTTCTCCAATGTTCGATATGTCGGGTTCTAATGAGACAGATTCTAGTGTAAGCGTGAAGGTGACACCGGCTAAGGTAGCTTGATCTCCATTTAAGTGCAGCACAAAAAGGTGAGCCAACTCATGATGAAATTGAACACTAGCCACCTTTTGACAAAACTCATAGCATGACTGATGCTGAAAACAAAACATGGCAAGAGGGCAGGCCTACAATTTTGTAAGGGTGGTTGGTTCTTCCCTAACATTTCTACCACCTTTATGAGGCCTCCGGGGTGCCTGTTCTTCCAAGGGTGAGTCACTTTGGGTTTCCACTTCATAGTCCGATGAATGCTCAGATGCCTTGACTACTGTACAAAATACTTGAAGAAAAGATGTTGCTGTATAAGAACTGTGCTTGGATTGCTCTTTAATGATGTATGAAACTGCTATGTTGTAATGCAATATAGTTGGATTCTACCACCAAGGGAAAAAAAATGCAACAAGGGACTGTTAGGAAGGGGAAAACAGTAAGGGATTAGGGAATATTAGAATAAATTTTATTAGGGAAATGAGGGGGGTTTGAGAGGTTTTATGTATAGGGTTAGGAGATTTTTATAAGGGCTAGGGTTTTGGGGTTTTGGGATTTGAATGTAGGAAAGAAAATGTAGGATTGATGAGCTTAGTGGGGGGGTAGGAAATGATGAAACAAGGGAGAAATGGGGAAGGAGGAGAGTCCTTGGTGACAAATCAAAGATTTAAGAACCCACAACAATCTTCCTTTGAAGGCACTTTAGATGTAGGGTTTGGATTTTTGTTTCAACCGTTATCACCCATAAACCACCATCACTTATCACAAAATTTGATGCAACATCAAGAAGAAGGCTCTACCTGGCAAATCCACGCAAGGAATGAGCAACTTGGAGAAATTTCAAGCAAATTCGGGCTGTGGACTGTATGCGCCGCGCCAAGAACCCAATGCACCGTGTGCTCCCAGTGTGTCGCGCTCGTTCAGAATAACACTGGACAATTTCTCCCAGTGCGTCGCGCCACCTGTTCTGTGCGCTGCACTGGCTAGTTGCAAGCAATTTCACCCCAAAACACGCACTTGCTCACCCAATTCACTTTGAAATGCTTCTCTTTGACCTTGGCATGCAGAATGACATTGATCTTCATGGAAAAACCTTTATAAAGACATTGATTTGATTTTTGGTTCTTCAAAACCCATTTTTGTAATGTTTTGAAATTGGCACTTTTTCACAATTAATACAACTCTGTCTTTTTGTTTCCTCCTTGATTTTTTGGTTGAAATGATGAAATTCTTGGCAATTTTTTGCAGGAATAGCTGACATGGGATTTGGCAAAGGAGACCAGGGCTGTGCCTGAAGAATTCAAGAACTGAAAAATTTTGAAAATTATTACAAAAAATGAAATGTCGACTTGTCTTCAAAACAGGGTTTTGAAGAAAAGTCATAATCCATCCATATGACGATGAACCTCCCTCTGGCCTACTGACTTTATTGGACATTATGAAGACACATTTTGTGAAACCCTAGACCTAGTGACTGAAAATAACTCTTGTTGTTCAAAAGACATGAAAACTTGATTTTGATGAACAGACCTGAGCCAGCAGTGCAAAGCATGAGGGGGATGAATGACAAAAGCCCTTCCGACAGAGTTTATGGCATGCCCCTAGCGGAATGCAACTGAGTGAAATGAGCGAGACACCTAAAAATGAAATGCAAAAAGAGTTTTGATCTCTGACGGAGGGATGACCAGATCGACTCTAACAAGGCCCATGAAACTTCACATGTTAATCACCCTTTTTCTCATTTATACAACCTATTTCACCGTCATGTTATTTTTCCATGTTTTGTTGAATATTACGATACAATATTCCTTTTTGTGGCTAATTGGGGTGAGCATTGGAGAAGTATTTTGGACCCTCTTCTCTTTTTTAGGTGTTGCTTGCAGGGATGAGGTTATGGAGTGAACAGGCCGCGCTGATTGGTTTCAGAGCAGGGTAGAGCAGATTGTTGTTACACCCTGTATGTTGTTACAGTTTGATGTTACACCACATGCTGTTAAATATGACCGCTATTACACCAAGGATGTTGTTACCCAGTGATTGATGTTACATCTCGAACCGTCATTTGACCGTAGGATGTTGTTGCACCGTAGCTGGCAAAGTCGTGGGTACTATTCCACACAACAACTGTCGGGAGTTATGAATTGTTTATTTAGAAGTAACAAATCCAAACGGTTGCGATCTTAACCAATGTATCTGAGAAGAATTTGTATTTAAAAATAGGTTATAATTAATTTTGTTTTTATGATCAACATGAGAATTGTGAGATTCTCATAAATGATCTATTCCTAATTTTGGGTATGTAATAATTATAAAAGAAACTCGATTTCTCATGTATGAGACGGCATAGAGAAAAGCACTATTACTCTGATCTTGTAACTTTTAATTATTTTTAATATTGAAGGCATTACAGTGATGTTGTTACTGTTCCTCATCTGATTCTTTAACTAATATCATGTTTATTCCTACGCCCCTACTAGGGAGGAAGGGCCCTCCTCTTTAGCAGGGACTGCAGTTGTAGAAGTAGTTGTATATTATTGTTTTTTCATTGTTGTATGGTTTTCTGTTGTTGTTGTATAAATTCTAAAACACATCCGCTTTAGTTCTAGATTACATTATGTTTTTAAGTATGGGGGATTTTCGCAGTGCATTATATTAGATATCATTTTTGGGATTCAACTGCGTTAAGTAAGTCATTCAAAGTATGTTGTTACACTGGTTTGATTAAACAAAATGGTAGTGACCAGCTGGTGTAGTCATTAGTTCGTTGTGTGGCATGCACTTGCTCTGGTAATTGTGAAGTATCATTTCATTTCTGTGGAGTGTATAATTTTTGCATGAATGATTTAATTTTTGTAATTGATTCAACGACGTTCTTTACTATTTTTTTTTCTATTTTTCATTCTTGGTTGTAGTGTATCGACACAGATAGTGAAAACTCCATTAAAACAACAAGACCTACCCTGGGTTGACAATTAATGGTTGCAGTCTTGGTCAATTAAGATTGATTAAAACATCACTACAGGAGCTTTACTTGTGCAGATATTTCTGCAGAGTGAAGCTCCGCATAAGCAAAGGTCCGCACAAGTCTAGTAAATATTTTAAAACATTTTTGTTTGAAATTTTCAATTAAATATATTTATACATTAAAAGAAATTAAACAAAGTTACAATATTGACCAAAATTATGAAAATTGAAAATTCCATTATTATTATGCTTTCACTTTGTTACGTCACTCTCTGGCTTAATCCTTAAATGTCTAGCGTAAATTGCTAAGCAAAGTCAGCAAAGAGGGAGCCCACAAGAAAATAATTTAACAAAGAAATAATTGTTCAATATGACATAAAGAAGGTAGTTGGCAGAGTTACGATGGAGTGGCTTAATCCTTAAAAGTCTAGCATAAATTGCTAAGCAAGGTCAGCAAAGAGGGAGCCCACAAGAAAATAATTTAACAAAGAAATAATTGCTCAATTTGACATAAAGAAGGTAGTTGGAAAGGTTACGATGGAGCCAATTTGTAAAATCGTAGAATAAATATCACCATTTCTCCAACGAGGGACAATTAGTATGTGGTGTTTTTCTTGTGTGGACAAACAAATTGTGGAGCATTTCACACAGTGAAAGTTTTGTACAAGAAAAGCTCCGCACTCGCAGAGAATCTATATAAATTTTATCATGTCTACGGAACTTGAACATATTCTTTAATTATAGTGAAATTAAAACGCACTACAAAAATTTCAAGAGTCAACTCATTTTCACAATTACATGATAAAATATAAGCGAACTTTCACGCAAGTGCTTTATTTGTTTGAGAATTTATCGATAATTATCAGCGATTAGAAAATTGATTCGAAACATTGTTGATTTGAGTTAAAAGATGCCTAACATATATATGCTCCTGTGGTGTATCACTCATGGTGATCTTTATCATATACAAGCATTTAAAGGTTGTTTTAATGGTATTCAAACAGTGTAATCAAATTCCTACAAAATTGTTTAATTAAATATTTTATGGCTAACATTTTGACAAAAATGTGTGAAAACTAAGGTGAAAACACAAAATGGTTTAATTAAATATTTTATGGCTAACATTTTGACAGAAATGTGTCAAAACGGTGAAAACATCATGGGTAAGTGCATAATTCATTAAAAAAATGAGAAAATTAAAGTATGGTTTATGAAAGATGACATTATAGTTGTTTTACAATACATTAAAGAATGACAATGATATGTTGTATATGATTTATGTAACCAGATTGACAAAGCATTCATGTTTTTTAGGTGTCTACCTAGATGCATCACTATTTATTGTATAATTCTAGATGCAAAAATTGGGCTCTTAAATTGGTTTTCTATCAACCATAGTTTTTGTAATATGGAAGATTATAATAAGGGAACTTTGTTTGTAGAACAAAGAAATTGAAAAGCTTTCATCACCGAGCATGAAATCTCTTCAACAATGAATAGGCTAATAATAAATATCATACAAGCATGGTGGTAGAGCTTTCACTATGTGGAGGAAGCTTTCACCGCACAATGAAAGCTCTGCACAACAAAGCTATGCACAAGGAAATTATGCATTTTGACAACCGTGAATACGTTGGTGGAGTCTAGCCCAGAGTGTGTGCAAAGGAAGCTCTGTGGAGATAGCAGTGTGGAGGCAGTGTATGCAGAGGAAACGTGTGCGGAAAAAGCATGTGCAGAGGAAGTTGTGCAAAGCAAGCATATGCGGAGACAGAAATGCAGGTGAAATACAGATCCCGCTTAATTAGTGATAGAAGTAAAGACTATGTTACATTGTAGCTACTCCTTTTGTTAACTTTATCAATTCTTAGTCATTAGATTAAATTTTTCCAATCACACTATATATTTTCAATTTAAATGAAAACCCAAACTTATTATTATGACAAGTTTTCCTTCATTATTAATTTTATGTTTTCAATTTAAACGATGTCTTGAATTAATTATTCATCTTTATTATTTTATATTAAGTGATCAGTCTCTCCTTCAAGATCTTATTAAGTGATCAGTCTCTCCTTCAAGATCTTATTAAGTGATCAGTCTCTCCTTCAAGATCTTCCAGCGGATTGAACAAAAAAACAAATGAAAATGCTCCAACTAAAATTAGTCAAAAAATAGAAAAAAAAATCCATAACCTACTTCCAAGGGGCATCAGATAGATTTGAAACAAAACTGATAGGTAACAAAGGTGGTGATATTATTTCCCTTCGTGCTGAAGAGGGGTAAAACACATAAAGAGGAGAGTCTCGACAACAAATTAAGGGAAAAAGTTTTCAAAAGATATGGGCATAATGAAGAAAGAGACTGTACAAGAAAAGACCATTTTTTTCCTTATTTTGCATTCTCATCCGTACGTGATGTGGTGATCACTATCATGTGGTAATATTTTTAATTAATTATTAGAGATTTTTGGTTAATTTTGAATTTTTAGATTGGGATTATATCTATTAAATGTCTTATAATTACCATATTTATGGTTGCAGTTTTTTTAAGTATTTTGAAGAAAATTTTTGAACAATTTTATATAGTATTCAATGTTGTATTATTTTGTTTCAACCATTTTTGGTTTTTTAAGATTCATTTAATTTTACTTCAGTGAGGCATTTACGACCAAGAGAAGAAGGCGGGTATAGGGTTTTTTTTGAAAATTCTTCAATAAGTTGTAATGATGTATTATATGAAATGATGTATTGATGCATCAAAATAAAAGGTAAAGGTTAAATAAATTAATATATATTTATATTTATATTTAAATTGGTATTTTAGTATTTTTTTTAAGTGTTTTTATCACTTTTACCTCTAGTCATTCTTTTCATCATCTTTCAGCGGAACTTTTGAGTTATTAAATTTGGTTTTTATTCTTTATTTATAATGGATTAAAATTCTCTCAATTGATTTGAAAATATAAGTAATTTTATTTGATTTTCTTTATTTTACATTTTTATGTTTTTTTAGTTTTTACTTTAATTTTTTTTTTTTAATGTTTTTGGAATATATATAGAGAATACATTGGTTATAATAAAATAATGCTTATAGTTGTTGGTAGAAGCATTATACTAATACAACAAACATGCACAAATGTCTTTGCCAAGTATGAACTATTACACATATTACAACTTTGAACATATCTTGATTGAGCTTAAGGTGTGTTTAATTTGAACATATGGACATGCATTTTAGTATGTTAGTATCGATCAGAGAAAATTTTAAGGATGGAAATTTATTTTAAAGTTTATAAATTTTGGCGAATATCACTAATGTCTAATATGAAAGCTATAAAAAATTTGTTGATATGCTTATAAAATAATCCAAATTTCTAATTATTTTATAGGTAGAGTCCATATAATTTTGGCAATTTTAGGGTAAAATAATTTTATACTATAAAACTTAGGCGAATCATTTTTATAAGAAATGGTAATTGACGAATTTTTTTTGGGAAAAATCATGGGATATTAGCCCCCAAAATTTTCCATGGTATCGATGCACTATGCCCCCCTACTATCAACGATTTGTGTGTGTATATATATGTATATATAGAGCACACATTGGTTGTAATAAAATGATGCTTATAATTGTTGGTAGAAGCACTATAATAATACAACAAACATGCACAAATGTCCTTGCCAAATATGAACCATTACACATATTGAGCTTAAGGTGTGTTTAATTTGAACATATGGACATGCATTTTAGTATGTTAGTATCGATGCACTATGCCCCCCCTACTATCAACAATGTGTATATGTAGCCTTAAAGTAGCACTAAAGCAACCATGGATCATTTGGATGTTATGATGCTTTGTGGTTTCTTAGATGTACCATTGCTAGTGTGAAGATAGTGCACCAACATATGACTAGCATTGTTGCCATGAAGTAAGCACAAATAGCATTACATCACATCAAACAAAATGCATCAATGAGAGATATGACATGCATGTTATTTTATTGGACACGCACACAACTAAACATGTTATCATTGATGTGTTATGCCTTGGACCTCCCTAGGCGCATTCATTGACCTTAATGCATCAATGATGCAACCACATGTACTGTAAATGTTGTAATTCCTTTCAATTTTGAAGGAAACCTATGGCGGACTAATATTGTTTTGTGATAATACTTTTTGGATTTTGTAGGTAAAAGGAAGTTTTAAGGACACCCAATTTGATTTTTAAACATCATATTGTTTTGAGTCTTTAGATGACTGAATCAGATATGGAATTTAGATAACATATCATCACCTTGCATTATGCATTATTAATTTCTAATTCATTTTTTCCTTAGGATTAAATCCACCAATTTGTGACATTCAACATCTTTTTCATTAATATGTGTCGTAAACTTGAATGGTGGAGACTACTTATCATGGGCTACCTTAGTTAGCACCTTATTCACATTTTGGTACCAAAGTTGAGTTTTCACATATGGTTGGGATCCCTCTTATCTCTAGCATGACATAGTATTTGAAGTTGCATTGTCTCTCTTCACTTGTTTTCTGGGCATTCCTTATGGGTTTCAATTTGCATTTTTCATTGCATATGTTTCTTGTAATTTGTAGAATGACATCCTTTGTAGTTTACTATCCTTAGCTTACCACTTACTCGTTCTTTTTCCACTCACCTTTACATTTATTACTTCTACATTAAAGAACCCTCTCCCAAGAGGAAACATATGTATGGGTGTACAAATATTTTATACTTTTATTTTTTGTGTGTGTTTTTACATAGGTATGTTTTGTGCACATGGAATGTAGTGGCATGCCTTGCTACACTAATTTCATCCATTGTTATTTTATCTATCCTTTATTCTTTTTGAGATTTATAATATTAAAAAGAAAAAAGAAAAAAATTAAAAGAAAAGAGGAAAGAATTAAGATCTTTATAATTATCGTATATGTGGCAATAGTCTAGTGATGTCACCTTCGAACAATTTACTTGTGCCAATGTCTATCCTTCACAAACTGAGGCTTATTTGTTATTTTAATACTTCTCGAATTGGTTATTCTTCCAATCATTATGGATAATTTGTCAATGCCTCCCACATTATAGATATATATCCTTGGTGTTTTTTGTTTTTCTTGATTTTCTATGTCACCATATTTTCACGCTTATGTTCAAAGGATGTCTTTAAATCTATGTGAATCATTCCTCAGATTGATTAAATGTTCATGTTGACCTTCTCTATTATTAATTTATCCTTTTTTTCATCAATATAACTAATGTTTTTGTAGGTTTTAACCTCATGCAAAAATTAACTACATACGAATTCTAAAACAAAAAATAAACAATAGCGAGAGCATAACACATAAAACAAATATACATAGAGACTTTCCCCTGGATCCCAAAACCGGGTCTACTAGATTGATTTTTCAATATGTTCCTTTCAATGTTACAATACATATATATACATGTCGAAGCATCCAATACCATGGATCGAAAACCATCGCGCCCAAAACCATGTGCAAAAACCATGCACAACACCATAGGTAGGTTCGCCCACCTAATATAGGGTCCAAAAAAGATTTCCCCAGGGCGTTGCCCCAGACCTTGTAGAGGGGGGCTAACCACCCCCCTCAAACCCCCTATTACCCCCCGCTGCACAATCGGCGCAACGAAATAATATAACACAACCTAAGATTCTCCCACTTGTTTTCTTTCCAAGGGCTCACAAGAGAGCTTAGTCATTTATCCAGCCCTGCAACACCCATTATTTCTATACACCAAGAGAACTTCTCAAAGCTCACAAATTTTGTCAATGCATCTGCAGTATTCTTCAAAGTGTCCACCTTTACCAACAACACCTTTTTGTCTTCTATCATATCCCTCACAAAGTGATACTTAACGTCAATGTGCTTTGTCTTTGAATGGTTAGCAGGGTTCTTTGCCAAGAAAATTGCGCTTCGGCTGTCACAGTCTATCCTTATAGCTCCCTATATAACCCCATACTTGAACACAATCTCTGCAACCAAACTGCTTCCTTGCTTGTTGTTGGCTTATTGGGGCCAGACCCAGGTTCAGAGTTGATTTAGCCAAAGAAATCCTGGTATTACTGGCCCTTTCGGCAACAGTCCGCAGAGCGCGGACTGAGGTCTCACCCGAAGTAGTATGGGAGGGTGCTAGAACCAGGAATACGCACCTTGGAGATGTCTGATGAGTTCAAGTGGTCTGTGGTTTGACCCTGCGCGCAAGTCGCTACGCGCACTTTCCCTTGCCTCGCTGCCTGATATACTGTCTCCGCGCAGCCCTACTGAGGGGCTGAACGTCGCGCTCTATACTATTACCCAAGAACTCAATGGTATTCCAACGTTAATTAATTAACTTTGCCTACCTGAGTGCTTTTAAGTATACTTAACAATATAAACCATTCATACAGGTGCGCGTAGTAAATAAATAGTATATTTGCAAATCATATGAAACATGCATTAACCCAAGAATAGATACACAGAATTATGATAAAAATTATCTTTATTTATTTTTTCCTCAGTTACAGACTCAACTCCGCCCTACACACTCAGTTGCAGGGGTCCGCGCACTCAGCTACGAACTACTAGGCCTCTACGCACTCAGCTGCAGGGGTCCGCGCACTCAACTACAGACTAATAGGCCTCTACGCACTCAGCTGCAGAACCTTCTCCTACTCTACGACCCAAAGACACACCTTACACTCGTGACTCAACCACTTAGACTTTTCCTTCTCTACCATTCTCTTTCTAGAGCCTCGCTCTATTTATGCAATCCCATGGTCCACGAACCATGGGCAGGCCGATATTACATTACAAAACTAGGGTGGAAAACCCTATGACTCTATCATACTTTCCCGCCCCACGCCCGCAATTCGCGGAGCTTTACAATAAGATTGGGTCAAAACTTGGGCTTTGAGCCCCAAAACATGCCTTGGGGGGATTCCATGCCCAACAGGCCCCCAACACAAACATCATGACTCGCCCTCGAGTCACTTGGTCAACGCGGCGATCTTTGCACGCAGTCCATCCAACTGTTCTCGAACTGCACGGAGGTCAGCAGCGCACTGAGCTGTTGCTTAATGGATCTATAGCATACGTTGTTCTGAGACCTCTGTGTCTGGAGTGCTTCTCTGCATCAATGTGTGCATCCCCTATATGTTCGCGAGCTTGCCTTCGATGTTTGTCGTGATGGTGAAGGCCTCGTCGATCCAAGGCTCGGCGCGCGCTTTTAGGACTGCATCCTTATGTCGTACCACATCCACTTGCTCCTTTAGTGATTTAGCTTGCTGCATCCTCACAAGCCGCTGGGTGAGGACCACTGTCTGCGCAATTCCTTGGACATTGTCATACTGTTGTTGGAGTTCTTGCACCTCTGTGTCTAAGTACTGAATGTTGGGGTCCTCCTGTAGAGTTGTGAGGACCTCAAGTGATTCTTCCAACACGTTGGTGCAGTCTCGCACTGCACCTCCGATTTCCTCTAATCCTGCTGTGATAATGCTAGCATGTTGTTCTCTGACTTCTGGGGAGTGGATGGCTGCGCCTTTAACCGCAGCTCAACGATCTGAAGATTCAACTCCAGTTGAACCTTGGTCGTTTCTTCCTTGGCCTCGCGGACTCCTGCGGGGAGCTTGTGGATCCACACCTCCACTGGTAGATATATTGGGATGGCAAGCTCTAGGATGCTTCAACAAGTGTCGTCTATCACCTACACTGGTTGTTGATTTTGTGACACCAATTCGTTGTGCTACAAGCTGAGTTGTTCCATATTTATCTTCTGCCCATTGAGGACTTGGAGTGTGCGGCTCTCCCTAGCGCACAGCTCTGTTGTTATCCCATCCTACAATAGATATAATGTCTCGTGTGGAAGGGCAGCTAGATTAACATCGAGACCTTTCATCATGCTAACCAAAAATCTTTCGGCGTCATTTGATGTCACTAGAGCCCCTTCCGGCAACACTATCATGTTCATCATTCGCTCGCGCAACATCTGCTCTACTATCATGGATCCAACTGCGAGGTTGGTTGAAAGGGTACCAACCTGAGGGTGGCGCACCTATAAATCCTGCAACTATGCTCTGAGGACCCCCAACACAGTCTGGTGCTCTTGCATGAAATCCTGAAGAGTCTTATTTGTGACATCGCGCACTGTCATGTCAATGGCATGCAAATCACCCTCGGTTAGGGTGATCTCGTCAATGGACAACTTTGAGGCCTTGACCTTCTTCTACGACCCTACCCGCTCTGTTGGGTGTTGGCGCTTCAGCTGTGTGGACGCAGTTTGTGGGTTCGTGCTTCCTTTTGTTGTTTCTGCTTCCTCTGCCTCCTGCCCCTACGAAGGCATTGCTTGGACCTCACCCGCCTTCTCGACTACTACTTCTGTTGCTACTGCTGTTGCAGCCTTTTCTTGCTTGGCTGCTTTTTGTGCCTCTTCCCGTGCTGCCCGCACTTCTGCTGCTGTTGTTTCCTTCTGTCATTTCTCAGCCAACTGTGCAATGTGCATCTTGGCATCGTCTTTCTTCTTTTGTGCTGCCAACCTCTCAAGTTCTGCAATGTCTGGGGTGTGCCATTCCAGAGGCCATGCCTCCAAGACATTGAAAATAACGTCGTCACTGGCTACACAAGGTAGCTTCATCCACTGCTTCGTCGGATCCTTGTGCACCCTGATATAGATGTTGTTCATGTCTGCCTTGAATTCTGCAAAACTCTACAGACTGTTGTAAACCGTGGGCGACAACTGCGGCTTACAGTTGAGCCACATTCGGATGTTCATCTCCGTGAGGACCCATAAGATCTCGCTGTCGCGTATCCTTATAGCATCCTTCGTGGCCCAGAGAAAAGCGTACTTCGTGGCCTCCGGTAAATCTCTGTCAATTATGGGGAATTTACAGTCCTCCGGAAATTCCCCAGCTACGAGAACTATGGACAACAAAAGCCATGCATAGTGGAAGGTTTTACCCTGCTCCTAGGCTTCGCAACAATTCTCTAAGAATTCTGTGTAGAGGAATTCGAACCAATTAAACTGGACCCCCTTTGCGCACTACTCGGCCAGTGTGACCACCGGTGCAAGTACCTTGTCTGCGTAGAATTTGTGCATAAATTTTCCTGCGAGGATTTGGGTTGCCACGTGTACTGTTTTGTCCTTGATGCTGGAGATGGCGTAACCCCTCTTCTTATTTTCTAGCTTATACTCTTTCTTCATGGCCTCCGCAAGGGCCGCATCACTACCCTTTCCCTCCGATATGGTTGTGGGGTCCTTTCCTTTGTATGGAAGCCGAGAAATGCGATGAATCAATTCTATTGTGATGGGGATGGGCTCCTCCAGCCATAAATACCCATCATGCACCAAGAAGAGCAACTGCCTGATGATAAAAATGGTTATTGGGGGGCGGTGGAAATGCACCACGCAAAGTAGGTTCAGCAGCCTGGCCTTTTCCACACCATGCAACCACTTCCGCGGATCTAATGTTGTCACCACACTCGCGGTGTTCTTCTTCATTAGGTTTCTGGTCTCCAGGTGAGGGAACTTCTTGCGGTCAGCGAGGTCCCAATATTCAAATCACATGGTCGGCACATGGCCTAGGTGCGTGCCTTCAAACATAATGCCATCTAGGAGGAGCGGGGTCTGGAGCGAACTCTTGGTCTCATCCAGGTCCTTGGGCACTTTGGCCTTCCCTTTTCGCGGGGGGACATAGGCGAGCAGTTTTGTCACAGAGAGCGTAGGTTGAGTATCCACCTCCATGCCTTCGTCTTCTTCCTTTATGATGATAAGGGCTTGCAAATCTTTGTCTTATTCGTCTGTTTCTATAGTGACAGCTTTCCCTTTCTCCTCCATCGATAGTTTTCTGGCAGTGGGTTCTGCGAGGACACGCGTATGGGAGCCATTACTTGTTTATCCTTCTTGGGCCTTGGCGTGCGAGGTGATTTCTAGATCTCTTCCACAATTGTGGCACATTTTGGAACATCCCCCACAGTTAGGGCCTGCGCGACCTCGCTGGTGATCACCTCTTCTATCCCCATACCATCCTTAGTTGCTATGATTGTAGCTGTGTAGCAATCTATCACTCATGAATTCATGGGATTAATCAATGCTCGGCTCACAATACTTAGGGCTCTGCTCAATTGCTCAATTCGCAAATGACCAAGTGTTGTTTGCTAGGCAGCCCTTTGTATTTTATAGCGCTTTTGAATTTGAATTCGACTGTTCCCCCAATTCCGGTTCATTAATTCTTTCTTGGCTGTAGATTTTCCCAAATCTTGCTCATAAATCGTGTCTTAAATGCCTACTGCCTGTTCCATTTGGCCTCAAGTAGAGCATCTCATTGTGAATAGTGACTTCAATGGTCACTTTCTGGCCACCTCGCACGGCAACGCAGCCCCCTTTGTGCGGTTGCGGTCTTTGT
Source organism: Pinus tabuliformis (assembly GCA_031772625.1). Taxonomy (NCBI): domain Eukaryota; kingdom Viridiplantae; phylum Streptophyta; class Pinopsida; order Pinales; family Pinaceae; genus Pinus; species Pinus tabuliformis. Next base: position 758,391,001 of record CM062812.1, read on the forward strand.
GACTCTTTGCTTCTGCGCGCATCTCCAATGTCACGCAGCCCCCGAGTAGAATAGTTTATAGTCTTGCGCTCCCTTCCAACTGCTTGGAGCGCTAAGATTTTCCTTCCCTTGGCTAGTCAGGTGGCCACACCACCCGTGTGGAGTTCCATCCTGTCCTTCCTCATGGTTCCTGGAGAATCCCCATCTTTTATTGTTATGGTCGGCATCACGCACTTCACCATTTGCAACACGCTACCCTGGTCACTATGCTTAGCAATATGCGGTCCAAGCCAAGGCATCAGACTAATCAATTCACGGCGATAATTCTCAAACTTGTCAGTATGATCGTAAGCACCTTGTATTACCATCCTAGTTTTTCAGTGAGAAACTCTTCCTTTATCTCGTCCTCCAACTTATTGACTTCCGCATCCACCAGCGCGCTTTTATTTCTTAACCGTACCCTGTCTTCTTCAAGTTCCTGGAGTCTCAGGTTTCCCTGTTGGATTTCGGCTTCCAAGGTTCCGCGAACTGTCATCCCTACCAGTGTTGGATTAGGCTGTTCAAGTATTAGAGGGCTTACAATGTTCGTCTCATATTCTAGCCTTGGCGGTACCTGCATAGTTAGGTTCTTGCACATGGTCCTATATGCCCATAGAGCCATTGGTACGCGTAGGTCCCAGTCAATGTGTTTCGCATTGTGGACCCCATTCAGTACTTTGCACACTTTTTTCAAAGGCTTCTACACAGATAATCTTCAGCGCACTCGGTCTTATCATACTTCCTAATCATCGTTCACGCCATCGTATTTCCCTCTCCTACTTGTTGGTCATGTTTCTTATCGCAAGGATGGTGTTCGTTCGTGTAGGTTGTGCAAACTACACTTGTACCCATCTGGAGAGGTGAGTGCATGGGTTGTTTCGTCTGCCATACCCAGCTTTCATCCGTATCTAAGTCTTTCCAAACTGCATGACCATCATCCTTCTACATTCGCGCCAGTCTTCAAAACTTCTTTGATGCGTACCCCACCATCTTGCGGGCGAAGCAGGCAATGCCCATTTTAGAGTGTCGAAACACTGTTGTTCTGGTACTTCTGTTTCAAATTGATTTAGGAAATCATCCACCTCAGTCAATCCATCATACACAGGCAGATCTCTTACCTCTGTTTCCACACAGTGCAACGACCTTATCATCATGTTGCAGTTGAGCGTAATTACCTTGTGTAACTAGTTCTGCCACCGTTCTATCTCCTCGTCTGAATCTGAGGTGTAGGAGCTTTCGTGCTTCCACAAAATCCTGCCATCCACTGTTAGATTCACCCAGTCCTTCTCCCGTGTGGTTATCTTGTAGATATAGTCTAGATTGGCGTCGCTCTCGTAGTCGCGCACTGGCTCTGTGTAGCACGATCCTTCCGCACGGTGTAAAGGTACCACTACGCGCAGTGACTTTTTCTCAAAAATCATCTTACACTTCTTTAGATTTATCACTCCATTCATGTCAGTGGCCCAATCTATTCCTAGTAGCGCGAGATAGGGATTGTTGTAATCAACAATCTCTATCACTTCAAAATCTGCAAGCATGCTCGCACCTTCAATATCTACCGTTAAGCCCTACAATCTTCCCATAGGTAGGATCTTTTGTTGATTTTCCATTCTCAAATCGAATAGGAGACCATTGCAATACAAGCCTGCCCATGCGCTCCCATGTCTGCTTTGGCAGGACGTTCGCGTCCGATCCTAAATCCAAAATTACTTGATCCATTTCATATTCCCCGATTTGCGCGGTCAATCTCATCTCTCTTCTTGTTCTTGTTGTGTGCTTCCCAAGCTTCTGGACTACGCGCGGATCTCCTGGCACGGTCCTAGCACATCTAGTGATGAGTTTTTATAGCCCCTTCACAGCCTTGCTGTTGCGCAGCAACTTCATAAATGTCTCCAAAAAGGTAGTGAGCATTGATGGGTCTATTTCCAGTTCCAGTTTGTATTTACTACCTGAAGTGGTAGCCTTCCCGAAGCCCTTCTTAGCTTCCATGAATGTCTCCTTAGCGCTCTCCAAATCAAATTCTGGTTCCTTTATTGGAGCCTTGCAAACCTAGGCACTCTCTTCGAGTTGCTTTCCTTTTTCATCTCCTATTGTGATACCACTTCGGAGCACGATATTTACATTTGGGCCATCCTCGTGCAGCTCAGATCTCATCATTTGCAGGGTCTAAGTCGGGGGAAGTTGGAGTGTTCCTTTATCGTGCAACCTCATTATCAGCGTGGGGCAGTCCTCCATCTCATGATAAAACTGAGTACAATATAAGCATGATTCTCTCGTAGGGTTTGTACAATCACAGGAATAATGCCCTGGCCCTCTGAAATTTTAACAAATCAATTGGATGCTACCTCTTCCTGGTCCCATTCCACCTCGACCTCGTCTGCGCCCCTGAAATCCAGTACGTGCCATCCCTGCATTTTGATCGAGGGCTCGTGTTTCAATCTAAACTCTGTAGGTAGGAATCTGATCCATCATCAGTTCATAACTTCTATAGGTACGCTCATCGTGGCCTACTGACCTACAGAAATTACATAACAACTGTGGGAACTCTACATATACTTTTGTAATAGGTGGTAGTTATCTGTAGCATGCTTCCCTCCTATCTGACAAATCGCGCACCATAATTTAGGCACCATGCTCGATCCTGCTTGTGTCTCTAATCTCAATGGAATTGGTCCTCCTCCCGCTAGGTAGTTCGTGAAGACTGGACAATGGTCCTTGTCATGTCCCTGGCCCTTTCACTTTACGCATCATACCTCTTCGTGCGCTTCTGGGCAAGTTGTCCTGTCTTGTTTCAAACTCTGCATCTCAAGACACAATTTCTTCAACTGTGCATGGATCTGTTGAACTCCTAGGTTAGTATCTTGTATCGAGGTCTCATGTAGTCTCATTGAGATGTCCAAGGCCTCATCCTGAGTGGATAGCTTCTATTGTGGTAGCACATTCCTTAGATGCAGCGTTAGTGATGCTACAAACCATGCACGGTGTTGCCCATCCGTCAAGGTCATGTTGGCTTCACGAATCATACCCTTCACTCTCTGATCCAGCTCCCAGGGGGTTCTCGCCTAGTAGCATTGCCATTTCCTTAAATCCAATAATCGACTGTGTCTTTGATTTTGGCCTGCTAAATTCCCTGTTTAGCGCAGCTTGGATATCCGCTATCCCTGCGTTTGGATTGTCATTAGAGTGCTTAATGTACCACATTAATGCGCGATCATGCAAAGCACTGACCGGCTTTGCTTTCTTTATATTATCATCTGTGACTCCCTGCGCTTCCCATACAGCCTTTACCATGAACCAAAACTGGTCCGGGTCTTCATTCCCTACTCCTTTGAACACCGACAACTTTATCGTGCTTGCCATATTGAACTGTGGTGGTGGCGGAGGTGGTGTGGGCGAAGACGGGGGTGAAGATGGTGAAACTGGCAGTGGTGTAGGTGGAAGTGGTATGCGCGGAATTCATTTCTTTATCAAACTGATCACACTTCTTGGTGAGACCTTCGTGAGCTCTTCCTCTCTTTCTTGTGGAGGTGAAATCAAGGGGCTAGTTTCTAGTTTTGCACTACCTTCATTTCTATAGATCCTCCCACTTCACGTAGCCCCAAACATCAATTATTTGCATCACCCGCTTTTCACACGGTAGCATTTTAATCCAAGTGTTCAGAGATTTAATGTACTTACCTCGCGGTCCTTTAAGGAAGCGTCGTTCTGCCTCGCTATAGCTGACTGGAGTATATACCGCGAACTCGGTGATAAATCTCCCTATAATTCAATCGAGCCAGTGATCCACAACGTGTGCGATCTTATCTTCTGATGCTTCCAGTTTGTGCACCAACTCTGGAGTCCACAAAATAGGTTTGTCAAGCTTACATCTTCCTTGACTGTCTGCTAGCTTCACGATCCACTCGTACAACTTAAGGGGGAAGGATACAAAGAAAATTTCCTGGATTTTCGTATATAATTAGCAATCTAACCACTCTTCCTTCGATAATCGCGGATTCCTGTTTTCCTGTGTCACAAACTCGTGAATCTTCTTGTCCAACCACTCTTCAATTCCTTTCTTTATTGGATTCCAATGATATGACATCATACATCTCTATGCAGTTCTTGGTCCCGACAACAGAACCATTTGTTGGCTTATTGGGGCCTGACCCAGGTTCAGAGTTGATTTAGCCAAACAAATCCTGGTACTACTGGCCCTTTCGGCAACATTCTGTGGAGCGCGGACTAAGGTCTCACTTGAAGTAGTATGGGAGGGTGCTAAAACCAGGTTTCTGCACCCTGGAGATGTCTGATGAGTTCAAGTGGTCTGTGGTTTGACCCTGCACGCAAGTCGCTATGCACACTTTTCCTTACCTCGCAGCCTGATATACTGTCTCCGCGCAGCCCTATCGAGGGGTTGCATGTCGCGCTCTGTGTTATTACCCAAGACCTCAATGGTATTCCAATGATAGTTAATTAAATTTGCCTACCTGAGTGCTTTTAAGTATACTTAACAAAATAAACCATTCATACAGGTGCGCGTAGTAAATAAACAGTATATTTGCAAATCATATCAAACATGCATTATCCCAAGAACACATACAAAAAATTATGATAAAACTTCTCTTTATTAATTTCTTCCTCAGTTACAGACTCGACTCGCCTGTGCACTCAGCTGTAGGGGTCCGCGCACTCAGCTGCAGAGCCTTCTCCTACTCTACGACCCAAAGACACACCTTACACTCATGACTCAACCACTACTTTTCCTTCTCTACCATTCTCTTTCTAGAGCCTCACTCTATTTATACAATCCCATGGTCCATAGACCATGGGTAGGCCGACATTACATTACAAAACTAGGGCAGACAACCTTGTGACTCTATCATACTTTAGCGCCCCATGCCCGCAATTCGCGGAGCTTTACAACAAGATTGGGTCAAAACTTGGGCTTTGAGCCCCAAAACATATCTTGGATCGATTCCATGCCCAACACTTGCATGATTGGCTGCCATGTATTCTACCTCTGTAGTTGATATTGCCACTACAGATTGTTTCTTACTCATCCAACTGATTGCACCTCCAAATAGGCTAAACACATACCCACTTGTAGACCTTCTCTGATCCAGATCTCCAGCCCAGTCTGGATCAACAAAGCCACGAATATCCAAAACTTTGTCCAATCTTGGTCTTCATTGGTAGCACAAACCATAATCACTAGTGCCATGCAAATACCTGAAAACCTACTTCACTGTTGTCCAATGCTCCTTCCTTGGTTTTGACATAAACCTGCTCAATACTCCCACTGCATGTGCAATGTCTGCTCTAGTACAGACCATCACATACATCAGGCTACTGACTGCACTTGCATATGGAACACGGGACATGTACTCTTCCTCTTCTTGTGTCTTGGGACATTGTTCAACAGATAACTTTACACCTACAAGAATAGGAACCTTCACCGGTTTACGATCCTGCATATTAAACCACTGCAGTATTGTCTCTATATACTTCCTTTGGTTTAACCAGAGCTTCCTCTTTGCCAGATCTCTTTTAATTTCCATGCCCAAAAGATAGTTTGCAGCACCAAGATCTTTCATGTCGAATTTGGAGGACAATTGGGTCTTTAAATCCTGGATAATTTTTTTGTCATTTCCAACCAGCAACATATCATCCACATACAAGCCCATATAAATAACACGGTCACCAATTAATTTAAAATACACACAGTGATCTGCTTTGCTTCTGGTGAAGCCAAGTCCCCGTATAAATGTATCAAATTTCTGATACCACATCCTTGGTGACTGTTTTAACCCATACAGATACTTTTTTAACTTGCATACCAGTTTTTTCTTACCCTTCATTGCAAAGCCTTCAGGTTGCTTCATGTAGATCTCCTCTTCCATATCACTGTGAAGAAATGTTGTCTTCAGATCCATTTGTTCTACCTCAAATTCAAAAGCAACAACAACAGATAAACGTAATCTAATAGAAGCTATCTTCGCAAGAGGAGAAAAAATATCACCAAAATCAATTCCCAGCACCTGGGAATAACCTTTTTCTACCAACCAAGCTTTGTATTTCTCCACCTTTCCTTCTGCATTTGTCTTCTTCTTTAACACCCATTTGCTGCCAATGGGTTTCCTTCTAGTCGACAACTCCACCAGATCCCAAGCCTCATTTTTGTGCAAAGACGCCATTTCATCAACCATGGCCTCTTTCCAAAGTTTGTCATCCTCTGAATCTACTGCTTCCTTCACAGTTCTGGGATTATCATCAGTAATAGATAAAGAAAAATTTGAACAGAAAGAAGATGGACTATACCTTTTTGGTTGCCTTCTTTCTCGAACTGATCTTCTCACAACCAGAGTTTGTGGCTCTTCATCTTCTGATTCCTCTTCTGTTGTAGAGTCTGATTCTTCTTCCTTAAGCTCAAACTCTATCTTCTCAAGTTCCTTTGGTTGGACTTCATGTTTAATAACATCTTTCACCTCTCTGAACACCACACATTGGCTGTACACTACCTTCCTTGTTGCTGGGTTCCAAATTTTATAACCCTTTAAACCATCCTTATACCCAATAAATATGCACTTTTCAGATTTACTATCCAACTTTGTTCTTTTCTCCTTTGGAACATCTACAAATGCATTACATCCAAATACCCTCAGATGTAAAAGAGAGGGTTTCTTACCAGTCCATATCTCTTGTGGAATCTTATCCTCTAACACTGATGAAGGTAATCTGTTGACCAGGTAACATGTTGTCTCCACTGCCTCTGCCCAGAATTCCTGTCCTAACTCGACATCATTGAGCATGCTTCTTGCCCTTTCCATCAACGTCTTGTTCATTCTTTCTGCAACTCCATTTTTCACAAAAGTGTATGGAGTATTCTTTTGTCGTGCTATACCACACTTCTTACAAAATTCTTCAAATTCCTTCTTTCTAAACGCTCCGTCATTATCTGTCCTCGGCACCTTTATCTTCTTCTCTATCTGGTTTTCCACCAGAGCCTTAAATTCTTTAAACCTGTCAAAGACTTTAGATTTCTTCTTAAGGAAATATATCCATGTATTCCTTGAGAAGTCATATTTAAATGATACATAGTACACAAACTTACACAGTGATGGAACCTTCACAGGTCCAAACACATCACTATGCACAAGCTCTAATATCTATTTCGCCCTCTTACCACCAGAGGGGAAACTCACCCGATTCTGCTTCCCATATACACAATTTTCACAGAAATCAAAATCTAGAGAGCTATTAGTCATACCTTTTACCATAACTTTACCATGAAGTATTCGAAGGCCATTCTCTCCAATATGTCCAAGCCTTTGATGCCATATCATGGTCTTTTCTCCAAAGACCACTAGATTTTCTACTCCACTTTCAAGAACCATGGAACTATTGCACCCATCAACAATAGTGCTACCTTGCAGCTTTTATAGAGTTCCAATCCAAACTCCCCACATCAATACCAGTGCTCCCCGAACCATCTTTCAGGTATCTTTCTCGAACACTGTTTTTACACCTGCATCATCTAGCTTGCTTACAAAAATCAGATTTCTCGCTAAAGCAGAAATATGCAAAACACCCAGAAGTGTTCTAATCCTTCCACCTTGCAAATTCAACTTAAATTTTCCGCGACCAATGATTTTAGCCTTCTTGTCATCCCCCAAGAAGACATCACCACCATCATATTTCTCATACTCGCAGAACCACTCTCTATGGGGAGTGAAGTCAAAGGATGCACTTGAGTCAATCAACCATGCCTCATGATCTACTTGTGTACTTGAAGAAGCCAAGTACACATCCACACCTTCATCTGAGGTGGTTTTCACCTCTGCAAAAGGAGCATCATCAAATCCCTTTCCTTTTTTAGGAGCTTTAGATTTACAGTCCCTTTTGTAGTGCCCTTCCTTTTCGCATTTCCAGCACACCTTTACATGTTTTCTTGGAGATTTAGATCTCCCTCTAGATTTAGATCTCCCACTCGATGACTTATTTTTGTCTCTGTTCTGGGACCTACCTCGTACATACAAGGCATCACCGTTCTGGCTCTCCATATTTTTCCATCTCATCTCCTCCGTCAGTAAGGATGAGAGTATTTCATCAAACTCCAAGGCAGTTGCATTGCTACCTATTGCAATAACCAGACTATCCCACGAATCTGGTAGATAACACAACAAACTGATGCACTTATCTTCATCTGAAATTTTAAGATCAACAGATAATAACTGACTTACCATAGTATTAAATGCGTTCAGATGCTCTATCACCGAGTCTCCATCTTTCATCCTCGGGTTATATAGATTTTTCCATAGGAACAGTTTATTCACCAGAGACTTAGATTGGTACAAAGTCCCTAACTTGTCCCACAAAGCCTTAGTCGTAGCTTCCCCTGATAAATTAAACAATACTCAATCTGAGACACACAATCGTATGGTGCCCTTTGCCTTCCGATCCAAATTCTTCCATTTTTCATCGGACACTCTCATTGGTTTAGTACCCGGATCTACCGTGATCCACTGATCTTTATCTACCAACAGATCCTCCATCTTGAGTTTCCATAACTCAAAACTCTGACCATTAAATTTCTCAATCTCTATCTTTCCACTGCTCGTCATCTTCTTTCACCACCAAAATCGATCCCGTAGATCTCCCACTGAACAGGGTCTACCACAGGCCCGAGAAAAACCCCTTAGCAACAAAGGCGTCCCCTTGAAGCCAAAACAACTCTGATACCAAATATAGGTTTTAACCCCATACAGAAATTAACTGCATACGAATTCTAAAACAGAAAATAAACAATAACGAGAGCATAACACATAAAACAAATATACACAGAGATTTTCGCTTGGATCCCAAAAACGGGACTACCAGATTGACTTTTCATTATGTTCCTTTCAATGTTACAATACATATATATACATGCCGAAGCATACAATACCATGGATCGAAAACCATCGCGCCCAAAACCATGTGCGAAAACCATGCACAAAACCATAGGTAGGTTCACCCACCTAACATAGGGTCCAAAAAAAAATTCCCCGGGGAGCTACCCCGAACCCCGTAGAGGGGGGCTAACCACCCCCCTCAAACGCCATGTGAACCCCCCCCCCCCCCCACTGCGCAATCGACACAACAAGGGGGAACTCCCCCCCCCCCACCCTCTCCCCCCCCCACCCCCCCCCCCCCCCCCCCCCCCCCCCAACCCGTTAACTAGGTGAGCTAGTCGTGGAAAGAATATAACACAACCCAACAGTTTTTTTATGTTAGTGTGGGAGGAATCATTATTACCTTATAATTACTAAGTCTTCTCCTATTGACTATAATACATTACTCTAGGAGATTGAATTAGAGACAGTCACACCCTGGAACTTACTTTCATCATTAGTAAGTCACCTTATGCTTAGTAGATAACATATCATCATTGATCATTGACTAAGTGATTTCCACCGTGTTTGACAACAAGGAATATAGTCACACAGTGTGATTGGTGTTATACCTTGGTTTCCATTTTCATCATTAGTGAAATTCTTCACCTATGTTAGCAAATTTAATTATTGGTTGTTTCTCAAAGGGTCTTTTTTGTGTACTACTTTCATCCAGTGCATGCGAGAGACATATAAGGTGGTGTGTTCATCCTAGTTTTATCCTAGGCCTTGAAATCATATAATTTTTGTTATGCCTTTTATATTGGTTGATGGGGGGTGCCTTTTTCCCTCCTCATAATAGATATCTTCCTATCAACACTAGATCAGCTGCTTTGGGAACACAATTTATAGTACTTTACAATACCTTGGGGCTTAGAGTTGTCAATGGTAGGTTCCCTGACTATTAACAATCAAAATGCATCAAAGGCCCATGATTGATAGATTTTATAGGTCCTTGATGTCAATAAATCTATTCACACTTGCTAAAATGTATTATGTGCCTTAACATTGATTTTCATTATTGGTGGATGGTCTCACATTTGTCAACAATATATATAAATGGCTAGTAGTCAAATTGTTTCACCCATGTTTGACATCATATCTTCTTCTTCTTCTTTTGTGACAAGTGGAATCAATAATTGGGGTTGTCTTATACTTACGTGGCATAGGGTCAATTTCATTTGCTACCACTACAACCACTAAGTGTGCATGCATGCTCCTAACGTGGGCACATGTAAGTCATTGTTTGAACCAAGGTCCTCATAATTTTTACATAACATGATTTTTCTAGTGATTTGCACCTCGGGGACTCATGTTTGATATCATATGGTTTATTCACATGGTTTAGTGATCCAGGTGGATATTGGTGGCCACCTGCCAGGTCCACCTGGACACCCACCATTGTCTTTCTCGGCATTTTCAGTTTCCTTAATTGTAGCACAATTTACTATTTTTAGCAGTTTTTCGGGTCCTGAACTTCCGGAGCCGTTTTGAGGCCCTAAACGACGTTTTTTTGGAATTCTGGGGCGACCGAGCCCTATGTTGCCTCCCAAAGTGGTAGTACTCGGATAGATCTTTCTAACGAGCTATCGTACGCGTCAAACGGAGATCGTATGCCAAAGTTACGACCCCGGGAAATTGATGTACCAATTTACCCAAACGGGGCCCACAATTTGGCGTTTCATCTTCTAGGGTTAGGTTTCGGTATGTGAAGGGTTTTCCATTGTTTCTCAACAATAAATAGGCCTTCGAGCCTCATTGTAATACAGTTCAGAACAGTTCAGAGGCATGTAGCCATCACATCTCTTCTCAGAGATAAGCTACCATCGCCCTAGCTAGTTTATTGCCATTTCTGTTTGTAAGCATATGTCAGTATTTTCCATTAATGAAATGAAGTATTATTTCCGCTGCATCTTTGTGTATATGGTTATCTCTATAATTTGTTGCGTTCCTGCTTAAATCTGGATCATTTAGATTTGTATATTTGATATATTTAAATTGAAGGCCTTGGGTTGTAATAATATCTCATTCTTATGCTAATCCTTGACTTACACACATTAGACTACCTATCCATGTGACATTGATACCATTTTAGACAACTAGTTCTTTCTTTTACTCAAGTTCCTATTGATCCGTTTATGTACATTGAGGCATATATCCACTATTTATTTTCTCATGGATATGATCTATATTTTACATTGGTCCACCATGTATTTTTCATGGCTATGATTTAGAATTCTATTTATACTTCATGGATTTGCATTGTAATTTTGATTTGTTGACCATGCTTACCTTTCCACCTTAGTATGGGTATGCCTTCCTTGGGGAAGATAGTAATTTGATACTTCGGTTTTGTTTGAAGATAATGTTTTGATCTTGTGTTTGTTGGACTTCACTTGGTTCCACTTGTTTGAATCTTTTGCAGTATTATAATGTAATTCAACGATCAACTTCCTTTTTGACCTCATAAATTAGGGGGCATTTTCTATAGCATTATTTAGTCATCATCGATTATTAATGACTCCTTGGCCAAGGTATATCTAGTTTAATATCTTTTATCCTTTGAAATTACTTTTAAAATGACTTTTACTTGGTATACACTCTTTTCCATATGGAGACACACATGTCATTCACTCTCGCTTCATGCAAGGTGTGTATGCATTCCAAAAGTTGCTAAAAATAATAGAACCACATTCATTGCATGCTTCTAAGTGAAAATTACTAGTTTCTTACACCTAGAAAACTCTAATTTCTATTTCCAATGAAATTAAACAACTTATGAAAGTATAAATAACATTTACATTAGTTACAGAAGGGGAATCTAACCATTTTGATATTGTTATGTTGGAGCATTATATCAAGAATTTAGCTTTAGATTTTATGATCATTCCCTTCTACACAAACCTTTATTTCTAAATTTGACTTTCTGGTTTATATTTGAGATCTAATCCTTATTGGTTTTCCCATCCACATATAATGAGGAGTCTTTATTAAATTTGAAGTCTATAAATGCTCAAAGAAAGGAGGAACACAATATTTGGTGACGAAGGTGTTGGAAGTATATTAAATGTTACCATGTTGTAATCATTTAATTATTTATTACATAATTTGGAAGAAAAACTAATTACTTGGTATTAACTAAGATTACTTAGTTACAAGTTTATGTATTCAGGCTTCTGTGATCCATAATGAATTAAGCAAATTCTTTCGGTAGAAATCACATAAGAGAAATTTTTGGCCGATGCGTTTCGAACCAACAAGTGTGGTTCATCATCAGGTTTAGATGAAGAGGTAGACCATGGCAAAGGCTTAAATAGAGATCAATGTAAAGACATAATATCAAGTAACAACTATATTTGAACAATAATATTCAAATTATGATATTAATTTATTAATATATTAAAAACAAATATTATTAAGTAACGACTATATTAAACGGCTAGTTTTTGAAAACTAATATTTAAATAGTGATATTAATTTATTAATTTATTAAAAACAAATATTGATAAATAACGGCTATATTAAATGGCTAGTTTGTGATAAATTTATTTATTAAAATCAAATATTACTAGTTTTTGAAAAATAATATTTAAATTATGATATTAGTTTATTAATTTATTAAAAACAAATATTAATAAGTAACAGCTATATTAAACGTTAGTTTTTGAAAAATAATATTTAAATTAATTTATAAAAAAAAAAACTAACAAGAATAAAAAAATCAAAGTCAAACTCTAAACACGGAGGGAAGTCAAAAATTATAAAAAGGAGTTAAGACCCTAATCGAGACAATATCATTTAATAAATAAAAATAATTAATGGAAATAAGATAAAGTAAATTAAAAATAATTAATGGAAAAATAAATAAAATAAAACCAAGAGTTTTATTTCATTTTATTGTCATTGTTAATTTATGTTTTGAATGGTTTGAGGAATGTAGTGTGATGATTGTGCGCAAATATTTAAAGAAGTTTGGAGGATCCAAGAATTTATTTAGACAATTACAAGATCTAACCAAGGGACCAACTAACTCGTCAAACACATTCTTTATATATTTGGGATAATAACTGAATCTATAAAGTTAAGTAATTTATATTCTCTTCTCTTCATCATTGATTTGCCCTAATCAATAGGGGAATTCTCCTTATCAAACCACTCCACCAAAAGTTTCAATGTATTTTGTATGTTTTATTTTTTTATGTGGATAGGGTATATCTTATGTTTTGATTGGTTTTTCTTTTTAGATATTATTATACTTATAGTTTTTTTAGTTTTTTGGCGCATCTATGTGAATGAGAAACACAATTAATGGTGCACCTAGTCATCCATGGTAACACTAAAAGAGGTGCTACTCTTACATGACAATACATTGCATGATTTACAAAAGGAAAAAAATAGGATGGTGGTGTGTTTCTCTAGTAAAGTAGCAACACCCAATGTGTTTACCTTAATAGGATAACATTGTCCCATGTCCATCAATACGCACACCTCATTCACTTAGTGCAATTTTCAAAGATGTGTGATACACATTATCATCCAAGGAATGTTGTGATCAATGCTCCCGTACATTTGTTAATGTACCCAAAAGCATAGTAAATTTATGCACATTTCATATATGACTATTCGATGCACCTCAAATTCTAGGGAGTTTTGCTAATTGATGTAGCCCATGTAGACACTTAGAGTCCATGTGGTTTGAAACCCAAGGTCATAGTAGCAAGCACTGTTTAAAAGAAAAACAAAGAAAAAATAAATAAAGGCTAATTTTAAATGTCTACGTAGTGAAAATAATAATGAACTTAGCTAGTCTCCTTTATGAAGGAGGCATGGTGTAGATGAAAATATAAACTTAGTGTGGTTTTCATCATTCTAAAAGGAAATCAAATCTATTATGAAAGAAAATGAATGGAGAAATCTAACAATTCCATAACACCATTAAAAAAAAAAAAGGTGCTCATAGGAAATACATAACATTGATGATTGTATGTATGTGGAAAATGAAAGTTCAATTTAATATATATTTTTTAAATCATATCATGGTGCGCCATGTATTCTGACACACCCATGCATATATATGTAAGAAAGGTACACTATTTATTTTTTATAAAATAACTTAACCTACCTTGATGCACATGGTAGAGTGGCACATGGCTGTGATGATATCTTTTATGCATAACATTAGTTTTTTTTTAAAACCTTTACAACATGTAATGTAATACCCTACATTAGTGTGGTTAATTATATTCAATAGATTGAAAAAAAAAAAAAAAAGTTTCTAATTTTAACATCAATATGTTGATTCCTCGATGGGGGTGTTAATGCAGATTGGATGGGGCCTTGGATTTTTTGCCCACCATCCTTGGGAACTCATGCTCCCATTTAATGTGGGAGTACGTGGCGTCTCCTTCCCATGCACGAGCATGCTATTAAATCTAAGGAGAGGATTTCAAGTGATACCGTGTAGCAAGAACGAGATTGTGAGAGATGAGGTTTATTCCTCGGCCTCCTGTACCAAATCGTTCAAGTAATGGTTCGTGGGGGCTCTCTTGGCATGTTTTTTTGGGGGTATTTTCTTGAGGAGGAGAGATGAGATGAGGTTATCCCTCGCGTGGTACGTGAAGGTGGTGCTCTGGCATTTCACTGGTTGTTTGGGTGGTGGGTTCTTCTTTATGGGCTAGTGAATTGGGAATCCCTAGTATGTTTATAGCTCTAGAATTGTGAGTCTTCTTCATGCTTGGTCTTGGGTTTGGGAGTTTGTTAGTTGACACTATCTGTGTGGTGTCGTGGCTAGTTGTATTGTTGTGCATGGGAATATTTTGTGGCGGGTCACGCTAGCTTTCCATGGTGTTGAGCTTGGGAAAAAGCGTTGTGTCGTGGACCTCTGGTTCTGGATTGTTGTTGGTATGGTGTCAGGAAGGGGTGTCTTCTTGGTTAAATGGTGGAGGATTTAAATCCTGTTGTGGAGTTTGTGTCACCCCCTGCTTGTTCAGGTGGTCTACTTTCCAAGTTTAGTAAATTCATTTAAGGCTATTATGATGATTCAGTGTGTTGGTGTCCTGACTTAGTAAATAGAGATAAAGTTTGGTTTGTCCATCCTTTTGCAGGTAGGGTTAATCCCAATAAAGAGATAATATAACCCCTCGACGACTCTGGAATTCCTCCAAGGAAATGTCAAAGAAGTATAAGGGGTGGTGGAAGTGCTACTCGACCTAGTCACAATGGTGTGATGCCATTTGCTCATGAATGATTGGCATCCTATTTCAACGCAACCCAACTTGATGTGCATATGGAAATAAGAGAATTGGAGGTGAAGGTGGGAGAAGAAAGGAAGTCGTTGTCTGATTCAGAATTGCTTGAAAATTTGGGTGGATGGGTTCCAAATCCGGGACACAAAAGAGGAAGAAAGAAACAATTCTTGAATTTAGTGGCCCTTCATTGGAAAATGAAGACATTGTTGGGCTTAATTCTCAGAGACAAACAAGTTGAAAAATACAACCTCTTTGCATCCCTGGAGGATTTCAAGAGAATGTGGAGGAACTTGTGCTTCTATGTGGGCAGAATTGATGTCCGCCTAAGGCATGTTGAAAGCCATGTACTTTATGAATCAAAAGGTGGTGACCACGGTGACTTGTTGGGTTCTAGAGCTCGTGCTCTGGCTATTGTTTCCTCGTTTGACGAGGAGTAGTGTCAAAGGGATGCAGATGGTTAGTTTTGGTCGAATTCCTAGGTGGTGGTCCTCTTGCTTCACTTTGGCCCAATATGGGCATTGCTCTAGTGGGATCATGACAACGTATGGTGTTGCAGCTCAGTGTTGATGTTGGTTGCGCATTCCTTGTTTGTAATGTTTTCTGCTTTTGATAGTTTCAAAATGCATAATTCCTCTTGTTGTGTTGGTTTTGAGAGCAAGCTTTGGCCACTTGTATGTCGATTTGAAAATGTTATGTCTCTTGGGTTTCTTGTGTATATCTGGTGGGAAGCTTGTAAGCCCAACTGGGCAATGTTTTTGCAAATCTTACTATGTATGTAACTAATTTTAGTTAGGTATATGCAGGAGAGGTGGAGTTCTTCTATTGGAATTCCCTCTACTAGCACCAATCTATCTATGTATTTCTATTTCTATAAAAAAAAAATAATAATAAATTCAAAATCAATATGTTGATCTAAACACACCAAAAAAAATATAATAGATAATACATTATCAAAATCAGTATGGATCATAAAGACCTAAAATCAATAATAAAACTTTTATTTAAAAACTTTTATTAAAAATACAATAAATAAAGATAACTTTATTAAAACATTCTCTAATTAATATTTTTCTTATAATACATTTTCGAAACAAAACATTATTTAAAACTAAATTGAAAATAAGTTTATATCTAAATAAAAATATTCACTCTAATTAATTTTTCACAATTATCCAATATGTCTTTATGATAATTATATTATTTAAATTAAATTTTGTTAAAATTTCTTTTTCATTTATGATATTTGCTTTGATAAAAATATTGTATGTAAAAAATAAAAACTATTCAAAATGTGTAAAACAACTATATTATCATTATAATAGTGTGGCCGGTAAATTAGATATCAAACTAATTAACGATGAAATGAAAAAATTGATAGAATTAGACCATGAGTGTAACAAAAGGGCCTTGAACCTTAAAATCTTCGGTTTGAAAGAGGAGGTAGACGAGGATACTTTAGCCATAGCCCAGACAGAATTACATAATAGATTACAAATTGAAACAACATGTCTCACAGAAGAAACAAGGTTGGGGAAATTAACCGAGAATAAAGGAAGGCTAATCCGAATAAAGGTGAGCTCTACTAACCATAAGTATGACATACTTAATAAAACCTAAGGTCTAAAAGGAACGGGAATATTTATAAATGAAGATCTCATTCTAGAAGATCAAGCAAAATTAAGAAAGGAGGTTCAAAAGGTAAAAAAAAGCTAGGAAGGAAGGAAAATGGGCAATAATCAGAAATAGAAAAGCCATTATTCGAGATAGAAACCAAAAAGATAGTAATAAATAACAATTCAACATGCTCCGGATTCTTTCTTGGAACTGTCGGGACTTTCCATGGAACAAAACCCCCAAGCTAAGTTGGATCTCGAATGATGTTGATATTACATTGCTTGTTGAAACCTGGGAGCATGAAGAATCTAAGGTCCCTAACATAGATGGCTTTGCACTATGGTCTACCTGGAATAAGTGATCCTCCCGTAGAGGCATTGGGGGTATATCTTGTTGCATTAAGAAGAACATCACCCCCCATGCTAGGATTTATAAAAATGACTCTTACAACCAATATATTTGGATAGAGATTACTGACATTAATGATAAAAAGACCTACATAGTAATCTGTTATTTCCCCCCATCAATTTGAACTTCTATAAGAAAAAGTATCTAGATAAAAATAGTCCTTACAATGGTTTAGAGAATGATATTTCTAGCCTAAGGAATTAAGGTAATATCCTTTTAATGGGTGACTTTAATGCTCGAACTTCAAGCAACCAAGTTATTCTTCTAAGCAATCATTCCAACCCTAATCCTCTTTGGTTAGACGAAAACCTTACTCTAGCTAGCCGGTACAAAAGGAGCTCTGAAGACCTCGGGGAGAATTTGTTTGGGTCGGAGCTAGTAAAGCTCTATAGTGCTTAGGATCTCATAATTTGAAACGGTCTAAAGAAGTGGTCCAATTCTAGCCAAATGACCTGCATCCATCGGCTTGGTAGCAGCGTGATAGACTATGTTATTTCCAATCTCCCTTTATACAACGAAATAATAAATTTTGACATCTTAAATGACCACGAGCCTAACTCTAATCATAGGCCTTTACTTATAACTCTCAATTTTGTCATGCATATAGATCCCATAGAAGATAATCCTTATAGCCAAAAGAAGTTAATCTTTGATAGAAATAAAAACGATCTCTTTCTAAATGAATTAAAAACTAATTTGCTTTCTTTATCTAGTATAGACAACATAGAAGACCTCTATCATAATTTTACTACAACCCTCTCATATTCTATTAACAAGTTCTCAATTGAAGTTTCAATTAGTAAAGGAAATAGAAAAACCAACCCATGGTATGACAAAGGTTGTAAAAGTGCAAGGAGAGAAATTAAGGAATATGTTGATGAATCTCTTAAAATTGGCAAGATAAAAATATACACTACAACAAAACAGGCAATTTGCGCCAGATTTAGCACCAGATTTTAGTACATTTTTTTCTCAATTGGGATGAGCAGTCTGGCGCTAAATCTGGCTCTATTGTACAATTTTTAAAGCGTCCTTTTTTGCACCAAATTTTGCATCTTTTTAACGCCAATTTTTATATCATTTTTTGCATCATATTTTGAACCAAGATTTTCATTTGGTTTTACAACAGGTTTTGCTTCTAGTTTTGTGCCATTTTTTGCATCTATTTTTGCATCATTTTTTGCTTCCTCTTTTGTGGCATTCTTTGCTTCTAGTTTTGTGTCATAATTTGCATCGAGTTTTACACCATCTTTGGCATCTGATTTAGTGCCTTTTTTTACATCCAGTTTGTGCCAATTTTTGCATTTGGTCTTATGCCATTTTTTGCTTCTAATTTTGTACTTATTTTTACATCTATTTTTGTGCCACTTTTTGTGCCTTTTTTATACCTTTTTTTCCATCTAATTTTGCACCATATGTTGAATCTGATTTAGTGCCAAATGTTTCTTTCATTTTTGCACCATTTTTTGCATCCACTTTTGCATTTTATTTGTCTCCTTTTTTTGCATCCTATTTTGCACCATATTTTGCATTATTTGTTGCATCCAATTTAGCATCATTTTTAACACCGTTTCTTGTATCCAATTTTGCATCCTTTTGAGCATCTAAATTTTCATCCTATGTTGAACCATATGTTGCATCCACCTTTGCATCCCATTTTGTGTCTATTGTTATGTTCAATTTTGAGCCATTTTTTCGTCTACTTTTGCATTTATTTTTGCACCAAGTTCACCTCATTTTACATCCGATGTTGCATCTCAATTTGCATCCAAATTTGAACCATTTTTATGCCCATTTTTGCACCATTTTTTATGTCCAAATTTGCATCATTTTTGGTATCTAATTTTGCATCCTATTTGGCTTCTAAATTTGCATCCTTTTTTCTGCCACATTTTGTGTCCACATTTGCATCTCATTTTGCACCTAGATTTTAGTTTGAATTTTCATCTAGTTATGCATCATTTTTGACATCCTTGGTTTCACCCTTTTTTAGTCCCATTTTTCATCTTGTTTTGTGTCTTTTCTTACATCCTAATTTTACACCATTCTTTGCATCCTCATTTTGGTGTCCATTTTTGCATCTTTGTTTGTGCCCAATTCAGTATCCTTTCATATGCCCTATTTTGTTCCTTTCTTTGTGTCTAGTGTTGCACCCTTTTTTAATTTTACTTTAAAACCCTTTTTGTGTCATTGTTTGCATCTTGTTTTGATGGTTTGTTTAACATCCAATTCTACTCCCAATTTTGCATCCATGGTTAAATCCACTTTTGGTTTCTTCTTTAGAGTTATACTTTTATTTCCATTTATGACCCCCTCTATGGGTTCATTTTACTATGTTCATTTACATAGTGAAATATATTAAAGTTTCTAAATATCATTTTGTTGTAGGATTTAATGCACGATTAGATGAAAATAAAACCCTCTCAATTTATCCCGAAAACCTAGGACAAACTAATTAAGAGAAAGGTTGTTCTAAGGCTTAGGATTCTTAGTAAATAAAGATGTAGAGTATAGATTACGAAAAAGAGAAGGAATTCTTGTGAGTCCTCACATGCAGGTCTTCTTGGAGTTTTTAGTATAGCTAGGAAACACTCCTAGCTAGCTCCAAAGCTTGGTCCTACACATAAGAGAGAGAATAAAGCAACCTTAACAGCATAATATCTTGATAATCAAAACTATCAGAAACATATAAATATTATTGAATAAATAAATGTAAGCCAAAATCCCATACATCCATTAGTTAAATAGAAGAAGTAAAGAATGAATAGAAATATATGGAAGGAAGAACAATTGATCTATATTAATAAAGGAGTTGGAGGAAAGTTACAACAATCAGATGTAGTTGCAACATCACCTCCCCCAAATCGTAGCTCCAAAACTCTCCCTCTCAAGATAGATCTAAGCAGCGTGACAATACGAGAATTCCCATGATTTTTTCAATGGCCAAGCCTCCAATATATAGGAAAGTGAAGGATATGAAGATTTCCCAAATTCCTCATTAGTTCAATTTGGGAAAAACCTTTTGGGTGAATAATGTTTCCTCATATAAAAATGGTTTTTTCCACTTTTATATGCTTTTGTGCTTAGGAAAAAGCTTCCCCATGCTTTATGGCTCTTTCTTGCTTTTGTATGCTTTTATTTTTTAGGAAAAAGCTAAAGATGACGATAAAGAGATCACATTCCACCATATGAGTTTCCAAAAGTGAACAAGAGTGTCAAATTCAAATTCTAGTTTGCTTCTTTTCTTTTCTTTTTTTTTTCTTTTTTTTTTTTAGTTTTAGTATTTTTTGATTTTCTAAAAAAATATATTTAGTTTTTGGTATTCTTTTTCTATAAGAAAATTTGTATTTTGTTTTAAAAAAAATGGATTTTAAACATTCCATTCATGCTAAATTTGTGATTTTATGATAGGAGTTTAGATTATATATAAAAAAGTAACTTAATGACATGTGTTGTGTTGTTGAGATGGGTGTTATACATCTCTTCCTTGCTAAGTTATAGACTATGCTTGGGTTTTCTTAATGCGATAAAACTAGTTATGTTCTTCATGATATCTTGAAATGTTCATCTTGAACCAGGCTAATAAAACAATAAAGTTAAAATAAGTTTGCCTTTGTCCTTTGTAGATCTTTGTCCCCATTAATCTTGGTCTTAATAGATTAATTGTCTTATGGTGGCCTTGAGTGGTCACTTCCATTAGGTGCATGCTTTATAGTTTTCTGTTAGTGACATTTTTTAGGCTTGATAATATGTTATTTAATTTATCAAAATGTGTTATTGTCTGTATTATTGTTAAATATTAATATTAAATATGTTGGTTTTTTAGCATGGTTTAGAAAAATGTTCCCAAAATGTTTATAGATTGTATTTTGTAATGCAATGATTCATTGCTTGATGAAATTGTTCTGGATATTTTTTTAGTATATTAAATTGTATGTGATAAAGTCAAAAGTCACCTATTTTTTAGATTTTCATTGGTCAATTTCCCTTAAGGCCATCAAGTTCACCATTCGGCCCCAGGTTAAGGAAATATAGGAGTCATGGAGTGGAATTGTCCAAGCACTTAAATATTGAGACATGTTTTTTTTTTTAGTCACATTATACTTCCTTTCTATGTAAATTCTCGATGAAAATAGTCTCATGGAACATGAGGGCCCTCAATAGTAAAGGAAAACAAAGACTCATAAAAGAAAAATGGTACGCAAAGCACCCATCAATAATGTTGATATAAGAAGCAAAAATATTAAGTGAGGTTCTACCTCATATAATTAGAAAATGGGGGAGGAATTTCCAAGTAGTAGTGGTTGATGCTTAGAGATACTTGGGTGGAATGGTTATTATTTGAAATGATCAAGACATCAAGGCTACCAATATGTTTACCTCTTTTCGCATTATGACAATACAATTTTAGTTAATTTACATCGAGGACTACTACCATGTATCCAATGTCTATGACTCCAATATCTCAAATGGAAAACCTCTATTTCTCAATTCTATTTCTAGCACAAGTAATTTATACTCCCCATCTCCATGGATTATTGGGAGTGACTTCAATATTATCAAGTGTCTCAAGGAAAAGAAAGGATGAATCACAATGTTTAACAAGATATTTTGTAAGCTATACCATTAAAGCCATAAAGTAGTCTCCATTAAATTTGTCAAGCAATGAGTCTCCAACCCACACATGTGGATCAATGAGATGTAATACATGTGTGTGTGGTGACTAACTTAATACACTGCTCTAATAACTCCACAAACTTATGTATTTCACCCTGTCACATAAGTTGACAGTAGTGTGACATAAGTAAACCAAGAGTAGACATGAAAACCTTAGGCAACAAACATTCCCTAGATCCTCAATTAGGTGCTTAAATGATGAAGTGAAAATGCAAGGAGAATAGAGGAATTCATGATTTAACCATCACAAACATGTGATCAAGTGTGACTAGGAGTGTATATATTTATATATTTTCCAAAGAGGGAGTGAAGACATGAGTTACCATTCATTGGGCCTTATTTTTCTTTCTTTTCCATTTTCTTATATAAAGGACTTAGGGAATAAGGTTTTCATAAGTTTGGAACAACTCATATATATAATATTTACATGAATTTTCACTTCAACTTTAGAGTTTAGACTTAGATAAATCAATATAGTGTATCTTTAATGATTTTGTCTTTCACTTTTTTATTTTATTTCATCACAAATGACAAAAGGGGAAATATTTTTCCACAAATCTATGAATGCTTAATCATGATGGTGTCATGTGATGAAAACAAATTAATGATGTTATTCTCTATGAAAATGATGGGTATTCTTGAGAGAATCTTATGCTTGTGGATGTCTCCTCTTTGGTTGAGAGGGAGTGAGGGTAGACACCATATTATCCATGTGTGATGTACTATGGCCAGGACTAACAATCGTAATCCTAGTAAAGACACTAGTAGGGATAATGGTGGATTGGATAAACATCTCGGACCAATATTATTTGAAAATTTGGACTTTGACTGGGACTAATCGCCATAAGTCAAGTACATTAATCCAAGGTAACAATAGTCATGAGGATTGACATTTCCTAGTGTCAAATATTATGATAGTGGATTAGGAAATGATCATGTGAGGACATACCTTGTGAACATCCTAGTGGGGTAAGTGCCTAGAGAGGCAGTGGTGTCCAAATTTATGCCTCCCAACATTGTGCTCTGATCTAATGGAGAGATAAAATTGTTAGTCAAGGCCCTACTATTTTGACAATGTTGACTATGATGATGTAAATCATCATTGCTGCTTATCAATCCAGATCCCTTCTTATATGAATATTTCAACTTGAGAGTACTTTTTTGTCTCATTATGAGTACCTCCATAGTTTAGAGGGAGGGCCATCATCTTCATTATCACCATCATCACCACCATCACCGTCATCATTTTTGTCATAATTTCATTATCGTCATAATCACCATTCATGTCTTCATCATCATCATCATCATCATCATCATCATCATCATCATCATCATTATCATCATGATTATGGAAGTTGTCGTCAATTGTTCATAATTATAGGAATCATAAGAAATATCATCAACCTAAAAAATGTTACGAGTGCTCGAAAAAGGTTGTTAGGACACATGATATATGAAAGAAAAATAACAACTTTATTTTTTAGAGATGATCGATGATCATCATCATCACTACCATTATCATCGTCATTATAATTGTCATCATCCCCATCATCATAACTAATATATTTTTTATCATAAATGTTGTCATCTTCATCATGAACATCATAATCATCATTCATGCCATTATTGTTCTTGATGATGACCAAGATGAAAATAATGATAATAATAATAATGATCAGATGATGATGACTTGGAAGATGACGCCAAAGATAATTATTATGATTATGACCATGACAACATTTAAAAATTGGGAATAATGGCCAATGTCATTAGCATCATCATCATCATTATCATTGTAACTCCCATCATCATTATCATAATTGTCATTATCATAACAATAAATATATATTATTAAATGTCTCTATTCTTACTAGAATCATAAATTACAAATATTTTAACACTGGAATATTATTCTTACTAATAACTAATATATTTAATATAAACCTAGTCCAAATTACTCTAACCAATCACAGATTCGGATAAATAAATAAATATCGTATTAAAAATGTGAACGATAATCACAGGAATAGAGCTATTTTATTTAGTACATTCGTTTACATTTTAAAAAATGTCTTTTAGTCACAGCTGCTTTGCTGAATAGAGCCAAACGAAATTGCATTTTGAATCCAGCAAAGTAGCAGTGACCTTCATTGTGAAGAATTCTTACGACTGCTTTATCTATTGATGTGTTCTTCATATTAATTTATAAAGAGTTCTTCTAATCGGATTTTGATGTTATTCTTCAATCTCCTAATGCGGGTAATTTTTTTTTATTTTTTTTATTTTTGAGTATGTATGAAATTTTGGTTTATAGAAATGGTAAATAGATTTATTTATTTATTTTTTTTTTTTAATATAAATATGTTTTTAAAAATGGGCGGGGCTAGTTCCCTATAAAAGCATTATGGACCTTTTTATTAGTACATATATTACAATACGTGTCAGAACTCGGCTGACAACCGTTATATCGTTTTTTTTTTTTGATAATTCGCCATGAGTCTAAATATGCTACAGCATGCAGCTCCGTTCGGGGGTGAGCAAACCAACCGCCCCGACCTTTGCAACATGCACTCACGTGCATTTTTAACATAAATATGTTATACAAATAGAATCTGGATGAAGAGATTATCATTAAATCTTCTTAACCACTTAAAATAGACATTATTGACCCATACAAATGACCTTAATTAATTGTTAATGACATGATACCATTGAATTCGGATAGTTCCGTTTTCAAGTAAACAACTATTTATTTTCCTCCTAAATTAACCAAGGTCGACATTTCACCAACCATGTGGATAAGAAAATGATGTAAGTATTAGAAATCTAATGTCGTAGAAAAATTTCCTCATGGCTAAAGGTTTTGATCGTGGGTAAAAGTATTCAATTTATAAAGGTCATGGAGTATGATTTTAAGATGTTTTTGTTTCGATGGTAAAAAGTAATTTAAATTTTATAGGGTATGATTTAAATTGATTTTGTTCATTTAAGAGTTAGTTTAGGGAATAGGTTAAGAGTTTAGAGTTAAAGGCATTTAGTAGGAGTGTAAATTTTTTGTTCACTTAAAAGTTAGTTTAGGAAATAGGTTAATAGTTTAGAGTTAAAGGCATTTAGTAGAAGTGTAAATTTATATTTTTTCAGAAAGTGTAAATCTATTTTTTTTTAAATTATGATATAGTTATTCCACTTAATATTTGTTTTTTTGAATAATAATAATAATGAGTCATAATAAGTAATAATGATTACCTCCATTATTAATTTGACAAAATAAGTATGATAAAAAAATGTTACTTTATAAACTAATGTAGATCTATCTTAATACCAGATCTATCAAGCATTTAGAGAGATCAAATCTCTCAATATACAACCTTTTTTTAGTGCAAAATTTAAAATAAAAAAATGCACCTCTAAAAATTTGATCCCTCTCCACTATACATCCTTAGTTAAAATGAATCTACTCTTAATTTTATATATATTATTTTATTTTATTATTTTTATTAATCAAATTCTTTATATAACATAACATAATAAAATTACAATATATCTTCCATATTAAATTAAAAAACACTTTTAATAATTAAATTTTAAAAATTATGTAATTAATTTTAAATTTTAACTTATTTTATAATTTTATAATTTTATAATTATCCCTATAAATAACAAAAAGTAAACATTGGTTAATGATCACCTACTCTAAACCGTAACTATTATTTTTTTATATATAAATAATATACACGTATCATTCTCGTAATGCATAGCCATGGTCTCCTTCCCTTGATAACCAAAAAGCTGTAAGGATGTATCTTCGCATTGGCTGAGTAACCACCAACCTCAGCCGCTTACTTCGTTGATCCTCCCTTTCTGTTTATTGGTCCGTGTCTACTCAAAAAGTTAATTTGTATTTGTATTGATTTCATATTAATTTATTCATTTTCCAGAAACATTTCAAAGTTTCTAAAACTGTATATTAATTTTTTTTATTAAAATAAAAATTATTTAACAATTATTTTTATTTCATATATTCTATCCTTGAGTAGTTCGGTCAATGTAAATAATGTGAAAAACTTATAAATGACTATATAGTATTTTGTTTTGAGTTTACATTCATATTAAATATTATATTAAAACAAATGAACTTATTGAATTGAGGTTTCTCTGATCCATATCAGGTTTACGAAAGATTTTTCGGCGTAAATCACAAGATCTATCATTTGTCGACGCGTTTCGAATCATCTAGTATGGTTCAACTTGTCCTGACAATGAACCACTCTGGTTGGTTCGAAACGCGTCGACAAATGATAGATCTCGTGATTTACGCCGAAAAATCTCTGATAAACAAATGAACTTGTTATATTGTCATTTATAATATGTGGCTTTTAAATTTAAGCTACAAGTTGAATATGTCAATGACATTGAATAAAATTGATCATGGGATAGATGATGGTGGGATAGCCTTATCTAGTATCTAGTAGAGGTATAATCATTATTTTAATTTATGTGTTTATTTAAGAAATATCTTAACTTAAATTTTTTTAATTTATGTGTTTATTTAAGAAATATCTTAACTTAAATAGAGGTATGAAAAACAATTACTATCCAATATTTTGAGTTTTGATAATTATTTAATTTTATTATTTGTCACTTTTGTATCGTATAGTTATAGTTTTTTTTGGTGTGACTACATTTCTCTTTGTTGATTATTTTTTCTATTCGCCCTCACCTTGTTGCATTCAAATTCCATAGCCTTAAGGTCATGAGGCATCTATTACAAGGAAAATACTTTCTAGCAGAGGTTTTTCTAGAGGCCCTTATAAAAATAGCTCAAAAAACTATTTGTAACAGAGGTCACTAGTGGAGGTGGGCGAGTGGATGTTTTTTGGATGGTGCGTCTAGAATCTACAAACACATTGGTGTTTTACTATCCATATAAGCATCGGTGCTTCATATAACATGGTGCACCATGGAAAATTTATTTTTATAAACTAAAAAAAACCACGATGCACTAAATAACACAATGCACCAGTAATAGAATATTTGATAGCAATGGTGTTCTTCATATAGTAAAATGTCCCGGTGCATACCACTAAGGAGCACAGTTGTAGTTTTAAATTTCAGAAAAATGCATTTATTTGTCAACGATGCTCCGATGTGGTAAGCTTAACAAAACGCCTAAGGGCATCTTCTAAAACACACCGCTAGGAAGTTTTTAATTTGTAAAAAAAGAGTGGTGTTATAGTAAAAACACAACATCAATGCGGTATATGTATAGAAACACCCAGGGGCGTCTCAAGAAAACCACCATGATATTTTTAATTAAAAAAAAATGTAGTGCTTTTGGATATATCCCGCACTAGTGCAGTTAGAGAAATGCACCGAAGGAGGGTTGAATAAGAAAACCCTCTTGACCGTCATTTTCATTTTTACCATCTAAAGTGTGGGAGAGCTCTGAAGCACTGGTGCCACTCTTGCTACATGTAAGCACCCTGGCGTCAGTGCTTCCCTTGCTCACCATCCTTCTGTATCATGCTTACTATTTGAGTTTCCAATTTTTTCAAACCGTGTTATAAAAAAAAAATTCTCCATTATGTGTCCACAATGTCTCTTCAATGACCATATCCAAATAATGTTTATGTTTCTTTCTAACTTAATTTTTAGCGGATTAGAAATTGCAAATTAGGTTAAATTTTCCACTATTTTTGAAAAAGAAAAAAATTCACCGCATGGTGCGCTCGATATGTTAGGCTCGCACCGATAGTGGTGTGCCTTATAAATTTACAGGGTGCACCACATTTCGATGTGTAATCATAATGCACCGTCATTGTTGTGGTGTGTTTTGTAAATGAAAATGCACCGGGAAAGATGTGATAGATTGTATGTCGGTGCATCACACCCAGTGCATTTATATTTACCAAATGCACCATAAAAATAATATTTAAAAATATAGCTATAGCTTGGTGCGTTCAATAACCTGAACGTTCCTTAATAGTGCAAAAAGGTTATACGTGCGCATCAGTGCACAAGCATGTCGCACTACTATCAAAAGTTAAAATTTTTAATCAACAACAGTGTGTCATACTTATGTGTGCACCAATATTAGTGTGGTTATAGTTGAAAGTGCACCAACGTCGGTGCATGACTATGTTTTGAGTGCGCCAGTGATTTCTTTTTTTTTTAATTGAAATTTATGTTTCCATATTTATAAATACATGTTTCATTAATAATAATAAAAGGTAACTTATGTATGAGGCTGATGTATTTTATATGGCAAACATGTAGCAAAGATGTCAGCAGAGAGAGCAGCAATAGGAACAGCAGCAATGGGCGAACCCATACAATATGGTATGAACATGGCAGGCCAAAGACAGGGAGAGAGATTTATACCCTCACCCTATTATTGTAGAAACCCAAGTTCTCTTAAGGAATGTAGGCCTCCCCAAGTACTATGAGGAGCATACAACCCTAAATGCGCACTTTGTCTTATTGGTGCATCTGATCCGTCAATGAAGTGCGCAGGAGAAGGCTTTTTGTGTCGGTCCTAGGGCATGGGATAGGCCCACTAAGGAGGACATATACTTTATAACTAGCCTATACAGGAGAGAGAGGAATTTCCTTAATTCCCGGATGTCCCCCATGAGTTGCAATTGAGAGTTATATTGCCTATACTAAAAGATATGTTGGGCCTCATGCAATCCGTCCATCAAATTTCCAGGTCCTTGGTGAATAACTACAGATTTCTTCTTTTGATGTAGAGGAGGTTGTGTGCCTCTCATTATTAGTCACCACCATTACACACTCTAGTAGTTATCAACGCATTAGTTTCCCTCTTTTGTGTTATGTTGATTCTTTGATTCAAGTGCCACGTTGCATCAGATGGTATTCCATTTTTTGAGGTAGTTTTGCATGCCTTTAGATAGATTTCATGCGTTGAGACATGGGAGGGAGACCTTTCCTTTCGCTTCCGAGCTTTTTTGTTTATTTTTTGAGAGGATTCCAAAGACGAGTCCTACATTTGATTGTCACCCTCCTAAGCTGATCACTGAGGTCCAGATGCACATGTGGGGGTAGATGATGCCCAAGAGAGGCATGTCGAAATATTCGACAAGGATTTCTCCCGAGGCACTGGTGCTACTGGCCAGTGAGAATGACCATACGTTTATTACTTTGGCGTTTTCATACACAGGGATTGATTGGAGAGGGTGTCCCAACATCCTCTTCACAGCAGTTGAGCCTCCAAGTGATAGAGGTAATATTAATGTTTTTAAAAAATTAATCTAGTTCCATTTTCTTGTTTTAATGAATTAGAATAAAATTTATTCTAACATGTTCTTTAACTTGTTTTTTTTAATTGTTTAATGAAATTGTCTAATTATTTTTGTGTACTATATATTTTGTAGATCATTTGATGGGGACATTCCTCCTCCTCCACCACTGGATGGAGGATATGAGGAGATGGACGAGGCCCAAGAGGGTGAAGCACATCCTCAAGGGGGCATGGGTGTCTTGGGTTGTAGGTTTGGTGTGTAATTTCGGATGGACTTCTCTAACAGATTGGCCAGAGTTCTGGTTCAGGAGGGAATCTGCCCTACGAGGCCTTGAGATATCAGCACATATCTGATGTTCGTAGATCTCTACAAGTATTGTCCACGCGAGATAATGCCTCTTACGTGGCATATCATCGGATCTAATAGGGCACTAGCAACGATGAGGGATGCAGGTCGACATCATGCAACTGTAGATGCATCAAATGAGGGTGGTGATGATGATGATCTAGGTGATGATCATGAGGTTGGTGATCATGATGCTTTTGGTAGTACCAACCCATGAGATCATGGTCGTCAAGTTGTTGATGATCCTTCTAGTAGTACACCTCATCGTCAGTGGCTGATGATGAGATTCCAGAGCTAGAGGATGTGCCTTATGTTTCTCTTGACATAACAGACCAACCACCTCCTCTTCAACCTCATAGTTCGCTAGACCACATTGAGGGTACAGTGGTTGACCATCCATTGTCTTCTACTATAGACTAGCGACCTTCTCCTCCACCTCAATTGAGTTTGACAGACGTTGATCATGTAGTAGTCGTCTTCTACTGTAGACCAGGCTAGCAATACATCTATTTTATCGGACATTTGATTGCACTTATTTGACTTGATGTAGTTATTTGAATTGTTATATATATATATATATATATACATTTTTTTGTTCATGTTTATGTACTTAATTTATATGTTGGTCATGTTGATGTGTATATTATTAGGTCATGTTAGATATGTTCATTTAATGTGCTTATAGATAGATGTGTATGCGATAACAATTATTTGACATGAGATTTATGTTAATTTGAGGATGTGTGTGGTGATGATATTAGATAACAATGTTTGTGTTTTGTTAGATGTGATCACGATGATGATGCCTTGTTAGATTATTATATTTGTGTGATAGCTAATGATCTTTATATGTGCTAGAGGTGTATATAATTAGATGATGGTAGTGAGTTCAAATGCGTATCTTAGATTATGTTTACGATTGTTAGATGATTATCATCATGATGTTTATTTTTATGAAATAATATGTATTATAGATTATGTATTAGTTAACTTATATCAAATTTGTATATATGAAATTGCATGTAAAACGACTTACTTTAAAAAAAAATGCAAATATATTTTTATAAATTACAATTTTTAGTATGGTTGAAGCTATGATTGTAAAATTAAGATAAATATTTTTCTATTACTTAGATAGTTCATTGATATTCAATCTAACTTAATTAGTAAAATATTTCAATACTCACAAGGAAAAAATAATTAAAGGTAAAATAATTTAGTTAGTTCTTAATAAGACGAAAATGTGTAACTCATTCAATTTTTAATATAAAATATTATTAATAATAAATTATTCAAAAATACAATTTAACTAATTCAATATTGGTTTATAAAATTCAATCTATTGTTAAATTTAAAAAACTTAAGTCACAAGTTTTTATAACTTGCAGCCTAGATCCATCTTAACTCTGGATCGAGAGAGATCAAATCTCTTGAGATGAAAACATATTTTAAAGTGAAAAGATATTTGATCCCTCTATGTGCCAGAGTTAAGATGGCTAGACTGGTATAATATATATGTAGTTGACATTGAAATATTTTATTTATAATTCACATTCTCCACATTAAAATATTAAAATATGCCCTCTCATATTTTTTTCCTCTATGTATACATTTAATTATTTTTATTATTTATATTTACTAAGATATTGCATATCAAATACATTTTAAACATTGAAAATTTTATAAATATCTCTCATACATTAAATTAGAAAACAACTAGTAATGGAATAAGAATTCTCTCAATATTTCTCACTAAAAAATAAATAAATAAATCAATCAATCAATCAATCAATCAATTTAAATCACTTTACTTTTTTCTATATAAAGTATATATAAAATTATGTTATTTAATATGGACATTGAAATATTTTACTTATGGTTGTTAGAGAAAATTTTAAGGATAGAAATTTATCTTCCATTTCAGAAACTTGATGAATCTCACTAATCCATAATATGCAATTTGTAAAATGTTTGATAATATTTTTGTAAAAATATTCAAATTTCTAATAATTTTATATAGTATCTATATAATTTTGTGGTGATTTTTCAAATACTGTATACTATAAAATTTAGAATAATCATTTTGATGAAAAATGAAAATTAATAAATCTTGTTTTTGGAAAAAAGCATGGAAAATTAGTCCACTTGTGAATATTAGCCCCTTCCATGATGGTTGTGAGTAAAAATAATTTTTGTTTTAAATATCACGTGTAAAAATAGTTTTTGTTTTAAATATCATATGTAAACAGAACATAAAATGAATTACATATAATGTAATATCAATAATATTGCTTATTGTCATGCGAAAAAAAAAATATTTCTTCCTTGTAGTATTAATTTTTTTTTACTCATTACATTTCTTCCTCATAATAAAAGCTAAATTATTATTTTTTTACTTTATATCTCTATATAAAGTCATATAAGATCAAGGTGTAAATTATTGTAGATATGACTTACATTAATTTCTTTTATTATTACTATTTTTAACTTGTTAATTTAAATTATTATTTTATTATTTTTAAATGTAAAGTTACGTGACAACATATCTCCCATACTGAGTTCTAGAGCACTGTAATTAATTTAGATCTAATATAACTTAAAAAAAAACTATTTTTATAGAAATTAATTTATTACTAAAGTTATGAGATTTTCAACCAATTTAAATTTAATATTTATAGCAACTCTTACCCATTTAAATTAAACATTTCTCTCTCTAAAGAGAAGGATAAAGAAATGTAACATAAGGCTTCATGTGAAGTTACTTGTAGTTGCTGATTTTCTCTATTGGAAGTTCTCCCTTAAAAAGGCAAGTGAATTTTTTTCTAGTAATAAAGATATAACATTTTGATGTTATTTTGATTCTTTATTTTCTATTGTATTGGTTTAAATTTATCTCTTTTTAATAATAAATATGAGTTAAATAATACAAAAATGATAATATATTAGATTTAAACTTTTGACAAATAATATATTTGATTATTTCGTAATGAACAACTCAAACAATATTATTTTTTCCACATGCTTATAACGAGATGGTCACTAAAATTCATGTTTTTCACATTTCTCCTAGCTAATATTACATCATGTTCACAATGATAAAGACATGTCTAATTTAAATCATTTAATTATATGTACATTAAAAATAGATAATTATTTCACATAATCTAAATAAGAAACAAAAATGCATCACCAAGTCTATTTGAAAGTCAAACAAATGCCTCTTAATCACCATCACAAATTTGGTGCACTTGATATGTTCCTCTCGCATCGATGTGAACATATTTATCAAATGCACCACGCAAATAATATTTAAACATATGGTCATAGTTAAGTGTGTTCGATAACATGAAAGTTCTGTACTGGTGCTAAAATGTTATACGTGCGCATCGATGTATAAGTTTGACGCACCGCTATGAAAATTTAAATTTGTGAACGAATAGTGGTGCGTCATAGGTATTTATGCACCGATTCCGATGCGGTTGTGTTTTACAACGCACTAGATTTGGTGCATGACTGTGTTTTGGGTGCACCGGTGATTTTTTTAAAATTAAAAGTTATGTTTCCATATTAATAATATATTTTTATTTAAATAATAATAATAATAAATTGTCTTTCATGTATGAGGCTAATGTATTTTATATGTCAATCATGTAGCAAAGATGTCAGCAGAGGGAGCAGGAGAAAATGGTTGATCCATACAATATGGTCCGACCATAGGGGCCTAGAGAGAGGGAGAACACCTAATTGTTTTCCTACAATGCAAACTCCAGGTGTCTTACCTAGATCTTAGAGGTCCCTGCTACAAACTGCCATGGTGCCATGGATTTCAGAAATGGAATTGTGAAAAGTTTATACTTTGTTAAGCATTGCCAGTTCAAATGGTAAAATAAGAGTGAAATTAGAAGGAAGTGGTACAGAGAAAAGATATCAAATTAGGGTTTCATGGGTCTTATCATTCACACACCAAACACTGTGAAAACTTACAGGCATGCCTTTCACGCCACTGTTGTATCGTACAATTGATGTCCTTCGAACTGGCGACATGATGTATATGGCTTAGGCTCATGAATTTCAATGACATGTTATTCATTATTAAAGTCATCATAGATTTATCACTACATGATTATTTATATTTATTTTGAACTAAAAAAGAAGAAAAAAACATGTGACTAAACCAATAAGTATCTAAATGAGACTAAATCGTCAATGTTATTTATAAATTCACTATTTTGTTCTCATTTTCCTATTTGAGAAGGGTTGTGACCTTGAATCCTTATTATCATAGATATTGCATTAGTGAATCTTACCAATTATATTATAAAATGCCAACAAGATGAATAAAAAAAAATATAATTAGTGAAACAATAACAAAAAAAAAACATACAACAATAGTATAAATGATGAAATAAAAAAAGTACATATCACTCTCCATTGTCATCAACCTAATTATCTTCCTTGCTTGGCATGATAACATTGTTGTTCTCAAAAATATGTTTTGATCTAGGGTCGTGTCTTAATACGAACCACCAATCCCCAACACATATGGGTAAAAAAACACTTGGTTGCAGTGTTTTGGGAAAACATAAGGCTCCCTAGCTTCACGCCACATCTTTCAAGAGTTGATAGATATCAACCCACTATCGCGATATTCCTTTACATTATTTTGATCAAAGGTTACACCTAAAATAACACAATGGAACAAAAATAAATCAAATTGAATGATTTCTTCTACCTTTCCAATGTAACCTAACATCCCTTGGATTAGGTTTTGATCATGATGGTTAGCACGACTAGATTGGTCGAACTTGACTTCCACTCCACAGTATTGTGTCATGCATCTATCATTGGCATCCTTTGTGCAAAAATGATGCCCATATTCCCACATAGATGGGAATAAATTCACCTATAAAAAGGTGAAAAAAACACAGTGTCATGTGTCTATATATATATATATATATATATATATATATATATATATAGACACATGACACTGTGTTTTTTTCACCTTTTTATAGGTGAATTTATTCCCATCTATGTGGAAATATGGACATCATTATATGTTACAATTCAAAGGTGTAGTGTGAAGTTAAAATTGTACAAAAAGATAATATAATTACCAAGTTTTTGTACCTAATCACTATGTTTAGCACATCCTCTTCAACACGTAGGTAATGACTAGATGCACTATATTTATCTCTGACTTCATCAACAACCCAACTATTAGGGCATGTCGTTGGAATATTTTCTTTTAAATGATTAATGTAATGCATACTTCTACCATTCAACTGTTTGAACTCTTTCCTATCACTGTCCCATTTCCTCCTCTTCTCTTCGTACAATGTGACCCACGGTTGTGTCACTTCCATATTGTAAAGAATGAATTTGTTGATGGCTTCAATTTCTAAATTTGTTGATAAAATCAAACCAACATATATATATATAGTATGTATGAGATCAAAATATGCATTAATATGAATTCAGTGTGAATAGTTATTGTGTAGTAATTTGACAAATGATGATCCCATACTTACTCTTTATCATGTGCCTCTTCCCATTTGTTTTAAAAATCTCCCCTTATATTTTTTCTTCATCCCTTTCGTCGTCACAAATCGTCGCACCTGGTGTGTTGTTGATCTACTTGATGTACTCACTGGCATAATAGAAAAACTCATACTATATATACCCCTCTTCCATAGACCCCTTGGGTTTTACCCTTTGTCAAACAAAACCTTTCAACTTATTCATGTGCCTTTCTAAGAATAACATCCAACAATAAGAAACGACTCCAACTAATTCAACCTCATCTACTAGGTGAACTAGAAGATGAACCTGGAAATCCATGAAACTTGTCAGCGGTTCCTTCTCAAATGTACAAACAATATCAGTTATCTCTTAATTCCATTGTGGAATGCTAGCCATATGAATCTCCTTTGATGTTATCTAATTTACAAATGCAAATAATTTAGATATGGCACGTCATAGGTCTTGGGAGATGTCATGGTTCACACACCCGTGCATGAGCATAAGATAATGGCACTGTACGGTAAATAAAACATTATAAAAAAATTAATTATAAAATATACCATTACATAAAAATGAAAATAAATAATAAAATCATGTTTTTGACATACATACTCTTAGAAGGTTCAAATGGTCATCCGATTTCAACCCCGACAAAAGGTCTTCCACAGTGAAGCAGCGTCATAGTGAAGACCCATAGAAAGAAGGCACCCTCACATTCATTATAACTTCCTTTACCAAAGAAAGTTCATCTTTATTTAAAATCCATGGGACATCACCTTCTTTGAAAGACCAAGAGGGACCAGACTCTCCTCTAATTTCTTGCCTTTTCTAATGTTTATTTTTAGTTTTTGAAGAAATAAGTTCTCTCCTAATAACCAATGTATCACTTTCTTTCGATGGTATGTGCCTCCATAAAGAAGATGAAACATTTTTAAATATATGCATTGGATCTAGTAAGTGGGAAATATTAAGATGTTATGGGAACTCATAAAAGACAAATTTCCTTTTCATCCCAATGGGAAATTTCTCAACATAGGTGTCGAAGAATATCTGGATCATCGAACATAGGCTCCCCATTTGAATCGAACATTTCTACAAACTCCTTCTCCTTCTCTCTCTCATATTATCTAAGCCATTTAGCTGGTGTCATTATTGCAGGACTTTGGGTTCTCTCTAGTTTACCATTGAAAGTAGATGTTGCTCTCCTATAAGGGTGTTATTTTGGGAGGAATACCCTGGATCAGTCATACACTAGCTTTCATAGGTGGTTGGACCACCTAGCCTTCAAAGAAGATCCACAACATTTACATCCATGATACACTTTTATTACAAGACCTGCGAAATTATTGTATACAAGTTGACACATTAATGACCATGAGAATGCAATTTACCAATGAAAACTCCTAAGCCTAGATAATCATGTATGGTGTAAGCATATATGCCATACAATGTAAAACTATTCTCTATTGTGATGGGTCTTGATACATCATACACATCTATCCCGTCTCATAATTCCTTCAATTCATCTACCAATGGTTGTAAGTATACATCCATATTCTTTACTTATCTTCTACCAGGGACTATGAGAGACAACATAATATGTTCATTCTTCATGGAAAACCATGGGGGGGTATTTTTATTGATCAATACTACAAGCCAAATAGAATAGTTGGTGTTTTGGAGGGAATATGGGTTGATGCCATCCATGGCTATGCTGAGTCGTAGACTTCATATTTCATCCTTGAATTTTTCAGGCCATGTATCCTCTATATGTTTCATGGCTATTGAATATGTAGGGATTCACATAACTCCTAACTCACTTCTGTGTGAGGCATGTCATCCCTACAACCTAGCTAATTCTTTGCAACAAAAGAGTATTTGAATCCTTGGGATTATAAGCATGGGCCTCAACATCTTATGGGGAGGACCATATGATTTACCCCTTTTTTTAATTACAATACCTATCATGCCCACATTTTAGACATATCTCTTTGTCTACATATTCTCCTCTATATGGAATACAATAATTCAGGCATGCATGATATGATATTTACACAACACCTAACATTTTCAACAATTTGTTTTCCTCTTCGTAGCTACCTGGAAAGACATTATCACTTGGAAGAACCTTATCTTTGAATATCCTACAGTTGGTAGGGAATATAATTGTACAATGTCAATATTTAACATTCATAAAATCGACCATTTTTAATTTTGATTGTGTGACCGAATATAAGGAACTTGATCGATCATGCAAGTCAATTACATCAATATTATCGAGAAGCATGCATTCGACATGGCAAACTTTGCTTTCACTTTGTACAACAACATCGTTGTCCCGGACTAAGTAGACTTTGACTCGACGCCAGGTCCAAAGAGAGGGGTGGTGGAAGTAGATTTCAAGCTTTCGAATAAGGTATACTAATATGAGAATCATCCCCTAGATCATCATTTTGGAATGCATCTAACAACATTGCCTCCATGGCAGTCGTATCCCGTAATTAATCATCCATACCAACCTCTATTTGATTGCCTCCATTTCCAACTTGTGATGAAGAACTAATATTGTTGTAGTCATTCCTAATTGGTGAATCTGGACATAGTGGGAATTGAATAGGTGGTTGATTCAACCATTCTTTGTATGCTTCCTCTCCAAGTCTTTCTCTTAATGCAACCTTCTCTTGAGTTGACATTGTAGTGGGGTGCACTGGAAGATGGTAGGTGGGTCACTCATCATCACTAGAATCATAATTTCAAAAAATATTGAACGTCATTAGTACAATATCAATGATATTAGTAATCACATTAATGCAATTGGTTTGTTTAAATTACATTATACCAAACAATTATTACCATCATTGATCCAGGATTGTGGCTAGAAGATGTCATGTTCCAATTGGCAGGGTGAAGAGGTTGTCCATTTTCATCTACCAACTGCTTGCAATATGCTACTCCTGATAAGAGCTTCCGACATTTTTGAAATGGAGGAATATTTTTGCATCTAAACTCGATTCTAAATCAGGATCCTGCAAATTTGGATATGTTTTTATTCAAATTAGCATGGATTTAAAACAACAAAATCAATTAGATAATTGAAATATAAATAAAATATAAACTTACTGAAGATGGAAAGGGAGAACTCTGTGAAGGAATTTGATTAGCAATATGGGACAAGCTGGAATTTTAAAACTTTGCCATTTTATATTATTGATATTTTGTCCTTGTATTTGAGAAAAATCAGAAATAAAATTTTGTGTGCATATCTAAAACTAATCTCGAGAACCATATAACCACAATATGAATTTCAATATAGTTTTCAAACCATTTTTCATGAATAAGGTGACTTTAAGTAGAAAATGTATGCTATGAAGTACTATAATTCATGTGGATTCATCCTAAAGGATAATTTCATATTAATATGCCACTTTATGTGAATTAAAATTTTAGATAACTTTGTGCTTATCAAAACAAAGCGCACCAATGC
Organism: Pinus tabuliformis; assembly: GCA_031772625.1. Taxonomy (NCBI): domain Eukaryota; kingdom Viridiplantae; phylum Streptophyta; class Pinopsida; order Pinales; family Pinaceae; genus Pinus; species Pinus tabuliformis. The sequence goes on from CM062812.1 coordinate 758,429,492, forward strand.
ATTTAAAAAAATAACAACACTGGGGCGTTCAAATAATACTTGCATCGGTTTCCAACATTTCAAAAAAAAATATGTTATCATATCAGTGCTCTTCTACAAAAACACACCGATGGGTTAAAAAAACAGCACTGCTACGCACCTATTTCGGGATTTTAAAAAATAAAAACTAATTCAACCAACTCGGTGCTCTTATAACAATTAAAGCACTGATGCTTTGAAATAGAAACTAGATCGTTGTGTTAAAAATATTAATCGCATCATTTTGGGGTTTTGAATATATATATATATATATATATATATATATATATATATATATATATATATATATATATATATATATATAGATAGATAGATAGATATCATGTCAGTGTGTTGAAAAGTTTTGGCACATTGGAAATGTCGATGTGCTTGCTTTATAAACACACCAGTGCACTTGAATATTGAACACCAATGTGTGGAGAAATTGAAAAAAAAAAACAAAAAACACGATTTTTTTTTAATTAAAAAATGAGCGGCAATTGTTTTTTCAAAATCTAATTTCATAAAGTCTTTTAAATAGTAAAATTTATTCGCCATTTTATTATTTTACCAAAAATTTCAAGGAAGTGATTTGCAAAAGAGACATACCAGGAGTATTGTGCAACAACAAATTCTTTGGAGCAACAAAACTACTCAAAAGATCAGGAGTTGAAAGATATGGTGATTCACTCAAAAACTTGCATAGTAAATTTTTAAAAATTTATAGTTTATTTTATTGATAAAAATTTTACAATTTATGTTAGGGTTTAATTAAAAATTTTCAAGAGAGACATATTGATAGCACTGTGTAGCTACAAAATATTTTGGATCCATCGAAAGATCAGAAGTTGAAAGGTATGGTGATTCACTCAAAACCTTGAATAGAAAAAACATTAAATTTTACTGTTAAAACATTTTAAAATTTTTGTTAGGTTTATTCACAATTAAGAAAAATATTAAAAACCCTATATAATAAAAAATTTACTATAGATTTTACTAGTAAAAAATTTTACAATCTTTGTTCCTATTTAAATTTAATTAAAATTCAGAAAAAAATAAGATAGAAATAAATAAATAAATCAGTGCTTACCTTAAACCCTTTTTTCTTCCTGCAAAATTTCACCTTAGGGTTGAACTTCCTCTACCCCTTCACAATTAGGTCTTTTCAATTTAGGCATTTTAGATTTAATAGGTTTGTGTACTTACTATATATAGGGTGTTTGGTATGTAAAGTGGGGAAATCACTTATTAAATAAGTTCCAAACCCTACCAACTCTCTCCGTTTTTTTTAACAATGGTTATATGCTTCGTGGTGCTCCCTATGTAATATAATGCATTGATGCTCCCTGTGTAATACAACGCACCAGTATATTATAATACTTCTGATTTTGTCTAGTCTATTCATCGTTGCTCCCGATTTAATATAACGCACTAGCTCGCCTCTTCCAAATAACATCATTAAATCAGTGCGGTGCATTTATCCTTACCAATCGCACTATCATAATTTAAAATTAATTTTCCATGATGGTGTTGAACAATTAAACACCCGGTGCATTTAATGTTATAAATGCACCGGTGCATTGATGCAAATAGACACACCAGTTACCAGATATTTTTTTTGGATGAAAATTATTTGATTATTTGTAAAATATATTTGATGACTTTTGTATTGAATGGTACAGGTTGTATATTGGTAATAAAAAAAATGTCTCAAAAGGTCTTAAGTAACAAAAATATTAATCGACACAATGATAACACATGAAAAAACGTAGAGAAAGAAATTTCTTTATAAATTCTTTACAAAATTTATATGTTTGAACTATATGTAAGTTTGACTAATATGTATTGGTTGGTGTGTGTTATGCAAATTCACAAAACGAACAAGGTCAATAAGATTATTTCTAATCTAACAGTGGAAGAGCATAAAACCCTGATAGAAAAATTGTAGAATGATGAATCTCGTGAATGAAAAACACTATTCAATATGAGTTTTTTTTTTTGAATTTTCATTAATAATATACTTAAGAATATTAGATAACATATTTCAAACAATCTATTAATTCATTTATATTTAATGTTCTACAGGGGGAAACAACGAAGGAAAATATCAATATCATTCTAAGAAAAGAAAATTTATAGAACATGTAAATGAAAATGAATTGGTCCTTAGCTCATTTGGAGTGGTGTTGGAGGTTAATGAAAGGGGGGGGGGATTTTTACAAAACTATGAGGAATCTAGTGGAATGAACGTATAGACATCATTTCCACTTACAATACAAAAATCAATCTAATGATTCTAAGAACCAAATTATATCTAAAGTATAGGAATCATTTCCAAAGCAATGGTCCATGTGACATGTCAGACTTGCAATAGCAAAAACACGAAAAAATAAAAAATAAAATAAAATCATTCAAATGGTAATATTCCTAATTATATAAAATGATTTTCTAGAATTATATGTATATATTATGACAAACCATTCATTTATTGATATCAAGTTTGTTATATTTAGTTTTCATATATTATTATAAAAATATTTTATTACTTTTTTCGAAAGATTATAAAAATTCGAAATGATCAACACGTTGATATGTGAAACATGGGCCCAGTAGGAATGTCCAAAAAGATGTACAAGGAGATGGTAAAAGAAATAAACATAATTGCATCACAGGAGGAGCCATCTCAATAACAACGTGCTTCAAATGTATGTAATCATGATTGACTTTGTACATATAAAAAAATCATTTAGCATTAAATATTAATTTTCAAGTATTTTCTTGCAGAAAAGAAAACAAGATGGAAGTCATTCAGCACATAAAGCAGGACAAGGAAGAAAAGGGTTGATTTCAAAGTCTGTGAGTAATTGTTAGTATTTCCTTATAACAACTTAAGCTTTCATTTTTGTAAATTTAAGTTGTTTTAACATCAACCATCCTTGAATGTCTTCAAATAGGTGTTAACATATAAAGAAGTGTCATTGGAAAAATTGATTGGCATTGGGTTAAATAAGGGTTGTGAGTATATGTTGGCATATCAAAAATTAATTATGGAATTTGTAAGTATCTATGTTGTTTTACTTCTCCGAGTATATACTTAATAGAACAAAAAATCTTTTATATTAAATCTATGATTTATAATGGGGTTTAAAACATACAGGAAATAAAGTATGGAACTACGCAAGCACAAGACTTGTTGCAACAAGGCATGAGACTTGGTTTTGAAACCATGTGCATAGTTTATGAGTCACTTCTTTCTATGGTGCATTTCTATTCGATTTACATTGATGTATATTATTTATTTCAGTTTCCATTATTCTCACCAATGAAGATACACCCATTACACTTTATTTTTATGTTTGCGGATAGAACTGCAAGATCAAGAATTTGAAAACAATCGATGCAATAAAAAAAAAATCCTCCAAATAACCCAAGTCATGGAAGCAGCTCGAGCACTAACAACAGTTCCAACAAAGAATGATGATCTATTTGGATATCGATGCAACCTGTTGCATTTTTGAAATAATTGTTTGCGAAAGTCAGACATTTTGTTTAGTGTAATGGACGTAGTGTCCCAATTGAAAGACAAGGGGTTACCAATAACAATACCATTTTGTATGACAAAGAGACTCTTATTGATATATAATAAAATACATTTTAATTTATTATATTGTGTTATCTAATGTTTGTGAAATGTTACACCACTGATTAAATATATGGATGATTAAATATTATAATGAAGAGATGAGAAATCTGATAATATAACAAATTAATCCAAACATCATATACAAATTCACTAATCAAATTTTAATTTATATGAATATTTTTATAAGATATATATTGGTTTTTCGATGAATAACATATTTAAAAAATTACAATAACTGCACTGTCATTGGTCGATGTTTCCAAAAAAGAGAAAATCTCATTCAAAAAATCGGTGTGTTGATAACATAAAAATGCACCAGTGCATTATGTTATATAAAATCATCGTGATGGCATATTTTTGTATGACCGGTAAATTTTCAGAAAACGACAACATCGGTGCATTTGTCTCTTCAAGCACCGATCTTATTTGAGATTAACACCCCAGTGCATTCAAATTCTTAACGCACCAGTGCTTTCATATGACTAACATCTAGGTCCTACAAAATATTATTTCCATCCCGGTGCATTATGAAAAATAAAATCACTGGTCCTTTTGTATAAATAATGCAGCGAGGCATTTGTATAAATGATATGCATCGGCATTGAAAGTAAAAAAAAAAGCCATTGACACAACAATTATTTTTTGCATGCCCCGGTATCATTCCTTACAATAATTCCCTGTGGATTTTTTATCTATTAGCACCAGTATGGTATATATTATGCACCGGTGTTATTTACATTCAATGCCTCAGTGCATTTAGTTATGTATGTCGCCTGGTCCTTTTATATATGTAGCGCATTGGTGCTACTTGTTCTATTAAGTGCACCGCAAAAAAAAAAAACATCCGCTAAAACCTTAGGCCACCCAGATTTTTTCTGTTGTGATGAATTTTTGTTAAAACCTCCACTAAAACATCGACTATCATAAACAGATGTTTTAGCGGATGTTTTCTTGACAATTGTTTCCAATTTTATAATATTAAAAACCACAAGAAGGTATTTTCTTTGTAGTGATAATACATGAAGGCCTCCTCTCAATATCTTCTCTAATTCAAACATCAAGATCAAATGTGATCCATCCATAATATCAAAAAGAAAGTTAAGAACATAGTCAGGTCTCAACAAGTAATGTTCTAGCTAATCTATATGAATAAATATTGCTCATTTCTCCTCCAAGTCACAATTTAGAGTTTCTTCCCTTTTGGGCCTAGCCTTGTGTGGAGTTGATGACAATGATGTGATTATGGTTCATTACTTGAATTTGGATACAATTGATGAGGAGGAAACCAAGGACCCTAATCCTACATTTGATGCACCCCTCATTTGAGCATATGCACATTGGCACAAGTTATCATATCATGTCACCCCTAGGTATAGTTAAAATGGAATTTTAGTAAATCCAACACAAAAGAAACCTAGTGGGAGTCCCAACTAGAAAATATTGTGGATATACATGGGAAAGAAATAAAATATCATCACATTGTGCATGCATTGTTCCCATAATACTTTCCTTTCCATCTCTTACTAGTATATATGTCCTCGAGTAGGCTCCCATCGCAGTATCATATCTAAGCATCAATAGCCAAAATCTAAGCTTCATTATAAGTTTCTTTGTAATCAATAAAGATTATTATATGGGTTACTCTTAATTTCAACTCCTCTACTAACTTTCCTATAATTTTGTTTTGCCTTTTATAAGAGCTATTGGGTATGGATATAACTATGTGGCAATCCGTTATGCACTTTCATGTCATCTCTTATTGTTGAATAATTTTCTTGACCAATTGAATGAGAACATACAATAACCCAAATTTAATGAAGTATGATACATGATTGTTGGTTGCAAATACTTTTGTGCTAGTTTCTCTAATTAGTTCAATATTTTCAACATTTTTTCATATCATTGACATTAATTTGTTTATAATTGTTTATTCAAATAAGTGTCACAATAATTCTTGATTTCATTATATTTTATTTGAGATGTAATTCAACAACGACCCCTTGAACTCAACACAAATTTACTTTGTCAACATAGCACAAGTAAATGATTTCTTTGGCGTTGAAGCAATTTATTGGGTGAATATTTCTTACTTTTTATTTCCATGAGTTTCCTCAATTCTTCCACAATAAAACCTTCTTCTTTTTTTGTGAACCAGAGGAACCCAACAACCCACCTAATACGTAGCTACCAATAAACCTCTACAGGGCTATGATATGTCCTCCTCCCCATAGCCCGGGTCACAACAACGGGGATTTGAACTTGGGTCTTTCAACGATTTCACATTTCTTAGATTAACCAATTTAGTTAACCCCCGTGAATTCCACAATAAAACATTAAAGGGAGATATGAGGTAAGCTTTTTCAAACTAAGGAATAACTCCACTCTTGGATTGGATTGCATTAAGCTTAGCCATAAATTAATACAAAGAGAAATGACCTTTGATTTCATCTTCCAAGATTTCTAGATGACTTTTTCTATCTAACTATGACCCTTCATGCTCCTCAATTAATATTTAGAAAAATATTTGTAGTTTACCATAATCCCAATTATTAGGTACCTAACGTTCCCCACCTTCATAAGAAAGGGTTTTTGTGAGTCAAAGCATCATTTAAACTTTTCAAAAATTTAAATTCCAAACACTTTAACAAAAATTTATGTAACTTTATCACTTTTGAAACAATGTCCCAAACAATTATTCTTGGCCTCTACATGATATCAAATTAGATAGCAGTGTTTTTTTGTGCTTGGTTTGATCATGGAATCCATAATTCTTGGCAAACTTATTTGCAAAAGTATTTTTCAACAAGGAGGAGAATTTACATATTTCTCTTGCAAATCTTCAAGTATTTTCCTGATCCACAAAATAAGCTTTGTTGCTTCTGCAACTACCACACATCTCACCTCTATTGTGGCATTTGTTGGAATAGACTATTTGCATTCTAGGAGAAAATTGTTGATCCAAGCCTCATGTGATATCCTAAGGAAAACACTCCATTTTCTTTATCCCCATCAAATTATGAATCAGAATATCTAATTAGGCTAAAATCATCAACCTTAGAATACTTGAATCTAAAGTATTAAGTTCCCTTCATGTATTTAGAACTATTTTTGTAGTAGACCAATGTCCTTCACAAAGTTTTATATAAACCAAGAAAGAATCACAATAATCATTGAAATATTTGGTCTATTGGTGGTAAGGTAGATAAGTCTTACCACAAGTTGTTTATAGTTGGTTACATCCTCAAATTCATTCCCTTGTTTTTAATGTGATTTCCAAATTCTATTGCATTTGAATATAGAGAGGGTTACACTAAACCATGCCAAACGTTTTCAATGATTCTCCAATGTACTTTTGTGAGATGAATATGTACTTTGGATTTTGAGTCACTTCAATTCCCAAGTATTACTAGATCCCAAATATGTCATCTCAAAGCCTATGTTGAATCTTTATTTATGCTTGCAATATAACTTTCATTGTTCCCTGTTACTGATAGATAATCAACATATTTTATAAGATATACAATAGTTTTTAAACTTTGTTAAAAAATAGATTTTCATCATTGAGATTAAAGTGCCTGAAATTCAATTTCAAAAGATGCCTAGTTATATTTTCATACCAAGCTCATAATGCATGTTTTAGGCCATATAAGAATTTGTTGAGTTTACATACATTCTATTCTTTTCCCTTGACAATAAAACCTTCTATTTGAGACATGAATAAATTTTCTTTCAATTATCCATTCAAAAAAGTAGCCTTCACATCCATTTGATTGACTTTACATGCATTTTGTGTTTCCAAGACAAATAAAGTATAAATGGTAGTCCATTTTGTTGTGGGGGGAAAGGTCTCTTCATAACTAATACCTTCTTTTTGTGCAAATCCTTTTGCTACAAGCCTTGATTTTTTCTTGTCAAAAGAGCCATCTAATTTGTAATTTTTTATAAAGACCTATTTGCATGCAATTGGTTTAGTTTTGAAAGGAGGGTCCACCAACTACCATGTCCCATTCTTGATGAGAGCATCATACTCCTTTCACATGGGTTCCTTCCACTCATCATTAGAAGTATCTTCTTCAAAGGAAGTTGGTTTGAATATATTATATAAATTTAATTCACATGAAACATGAAACATCCATATCATCAACATCATCTAAATCTAAATCATATAAATGACATCCATCTTGTCTGATGGAACCTCTAGTTCTTTTCTTTTCAGCCTCATTAGGATGAACACTACCAAGTGTCTTTATGGGAAACTTTAATGGAACATGTTGAGATGGTTTGGGTTTCTCCACCAATTGAGATGGTGCTACATCAATGTTCAACCTCTAAATCCTCTCTATCATACCATCCAATTGAATTTCTTATTCCAATGAATTGGTCGAAACTTATTCATAAGAGGGAGATGATTCTTCAAAAGGAGAGTCTAGAGATAGATCTAAGATTGGGGTCCCCCCTTCAAAATATGGAATCTTGTAATCAAATTTGTGATATGTCTTTACATGGGTGAAATGATCTAGATGATCATGTTGTCGCTCAACAACTTTTTTCATTCTTAGAAGATTAAAGGAAAATCATATGTCTAGAAATATTGAAATTATTGTTTACCTCAATGCAAAGATGATAGGCCATGGTAGTATTTCAATACCCAAAGAAGATACACTTTCAAATCCTCACATTAATCTTATTTCTTTTCTCCTTGGGAATCAAAGCATTGTAAGTGGAACCAAAGACCCTGAAATGCCTCACTAAAGGAATGTAGTCATACCACATCTCATAAGGAGTATTGTTTCCAAAATAGATGAACACTTATTTTTCACATAAATTACATGTAGAGTTTTATCATCCCAAAACACAATGTTTACATTAAAAAATAACATTGAACATACCATGTTCAAAGTGTCCTATTCATTTTTTCTTCTACACAATTTTGTTGAGGATTGCATGGCACATTGGTTTGATGATTTATACCTTATTAGAAAAGATAGATTTCAAACACATTTGAAGTATATCCCCCTCCATTATCAGTATGAAAAGTGCCAATATGAGTTTGAGCTTCATTTTCAATCCATCGATGAAAATTGTTGAATGTTTAAAATGCTCGAAATTTCTCTTTCAACATATAAACCCAACACATCCTAGTGTAGTCATCACTAAAATTATTATATACCTATTTCCAAATACATATGGAACATGCATGGGCCCACAAAAATAAAGTGCATCAATTCTAGTTGCTATCGAAGTAGAATCGTGAAATGGTTATTTGTTGTATTTTCCAATGATACAAGCCTCATATTGCTTCAAACTCTTTAAAATAGTAAGAAAAATAGAAACACCATTCTTTTCAATGAAATAAGGATGCCATAATTAATGTGTCTAAATCTACCATGTCATTAAAGACTAGATGAAAATGTACTTCCATTATGGTGAGAGAGGTATGTGGAATTCTATGCATGAGTAGATGTCTCTTTCAACTTCAACAATCTTTCATCCCCCATTCCTTTCATAACAACCATGTTATTGGAAGTATTATTTATTTAAACTTTTCCATCAAAAGTGAATGTAGCTTTGGAATATGGAACACAACATGCAGAAGCAAATCCAAGGATCAATTCAATTTAATCTTGACTGTGCCAATTCCCAAAGGTTTGAGACTTGATTTATCTGCAAAATATAATACACCATCTACATTTTCATTTAAATTTTCAAAGAATTCTCTCTATAAAGTTATGTGATATGTTTCACCTATGTCAAGTAGTGATGCATCTCTCCAAGAAGTAAATGAAGTGTGAAATATGTATTAAATAGCTCTAATATTACAATGGGAAACCATATAATGAATATCTTTTTGAATTGTTGATGTAGGGACCTTCACTTTATACCCCTTTCCTTTGGTCTTGGACCTTTCAAAGTCAAACTTTATAATTTGAAGTGAAAAATGATAAAAACAACAATGCCTTAATGGTGCATCCAAAACCCCTCTCAAAGGTAAAGGGGAACAATATTTGGTCACCACATAAAAAGTGTTTATTAGGAGGAACTTTTGATTACTTGTCAGCCAAACTAGTAAAGAGATACCACTAATTGATTATGCAATGAACATAATCTTGAGGAAGGCCAACACTCATTTTCCATGGGAGTTGAATAGAAATGTGTATGTACAAAACCTGTCATTCAACGTAACATCAGAGGAAATGCATGAAATATTTGGAAAGCATGGGGCCATCAAGTAGATATAGATGGTGTCGATAAGGATACACATGGGACTACTTTCATCATCTACGAAGATATATATTATGTAAATAATAACATCAATCACCTCTCAAGCTTCAATTTCACCAATAATTATTTCATCTTCCTCTATTACTACCAACACAAGATGACCTAGAAGGTCAACCACACGTAGAAGGAGACAACCAATGGTGTTAGAAACAATTATATGCATATGGTGGTGGTAGTTTCAAGATCAACCTTTTTTCAAAAAACTAAGCCTCTTACTTTTGAAATGACTAGAAATTACCTTAAGAGAAGGCACTCATATAGCTACCAGTGGGAAAAATATTGAATTTTAGCTATTGTCTATGTAACTATAGGAGTGTTGGGTTATGGATTGACTAACCCACCATCAAGTGAGAAATTAGATAGAAATTCACTAAGGGTTTCTTGTCTCTATATATCTTTCTTGGTTGTATTTGTTCTTCCTTGGTATCCTAATGAGAATTATAGGAATATAAAATTGTCAAGGCAATGACAATCAATGGAAGAACAAGATTGATGAGCAATGTATTCAGAGGGACCAAACAAACAAAATTCTTTTTTTTGATCCATATCAGCCTTCTATGAGCTAATTATGATAAAATTTGGATGAAGAATCTTGGGTCTACATGGTGGACTGTATGTCCATGAACATCTTCATGATGAAGAACCTGAAGAAGCTCCGCTACTGAATTGATGAAACCCACTAATTGGTTCATGAAATTAATTAGTTCTTATCTAACAGGCACAATGGAGCTGCTTCCAACTTTTATGTCAAGATTTTGAAGGATTAACATGTTTCTTTCCTTATTTGTATGGATAACGCTTTTCTATCAAGGTTTTGAAGACCTAATTCTTCAATGAAAGAGGGAGTTGGCTCTTGAACTGTATATGAAGGATCTTGGGTTATAAGTCTGATAAATTATCCCTTGAGAAAGGGAAGGTTGTTATCAAGATCTTGTAAAGGGTTGTGTTGCTGGAATGCAAGCTCATTAGAACATCCATGATAATGAAGTTGAGATAATTTGAGTCTCACTCTTTTAATTCATTTTTGTACAAGAAGTTGATTGACTCTGTGATGTATTTGTTGTGTTGGATTATAGCTAACACCTTTACGGTACTCCTGACTATTGCATGTTGCTAATGATGATCAGGTTGCAAGGATTCTTTGACTAAGTCAAAAGTACTAATGATACAACCTGGGGTTGTTTTTTACTGCTATGGTTCTTGGATAGTTCTGCTGAGGTGGAATGAGTACAAACATGTGCAATGACTCAAGAAGAAATTTGGCTTATGATATTGCTTGTCGAAGTTTTTGGAGACCACAATGATATTCTGTGATAATTGAAACTACATGAAGTTGTCAGAGAATCTAAAAAAAGGACACCAAGTATCATTGCATTCATTACATAGTGTAGGAGGGGGTGGTAAATCTCCAGTATATCTCCACTTATGAACAGACAATTGATATTTTGATAAATCTCCTCCCTAAAGGAAAGCAAGTATATTTTAAAGATAAGTTGTAACATGTGGAGAATGTCTCTCTGGTTGAGAGGGAGCAATGATCTTCTTAGATCATGTTATTCTTCTTATGTCACACTAACATGTATAGGGTTGTAGTCCCTATTTCAATGTGACTTGTATAGGAAGAATGTTTTGATAGATTGATTAGCGTCATGGACATTCATTCTCCCTATGTCTTCTACTATGACCTGTGTAGGGTTATTACCATGAATCTTGTACACTGGCCTATATAGGGAGAATGGTCCTATGAGAAACTTTTTATGTCTTGTACTTTGACCTATATGGGGCTTAACATCCTTGTATCAAGTACATTGACCTAAATAAAAATATGAGCATCTTCCTGATTCTTGTACATTTACCTTTATAAGGATTAAATACCCTGTGTCAAGTACATTGAACTGGATAGGAAAATAAACATTTTCCTGCAACTTGTACTATAACAAGTAACCTAAATGGGAAAATAGGCATTCTCTCATGTCTTGTATTGTGAACTAGATAGGGATGTTGTCCTTTAGTCAGGTACAATGACTTGTATCGGATAACTGGGGTCAGAGACTACCTGGTTGGATAGGAGCATCCAAAAATCTATCTCTAATCTCAGAGGGAGATCATTATTACCATGAATGGATAAAGAAGTACTCTAATTCTGCAGTGCTAGCTAATTATAATGGCACTAGGGTTATGAGACACTATTTGATTGATGTCTCTTGGGGAGATCATGCATGAAGGGTACTATAATTATTTGGTACTGGGTGGTGATGTTATTAGTCCATTGATGATGTTGATCTAATATTGATCCTTTATTTGAGAATATTTCAACTTGTATTACATCTTGACTATGATTATGAATAACTCCCTAGCTAAGAGGGAGTGTTGAAGAATGTGTAACCATGGTTGGTCTTCATAAATTATATTTGTACTTGAAAAGAACAAAATTATTATTGTTTCTAATATGTTCTTCATGCTTTTGATTTGGTCAAAATGAATCTTTGGAGAGAAGAAAATTATTATTTTATTTATATTTTCAAGTGGCTCCACAAGTGCTAAGTCAGATCACATGATGGCTAGTTTGCTTGCCTAGAAACTCACTCATTTGGATCACATGGTGGCTAGTTTTCTTGCCTAGAAACTCACTCATTTGGATCACATGATGGCTATATAGAGAATTTAATCTGCCCTTTGTTTTATGAAATTGGAACACAAATACCTTACTCATTTTCTCTCCTATCTGAAGTGGTCTAAGATATGTAGATCTACTCATTACATTTATGATCTGAAATCAGTGATTAGAGATCTGCTCATTATACTTATGATCTAAAGTTAGAGGTTCAAGATCTTCTCATAATATTTATGATCTAAAGTCAGAGGTTTGAGAATAGCTTGCTATTATAATTATCTGAAGTCTGGTATTCGAGATATTCATATTATCATTGTGATCTGAAGTCTAGTGTATGAGATCTTCTTATTACTATAATGATCTAAAGTCTAGGTCTAAGATCTAAGCCTATATATAAGTTCTAATCTAACTGTCTTTTGTGATATGATAATAGGATATACTCTCGATAGTGAACTCATTGGACACTTTATTGGACAGCTTGTCGACATTGAGTTATAAACACTTACACTGGAGACTTAGCAATTGTGGATGCCATCTTGGGGTTAGTATTGTCTATGTCTTGATGTACTATTGAAGGATCTCTCTAAGAAATATGTGGTTGGCTTTTCCTCCTTGTGGGCTTTTAATATGGTCTATGAACTAAACATTGGTGTCTCTCGTTATTTGTGCAATGTGATCTCTTCTTATTTTCTTTACTGCTATTGGTTGAATTTCTGAAGTGTAATTATTTGATGAAGAAGAATAAAATTGCAAACAAGATCTAATAAATTCAGAAATAATTATCAATAGTTTAGAAATAATGCTATTACATTATGTACTTGATTTCTCAATAGTGGACACATGTAATTCGGGTTTTGAATCAAGGACCTCCTAATTTTTGTATAACATGATTTTCCAAGTTATCTGCACTTTGGGGGCTCATGTTTGACATCATATCATTTATTCACATGGTTAAGGTTTGTATATTTGATAGATTTGAATTGAAGGCCTTAGGTTGTAATAATATCTCATTATTCCACTACTCCTTGATTTACACACATTAGACTACCTATCTAAATGACATTGATACCATTTTGGAGAACTAGTTCCTACTTTTACTCAAGATCCAATTGATTTGTTGATTTGTTGAGACATAGGTCAACTATTTATTTTCTTATGGCTATGATCTATATTTGACATGGGTGCAATGTGTTTTTTCATGGCTATGAATTTACATTCTATATATACTTCTTGTATTTTCATTGTACTTGATTTGGTGACCATGCTTACCTTTTCAGTGCAGCATGGGTATGTTTGACTTGGGGAAGATAGTAATTTGATACTTTGATTTTTTTAAGGTAATGTTTTGATATTGTGTTTATTGGATTTCACTTGGTTCCACTTATATGTATCTTTTATAGTATTATAATACAATTCAACCATTAAATTCCCTTCTAACCTCATACATTAGAGGGAATTTGCTATAGCGTTATTTAGTCATCATTGATCATTAATGACTCATCGGCGAAGATATGTCTAGTTTCATATATTTTCTCCACTGAAATTAGTTCAAAAATGAATTTTACTTGATATTCACTCTTTACCTTATGGAAAAACACATATCATACACTCTTTCATTTCATGCAAGGTGTGTATTCATTCCAAAAGTTGCAAAAAAATAATAGATCCACATTAATTACATGCTCGTAGGTGAAAATTACTAGTTTATTACACCTACACGGCCCTAATTTCTATCGCTAATGAACTTAAATAACTTATGAAATTGTAAATAAGTTTTACATCAATCATAGAAGTGGAAACTGACCATTTTGATACCCTTATGTTTGAGCTTTATATTGAGAATTTAGCCTTGGATTTTATGGTCATTCCCTTCTACACAAACCTTTGTTTCTAAATTTGACTCTCTTGGTCAAATTTGAGATCTAGTCCCTTATTAGTTTTCCTATTCACATATAAGGATGGGTTTTAATTAAAGTTGAAGTCTACAAGTCATCTAGGATACGAGGAACACAAGATTTGGTGATGAAGGTGTTTGAAGTATATCAAGTATTTCTTACATATTATGTGTGTGCGTGTGTGTGTGAAAATATCTATTCTCCCCCCCCTCCCCACCCCGACCTAAAAAACAACTATGTCACAATTCATTTAATTATGAATTACATGATTTGAAAGGGAAACTAATTACTTTGGTATTAATTAAGAGTTTTCTTATTTTCTTGTCATTGATACTTTATGTTTTAAATTATTTGAGGAATGTGGTGTGATGATTGTGTGAAAAAATTTAAAGAAGTTTGGAGCATCCAAGGCTTTATCTAGACATTTACAAGGTCCAACCAAGGGACCAATCATAGGTACTCTTTCTTGTCTATTATTTATATCTTTGGCATAACAACTGGATTTGGAAAGTTGAGTAATTTTTATTATATTTGCTCAATCATTGATTTGACCCTAATCAATAGGGGATTGTCCCATATCAAACCACCCCACAAAAATTTCCTATGTATTTTGTAAGTATTTTTGAATTTATTTATTTATTTTTATTTTTTTTGTGAGTATAGGTTGTTTTATGTTTTGATTTCTTCTTCTTTTTAAATATTGTTATACTTATAATTTATTTATTTTTAACTTTCATTTTTACTGGTGTTTGTTAGTGGTTCAATGCATCTATGTGAATGAGAATCATCGTTAATGGTGCACTTACTCATCCATGGTAACAATAAAAGAGTTGTCATCATTACATGATAATACATTGCATGATTTACAAAATAAAAAAATTGGGAAGATGACATGCCTCTCTAGTAAAGTAGCAACACCCACCCTGTGCGTTATACTCCATTAGGATAACATTTTCACATGTCCATCAATATGCACACCTCGTTCACTTAGTGTAGTTATAAAATATGTGTGATACACATTATCATCCAAGGAGTATTCTGATTAATACTCCCATACATTTGTTAATGGACTAAAAAGCATGGTAAATTTATGCACCTTTCATATATTATTATTTGATGCACTTCAAATTCTAGGGACTTTTTCTAATTAATGCGGCCCATGTAGGCACTTAGAGTTAGTGTGGTTTGAAATTCAAGGTCACACAAGCAACAATTGTTTAAAGAAAAGGAAGCAAAAAATAAATGAAGGCTAATTTTAAAATGTTTAACTAGTGAAAATGAAAATGAATTTACCTAGTCTCCTTTGCCAAGGATGCATGGTTTAGATGAAAACTAAGATTCCACATGGTTGTCAAATTACTAAAAGGAAATCAAATCTATTATGGAAGACAAGGAATGTAGAAATCTAGAAATTCAATAGCACTAGACAAAGAAGTGTTCATAGGGGAATATAGAACATTGGTTCTTGTATTTGTGTGGAAAATGAAAGTTCGATTTGATAATTTTTTCAAACCCTGCCATGGTGCATCATGTATTCTAACGTAGATGCATGTATATGTACAAAAGATACAATAAATATTTTTAATAAAATAATTTAACCTACCTTGGTGCACATGGTAAGGTGACACATAGTTGTGATGGTATATTTTATGTAAAGCATTGATAATAGTTTTTCAAAACCTTTTACAACATGCAATAACACTTGACATTAATGTCGTTAATTCTATTTGTCATAATTAAAATAATTAAAAGAAGAGTAAGAAGAAATTGTTAGCCTCAACATCAATATGTTGGTCTAAACACACCAACAAAAATATGTTTGCTAAAACCTTACTAATTTCCATTATTTTTTTTAATTAAAAATACATTAAGCAAAAAATTAGGTGTGTGAGTGTGTTCAATCTTAATGAGAACGTTGAAAGTAATATATATATATATATATATATATATATATATATATATATATATATATATATATATATATATATATATATATATATATATATATATATATATATATATATATATATATTGTTAGTTAAATTTCTATTGGCTTAAAATAACTTCTATACAAAATTAGAGTTCATTGTTAGGCTTGAACACTATTGTCGTCTACCACAAGGGAAACTAGACCTATCGACAATGATATCTATTGTTTATCATCCAAAAATATTACTAGTTTGCATCCAATTTTCTCACATTCACTAGGACATATATACAAAATATCAATTGCCGGTTGTAATTGGTTATAAATCTAATAAAGGAAACTAATTGACTAAATGTAAAAAACATAATTGGCCAAAAGGCTAGGGTAACATCAAGTATCATAGGATGTGATTACGACTGGATCTTGGGCATTTGTGTTTGATGGAGTTAGACACTTGAGGCCGCATTGTAGATGACCTTCTATGTGACAAGGTTGACTAAGCAAGAGTAATGGTGGCATTGGACTCATTGGATTTCACTATGGCATGCTATAATTTCATTTTGGTTCTCATGCTTTTCCTTAAGGACCCTTCCTAGGAGTGTCTTCATTTGCCAATGGAGGGTAATGGAATTGAGATATTGGCTCCATATTTCCTTGGTATGGCCAGGGTCTGAAACCTAGTTAGCTACTTTAGTATGGATTTCAGAGTCAAATTAGGATTGGTGATCATTAGTGGTTAAGGCTTCTAATTGACATATTTCCTCTTGGATTTTTGGAGTTGAGGTATGGAAAACATTTGTAGTTGTCTAAGATTGTGTTTGAGCCTGAGGTCTACCCTGAGGGCTTAGAAATCCAAACCCTCGTCAAGAGTGCATATGTTGATGGGGAATAATGCTCAAAGGAAAGATAGGCCTAGTGAAAGACACCCTCCAGTAGAGGGGTAGACCGGTGAGGAAAATAGAAAGGAACCAAGACAAAGTCAGAAACTATTTATGCTTAACTTCCAGGTTGACCTGGGAATGGAATTATCTATTAATGGTAGAGGAGGGGAAAACAAAGAGTAACTCCAAGCAGGGCCAAGCAGCCCTAAAACCAAAGGCACACCAATTAATTTCCACACATTAGGACTCCTTGCAAACCATAAACCATATTCCACCATACAAATACAAACAATCTAAGAATTCTTTGAAGATTGGACATTGTTGATGGTGCTAGACCCACCAACATGTTAGGAAAAAAAAATTGGACGCTATATTAGGTGCGTGAACCTACCTATGGTATTGTGCATGGTTTTTGCAGATGGTTTTCGACGCGATGGTTTTCAGTCCATTTTATTTTGTAGATCTGGTCAAGGTAACTACAGTTATGTTCTAATCCAGGGTTAATGGATTGGGGTTTATGGATTCTTGGGTATGTATATATATGTATTGTAACATTGAAAGGAACAAAATGAAAAAATCAATCTAGTAGTCCCGATTTTGGGATCCAAGGGAAAATATTTGTGTATATTTGTTTATGTGTTATGCTCTCGCCATTGTTTATTTTCTGTTTTTTTTAGAATTCATATGCAGGTAATTTCTGTATGGGGGTTAAAACCTACACAACATTCAGGGGATCTCCCTGAAATGAATTCCCAGTTAGACCTCACACCATTTGGTGTAGGAGTCCCATCTGGTATGAAGGCTCGATTGCCAAATACTTAAATATTTGCCTCAGCTCTAGCTATTAGCACAAGAGAGTGTCGCAATGGTATCTTCAAAAATAAAGGTGAGTGTGCCTGGTGAGTGTGCAACAAAATTGTGTCTCGGTTCTCTTACTATAAAAGGGTGGATAAATGCATGTCCAACATACAATGGAATAGTCCACAGCGGACACGATAGTCGTTAAAACCAATGAACAAGAGAAGATTCGTCTACCATCCAGCGGAATAGTCCACAACAGAGGTGACAGTCATTATCACCGACAAGTAACGAAGTGTCTGTCTAGTATCCACAAGGATGAGACAACAGTGACAACCATTACAACGCATTCCCAACAAGATAAGCACTAAAATAACCGAAATAGTTCAACTATCTTAGTAAATGTGAAAGCAAACGTGAACTACAAACGTTCATAGAATAGTCTTACAAACATCCATAAGTCATGCATGAAAACATCCTGGCCTTAAAAGGCTTTTGTAATTAAGAAAATTTCTGAGACACATATTTACATTATACATCACTAGCCCCAGTAGTGGGACATTGGAGCCACTCCTTGCTCCTCAAAGAACTGACTGATCTCTCTAATGCTTTGCGAGAGGAGCCAAGGTGAAAAGTCCTTTGCTCATACAATGAGGGGGTATATATAACAATAGGGGTGATGCTTACCCCTTGTGAATCTTTCACTACCCTCATGATTGTTCATCTTCCTTTGACTTTTCAACTTACATGACTCTTCATATTCATGTGTGTCCATTAGACTTCCACTTTACAATACATTTGATTTACAATAAACATGGCCCACAATAGTGATGTGGCAAGTGACAACTCATGACACGACTTGACATGAGACTGCTGACATAGACTAGCTTGATGATGTGGCAATGTCAAGCTACTACTACTACTGAGTGATAGATGTGTTCTAGGATATGCTTTTTCTTATCCTCCGCATAGCTTGTTGCGAGGTCTTCAATGATCTTTGGTCGTGGAAGGTGGTTGCACGCTTGTGTTCCTTTTTCTTTCTCTTGGTAGGTTCATCCATCCATTCAACTACAAGTGAGTCTTTAGGCATGCTTCCTCTTTCTTCTTCTTCTTCATCATCTCGCCATGACTTGACCGTGTACATGTTCCTGCAATCCATTCATGATGGGACGACATCAATCCGAAAACTCCCTAATCTAAGATGATGCATTGATATGCTTGAACCAAGCCCGGGACCAGTGACAATATGGGAGAGAGGGCCTAGTAACTATGCATTGTGTAGTTCCAAGTGATATGAAGACGGATCGATCACTAAGGCTGCGTAGAGCACAACTCAGGATTGATTGAGGAACTTCTAAACATAATCCTCACTGGGGATAAAAATTATGCAATGACCACTAAGAGTCAGGATTGCGAAGTTCAGAAAGACAGTGGCTGATGCAGGATGGGACCCTGGGAGACTGATCTGCGCAGTTTTGAGAGGCAAGGAGGAATGAGTAACAGAGAGACCTGGAGGAAAAATTTGTGCAGTTCTTGAGGTCAATGAGCTCTGGCTGAGGAAGGACACATGAGGAAACCTCTGCGTAGTTTTGGAGGCCAAGGGAGGTTGGGGTCTCTGCGCATTGCAGGGTTCCATCAGGCAAGGGGAAGAGCTTGAGTACTGGAAGTGAGAAGTGCATATTTCAAGTCAGACTGGGAGGAACTGCTGCACAATTCTGGAGGTCAAAGGAGACTACTGGGCTTTAGAATTGTGCATTGCAACTGCCCTGGAGGACAGTGACTGTGCATTGCGCAATTCTAGGTAGGAAGGTCACAACACTGAAGGTTGAGATTGTGCAGTGCGTAGCTTAGTCGGGGTCTGGTGCAGCTGGGTTTCTCGATCGGGAAGATTTTCAAAAAAGTCGCTAACTGCGGGAGGGAGCTAGACTTATGACGATCTTGAACTTGTGATCACACACTTAGCATACTTTGACAACATGAAAACATAGACCACCGGAAAAACAAGAGATCAATTCCCTTTGTGTGACTGTCTCATAACAAGAAGCGACAAGTGCGACACTTGAGATGGACTTTAGGATGACCGTGATGACACTTGTGCGAGTCTAATCAAGACTTTGCATATGAGTTTGACGGGTGTTTACATAGCTAGGAAAACTCGTATACAGAAAGACTAACCTTCAAAACCACCAGAAATGTTTGTAAACACAACATATCAGTCACACTTGACAAAATACAATAGTTGATCCAACAAGAAAAAGGGGGTCAAAGGACTTTAGGAAAGGTCATGAAATGAGCTTAAGTGATTGCAACAATCAAGGGGAATACGAAGGAATGCTCTGAAATTTGAGTGCAAGCCAAAATTTTGGAGGGTGTTACAGTCGTTACAACACTTGGTGACACAGTGGTTGAAATCCAGCTTCTCTGTATTGGTTATTTTCTTATGTGCAAGGCCTTGTTCCTTCAGGGAATATTGATTCATCGTGCATATTACTTTGGATTCGCCACTTACCCCATGGGAATTCATGGTCCCCTGTGTTCCTTCTCATTTGAACACAACATAAAATTCAACATGATCACAATGTTTTGAATTGGGAAGGGTAGCTCGTGAGCTTAAGATTTTCAGAGTATAGTTTTTCATCTCTAGTGTTGGTCCACTGCAAGTAGGCTTGGAGAATGTCACAGTGGAGTTGCGTAGGAACACAAGCATTTTTCCACTGTCAGCTTCCCTGGATAGTACCCCGGTGGAGTTGCTTGCTTCACCTCCCTATGCAGGAAGCCTTTCTCTTCTTTTACATTTATTTATTTATTTAAGGAGAATTGTGCATCAACACTTATTTCTTTTGGGGAGGAAGAGGGATCCCGACTTATCGAGAGTAGGAGAGGTTTTTTTCTTCAGAGAAGCATGCAAATACCTTTGATTTAGGTTTTCTCGTTTAGATATTCCCCTTCTCCATTTCTACTAGTTGGATAAGCTTGAAAACACCAAAGTAGAAAACTGAGTATAGGCATGAGGTTTTCGGACTGGACACAAGTTCATGGTTGGGCCAAAACTCTCCCTATGTACAGATCATATTTTCCGTTAGAACTTCATCGGCCAAAAGGTACAATCAACACAAGGAAGATGGACAAAGGGGCTAGTCAAGTGCTGCAGTGTCAAAAGACTCTTTGAACTTCAGCCACACACATATTTGGAAGCCACAATGCAGTAAGGCACAACACGTATTTACATGACAAACAAAATGAACTAAAGTAAAACATAAACATCAAATAGCAAAAGGACTATGTAAATAGTGCGGCGCGCAGCCCCAGATCTTCACTGAAAATATTGCTTTAAGTCTTGGTCATTGATAGGGAGAGAGTTAATCTTCCCTTCAAGTGATTGAAGACGATACGTGTGTTGGGGAAAATTTATGTGGACTGTGTAAGGACCAATCCATAGGGACTGAAACTTAGTATGTTTTCCTTTTTCCTCTTGGGATTTGTCCCACTTCAAGACTAAGTCACCCACACTAAAGCTATTCTTCCCTATAGACTTTCTATCAAACCATATCTTGATATGACTTTGATGAAGTGTAAAACTTTCTTTTTCTTTAATCCTTCCTTCCTGTAGCTTGTGCAAAGTGTCCATCCTATGGTGAACTAAGAGACACAACTTGCCTCGAGATTCTTTGGACAGTTGGAGAGTGGGAAAGTAGATGTTCGGCGGGAGGATGGCTTATTTTCCGTACACCAAAAAGTAAGGGGATGTATTCAGAGAAGGCTTAGGCATGACTCGGTCGACCCATAAGGAATTCACCAAAGTGGAGTGCCAGTTTCGCTGCTCAGAGCATATGGTATTTTTCATGATACAAATGAGGTTCTTATTCCTGGATTTAGCAAGACCATTCCCATGTGGATATTAATAAGCATAATATTTCAAGATGATACCATTTTCCAATGCAAAATCATAAATATTTAATGAGAAAAAATATGTTGCATTGTCAAAAACAAGTGACGTAGGAACGTCGAACCTAGAGACGATATTTTGCTACAGAAATTTGGTGACTTATCTATCGTTCACTTCTTTCAGCGGAACTGCCTCCGCCAACCGCATAAAATCATTTGTAGCAGTTAGGATCTAATGATGTTGCTTCGATGAGTGAGGGAAAATTTCCCAAATGATATCCAGGCCTCACTATTGAAATGTTTATTCTACTGCAACGGGCTACAATGGGGTTGCTAACTTATAATTTCTGTCAGCAGACATCGGACAAACTAGACACTTGCGGGCATAGGCATGAGCATCCTTGAATAATGTTGGCCAGTAGAAACTGGCCTGCATGACCTTGTGTGTTGTAGTGTTACCTACGAAGTGTCCCCCGACTGGTCCATTGTGGAGATCATGTAAAACCTTGTTTGAATCATGTGCCTCCGAACACCTTAGCAATATCCCATTATGATGCTTCCTAAATAGCACCCCATGCACCAACTAATATGACAGTGCTTTGAGTCAGAGTGCCCTCTTCTACCACATAGAGAAGTGAGAGGGCATGGTGCCATGCTCAAGGTATTGGTGCACATCTGTGTACCAAGAGTTTTTGTCCAAAGTGAGGGAGGCTCGCTCAACGTTGTACATTTCAATCTCTTTCTCCCATCTTGCGAGCTCTTCTTCTTCCTCTTTTGCGTTGACTACTTCTACTGCTAACTTGAAATACCATGACCCTTGATGGTGTGAACTAGCTTGATGTCAAGATCGTATTCCTATAATTTAGTCATCCAGTTCACCCTTCTTTCACCCAACTCTTGTTGAACAAGCAGTGATCTGACTACTGGGTGTGGAACAAAGATAATACAATGGTTTTTCAACAGATAGGGTCTGAAGTGTTTTATTGCCTTGTACACTGCATAATCTTGTTTTTCCACGGTGGGGTAATTAAGCTCTAGTCCCTGAAAGCTTGCACTCATGAAGGAGATAGGTCGTTCGTTGTTCAATTCATCCTTTTGAGTGAGAACCGCAATAAGAGAGTTGTCGGAAGTGAAAGTGTAGAGCAAGAAGTCTTTGCTAAAGTCTGGGTTGTACAACGTTAGTGCTTCTGCTATAGATTTCTTAATACAGGTGAATGCATCCTTTTCCCTTTTATCCCATTTATAGGTTGCATCTTTCTTGATCATCTCTTGTATTGGTTTAACAGTCTGAGCATAGTCAGAGATGAACTTTCTAAGGAAGTTGATCTTCATCAGGAAAGGCTACATGGATTTTTTGATCATTGGGTGCAGAATATGCATGATGGTTCAAACCCTATCTGGATCTACCTTGATCCCACTTTTATCAATGATGTATCCAAGAAGGTTATCGTCAGAAACTACAAAAATACTCTTCTTGGGATTCAAGGACATCCCATATTTTCAGCATTGCTCAAAAAGATTCTTCAAATGGCGCAAGTGGTTTGACCTCTGTTTGGAAAATATTGTCACATCTTGAGGTATACCACCACACTTTGTCCAATAAGCCCAAGGAAGGTGATGCCCATTGCACGTTGGAACATCGCACCAACATTGATCAGCCCAAACAACATTCATTGGAATGTGAATGTGCCCCACTTTGTGCAGAATGTAGTTTTTAATATATCAAGATTTGCTATCAAAACCTGGATGTAACCCAAAAATCCATCGAGAAAAGAGAACTTTTCAGCCCTAGATATTGTTTGAAATATCTACTCCATGGACGACATTGGGTAATTGTCCTTGACCGAGGCGCAGTTGAGATTGCAGAAATCTATGCGCAGGTGGACTACGTTGGATACCCATGTTGAATGTCACACTTTGTAAATGATCTAAGCATCCATCATTTTTCTCAATTCCTTCTGTATGAGGGGCTCAAGTGTTAGATGAAGTTTTCTTAATTTCTGTTGAAAAGGCTTGGCCCCTTCCTTGATTGGTATCATATGTTGGATGTTAGAATCGGTATTTTCATCCCTCCGTCAAAGATCAAATCCTCTTGTTGCATTTCATATTAAGTGTCCCATCCAGTCATTTGCATTCAATTAGGCACATACATCATCTGACGGTAGTGGCATTCTTCCATTTTCCCTCATGTTATCTACCTCCTGGCTCATCTTTGTTCATTAAAAAAAACATATACAGTCTTCTTTTTATCTTGCAAATTGCAAAGGTTGTCTTTAGGGTTTCATGGTCAATTAGGTCTAGGGTTTCATTAGGGTTTCGTCAAAAAATGTTTTAAAGTGTCCAATAATTACCAGCAGGCCATGAGGAGGTTTTAATATCAATAAATTTCATCGCCAAGTGTTCGAAAATGTGTTTTTCCTCAAAACTCTGTTTTGAGGAAAAAACAGAGTATTTAGCTTTTATTGTAAAAAATCATGATTTATTTTTTTCCTCATTGTAAATTTCTTCATCTGTAATCCTGGTTTCCTTCCTTAGCCCCATAAGCAAAAAAACAGAGTATTTAGCTTTTATTGTAAAAAATCATGAAAATTTTGTTTTCCTCATTGTAAATTTCTTCATCTGTAATCCTGGTTTCCTTCCTTAGCCCCAGAAGCTCCATCACCTGCAAAACAAGCAAAGCTCAGGTCATTTAGTTCATCACAAAACTCAAATGAAGTGAAAAAGTGCAAAAAATAGAGTTTGAAGATAAAGTCATTTGCAAAACATTATGAAAGTGGGTTTTGGCAAAATAAAATTTAAAAGCTCCATGTATAAATCATTTCTCCAAGTGTTTGAAGTTCATTTGTACTCCAAGAGCAAAGAGAAGCAAGGCAAGACGATTTGGGTGAGTAAGTGACAAGTTTGGGTGAAAATCAACCAGCGCGGCGCACTGGGCCTCAGGATTCTGTGTTATTTTACAAGGGCGCGGCGCATTGGGCTGTATGTGCAGCACACACAGCCAGAGAGCCCGAAACTGCTAGCATTTGCTCCAAATCGCCAAAAATCACACAGATTTGCCTTGTGACAAGTAGGTAGAGCCTCCATCATTGTTTTTATCCAAGTTTGTGCTTATATCATGGTGGTTGATGAATGGTAATGGTTTAAAAAAAATCAAACCCTACCATTTGAAATTCCAAGAAACTTGCTGCCTAGGGTTTGATTAACTATTTTGCTACCAAGTCTATCATCCCTCCATCACTCCCTTATCCCATTTATCCCTTGATTTCATTGTTCCCTAAGTTCCCCTACCCCCTAAATTCACTAATCCCCTATCCCAAGTTCCCTTTCCCAAAATCCCAATTGTAAAATCCCAAACCCTAATCCTATACATAAACTCCCAAAACATCCCATATTTCCCTAACTAAATCTATCCCAACAGTCCCTAATCCCCCACTATTTTTCCCTTCCCTTACAGTCCCTCATTTCACCATTTTCCCTTGGTGGTAGAGGTCAAACAATCATCAAAGGCAGTCCAACATAGTTTGACACATCAGCACCTATTTCTCCAAGGCAATTTGTCTACCAGTAGCTATGGCATCTGATCCTTCATATGATTATGAAGAGGAGACCCAAAGTGACTCACCCACGGAGGGACATGCACCCAAGAGGCCTCATAGAGGTGGCAGACATATCAAAGAGGAACCAACCACTCTTACTGAATTACAAGCCTTCCCTCTTGCCATTTTTTGTTTCCAGCATCAGTCATGTTATGAATTTTGTGAGAAGGTTGCTAATATTCAGTTTCATCATGAGTTGGCCCGCTTATTTGTGTTGCATTTACATGGTGATCAAGCCACTCTTGCTGGTGTCACTTTCACATTAACACCAAAAACCATTTCATTAGCAACCGGCATACCAAACATTGGAGAACCATGGAACAAGAGGCAGAAAATTGACCAGTAGCACTATGAACCGTACATCAAGCCCGGCTTTTTGAGACAGCTCAAGAGAGTGTTTCCTTTTCGGTACCTCAAGGATGAATATGCTCCTTTAATGAAACTCATCATGAAGTATTTCACCTGTGAGGGCCGGTTCTCCCGCTTGTATGCTTATCACATCAGGCTACTGATGCATTTTACTCGGGTACGGATGATGAACATTCCTTACTTCATATGCTGAAACATAGAGAAGATGACCACTCTTGTGCAGCACAAGACCCCTTAGTAGCAGTTCAACAGTATTTATCATTTTGCTCTCGTCAAAATTGTGGTCGTTCATCAGCTTGGTTTACAGGGCATCACTTGGGATGACTTCATCTCCCGTGAGTTTTGTAGAGCTTCATAGGGACCTTCAAAGGCTGGGCAAGAGACAGGTGGACCTTCTTATCAGCATGAGGGCCATGAGACCGCTAGTGTGACGGTGTTCATCACCTATCAGAAGGGCACTAAACGGTTGTTTGCAGTAGCAAAGCAAGTGTTATCTCCACCCGGGGTGGAAGGGGCCTCGCTTCCATCATCAGCACAGCAGGTTCAGGACCGAGGCAAGAGGTCACTACAGGATGAAGGACCATCAGGTGAGCGGGAGACTAATTTCATCCTCATTGAGGGTGATGATACCGATATGGGCTCGCAAAGCGCAAATCTTAGAGAAATCATTAAGGAGCAGCAGGAAGACATTGATGCCTTGTCTACCAACTTGGATAGAGCCCAATGGACTATACAATACTTGGAGTAGAGGAATAAGCAGCTTGAGGATCAGCAGGTGGTTATGGAGTTGCAAAACATTCGGCAAAACCGCCAAGCTGCCCAAAGGAGGAGGGTGGAGTTTACTTCATTGGAGCAAGAGATCAATGCCAATAGGGAGTCATGGCTCGAAAGAGTCAATATCCACTTGGAGAGGAAGCTGGAGAAGGCAATCAATGAGAAGAATATGCTTAGAAACTTGTCATATCATTACTTGTCCCGGAACTTGGTGTGCCAAGCGAGAATCAGGAGTTTAAAAGCAAAGTTGAAGAGAGCATCAAGGAGGCAAAAAGAGGATGAAGGACTTCAGATCTTGGTTGAGGCTTCCTTGGCCCATCACAACACTTGATAGAGAAGACTCAGCCCAAATTTCAAGAAATTTGGAGCAATTTTTGCATTTTGCAAATTTTTGGCACAAAAAACAGGTTTTTCTGCCCTATGTGCCACGCCACGTGGCGCTCGCTTTTGCTAGGGGCCTCCAAATCTCAAAAACTCAGCATTTTTGGATTTTTCATGCAAAATTACACTTTCCTACCTATGGCCAAGAAATTTGGGCAGGTTTTGAGCCTTCAAAAAGGTCAAAAACACTCAAAAAATGACCTCACTACCCCTATTTTGACACACAGGAAGAAGTGTTTGGAGAATGGACTTTTGGAGAAGAAAATGGAGGCCAAATTGAAAAATTCCACTTGGGTTGGAAAGTAGACAGGCATACCTTTCTAGCAAGCACACCTGGAGCTCATTTGGACATCAGGAAGGCCTCCAAAAGTGGGTCCAAACAGGCACTACACATAGAGAATCAGGCGCGGCACATAGAGGAAAAATTGCCAGTTTGACCAAGTTTTGCTCTGTTTTTCGCCTAGCTTCGCCTAGTTTGACTTTTTCACTTTCCTAATGGAAAGTTTATGATGTAATTTGATGAAAATTGATGGATTATGATGTAAATATGTTAGATTTTCACTTGTAGAGGTAGATTCATCAGTTTAGAGGTTGTTTGAAACTGAATGAATCAGTTCCCTTGTTTCTAGAGGCATGTTGTTATGTTGCCTAGTTTCTAGTTCTCAGTTTAGAATCAGTTGGATCAGCTCCTAAACATGTGAGCTTGACCCCTAGAAGCAAGGATGAGCTATGTTTGTCTATATTATGTTGTTTTTCAATCACTAGCATGGTTGGACTCTTGAGAAAGCATTGAGCTTCATTGTACACTCATATTTTCATTTTGGCTAAGGAATTGAGACCAGGATTTGCAGCACTCTTTGGGATTCATGTGGCAATTTGTCTTGGTACAATGCTTCTCTTTGTAATTGTGAATTTGTTTATGTGATTGCATGCCATTATCTATCTTATTTCTTCTGAACTAAACAAACAAGAGTGTAAGTAGAATCCATTGAAAGTGCAGTGCTCTACTTGAAGTTTGCTTTAGTTATTTGATGTTTTCAGCTGTTTGGGGAGGATTCATGATTGATCTTGCCCTCTTCAACACCTCACCTATCTATTCCTTCCATCTCACTCAAATTTAAGTGCCAAAACGATTGCCTACCTTGCCCCATTGAGATCTCTGCAGAACTGAGCCTCAATCCCCGCAACCCCAAAATGTGCCTTTCCCTCTGAGCCAACAAATCATCATTTTATCAAATCAAACTCTCTTGCACATATACCTAGCCTAAAATCAGAAGATATTTCAGTCATCTCAAGCCCCATAGATCATTATTTGCTGAGATTGACCCGGAGAGAGCCCTCTCCTGACCTGGTAGGGCTAGCTACCAGGCTGAGCGTGGTTTGATGTTGGCCCTGGATCCTACCTTTTCAGCCTAAGGTAAATCTAGGCACTAACATTGGATTATTACGTGTCATATGTCTTGAGATCATCGTACATCCAAGTGAATACATCATGGTACTGCTTGAATAGGAGGATAAAGACTTTTTTCTCTTGTGGTGTGCAGCAAGTACCAAGATTAACATACTTCGTATTTTTCTCAGTTCCTAAATTGATTTTCTCATGTGACAACATAGAACTATGGATCTTGGCATTCACAGGTCCCCGGAGGTGGTTATGCATATCATAGAACTTTTCCAGTGGTACCACACCCTTAGGGATGAGGTTTCTTTTGCTTGCATTGGCTGCGTCATGCAGTGTCTGCTCGTGCTCGTCCTCATCAATTGCTACATCTTTGAATACGTCAACGTTGGCCATAAAGTACATTCCCTATTGGTCGTCATAAAAAAAGCGTAAGGTAGTTATGTTATCTAGGACATATGGTTTATACAGTATTTCAATAGAAAAGTAGTCCCGTAAAGGTAACATCCTAGCAATTGTGTTTGCTAAGGCATTCACAACTATGTTACGCATTCTTGGTACCGAAATAATATTAAAATCTTGGAAGTGAGATATGACTCACCATACCTCTTGTTGATAATTGTTAAGACGAGGTAACACACAATTTATAGTGTTATGTACCTGACGTACCACGATTTCAGAGTCACCTACCACTTATCGGAGGTTCCTTATCGGCAGTACTTTTTTGTGCTGCAAGAACACAATGATACATGTTTATTGCATGCCTAGTGCTTGGAGATTCATCACTTGCAGTAGCTTCTTCCTCCTCTCGATCAGGCTCAACCTAATCCTTGACCATGACTGCATCCAAAAACTGTGCAGTTATTCTGCTTGCAAGTTGGTTCGGCTATGGGCCCGTCTTTTCCGAATGATGCTCAGTATGAAACGTGCATTATGAGTCCATGCCAATTTTTTCACTATTCAGAACCACATTGGAACTCTACGCAAATTTTACCGACCGATTGTTGCCACTGCTGGGAGATGCATTTCTTCTATACATGAACCTAAGGGACCTGCTATTCACAGTAGTCTCACTTGTCTCTTGTTTAAGTTCAGTCATTTCAGTGGGCAGGGACTTGACAAGATGAGTAAGGCTTTCAAGATCGTTTGATTCTTTTTCCTTGCCTTTCTTACAGAGGCTTGAGACCTCCTACCCATGCCTTTCGAGTCCTTTGTAGGTTCATCATCTATGATGACTCTAATAGTGCACAGGTTTTCCCTACGACAATAGCCTCTTCATAGTTTTCTATTAAAGTTGGTATTGTAGTTCGCTTTACAAATTACGCAATACTTGTTGGCAAGGAAGAAGTGTAGTAGTCGATGGTGATGGAGTCATGAGGTTTTGTGTCCTCTGAAAACTTATTCAATATGTGATTGAACCTCTGATTTAAATATTTAACCTTTTCTTTCTATTCCATCTTAAGACTACCCAACTCTTTCAATAACATGGCAGAGGTCTTATCTTCAGTAAATTTCTCAAGAAAGATTCTTTTGAATTCCCTCCAATTATGGATGGAGTTTGGGGGAAGATTGTGGTACCATACAACTTCTCTACCATCCAAGGTACATGGGAAAAGTCTGCATGCAACATCATCATAATGTACCTCAAGTGTTTGCAGGTGTAGGTAAAAATTTTCTAAGTGGTCTTCATCCTTCACTGTCTTGTCAGGATCGTATTTTGTTAAGAGCTTCTCCACATGTCGTGGTAGCTTGTGTAGGACACCCAGAAGTACCAATGGGCCTTGAGTCAATCAATTGAGATTCTTCATTGCATTGTCTTCTTCTTCGTTGTCTTCCTCTTCAGAATCTGAAGGTTCCTCTTCTTCTTCTTCTTCGTTTCCTTCCTCTCCACCTCCCCCACTAGAATTTGAACTTGAGAGTAAAGGGTTTCCTCCTTCTCCTCCTTGAAAGAGTGTAGGTTGTTCTTCCCTTTCCATAGCTTCTGCTAGTTCTTGAAGAGTGGCGAGAATATCGCCTTCAATAGACGAGACCACTACTCCTGTGGGGGTTGTCTTGTTCTTCTTTTTAGAATATGGAAGAGCAATTACTCCAAGAATTAGTCCAACAAATTTTTCAAATTAACGGGTGATGGGGTAGACAACCCGAAGTTTATGGTATGGGATTTCACGTTCAGGCCTGGGCGGTGAGGAGTTACCAACTTCATAGTTGCGAGTAGGGGAGAGGGAGTGGACATTACTTCCTTGACCAGATGATGGATTAGTGGGATCGGTGGGACAATAAGCCATAAAATACTGGTTTCCCTCCTTCTAGCACTAGAAATGTTGACAATGCTCGACACGCCAACATTCACAGGATCTCCCCGATATGAAGTCCCAATCAGACCTCACACTATTTGGTGTAGGATTCCCATCTAGTATGAAGGCTCGATTGCCAAATACTTAAAGATTTGCCTCGGCTCTAGCTGTCAGCACAAGAGAGTGATGCAATGGTATCTTCGAAAATAAAGGTGAGAATGTCTAGTGAGTGTGCAACACAACTGTGTATAGGTTCTCTTACTGCAAAAGGGGGGAGAAAAATGAGCCTCTAAGTGAGGGGTAATAGTACCACCCAGGAAGAGACACATACGAACAGGAAATGCTTGTCCAACATTTAGTGAAAGAGTCCACAACGGACGCAATAGTTGTTAAAACCAATGAACAAGAGAAGATTCATCTACCATCCAGCGGAATAGTCCATAATGGATGTGATGGTCGTTATAACTGATAAGAAAGGAAAGGTCTGTCTAGTATCTCGTGGAATAGTCCACAAGGATGAGACAGCAGTGACAACCAATACAACACATTCCTAACAAGATAAGTAGTAATATAACCGAAATAGTTCAACTATATTAGTACATGTGAAAGCAAACATGAACTACAAACATTCACAAAATATTCTTACAAACATCCATAAGTCATGCATGAAAATGTGTCAGCCAGAAAAGGCTTTTATAATTAAGAAAGAGTTCCAAGACACATATTTACATTGTACATCACTAGCCTCAGTAGTGGGACATTGGAGTTGCTCCTTGCCCCTCAAAGAATTGACTGATCTCTCTAATGCTTTGCGGGAGGAGCCAAGGTGAAAATTCCTTTGCTCATACAATGAGGGGGTATATATAACCATATGGGTGATGCCTACCCCTCGTGATGCTTTGACTACCCTCATGATTGTTCAACTTCCTTTGGCTTTTCAACTTACATGACTCTTCATATTCATGTGTGTCCATTAGACTTTCACTTTACAATACATTTGATTTAGAATAAACATGGCCCATAATAGTGATGTGGCAGGTGAAGACTCATGACACGACTTGACATGACACTACTAACATGGAATGGCTTGATGATGTGGCAATGTCAAGCCACTACTGCTACTGAGTGATAGATGTGTTCTTGGATGTGCTTTCTCTTCTCCTCTGCATAGCTTAATGATGCAGGGTCTTCAATGATATTTGGTCTTGGAAGGTGGTTGCACACTTGTGTTCCTTTTGCTTGCTCTAGGTAGGTTCATTCATCCATTCAGCTACAAGTGAGTCGTTAAGCATGCTTCCTCTTTCTTCTTCTTCTTCATCATCTCGCCATGACTTGACCGTGTACCTGTTCCTGCAATTCACTCATGACGAGATGACGTCAATTCAAAAACTCCCTAATCTAAGATGATGCCTTGATATCCATGAACTGAGTCTGGGACCAGTGACACGCTGGGAGAGAGGGCCTAGTAATTGCGCATTGTGCAGTTCCAAGTGACAGGGAGAGGGGTCGATCATTGAGACTACGCAAAGTGCAACTCAGGCTTGACTGAGGAACTTCTTAACATAGTCCTCACTAGGGAGAAAAATTGCGTAGTGGCCACTGGGAGTCAGGATTGCGTAGTTCAGGAAGACAATGGTTGATGCGGGATGGGACCCTGAGAGATAAATCAGTGCAATTTTGATAGGTAAGGAGGACTAGGTAGTAGAGAGACCTGGAGGATAAATATCCACAGTTCTTAAGGTTAGTGACCTCCTGCTAAGGAAGGAAACTGGGGAACACCTCTGCACAGTTCTAGAGGCTAAGGAAGGCTGGTTTCTCTGCGCATTGTGGGGTTCCAACAGGCAAGGGGAAGAGCTTGAGAACTGGAAGTGCGAAGTGCATAATTCAAGTCAGACTGGGAGGAACTGTTGCGCAATTCTAGAGGTCAAGGGAGACTGCTAGGCTTTGGAATTGCATAGTGCAACTTCCTTGGAGGACAGTGACTGTGCACTACGTAGTTCTAGGCAACAAGGTCACAACATTGAGGGATGAGACTACACAATGCGTAGTTTAGTCAGGGTCTAGTGCAGTTGGGTTGCCTGGTCGTCAATATTTTTCGAAAAGTGGCCAAGTGTGGGAGGGAGGTAGACTTGTGATGAGCTTGAACTTGTGATCACACACTTAGCATACTTCGACGACATGACAACATAGACCACCGGAACAACAAGAGAGAAATTCCCTCTGTGTGATTGTCTCATAACAAGAAGCGACAAGTGCGACACTTGAGATGGACTTTAGGATGATCGTGACAATACTTGTGCGATAGTGCTCAAGACTTTGTGTATGAGTGTGACATGTGTTTACATAGCTAGGACAACTCATATACACAAAGACCAACCTTCGAAACCACCAAAAAAGTTCGCAAACACAACATATCAGTCACACATACCAAAAGACAACAGTTGATCCAACAAGCAAAAGGGGTCAGAGGACTTTAGGAAAACTCATGAAATGAGCTTAAGTGTTTGCAACAACCAAGGGGAAGACCAAGGAAGGCTCTGAAATTTGAGTGCAAGCCAAAATTTTGGAGGGTGTTGCAGCTGCTACAACGGACATAAAAATATTTACCCCATAATTGTCTGTCCATCGGACATTGAGATGTTACAGACTAGACGTGTTTTGTCTCTGACAACCTCCCGTTTTGACTCTCACCCTTGCTACAAACACTTCCAAATTCCCAAGATTCCCTATCACTGCCACAATGTCTTGATTCCAAGCTTGAATTTTCAACCCGGGATGTACAATGAAGGCTAACCTCCAGGGGACGAGGACCTCCATGTGCTAAATCTTCCACAAAGCCAACATCATGGTGGAAATATCCTACCTAGCCAAGAAACACCATTGAGACTACATAATAACATGAAGTCATGATGAACAATAAAAAAGCCCACGACATGAAGAGCTAACATCTTAATGCAAAGGCATATGAAGACAATTTACATGTGTGACTGCATGGGGTGGCATAACCATGCCATCCCACCCTCTTACATGCAATGGGAGGCGACCTTCCCATCCACTAGTATAATAATGTTTCCAACACCCTAATTGAAAACACAATAATTAATATTAACCAAAATATTTAAGTTCAATTTTGCTCAAATTTCTCAGCCATTTAATATCTTTGTTATAGTGAAAA
The DNA here is from genome assembly GCA_031772625.1 of Pinus tabuliformis. NCBI lineage: Eukaryota > Viridiplantae > Streptophyta > Pinopsida > Pinales > Pinaceae > Pinus > Pinus tabuliformis. The sequence continues at coordinate 758,463,423 of CM062812.1, forward strand.
GTAAATGTAAATAAATGAGAGCTATTCAAATTATATAAAATAATTATTATGATTATAATATAATTAATCAAACATACATATGAAATAGATTTTATTGAACTTCTTCTCAATTTTTAATTGTACTTATAATGATATAAATAAATAAGTTGAAAAGTAATAATTTAAATATTTGAGAAACAAATTTTGTACTCCACCTAATTTTTTTTTTATATTAAAACATTTAAATTATTATATTAAAATTTCACCCAAAAAAATATATATGGATATTACTAAATCATAAATTATTAATATAACTAACCTATAAGTTATTAAATATTAAATACTATTTTTATATTATAATAATAATAACCCGTTTAAAGCTAATCCAAAACACTCATATATCACCTATTCCATTAAAGCTCATCCGAATCACCCATATATCACACGTGACTTTATGTTAGCTCTTTAGGAGTTAGAGAGTTGATAAATATTTAAATTTATTTTCCCTTCTAATTTATTATTCATAACAAAAATCAATAATTTTTCCAAAATTAAAATTGATAAAATGAGCCGCCTCTTTCCTTTTTTAGGGGCGCATGTCTCTACAATACTACGTGTAAAACACAAAAAGTTGTTTTCATAAGTGTTCGGTTGAGTGGTAGAAACACGCCTCCCAACGAGGAGGAATGTAGAAGACAAATCCATTTTGATTTGGCAGGGCGTGTTTGCATGTACTGAGCATGTGGCACAGGTGACAAATGCCAAATAAACAATAAACATTCACAGTGTGGGGGCATGCACCAAGCCACCTAATTTTATTTTTTTAATTCAGCAAGAAAAAAAACCAACAGACTTGTATTAAAAATATAAGATTAAAAAAACATATCCTTGGAGGAAACAAGCCAATGAGTGTACACATATTTGCATATTTTTGTGTGTGTGTTTTGCATAGGTATGTTTTGTGCACATGAAATGTTGGTGCATGCATTGCTATACTTATTTCCTCCACTATAGTTTTATCAATATTTTATTCTTTCTGGGATTTAATATATTAAAAAGATAAAAATATCAAATATTATAAATAGAAAAGAGAAAATGATTGAGATCTTTATACTAATTTTATATGTGGCAATAATGTAGTGATGTCACTTTTGAAAAAAAGAAATTGTGTCATGGGAAAATTTTAGGGGCGAAATTTGACTAATTGGCTATATTTTGGGCATTTTCTGAAAAAAATATTCTTTCAATACCCTCATCAAGTTTATCCTTGATAAATTGAGTATTAGTATTGCCTTAGGAGTTGAACTATTAGTTTTTAGTTTAATACTCCTCCAATTGGTTATTCTTTCCATTATTATGAAGAAATTTCCAATGCCTTGTGCATTATAGATATATATATTATTAGTCCCCTTTGTTGTTAAATACTCCCTATGTCACGATTTTGTCACATTTGTGTTCAGAGGGTGTAGTTAAATCAATGTCAAACTTTCTTCAAATTTCTTAGATGTTGATGTTGTCCTTCTCTATTGTCAAGTTGTTCCCCATTTCATTAACATAACCAATGTTTTCTTTTTTTATTGTGTGATGACTCATTATTCCCTTCTCATTAGTGATTCTTTTCCTATCGACTATAATGCATTACTTTAGGAGATTGACTTAGAGCCATTATCACCCTGGAACTCATTTTCATCATTGGTAAGCCACCTTGTGCTTAGGAGATTACATCTCATTATTGGTCATAGACTAAGTGATTTCCATTATGTTTGAAAAAAGTCATATCATCACAAGTGTGTGATTCATATTACACCTTCGTTTCCATTTTCATCATTGGTGCAAGTCTTCACCGATGTTAGCAGCTTTTGTTATTAGTTGTTTTTTAGAGGGTACTTGTGTGTGCTACTTTCATCTAGTGTATGTGAGAAACATGCAAGGTGGTGTGTTCATTCTAGTTTTGTCCTAGAACTTGAAATCATATAATTTTTGTAATACCTTCTTATATTGGTTCGTGGGGTATGCCTTAATGACCTTCTTCCAACAAATCTCTTCCTATCAACACTAGTGTGATTGCTCTAGGAACATAATTTAAAGTACGCTATAGTACCTCACAACTTAGAGTCATCAATGGTAGGTTCCCTAACTATTGACAATGGGAATACATCATATTCCCTTGATTGTTAGATTCTATAGGTCCTTGACGTCAATACATCTATTAACACTTGCCAAAATGTACTATATACCTTGACATTAATTTTCATTATTGGTGCGTGGTCTCGCATTTGTTTATAATATACATCAATGGCTGGTAAAAAAGTGGTTTCACCCATGTTTGACATGTTATCTTCATTTTTTTGTGACTAGTGGAATCAACAACTAGTGCAGTCTTGTCCTTACATGAAACAAGGTTGATTTTGTGTGTTACCACTATAATAATTAGGTGTACACACCTGCTCCTAACATGGACACATGTAAGTTGGTTTTTGAAACAAGGACCTCATTATTTTTACATAACATGATTTTCCCAATGATCTACACCTTGGCGGCTCATGTTTCATACCATGCCATTTCTTCAAATGGTTTAGATTTGTATATTTTATAAATTTGAATTGAATACCTTGGGTTTTAATAGTTTCTCATTCTTATGCTACTCCTCAAGTTTCACATATAGACTACCTATCTATTTGAAAGTGATATTGTTTTGGAGAATTACTTCCTACTTTTACTCGAGTTCTGGTTTTCTTTGTCGACATACATTGAGACATAGATCAGCTATTTTTTTTCCCATGGCTATGATCTACATTTGGCATGGTTCCACTATGTATTTTCCATGGCTACGATTTTTTATTCTATATGTTCTTCATGGATTTTCATCGTACTTGATTTGGTGACCATGATTACCTTTTCATCTTAACATGGATATGATTTCCTTGGGGAAGACAGTAATTTGATACATTGGTTTTGTTTGAATGTAATGTTTTGATCTTGTGGTTGTTGGACTTCACATGGTTACACTTATATGAATCTTTTGTAGTATTATAATGTAATTCAACCATCAACTTCCCTGAATCTGACCTCATACATTAGACGACATTTACTATAACATTTATTTGGTCATTAATGACTCCTTGACAAGGATATATCTAGTTTAATATCTTTTTTTCCACTGAAATTAGTTAAAATATGACTGTTACCAAGTATAAAATCTTTTCCTTATGGAAACACACATATCATACACTTTTTCTTCATGCTAGGTGTGTATGCATTCCAAACATTAGAAAAAATAATAGATCCATGTTAATTGCATGCTCTTGAGTGCAAGTTACCAGGTTGTTACACTACACATGCCTATTTTTTATTTCCAATGAACTTAGACAACTTATGGGAGTATAAATAAGGTATATGTGTTGGAGAAGGGGGAATTGACCATTTTGGTACCTTTATGTTGGAGAATTATGTTGAAAATTTAACCTTGGATTTTATGGTTGTTCCCTTCTACTCAAACCTTTGTTTCTAAAGTTTACTCTCTCGCTCAAATTTAAGATATAATCCCTTATTGGTTTTCCCATTCACATATAATGAATATTTATAATTAAATTTGAAGTCTATAAGCGGTCTAGGTGAGGAGGAACACAAGATTTGTTGATGAAAGCATTGGAAGTATATCAAGTGTTTCCCGCACGCACTCACATACACACGTGCACACACACATGAAGGTATCTCTTCTCCCCCAAAAGAAACTATGTTGTAATTCATTTAATTATTAATTACACGATTTAGAAGAGAAATTAATTACTTGATATTAATTAATATTAGTTAGTTACAAGTGTTCTTGTTTTAATATCATTAATACTTTATATTATAAATGGTTTGAGGAATGCCATGTGATGATTTTGTGCATATCTCTATAGAAGTTTGGAGCATCCAAGTCTTTATCTAGATAATTACATAAGCCAACCAAGAGACCAACTAATTGGTCAAATGTATTCTTCCTTTTCCATTATTTATATCTTTGGCTTAATAATTGAAACTTAAAAGTTGAGTAATCATTCTTCTTCTTCTTTTTTATCATTAATTTGACCAAGAAAAGGTTTCTTTATATTTTTTTGTGTGTTATAATTTTTTTTTAGTGTTATTTTGTTAGTCTGGGTAGGGGGGGGTTATTTTATGTTTTGATTTGTTTTATTTTAGAAGATTGTTTTTTTTTGGCTAACTTTCATTTTAATGTTGTTTGTTAGTTCTTTAATGTATTTATGTGAATGAGAAGCACCATTAATGACACACTTAGGCATCCCTGGTATCATTAAAAGAGGTGATACTATTACATGGAAATGCACTACATGACTTACAAAAAGAAAAATTTGGGATGGTGGTGTGTTTCTCTAGTAAAGTAGCAACGCCTACTTTGTTATACCCTAATTGTCCGATGTCCATCAATATGCACATATCATTCATTTAGTGTAGTTATCAAAGATGTATGATACACATTATCATTTGGGAGTATTGCAATAAGTTCTCCCATACATTTGTTAATGTACCAAAGAGCATAGTAAATTTATGCACATTTCATATATGACTATTTGATACACTTCAAATGCTAGTGAGTTTTGCTCATTGATGTGAGTTGTGTACATGTTTAGAGTTAACATGGTTTGAATTCCAAGTTCACACTGCTAAGAAATTTTTAAAAGAAAAAGGAACAAAAAAGAAATGAAGTCTAATTTTAAATGTTTAGCTAGTGAAAACAACAATGAATATACGACGAGACATGGTATCTATGTAGATGAAAACTATAGATTTATATGGTTTCCAAAATTCTAAAAGGAAATCAAATCTATTATGGAATATAAGGAATAATGAAATATAACATTTCAATAACACCAGACAAAGAAGTGCTCAAAGTCGAATACAAAGCATTGGTGCTTGTATGTGTGTGGTACATTATATATAATTTTAAATGAAAAGTTCAATGTGATATATCTCTTTAAACCTTATCATGGTGCCCCATATATAGATTATGATACCCCAATGCAAGTATGTATTGAAGGTACAACAAATATTATTTTATAAAATAACTTAACCTACCTTGGTAGTATGGTAATACATGGTTGTGATGGTAGCTTTCATGCATAATATTGGTCAATTTTTTAAAAACCTTTACAACATACCATGTAACAATCTACATTAATGCAATTAATTGTAACAATCTACATTAATACAATTAATTTTATTTGTCAGGTTGAAAATAATTTATTAAAAAAAATTGTTAATCTTAACATCAATAAGTTAATCTAAACACAACAACAAAAATGTATTTAGTTTAAAAATTTTACCTAAATTTATTTATTAAAAATATAATATAAGTAAAATAATTTTATTAAAAAATTTCATAATTAATATTTAATATTTTTTAAATAAATTATCTATTAAATTTAAAACAAAACATTATTTAAATCTAAATTGAAGTTGTAAACTTATGTCTTAACGAATAAATTTATAGTAATTAACTTTTCAAACCATCCAACATAGTTGCATCTATGTTAACTAAAATATTTGATTTCAATTTTGCTAAGATTTCTTAGCCTTTTAAAATCTTTGCGGTGAATAGCCCATATGTAAATAAATAATAGCTAATCAAAAAATATAAGATAATTGCTATTTTGGTGATTGTTATCATTATAATATAGTTAATCAAATATATTTGAGTTGGATTGTATTAAAGTTAGTTATTGTTTTAAATTTTTAGTTGTAAATATAGTTATATAGATAAATTAATTAAAGGATAATAGTTTAAATGTTTGAGAAATAAATTTTTTATTTTTTTATTAAAATAGTTATTTTATTTTATTAAAGATAGACAAATAAATACGTATTTTTCAATATTTATATTTGATTTAAAGAATAATAAATGTATTTTAAAATTTAAAACTAATCCAAATCAATTTAATATATCGCAAATTTCAATAAATAAATAAATAATATTCAAACTGTAATGATAATGTAACGATAATCACAGGAATGGAGCTCTTTTTTTCGGAACATTCGTTGGAGTTAAAAAAACAAAAAAAAACAAACAAACAATTTTAGTAAATATTGTAGCCAAACAGAATTGCATTTTGATTCCAGCAAAATCACGAGATTCTAACCTTTGGGGGACTTATGTATTTTTAATATTATTTTACAAAAGTTTTTTCAGTATGAAAAAGCTATATTTATATTCATCTGTTGGATCACATACATCATAGTAACATTCCTTAGCATGGTTCATCATAAAACCAAATAATCCAGGTTGTTATGACAATCAACCCCATTAAACAGGTCATATACAATCATGTACATTCAGTGAGAGAAAATACAAGTAAGAGCTGCATATGGAGTATAGCAGATATGAAAGAAAGTCACCACAGATATTTCATCAAATATAAAATTTTTGATGAAACCATAATCCCATATTCACAGTGAAACATATAAGAAAACATATCATCTTGAGTTCATTTTTTATTGTTGTCATACAAAAAAGTAAAATTTGTTATACAAAAAAGCCAAAATCTATATGCAATATTATCCTAGAAACATGAACTCCATGGTGCCCATAGTATTCTCCATAATTATGTCCATCTACACTTCTCCCACATTTCCTTGCAATCCTTTCTTTGAGAGCGCATCCGCAATCTGATTATGTTCTCTACCAGTATGGTTGATTCGAGGACTCCCGAGCTTAGGCCAATGACTATCAATTCTCCTTAACCAGCTAGGAAGAGTTGGTTGTTTGATCTGTGCCTTGCTATTTACATGATCCAAGATGATCTTAGAATCCCCATATATATCAATCTCGGGGATGTTCAGAAAATTTATAAGCCATAAGAGACCCCATAGTGCCATTGGCTCAACCTTGTTATTTGATCCCATACTAGCATTACAGTGTGCTCTATATTATAGTTCATTTGACATTGCTAACCAGATACCACAACCGCAAACATTGTTTTGTGCCACACCATCGAAGAAAACAATTGGGAACACCATATGAGGGAAATTTCTCCTTGAAAGTTGATTTTTTTTGGTACAATGTCTTGAACAGGATACAGTGAGTATAACGATATGATCTTCTCATGTATCAGTCCAAAGTCTTCAGCCAAGTCTTCAAAAATGAATTTATTCCTCCATTTCCATATGGACCAGAAAAGAAAGAGCAGAATATTCCTCCAGGCAGGCTTTTGTTTACTCCACCACCCCATACAATCTGCAATGTCAAGAAATTGTTTATAAGGGAAATCAAAATGCAAAGCTAATTTTTCCCATACCTGGATTACGTTGTGACACTTGAGGAATAGATGGTCATTGTTTTCCTCCTCCTGCTTGCATATCACACACATACTTGGCCCGTGCCATTGATGCTTTTTCAGGTTCTCCCATGTGAGAATCTTGTTGTGGTATACTAACCATGAGAAACAAATGATTTTGATAGGAATGTGATTTTTCCAAAGGGCATACATTGTCGGATCCTCCATATACCTGCCATCACTACCACACAGCTTACTATATACATCAGCCACCATAACATTTTCGGACTTCATTTTGCCTGACCACATTAGTCTATCACATTGTACCTCCCTGCATATACCCAGTGCTTTTAAGCCAGCAAAAATTTGTATCCATTCCATAGCCAAATTACCAACCATCCCCAGATCTTGTGGTGTTTTCCATATGGGGAACCTTTCCCGCCATGTATTGATTAGTTGGTTCCAAAATATTATGCCTTTTCGATATAAAAAAGCAAGTAAAGATTCAGATAGACAGCGATCCCCACCAGCTCCTTGAATCTGATCCACCCCAATAATGATAGAGTGACCAATACCCATATTCCACACCAAATGTTGTAAAAAATATTTTGCAACCTTTTGTAAATTGCGCCATATGGCTGATCCACATGAAATGTCAATACTGTGCCTACGAAACCAATATAGGAAATCCTGATCTTTCATATATTTTTGTCTAATCACCTTGCACCATATACCAGACCCAAAGATAGCTTGTCATAAGGATTTCATCAACAGCGAAGCTCCAAAAGATTTAAGATTCATAATACCCCAACCCCCCATTCTTTTTGGGCAAGCAATATGTGACAATTTGGTGAGGTGGAATTTGTTCTGTCTATTGCCGCAAGCGCATATGAAATTGGCAATAATACAGTTTATACTATTAATGATTGTCATAGGAATGTGAAATAAATGTGCCCAATATACCCCCAGTTGTGTAAGAACAACCTGTGTGAGAGTCACACGTCCACCCAGAGATAAACAACAGAATTCCCATCCATAAATTCGTTTGAAAACCGATCAACCAACCATTGCCAATCTATGTTTCTATAGCAGTTTGGTTTAATGTGATAACCGAGATACTGCAAACCATTCTGCATCGACTCCGCCTCAATACTGAATAGATTCTTAATATAATGGATGACTTCCATATCCCCCATATCATGATATACAATTGATTTTTGCAAATTCATACCCAAACCAGAAGCATTTTCAAATTTTTTAAATATATGAAAAATATTTAGCCATGAGAGACGATTTAGCATACCCATGATGAGCACATCATCAACAAAAAAACCATGTGAAATTTTGATATTGATTCCCATTACCAGAACCTGAAATTGGCCATCCACCACCGCTTTTTTGATCCGCAAACTCAAGCCATCCATAGCCAAGATGAATAGGAGGGGGGATAGCGAACAGCCTTGACGCAGTCCCCGTCCAGCCCTGAAAAAGCGAGTAGAGTGTCCATTGATAATCAGTGCATAATTAATATTCAAAACACGTGTCATGACCCAATTCACACATCTAAGCAGCAGCGCAATCTTATGTAATTATTTTACAAAAGGTTATTCCAATAGCAATTCAATGTTATTCTTCAATCTTCTTATGCGAGTGACCTTCTGATTGCTCTATGGCTCAAGGGTTAATGAATATCTAAATTTATTTTTTCCTTTCATTTATTATTTTAAAGGATTGAAAACTCTCATTACATAATTTCATAGCAAAAGTTAATAGCTACCTCCAAAGTTCAAATTCTATCAAAAAATTACAACTTTTTACACCATTCAAATCAATATCAAGTTCCTACATGAATGAGAAAACAATATAGGGCATGGTTCTGGTGAGTTACTCAAAGTATTTCACAATGTAAATTGCTTTTTGGCCTCAAAACCAGAGGTGAGGAGAAACCAAGGAGTGAGGAAAGGTGCCATATGCTGAGCTCATATGCGCAGCACTGCAATTCCTAGTTTCAACACCCATAGTTTCAAAGACACCATGAGGTTGAGAGTTTAATGTGTATTGCAATCTTTAGAGCTTGTGACTCAACTCCATCACCTCTGATCTCAGCAGGGTATTCTCTTCTGTTATATGAGCATAATGTTGTGAAATAATATTGAGTTTCTTCAATATCTCCCAATTCTCTGCTCTCAAATGATCCACCTCAGCCCTCAGCTGGTCCAAGTGATGTTATTTCCAGAGACTAGACCTCATTGATGATTCTCTGTTAGACAACATCCTTCTCTGCTTCCTCTCCTCTATAACTTGTTGCTTCTCTGCTTTGTAAGAGGTTGAATGGCTCCAAAGTGTGAGATAGTCTCCCCATTGCACCCCTTGTTCACCGACATAGGCAATGATCTCTCAGTGGGCACTTCAGATTTAGCCCCAGGAGCATTTAGATTAGTGTTCCACGGGGACTCACCCCCAACCCTAGGGGTTTAGTTTCCTATCTACCCCGCGCTCCGGGGACTTGGGGACGAGAAGGGGTCATTTCCCTATGCTCCCAAAACACAGGGTATGTAGGGGGACGTGCCAGGGGGATGTTTCCTTGTGCTGAGGGGTCATTTTCGAAAAGGGGGTTGTGAGGGGTTGTGGGGGATCGAGGGGGGACGTGGGGGGTCGAGGGGCCCGATTTTTTTAAATAAATTTTTGTTTATAATTAAAATTTAACATTAGTTTTAATACTTTAGGGTTTCAATTCGTTTTCTTATAAATTTAATTCATTATTCGCCCTGGCCCCTCACTCCATTCGCAAGACGTTCCTAGTTCCTCTACAGCAGAGAGGAATTGGTCCACATATAGCTTCATCCACTCTATCAAGAGGAACAAGCTTACCTCTAAAAGAGCGGAGAAGTTAGTTGTTGTGCACAATGCCCTACGTCTTGAGCATAGGAAGACACCTGAGTATTTGAAGGGACCAGCAACACAATGGGATGTTGATCCAGAGGATGATGCACAGGTAGATATGGAGGAGAGACTTGATGAGAGACAGATGGGGTTGGTTGGTGTGCCACTTAGCATGTTTGAGAATGCTAGTGATTCAGATTCAGATGGTGATATGGTTGATCCTTATTTATTCATGCAGTAGCTAGATGCAGAGACTAGCAGGGCATTACCTTGAGGCTTGAGCAAAATTATGCTCATTTATCTTTCGATATGTTGATGTTCTTATGTTATTCTGACTCTATAAAATTTTGACTCTTGATGTATCAGACTTGACTTTTATAATTTTATGTCAATATTCACTGTTCAGTATTCAATGTTCATAGTAGGAAGTGGAACATCAATATGGTTTAAACTTTAATCATAATGTATGATGTATGATTATAAATTAGAATTTTAAATTTATATGATATTAGATAATGATATTCATATCAATGATCATGCTTTGCAGCTTTTCAATTCAAACCCAATTGTCATAGTGGGCTCAATTTATAAATTATATTTTATATTTATGAGCTTTTAAGACCTTGACATCCCCCCACGTTTCCTAAAAATTGGCAGGGAGCTTTTGCATAGACTGCTCCGGTGTATCCTTGCTCCCTCGCCCCCTCATCTCGGAACCTTGGTGGAACATTGATTTAGATTGGTTGAAAATGGCATATTGCTATATTGGGTACTCCCCATATCATATATTTCTCTGCTAAACTGTGTTGGATGGATTGGCATTACTGAGTTGTTGTAAAGGTCCATTTGATTTGAATAAGAAACAAGCATCTGATTTGACTGCAAGTCTGATAAAAAGGGAAACTAGGTACAAATGTTTTAGACCTGGCTTCATAATTACTCCCTCTGCTCCAAAAATTGAAAAGTCTGCCATAGTCACAGTTTCTGACTCCATCACTGCTCCTTTGTTGCTGATGATGAGTCAATTTGGATTGGAGATGACACCATATACCCAAATCACCAGGGAAGGTATGAAGATCTGAACTAATTGCAGACAAAAGTTTCGGAGATTGCAAGGAAGACAAAGTATATCAATAAGCAGCAACATTGATGAGAAAGACTTGTGCCACAGACACCAACGAAGAAAAGTTTGAAGGATTGAAATTGGATTGAGCAGGGCATATCTATTTCTGGCTGTGGATACACCATCCCAGCCACCTCTTTTAATGTGATAACATCATTACAAATTGGGAATTTATACTCTCAGTACACTTTTATATTGATCTCCCAATATAACTAGCACAACCACATTTACCAATGTGATTGATAAACGCCGATAGACATATATGAAACATATATACAACCACATTTTCCAATGTGGATGATATACGTCGATAGGCTTATATCAACCACATTAATAATTATTATGGGTATTTAAGATTATTAATAACTATATAAATATTAACAACCAAATTATTTATATATATTACTGTATAAATATTATATTAAGATTATAATAATTATATAACCTCCTAATATATATTAATTAATAATAAGAATAGCTCATAATAATATTAGATTATCATTATATTATTTATATAATCTAATAATATAAAATTATAAAAAAAATAATAACAATTATATTGTATTATTATTATAATAATTATAATAATAATAATATTTGATAATAATATTATAATAATATTATATTATTATAATAATATACAAATATAATTATTATTATAATAATAATATAATCAATATTATTATAATATATTATTATAATAAGAACAATAAAAACCAATCAGCGATTATTTATGATAATTAATAACTATACAAATAATAGCAACTACATTTTTATATAATTATATAGTTATGATTATTATATTAATATTATTATAATAATATAAACTCATAATATTATGATTATTATTAGGCTTTAGTATTTTTAATATTTATCTTAAGGTTTGTATATATAGGGTTAATTATTATCAGTATTTAGGATTATTAATAATTATATAAATATTAACAATCAGAATATTTATATATATTACTTTATAAATATTATATTAATATTATAAACTCCTAATATATATTAATTAATAATAAGAATAGCTTATAATAATATTAGATTATCATTATATTATTTAAATAATCTAATAATATAAAATTATAAAAAAAATTAATAACAAGTTTATGAGAGATTTTTCGGCATAAATCACATGATATTTCATTTGTCGACGCGTTTCGAACCAACCACACGATATGGATCATAAAAGCCTCAATTCAACAAAATAATAACAATTATATTGTATTATAATTATAATAATAAAATATAAAATAATAATAATAATATTTGATTATAATATTATAATAATATTATATTATTATAATAAGATACAAATATAATTGTTATTTAAATAATAGTATAATCAATATTATTATATTATTATAATATTATTACGAGTTTATATTATTATTATAATATTTATATAATAATATATAGAAATAATTTGGTTGTTAATATTTATATAGTTATTAATAATATTATATTATTATAATAATACACAAATATACAAATATAATAATTATTATAATAATAATATAATTAATATTATTATTGAATGTCACATTGCAATCATCCAAAGGGAGAAATGAACCTTGCCCAGAAGAAAGAGTGATATGTGATTTGGGAGCTGGACCTGAAACCTTATCAAATGTAATCGATTATCTTATCGGGTCCGTAAGGTAATCGGGGATCGACGCATTCAAGTGGAAGGGGTCTGGCTAAAGGAAGTGTTGATTGCCGATGGCTCGATACTCCGATGGCCGATATGCGATATATCGATACGCTGATAGCGATCGCTGATCGGGGATCGGAGGTTTCGGAGGTCGGAGTGCTGCGGAAAAGTAACAAAGGTGCAGACCCGACGATTCATAGATTCGGGTTCATAATATTTAAGATCCAGCTTTGTGTTCTGGCGGAGTTTTCCTTTGAATTTCCCGTATTTCTGTGTATTTTCGATATTTTGTTGTCTCGGAGGGTTTTTAAAGGAAAACCAAAAGATTAATGCTCCCGATAGTGTAAAAGGCTCCGACAGGGTTATATGGGCGCGTTTGTGAAGTCCGACAGTTAATCGCATATCGGGTGTGGAGGAGGTGTGTATTATTGTGAACCGCGGAGGAGCCGATACCCGATTGCGATAAAGGTGGAACCTCGAAAGACGTGCAGAGGCCGTATAAAGCAAAAAGGCATGTTTTGTGGCATTTCCTTTGTAAAAGGTTTTATAAGGAAAATAGTGCCGATAGAAGATTTTATGCGATAAATATATATTAACCAAGCCTAAAGAAAGGAAAGGTTATATATATGCGGGTAAAGAGATAATGAAGGTTATGAGGAGGTTTAAAGTCCCGATAGGAGGTTTAAGCGGGGTGATTGAGTTCCGATATAAAGGAACTGATGAATAGGGCCTTAACCATTCATGGTTGAAGATTTGACTCATTAGAGAGTTAAATTCCTGGGAAAAAAAGGTGTCCATGCATTTTACATGCATACTGTGGGTGTAAGCAGGGGTAACCTTGCCATCAAAACCCCAAGGGATTATGAACCGAAGAAAATAATGTTAAACCCAAGGGACTAATATTATAAACCCAACATTGGTAAACCCTAATATAAATATTAGAAAGACAAAAATAAACATGGTTTATTTTCATGGTGAGAGAATCCTTGTCACAATGTCACATTCAACCATGGTTGGCCATGGTTGCCTATGATTGACAATGGTTGACCATGATCGATATTATAAACCTAAGCGAATAATAAACCCAAGGCATTGATATTATAAACCCCAAGGAATAATAAAACTAAGGTATTAATACGAAAACCCCAAGGGATTATGAACCCAAGGGAATAATATTAAATCCATGGGACTAATATTATAAACCCAACTGTAGAATTTTCTCTACAAATCAGCTAGCTCACTGATATCATGTAGAAATTTCACCTACAGATCCAATTGATATGCACAATGTACTAAAGCATAATACTAGATCTACATCTACCATAAACTTTGCGGAAGCTAATCAACCATGGGCAACATCAAGCATGAACACATATAACTGATAAGAAGGAATCAATCACATAACACAAAATATATCACTGGGGAAAGCACCAGCATAAAATCCCAACACTGTATTATCAATCAAGTGGAATCCTTTTCACAATACAAAAAGAATTAGCTCTCAAGCTATTCAATTCTCAATGAACTATGAAGATATGAAGATATGTCTCATGAACCAACCAAACCTATTTATATAGGCTTTACCTATGGTCCTTGCGTAGTTTGCTTAGGAAATAATAGAAAAAGCATATGCTATTAGTTCCAAACATACCAAATTAACCAATGGTCCAACTACACAATCCTTGAGGACACTAGTTCCTCAACCATGCAAAAACTACTTACTAGAAATAGTCAAGCATCTGATAGTACACTGTCCCACGTCTGATCTCAACTTGGTCTCTGACAAAATTGACATGCAACAGTTATCCATGAGTGAATCCTCAATTATCTAAAATAATAGTTGTCACATGCATGCAAGCATTAACAAACTATATTTTATTATTTTAACAACTTGTTAAAATAATCTAACTGGACTTGACTAGTTAGAACTAAGTCAACTGATTCTCTTATTATAGAACTCATACTTATTCCCTCAATCAGTGGAGGAAATTAAGGATAAATTCCTCAATTAGTGGGACAACTCATGTGCATGCTCACAAAGACTTCAAATTCGAATTTCCTTAACTAATTAACTCAACTGAATTAATTAATTAATATTTCCAACTGCTGTTAAGACCAAAATTAATTTTACTTCCTATAAATAGACTAGAGACTGCTATAAATAGGAAGGGACTCAGACATGCTATTTTTATAACTTTCTATTTTTAGCAGTGTCACCTCTTACCCAATATGGCCAATGACCTCACTGGCCAAACTGCTATTTTTAGACAGGCTATTTTTAGACATGCTATTTTTAGCACATTCTAAATTTAACATTTCTTGTTGCACATTTTTCAACACTCCCTCTCAACAAGAAAGGATTTCTCTCGAACCCGATCCTGTAACTCTGGAATGTTCTGAATGCAACAAATCTACTCGATCCACTTGCTCCAACAACACTTGGAACAAAAACACTCCCAACTGACCACTCTGTTGGGCTAGGAACATACTCTAATGCTTAAGCTCTACCTGCTGCTGACAAGTGCTCCCTCTCTGACATCTGTGCTACTGCAACATCTCCATGCATCTCGCACCATTGCACACCTCTCTGTGCCACCTAGCACTGTGCAAAACACTTGTGCCTCTCACATTGTTGCAGCTTGTTAGCTATGCATTGTCCTGGGATTCCCTGCATTGTCACTCTCTCTGTCGCTCCATCCGCATCTGTCTCTACCCAATCAGTCAATTCCTGCTACTCCACATCGGGGCTCCCGTAGCAAGGTCTCATCCAAGAGGTTGGGTACCTCAAGGATCCTGCCCCTCCTCCTTGGGACGATCACTCTATATCGCCCCACCTCCTACCTAGAGGTATGTTTGCATGTGATCCCTCAACCCACCTGGCTCGAAGTTTACCCCTACTGGAGGTCTCTGCATGAGTAGATGTCTCTACTCGATCTCCTCCCAGCTTCCCCTATTGTGGCTTCTCCACAACCTCCTGAAGCTGCTTCACCAATCGTGGCTCCTCCACAATCGTCTGAGACTTCTTCTGGCTCTGCATGTTGAGAGGCTATATACCCTCCCTCTCAGCCACCAAGTCTCCATCAATTGCCTTGCTGCTCAAGGCTTTGCATGCATCTTGAACCTCAAGAGCATACAGGTTCTTAACACGTGAACCAATCTGCTTCACTTGTCTAGTGATGATGTGTCTAAGGAAAACCTTTCCCTTACTGAAGACTACATCATAGCCTCTGTCTTCTAGCATCGCAATCGACACCAAGTTTCTCTTCAGTCCTAGTACATACTTGACATTGGTCAAGGTAAGGCGATATCCATGCTCCCTCTGAAAAATAATCGTGCCTACACCTGAGACACTATACTTCTCATCATTACCCATCGCTATGAGTATCTAGAGATCTTTCTCCTCCAAAGTACTGAACAAACTCTTGTCGTCGGTCATGTGGAAAGAAGCTCCACTGTCAAGAAACCAACCACTTCCCACGATGGATGAAACCATGCATGCAAAGAGTGCGAAATCCAACTCAAACTGTGAAGCAAGTGCCTCACCTTTAGATCCTTCCCCGGATCCCTTCTTGGATTTCCTCCGTGGACAATTTGCAGCATAATGGCCCACCTCATGACAACGAAAGCATCGCACTTTTGATTTGTCAACCTTCTTCCCATCATTCGAAGAATTGGATTCGGAAAGAGAAACCTTCCCTTCCCCTTCTTCGCCTTACTCGCTAAGGCACAATTCTCCTCATCATGCATGGATGAAGAACTGTCTCTGGTGCTCTGTCTGATCTCCTCCTACATCAAATCTGACCATAGTCGTTCCCAATCTAGCAGTTTCTCCCTTCCATTCACCGAGTCCTGGTAGCTATGCCAGCTCTTAGGAAGGCCAAAGAATGCTAGACTCACCATATCCTCATCCGATGTCATGACCCCTACACTTGCAAGCTCATCCCTGCATGTGATGAGCTTGGTCAGATACATAGAGATCGTCTCATCCCTTTCATAGTTGATCTTTCGAAGTTTGTCCTTCAGTGCCAGCTTCCTCTGATCACCGATATTCTGATATAAATCTCTCAATTTTTTCCACATTGCATGCGGAGTCTCCTTTCCATGGAGGCTCGAGACAATGTGATCTCACACTCCCTCCAAGAGAATTCTCCTAGCTCTAGCCACACACTTCCTCCATTCCACCTGCTCAGTCTTGTCAGTATGCTTAGGAATTTCTTGATCAATGAAATCCTTAAGGCCATTATCTTCCAAAACTACCTCCATGTGATCCTTCCAAGCTATATAGTTTGAGCTGCCATCAAGGGCATACTCAAGCCTCAAACCATAGAACACCATCGATGAAATAGATGTGATAAGAACTTGAGAGCTATATCCCAAATAATAAACTTCGAATTTCTCCTGCTAGTATATTGTTCTTGCTTGATCACCTGTGCTCCGATACCATGTAGAATTTTCTCTACAAATCAGCTAGCTCACTGATATCATGTAGAAATTTCACCTATAGATCCAATTGATATGCACAATGTACTAAAGCATAATACTAGATCTACATCTACCATAAACTTTGCGGAAGCTAATCAACCATGGGCAACATCAAGCATGAACACATATAACTGATAAGAAGGAATCAATCACATAACACAAAATATATCACTGGGGAAAGCACCAGCATAAAATCCCAACACTGTATTATCAATCAAGTGGAATCCTTTTCACAATACAAAAAGAATTAGCTCTCAAGCTATTCAATTCTCAATGAACTATGAAGATATGAAGATATGTCTCATGAACCAACCAAACCTATTTATATAGGCTTTACCTATGGTCCTTGCGTAGTTTGCTTAGGAAATAATAGAAAAATCATATGCTATTAGTTCCAAACATACCAAATTAACCAATGGTCCAACTACACAATCCTTGAGGACACTAGTTCCTCAACCATGCAAAAACTACTTACTAGAAATAGTCAAGCATCTGATAGTACACTGTCCCACGTCTGATCTCAACTTGGTCTCTGACAAAATTGACATGCAACAGTTATCCATGAGTGAATCCTCAATTATCTAAAATAATAGTTGTCACATGCATGCAAGCATTAACAAACTATATTTTATTATTTTAACAACTTGTTAAAATAATCTAACTGGACTTGACTAGTTAGAACTAAGTCAACTGATTCTCTTATTATAGAACTCATACTTATTCCCTCAATCAGTGGAGGAAATTAAGGATAAATTCCTCAATTAGTGGGACAACTCATGTGCATGCTCACAAAGACTTCAAATTCGAATTTCCTTAACTAATTAACTCAACTGAATTAATTAATTAATATTTCCAACTGCTGTTAAGACCAAAATTAATTTTACTTCCTATAAATAGACTAGAGACTGCTATAAATAGGAAGGGACTCAGACATGCTATTTTTATAACTTTCTATTTTTAGCAGTGTCACCTCTTACCCAATATGGCCAATGACCTCACTGGCCAAACTGCTATTTTTAGACAGGCTATTTTTAGACATGCTATTTTTAGCACATTCTAAATTTAACATTTCTTGTTGCACATTTTTCAACACTCCCTCTCAACAAGAAAGGATTTCTCTCGAACCCGATCCTGTAACTCTGGAATGTTCTGAATGCAACAAATCTACTCGATCCACTTGCTCCAACAACACTTGGAACAAAAACACTCCCAACTGACCACTCTGTTGGGCTAGGAACATACTCTAATGCTTAAGCTCTACCTGCTGCTGACAAGTGCTCCCTCTCTGACATCTGTGCTACTGCAACATCTCCATGCATCTCGCACCATTGCACACCTCTCTGTGCCACCTAGCACTGTGCAAAACACTTGTGCCTCTCACATTGTTGCAGCTTGTTAGCTATGCATTGTCCTGGGATTCCCTGCATTGTCACTCTCTCTGTCGCTCCATCCGCATCTGTCTCTACCCAATCAGTCAATTCCTGCTACTCCACATCGGGGCTCCCGTAGCAAGGTCTCATCCAAGAGGTTGGGTACCTCAAGGATCCTGCCCCTCCTCCTTGGGACGATCACTCTATATCGCCCCACCTCCTACCTAGAGGTATGTTTGCATGTGATCCCTCAGCCCACCTGGCTCGAAGTTTACCCCTACTGGAGGTCTCTGCATGAGTAGATGTCTCTACTCGATCTCCTCCCAGCTTCCCCTATTGTGGCTTCTCCACAACCTCCTGAAGCTGCTTCACCAATCGTGGCTCCTCCACGATCGTCTGAGACTTCTTCTGGCTCTGCATGTTGAGAGGTAATATACCCTCCCTCTCAGCCACCAAGTCTCCATCAATTGCCTTGCTGCTCAAGGCTTTGCATGCATCTTGAACCTCAAGAGCATACAGGTTCTTAACACGTGAACCAATCTGCTTCACTTGTCTAGTGATGATGTGTCTAAGGAAAACCTTTCCCTTACTGAAGACTACATCATAGCCTCTGTCTTCTAGCATCGCAATCGACACCAAGTTTCTCTTCAGTCCTAGTACATACTTGACATTGGTCAAGGTAAGGCGAGATCCATGCTCCCTCTGAAAAATAATCGTGCCTACACCTGAGACACTATACTTCTCATCATTACCCATCGCTATGAGTATCTAGAGATCTTTCTCCTCCAAAGTACTGAACAAACTCTTGTCGTCGGTCATGTGGAAAGAAGCTCCACTGTCAAGAAACCAACCACTTCCCACCATGGATGAAACCATGCATGCAAAGAGTGTGAAATCCAACTCAAACTGTGAAGCAAGTGCCTCACCTTTAGATCCTTCCCCGGATCCCTTCTTGGATTTCCTCCGTGGACAATTTGCAGCATAATGGCCCACCTCATGACAACGAAAGCATCGCACTTTTGATTTGTCAACCTTCTTCCCATCATTGGAAGAATTGGATTCGGAAAGAGAAACCTTCTCCTTCCCCTTCTTCGCCTTACTCGCTAAGGCACAATTCTCCTCATCATGCATGGATGAAGAACTGTCTCTGGTGCTCTGTCTGATCTCCTCCTACATCAAATCTGACCATAGTCGTTCCCAATCTAGCAGTTTCTCCCTTCCATTCACCGAGTCCTGGTAGCTATGCCAGCTCTTAGGAGGGCCACAGAATACTAGACTCACCATATCCTCATCCGATGTCATGACCCCTACACTTGCAAGCTCATCCCTGCATGTGATGAGCTTGGTCAGATACATAGAGATCGTCTCATCCCTTTCATAGTTGATCTTTCGAAGTTTTTCCTTCAGTGCCAGCTTCCTCTGATCACCGATATTCTGATATAAATCTCTCAATTTTTTCCACATTGCATGCGGAGTCTCCTTTCCATGGAGGCTCGAGACAATGTTATCTCACACTCCCTCCAAGAGAATTCTCCTAGCTCTAGCCACACACTTCCTCCATTCCACCTGCTCAGTCTTGTCAGTATGCTTAGGAATTTCTTGATCAATGAAATCCTTAAGGCCATTATCTTCCAAAACTACCTCCATGTGATCCTTCCAAGCTATATAGTTTGAGCTGCCATCAAGGGCATACTCAAGCCTCAAACCATAGAACACCATCGATGAAATAGATGTGATAAGAACTTGAGAGCTATATCCCAAATAATAAACTTCGAATTTCTCCTGCTAGTATATTGTTCTTGCTTGATCACCTGTGCTCCGATACCATGTAGAATTTTCTCTACAAATCAGCTAGCTCACTGATATCATGTAGAAATTTCACCTACAGATCCAACTGATATATGCAATGTACTAAAGAATAATACTAGATCTACATCTACCATAAACTTTGGGGAAGCTAATCAACCATGAGCAACATCAAGCATGAACACATATAAGTTATAAGAAGGAATCAATCACATAACATAGAATATATCACTGGGGAAATCACCAGCATAAAACCCCAACACTGTTTTATCAATCAAGTGGAATCCTTTTCACAATACAAAAAGAATTAGCTCTCAAGCTATTCGGTTCTCAATGAACTATGAAGATATGTCTCATGAACCAACCAAGCCCTGTTTATATAGGCTTTACTTATGGTCCTTGTGTAGTTTGCTTAGGAAATAATAGCAAAAGCATATGCTATTAATTCCAAACATACCAAATTAACCAATGGTCCAACTACTCAATCCTTGAGGACACTAGTTCCTCAACCATGCAAAAACTAATTACTAGAAATAGTCAAGCATTTGATAGTACACTGTCCCACATCTGATCTCAACTGGGTCTCTGAAAAAACTGACATGCAACAGTTATCCATGAGTGAATCCTCAGCTATCTAAAATAATAGTTGTCACATGCATGCAAGCATTAACAAACTATATCGAAAGTATCCCACTTATGACAAAGAGATGCATTCCATTGTGTAGGCCTGCCAACAATGGAAGCATTACATTTTGGGGAAGGAAACGGTCATCCACATAGACCACCGACCCTTGTAGTTCATACAAACACAAGGGAAGTTGCAGAATGACCACCATCAGAAGTGGTCCACCTACTTGCAACTGCTCCATTGGAATATCAAGTACAAGAAGGGCAACACCAATAATGTTGTAGACTACCTCAACCGACCACCAATCATGGCGTTAACCACCGTGCTCAACTCTTATGGGCACAAGACTTCTGATTGACCACTTCTCTACAAAAGCCACCCAGAATTCGGCCACACATTCCAGACGCTCTTGGAGGGTCAACAAGTTCCTTATTTTCACCTACAAGATGCACTGTTATGCCACCTGGGACACCTTTATGTTCCTTCAAGCGAGCATGCCAAGATGATTTGGGAAGTGCACTATAGTCGCATCACTGGGAATTTCAGGGTCGAGAAAACAGTGGCATTACTACAAAAGTATTTCTATTGGCTGAATCTTCAATAGTATTTGAGGAAGTACATCAGATCCTGCATTGCCTGCACCATTTCCAAACCGACCATCAAGAAGCAAGGCCTCTATACTCTACTGCCTACCCCTAGTCGACCTTGGGAATCCATCTCCATGGATTACATGTCAGGTCTTCCTTCTACTAAGAATGGCAATGACTATGTTTTTGTGGGCATCAATAGATTCTCAAAGATGGCCATTATGGCGGCCTGTAAGAAGAATATCACAGCAGAAGCCACTACTAAACTCTTCTTTGAACGAGTGCGGGTACACTTTGGGATCCCACAGTCTATCATCTCAAATTGGGACAAGATGTTCCTCACTGCATTTTGGTCCAGTCTTTGGTCGATGCTGGACACCAAGCTCAGTAAGTTCACAACTTTCCATCCCCAAATTGATGGCCAAATAGAGGTCGTCAATAGGCTGATTGTACACATTCTGCACATGTACAACTCAAATCATCCACGCACATGGGATGAGAGCCTCCCCTATGTCCAACACAGCTATAACCGATCTCTCCACAGCTCGATTAGCCACAACCCTTTTCAGGTGGGCTTGGGATTCCAACCACTATGTCCCATTTATGTGGCCATACCATTTGCAGCTACTCAGGAAGATTCAACTCATGTCTAGTCCAAAGTCGACAAGGCAAACAACTTCATTGAACACATTCAAAACATCTGCCAAGAGGTTCACAACATTCTAGAGAAATCAAATGCCAAGTACAAGTAGCGACATGATCAACATTGGGTGCCACACAAGTTTCAGGTGGGCGATAAATTCTGGTTGCATTTGCAGAAGGAATGCCTTACCGGAGCCTATCAGAAACTCAGACCACTCTGATATGATCTTTACACCATTACCATGGTTTTGGGAGACAAATCATTTGAGCTTAGCATTCCCCCATTCCTTGGCTTGCACCCAGTCTTCAATGTGGACCGCCTTCGACCATACTTCCCACCATTGTTGGACACATCATACATTATAGAACAACTCACACCTACAGAGTTAAGTCCAGACTACATGGAAGTAGCCACAACTGATCAGATCATGGATACACAGATCAAGAACACCCGAAAAAAAAGAATCCAACTATATCTTGTTGTTAAAGCAGGCCAACTCTTTCACCAGGCAAGTGGCTCACTAGGGACCAAGTTCAGCAGATGTTTCCTCATCTCATGGAGGAACTCAACACAATGGGGACCATTGCTTCCTAAGGGAGGAGGAATGATCTAGGTGGATATTGGTGGCCACTTGCCTATTCCACTTGGACCCCCACTATTGTTTCTTTCAATTTCCTTAATTGTAGCATAATTTACTATTTTTGGCCATTTTTTGGGTCTTGAACTTCCAGAGCTGTTTTGAGGCCCTAAATGACGTTTTTTTGTGAAAATAAACAACAATGAATACAAGTTCTAAATTGGCATTTGATATTAGCAGTTGTATTCCTTAGATAAATCTTTCTAACGAGGTATCATATGTGTCAAATGAAGATCGTATGCGAAAGTTATGACCCCGGGAAGTTGATGTACCAATTTACCCCAACGGGGCCCATAGTTTGGCATTTCATCTCTTAGGGTTAGGTTTTTGGACATTTGGGGTTTTCCATTGATTCTCAATAATCAATAGGCCCTCAAGCCTCATTGTAACACAGTTCAGAGGCATGTAGCAGCCACATATCTTCTCAGAGATAAGCTACCATCGGCCGAGCTAGTCTTATTTCCATTCTGTTTGTAAGCATATTTCAAAAATTCAATATTTGATATTAATGAAATGAAGTGTTATTTTTGCTGCATCTTTGTATTTATGGTTATATATGTAATTTGTTGCATTCCTGTTTAAATTCGTATCACCAAACCACTTGTTTTACCCTATAAATTCACTTCCTCCTAGGTTGGATTTTGGAGACTCTTTGTTATGAAACCAGCTCAAGAAAAAGATAGAAAAGATAGATCAACAACTTAAAATTCAGCATCTTCGAGGGGGAAACCTCCTTTACATTACATAAATG
Source organism: Pinus tabuliformis (assembly GCA_031772625.1). Lineage (NCBI taxonomy): Eukaryota > Viridiplantae > Streptophyta > Pinopsida > Pinales > Pinaceae > Pinus > Pinus tabuliformis. The sequence continues at coordinate 758,487,243 of CM062812.1, forward strand.
AACAATTCTTGGATGATACAAATGAAAAGACCTCCTTTCTATATATAGGAGTCTAAGGGGTCATTACATAATCAGAGCCGACTTAACAATAATAATGTAAGGGCACAATAATAACAATAGTGGGCTTCTATGAGGCACAATAGTAACAATATGGACACTACATGGGTACATCAATATAATAAGTGGATTGTACTAATAACAATAAGGGGTTACACTAGTAGTATAGGGGCCTAACATGCCCCTCTCCTTCAAAAAGTGTTGTCCTCAATGCTTGAGGAGTTCTTGATGCTTCTGTATAAAATTATTGTCCTCCCATGTGGAATATTCAGCGGGTAAGTTCTTCCACTTGATGAGATACTCTGAAATTGATCGATTTCGTAGCTGTCGAGTTCTTGTTTTTGTGACTGCTCCAGGTTCCAATATGATTTTTCCTTCGTCTTCAATTTCTGGTAATATTGTTTGAATTTGGATCTTTTGTAACTTTTGAATAAGTGGCCATACTTCTTCGTCCTTCTTCCATTCATCCCTTGCTTCGTTTATCCAATCTGGTTGGATAATAGAAATAGCACAAAACAATGCTTCCACATCCTCATCCTTGAAGAGTCTTCCCATTCGGTAAGGTTGCCATTTTTTAAGTGCATGTAGTATTGCCAACATTTCCTTCTCATAAATAGCTTGCTTGAGATGTAGTAGTAAAAATACCCAATCACCTACATCAAAACATTTTTCACTACGATGTTGATCTACCTATTGTTTCATTTGATTTTGCACCGAAGTGGAGTTATCCTTTAAAATTTGGAGAACTTGTTGTTGATGCTTGATGTGATCTTTCACTGCTTGAACCTTTTTCTTCTTGATATGTCCTTGTATCTCTAGAGTTTGAGGAGTGGTAATTTCTTCCAATTTACAAGATATGGTTGGATTCATTTCTTGATGCTCGATGTGATCTTTCACTTCTTGAACATTTTTCTTCTTCATATGTCCTTCTATCTTGACAGTTTGAGGATTGGTAATTTTGACCAATGAATTACAAGATATGGTTGGATTCATTTCTTCTTTCTCGATGTGATCTTTCACTTCTTGCACCTTTTTCTTCTTGATATGTCCTTCTATCCTGAGATTTTGAGGAGTGGTAATTCTTGCCAATGCTTTACAAGATATGATCTGATTCATTTCTTCTTTCTCTGGGGTGGGGTCCCGGCGTATATCTTCTTCTTTTGATGTTTCTTGATCATTTTCTTCCTCCTCTTCATATTCTATGTAAAATAATTTCTTCTCAGCACACTTATGACCTTTAGTGCATTTGCTATCACAATTGTAACAAAGCCCTTTTTCTCTTTTTCTTCCAATTGTTGTGGTGTCAACCTTATAGGTTGTGGAAGACTAGCGGCAACAACACTTCCATATTTATAGTTGTGAGTGGTATGCTTCCTGGTTGCCATAATTTTGCTTTCCATTTTTCTTGCTAACCTGAATGCTTTCTCTAATGAATTAGGTTCCCAAAGGCGAACATCATGTTGGATATTATCCTTTAAAGACCCTATGAACACATCAATCCTATGCTCCTCTAGAATATTTTTTACCCTTATGTTCAATTTTTGGAACTCCTCAATGTGCTCCATTATTGAACCCTTTTGTTTGAGACTTATCAATTGGCTAAAAAAAGTGTTGCTTTTTGTATCCTCATAATGTGCTATCAATTCTTCCGTAAAAATTGCCCAAGTGATAAATTGTTTACGAGAGCAAAGCTATTGATACCATACAAACTGATTTGGTTCCAAATATAAAGTTGCAATACGTACCTTTTGTGTGTTTTGCACATTATTGAGATCGAAAAATTGCTCCATCTGTAATATCCATGTTGCGGGATCCTTGCCATCAAACTTCCTCATATCGATTTTTGGAATATGGTGCGTCTTCGATCCAACATTAGAGTCTATGAAATCATGATTAACATTTCCTTTCTTTGCATCATGAGTTTCCTTTCCTCCCCTTTCACCATTAGTAAGTATTTCTTGTAGAAAATTTGTCAAATCTGCCTTCAAATCTATCTTCAAATCGTCAATCTTGGCTTCCACGCCCTTTATCTTAGATTCCACTCCATTTATCTTAGCTTCTGTTAGCTTTTGTGAGAGTGAAATTTGTTGCACTTGGTCTTGTAATTTTGATATATCATGTAGCATTTCTTCCTCTTCTTCATGAGTCATGCTAGAGCTTTCAGATTGCTTACTAGGTGTTTGCATTTTCTTTCCTCGGGGCATCCGTTACCGATACTAATGCTCTACTATGCCCTTTGAATTCCTTCAAAATAATTTTTCAAACCAAGCTTAAGCAAAAATTTAAAAAATCTACACACCTTTTTTCACTTTGTAGGAGCTCGATATTGCCTCTGATGTATCTTTGTAATTCGGAATCATCCAATTCTGAAATTGTGATTTTTGGTAGCCCTCTGTGTCCTCTTTCCAATGCCACCAATCTGACCCCAATTGGATTCTCCAATGAAGAGTTATGCCAAATATCCCACAGTGACCTGATTATAGACTAATTCAGCAGAGCGAACTTGTACGACGTGCCACGTGTCCCTGTTTTTACCTTTAGCTCTGAAAAATATATACAAGAAACTACAGTCCGTCCTCTTTCTGTACCTTCTTACAAAATTTCAATCTGATGCTCAGAGAGAAAGTTATGATGATTTTCCCCAGGTCACCTGTTTGGAATGTAATTCAGGAGTCTGCAAAAAGACCAACTTCCTCAGATCATATCTCCGCAAATATAGCGTGAAAAACTCTGAAATTCGGACCCGAGCTTCAGCGCGATGTCTTCTCAAATGGGTTTTGTTTTTAGCTTCTGAAACGTTGCAGAAAAAAAGTTATAGCGAAAATGCCACGATGACCTGTTTGGAGCAGCGAAACCCTAGAATCCAAAGCTCTGATACCAAATGTTATGAAACCAGCTCAAGAAAAAGATAGAAAAGATAGATTAACACCTTAAAATTCAGCCTCTTCGAGGGGGAAACCTCCTTTACATTACATAAATGAACAATTCTTGGATGATACAAATGAAAAGACCTCCTTTCTATATATAGGAGTCTAAGGGGTCATAACATAATCAGAGCCGACATAACAATAATAATGTAAGGGCACAATAATAAAAATAGTGGGCTTCTATGGGGCACAATAGTAACAATATGGGCACTACATGGGTACATGAATATAATAAGTGGGTTGTACTAATAACAATAAGGGGTTACACTAGTAGTATAGGGACTAACACTCTTAGTTGTTCCCTCATGTTGCTACTTCATGCCTAGGGATCCATTTTCCATCCATGCACTTTAATAGTGATTGAATGCTTGATTTGTGGCAAAGGAAGGAAAATATAGTTGGGATACATCTACAAGGTCAATATCTGCAAGGGTTGTATCTTCTCCTACATTCATTAATACAAAAAGTGTTTTGTTTTCCTATACTTATGTTTCATTTATGCATATGTAGAACAATGCCTTCTTGACTCATTGTTTAGAGATATTCGTATATGCTATTTGTATGTTTTTGTTCTCTTTCTTTGTTTATTTGTTTTTCAGGTTCCACTTTTATCACTTAGAGTTGAAGTTAGAGTTTACAAGCAAGGAGAAGAGGAGAGCTTTCGTTGGATTCCATGTAAGTCTTTCTTCCATATTCTAAACTTGTCTAAGGAAAGCATAGTATTTTTGTCTATGGTTATTCTAGATCAAACCATTGGATATAGGGAGTTTGCTTCTATCCGCAGAAGGACATTATCCATAAAAAAATATTGAAATTGACTGCAAATAAGTCTGAAATTTTGCTATAACTTATTTTCTGAGATGTTTTAGACTGTGAAACTCTAAGAAACTTATGGAGACATGTAGTAGTACCTCAAATAAAAATTTTAGACTTTGTTCTCTATATCTTTAGAGATATTATTTATGGAAGTTAGAGTTTTTGAATGCTCCTGAAATCAATTTCAAAGAAGTTAGTTTGGAATTTTTGTTGTAACTTAATTTCTAGGACTTTTGGGGCCATGAAATTTTCAAAGAGCTAAGGAGATATATAGAATTTCCTCAAGTAAAAATTTTGAAATCATATTTGCAAAATGGAATATGTGGAATTTTGTTCAAGTTTGTTCTTGAGAAGAGGCCAAAACAACAAGTATTGGGAGAAGCAGACCTAGTGAAGGAAAAATATGCAAATGGACCTAGTGAAGGAAGAAGCAACAAGAAAACTAGGTGAAGGAAAACATAGCAATAAGACTTAGTGAAGTAGGTCAGTGCCTACGAATATTTGCAGCAGTGGAGATTGGTGTCTCCAGTAGGTTGGAACCTATGGATATTTGCAGTGGTTGGGATTGGTGTCTAAGTAGGTTGGTTCCTACAAAGAATTATAAAAAGAAGTTTTGTGGTTTTCTCCTGAAAGGGTTTCCATGTAAATCTTGTGTTCCATGTTCTATATATATATGATTGATTACTTATGGTCCCCCCTCAAGTATAAGTGTGTGCTAAACATGTATATGATAAATTAGCATGACCATGTGGTAACATGCTCTTTATTGATTTAACCTAGAACTATCAGATGACATGTTGTATCTTATCACTATCATTTTTTTGGTGCAAAAAGTAAACCTTAAAACAAGTTCTAAGTTCTATACAGGTGTGTCAATAGTTGGATAAATGATAATTATTGAATGAAAAGGTGGCACTCATATTAAATATTACCATGAATCATGTAGATTAAGTAATAGATACATTTCTAAGTCAAGACCTAGCATCCAAGCCTACATATCTAATTGATTGTTCCAATCTAGTAGATACATTTGATATAGTTCATAAGAGAGAACAAGCTAAGATAAATGGAGGTGAGGAATTTTATGAAGGAAAATAAATATGGAAGTGAAGGGAAGAGAATGGCGAGGAAATCAATTCTTTCAGTAACAAGTAGTTGTATTTACTATAATTATATACTTGTATGTTGTATTTTAAGAGTTAGGTAATCAGTGGAAATACCTTGCTAATAACATAAGGCAAGTTCTTGAAATATTCTATACAATAAACTAAGAGGTAAAAGGTGAATTTTATTAGGATAATATCAAATTTGTGGATCACTATGATTAAATATTCCTTCTACTAGTTTATCTCTACCGATATTTTATTCCATGTGGTTTTCAAATAGGTTGGGAGGAGAGAGAGAGAGTTTTCCCTAGTACCATGCTTGAAGTGAGGTGATAATAAATAGGTCCATGATAAGAAATATGCATATGAGTGAAAGTGTGTGAAATAAGTGATCAATCTATCCGTTTTGGAATTCACTTAATCGCTTGTTTCTCCTACTCTTTTAGCATGTGTTCAATGGTTCAATGAATGATATTTTGATTGATTCTATGAGTAATATATTTCAGATTAGGAATTCAATGCTATGAGTTTTTAATCAATTCGAACTTGGTAGATACCTAATCCTTAGGATTATGGTAAATTGTAAGTATTTTTATAAATATGGATTTAGGAGGAATACAAAGTCATATGTTGTTAGGAAGAGTCATTTGCACCTCTTGGATGATGAAATCAAATTTCACTTCTCTTTTTATCAATACATGGCTCACCTTAACGAAATTCAATCTAAATGTAGAGTTATTCCTTAGCCTAACAATGGTATTCGAGTTGGTTCATTTAATTCCATGATTCTTCCTCATTTCCATAAACACCCCTCCTACTCCTCTCTTTGACATTGTCCACTGTGATGTTAATTTTCCATTATGAGCTATGCTTTCCCTATGATGAGTAGTCTACAGTCATGTCCCTACCTCTCAGGCATAACCCTTCCATTCTCATGTGCATAAAGCCCTAAATGTGTGTGCTCAAGAAACCATCAACAATTTTTTGTCTAGATTCTCACTTGATGGTGGGTTAGTCAATCCATAACCCAAAACTCCTATAGTTCCATAGACAATAGCTAGAAGTCAATATTTTTCCCACTAGTAGCTACATGAGTGCCTTCTCTTAAGGTAATTTCTAGTCATTCCAAAAGTAAGAGGCTTATTTTTCTAAAAAAAGGTTGATCTTGAAACTATCACCACCATATGCATATCATTGTTTCTAACATAATTTGTTGTCTCCTTCTACGTGTGGTCAACCTTCTTAGTCATCTTGTGTTTCTAGTAATAGAGGAAGATGAGATACTTATTGCTGAAATTCAATCTTGAGAGGTGATTGATGTTATTATTGGCATCATATATACCTTCATAGATGATGAAACTAGTCCCATTGGTGTCCTTGCTGACATTGTTCTATATCTACTTGATGGTCCCATGCTTTCCAAATATGTCATGAATTTCCTCCAATTTTATTTTTAATGGAAGGTTTTGCACATACACAACCCTATTCAACTCCCATGGAAAATGAGTGTTGGCCTCCCTCAAAATTATGTTCATTGCATAATCAATTAGTGGTATCTCTTTACTAGTTTGGCTGAGAAGCAATCAAAATTTACTCCTAATAAACACCTTTTATGTGGTGACAAAATTTTGTTCCCTTTTATGGTGTGAAAGCATGGAGCCGAGTTACACTTTTTGGTGAAAGAGGGTGTGTTTGGGTGGAAAAAACAATGGCTCGATCGAGTATTGTTTAAGCACTCAATTGAGCTCCTTGGGTGCTAAAAAGGTAGCTCGCTCGAGGGTTAAAAAAATCCTTGATCAAGCTATAACGCTTGATCGAGCTTTAAGGCTCAATCGAGCACTTTTTTTTATTTATAAAAATCGGTCATGTGGCCTGCGTGCGCCATTTGCACAGGCCACGGGTAAACTAAGAGCTCGACTGAGACTTTAACAGTAGCTTGACCAAGAGTATTGGAGGTCGATCGAGCAATTGGAGCATGGAGCGTTCAAATCAATCTCGTCAACCACCCCACCAATGTCTTAGAGGCTCAAATGAAGGTTGGTATTCTATCTTTTTTATCTTGTTTTTTTTTCTTGCACAATTAAACAAATTAATTTAAAAAAAAATCATGTACAAAAACCATGAAAACTAATTAATTAAAAATAAAACAGCCATACAGAAACCATGAAAACCACTAAAAAAACCCTTCAAAAAAACTTATAAAGTCACAAAACCAACGAAGATAACCATAAAAAATAACCCTTCAAAACAACTTAGAAAACCGCAAAACCAACCTAGAAAACCATAAAAAAAAAACCCTTCAAAACAACCTAGAAAACACTTCGAAACCACCAATAAAACTTAGGTTTTAAATTTGTTTCTTACGTGCAATGTTTTGTTTGTTAAATGCATATTTTCTAATTTTGAATGGTAAAAACATCTTTTTCTAATTATTTTAGGTTTAAAGTGTTTTTTTATGAATTTTGTGGAATAAATTTTCATTTTTTTTTTTTAATTTTTTGTTATTTAAAATGCATTTTAAATTTTCTACCAAATTTGACAGAAAACATACCACAAAAAACTCCAAAACAAAAAACAATGAAACTATAACCAATAAATAAATACAAATTAGGAGCTTGAGATTGACATGATCAATATGACTACTCATGGTAAACCTTTATTTATAAAATAAGAAATATAGTACAATTCTAGTTTTAAAAATAAAATATTAATCTTTAAAATTAAAAATCTAAAAAAAATGTTATATATATATATATATATATATATATATATATATATATAACATCATGTCACTATATATAACAGAACATTTAACTTAGTTATATATAATATTTAACTATATATAATTATAACACACACACACACACATATATAACTGTATGACATAGCATAATTATATTTAACTATTATTTAACTACAACATCACATCGCTATATATTATAGTTCTATATATAAAATATAACATAACATAATTTTATAACTATTTAACGTAACATTAAATTATATATATATATATATAGATAACATAACATAACATAGTTATCTAACCATTTAACATATCATAGCTATATAATTAGATATATAATTTAACTATTATATATATATATTTATATATAACAAAACAAAACAATGTAATATGTATTGTGCATAACTATAACATATAATTATAACTATAACATTTAACATAGCATAATTATTTAAAACGTAACGCACATATATATAAGTTCATGTTTCAACATTTCATCACTCATAGTTACATTAAATCCATTATGAAAAATGCATCTCATCTAATGAATAAAAGCATTTAGACTCTTTTCTAATTTGTACCATATTGTTTCATTATGCAGTGTGTCATACAAGAAATATTGTCTTCATGTTCTTGCACCTAGTACATATCATGTGTCAAAGTTAAACATTAAGAACTTAAAGTCTATTGTAGTATTTGGTTGACAAGAAATTTTATTAGTTTTGTAAATAGGTTTATTTCAATTTTTAACATATATATTTATATATTTATGCGCTATGAATAAAATATGTTATTTAGAAGCGAGAAAAAGTGTGAAGGTAGATTTGATCACTTCTTTCGATTGTGTTTACATGGAACGTAATACTTTGGTTGATAAATTATCAAAAAATTGACTCCAAAGTTTGAGGCTCTAGGCTAGATTATTCTGCTTGAGTTTAGAAATGGTTTTTTTGTCAACATTTTTTTTGTTGGATTAGTTTATATGTATTATATGTAATATGATAAGGCATCCCATATACGCACCCCAATTGTAGGCCATCGTAGTGCGAGGGGTTATGCTATCCATAGTCAGGCTCGTGATAGATGATGTAGCAAACCAAAAGTTCATGTTCCACTCGTAGATCTTGCCTCTGACGTTAGTGAGAGTGTTAGAGGCAGTGCCTCTGTATTCATTGATGATCATGCTACATCTAATGGACCTTTCTCACCTATTCCAGGTACACCTCCAACGTTTTTAAATCCTCTTTAAATCTTATGTGTTTATGTCTTGAAATTGTCTTTAATTTTTAAATTGTTTTCAACTAATATGTTTGAATTTAACGTATGTGTTACCATGCTTCTAGTTTTTTAATTATATATATGTTAAATTATGTTTATGATTTATAGGCCCTCAACAAGCTGAAGATGAGGATCAGAGTTCAAAATCAATCCCTCTGTAGGATAATGATACAACTCAAATCACATTAGAGGATGTTACAACCCATCATACATGGATCACAACAAAGATAGAGAAAATATTTGTCAATTCATTAACTCATCTTGCATTTTCTTGGATATTAGATAACATCAATAAGTTGATCGAGGCATACTAGAGGTTAGGCTCACATGGCCACATATTACAGTCCATACAGAGGATTAAGAGGCATGAGGTTAGAGTCCCAGATACTTGGGAGGTGGGGAAAGAGGCCACCAAGGACATTGATGTTCGTGGGGAGTTATTCAACATCCCTCTAGATTACCCTCCTAGACATAGAGGTCTGATTCCATTGAAATATTTTAGGAATGTTAATGCAACCCCTTTTGGGGCTTTGGGGCCAGTTCCCCCACCATGATCATATCGCCATTTATTTTTCTAGGAATTTATATGCAGAGTTCGTGTTACATATGAGGTCGAATTACACTAATATCAGATCTCATTATTATGGACTCGACATGGGATGTACCTATCAGTGCAAGGGGGATCGTAGGGACTCTGGGCATGTATTACCACCTCCAAGATTCTTTCCACTATTGTCTCAGAGCTTCGCATTACAGGTAACATTAGAGGAGTTGTCGCAGCTCGGTGTTGAGACAAGGGAGACTATTGCAGACAACATGCAGATGTTATTGGCGAGTGTGCGTGTTGCATTGGATGGAGATATTAGGAGACCACCATCATTGCCTCGTGACCCGCTAGTGCCCTTATATGATGATGCATTTATCACAAGTTTACCTTTTTACCAACTTTTGACATATACATGTATGTCTCATGATATCATTCGTGAGACTTGGAGGGTGTACAACCTGCATGACACAGACCAGGTACATATATACACGAAACTTTTGACTCATATTATCAAATTATGCATAGTTATTTATATTAAAATTTATAGTTCATATTAGATTGAATTTATATTAATAAGATCATGTAGACACATCTCAAATACATGGATGAGCTTATGAGGTCATCCGAGGGGGCAGTTGATCAGCCAGGCCATCCTCGACTAGAGCATGTTTCCATGGATTCTCCTCCACCTCCACCTTATATGTTCACTAATGTGGAGGAGAGTCACTATGTACAACCACATGGACCAATAGTTGAGGTAAAAAAAAATTATTCCTAATATTTCAACATTTTCTTTTTTTAAGTTACATATATATGCTAATTAATTTGTAGACTAATTATAATTTTTCCTTGCCATTGTGTACACAGGCCCATATGCAGAGTGCCATTGATGCCATTGTTATGTGGAGACATGAGTGGGATGTTGGATGTAGAGGAATTGATGATGTGGGTCCATCAATGCAGGCCCCAATCATTGAGCCATAGGCAAGGGAGCATAAAACCCAGATTCATGATCAAACCCCCATCCTATTTGACTTGCATTTGGACTCGACTAAGGGTAGTTGATTCATGTATATGTAATTAAAAATGTGGTTTAAAATCATTTATTTCCTTATTTTTTTATTTTGTACAAATAATGATCTAATTAGTTTGAATTTAAATGTGTTATATTGTAGTACTAGCTTATGGACACTTACTTTGTGCAACAGAACTCACATAGGAGTTCTAGTGGTACTTAGAGTGTCATAGTATGTATATTTTCAGGCTCATTTCATAGGACACATTCACATGTATGATACAAACTTTGTATATTTTCATACATGGACAGTTTATGGATGTAGATCATGGACATTATTTTAGTTTATGGATGCTTATTATTTCAGTTTATAGATGTTCATGTGATATTTGTAATTTGCATATATTTTCATATGGATAGTTTATTGATACATATACTCACTGTTTTAGTTTATGGATTTGTATTAATATTGTTTATGGATGTTCCTTAATTTTTAAAGTTTATGGATTTGTTAAAATTATTTCGCTAGTTTAAAATTATTTCTATATACTATAAGTTTTATTAGTAAAATATAGGTTCAATTTTGATTTCTAGTTTCATAGACTAAGAAAATAAGTACAATATTAAGTTATGATGCAAGTCACTTTGACACTTAAAAAGAACTAAAATATATCATGTATCAATTTAATATTGAACTTGGAAAGAATTCCAATCATGCTTCATATCGGCCATGGGGGCTTCACTCAATGAATCTGTGACATATCACGCACATTTATGGCATACTAAACAATACCCTTAATTTGACAACATATTGGAAAATACCTCTAAAAATCACATTATTTAACCCCCCTACCAATACAAACCAAATACAACTTTCCAATTTAAAAACCCATACTTTCACCAGATATTGTAGGTATCCATTTTTTCATTAACATTTTTTATACCTCTTTATATTTTTTCATTAACTTTGAGCTCCATTTTTATACCTGCCAATATAAAAACCATTTACCCCCTAATATATGCTCAATATATTATGTCATTTTTCCTCATTGTATATCCCCCAATATGAATGCACGTGGTATGTTATTTCTCCCCCAGTGAAGCCCTCGTGATATCGGCTTGTAGAAAGTGTCTTTTAGTGCAATCAACATGTATGTTCTTACAATTCAATTTTAAAAATAAATTATTTGAATTATAAAGTCATATATATATATATATATATGAATTTTTTTTTTGACGCGCCCATATACCATTCCATGGACAACTTTTTTAAGTATTTTAATCAATGTCTTATCTCAAAATAGGATTGAAATAAGTTTTATTCAATTTTAATAAAAGATGTCATGTAAACAACAAATAGGTTTTATTCAACATTATTTATTTTGAAATTATTTACAAGAGCTTAGTCATAACATGATATAAGTCAATCGTATTGAAATTTAATATATAGGTCAAAAAACAATATATGACAAAATTTCTATAATTTTATATAATGTTATCAACTTTCCTAAATTTACTAGTTATATCCAAGTATTTCAAGCAATTTCTTATGATGGAAATAAGTTTTATTCAAATTTTAAAAACTTAAATATGATTGAAATAAGTTATATACTCAATTTTAAAAGATGTGGAGATGTAAAAGTTGCAAATATGAGTTTTATTTGATTTTATTTTGTTTGAGGTTATCTACAAAAGCTTAGTCATAATGCATGTCATCAATAATTTTTTTGTGCTTACATTGAAATCAGTTCACAACGTTAATTTAATTACCTTGAAATTAATGTACTCCATATATCTAGTTACATCAAATTAGAGATCAACATCTTCAATGAAATCCATGCATCTAATGAAATCAAATAGGATGAGAAATCAACATCTACACTAAAATATATGCATTTAATGCAAACAATAAAATAGGATTAGAAAATAACATATACACTGAAATCAATGCATCTAATGTTGCAAGAAACCAAATAGGATTAGAAATCAACATCTACATTGAAATCAATGGATCTAATGCTAGCAATCGAATAGGATTAAGAATCAACAGTTGCACTGAAGTCAATGCATTTAATGCAAACTCAATCAAGCAAGATTAGAAATTAACATCTTTAATGAAATTAGTGCATCTAATGCAAACAATAAAGTAGAATTAGAAATCAACATCTACACAGTAATTAATGCATCTAATGCAAGAAATCAAATAGAATTATAAATTGATCAGCATCTGTACACTGAAATCAATGCATCTAGTGCAAGAAATTTTATTCTCTTTCTCTCCATCCTCCATATACATCGACATCTCCCTCCATCTCTCCTTCTTTGTCTCTCTATCCCACCCCCCCAGACACACACACACACACACTCCATCTCTTAATATTTATCTATCTCTACCTCCCTCCCTCTATCTATATCTTCTTTCCTCTCTCCACCTTTCATCTATATCTCTATCTCCTTTGTCTCTCATTATTCATCTCTCTATGTCACCTTGAAATCATACATGTATTGTTTCTCCATATCTATAGACTATATATCCCTCTCTCTCTCTTCCCCTTCTCTCCCTCTATCTCCCCTTCTATATCTCTTCCCTCAAACTCCCCTCTCTCTCCATCTCCTTGTCACTCCCTCTCTCTCTCTCCATCTCCCTTGTCACTCCCTCTCTTTCTCTCTCTATATGTATTTATTCTTACCTCCCTCTCTCTCCCCCTCCAACTCCATCTCTCTCTATCTCCCTCTCAAGTCCTGTCTCTCTTCCTTTCACTCCCACCTCCCTTTGTCTCTCCCCCTCATCACTCACTCACTCACTCTTTCTCGAGATTCGTTATGTAAGTCTATTGACTATCTCCCTTCCTCTCTCATTCTCTCTCCCCCTTCTCTCCATATCTAATTCTTTGTCTTTATATCTCACCCCCAAACATACACACTCTCTCTCTATCTCTCCCTTGTCACTCCCTCTCTCTCTCTCCACCTTTCTCTCTCTATATGTCTTGAACTTCTTCCTTCCCTATCTTTTCCTCTGAATCTATCTCTCAAGTTCCCTCTCTTTCTCAGAGATTCTCTCCTCCTCTCCCTCTCTCCATCTTTGTGCCCCCCTCTCTCGTTTTTACCCTTCTCTCCCACTCTCTCCCCTCTATATTTCAGAAATTTTTAAATACTTTGACAATTAAAATATTATGTTTAAATATAATAAAAAAAATTGGATGTCGTACAACAATTTTTTTATTTATATAATACATATTTAAAATGGAAGATTTCAAATGTGTGTTGTACATTCACCTGGAGGAAAATGTTAATTTTCCATCGAAATATTATCTACAATTTTCCAACATATTAATATTCTAGCTACCTCCATCAAAGATACATAGAGCGCTTCATTTCTTCCAATTGAAATTGTTTAGGTTTTATTTATTTAAAGGTAATTTTAGGTTATGATTACTGCAGGATTTTAAAAATATTATATATTTTATTATGGTAGATTTATAAAAAAATTAGGCTAAATAAAATTAACATATTGAGTCAGATTGTATGACTCTTTTTGTGTTAATGACTCTTTTATTGACACCTATGGCGTATATCAGCCACATTTATTAATGTGGTTGTGCTAATATATATTATAATATAAGAAATTTTATATTATATTAAAGTTAATAACATTATATTCCAAAATTAATAATTTTATATTAACATTAAAATATATAAATATTAATTTTTTATATTGATATCATTTCATAATTTAATTTAATAATAATAATAATATATTTTTAATATTAATATTAAATTTAATAAGGTTTCTACATGACATGACAACAGACATTATAATAAAATTTGGAATTTTAAAATGTGGTAAAAGTTGCCTGCATAGGGTAGCTCAATTGGCAATGGCCATGGAAATGAAGTCTCACTGAACAGGAAGTCTAGGGTTAAAATCTTGTGCTATCCCCCCCAATTGGGGTGAGAAGTTGGACATGATGAAGATGTAGTCCTACCAAGCTTACAAAAAAAAATGTGGTAAACACTTAATTTTAGATCATTTAATATTTTTTTATAGAGGCTCGATCGAGCATAAGAGCTCAATCGAGGGTTTATGAAACCCTCGATCGAACTGTTTGAATTTGAAATTTAGGCGCTCGATCGAGCCTCTTAAGTCCTAAAATCCACTATTTCAACACCCCTTCTGCAAATTTTCTTGCAACACCATTTTGTACCCTAGTTTACTTAGGGCTAAATTTGTTCATAGGTGGTGGAGTCGATCACGTTGGATTCATGAAATAATCCTCTATCCAATGGAATCCGAACTCACTATCTCAAAAACCATACCACAAAAATCTCCAATCCATTATTGTTACCCTGTACGGAGGGGAAACCTGGAGTTTGACATTTTCGAATTGATATGATATTTTTCATCTAATATCTTTTAAACATAATGCTTGAAATTTCTTTGAACTGTTTTAAAGAGGTTGAATAAAAAATCAATATCATAAAATATACACAATGAATTTTTTTCAAAAAATACCACTTTCTTCGTTTAGGAGTCCTGTTCAAAAGGCTACTTTTTGTTTTTCAATTTATTTAAATAGTTTAAAATAACCTTACGTGAACACAAGTGTCTGCAAAATGCGGATGTAGAATGATCTAGAAATGGAATGGAGGTGAGGGTTTGAGGAGAAAACCCTGATGGAGCTATGGATAGGAGGCTATGGGTAGGCCTGTGTGGCTGCTACCCGACGACGCAGCTGTCTGTACCGGCTGCACACACGTACATTGGAACAGGCACTATTATAATATATTACCCCTACTCCGTAACAGAGGTTTTTTACTTTGGTTTTTGTTTTACAACAGCCGTTTACCTGCATCACGGTTTGGGAATGACCTTGGGTACCAGCCGTTTTGGCCGACATACTGCTCCCTCCCCCGACGGTTACCTCCGGCAGCTGGCGTTTCCCCGCCCTAGACAGCGATGGACCTAGACTTGGTGGACTATTCGGAGGAGTCGTTAGCGGAGGGTTCTATCTGGACCACACCGCGCTCTGTTAAGTATGGGTCGCAATCGTTTGGGAATGATCTGCATGAAGCTATCATCAGGCTCCCTCCCCTCTCTGGTCCTTCGAATCACTGACTAATCCTGCCGGTCGTCCCTCTCCTCCCTCCCACTTTCCCCATCCTCCCTAGGGTTTTTCCTTAACCCTAACCCTCCATCCCCCTCCCCCGGTCACGCCCCTAACTCTCCTCCACCTGTTTTACCCTCCGGTCCGCCTGTTCACTCTGCCATTTTGACTCCCCAGATCACGCCAAGCTCAACCTCACCCCTCTCTGGCAGTTACACTTCCGCTCCCCCCTCATTCGGTGCACTCCCTGACGACTTACCCCCCCTGCTGCTTCCCCCTGAAGAGGAGCGATCCCCTGACCGTGGAGGTACCACTGAAGCCGAAGCTAGGGCCAGCAAGAAGACCAAGTGCTTTCGCACAAAGGAGGTTGACACTTTTCTCCGACTCGAGGAAGACATACGGCTGGGGGATACTATGGATTTTGCGGACAGAGTGCTGGTTGGTAGAGTCCGGGGCCGAAACTATACTGCGGCCCACATTAAAGCATGGACATCGGAGGTCTGGGGTCACCGTCTCGCAGACTTGCCCACAGTCCAGACCTTTGTGAAAGGCTGGTTTGTGCTCCGCTTCTCTAGACCAGACCACACAAATTGGGTCCTCTCGTCCTATTGGCATTTCGAGCACGCCCCGGTCCTTCTGAAACGCTGGACTCCGATGTTTGACCCGAACACTGAACAACTCGGAGTTGGGCCGATATGGGTAAGACTCCCAGGTCTCCCATTACACTTCTGGTCTGAAGATATCTTTAGACGCATTGGGGATTCTATTGGCACTTACATGGAATCAAACAAATCCTACCTGTCCACGGGAAAAATGGCTTTTTCCAGAATTCAGGTGCATATGGATACTTAGGGCAGACTTCAGGAGTTTATAACTATCCAGTGGAGATCATTCACGAGGAAGTAGCCACTGGACTATGAAGGTATCCCATATAGATGTCGTCGCTGTCACAAGGTTGGGCACGTTTACAAGGACTGTCCCCTAATCACCAAGAAAGGAAGCCTGGAGGAGAACAAAGAGCAGGAAGAGCGCCCACGGGACAATCCACCCTCCACAGTGGAATCGGAAGAGTAGCCTCCTCAAGGCCCGGTTGAAGCAAAGCAGACACAAGGGAAGGATTCACGAAAGAAGCGGGAGAAAGCTCCTCTCTGGCCTCCCTCCCCACCTTTAACAAGAGCAAGGGTGGCCATTGGGGATGCACACTCCACAGGTATGTCAAATATACCTCTCTCTTCTGCTATTTCATCTTTTATAATTCCTGATTTGCCATCCTTATCACTAAAATCCTGGGCCATGGAAACTTCGGGTATCCTCCCAACTCCTCCCTCCTCGATTCCCCCCTGGTTGCTCTATCAGACATCCTTGGTGCAACACTACACTATTTCCCCACCTCCCCCTATATACTCCTTCCCCCAGCCCTCCCTTACGGGAGGCCCTCTTGGCCCTGCCTCCTCCCTTCTCTTCCCCGAACCTCGTTATCCCCTTCGCTCTCGGATGCGCTCCCAGGGCCTCGACACTATTGGGTTTGAGGTGGTATCCCCTCCTCCCCCTCCTAAGTCCCGTGGCTGCCCATCCCACCTTTCCAAGGCTAAGCATCAGGCAGGGGAGGAAATTGCTACAGGAAAATAGAAAACTATCAATTGGGCCCTTAGAGCGGAGCAAGGCCCTCAGCCCCCCCTCCATGAAGATACTTTCCTTCAATTGTCGTGGGGTGGCCAGCCCGGAAAAGAAATTGGCCCTCAAATGTCTGTTTGCCTCTGAGCCGATAGACATCATTTTTCTCCAAGAAACTCTAGGTCCCGCCAGCACTATCTCTCATCTACTTGAATCATGGCTCCCGGGCTGGACTTTCCACTCCCTTGATGCAACAAGGAGATCGGGAGGACTAACCCTGGGCATAAACAACTGCTCCCTTAAAGCTCTGAGGGTCTGGGATGGTTGGGGATACTTGGCTGCAGATATTTACTCCCCTACTCTTGAAATGGAATACAGAATCTATAATGTTTACGGCCCCTGCCAGGACAGAGCCGCATACTGGAGAACTTTGTTTAACTCTGCCCTTCTACAACAGGAGAATATCATTCTGGGGGGTGACCTCAACTTCTCCCTGGGATATGCGGAATCTTGGGGAAATCAAGCCCAAGTAGACGCTCTGTCTGAATTCTTTGGGAACCTATTGGAGTCTCATAAATTCATTGACATCCCCTTAGCCAAGATGCAACCCACATGGAGGAACAACAGAACAGGGGATGCATGTTTGGCTCGAAGACTGGACAGATTCATCACTAAGGAAGACATGATCAGTAGAGGAGCTAGAATTAGACAATGGGTGGGCTTGGGTGGCCTTTCGGACCACCGTCCTATTTACCTTGAGATACTGGACATTAATGCCAAACCGAAGGCCCCGTATAAATTCAATGCTACCTGGCTCCGGGATAACAAATATATTAAACTGGTGACAGAGTTTTGGAAGGCCAACTCCCCTGGCACATCTGGGGACTTTGGCCATAACTTCGCCCATAATATGAAGGAGCTGAAGGAACTCTCCAAGGCATGGGCCAAGAAGAAGAAGGAGGAGGAGGATCTGTCCCTGAGACAAGCGGAAGCCGACATCATAACCATTGAAGAAGATCCTGGAAGTGGTGGGATGACCCAAGAACAAAAGGACAAACACACAGCTGCACTGTTGAAGAGAACCAAATCCTAAGAAACAGAGATGAAAGTTGGCGACTTCGAAGTCGGGCCATCTGGTTAAAAGAAGGGGATGACAACACTAAATTCTACCACAAATTTGCAAATGGCCGGAAAATCATTAACACTATATGGGATCTCCAAGACTCTCAGGGACGATCAGTACAATCTTTTAGAGATTTGGCTACATTGGCATGTACACATTTTCAAAACATATACAAGGCTCCTGCTACTGCTACTCTAGCTGAAGTCATGCAGGTCACTCAGTTGTTCCCTGGGTTCGTAGATCAAGAGATGGAACAGGAGCTCTTAAGGGAAGTCTCATTACAAGAGCTCGAAGATACACTAAAGTGGCTAAAGAAAGATAAGAGCCCAGGGCCAGACGAATGGTCTGTGGAATTTTATTTAGCCTTCTTTGAGATCCTGGGAGAGGACCTCCTTAGACTTGTTGAGGAGAGCAGAACCAGAGGAAGGATCTAGGGTGGGTTTAAGTCTACCTTCATTGCACTCATCCCCAAAGCTGATAAGCCCACATCCTTTGATGACTTCAGACCCATATCCCTGTGCAACTGCATATACAAGATAATAGCCAAAATCATTGCCAATCGCATCAAGCCCATACTATCCCTCCATATATCCCAGGAACAATTTGCTTTCCTGCACAATAGGCAGATCCATGAGGCGATAAGCACTGCACAGGAACTTCTCCATTTGGTGCAGCTCAGGAAATTGAAAGGAATGATTCTGAAGATAGACCTATCGAAAGCCTTCGATAGGGTAAACTGGCTCTACCTCCACATCCTATTAACTCACTTGGGCTTTCCCTTCCCCTTCATAAAGTGGATAATGAGCTGCATAACCGATGTTCCTTATAGTGTTCTTATCAATGGGTCGGCATCCCCCTTCTTTCATGCTGAGAGGGGACTCA